>OZ024732.1:13106298-14512213 GCA_964016875.1 Fallopia convolvulus
TCGATTGAGGTGCCTAGACACTAGAAAGTTGGAAAGGAGAACTTAAAACAAAGGAAAACAAAGAGAACAGTCGGTACCGACACAAGTGTCACGTCGGGCCCGATGTTGGCGACAAGAGGAAGTCGGGACCGACGAAGGGCAAGTCGGGCCCGAGGTATCTGGGTTTGTCGAACTTCAAAGATTGAAAGTAGATCTTGGGCTTTTGGGTTCCTTCTCTAGTAGATTAAGGCTTTTCCACCCCAATTCAAGCAATAAGTGATGATCGGAATAGGATCGAGTGCTTTCGCCCTCGTTCCAACCACTTCTACACATCGATCCTTGGGGAAATCCCCTTCGAAGCAAGGTCTTGAGATTGACACATGTTCACTTTCGCTACTTTGCCAATCACAAGCCTTGATTCCTTATTTTCGCAAGGAATTGTAGCTCTATGTAGAGTGGGTTCCTAGATCAAGCACTCAAGGCTATGGAATTGGGGTTTCTAGCCCAAACCTAGCTAGAGTTTTCCCCCATAACCCAAGATCAAGGAGATCTACTCCATATGGCAAACAAAGAAAGCAAACAAATCAAAAAGCAAAGCAATCAACATCATCAATCTCAAACCAAAGCAATGTTTCATTCACAAATCAAAAGCAATCCACAAACTCCAATCAAAGGTTTCCAAATCCACAAGATCAAAACAAAGCAAAGCTAATCTATCAACCAAACCTATCAAATCTCCTCCTCTAGGCCGATTCTCTCTCTTCTCCTTCTCCTCTCCTTTCTCCTTGCTCTCCAAGTATCTTCTTGAGTGTTTTTGAGGGTTGGGTTCCTTGCTAAGTGTGGGAACCTCTCCTTTGTGTGAACCCCCCTTTTCAATTAGAAGACAAGAGAGCCTTTATAGATGAGGGGCAAAAGTGGAAGTTAACAATTTCGTGCCTTGGAGCCCAAGCACCAATCGACCGACTCGGACCGACACGGAGGACCTTGGGCCCGACTTACTGTGCAAGTCGGTCCGAGGTTGAAAACTTCATCTCGGGCTCGGCGTTGGTTGCAACTCGGTCCGGACCTCGTTCCACCTTCTTCTTGTTGGCTTTTCTCTTATTCTTCTTCATGGCTTGCTCTTCTCTTTCCCTCTTAAGCTCGGGCCTTGCTCCATGTTCCGATCCTCCTTCAAAACGATCCTTGATTCATGCCAAAACACCTACAAAACACATAAAACGCGCATAGTCTCCGAATCTCATAGAAATACGGGAACTAAGCTAAAAAGGAACAAAACACACAAGAAAAGGGGAAAAAGAAACATATTTACAAAGGAAATCACATATAAAAACACCACCAAATAAAGAGACATCAAAATACCCCATACTTAAACTTGCTTGTCCTCAAGCAATAACAATGTAAGCAAGACCGAAACATAATCTTCAAGTAAAGCCTGGTATGAAAACACATTTAAGCACAAGTGATTGATATTCAAGCAAGATTACATCATCACACATGATTAAGTGTTCCAAGGAATAGAGTCAATGCAACTAAGCCTCACTTTAGGGATATGTGAATGTGTATCACTCATCATGTGTTTGGGTTTAGCAATGAACACTCAAGCTCAAAAATCATGCAAGTAAGGACTTTACTATTGAAGCTAATATCACCAATTCCTCCACCTAGAGATGCCTAATACAAAGTACACAAAGAATTCGAACTTGGCTCAATGGAGGTCCTCAAAGAGGTTCCATTCGGCCGGGTTGTAATGGGGCTTTTGGTATTTCTCAAGGTGGGAATTATTTGGTCTTGTGGTGCTTACAATGGGGATTGAACAACCTAAACTCTCACCAACTTCACCAAAATTCCACAATCAATTTCACACTCACCCAAAAGACTTAACATTTTTCCTTTCAACCCAAAATTTCACTTAACATTCCACTTCATCTTTGCTCTTAGACTTTTTGTTGGATTTTCCACACTTTCTACATTGGACCGACTTTCTTATGACATCGGGCCCGATGTGGCGTCTAACTCGGTCGGACCCTTTTTCTTCACTTAAGCTCTTTAACTTTATTCCACTTTACATTTCCAACATTTTCTTTCTTTCATTCTTTTCATTTTCTTTTTGCACAACAAAGATGCACTACCCACATGATTCATAACACCATTCTTTGCCCTTAAACCCAAGAGAATCTCAACTCTTCAAATACAATCCCAACCTCTCTTCTAAAGTCCAATCCCATAAGGGTCAAGTCATATAAGGCTAGGAATAATATTTTTGAGGAGTTTCAAACAAAGGCTTAGGCTAAAACGGGGCTACAAACAAAGGATTCACTTCATGGTAGGATATGGAACATTTATGTGACTAAAAGAATAAAGTTCAAAATCAATGTGACAATGCTAGGACAAATCTCATGACGGTCTTGGAAAATAGATAAACACCGCAATAGCAAGCTTTACTAAGCATGCATGAGCTAATCACACAAGAAACATGAGGGATATGCAAATATGAACAAGCATCCCTAAAATGGCCAAAAATCAATCTCACAAGGGTCACTCATACTTAGTTGCATAAGAACTCATCCTAGAACTCACATGTTCAATAAAACAAGCAAGATATCATGATCACATCAAAAGCAACATCTTTTTAGAGGCTAAACCATCCGAAAATATGCAAAGGAATTTACATGCTCACATCATCATTAGCTTTCATTTGGCAATCTAAGATGGGAATTTCTAGTCCAAAAACTACAAAACACAAAATCTTTTTGTTGTTTTTAACACAATTTTTCAGATTTTTTTGGATTTTTGCAAAAATTTCTCTAAAACCAAAAACAAAGACTCATCCATTCAAAACCAAATCAATCATCCATGTCTTTCCACAAACCAAGAACAAACATCCCAAACACAAACTAGAAACCGAAAACCAAATATCCTCAAAATAACAAACACACAAGCAAGTGAAATCATGAGCACACTTACCCCCACCCCATACTTAAAATTTTGATGTCCCCATCAAACAAGGAAACCAAAACTTAAAAGCAAGAGAGAAGAGTGCAAAGAGCTCACAATTTCTTTATTCTTCAAAGGCATGTCTAGGATCAATTGGCGAGGACGAGAGCCCATGAGGCTCTAACTTCTTCGCTTGGTTCGGCCTTGTCATAGAACTTCTTCACTCGATGACCATTCACTTTGAAAATATGTCCTCGTTCATCAACCAAGTCCACCACACCATGAGCATAGATACGGTGAACCACAAATGGTCCACTCCACCTAGTCCTTAACTTCCCCGGGAAAAGTTTAAGCCTTGAATTGAAAAGGAGAACCTTGTCACCGGTTTGATAAGTCTTTGGAATTAACTTCCTATCGTGCCACTTCTTGGTCTTCTCCTTGTACAACTTGGAGTTATCATAGGCTTTCAACCTCAATTCTCCCAACTCATGAAGCTCTAGAAACCTTTTCTCACCGGCCAAGTTGATATCCCAATTCATCTCCTTGAGTGCCCATTTTGCCTTGTGCTCAAGCTCTACCGGAAGATGGCATGCCTTGCCATAAACTAGATTGAAGGGTGTAGTTCCCAAAGGTGTCTTGAAGGCGGTTCTATAAGCCCAAAGTGCATCATCGAGCTTAGAGGCCCAATCTTTCCTTGATCGAGATACGGTCTTCTCCAAGATGGCCTTGATTTGACGGTTTGACACCTCGACTTGCCCGCTTGTTTGAGGATGATAAGGAGTAGCAACTCGATGAGACACCCCATACTTGATCAACACATTCTCGAAGCACCTCTCAATGAAATGAGGTCCGCCATCACTTATGAGAACCCTAGGCACACCAAACCTTGCAAAAATGTTGCTTTTCAAGAACTTCATCACCACCCTAGCATCATTGGTTCTTGTTGGTATGGCCTCCACCCATTTTGAGACATAGTCCACGGCTACCAAGATGTACTTGTAAGGCCCCGATGTGGGAAATGGTCCCATGAAATTGATACCCCATACATCAAATAACTCAACTTCTAGAATGCCAGTTTGAGGAGTCTCATTCCTCCTTGATAGGTTCCCCTCTCTTTGGCACTCCTCACACTTCCTCACATAATCATGCACATCCTTGAACATGGTTGGCCAATAATAACCACATTGAAGAATTTTTGAAGTGGTTTTGGAACTCTTAGCGTGACCCCCAGTAGGTAAGGAATGGCAATGGTGAATTATGCTCTCAACCTCTTCACTTGGCACACACCGTCTATAGATTTGATCACTCCCTTCCTTGTAGAGATATGGATCATCCCAAAAATATTGTCTAGAATCATGTAAGAATTTTTCCTAGCTTGATAAGACAAATTTGGTGGGATCACTCCCCCTACGGCAAAGTTAGCAAAATCCGCAAACCAAGGAGAAACCCCTCGTCTTACGGCACTAATAGAAAGAAGGCAAGTGGGAGAGAAAGAATTAATCAATTGAGAACGAGAAGGAATGGAAATCGAGTTATGAAACTTACTTTCCTCCACGGACTGACATTGAAGTGTACCGAGCCCGACATGGTTGGACGCCGGTCTAGCTTCGCAGACACACAGGTAACTCGGGCCCGACTCTGAAGACCTCGGTCCTGACTCACTCGTGCCTGCCCTGCCTTTGGTCCGATGTTCTGGACCTCGGGCCCGACTTACATGGTTTGTCGATCCACCTTTTCTTTCCTCCTTTCCACTCATGAGAACTTCATCTGCCCTTGAATCATCTATAGTCAAACCATCCTCCATCTCCAACATGTACTCAATGGGCAAACGGGATAGATGATCAGCTACCACATTTTCCGCACCGGTTTTGTCCTTGATCTCATTGTCAAACTCTTGGAGAAGGAGCATCCACCTTAAAAGCCTCGGCTTTGCATCTTTCTTCTTCATGAGGTATTTGATTGTCGCATGGTCCGTGAAGACTACCACCTTTGATCCCACAAGATATGAACGGAATTTCTCAAATGCAAACACTATCGCAAGAAACTCTTTCTCCGTCGTTGTGTAATTGCACTGAGTTTCATCCAAAGTTTTGCTTGCGTAGTAGATGGCATGCAACTTTCCATCCTTCCTTTGCCCAAGGACGGCCCCTACGGCGAAATCACTAGCATCACACATTACCTCGAATGGATGATTCCAATCGGGTGCCGCCATTATTGGAGCCGAAATCAAGGCATCTCTCAACCTACAAAAAGAACTAATGCAATCCTCGGAAAATTCAAAGGGCACATCCTTCATCAAGAGGTTAGACAATGGTTTTGCAATCTTAGGAAAATCCTTGATGAACCGTCTATAAAACCCCGCATGACCTAAGAAACTCCTAACATCACGAACACAAGAGGGAGGAGGTAGTTTTTCAATTATTTCAACTTTAGCTTTATCTACTTCTATCCCCCTACTAGAAACTAGGTGTCCTAGTACTATGCCCTCCTTCACCATGAAGTGGCATTTTTCCCAATTAAGCACCAAGCTAGTCACCTCACATCTAGTTAAAACCTTATCTAAGTTAGCTAAGCAAACATCAAATGAGGAACCATAGACGGAGAAATCATCCATAAACACTTCTACTATATCCTCAACCATATCGGAGAAGATGGACATCATGCATCTTTGAAATGTTGCCGGCGCATTACATAAACCAAAAGGCATGCGTCTATAGGCAAAAGTCCCATAAGGACATGTGAATGTCGTCTTCTCTTGATCATCGGGATGAATAGGGATTTGCCAAAACCCGCTATACCCGTCAAGGTAGCAAAAATATTTATGTTGTGCTAATCTTTCTAGGACTTGGTCTATGAAGGGAAGAGGAAAATGGTCTTTGCGAGTGCCACTATTAAGCCTACGGTAATCAATACACATATGCCATTTTGTGTGGTTCTCGTAGGTATCATTTCTCCCTTTTCATTTTGCACAACGGTGAGACCTCCTTTCTTAGGAACTACATGCACGGGACTCACATACTTGCTATCGGAAATTGGGAAGATGATTCCCGCATCCAACATCCTAAGTATTTCACTCTTTACCACTTCTTTCATGTTAGGATTTAATCTTCTTTGTGGTTCAATAGTGGGTTTATGGTTATCCTCCATATAAATCCTATGCATGCAAATTGAGGGAGAGATTCCCTTTAGTTCCTCTAGTGAATACCCTAAATCTCCTCTATGTTTTCTTAGAACCTCTAACAACTTAGACTCCTCCTCATCATTCAAGTTGGCATTTATGATTACGGGTAAAGAAGAGTTGGGACCAAGAAATGCGTACCTCAAATCTTTTGGAAGCTCCTTGAGTTCTTGAGATGGTTCCGGTGGTGCTTGAACTTCTTCCTTCTCGGCCTTGAACAACTCCAAATAAGACATCCCTTCCTCCAATTGCTCATGCTCAATCATATTGATGGCTAGACCTTGGCGCTCTATCTCAATTTCTCTAGGTGGTGGGGTGGCTTTCAACCTAAGCTCCCTTGGCCTTGGCTTCTTAGAAACGGCTTCCCATTGCAATCCAAGAGGAACTTGGATCATCTTAGCTTCCTTATGTACGGCCCCTTTTGAAGTTGGCCTAAAGAAAAACTCAATCTCTCTTCCTCCAATGTCAAGAGACAAGTGGCCCTTTTTTACATCAATGATTGCCCCAACCGTAGCAAGGAAAGGTCTCCCTAGTATAATCGGTTCACCCGGCACTTCTATCATGTCCACCACAACAAAGTCGATCGGGACATAGTGGCCTTCAATGCAAACGGGGTAATCCTCGACGATACCAATTGGCTCGATGGACGACCCATCCGCTATAATTAACCTCATGTTGACCGGAGCTATGAGACCCATGGATGTGGATTTCCATATGGTGTAAGGAATGATGCTCGTGCTTGCTCCAAGGTCACACAAGGCTTGGAAGTTTTGAGACCCCACACCAATAGTGATAGCAAACCGACCGGGATCTCCTAGCTTTTGCGGTAACTCCAAGGTCTTGACCTCATCTTGGATTTCAACAATGGACCTCTTCTTGCTCAAAATCTCCTTTACAAACTTGGCATAGGATGGCATCTCACTTAATGCATCGGTGAACGGGATAGAGATATTCAAACCTTGCAAGAGTTTGAGGAACCTCTTGAACTTGTTCTCAACAACATCTTTCGGCTTCTTCGAGGGATATGGAAGAGTTGTTGCTCCTTGAATCTTGCTTGGATCAACCTCCTTGGACTTCCCCACTTCACTTGCAACATTTCTTGGTTGGACCGACTTAGGCACCACGTCGGGCCCTATGTCGTGAATCTCGGTCCTGGGGTAGAGCTGAGGCGGAGTAGTCGGATCGACATCTGGGTACGTCGGGCCCGACTTACTCTCAACCTTGGTCCGGGGTAGAGGAGTCGATCTTCTTGCTGGATCGACTTCAGGGAACGTCGGACCCGACTTGCTGGGTAAGTCGGTCCGGCTCTCTTCATCCTTCTTAGGCATGTGTGGCTCGGGTAGGTTTCGGCCACTTCTCAATCCAATTGCCCGGACTTCATTTTGATTGTTTTGAGCTCGGGGGTTCTCCTTGGGTCGGCCCGGAAGTCTCCCATTCTCTCTCGGGGCTTGAGTTGCAATTTGGGCAAATTGATTGTCGACTTGCCTCCTCCATGCACCAAACTCATTGAATTGGGTCCTCATCTCCTTGAACCCATCCCTCATCTCTTGAGCAAATGATTGTAGCTCATTGAATCCCGGTGGCCTATATGGTGGTGGTTGCGGCGCCCTTGGCTCGTTTTGGTTGAAGTTGTTGTTGTAGCCTTGAGCTTGACCGTTGTTCCACCGGCCATTACCACCATTGTTGAAGTTGCCTCTTCCACCTAAATTTCCTCGAACATAGTTTGCCTCCTCAATTCGCTCGGGCAAGCGCACTTGGCTCTCATTCGGACAAACTTGTGTAGCATGTGCAAAGGATCCACACTCCTCACAAGCTCTAGCATTTTGCTTGTAGTAGTGGACTTGCCTCTTAAGCTTGCTCACTTCACCTTAAAGGAATTGGAGTTTCACATCCTTGTCAATGTCTTCTCCCTTTGGATCATATAACTTCCTTGCACCTTCACCTTGAACTTTCACCTCTTTGCTAGCTTGACTCACCCCATACATGGCCTCATAATCGGATAGCTTGTCAAGTAGCTCCCAAGCTTGATCCAGTGTCAAGTCTATGAACCCACAATCGGTGTGGAGATTGAGCTTGTCCTTCGTTGCCGGATTGATGCCTTGGAAAAAGATGTCTTGGAGCACATAAGGTTGTTGGCCATGAGTAGGACATTGGCGCAACATCTCCTTGAAACGGTCCCATGCTTCGAAGAGAGGCTCATTCCGACCTTGTTAAAAGCTTGCAATTTTCCTTCTTAGCTCGGTTGTCTTTGAGGGCGGGAAGAACTTCATCAAGAAAGCATCATAGAGTGCCTTCCCAGTTGTGATTGACCTAGGGGCTTGGCTTTCGAGCCAATGTGTGGCCTTGCCCCCAAGTGACCACTTGAACGCCTTTAGAAGCACATACTCCAATGTCTCCTCATCGGTAGAGATCGTCTCACACATGTCCACAAAGCGTTTGACGTGCTCTATGGGACACTCATGTGGACGGCCCTCGAATTGATCACGCTTGATGAGGGAAATGAATTGCGTCTTGATCTCAAAATTCTTGGCAACCTCGGGAAGCACAATAGCCGGTTCGGGTACCCTCAACTCTGGATGCATGTATTGGCGTGCATTCCGGGGTAGAGCGTTGAGTTGAGCCTCGGCTCTCATCCGTTGCTCCCGTTCTCTTCTTGCCACCGCCTCTTGATTGTCCTTCTCAAGTTGCAATCTAGCCATTTCGGCCCTAAGTTGAGCCAACTCCTCTTCACCATGGAGAGCTTGATTCGCCATCCTTTTCCTTCTTCGGGCTTCTTTGAGAATACTTTCCGGATCACTCACAAACTCAAGCTCAAGTGTTCCTCGGGAGGAACGAGCTAGCATACACCTAAGAAACAAAGACACAAACCAAAACAAATCAAAAACAAACAAAGGGTTTGGGCTATTCCCTCACCCAAATCACTACCAAAACACAAGAAACTCACCAAATGGCACTCAATACACTTAGACTTCCCCGGCAACGGCGCCAATCTTTTGATCGCTCGTGTGTGCGAGGGTCTAGAGATACAATTTATAACCCGACCCCGTTGTAGCACGTGGTGGGTGTCGAACGCTCGGGAAGTCTACTCGATTGAGGTGCCTAGACACTAGAAAGCTGGAAAGGAGAACTTAAAACAAAGGAAAACAAAGAGAACAGTCGAGACCGACACAAGTGTCACGTCGGGCCCGATGTTGGCGACAAGAGGAAGTCGGGACCGACGAAGGGCAAGTCGGGCCCGATGTATCTGGGTTTGTCGAACTTCAAAGATTGAAAGTAGATCTTGGGCTTTTGGGTTCCTTCTCTAGTAGATTAAGGCTTTTCCACCCCAATTCAAGCAATAAATGATGATCGGAATAGGATCGAGTGCTTTCGCCCTCGTTCCAACCACTTCTACACATCGATCCTTGGGGAAATCCCCTTCGAAGCAAGGTCTTGAGATTGACACATGTTCACTTTCAATCACAAGCCTTGATTCCTTACTTTCACAAGGAATTGTAGCTCTATGTAGAGTGGGTTCCTAGATCAAGCACTCAAGGCTATGGAATTGGGGTTTCTAGCCCAAACCTAGCTAGAGTTTCCCCCCATAACCCAAGATCAAGGAGATCTCTACTCCATATGGCAAACAAAGAAAGCAAACAAATCAAAAAGCAAAGCAATCAACATCATCAATCTCAAACCAAAGCAAAGTTTCATTCACAAATCAAAAGCATTCCACAAACTCCAATCAAAGGATTCCAAATCCACAAGATCAAAACAAAGCAAAGCTAATCTATCAACCAAACCTATCAAATCTCCTCCTCTACGCCGATTCTCTCTCTTCTCCTTCTCCTCTCCTTTCTCCTTGCTCTCCAAGTATCTTCTTGAGAGTTTTTGAGGGTTGGGTTCCTTGCTAAGTGTGGGAACCTCTCCTTTGTGTGAACCCCCCTTTTCAATTAGAAGACAAGAGAGCCTTTATAGATGAGGGGCAAAAGTGGAAGTTAACAATTTCGTGCCTTGGAGCCCAAGCACCAATCGACCGACTCGGACCGACACGGAGGACCTCGGGCCCGACTTACTGTGCAAGTCGGTCCGAGGTTGAAAACTTCATCTCGGGCCCGGCGTTGGTTGCAACTCGGTCCGGACCTCATTCCACCTTCTTCTTGTTGGCTTTTCTCTTATTCTTCTTCATGGATTGCTCTTCTCTTTCCCTCTTAAGCTCGGGCCTTGCTCCATGTTCCGATCCTCCTTCAAAACGATCCTTGATTCATGCCAAAACACCTACAAAACACATAAAACGCGCATAATCTCCGAATCTCATAGAAATACGGGAACTAAGCTAAAAAGGAACAAAACACACAAGAAAAGGGGAAAAAGAAACATATTTACAAATGAAATCACATATAAAAACACCACCAAATAAAGAGACATCAAGATCTCTCTATGGATTTTATCACGGGTCTTCCGATGACAAGGCACGGTAAGGATTCGATCTTCGTAATCGTGGACCGCTTCTCCAAGATGGCTCACTTTGTGCCATGCAAAGGGAACAACAATGCGACTGAAATCGCAAATTTGTTCTTTGAGCATGTCATGAAGTGACATGGCGTGCCTCGCATTATTGTTAGTGATCGAGACACGAAATTTTGTAGCCATTTTTGGAGGACGCTTTGGGGAAAGCTAGGTACACAATTACTGTTTTCAACTTCATATCATCCCCAAACCGATGGTCAGATTGAGGTGACCAATCGGACCCTGCGCACCCTACTTCGGAGGGTGCTCAAAAATAACCCACGCCGGTGGAAGGATCTCATTCCTTTTGTTGAGTTTGCTTACAACAGGTCCAAACACTCGGCTACACAGAGGACACCATTCGAGATCGTCTACGGCCTCAATCCCCATTCTCCGCATCGACGCATCAAGGAAAGGCGAGCACATCGACTAGGTCTAAACACTCGTATATGGATCTTGTCCCTCGGCCCTTAAAGAAAGGCGAGCACATCGACGCATCAAATCGCGCCGATGCTATTCGCAAGCTACACGAGCGGACACGGACTCAATTGGAGCGTCGGGCCACTCAGTACGAGGCGCAGCACAACAAGGGTAGAAAGCGCATGGTTTTCAACCCCGGGGATCTCGTGTGGTTACATCTTTGCAAGGACCGTTTTCCGGATGCTCGGAAGACAAAGCTACATCAACGAGGAGACGGCCCTTTTCGAGTCCTTGAGCGAATCGGGGACAACGCGTACAAGATTGACCTCCCTGGCAAGTACTCGGTGCATTCTACTTTCAATGTCGCCGAACTCTCCCCCTATATTGAGCCTGCTTATGAGGAAACGGGGTCGTTTCCCAACCAAGTGGGGGAGGGTAATGCGACCCCCGCCATGGATGCTAGCCAGGAGGACGACGCCTTCACACTTCGCTCGGATGGCCCCATCACTCGTTCCAGGACTCGAGCAATCCAAGCCGCGACACAATCTCTTGTGGCGCGCCTCTCCGCAGGCCACGGCGCGCCCCTCGCCGCGCCGACGCACACTGCCTTGTGCGTCCTCGGCGTCGAGGAACCTCAACTCGGACCGACAGTGACAACCTCCAACCCCTTGCCACCATCGGACCCGCGCACCGTGCCATGGATCATAACTTGAGGTTCTTGCGACCCTCGCGCCAGCGCCCTCGCCAGCGTCCGCGCTAGCGCCCTGCGTCGCGCCGTGACCTCGCCAGCGCCTTGTCCGGGTCTCGCGAGCGCCGCGACAGCCTTGTCGCGACACTTCGGACACGGTCACGGACGACCTATCTATTTTTAGTAGTTTTTTGCATACTTACCATTCTAGAACATTGCTATTACTAGTTTTATGCATTTAGGAAGTTAATAATGGGCCTTGCGCCGACACTTTTGGACTCGCGCCGTTGGGCCTCTAGCTTGCATGCTAGCCCTAGGCGCGCGCCGCAACCCTTAGGGTTTTTCATTGTTTTCTTGTGCCGCCTCTCTATATAAGGAGGATTAGGCTTATGTTTTTATTCAGCACACATTTAGGGTTTAATTCAAGTTGAGGTTGCTCCTTAATTTTACTCTTGTGCTTGCGCCGCCACCCATATTTGCCAACAAAACTCTCGTGTTTTGCATTTGTTCAATCAATCAAGTCTTCCGCTACGCTAAATTGAGACCTAATACTCAAGCCACCGATCGATCCGAGGCATCCCATACAAGGGACGCATCAGAACTTCAGGCTGAGGTTAATGCTATAGGAGGCTATGGACCTCCTAGACCTCGTTTTGATCCATATTCTAATACATACAACCCAGGCTGGGCACATCATCCAAATTTGAGATATGGGAATCAAAATCAGCCTCAATATAATCAACAAGGAGGAAATCAACAGTACAAGCAACCTTATTCTCCTAAACCTCCAGTTCAGAGCCAAAACAACTCATTCAATGCTGAAGAGATGATTGCAAGGCTAGCTAACACAGTAGACCAGATGGGAAATAACACTCAAGCTAGTATCAAGAATACAGAGACTCAGATAAGTCAACTAGCTACTGCAGTAAGCAAATCGGAGGCCAGAGATTCTGGAAAATTGCAGCACAGCCCATCAATCCAAGGGAGAATGTGAGTGCTATCACATTAAGAAGTGGAAAAGAGCTGAATAGAGACGTGGAGGTGTGTGAAGATCCACGAACTGAAATTTTTGATTTTCTGAAGAACGACTCCGCGCCCACGGTGAACAACTCCCGCGACCGCGACACCTCAATTGAGAGCTTAGAAATTCTTATCGAAGACACCGCAATCGCGGTGCCCAATCTCTGCGATTGCGGAAGTGAGGAAGTTTCGAATCGCGAGAAATCCGACTGTCCGCGATCGCGAGAAATTGAACGCGCATCGGATCTGTAGCTGAACCCGAGGATTCTTATGTTCGACCTCAGTTTCCTCCAATGAATTCACAGAAGCATATTCCACCATTCCCTGAGGCACTCAAGGATACAAGGAAGCCAGAACATGAAAAAGATATCTTTGAGATGTTCTCCAAGTGTGAGGTAAACATCCCTTTGCTGAATCTGATTAAAAGCGTTCCTAGATTTGCTAAATTTCTGAAAGAATTATGCACTATTAAAAGGAATCAAAAATTAAAAGGGAAACAGAAAATTCAGGTTAGTGAACATGTAATTGCTGTATTTCAACGGCGTATGCCTAAGAAGTGCAATAATCCTGTCATGTTTAGCATTCCTTGTACAATAGAAGACACTAACATTGATAAAGCCATGCTTGATTTGGGTGCTTCTATTAATGCCATGCCTTATTCTGTTTACAGTTCACTAGGCCTAGGACCTTTTCATGCAACTAGTATTGTGTTCAATTAGTTGATAGGTCCACAACCTACCCGAAAGGGATTGTTGTGGACGTCCTTGTTATGGTTGTTAATTTAATATTCCCTTCTGATTTCTTTGTGCTTGACATGAATCATGATGTGCATGCTGCACCTATTCTGTTAGGTAGAATTTTCATGAAAACTGCTAGAACAAAAATTGATATGTGTAAAGGTGTCCTAACCATGGAATTTGATGGGGAAATATTTGAATATAGCATGGATAATGCTATGAAATACCCTCAAGATGATCACTCTCCATGCTCAATTGATGTAATAGATCCTATTGTACAAGATGTATTTGATACTATTTGTGTAGATGAGTTACAATCTATTCTAGAGAATGGCATTGATCTTGAATGCTTGGATTATGAATTGCCTGAAAGATATCATGAAATCCTTGCGGATCTGAATGCTTGTTGTGAATCCTCTGCTGATGCTTTGGCCATTGGGCCCATACCACTAACTCTCCCTAGCGAGAAATTGCTTCCTTCTGTAGTCCAAGCACCAAAAGTTGAGCTTAAACAACTCCATGAACATTTGAAATATGCCTTCTTTGGAGATGGTGACACTTTACCTGTCATTATTTCTAATAAACTCTCCAAGGAACAAGAAGATAGATTGGTGTAGGTACTTGAGGAGCACAAGACAACACTAGACTGGACCATTGCTGACATTAAAGGGATTAGTCCCTCTACATGTATGCATAGGATCCTCCTAAAATATGGTTCCAAGCCATCCAGACAGCCACAAAGAAGGCTCAACCCACCTATGATGGAGGTAGTCAAGAAAGAGGTGTTGAAGCTCCTACAGGCAGGTATGATTTATCCCATCTCTGATAGTCAATGGGTTAGTCCGACCCAAGTTGTGCCTAAGAAGGGTGGTATTACAGTGGTTGAAAATGTGCATGGGGAATTAGTCCCCACACGAGTCCAGACTGGTTGGAGAGTCTGTATTGATTACCGTAAGCTGAACATAGTAACCAAAAAAGATCACTATCCCTTGCCATTCATTGATCAAATGCTTGAGCGACTTGCCGGTCGTTCCTATTACTGCTTTTTAGATGGCTATTCAGGGTATTTTTAGATTGCTATTGCATCGGAGGACAAAGAGAAAATGACATTTACATGTCCTTTTGGCACTTTTGCATACCACAGAATGCCATTTGGATTATGTAACGCGCCCGAGACGTTCCAAAGGTGTATGGTAAGCATCTTTTCTGAATACATTGAAAAATTTATTAAGGTTTTTATGGATGACTTTACAGTACATGGAGATGACTTTGATGCCTGCTTAAACCATCTCTCCTTAGTCTTTCAAAGATGTGTAGAAACCAATTTGGTTCTAAACTCTGAGAAATGTCACTTTATGGTTGAGCAAGGCATCGTTTTAGGTCACATAGTGTCATCCAGGGGTATTAAGGTCGATAAGGCAAAGATTGATATCATTCAGTCCTTCACTTATCCTACTAATGTGCGTGAAGTGCGCTCTTTTCTAGGCCATGCAGGTTTCTATCGTAGGTTTATTAAACACTTTTCAAAGATCTCAGCCCCATTATGTGATTGCTGAAAAAAGAGGTGCCTTTTGAGTTCAATGAGACATGCAAAAAGGCATTTGATGAGCTGAAAACTCGCCTTACAAGTGCACCAATAATTCAAGCCCCAGATTAGTCTCGACCTTTTGAGATCATGTGTGATGCAAGTGACTACGTTGTTGGGGCTGTTTTGGGTCAAAAGGAAGCTAAAGCATCTCATGTTATACATTATGCTTCCATGACCTTGAATGATGCCCAAAGAAACTACTCCACTACTGAAAAGGAAATTCTTGTTGTAGTATTTGCTTTGGATAAGTTCAGGCAGTATTTGTTGGGGACAAAGGTGATAGAATATTAAGACCATGCAGCACTTCGTTATTTAATGAAGAAAAAGAAGGCTAAGCCATGACTGATTAGATGGATTCTCTTGCTAAGTGAGTTTGATATAGAGATCAGAGACAAAAAGGGAGTTGAGAATCTGGTGGTTGATCATCTAAGTAGGCTTGTGCATGAAAAAAATACGCCAGGAAGCCAAGATCAGATTCAAGGACGTTTTCCTGACGAAACATTGTTCGAAGTTCGAGAGACCGAAACCGCGATTGCGGTGAAGGACTGTCGTGCCCGCGGTACTGCTACTGAGAAGGAAAAAAATAATGTGAATTTTCCGCGATCACGGGAACCTAACCGCGCCCGCGGAGCTAACTTTGACAGTGATTTCGATCCTCGATTTGAAGAATTTATTTTGGGGTCCATTCATTCCGGGCATGGTATACATACATTGTTAACTACCTCGTCTCGGGGAAGTTTCCACCTAATTTTACTAAGGCCCAGAACAACAAGGTTCATCATGAATCCCGATTCTATATTTGGGATGATCCGTATTTATGGAAACACTGCACAGATCAGGTAATCTAACGTTGTGTCCCGAATTCTGAGGTACAATCTATCCTTTCTTTTTGTCATTCCTATGCACGTGGGGGTCATTTTGGGACTAACAAAACCACTAGGAAAATTTTAGAAGCTGGTTTTTATTGGCCTCATATTTTTAGGGATTCTTATGCTTTTTGTAAATCATGTGATCGTTGTCAGAGGGTGGGTAATATTTCTAAAAGACATGAAATGCCACATTCACGTATGATATTTTGTTAAATTTTTTATGTTTGGGGCATTGATTTCATGGGACCCTTCCCTTCTTCTTATGGAAATCTGTATATTTTACTTGTGGTGGACTATGTTTTCAAGTGGGTGGAAGCAAAGGCCACCAGAATTGATGATTCAAAAGAAGTTGCAGTTTCCTTAAAGACAACATTTTCTCCAGATTTGGGATTCCAAAAGCCTTGATAAGTGATAGTGGTACTCATTTTTGCAACAAGACTGTGAGTGCTTTATTGAAGAAGTACCATGTCACTTAGAAGATCTCTACAGCTTATCATCCCCAGACCAATGGACAAGCTGAAGTGTCCAATAGAGAGATAAAAACCATTTTGGAGAAGACGGTGGCACCCAATAGGAAAGACTGGAGCCTAAGGCTCAATGATGCTTTATGGGCCTACCGTACTGCTTACAAGACACCCATCGAGATGTCTCGCTTCAGATTGGTTTATGGAAAAGGTTGTCACTTGCCAATTGAACTTGAGCACAAAGCTTATTGGGCGGTCCAAAAATGCAATTTCAACATTAAAGAAAATGGAGAATTCAGGAAATTACAATAGCAAGAGTTGGAAGAGTTGAAATTGGATGCTTATGACAATGCTGTGAATTACAAGAATAAAACAAAAGCATGGCATGACAATAACATCCTAAGGAAGGAATTCAAAGCTGGAGACATGGTCCTTCTTTTTTAGTCTCGTCTCACACTTTTCCCAAGAAAACTCAATTCTAGATGGATTGGACCGTATACTGTTGATCGAGTTTTTCCACATGGGGTTGTGGAATTAATTGATGGGGACTCCCAAAAGGTGTTTAAAGTAAATGGTCAAAGATTGAAGAAATACCATGAGGGAGTCAGCCAAGAGGTGCTAGAAGAGGTGGGTTTGGCTTGCTTATCCAAATCCAACTGTTGATTATAAAAGGCACTAATGTCGAGCTAACGACATTAAACAAAGGCGCTGCTCGGGAGGCAACCCGAGGTAAGTTTTCTTTATCTTTTTCTTTTCTTTACTTTAGTTTTGCTTTCGTTTTCCTTTCAATCTCGTCGGACTAACATGTAGGTACTAAGTTCGAAAGAACAAAATTTTGGGAGAAAAAAAGACGAACAAGTACTCAGCTACAAGTACGCGATCGCGTAGGTTACCCACCCCGATCGCAGTACTGTTCATGACCGCGAGATATAATTAAAAAAAAATGACGGAATTCCTAAATTGCCCTTACCCCCAACTGGCCGGCCCTACTCATCCTTTTCTTTCCCTTCTCCTTCTTCTACCTCCATTCTTCCACCAGTTTTATACCTTTAAGCTTCCATAACCTCTCAAAACCCAATTTTCCCCACCATAAAAATCAAATCTGAACCACTTTCTTCATCTTTTCGCCATCCTAAACACAAATCCCTCATCCAAATCCTCAAATTCCCATTCATAAACCCACAAAATCAAATCTACACTCCATTCAAATTTTTTTCCAAAATTCTCTCAAAACCCCTCTATATCCACTTGTTCTCCTCGAATTTCTTGATCGAAGGACGCGCCAGACCACCGCGATCCACTGCCGAAGTTTCCGCAAGCGCCGTCGAGAAAAAGTGCAGAAACGTGATTACTGTGCATCCACGATCGCGGTTACTATATTCTGCGCCCGCGGTACTGTAGTCAGAGTCCAATATTTCCAGTTGTGAGTCCGATTTCATCCTCTCTTCAATTCATTCATTACTATGGAAAATCTAGTTCGGTTGAGTAGGGCGGAGAAGGAATTATGGAATGAGATTAATAGGAAGATTATGTTGTCTACTAAATTTTTTCATGTACCGACATTATACTCTTTGGGATTATATCAGTCGGTTCATCAGTTATTACAGCAGAGTGGTTTAGGAAGATTGATTCCTTTGCATGCTATACACACAAGCCTCTAGTATTGGAGTTTTTGGTGAATTATAGAGAGCTTGATGATGGTAGGATTGTATTTAGACTGCTAGGGGGAGAGTATTCATTGACTAGACACCAATTAGTTAAGTGTTTTGGGGTGACGGGCCAGCCTACGATTGGATGGTCGGATGTTGAGGATAACCCAAGAGTAATGCATTTTTGGACTAAGGTGACTCATACTCAGTATATCCTTCAGCCTAGGTTACAAAATTACAGTATTGTTCACCCGGGATTGAGGCTTTGTCATAAGGTGATTTCCAACACCTTTTTGGGGAATGGGGAGGTTAATAAATTGGTAGCTCGGGATGTATCCATGATGTGGTGTCTGATGAGGGACCAACCTGTGGTCCCTGATTGGGTAGAGCTTTTTATTCTTGATGTGAGGAAGGTCAGGTCTTTGCCCGGTTAGATTGCTTTCGGGGGCTTGATTACTCTGATTGCCCTTCGATTTTTAAGCTTAGAGGCTATACAGGACCGATACATAGTGGTAGTAGGTGGTGGGATTTGCTTTGATATATCACAGCTGAAGAGGTCCAAATTGTTATCTGAGTCCTAGAATGGAGGGTGGATTTGGAATTGTGGTATTTACATTTGCCTAGGGAGTTTGGAGCTGAGGAGACAACTCATCATTTCTTTCTAGAGTCTGATGTGATGGTGGTGGCAGAGGAGGAGGAGGAAGAAGAGGAAGAGTATGAGCATCATGATTGTAACACCCCGAAGATTTATAAGAAATTGAGGTGCTACCTATGTCAACAAGAGCTCTTCCTTTTCTGAGTTTGAGTGAGGACAAAGAACTTAGAAATTAAGCATGTAAGGGCGAGAGTAGTACCAGGATGGGTGACCTCCAGGAAAGTTCTCGGGTTGGCATGGGATAGCTCTTCTATGGCCTCGGGCCTTTACAAGTGGTATCAGAGCCGACTCTAGGTTACGAGTTGGCTTGGCCTAGTGGGAGGTCACTCGACTCGGAGGGCGGTCTGTGGGCCTTGACGAGGACGTCAAGTGCTTAAGTGGGGGAGATTGTAACACCTCGATAATTTATAAGGAATTGAGGTGCTCCCCATGTCAACAAGAGCTCTTCCTTTTCTGAGTTCGAGTGAGGACAAAGAACTCAGAAGTTAAGCGTGCAAGTGCGAGAGTAGTACCAGGATGGGAGACCTCCTAGGAAGTTCTCGGGTTGGCATGGGATAGAGCTTCTATGACCTCGGGCCTTACAATGATGAGCATCCTCATGGGCATCATGAAGCTAGCCCATCCAGTGTTGGAGGAGCTCCATAGTGGTATGATGAGATGTTCTCTGCAATGGAGAACCTGAGCATGAGAGTTTATTATATGTCTGACCAGTAGGGCTACTTCATGAGACAGCATGATGCTATGAGGAGTATCTTAGAGGATGTGGGGAGGAATGTCAGGGACATGTCCTTGTGTGATACCCCTATACCCTATGACGTATACTTAGTAAAACTTATCTCTTATAAAAACATATAAGAGACATATATTAACTATCCATGCCTATCCACATAAGCACAAAGCGGAGGAGAAGGTTGCTTAGAGCATTCACTTTTTTATGATCCGTAGATCCTGTATGATCCGTAGATCCTGTATGACCCGTAGGTCCTGTATGACCCGTAGATCGCTTTAACAAAGAAATCCGTAGATTTCCTGAATTACAGTTCAAGGCAATTCAGTCACAGGTCCTTTTAATCTCATTGCAATATGTTATGCAATCAAGTGCATCCTGTAATCATATATCATATGCCATCTGTTATCATACTTTCTGTGCAAACAACTCTATAACTTTCAGATCTATCACATCTATCCATATAATCCATATAACACATATATCCATGAAGCACATATATCCACACAGCTCATATAGAACATATATTCATATTGCACATATAACACAAAGGGTTGAATCTCCGGTCTATACTCACCTGTTTAAGGCAGATACTATATTTCTCCCCCTTGACTCTGACCATGGTCTATTACTTGGGTTCCTATATGTAACCCAATGCAAATTAGGCTATTTACTCTTATAAACTCTAACCCCAAATGCAATGAAATGCCAGAATGCATTATAACTTCTTGCATATATATCCAAATCCTTTAAAACTTGACAACAATAAACTATATATAAAAAGGAACAATTTTCTAGTTCAAATGTTTATGAAAAACTTGATCAAAGGGCTCCCTAATATCATTACAAGGAAAACCCTAAAATTACTCTGAAATCTTTTACCGAATATAAATCCGATATCGAAAACACCCTCTGAAAACTATAGATCAACTGATTTCTCAATCAAAAACCACTGTAGATCTAGATCTGAAAAAATTAGGAAAATCCAAATAATCCATTAACTAATTAAAAACTTACCAAATCAAGCTTGTACTTCGTGATTAAAACCCGATAGAAGAAATCTTGTACCAAAATCAACAACCACAAACAAAAAGACCAAACTCATTTTTTTTCTAAGCTCGAACTCTCTCTGCATATTTTTTTTTGTGAACTTTGCAAATAAAGAACAAGAACATGCGTATATAAATCACTTCAAAGTCGACAAAACTTTTTCATATTTGCGGTTTTCACCCTCAAATCTCCTTTACTACAAACTTTACCCTAAAATAATTAATAATTAACTTTTTCTTAAAAACTTTTTAAAATATAATAAAGTTAATTAGAAAATAAATATTACCTTTAAAAATTTACTATATATCATGCCAATATGCTATGCATACACTATTACTCTTATATGAATGCAGAATGACGAATGCAGTTTGGTCGGGGATGTTACACCTTGACCATGGACCAGATGAGGGAGCGACATGAGGCATTTTATCAACATTATTGGCCTCAGTTGTAACACCCCCTTACTTACCCTAGAGGTATTACCGCCAATAACCCCAATTAAGACTAAACCGAAGCTACCCAAGGCTTTAAACTGACTGAACAAACTAAACACAAGGTAAATGAAACCATTTGAAAACCTAAAAAACTTAAGTTAAATATTACAGCGGAAAAACACGTAAAAGGTCTTATACAAACCTTAAATTAAAAGAATAAATAAATAGAACAACCTTCTATTTAAACAAAATCTTCATCAAGTCTTCCTTGAGTTCTTATTTCTGAAACTCAACTTCGCTTTGAAGTAGTTCAATCATGATCTTCACTCAAGTATAGCCATTGGAAACCTTTCTTCAACTTCATGAGCTTCAAACCTCGGTATCCGCCTCTTGAATCAACTCCCAAGAAGAACCTGATGTGTCGTAAACCAACGGTGGACACCAGCCGACCACATAAAAGAAAAGAAGATGGACGGTTTAGTCTAATGAAAGACTAAGCAAGCGGAGAATCTAACTTGGTTCTTATGGTTGCAACTAAACATATTGGCATCCAAATCCGATTCGACTCGGATTATGATCCAACAGTTAGCAGTGTTATAGAGAAAAAGAAGGAGACTTGCATAATCAAGAGAGAGAACACCACCCTTGTGATTTCTTTAAGAAGCATAAACAATTGTTGGGAACTCATATTAATCATATCACATTTTGAAAAGCCTCCGTCGACTAATTAGATGGACTTAATCAAAGTTTGATTAATAATTATTCGTAGCCAATAGCAAGAATGGTTATCGAATAGACTAACCATTCGAGTACATTAATGTGCCAAACGCACTTATCTTGTATTACTTTCAAAACTTTTCACAAACAAGTTGGCAACTTTTAATCGCCTCGAACTACTGCCGGTGGAACACAATACTATTGAGGTACGAGGGCCATTTTCATCCTTGAACAACGAATAGCACGGGTCCCAATGATGGAGAGATTAGAGGGCTTGTTTCATCCATAATCCACTACCAACACATATTGAATGAAACACAATACTATCGAGGTCATAGGGCATATTTCATCCTTGAACAACGAATAGTACGGGTCCCAATGATGGAGAGATTAGAGGGCCTGTTTTTCCATAATCTTCTACTAACACATATTAATAAATGCACTTATCTAGAGTGCATAGTCTCCCCTCAAGCGTAAAGCGGGCCAATGGTAATGACCTAAGCATTAGGGGATCAATATTGATACTGCCTAATACGAACTTTAAAGAGATGCTTCTGAGACTAAGCTCACATCTCTGAACTAAGTTAATCCATATCAATGTCGCAACATGAGACAACTAAACATACAAGGTCACATACAACATACCTAAATCCAGTTCTAGCGCGAAACTGAATGAATAACAATGTGGTCATTATTTCTAACAAAACAACAACCTATCATATTTTATTAATCATACAAGTTGTTCCCAACACAAATATTAAATGGGATTCAATTCCTCATTTAATAACAATAACGCAAGAGAGAATCGTCCACTTGCCTTAAAAGGCGTGCTCAACGTCCTTAGCAATTCAACAGTATTCTTTATCATCCTTCTGACAAGTATAACAAAAGGATTTCTCAGCAATGAGCTCATAGAAACACTTCTTAGTTGTATTCTCAACTCCTACAACTTCCTAATCGATAAACGATTTAATTTCCGAATATCGATATATAATAAATCCTTAGTTATCATGCTTTAAAGAGCCATCTTGGCGGAATTATAACTAATTATCCGCTTCACTTTTGAAATAATTTTCTAAATAAAAATTGTTCATTAACAACAGTTCTTAAAGGTGACCAAATCTCGGATCAAACGAATTAACAACGAATCCCGAGTAATTATCCGAAGTCCTTTACCTGCCAATCGGTATCAAAACTTGTATTCGCTATAACTGAAGATCCGAACGTCCGTTTCCCGAGCGGTTTGAACATGTGGGACCGTGTCAATGTCGAGATTATAAAAACCATAAATTTAATTAGCAAAGCGGAACCGAAATTCCCTTATGGTGGCTCTGCAACTAAACCGCTAATTAATTTCGATCGTATATACCTTCACTCGAGCCCATGGCTCGTTTGGCTCGATAGTGGCTCGATCCCCAGGCCCAAGGGTGGTTGGGCATTGCCCGGTGGTGGTCCTCTTGGTGAGTGATGGTCAGAGGAGCTGACGGTCGCCGGCGGCATCACATGCGAGGCAAAAAAGACAGCCGGCGATGATGGATTTGAATTCTATCTCCCCGTCCGTCGTTCTGACCTGATTCTCTCGTTGGTGTTGGCCTCCTCTTGCAGCAGCTAAAGCCCAAGAAATCTCAAGAGGAAGAAGAAGGACATGAAGGAGGAGCTAGAGGAAGAGAAGATTGCCGGCGGTGATGAAGCTCGAGTTCGTCGCCCCGTCCTCTCGCTCGGTTCCTTCCTTTCTTTGGAAATGAATTAGTAGACTTTGATAAGGCAGATGAAGATATGCCGGTGGAAAAAAAACGAGCCTATCTCTTAAATTCCTTCCTTACTAAGACATATGAGAGGCGGTTTAAAAACTAAACCCGTCTCGGAACGGGACTCGCGTTAAAGCGGTAAAATTATGTACCTCGAATGGAAAAATTTACTAAATACAAAACGTCCCGTAAATTATGTAGACCAATAAAATCAATTTTCCATGATTTTATCATGCTACCTTTAATTTTTAAGGCTTCCGTTTCGTATTTTAAATCCTTTATAATACATAATTAAAAAGACGGCTTATCCAATAAATATTCTTTTTCCACCGAAAAATCCTAGAATTCACACCGATCCATAAAATCATTTCTTTGTGATTTTAGGATATCACCAACAATTTTCTAGGATTTAATCTCCAACAAAAATATTGGAATAAGCGTTAAAACGAACCAAAAAGGTTAAAAGGATATCCGAGAAAATTTCAAAAATATCCTCAAAAACCGCAGTTATTACATCAGTACCCTCGATTTTTTCCACCGCCAGGTCCACCACAGTGAGTCTTCTGTTCCCTTCCTTGAATTTATCTTATTTGTCTTTTATTTCATTGATAGCAATAAAAGATTTAAGTATGGGGGAGGGAGTACTTGCTGTTGTATATATGTATAATTGCATTTTCAGATTGATACATTTCAGATTCAAAAGGTTTTAAAAAAATAAAAAAAATATGAAAAAAAAATTAAATCATGTGTTGAGTTGACAACCCGAAAGGTCGGCTCAGGCAAAAATCAGGAGCCCGGACCGGCATTAGGCTGGGGCAATAAGACGCTGAAAAGAGTGAAACTCAGTTTGGTGAGCACATCTATAAAAAAATGAAATGAGCGGTTAGGTGAAAACCCGAAAGGGCGCCTAAGAAGGATGAGTGAAAAAAATGAAAAATGAGTGCCTAGGAACATTTCTGCTGGGGCTTGGGGATTATTGTTTATGGGTTTTTGCTTTGATTTTGATAAGATTTGAGTAATAGATTGTAATATCCGTATTCGTTTTAGATATCGTTAGTCCGAAAACGGGTTCTTTCGCTTACAAGCAATCGATTTGTTGACCCGCAAGTAACCTTGTTTAAGGAATATCCATAGTTTATAACCCGTTTTAATAATTTGTTTGAAATCACCTATAACTGTTATTTTACCCCTATAATATATGATAATGAATTCCTACGCTAAACCCAAACCGATAGCCAATCTCGTTTTTGTACGATTATGATAAAAACCAAATCTCGATCCCAAACGGTTTGGCCATTCATAAAATCTTATCTTATCTAACTAATTGATTTTAGTTAAGGATAAGAAAATCAACTTAATCCTAATCCATGTACCACTATATTACGTCTTCTGCTCCCCTCGAAAACCGACGTTTGACAACATCGCTTTCATAAAACCTCTTCTCTTCCCCGCTCTATCAATCTTCATCCTCGGTGTATTTGTGATCGATCGACACCACGGGACACCCCTCTGCGATCGTCGGACCGCCAGTGGTATTCCGTTCTCGCTGGCAGTTTGGAACGCATAATTCCGGTGAGTTCTCGTTGTCTCAATTAAGTTTCCATTCCCCTGTTTTTTTTCATTCTTCGAGCATTGTCGGGAATAGGGTCCGAGTTAGGGGGCGTCGGGGTAGATTCCGGGCCAAGGGAATGTGCTGAATGGGGAAACAGGCATCACCCTTCTGAAATCGAGAAGGCTGTCGTAAAAATGGGTGACCGGAGGGAGCCACCTGTTGTAGTCCACTGTGGGAGATCGGAATCACCATTGTCCTTACGCGGGAGCAGAGGGCGACTCGGAAGTGGGGCGGGGTGATCAGCAAGGGTGGAAATCTGGGTGCGTGGAATCGCCGGCGAAGGGACCACCGGTTGAACGAGAATCGAGTTGCAGGCGAGGGCGCAGCGAAGGGGCGAACCAGAACCAGAATTTGGAGGTTCGGTTGAAGAAGGAAAATAAGGGGTTGGGAGTGGTGGCAACGTTGGGAGACGGCGGAATTTAGGGAGGGTGGTGAGTCGGAAAATAAAGGGGACGGAGGTTAGGCGAGGATTGGTGGGGGCGCTGTTACAGTGCCACCGGCGAAAGAGAGCAGGGGTCGGGGAAACGGGAATCGATTTCTCCCGGGTTGAAGAAGAGAGGGAGTGGGGGCCTCGGGTTTAGTCAAGCACGGGCTAGGTCAACGGATCAAATGGGGGGGGGGAAAGGAGACGGGCTGGGGAGTGGGCCGCATCTGCCAATTTGGGCTGGCCCGAGCTAATGGGCAAGGGAAGGAAGTAGGGAAAATTGGATAGTTGGGCTGTTGGGCTTAAGTTTGTTTAATTGTAGGATAAAATTTTTTGGGTGATTAGGATTTTTCTAATATTTACTAATTGAGAAATCCTTTAAATAAAAGTCGGTTGTTGAGGAAATTAGAAGTGGCCTTTTTGTTGGGTTAGATCGGCTCGTAAGTAAATTAATCTTTTCCTTTATAATTATTAAGGGAACCGTTTCCGTTCGGGGTCGTAGCTTCGTCTTCTTGAAGAGGATTCCTAGTTTTCGAGGTAAGTCGTTTTTCGACTTGCTCGGTTCTTCTCTGCCTTGTTAGATTGCGTATCGATATTGTAGGGCGGGTTTTGGGGAACTAGTCCCGAATGCCTTTATAAACTGTTTTGAACTTCTTGTATTGTTGTGTGTGTAAAATGGTTTGATCGTGTTTTATCGGAAGGATATTTTTTTAGAACGTTTTCTCTTTGTTGGTACCGTTTCCGACACGGCCCATCGTAGCTGGTGTTGAGGAAGAGTTGGCTACGTTGTGTGACTAAGAAATCGTGCCCCTTCAAAAACGAAAATTATTATCTGTGTGTTTTTGGCAAGTGCTCCAGTGGAGGCTTAGCCAGGAGTTTGAAGGGAGATTGTGAAGTGGAGTGAGAGGGTCTGCCTCTGCACTCGGTGCGGTGATGAGCGCCTTGGAAGTCGGATTGTGGAAAAAGGAGGAATTGCATTGTATGAGATCATGAATGTGAACGTGTATGTGGCCTTGTGTGACTGATTTTAAAGTTATGATTGTGATTGTGGATTTGTATGCTAACTCTAGAAATGATTTTAAAGCGTTCTACAATTTCCGTATTCTCTCTAGCTTGGTAGATTAGAAGTTGACCCTTCGGGGAATATTTTTCAGTTCCAGGTATGAACCAGGGAGCCGTGCAGGAACCGAGGCTAGTGATGTCTCTCTATTTGGTGGTGTTTTCATATGTGATTTCCTTTGTAAATATGTTTCTTTTTCCCCTTTTCTTGTGCGTTTTGTTCCTTTTTAGCCTAGTTCCCATATTTCTATGAGATTCGGAGACTACGCACCTTTTATGTGTTTTGTAGGTAATTTGGCATGAATCAAGGATCGATTTGAAGGAGGGTGGAGACATGGAGCAAAGGTCGAGCTAAAGAGGGAAGGAGAGAAGCAAGCCATGAAGAAGAACAAGAGAAGCCAACTAAGAAGAAGGTGGAACGAGGTCAGGACCGAGTTGCAACCACATCGGGCCCGACTTTGAAGTCTCCAACCTCGGACCGAGTTGCACAGTAACTCGGGCCCGAGGTCCTCCGTGTCGGTCCGTGTCGGTCACCGAACTACTTGGGCTCTAAGGCACGAATTTGTGGACATCCACTTTTTCCCCTCATCTAATCTATAAAAGGCCCTCTTGTCTTCTAAGAAAGGGTTCCCACACACACACAAAAAGGGGTTTCCAAGGGAGCCAAGAGGATTCTTGGAGAGCAAGGAGGAAGGAGAGGAGAAGGAAGAGAGAGAGAATCGGCCAAGGGAGGAGGTCTTGATAGGTTTTGTTGGTAGATTTGCTTTGATTTGCTTTGTTCTTGTGGATTTGAAAACCCTTGATTTGGATTTGTGGATTGCTTTGGATTTGAATGAAACCTTGCTTTGTTTTGAGATTGATTATGATGATTGCTTTCCCTTTTGATTTGATTGCTTTCTTTGTTTGTCACATGGAGTAGATCTCCTTGATCTTGGGTTATGGGGGAAAACCCTAGCTAGGTTTAGGCTAGAAACCCCAATTCCATAGCCTTGAGTGTTTGATCTAAGGAACCCACTCTACATAGAGCTACAATTCCTTGCGAAAGTTGGGAATCAAGGCTTGAGATTGGCAAAGTAGCGAAAGTGAACATGTGGCAATCTCAAGACCTTGCTTCGAAGGGGATTTCCCCATGGATCGAGGTGTAGATGTGGTTGGAACGAGGGCGAAAGCACTCGATCCTAGTCCGATCATCACTCATTGCCTGAATTGGGGTGGAAAAGCCTTAATCTACTAGGGAAGGAACCCAAAAGCCCAAGATCTACTTTTAAATCTTTGAGTTCGACATCCCCAAATACCTCGAGCCCGACTTACCCAGTGTCGGTCCCGACTTCCTCTTGTCGCCAACCTCGGGCCCGACGTGACCTCAGTGTCGGTCCCGACTGTTTTCTTTGTTTTCCTTTGTTTTATGCTCTCCTTTGTAGCTTCCTAGTATCTAGGCACATCGATCGAGTAGACTTCCCGAGTGTTTGACACCCACCACGTACTACAACGGGGTTGGGTTATAAATTGTATCTCTTGACCCTCGCATCCGAGAGCGATCAAAAGATTGGCGTCGTTGTCGGGGAGGTCTAAGTGCATTGAGTGCCAATTTGGTGAGTTTCTTGTGTTTTGGTAGTGATTTGGGTGAGGGAATAGCCCAAACCCTTTGTTTGTTTTTGATTTGTTTTGGTTTGTGTTTTTGTTTCATAGGTGTATGCTAGCTCGTTCCTCCCGAGGAACACTTGAGCTTGAGTTTGTGAGTGATCCGGAAAGTATTCTCAAGGAAGCCCGAAGAAGGAAAAGGATGGCGAATCAAGCTCTCCATGTTGATGAGGAGTTGGTTCAACTTAGGGCCGAAATGGCTAGATTGCAACTTGAGAGGGACAATCAAGAGGAGGTGGCAAGAAGAGAACGGGAGCAACGGATGAGAGCCGAGGCTCAACTCAACGCTCTACCTCGGAATGCACGCCAATACATGCATCCGGAGTTGAGGGTACCCGAGCCGGCTATTGTGCTTCCCGAGGTTTCCAAGAATTTTGAGATCAAGACGCAATTCATCTCCCTCATCAAGCGTGATCAATTCGAGGGCCGTCCACATGAGTGTCCCATAGAGCATGTTAAACGATTTGTGGATATGTGTGAGACGATCTCCACCGACGAGGAGACATTGGAGTATGTGCTTCTAAAGGCGTTCAAATGGTCACTTGGGGGCAAGGCCACACATTGGCTCGAGAGCCAAGCTCCTAGGTCAATCACAACTTGGAAGACACTCTATGACGCTTTCTTGATGAAGTTCTTCCCGCCCTCAAAGACAACCGAGGTAAGAAGGAAGATTGCAAGCTTTCAACAAGGTCCGAATGAGCCCCTCTTCGAAGCATGGGACCGTTTCAAGGAGATGTTGCGCCAATGTCCTACTCATGGCCAACAACCATATGTGCTTCAAGACATCTTTTTCCAAGGCATCAATCCGGTAACGAAGGACAAGCTCAATCTCCACACCGATTGTGGGTTCATAGACTTGACACTGGATCAAGCTTGGGAGCTACTTGACAAGCTATCCGATTATGAGGCCATGTATGGGGTGAGTCAAGCTAGCAAGGAGGTGAAAGTTCAAGGTGAAGGTGCAAGGAAGTTATATGATCCAAAGGGAGAAGACATTGATAGGGATGTGAAGCTCCAATTCCTTGAAGGTGAAGTGAGCAAGCTTAAGAGGCAAGTCCACTACTACAAGCAAAATGCTAGAGCTTGTGAGGAGTGTGGATCCTTTGCACATGCTACACAAGTTTGTCCGAATGAGAGCCAAGTGCGCTTGGCCGAGCGAATTGAGGAGGCAAACTATGTTCGAGGAAATTTCGGTGGAAGAGGCAATTTCAACAATGGTGGCAATGGCCGGTGGAACAACTGTCAAGCTCAAGGCTACAACAACAACTTCAACCAAAACGAGCCAAGGGCGCCACCACCACCATATAGACGACCGGGATTCAATGAGTTACAAACATTTGCTCAAGAGATGAGAGATGGGTTCAAGGAGATGAGGACCCAATTCAATGAGTTTGGTGCATGGAGGAGGCAAGTCGACAATCAATTCGCTCAAATTGCGACTCAAGCCCCGAGAGAGAATGGGAGACTTCCGGGCCGACCCAAGGAGAATCCTCGAGCTCAAAACAATCAAAATGAAGTCCGGGCAATTGGATTGAGAAGTGGCCGAAACCTACCCGAGCCACACGTGCCTAAGAAGAATGAAGAGAGTCAGACCAACTTACCCAGCAAGTCGGGTCCGACGTTCCCCGAAGTCGACCCAGCAAGAAGACCGACTCCTTCACCACGGACCGAGGTCGAGAGCAACTCGGGACCGACATACACAGACCTCGATCCAACCCCTCTGTCCAGGACCGAGATTCACAACATCGGGCCCGACATGGTGCCCAAGTCGGTCCGACCAGGAAGTGTTGCAAATGAAGTAGGGAAGTCCAAAGAAGTTGATCCAAGCAAGATTCTAGGTGAAACAATTCTTCCATATCCCTCGAAGAAGCCAAAAGATGTTGTTGAGAACAAGTTCAAGAGGTTTCTCAAACTCTTGAAAGGCTTGAACATCTCTATCCCGTTCACCGACGCATTGAGTGAGATGCCATCTTATGCCAAGTTTTTAAAGGAGATTTTGAGCAAGAAGAGGTCCATAGTGGAAATGCAAGTTGAAGTCAAGACCTTGGAGTTACCACAAAAGCTAGGAGATCCCGGTCGCTTTGCTATAACCATTGGTGTGGGGTCTCAAAATTTCCAAGCCTTGTGTGATCTTGGAGCAAGCACGAGCATCATTCCTTACACCATATGGAAATCCACATCTATGGGTCTCATAGCTCCGGTCAACATGAGGTTAACGATAGCGGATGGGTCGTCCATTGAACCAATTGGTATCGTCGAGGATTATCCCGTTTGCATTGAAGGCCATTATGTCCCAATCGACTTTGTTGTAGTGGACATGATAGAAGTGCCGGGTGAACCGATCATACTAGGGACATCTTTCCTTGCTACGGTTGGGGCAATCATGGATGTAAAGAAGGGCCACTTGTCTCTTGACATTGGAGGAAGAGAAATTGAGTTTTTCTTTAGGCCAACTTCAAAAGGGACCGTACATAAGGAAGCTAAGATGATCCAAGTTCCTCTTGGATTGCAATGGGAAGCCGTTTCTAAGAAGTCGAGGCCAAGGGAGCTTAGGTTGAAAGCCACACCACCACCTAGAGAAATTGAGATAGAGCGCCAAGGTCTAGCCCTCAATATGATTGAGCATGAGCAATTGGAGGAAAGGATGTCTTATTTGGAGGTGTTCAAAGCCGAGAAAGAAGAAGTTCAAGCACCACCGGAACCATCTCAAGAACTCAAGGAGCTTCCAAAAGATTTGAGGTACGCATTTCTTGGTCCCAACTCTTCTTTACCCGTAATCATAAATGCCAACTTGAATGATGAGGAGGAGTCTAAGTTGTTGGAGGTTCTAAGAAAACATAGAGGAGCTTTAGGATATTCACTAGAGGAACTAAAGGGAATCTCTCCCTCAATTTGCATGCATAGGATTTATATGGTGGATAACCATAAACCCACTATTGAACCCCAAAGAAGATTAAATCCTAACATGAAAGAAGTGGTAAAGAGTGAAATACTTAGGATGTTGGATGCGGGAATTATCTTCCCAATTTCCGATAGCAAGTATGTGAGTCCCGTGCATGTAGTTCCTAAGAAAGGAGGTCTCACCGTTGTGCAAAATGAAAAGGGAGAAATGATACCTATGAGAACCACAACAAAATGGCGTATGTGTATTGATTACCGTAAGCTTAATAGTGGCACTCGCAAGGACCATTTTCCTCTTCCTTTCATAGACCAAGTCCTAGAAAGATTAGCACAACATGAATATTTTTGCTACCTAGACGGGTATAGCGGGTTTTGGCAAATCCCTATTCATCCCGATGATCAAGAAAAGACGACATTCACATGTCCTTATGGGACTTTTGCCTATAGACGCATGCCTTTTGGTTTATGTAATGCGCCGGCAACATTTCAAAGATGCATGATGTCCATCTTCTCCGATATGGTTGAGGATATAGTAGAAGTGTTTATGGATGATTTCTCCGTCTACGGTTCCTCATTTGATGTTTGCTTAGCTAACTTAGACAAGGTTTTGACTAGATGTGAGGAGACTAGCTTGGTGCTTAATTGGGAAAAATGCCACTTTATGGTGAAGGAGGGCATAGTACTAGGACACCTAGTTTCAAATAGGGGGATAGAGGTAGATAAATCTAAGGTTGAAATAATTGAAAAACTACCTCCTCCCTCTTGTGTTCGTGATGTTAGGAGTTTCTTAGGTCATGCAGGATTTTATAGACGGTTCATCAAGGATTTTTCTAAAATTGCAAAACCATTGTCTAACCTCTTGATGAAGGATGTGCCCTTTGTATTATCCGAGGATTGCATGAGTTCTTTTTGTAGGTTGAGAGATGCCTTGATCTCGGCTCCAATAATGGCGGCACCCGATTGGAATCTTCCATTCGAGGTGATGTGTGATTCTAGTGATTTCGCCGTAGGGGCCGTCCTTGGGCAAAGGAAGGATGGAAAGTTGCATGCCATCTACTACGCAAGCAAAACTTTGGATGAAACTCAGTGCAATTACACAACAACGGAGAAAGAGTTTCTTGCGATAGTGTTTGCATTTGAGAAGTTCCGTTCATATCTTGTGGGATCAAAGGTGGTAGTCTTCACGGATCATGCGGCAATCAAATACCTCATGAAAAAGAAAGATGCAAAGCCGAGGCTTCTAAGATGGATGCTCCTTCTCCAAGAGTTTGACCATGAGATCAAGGACAAAACTGGTGCGGAAAATGTGGTAGCGGATCATCTATCCCGTTTGCCCATCGAGTACATGTTGGAGATGGAGGATGGTTTGACTATAGATGATTCAAGAGCAGATGAAGGTCTCATGAGCGGAAAGGAGGAAAGGAAGGGTGGATCGACGAACCGAGCAAGTCGGGCCCGAGGTTCAGAACATCGGACCGAAGGCAAGGCAAGTACGAGTGAGTAGGGACCGAGGACTTCAACATCGGGCCCGAGTGACCTGTGTGTCTGCGAAGCTGGACCGGCGTCCAACCACATCGGGCCCGGTACACTTCAATGTCGGTCCGTGGAAGAAAGTAAGTTTCCTCGCTTGATTTCCATTCCTTCTCATTCTCAATTGATTGATTCTTTCTCTCCCACTGGCCTTCTTTCTATTAGTGCCGTAAGACGAGGGGTCTCCCCTTGGTTTGCGGATTTTGCTAACTTTGCCGTAGGGGGAGTGATCCCACCAAATTTGTCTTATCAAGCTAGGAAGAAATTCTTACATGGTGCTAGACAATACTTTTGGGATGATCCATATCTCTACAAGGAAGGGCGTGATCAAATCTATAGACGGTGTGTGTCAAGTGAAGAGGTTGAGAGCATAATTCACCATTGCCACTCCTTGCCTACGGGGGGCCACGCCAAGAGTTCCAAAACCACCTCAAAAATTCTTCAATGTGGTTATTATTGGCCAACCATGTTCAAGGATGTGCATGATTATGTGAAGAAGTGTGAGGAGTGCCAAAGAGAGGGGAACCTATCAAGGAGGAATGAGACTCCTCAAACTAGCATTCTACAAGTTGAGTTATTTGATGTATGGGGTATTGACTTCATGGGACCATTTCCCACATCAGGGCCTTACAAGTACATCTTGGTAGCCGTAGACTATGTCTCAAAATGGGTGGAGGCCATACCAACAAGAACCAATGATGCTAAGGTGGTGATGAAGTTTTTGAAAAGCAACATTTTTGCAAGGTTTGGTGTGCCTAGGGTTCTCATAAGTGATGGCGGACCTCATTTCATTGAGAGGTGCTTCGAAAATGTGTTGATTAAGTATGGGATGTCTCATCGAGTGGCTACTCCTTATCATCCTCAAACAAGCGGGCAAGTCGAGGTGTCAAACCGTCAAATCAAGGCTATCTTGGAGAAGACCGTATCTCGATCAAGGAAAGATTGGGCCTCTAAGCTCGATGATGCACTTTGGGCTTATAGAACCGCCTTCAAGACACCTTTGGGAACTACACCCTTCAATCTAGTTTATGGCAAGGCATGTCATCTTCCGGTAGAGCTTGAGCACAAGGCGAAATGGGCACTCAAAGAGATGAATTGGGATATCAACTTGGCCGGTGAGAAAAGGTTTCTAGAACTTCATGAGTTGGGGGAATTAAGGTTGAAGGCCTATGAGAACTCCAAGCTATACAAGGAGAAGACCAAGAAGTGGCATGACAGGAAGTTAATTCCAAAGACCTATCAAACCGGTGACAAGGTTCTCCTTTTCAATTCAAGGCTTAAACTTTTCCCCGGAAAGTTAAGGACTAGGTGGAGCGGACCATTTGTGGTTCACCGTATCTATGCTCATGGTGCGGTGGACTTGGTTGATGAACAAGGACATATTTTCAAAGTGAATGGTCATCGAGTGAAGAAATTCTATGACAAGGACGGTCCAAACGAAGAAGTTAGAGCCTCATGGGCTCTCGTCCTCGCCGATTGATCCTATACATGCCATTGAAGAATAAGAAATTGTGAGCTTTTCATACTCTTCTCTCTTGCTTTTAAGTTTTGATTTCCTTGTTTGATGGGGACATCAAAATTTTAAGTATGGGGTGGGGGTAAGTGTGTTCATGATTTCACTTGCTTATGTTTGTTTGTTATTTTGAGGATATTTGTTTTTAGTTTGTGTTTGGGATGTTTGCTTCTTGGTTTGTGGTTTGATGAAAGACATGGATGATTAATTTGGTTTTGAATGGATGAGTCTTTGTTTTTGGTTTTAGAGAAATTTTTTGCAAAAATCCATAAAAAAAAATTGAAAAATTGTGTTAAAAACAACAAAAAGATTTTGTGTTTTGTAGGTTTTGGACTAGAAATTCCCATCTTAGATTGCCAAAATAAAAGCTAATGATGATGTGAGCATGTAAATTCCTTTGCATATTTTTGGATAGTTTAGCCTCTAAAATGATGTTGCTTTTGATGTGATCATGATATCTTGCTTGTTTTATTGAACATGTGAGTTCTAGGATGAGTTCTTATGCAACTAGGTATGAGTGACCCTTGTGAGATTGATTTTTGGCCATTTTAGGGATGCTTGTTCATATTTGCATATCCCTCATTTTTCTTGTGTGATTAGCTCATTCATGCTTAGTAAAACTTGCTATTGTGGTGTTTATCTATTTTCCAAGACCGTCATGAGAATTGTCCTAGCATGGTCACATTGATTTTGAACTTTATTCTTCTAGTCACATAAATGTTCCATATCCTACCATGAAGATAATCCTTTGTTTGTAGCCCCGTTCTAGCCTAAGCCTTTGTTTGAAACTCCTCAAAAATATTATTCCTAGCCTTATATGACTTGACCCTTATGGGATTGGACTTTAGAAGAGAGGTTTGGATTGTATTTGAAGAGTTGAGATTCTCTTGGGTTTAAGGGCAAAGAATGGTGTTATGAATCATGTGGGTAGTGCATCTTTGTTGTACAAAAATGAAAAAAAAAAGAAAGAAAGAAAGAAAGAAAATGTTGGAAATGTAAAGTGGAATAAAGCAAGGAGCTTAAGTAAAGAAAATGGTCCGACCGAGTTACAAGCAACATCGGGCCCGATGTCATAAGAAAGTCGGTCCAAATGTAGAAAGTGTTGAAAATCCAACAAAAAGCATAAGAGCAAAGATGAAGTGGAATGTTAAGTGAAATTTTGGGTTGAAAGGAAAATGTTAAGTCTTTTGGGTGAGTGTGAAAGTAATTGTGGAATTTGGTGAAGTTGGTGAGAGTTTAGGTTGTTCAATCCCCATTATAAGCACCACAAGACAAAATAATTCCCACCTTGAAAAATACCAAAAGCCCCATTACAACCCGGCTGAATGGAACCTCTTTGAGGACCTCCATTGAGCCAAGTTCGAAATTCTTTGTGTACTTTGCATTAGGCATCTCTAGGTGGAGGAATTGGTGATATTAGCTTCAATAGTAAAGTCCTTACTTGCATGATTTTTGAGCTTGAGTGTTCATTGCTAAACCCAAACACATGATGAGTGATACACATTCACATATCCCTAAAGTGAGGCTTAGTTGCATTGACTTTATTCCTTGGAACACTTAATCATGTGTGATGATGTAATCTTGTTTGAATATCGATCACTTGTGCTTTAAATGTGTTTTCATACGAGGCTTTACTTGAAGATTATGTTTCGGTCTTGCTTACATTGTTATTGCTTGAGGACAAGCAAGTTTAAGTATGGGGTATTTTGATGTCTCTCTATTTGGTGGTGTTTTCATATGTGATTTCCTTTGTAAATATGTTTCTTTTTCCCCTTTTCTTGTGCGTTTTGTTCCTTTTTAGCCTACTTCCTGTATTTCTATGAGATTCGGAGACTACGCACCTTTTATGTGTTTTGTAGGTAATTTGGCATGAATCAAGGATCGATTTGAAGGAGGGTCGAGACATGGAGCAAAGGCCGAGCTAAAGCGGGAAGGAGAGAAGCAAGCCATGAAGAAGAACAAGAGAAGCCAACTAAGAAGAAGGTGGAACGAGGTCAGGACCGAGTTGCAACCACATCGGGCCCGACTTTGAAGTCTCCAACCTCGGACCGAGTTGCACAGTAACTCGGGCCCGAGATCCTCCGTGTCGGTCCGAGTCGGTCACCGAACTACTTGGGCTCCAAGGCACGAATTTGTGGACTTCCACTTTTGCCCCTCATCTAATCTATAAAAGGCCCTCTTGTCTTCTAAGAAAGGGTTCCCACACACACACAAAAAGGGGGTTCCAAGGGAGCCAAGAGGATTCTTGGAGAGCAAGGAGGAAGGAGAGGAGAAGGAAGAGAGAGAGAATCGGCCAAGGGAGGAGGTCTTGATAGGTTTTGTTGGTAGATTTGCTTTGATTTGCTTTGTTCTTGTGGATTTGAAAACCCTTGATTTGGATTTGTGGATTGCTTTGGATTTGAATGAAACCTTGCTTTGTTTTGAGATTGATTATGATGATTGCTTTCCCTTTTGATTTGATTGCTTTCTTTGCTTGTCACATGGAGTAGATCTCCTTGATCTTGGGTTATGGGGGAAAACCCTAGCTAGGTTTAGGCTAGAAACCCCAATTCCATAGCCTTGAGTGTTTGATCTAAGGAACCCACTCTACATAGAGCTACAATTCCTTGCGAAAGTTGGGAATCAAGGCTTGAGATTGGCAAAGTAGCGAAAGTGAACATGTGTCAATCTCAAGACCTTGCTTCGAAGGGGATTTCCCCATGGATCGAGGTGTAGATGTGGTTGGAACGAGGGCGAAAGCACTCGATCCTAGTCCGATCATCACTCATTGCCTGAATTGGGGTGGAAAAGCCTTAATCTACTAGGGAAGGAACCCAAAAGCCCAAGATCTACTTTTAAATCTTTGAGTTCGACATCCCCAGATACCTCGGGCCCGACTTACCCAGTGTCGGTCCCGACTGTTTTCTTTGTTTTCCTTTGTTTTATGCTCTCCTTTCTAGCTTCCTAGTATCTAGGCACATCGATCGAGTAGACTTCCCGAGTGTTCGACACCCACCACGTACTACAATGGGGTCGGGTTATAAATTGTATCTCTTGACCCTCGCATCCGAGAGCGATCAGCTAGATGGCGGGCCGGAGCGGTAAAGAGCGCGTGTCATAGTGGGATGGGTTTAGCTTTACGTTAGTTTAATTATGTTTATTTTAGGATGTTATGTTCACTATCATGTTGGAGTTGATATATGACTTGATTTCGGTTTTCATTGAGTGATTTATTGTTGGTAAAGAGTTGTCGGATTCAGGATACTTATATTTAGATTTTCGGGAATTAATGCATGACTATGTTTTCTCAGTTTTATAAAATAAAAGGTTGGATGTTTTATTATGTTTTTCTTGTCGTGCCCGCGTTGTAAGGTCCTACAGTGTAGTTGTCAACCTAATTAATAGTACCTTGTAAGGTCTATTTCTTAGTAGCGCCTTATCGGAAGTCGGGGTGTTACAAATTGGTATCAGAGCCAGGTTGACAACAGGGCACATGGAACTGACCAACAAAGAGTACCCGAAGTCCAACTTAAAACCAAAACCGGCCGGTGTTTTCAAAATGTTTTACTAGGGTAGACATGTTGCATATAGGGGGGTAGGTGACACGTCGCGACTCCGCCCCATCAGCCGAACGACCTCACGTAAAATAGTAAGAATTAGGTTGATAAATAGAATGTTTAAGTTTTGACTGTGGGACTTTCTATTATAGATGGCCCCACCAACCAGAGCTAGAGCTGCTGAAACCAACGGAAGAGGCCGCGGAAGAGGCCGCGGTAGAGGCCGAGGTAGAGGTCGTGGCAAGGGTAGAGGAGAGGCCCCTGTAGCTGCTGAGCCAGAGGTACAACATGATACCCACCAGGAGGAGGTTGCTGAGAGTCAGGATGTGGCTGCTGCTGTTCATCGAGAGGATAGTGCATCTGTCGCTGGAGGGGGTCTCCCAGCAAACGGGGCTCAAGTGGGAGGAGTACCACCAAGAGGATTGGCCCCAGAGGTGAATGCTGCGATCCAGCTGTTATTGCAGACTTTGATGGGTGTGGGAGCTGCACCGAATCTGAACATAGTTGCGGGGCAACAAGGAGCTGAAAGGAGGGCACCAGGACTAGATTCTATTTTGGCTGCCCAGCTAGGAGCAATGCCAGATTCGAGAGGACTAGTGATAGTTGATCATGTGGTCGAACCGAGGAGACAGTATCGTGAGCCTCAGCCTGATAAGTGACTCGCGGAGTTTAGGAAGACTGTAGTGCCAAACTTTGTTGGAGCTCAGGGTTCTGATGTAGAGCAGTGGTTGAGGAGGGTGAAATCTGCGTTGGATTCCATTAAGGCACCGGAGGAGCGGAAGATGTCCTTAGTACAGAGTCTGCAACAGGAGAGTGCTTTTGACTGGTGGGAGTTATGTAGGGACCATCGGACTGAGGTGACTTTCGAGGAGTTTGAGAGGCAGATTCGAGATTTGTATTGTCCTCCGGTGGTGAGGGCGGTTCGGGAGGCTGCTTTTCGGGATGTTGGACCCGAAAATATCACAGTATCTGAGACTATTCTGAAGTTTTAGCAAGAGTTGGCAGCGGTGCCAAATACTGCCCCTACTGAGGAGTTGAAGATTGCGACCTTTCTAAAAAGGTTGCAGCCGCATTTACGTGCTTATGTATCTGGACTCCGACTCACGACATTGGCAGATCTTCAGCAGTCTGCTTTGGCTTATGCTATGGCCACGACCCGACAGAGTCAGCTAGAGGTGCATACCACTGGGAGCAAGAGGCAGAAGTTGTCTTCCCCAGCAGAATCTAGGAGAGATAGTCGCCCCGGCTCTTCTCAGCCGCAACGATCAGGGTTTCAGCCACAGGGTCGTAAGGACCATCGTCGTCAGAGTCAGTCCATTGGAGGGCTGTGAGAGTGCTTCAACTGTGGAAGCACTGCTCATTTGAGGAGTCAGTCTCTGAAGCCAGTCAAGAGTTGCTTCAGTTGTGGGAAGCCTGGCCATTTACAACAGTACTGTACTGTTGGAGCACCTTCATAAGGATCTTCACCAGGAACGGTGAACCAGATGCCTCATCATCAGCCTCAGCAGACACCGAGCCAGGGCAGAGGACACGACGCAGGAGTTAGCAATACCGAGGGCAATCAGCCCCGGGTGTTTGAGATGAGGAGGGTCGATGCCATACACGCGCCGACTATTACAGGTACGATTTGGATTCAGTCTAGACCTGTTCACATACTGTTTGATACGGGTGCTACCCATTCTTTTATGTCTTCTGCTTGCGTGGCTAGACTAGGACTGACTTGCACTGAGGGGGTGTCTTTTGTGGTGGGGCTGCCTGACGGTAGTAAAGTAAGAGGGAATAAGGAGATTTTACAGTGCCCAATTAGAATAGGGAATAGGGATTGGTATGCGGATTTTATAGTAATGCAGTTGTCGCCAGATGATGACGTGATTCTGGGAATGGATGGGATGATACGTTACCGAGCAGTTTTGGATGCACACAGAGGCACAGTTACGGTGACAGCAGATGATGGGACCAGACATGTGTGTCAGGAGTTAGAGCAGGAGGGGCCCGGATCGGTAATTAGTATGGTGAAGGCCGCCAAGTTGCTCAGTGACGGATGTGTAGGATATTGGTGTTATGTTCTGGGGACAAGGCGGAACCGCACATTCAAGACATACCAGTAGTGTGCGAGTTTGAGGACGTTTTTCCCGAGGAACTTTCAAGATTACCTCCTTAGAGAGAGGTAGATTTCAGGATTGAGTTGGAGCCGGGAACGAGGCCGATTACGAGAGCCCCATATCGCATGGCCCCGATGGAGATGCAGGAGCTGAAGGCACAATTGGAGGAACTTTTGGAGAAGGGCTACGTACGACCGAGTGCGTCGCCGTGGGGAGCTCCAATTCTGTTTGTGAAGAAGAAAGATGGTTCTCTCCGTCTGTGTATCGATTATCGGGAGTTGAACCGTGTTACCATCAAGAACAAGTATTCGCTGCCGCGTATTGATGATTTATTGGATCAGCTGCAAGGGGCTACTGTGTTCTCCAAAGTGGATTTGAGGTCAGGATAACACCAGCTGAGGATTCGGGAAGAGGATATACCTAAGACAGCTTTCCGAACGAGATATGGACATTATGAGTTTGTAGTGATGTCGTTCGGACTGACGAATGCACCCGCTGTATTTATGGAGTTGATGAACCGGGTGTTTATAGACTACTTGGACAGATTTGTAGTAGTGTTCATCGACGATATTCTGATCTACTCTCGGAGTAAGGAAGAGCACGCCGAGCATCTCAGGCTAGTGTTGGGAGTACTGAGACACCATCGATTTTTTGCTAAGCCGTCTAAGTGCGAGTTCTGGCTGCCTGAAGTTACCTTTTTGGGGCATGTGGTATTTCCCCAAGGAGCTATGGTAGATCCGGCAAAGATTGAAGCTGTAAAGGCATGGGAACCTCCGAAGAATGTGAAGGAGGTGCGATGTTTTCTGGGACTAGCAGGGTATTATAGGAGGTTTGTGGAAGGGTTTTCCCGGATAACCCAACCACTTACCAACTTGCTTAAGAAGACTACTCGTTTCGAGTGGAACGAAGTTTGCCAGAGGAGTTTTGTTGAGCTGAAGAGAAGGTTAACTTCGGCGCCTATACTAGTTCTTCCTCAAGGGAATGAGGATTTTGTGATTTACAGTGACGCCTACAAGGTAGGTTTGGGCTGTGTGCTGATGCAGAGGGACAGAGTGATTGCTTATGCCTCCAGACAGTTGAAGCCGAACGAGGAGAATTACCCTACTCATTATTTGGAGTTGGCAGCTGTGGTACACGCTCTGAAGATTTGGCGTCATTACTTGTATGGGAGTACCTGCAAAGTGATGACAGATCATAAGAGCCTCAAGTACATCTTCACTCAGAGGGAGTTGAATATGCGACAGAGGAGGTTGCTTGAGTTACTGAAGGATTACGACCTTGAGATCCTTTACCACCCAGGGAAAGCGAATGTGGTCGTTGATGCCCTTAGCAGGAAGACGCCTCAAGAGAGTATGTTGGCTCATCTGATGGCTCAGCCAGAGTTACAGAGAGAGCTGATGAGGTACGGAATTGAAGTGCAGATTCAGCGTTATCAGGGCAGTCTGAAAACCCTAGAATGTCGGCCGTCTTTACTTGAAGAAGTAAGACAGGAGCAGGAAGATTGCCCGATGATTCAGGATTTGAGGCAGAGATTGAGCCGTGGAGAGGCACCCGACTTTGCGGAGAGAGCAGATGGTATTTTGTGTTTACGTGGTCGGATTTGTGTGCCTCGAGACGCAAAGTTGAGGCAGAAGATTTTGCAAGAGGTCCATGCTACACATTACTCAATCCACCCCGGGGAGAGTAAAATGTACAAGGATTTGCGGCAGTTTTATTGGTGGGATGGCATGAAGCCGGATGTAGCGAGATTCGTTGCTAAATGTCAAGTCTTCCAGCAGGTGAAGATCGAGCACCAGAGACCTGGAGGAATGCTTCAGTCGCTTCCTATTCCAGAATGGAAATGGGAGGACATCTCCATGGATTTTGTCACAGGTTTGAGACTCAGCAGAGGCCATGATGCCATTTGGGTGGTGGTGGATAGACTGACGAAGACTGCTCGCGCCTATCCGAGAGACGTGGCAAGTGAGCAACTTAGTGGAGGTATTTATTAATTAGATAGTTAGACTGCATGGAGTAACTAAGACGATTGTGTCGGACCGAGATGGGCGTTTTACTTCCAGATATTGGCAATAGGTGCATGAGGCATTAGGGACGAGATTACATTTCACGACAGCTTACCATCCGCAGTCAGACGGTCAGACAGAGAGGACGATTGAGACTCTGGAGGACATGCTGAGGTCCTGCGTGTTAGACTGGGGAGGTCAATGGTCGGATCACTTGGCTTTGGTAGAGTTTACCTATAATAACAGTTGGCATTCGTCGATTTAGATAGATCCTTATGAGGCGTTATATGGTCGGAAGTGTAGGACACCGCTATGTTGGAATGATCCCTCGGATGTAGTAGGTGAGAGGCCACAGATGATTGAGGAGACGATCCGAAAAGTGGCCTTAATCAGAGAGAGAATGTTAGCTGCTCAGAGTCGCCAGAAGTCCTATACAGACAAGAGGCGTAGACCGTTGGAGTTTGAGGTCGGAGCCCATGTTTGGTTGAGAGTATCGCCTACCCGCGGGGTAAGAAGATTCAGGGTGAAAGGGAAGCTGAGTCCTCGATATATCGGTCCGTTCGAGATTTTGGAGAGAGTAGGCGAGGTGGCTTACAGGCTAGCATTGCCGCCTGCTTTGGAAGGAGTGCACCCTGTATTCCACGTTTCACAGCTGAGACAGTATGTCCCGGATCCTAGTCACAAACTGAATTATGAGGATTTGGTGGTAGAACCAGATCACACTTTCCGGGAACAACCGCTGCAGATTTTAGATCGACGAATGAAGAAGCTGCAGAACAAGGAGATTCTGTTGGTGTTGATTCAGTGGTCTCGATAGGGAGTCGAGGAGGCCCATTGGGAGACGGAGTCCAGGATGAGTGAAATTTACCTAGAAATCTACCCAGGTTTAGTAGAAGCGTTTGAAGGGAAGGTTATTAATTAGTGTGTTGTTTTCAGAATCGATGTTTTGTTTGTGACTCTCGTTCGCTTGACTTGCTTGATTGACTGTTTAATTTTTGATTGACGTGATGTATGTTTTGGATGGATAGTACTAGTTATGATTATCGTTATCAATGAATTCTGGTTCGAGGACGAACCCTCTTTTAGGGGGAGAGTTTTGTAAAAACCTCGAATATCTTTTCTTTAGTATAAAAGTTTCGGGACGAAACTTTCTTAAGGGAGGTAGTAATGTAATATCCGTATTTGTTTTAGATATCGTTAGTTCGAAAACGGGGTCTTTCGCTTACAAGCAATCGATTTGTTGACCCGCAAGTAACCTTGTTTAAGGAATATCCATAGTTTATAACCCGTTTTAATAATTTGTTTGAAATCACCTATAACTGCTATTTTACCCCTATAATATATGATAATGAATTCCTACGCTAAACCCAAAACCGATAGCCAATCTCGTTTTTGTACGATTATGATAAAAAACAAATTTCGATCCCAAACGGTTTGCCCATTCATAAAATCTTATCTTATCTAACTAATTGATTTTAGTTAAGGATAAGAAAATCAACTTAATCCTAATCCATGTACCACTATATTACGTCTTCTACTCCCCTCGAAAACCGACGTTTGACAACATCGCTTTCATAAAACCTCTTCTCTTCCCCGCTCTATCAATCTTCATCCTCGGTGTATTTGTGATCGATCGACACCACGGGACACCTCGCTGCGATCGTCGGACCGCCAGTGGTATTCCGTTCTCGCCGGCAGTTTGGAACGCATAATTCCGGTGAGTTCTCGTTGTCTCAATTAAGTTTCCATTCCCCTGTTTTTTTTTTCATTCTTCGAACATTGTCGGGAATGGGGTCCGAGTTAGGGGGCGTCGGGGTAGATTCCGGGCGAAGGGAATGTGCTGAATGGGGAAACAGGCATCACCCTTCTGAAATCGAGAAGGCTGTCGTCGGAATGGGTGACTGGATGGAGCCACCTGTTGTAGTCCACCGTGGGGGATCGGAATCACCGCTGTCCTTACGCGGGAGCAGAGGGCGACTCGGAAGTGGGGCGGGGTGATCAGCAAGGGCGGACATCTGGGTGCGTGGAATCGTCGGCGAAGGGACCACCGGTTGAACGACGATCGAGTTGCAGGCGAGGGCGCAGCAAAGGGGTGAACCAGAACCAGAATTCGGAGGTTCGGTTGAAGAAGGAAAAGAAGGGGTTGGGAGTGGTGGCAGCGTTGGGAGGCAGCGGAATTTAGGGAGGGTGGTGAGTCGGAAAAAAAAGGGGACGGAGGTTAGGCGAGGACTGGTGGGGGGCGCTGTTACAGTGCCACCGGTGGAAGAGAGCAGGGGTCGGGGAAACGGGAATCGATTTCTCCCGGGTTGAAGAAGAGAGGGAGTGAGGGCCGCGGGTTTAGTCAAGCACGGGCTAGGTCAACGGATCAAATGGGGGGAAAAGGAGACGGGTTGGGGAGTGGGCCGCATCTGCCAATTTGGGCTGGCCCGAGCTAATGGGCAAGGGAAGGAAGTAGGGAAAATTGGATAGTTGGGTTGTTGGGCTTAAGTTTGTTTAATTGTAGGATAAAATTTTTTGGTGATTAGGATTTTTCTAATATTTACTAATTGAGAAATCCTTTAAATAAAAGTCGGTTGTTGAGGAAATTAGAAGTGGCCTTTTTGTTGGGTTAGTTCGGCTCATATGTAAATTAATCTTTTCCTTTATAATTATTTAGGGAACCGTTTCCGTTCGGGATCGTAGCTCCGTCTTCTTCAAGAGGATTCCTAGTTTTCGAGGTATGTCGTTTTTCGACTTGCTCGGTTCTTTTCTGCCTTGTTAGATTGCGTATCGATATTGTAGGGCGGGTTTTGAGGAACTAGTCCCGAATGCCTTTATAAACTGTTTTGAACTTCTTGTATTGTTGTGTGTGTAAAATGGTTTGATCGTGTTTTATCGGAAGGATATTTTTTTAGAACGTTTTCTCTGTGTTGGTACCGTTTTCGACACGGCCCATCATAGATGGTGTTGAGGAAGAGTTGGCTACGTTGACCCGTGTGACTGGGAAATCGTGCCCCTTCAAAAACGAAAATTATTATCTGTGTGTTTTTGGCAAGTTCTCTAGTGGAGGCTTAGCTAGGGGTTAGAAGGGAGATTGTGAAGTGGAGTCAGAGGGCCTGCCTCTGCACTCGGCGCGGTGATGAGCGCCTTGGAAGTCGGATTGTGGAAAACGGAGGAATTGCATTGTATGAGATCATGAATGTGAACGCGTATGTGACCTTGTGTGACTGATATAACTAATTTAGGTATTGGCCTTTAGAGTTATGATTGTGATTATGGATTTGTATGCTAACTCTAGAAATGATTTTAAAGCGTTCTACAATTTTCGTATTCTCTCTAGCTTGGTAGATTAGAAGCTGGCCCTTCGGGGAATATTTTTCAGTTCCAGGTATGAACCAGGGAGCCATGCAGGAACCGAGGCTAGATGGCGGGCCGGAGCGATAAAGAGCGTGTGTCATAGTGGGATGGGTTTAGCTTTACGTTAGTTTAATTATGTTTATTTTAGGATGTTATGTTCACTATCATGTTGGAGTTGATATATGACTTGATTTTGGTTTTCATTGAGTGATTTATTGTTGGTAAAGAGTTGTCGGATTCAGGATACTTATATTTAGATTTTCTGGAATTAATGCATGACTATGTTTTCTATGTTTTATAAAATAAAAGGTTGGATGTTTTATTATGTTTTTCTCATCGTGCCCGCGTTGTAAGGTCCTACAGTGTAGTTGTCAACCTAATTAATAGTACCTTGTAAGGTCTATTTCTTAGTAGCGCCTCGTCGGAAGTCGGGGTGTTACATAGATTGTGCTAGGATTCTCATTGTATGCACTTTCATTCTTTTACATGGGGTCGGGTTGTGAGCTTAATTTCTGAGTGTTGTTTAGTTTTAGGTCATTCTCTCCCTATACGTCCTGTAGAACTTTGTTGCATTGTCTTGCTTAATTTTATTTTAAGCTTACTCGAGGACGAGAAAGGTCTAAGTATGGGGGAATTTGATATGATGTATTTCATATAGCATAAATAGGATTAGATAATACATTTTATATATAGATTTAGGTCTTTTTAGTGCTTGTAATGAAAAATGTGGAGAAGACTGAAGACTTGAAGAATTTAGAAGAATGAAGACCGGGATTAGAAGAACCAAGAGAAGGCCGCGGATTAGAGCAGTTCGCGGTGGAGCCAAGTTACAAATCCGCGATCGCGGTGGCACAAGGATGCGGTCGCGATCAACATTGACTCGGATTGGGAGTTTCTACAGATCCGTGATCGCAGAGGTTATTCATCGCGCCCGCGGAGGTCCACGTCAGCAAAAATCCGAGGCGGCGATTGCTCTATCTATCTTTATTATATTTATTTTATTTTATTTTATTTTTGGATATGTATGGTTTGAGACCTTATTAACCTAGTTTTTCATCCTTGTTTTGATATCTATCTCTTAGACCCAGTTTCCATTATTCAGACTTTTGTATTTTTCTCTTCTATGGAGAACTAAACTCCTAAAGTTCTATTCAAGTTGAAGCTTTCAGATTCAAGTTTATTGTGAGATTCTACAATTCGAGTTTATTTCTATAGGTTATTTCAATTCTCTTGTGCTTAATTTATACTGATTATATTGATTTCTACTTGATTGATCATCTTGTTGGAATTGATACTCTCTATTGCTAGATCTAGGTTTTCTCGTAGTAAAACTTAATCTTTGTAGCAACTCAATGTTTTAGGACTCGTTGGACTAAAACCATTGAGAAAGAGATTTGATTGCATGCTTATTGTTTGACTCGTTGGAACTCAATTTGCATGTATCCTGTTTATCCTTGTTCTCATTGCTAATATCATTATTATTCATGATCATTTCATGTTTGTTTTGATATTAAGTATTTACATGACTCGTTGACTTGTTTATTATATACGATCAGGATATGAATAATCGAAGGAATAACTTGTTTAAATCTATGATCAATAACTTGATGATGAAAGTGGATATTTGAATTGAATTGCTTTCCTAAATTGATAAAAATCCAACCTTTGCTTTATTTTCTTGCTTTGTCTGTTTTGATTGCCTAGTTTTAGTATAAACAATTCCAAAAATCCCCCCTTTTGTTACTATTGAGTTGATAGTAATAACTACTTGAAATATAAGTGTCTCTTGGGTACGACCCTGACTTACCAACTATACTAGTTGAGTAACTAGGGATTTATTTTTGATTTGGCACGACGACTTGCAGCCAGTCAGTGGTTTTCAAGGATTTTAATAAATCTTGCCCGAAGGATTCTTTTCCACTCCCAATGATTAACAAGTTGGTAGATTCGTTTGTCGGTCATATTACGATGAGCTTTTTTAATGCTTCTTCGAGTTACAACGAGATAATGATGGATCCAATGGATGAGGAGAATACCACATTCATCACTAATGAGGGAACTTTCTGTTATAAAGTAGTGCCATTTGGTATCAGGAATGCAAGAGCTAGTTTTCAACGACTTATTGATCGTGTGTTTGCCCATCAACTTGGAAAAAATAAAGTAGCTTATGTGGATGATATAGTATTAAAGAGTCAGGAGCATTTGAAGGAATTGCAAGAGGTATTTAGTGTTATTCAAAAGTTTGGACTGAGTTTGAATCCAGAGAATGTGTGTTTGGTTTGAGTTCTAGAAAGTTTGTAGGTGATCAGTGCTTGGAATATTAATGTGAACCCTGACAGTATGGAGCGAGTTTAAATTTTTATTAATAAGTTATTATGTTATTAATAAGAAAATATTAATAAGTTATAATCCCTTATAAAATCTTATAACCTTTCATTTTATAATTCTAATCATATTAATAAAAGAGAATATTATTAATATGATCTATAAGCTTATTAAGGCTTATAAACTTATTCATTTCCGTCGATACAGATCATTGTCGTTGAGTGATATAAAATAAATCGTGTACAATTTATTTTGCGTGTTTGTGAATCAGGAACTCGTTAAGGATTGAGAGTTCATTCGTACATAGGAGTGTCGGTTCATTTGTCTACATATAAAAGGCAAGTGGCTTGGTTCGTTTTCACATAAGTTTTGATGCATGAAAATGATTTGAATCATGATGTTTTAGCTAAAGGGAACACATATGAAAATAAAAATGGACTAGATTGTTGTTTATTTAATAGAAATAATGACCATATTGTTATCATAGTTGTTGTTCTACTAGCTAGGTTGTGCTTGTATGGACTTAGGTCTCGATGTTTGTGGCCTTGTATGTTTGTTGTCTCATAGAGACTGGTTGTCAACTTAGCGTAGAATCAGGGATGGAATTTCGGTATTCACATCTCTTTATAACATCGCATTAGAATGGCCCTAAATCCTAATGTTGGACATGACCCTACCGCCTCATCCGTGTATGAGAGGTGTTGCAGCTACCTGTTGAAAGGGTTTCTCGGCCAACAAATAAATTTGTAAGTCAAGACCCCGCTGAGTATAGCAGAGTCAGGATCGTTCCACAGGAAGCAAGGTTGTTTGTCTACCAATCTAACAAAAATCAAAAAACAAATAAAACACTCACGAGCAGCCTCGTTAACGACGTTGTCAGGGTCGTTAACGAGCCACCGAACACAAAATGCTAAAACTAACAACCTAATTAAAATCTAATTAAAATTTGGTACTGAGGCATGTACTCAGCAACGAAGATTCACCAGAAATAATTCAAATAAAACAAAAATCTAGGACAAGGGACACCACAACATAGCCAAGCATAAGAATTCGTAAGAAGAAAAGATCATGCCTTTAAACAGATAGAGTCATCAACTTTCGTTGACTTAGCAAGTAAATTAATCTACTTTCGCATCCTAATTCACTTAATTGCTAGTTTTAGATCTAAAGCTTGAAACTTTCGTTTTCAAACAATATCAACCTTCAAGTTACTAACTTTCTCTTTCGACTCAGTTAAAAACTCAAATTACTTCACTTTCGTCTCGGTATAAGCACAACAAACAATTCTCAATTAAAGATAAAAGGCATTCACAACTCAATCTTACTCATCAAACATGCTCAACTATGCCGGGCTTAACCCCGATCCTAGAAAAAGAAACTACTCACTAATCATAACTAAGAAACTAAAAACTTCAATAAAAAGAAACATTGAAACAGAACTCAAAACTCTAATTAATAAAAATATATCGTCTTACAGAGATTCAGAAGAAACCAAAAAACATAAAAATACCGAACCACAATCACGACCAACGACCCCCCGGCGACTGTCGTCTACCGAGCCTCGACGGTCCTCTTCCGATCCGACTTCTCTCTCTCCTTCGGTCCTTCAAAAATCTCCTCCAATTAAGCCCCCCATCTTCTATGCTAGATAGAAGGGTATTTATACTAAAAAGCTAAAAACTAAAAAGGCTAAAAGATATAAACTTTCCTAAAAAGATAGAAACAATCCCTAAGAGATAGAAATAAAATCTAAAAAGATATTAAGACCTAAAATACATATTCTAACAACCCCAAAATATTCTAAAAAGATACTCAACCGATACGGAAATAAATTCCCGCTCAGGATCGGTGAATTATAAAATAATACTCCATATCTTCTTTTTCGTGGCCTCGTTAACGAGCCCTCACAACCTCGTTAACGAGCCTGGGCTTCATTTTCTTCAACACTTCCTCTTGTACTCTCGAGCTTCGACTTCTTCAATCTTGCACTCCTCCGTCTTTCGCTGTAATGCTCCAAATTCAACTCCATTTAGCTCCTTTCCTAGCTAAAACCTACAAAATTCACAAAATAGCGTAGATTCCACTCTTTTCACAGAAATATGCAAAATTATCTAAAAACACTCAAAACTAAACCTAAACTAAACAAAACTAAACCTAATAAGCAAAGAAAACCTATCAAAACCTATACTAAAAATGCGAATATCAAAATACCCCATACTTAGACTTGCTTGTCCTCAAGCAATAAACAAGACACTAACCAAAACCAAAACAAATCATGCTCATCAAGACATAGCCATCTTCTAAAAAGCAACATCTACACATAAGAAAATTATAGCAAAAGACTATTAACATCCTCACACATATATGCACTTAAATAGACATAAAATAATACAATCCAACCTCTCAAGGGATATAATGTGTTTCACTCAACTCTCAAGTGTTTAGGCTTATAAATTCAATCTCTCAACTCATCTTATATACAAAAACTCATAGAAATTTGAACTTATATTACCAATACTCTCCACCCAAGACTTTGTCAAAACAAGCAAAGAATCATCAAGAGAACTTAGGGGGCTCAATGAAAAACTTCATAGAAGTTTCCATTCGGCAGGGTTGTAATGGGGCTTGGTAAAGACAATAAGGCGTGGAAAATATTTGGTCATGTGGTGCTAATAATATCCGGGAATCAAAAGACTCCTAAAAACTCACATCTCACCAAAACTTTCATAAAACAACATACCAAACTTACTCTTCTTTATGCACACTCATTTTCACTCACCCTTTATCATCCTAGAAAGTCTTATAACAAAATAAAAGAATCTCTGATATTATCTTTAAACACAAATGCACTTCAACTCTTCATTTTATTTTATTTTTTTCTTCTTTTTCTTTCTTTTGTTTTCTCGTTGCCTCGTTAACGAGCCCATATCAGGGTCGTTAACGATCCACCGTATACATTCCTCTTCCTTTTTTTCACTACATCCATCAAAAACTTTATTATGTGCATTTTTTTCCTATCAAGAGACCTTTTCTTACATGTAATAACAAGAGACTTCCAATCTACCCTTCCCAAATACCCTTCAATTTAAGCGAACTATAAGCTATTTTCTTTTTAACAAAACACAAAACTTACCTCTCCAATCTAAGTCCTAATTCCCGGATAGGGTCAGGCTTATCTCGGTTAGGGAATAATTTTTGTGGAGCTAAAAACAAAAGGTTTCAGGCCAGAATTGGTTATCAAAAGGAAGGAATAATGTAAAGGTAGATAGAGAATAATAGGGCTTATAAAAATAAATTCTCCATCATATGATCTTCACAAGTAATGAACTAAAAATCTTATAAGGGTCTCAACAAATAGATAACCATCACAATTCCAAGAGATAATATGCATAAAGAGAGTAAATCACACAAGAAAAGAAGAGGGATTTATGATGTTCTCCCTATAAGGCCAAAAAATACTCACAAGGTAAATTTTTTGTTGGATTGCATCATCTATGCTATAAAGTATATGTGCTCAATTTCATCAAATGCTATTCTCTTCTAAGAACAATAATTTCAAGTTGAGAATCCGGCTATACTTTTAAAGACGTGCTTTGCAAGGAATTATATGATTAAGCTAGTAATTGCTATCATAGAACTTAAGGAGGGATATCTATCAATTCTAAAACTCTTTTTGGATTTTTTTTTTTAGAAATTTGTTCAATTTTTTTCAATTTTCGATTTTTTTCGGTTTACAAATTAAAGAAATAAAAACTACATAGAACATATAAACACCTAGGACATAAGTTTTCTACTTTCTCCCCACCCCATACTTAAAATTACAGTGTCCCCACTGTAAGGAAAATAAGAAGAAGAGGGATGAGAAATAGAAAAGAAAACAAAACAAAAAATTAAAAAAAAAAAGAGAAAGACATAAAAACTTACAAAAGTGGAAACAAGGAAAAGAAACTTCATCTTGAGCTGAATCAACGGTTCTGTGGAGGAAAGTAATGCTCGAAGTTCCCCATGAATTCGTACATCGTACTCCAACGCTCAGCATCCTCCGCCTCTCTCTGACGCTGCCTCTCATCCTCCATCGACATGCGAGCGGAATAGACGGTTTCCCATCTATCCATCCTCCTATGAATGTGATCCGTCTGGAGGTGAAGCTGCTGCATTCGTGCAGAAAGATCCTCGGCCCATGGTGGTGGTATACTCGATCCTGTGTACTCGGGCTGAGGAGGTGGTGGGTAGTGAGGCTGGAAATGGTCTTGATACATCACCGGGTTGTAAGGCATGAGGCCATAAGTATGAGGGTCGACAGGAGCTGGTGGTGGGTCGACAGGAGCTCTAGGCACCTCGTTAACGAAGCTGTGTGCCTCGTTAACAGGGTTGGGATGCGGCTGGAAGTGGTCGTTAGCGACCCTGGTGGGCTCGTCAACGAAGATGTTGCCTCCTAACACCTCTGTGTCGATGTCTTCTTCTTCCAAATTGAGCTTCTTAGTGCCGCCCTCGGTGTCGGCTTATTCGGTGTCGTTGCCTACTACCTCGGTGTCCTCTTGTTCATCTTCTTCTTCATATTCATCCACGTCGTCCCGCTCAAACCGGGTTTCACATGGCCTAAGCGAGAGCTCGTCCTCTGGTTTTGGCTCCAATGGGTAGGGATGTCCCGTCCACACCTCGTACCAATTCGGTACGTAGAGTAGCTCGTACATGTCGAGGCTAGGTATGACTAGTCGATCTTGAACTTTCACCTTGCAGCCTCCCTCGGCTTGCACGAAAATCCCGGAACTATACCAATAATTTTTGTTGAGGAGTTGGGCGTGACCCGGTGTGTAGCGGGTGAGATCAACTCCAAGATTCTTAGCCAAGAGGCTAACCAAATTGCCACACCACACCTGCTTGGACTTGGTGGATTTCTCGACGTAGTAGAGCCATTCGTACCCCAAGTTCAAGGGGTCGGGCTCCTCAAAGAGGATGTTGCGGAAGCAAGCAACTTCCGTCCTTGTAGGCCGGTTCAACTCTTTCTTCGGCCAAAATGTTGCGGCGAGGACTCTCAAAATAATCCGGAAGATGGGGTTGACTATGTTTGCCCCGGATAACGTCGCGGTAGAGGATTGAACCTCCCCGGTGATGTAGCTCCAAGTGCGGGTCACTCGGTAGTCCTTCAAGCTATAATCTCTCGACGGGTTTGGGAGCTCCAAGATTGCATTGAACTCCGCCATGGTGAAGTCACGGTCCTCGTTACCGAGCCGGAATCGAATTCATCCCACCGAGATCTTCGACGAGAAGTTGGTCTTCAAAGTGGCTAAGAACTCGGATGTGAGGGCCGGATAGTGTGGCAAGCTCTCTTGCTTCAACAGGTGGGCGGCCCCAAGGATGATGAAAGCGTCCTTGACATCCGTGTAGATGCCCGTGGTGACAGCGCTAGACTTCGAGAACCATCGGGTGTAATGGTCTTTCTCCAGAAAATCTCGGTAGCGTCGTACTTGGCATTGACTGCTCAAAATCACATCATCCACTCGAGGTGGGGATGGAGACCTATGGTTCCTCCTCTTCTTCTGGGCTCGGGTAGCGGGTCTGCTTGAACTAGCCATGGATCCTACAAAATAATCGAGATTTTTCCAAGATAAGATCCATTCAAAAATAGATAGGTACGAGACCCCATACTTGGTCTCAAAATTAACCTCGGAATTATTCGTAAACTACCCAATTGGGTTGTTCACGATTCTGGGCTCGGATCGATCGATGAAGAAATGCAGGGTCGTTAACGAGCCTGGGTGGGTCGTTAACGACCCGCCGAGAGCAAAACCAGAACTTTCCGAAATTTAATCTACCTTAAATTCAGCACAAATCAAGCATGCAATCTTCTATCATTTTCCACGTATCCCTCATCGGGTATAAGCACCCCATACTTACTCAATTACCCATCCCGAACATGCTAAAAATTACCCGGAATTTCGACATGCAAAGATTGAACTTTAGATCTAGAACAAGAAAAATTCATGCTTTCCTAACTAAAGGATTGCAATAGCTAATCTAACATGAATAATCTTTCCTAAAATATGAACAACTAGCACAATCAAGAATTCTTAGGAACAAAATCAAGCATGCTCATCGACCTTCCTAAGAACATGATTCAAGATATGAAATTTCGACCCTATAGATAATCAATCATGCAATTTCAAGCAAGGGTTTAGAAATCATACCGGAGAATCGAGGAATTGAAGAACAAGGGTCGGAATCGGGGTGGTTAACGAGCTTGGCCTCGTCGGTGAACGGTTTCCGAGCTCTGGTAACTACGGCCTCTCGGTGATCGGTAGCGTGAGGGATTCCGACTCGGTGGGAGAGAAGGGAGAGGGATTGAGAGTGTTTTGGGTTTGAGAGGGAGTGAATTTTGAGAGGGTTGTGGTAGAATTTTGGAAGGGGGTAGAAGGGTTTATATAGGAGGGGTAGGGTAGAAGGGGGCGGCGGCTGCTAGGGTAAAAATAGATAGATTAGGTTAGAATATTTACCTGCCCCGTATTGTGACGAGTCGGGTCTTCCGAACTGGGTCGTTAACGACCCTGGGTGGGTCGTTAACGAGCCGCCGTGGCCTTCTTGAGTGATTTTTCGATCCCTTTCTCCTGAAATCTTGTTAGCTTAAAAATTCTGATTTCTATCCTAATTAAAACTAAAAAGAAAAATAAAAGAAAGCTAAGAAATAATCTAAAAAGAAAAAGAAATGAAAATAAAATAAAATAAAATAAAATAAACTTATTCTAAAAAGCGGGTTGCCTCCCGTAAGCGCTATGTTTAACGTCGTTAGCCCGACGAGCTCCCTTTCTAGTCTCATGGTGGTTCATGTATGGCCATGTTGGGGTCTTGAGGTACCCTGCTTGTAGCCTTACTGCCTCTGTGTGCTTGAATTGCTAAATTATGACCCTTTTCTTCTATCAGCAAGCTCGATATCCCTGGATTGTTAGTGTAGTCCGAAAGCCAAGGTGGTTTGGACTTTTCTGTAACTTCTGTAGTAGGGCCTTGGTTGAAATCATGCATGTGAGACTCAGTGATCGGCAGATGTGACTCGGTAGGGACTGTTGTGTCGAGTTCGGGTTGAGTCAACTCTATTTGTGCCACTCCAATTGGGTCGTTGGCTTTTTGATCCAAGTTGAATTCCACCCGTTCTTCTCCTATATCAAAAGTGAGGAGTCCCTTCCGCACATCAACTCTTGGTCCTGCTGTGGCTAAGAATGGTCGCCCGAGAATTATGGGGACATGAGGGTCTTCAGGCATATCAAGGACGATAAAATCATTCGGTATAAAGAATTTCCCGACTTGAATTGGATAGTCGTCTACCACTCCTGTGGCTTTGACACTTGACCCATCTGCCATGTACAGATTCATGTCTACTGGCTCTAGTGGTCCCATATTGGCTTTAAACCAGATTGAGAGCGGAACAAGACTAGCACTGGCACCAAGATCGCATAAAGCTTTGAACTTGTGGTTGCCTATGCCGATTGTGATTGCAAACCTCCCGGGATCTCCCAGCTTTTCTGGTAGAGCTATCGATCTGACTTCATCCTGCAGCTCTGTAATGGACCTTTTCCTGCTAAGAATATCTTTCAAAAATTTTGTGTAAGCCGGCATTTCGCTTAGGGCCTCAGCGAATGGGATGGAAATATTAATGCCCTGAAGAATCTTAACGAAATGCTTGAACTTACTCTCGGTAGAGTCCATAGATTTCTTAGTTGGAAATGGAAGAGATTTCACCATTCTCGGAACCAAGTTAGGCTCGAGGGGTGAGATTACCGGGTCGACACTGAGGTCGATTGATGTCCTGGACGGGTCGTTACCGACCCTGGTGGGGTCGTTAACTACCCTGGGATTGAGAGGGAGGCTCGGATTAGTAGACTTACCTGGAGTGAGGTCGTTAGGGACCCTCGGAACCTCGTCATTCTGGTTTGTTGGCTCGGTATGTGCTCTCGCTGGCTCGTTAACGAGCTGGTTGGCGAGGTCCTGTTCCTCCTTCTCTTCAGCTTGAATTCTCTCCGGTAGTGTCTTCCCACTTCTGAGGTGTACCGCTGCTATTTGGCCTCTAGGGTTCTCCTCGGGGCGGCCCGGGAGTTGCCCTTGTGGTCTTGGAATCCGTGCAGCTAGGTCCCCTAGTTGGGAATCAACGCTCCTCTTCCAAATATCGAACTCTCCCCATCTTTTATCTTGTCGGTTCAGCTTGGCTTGAGCGTCATCAACCTTGTTGTTCACTCCGTTGATGCTCTCTTTTATCTCATGAACCCATGATGGCGTCTCCTGATGGCCTGGAGGTCGATATGGTGCAGGTCGTCTATCTGGTGGGGGCCCTGCGTAATTTTGACTTGTATTCTGATTGCCCCATGGTTGATAGTTGTTCAACCTGTCATTATAATTAGGCTGGTTCCTGTAGGGTCCTCTCATGTATATCATCTCAGCTATTGTCTCAGCGGTTCTAACCTGCTCAATGTTAGTGCAAGCAGAAGTACTATGCGCAGAAGAACCACATTCTTGACATGATTGAGAGGATTTCAGAAAACTTACTTGTTTCCTTAGACGGTTGACCTCATCTTGTAAGAATTGATTTTTAACATCGGGGTCAACTTCATCTCGGATGGGTACATAGAGACGTTTTTGAGTTTGTGGAGCCTGCTGGGTTCCGTACATAGCATCGTAATTTGCCAGCTTATCCAACAGTTCCCACGCCTCTGTCGGGTTCATCTCTATAAAACCGCACGCAGTATGCGTGTTGATGCGGTTCTTGGTCTGTGCGTTGATACCCTGGAAAAAGATTTCTTGCAAAACATATAAAGGTTGCCCATGAGTAGGGCACTGTCTAAGCATCTCCTTGAATCTTTCCCATGTTTCAACAAATGTTTCATTAGGCAACTGGTGATAAGAAGTGATGCGTTTCCTTAACTCCGTTGTCTTAGCAGGAGGGAAAAACTTTGTAAGAAATTGATCATACAAAGCTTTCCAAGTCCTGATAGACTTAGAAGGTAGGCTCTCCAACCAGTTCAGGGCCTTTCCAGTAAGAGACCATCTAAAAGCTTTTAATAGAACATATTCTAACGAGACACCTTCAGCAGCTATGGTGTCACATAACTCAAGAAAATTTCTAATATGCTCCATAGGGCACTCAGCTGGTTTCCCTTCAAACTGAGCCCGTTTGATTAAGGATATAAATTGAGACTTGATCTCAAAAGGTTTCTCTATCGCTGGAAGCACAATAGGAGATTCTGGCACCCTCAGTTCCGGATGCATGTATTGCTTGGCATCAAGGTTATCAGGATCGGGATTCTAGTTTGGATCGTTGGGGGTATTTTGGATCGGATCGTAAGATCGGATCGCTGAATCGTAAGATCCTATATTATAACTAAAAGTATGCTATAATAACATAATAGATTGTATATTTTGATATATATGAAATAAGAAAATGATAAACCTTATTAATTTGATTATTAAAAATGTTGTTGGATGGACTAGTCAACTATTTTAATGGAAATGATACGTTAATCGTAAAATTATTAATAATAAATAGTTAAAATTGTCATTTTATAGGATCGTTAGAATCGTTTGTAGGATCGTTAGAATCGTATGTAAAATCGGGATCAGATCGAGATTATATACTAAATCATTTAAGATCCTACTCCAATAAGATCCTAGTTGGAATCGTGGATCGTTTCGCGTGTTAAGGATCGTAGGATCGCTAGAATCGTAGAATATGATCGGGATTCTGATAACGTTGCTTGGCATTCCTTGGATAGGCGTCTAGCTCTTCTTGTAGTCGAGCCTTGTCAGCTCGTTGACGCTCGGCTTCTGCGTCTGCGCCGACCTTCTCGGCTCTCAGTGCCTCCATGTGGGTCCGGAGGATCTCTAACTCTCGAGCCATCTCTTCTGCTGTGGCCATGGCTCGGTTTTCTCGGAGTCGACGGTGCAGGGAACGTTCTGGTTCTGAGTAATAACCTGTGTTATCAAATTGAAGCCTTCTTCGTCCTACCGGCATACACTGAGAAAACAAACAAAGAAAACAAAAATTAAAAACAAAAACGGGGTCGGGCTATTCTTGATACCGAAGATAAACTAACAACTCGTTGCTTCCCCGGAAATTGCGCCAATTTGTTGAAAGGGTTTCTCGGCCAACAAATAAATTTGTAAGTCAAGACCCCGCTGAGTATAGCAGAGTCACGATCGTTCCACAAGAAGCAAGGTTGTTTGTCTACCAATCTAACAAAAATCAAAAAACAAATAAAACACTCACGAGCAGCCTCGTTAACGACGTTGTCAGGGTCGTTAACGAGCCACCGAACACAAAATGCTAAAACTAACAACCTAATTAAAATCTAATTAAAATTCGGTACCGAGGCAAGTACTCAGCAATGAAGATTCACTAGAAATAATTCAAATAAAACAAAAATCTAGGACAAGTGACACCACAACATAGCCAAGCATAAGAATTCGTAAGAAGAAAAGATCATGCCTTTAAACAGATAGAGTCATCAACTTTCGTTGACTTAGCAAGTAAATTAATCTACTTTCGCATCCTAATTCACTTAATTGCTTGTTTTAGATCTAAAGCTTGAAACTTTCGTTTTCAAACAATATCAACCTTCAAATTACTAACTTCCTCTTTCAACTCAGTTAAAAACTCAAATTACCTCCACTTTCGTCTCGGTATACGCACAACAAACAATTCTCAATTAAAGATAAAAGGCATTCACAACTCAATCTTACTCATCAAACATGCTCAACTATGTCGGGCTTAACCCCGATCCTAGAAAAAGAAACTACTCACTAATCATAACTAAGAAACTAAAAACTTCAATAAAAAGAAACATTGAAACAGAACTCAAAACTCTAATTAATAAAAATATATCGTCTTACAGAGATTCAGAAGAAACCAAAAAACATAAAAATACCGAACCACAATCACGACCAACGACCCCCCGACGACTGTCGTCTACCGAGCCTCGGCGGTCCTCTTCCGATCCGACTTCTCTCTCTCCTTCGGTCGTTCAAAAATCTCCTCTAATTAAGCCCCCCCTCTTCTATGCTAGATAGAAGGGTATTTATACTAAAAAGCTAAAAACTAAAAAGGCTAAAAGATATAAACTTTCCTAAAAGGATAGAAACAATCCCTAAAAGATAGAAATAAAATCTAAAAAGATATTAAGACCTAAAATACATATTCTAACAACCCCAAAAGATTCTAAAAAAATACTCAATCGATACGGAAATAAATTCCCGCTCAGGATCGGTGAATTATAAAATAATACTCCATATCTTCTTATTCTTGGCCTCGTTAACGAGCCCTCACAACCTCGTTAACGAGCCTGGGCTTCATTTTCTTCAACACTTCCTCTTGTACTCTCGAGCTTCGACTTCTTCAATCTTGCACTCCTCCGTCTTTCGCTGTAATGCTCCAAATTCAACTCCATTTAGCTCCTTTCCTAGCTAAAACCTAAAAAATTCACAAAATAGCGTAAATTCCACTCTTTTCACAGAAATATGCAAAACTATCTAAAAATACTCAAAACTAAACCTAAACTAAACAAAACTAAACCTAATAAGCAAAGAAAACCTATCAAAAACTATACTAAAAATGCGAATATCACTACCGGTGCCTTATTTAAATCCCGGGAATCGTTATCATTGCGCATCGACATGTATCGAGAAAACGTTAAAAGCTACCAACTTGATTTGTGAAGTTTTGGAATTAAGATAAGATAAGTAAATGACGTACATATTAAAACATGTTCAAGGTGGTGACTACAACTTGGAAAACCACTCTGGCTCCCGACTAAGGAAGATCCTCTTCCCAATCTCAATTTGGACAACACGTATTCGGTGAGGCTAGCTTGTGGATCCATTTAGTTAACAGAGGCTTTTCAACTTTGTGTGAATAATAAAAGTTCCGAACAAACCACCTAAAATCGTCGAGGAACCATACTGTTGTGGCATCTTGTTTTTCCGCTACATGTCTTGAAATTAGTGAGCGTACTTTAGTTAGTGGACCATTGACCGGTTTTCATTCGGAGTTCGATGTTGGTGGCTAAGTACAATCACAAGAAACCTATTTTAAAACCTCACTTGCTTAGTCTGTCACAATACTAACCCGACCACTTTATGTCATTTGCATGGTCGGTTGGTGTCAACTGTATTTCTCATGGCGGCACATCAGGAGTTGAGCTTAGAGATTAAAGTTGAGAAGAACGTTGTCGTGTTGTCGAAGATTTCTAATTTAAAGATTTCCTCTAAATTCCGTAAATTTAATTTCAGAATTGAGATCTCTGGCTTGTAAGGATCAATCCAAGAACTAAGTCACATTTATGTGATGTTGATAACACTTTGGAGTTTTGCGTTGATTAGTTTATAATATATGAAGTTTGTTTTATTTTGTTTGGTTGCTATAAACCTTGAGTGACTTCGAAAAGTGAAATTAGAGGTTACAAGTGGTAATATCTCCAACGAAAAAATGGGGGTGTTACATTAATATCCCATATTAAATTAATTTAATATAACTAAATAAAAATGATAACTTTTATATATAAGTATGAAATATGGACCATATTTTAATTTATGGGTTTTCAATATTAAAATTTCGAATTCTTTTATGTTAAATTTTTGTTAAAAAGTATAATAACTTTTTTAATTAGTATGAACTATATTTTTAATCATGTATTTTTATATTAATTTTTATATAAATTTTTTTTATAAGTATGTCAACATTTTCAATTAATATTGACCATATTTTTCATACTAATTTCGGATTTTTTAATATTAATTTTCTATGCTTAAGACTGATAACTTTTTAAATTTATATCCATAAATATGCTGGATTTTATATATTAATTTTTTATCTATAAATATGACAATTAAATTCAATATTCTCATTAAATTTTAATGTTAGTCACCATATTTTTAGTTACAAATTTTTTTATGTTTATATTGTATCCATAATTATGCACACTTTTTAATTAATATGACCCTGTTTTTAATGGTAAAATTTATATTAAATTTTAAATGATCTCATACTAATTTTTCATTCACATGTATGCAATTTTTTTAAATTTTCTATCCGTAAGAATGTTGATTTTTATATACTATTTTTTTATTAATAAGTAATGTCGGTATAGATATGCTGTATTTTACAATATATTAATTTTCTATTCATAAGTATGTTGATGTTTTATATTATGGATTCCTTAATACATAAATAAATACATTATTGATCCCTTAATGTTAAATCGGTTAATCGGGTCGGTTTAGTCAGGTTTAGGTTCGGTCATTTCATGCTCGGTTGAGTACGGGTTCATGTCGTTAAAATTTACGATTTAATTAGGTCGATTCATTCAGGTGTTTGTGCAAACCTAACGAGTTAAAAACGTCAACGTTTTTATGATTATTACATAAATATAAAAAATAATCTTCTTAAGAATAAAATAATATTTGTATACGTTTTAATGATAAAAATATATTATTATAATTAAATTAATTATTTTAAATATTGATTTAATTATATAAATTATAATGCCTATATTATATTTAAATAGCATATTATAATTTTTATTTACAAAAATCTTCGGGCAAGGCCCGAGTCATCAACTAGCTAATAATCTCAACTTGGAGACACAATTTTCAAAGTATTTTCTAAATTAAAATAAAGATCCTAGAAAATAAGTGTAAAATTAAAAATAATTTCAACAATTTGCCGCAATTACTAAAATCAGAGCTATTAGTATGGGCCTATCCTATGTACGTACATTCGATAAACTTTTGTTCAAACTCATATAGAGCAAAAACTCATAAGAAAATAACGAGTCTTTATTTTGAAAGGAAAGAAAATAATGACTCTTTTTCCATTTTCTTCTTCAATTCAATAATTGGTATCAACTTCCTTAGTGTGACCACCAAGCACTTGTGGCCCAATTATAAATAAAAAAATTTATATGTTAATGGAGCATTTCTTTTGGGAAAGAGCTTTCATTTCATTAATTTCATGAATTGAATGCAAATATGAGTCATTCTTCTCCATCTTCTACTAGTCTACTGAATTTGATTTAATGTCATGTAGTAAATGGTGGTAGGTTGGAGGCTGATACATGTCACGTACATTTCAAATTTTGAAAACAACTCTTCTTAAGACTGAGATTATTAAGGTTATAAAAAAAGATTATTAAAGTTAAATGTGTATTGTATAATTTTTAACCGCGAGTTTGGTATGCGGGTACGATGAATCAAGTATTGATTAGAGGAATGAAAATCCGAGATCCATTATTTGGTTTGCGAGTTTTTAAAATTAAAACTCATTCTTATACGGTAAAGTGTGGATTTTTCGTGGGTTTAGATCTCATTTTCAATCTCCTTTATTTATATATCACATTAATCTTTCTAGCACAATTCCAAACTCCTACCAAACACCCTCTTTTAAATTTGGGTTTCCAATCCTATACTTGTCCAACTCGATACCTCATCCCGTTTTCACTTGAGTTCATACCAAACACCCCCTAATTTTATTTTAAAAATTAATTCTCTAATTTTAGTGTCTTAAAGTAAGAAACCTTACCATGATTCGGTTCTACAAAGTTATGCATACGGCTCAGATCGAACCTAACCCATCTAGTTCGAATCAGGGAATTATTAATTTAAAAATAGGCTAATAATGTGGATTGGATTATGATTTGATCTTATTCCGGTATGGTTCAATCTTGGACTATTAAGATTGGTTTACCCTTTTATATGAAATGGTTTAGTTACGAACTGATTACCGTTAAAAGTCGCAATGTTATGTGAAATACAAATACCAAGTGTTAAATTAAAATAGTTTTATATAATATTAAAATATGTATATATATGGTCGGTTCAAGAGAGAAACCCACTAAGAGAGAAATGAAAATGCTTCTCAGCCGTTCAACCGTCTGAAAAAAATTGGAAATTTTCTTTTGGTACTCCTAATGTTTGGGTAATTTTGTGTGTTGTCCCATTTTTGTAAAATTCCTTTAGTACCCTCGTACTCTTACTCTATTTCAATATGTGCCCAATCCGGTCCGAATTCTTTGTCCCCAACTTATGTTCCCTATTGTGTCCCTTTGTATTTATTGATCTAAGTGCACACTAAAATTCTAAAAATTTAATTGTTTTTTAGTTTTAATTTAGAAAATCCACACACCACCACAAAGTTGGAGACAGAGGATCTCATCTACAATCTCCTTCTCAATTCTCCAACTCTATTAAACTTGTTATTTGAAAAGGAAAATAAAAATGATTTCAATTAATATAAAATGGCCGAGGAATAGATCACATTCCTCTTCTTTTCGTTTCTCTGTCCACCAGCAATAGAAGTCTCCCTCTCAAAACTACCAACTTCTTTATGTACGAAAGCATTACTTGAGGAAGATAATCAAAGCCTCCAAGTGTATTCTCTCTTTACACACACTAGATAGTTCATCCAAGCTAAAACAATTTAAGAATCTAAATAAAATAAGCAACGAATGAATCATCTTTTACTTTCAATGGTAAATTCAACCGTGGGCATGAGTTAATAGAGGTATATGCTAGAAGATACACTTCTAGTGTGATGCAAGATGATTCATCAAGGCATAATCCACCTTTTTCCAAGGACTTGGATGGTACTCAATAACTAGGAAGGTGTAGAGGCTTCGAGTTCCTCAAGATCCATCGAGACAAGAGGAAATAACAATTTTTTTAGGAGTGCAATATCTATGCGATGAGCGTGTTCGGTGGGATCAAACTCAGAGAGATCGAAATAGGTGGCATTCAGGGGGATGGGAATTAGGTGCAACAATGGTGAGGGAGAATTGAACATTTCAACCATGGAACTCCCATGCGACATGCTTGTGGATTGATGAAATCAATCCAAATAAGAATCACTCACAAGGTTTGCGTCAGTGACCATATCTCTGGCACAAACAATGCCTTTAATCCAGTGAGACAAAGGTGGCATCAGGTTGACTTCAAAAAGCTGGGAAAGGGAACGACAGTGCTGGATGCGGAATTTGGAAGGTGTAGAGGTAGTGGTGGTCATCTTTGGGTTAAGTGTTGTTTCTTGGAGTTATATTAGGAAAGAAGCATCAATGATGGAGTTATATTTTTTTAAGGTAGGAACACATTTTTTATTTAAGCACCTCAAGTTTAATAGTTAAGGGTTTATAAGAAGAAAGGGTACATACTAAACTAGGGCAAGAGTATGAGGGTACTAAAAAGAATTTGAAAAAAAATGAGATACCACATGAAATTTCCTAAAGTTTATGGGTACCAAAAGAAAATTTTCAAAAATTGTTTACTTGTACATGACTTTACATATGATTGTGCAAAACTTTTGTACCGAATGTGCAAAATCCTATCATTGGTTGTGCATAATATTGTATATGTGTGTGTGCATGCCTTTTTTTCATAGAGTGTGCATGATCTTTTTAGATGTTGCAACTAGCTGTACATAATTCTAAAAGTAACTGTGCATAATCTTATAGCTAATTGTGCATTATATCGTAACTGACTATGCAAGACTTTCTTACTTTTTTTTTTGGTCTTGCCTTTTGGCTCACCTGGTTCGATCGGTCGGACACCGCTTTACATTCGGACCGGGTACTTCGTGGTCCCATTTTGGGGGAGACCCTCCCAATATCAGTTTCTCCATACATGTTGCCAATGAAATTCGAACTTCGAATCTCCTGGAGAACACTTAAGGAGTCTAGTACCACTTTACTACTAGACTAACTGAGTATTGGTAATCCCCAACTGAGTATCAGTTATATGATAATCCACAATCAGTTATAGGATTGATATACATAGTCAATTATAAAATTATGCACAGTCAATTATAACATTAACTAAAAAAGTCTGCAACTTTTTTTAGTTAATGTTATAATTGACTGTGCATAATTTTATAATTGACTATGTATATCAATCCTATAACTGATTGTGGATTATCATATAACTGATTGTGCATAAATATCGTAAGTTCGTAACTGAGTGTGTTTTAACTTTTGCACACTCATTATAAGATAATCATACACACTCAGTTTTAAAAGTCATGAACAATCAATAACAAAATTATACATACACTTATAAATATAATACACTTATAAATATAATGCAAAGTGCACACTCAAAATTAAGCATAGTAATTTACAACATTTTTGCACACTCGCGTTATTTTTTTTTTTAAATCTAGGCCATTGATTTTTCCAGATCGAACAATCAATGGCCGTTCATAATTCTCTTCACATATATTGTTCCCTCATGATCCTCTCTATATATATTACACTACAATACGAATATACGATCCAGATCGCAAATCTCCGATCTGAGCTAGGCTGGATCGAACCATGGCTAGTAAACCCCTAAAATTGTTTTAATTTAATATTGGTAGAAATTATTATAGAATAGAACATTTATTAAATATAGATGTATAATTTTAATAGTTGTTAAGATTATTTGGGAATTCAAAGTTAGAATACATAAAGCACTAGCACTTTCTAACTAAAACCTAAAAATCGGGATTAGATCCACAAATTCAGGTCTAATCTTCATTACTTACTGAGCTTTATAGTCGTTGACCATCATTTTTTTAAGAGTCAGCATTCTTGTACCTTGTTTGTTTCTTATAAGTAATCATAAAATTCTTCTACCAAAAAAAAAAAAGTAACCATAAAAATTCAAATCCCCAACTTAAAAACACCTTAAACGGCACGCAAATCCCCAACACAAATCAACGTTATGTTTTTATATTGTTAGTGGCAAACTTGCAAAATTTGTAAATCAGGCACAAAAAAGCAGAACAAATCAATGGGAAAAGCACATCCCAGAATATGCAGAAAACCAAAGAAAAATTAATCTGAATTGAATCGATATACAAACAATGCTACCGCCTACAGATACACTGGGCGATTAATTGATCATGAAACTCCCTCTCCACAGTAAATGTAATTGTCCTATTCATGGTGAATTGTTTTTGTTTTTTTTTACTGATGTTTCTATTTCTACTTCTCTCAACTCCTATCCTGATATGATATATTGATATAGAACAAAAACCGGACAAAAGAAGATCAAACATTGGACGATGATAGAGAAGAGTGTACAACCTTGTTCTGCTGTCTACCCATCAACCAAAGCAATGTTCTTCTTGTAGTACTAGTACTAGACTCCATACTATAACAGCTTTGTGCATCTTCATCCCCACCATTTTCAACATTAATCTCAATCTCTGAATGAGTCCTCCTCCCACCACCAACAAAACTGCTACAACCCCCCTTTTCCTTGTTTCTCCCCCAAATCTTGGACACTGAAAAGCTCTCGCATTTGTTCACATTTCCATGACCAACCTCAACAACTCCACTGAACTCTCTTCTTGAATCACACCCATACTCTGAAATTGCAGATCTGAACCCACCCCCAGGCTTAAGCGGCACAAACCCAGTCTTCTTCACACTTGGCTTCTTCGCTGGCGTTCTAATCGGGACTTGCAATGATGAATTCTCATCCATCACATACTCAAACGAGCCCATCGAAAAACACCTCCTTGAATCCACCACACTATTGTTATTACTAAAATTAATATTATTGTTGCTGGATTCACCATTCTTGAACTTCCCAAGCTTCACAGTGACAATTTTCTCCCCCGATTCAATCCTGGAAGAGCCCAATTCGGCCTCCCTCGCAAAACCCAGATGGCGATCCGACCCGAATCCGGAATTAGTCCGACCCATTTCCTGCTCTTCTCCATTGGGCCCGCCCATTTCCCTCGATCCATCGCTCCCGGATTCCAGAACGCAAACGATGGGCATCCGGCCACTCCGAGGAGAGAAGCCCTCGAGCAAATTCGACCTGCAAAGAGGGCACGTGGAGTGCGAGAGAAGCCACGTGTCGATACACTCCGTGTGGAAGGCGTGGCTACACTTGGGCAGCAGCCTGAGCCGATCTTCGGGCTCGAACTCACACAAGCAAACGGCGCAATCGAACGGGTCCTTGACTCCGATGATGGAGCTGTAGTGGAAGAGAGGGAGCGTGTCGATGAAAGACTGGTCAACGCCGGCGTCGTGGAGGTAGAAGAGCTGCTGGAGCTGGCCCTGGAGGGCCGTGACGTCATCCGCCTCGTCTGGGTCTCTGTTGTTGGGCTTCAGGAGGAATCTCACCAGCAAGTGGAGGAGGCCTGAGATGAAGAAGATGATTGCTAGGAGAATGATGATTAGGAGAATGCTTGGGCTGATCTTGTTTTCAAGAGTTGATGAGGTCTGGGGAATTGGGGGTTGAAGGGGCGATTGTCGGTGTAAGGATCTTTCTAGGGTTTCCATTTCTTTGTAAAACAGGGGCGAATTTGGTTTCAAAGATTGGAGCTTGGAATGAGTTTGTGTAAATGGCTATTGCTGTGTATGAGAAGAAGATTGAACTAGTACCTACCAATTAGCTAAGGCCAAGAACCCACAAGTATTAATTGTCCATGTGCTTGCGTCTAACAAGATATAATGATGGACAACACTGAATAGAGTTTACCTAAGTTGCCATTTTACTGTAATTGGATACCTGCAAGTCAAATGGCTGAGAAGAGAGAAGAGGGCAGAGTTTTTTTAATGGAGAGAAAGAGACGAAAGTTGAAAACTTGAATTAAATGGAGTAATGCAGATTTCAGAAAGGGTAAGAATTCAAATTCAAAAACAATGCAGGTGCCAATAAATAACAACAGTGATTTGATTTAAGAAGGTTTTAATATAAAGAAATGAAATCCAGTAATAATAACAACTACTGTACTGTAATACATTCATTAATTGAGGTATTAAATTCAAATCTTTCACTTCCCTATGCCGTTCTTCTTCCACTAACAATAATTTAAAAAACAAATCAGTAGTGCACAAAATCAGGGATGATGATTCTTAAACGTTGGAGTTAATTGAGATGAAATGCAAGAAGTGCGCTGGCTAGCCTTTGACTTAACTTGAACCAAATTTAATTCATCAAACCCCATATGCTCAGATCACTATGAAATCACAAAGCTTAATATACTATTGAGAAAGTGAGTAGAAAACAACTCATTGGCATCTTTTTTTTTAATACTATCATTTTGGAATGTGAACTCTGATTCATATCAGATCTGCAAACCCATATAATAAATTGGTTACAGTAATTTTAAACTTTTGTTTTTGCTGGGTTTTGCCATTCTTCTATTCCTTCCAAACTTGAAGTCCGGCGGAAATAAAGCAAGAGTTTCACTTGTTGTAGAGTATAGACAAAATCAAGGTGAAAGTCAAAACATCAGAGAATGAGAAAGTAGCCATTGGAGGATAGCTGCTTTTTTTTAAGTTTTTTTTGGACCCTTTTCCCATTTTAGGGTGAGTTTTTTCACCTTTGTGGGCCTAGCTAGTTTATGTGGATGACCCAGCTTTTTTGGTTTACTTCTTGGGAAAATATATAAATTTTGGTAAAAGGGTTCTTGAGTTTTGTAGTTTAGTGAGTACATGCATTTCTGTGTTTGTGCAAACTAACTCCAAGAAGGCTTCTTATTTTAATCATCATATGGGAAAGTAGTGAAAGAAGCTTCTGTCCCGGGTTTATGTTTATGTCCCCTTCGTAGCAGGTTTTGACTTTGGCTTTGGTGCTAACTAAACTACATTATTTTTCTAAAAAAAGGGGGTTTAAAAATGATATTGTAGCTAAATTTCTTGTATTAGGTTAAGGGCTGATAATTGTCAAACTGTGACCTAAAAGGTGAACCAACCTAAAAGTTGATCAGGAATTTCGGCCATAAAAAACTCAAGGCGTTGAATTTATTTGTTGTTTTAGCTCCAAATTCCAATAATTTGATGTAAATAGCAATTACTCTCTATTTTAAGTATTTTTAAGTAGTATTGTTGTCATTTAAATAAGGAAATTAAAAGTTCTACCCAAAAAACAAAATTATATTGAAAATTGCTCGAAACGGTCTTTCAATAAAAATCAGGTTTACAGAAAATAATATCGTGATCTCATAAGGTTTCATGGCTTGCGATAATCCAAACGAAGACTCTCTCTATCTCCTAATCAAGTGTCTCCACATAATACAAATTCTAAAATTTATCAATGCAAATGTTCTGCGAATGGTAAAAAAATGTTATTAGAGAAAAAGGAAGATACAACCCACAAATGTCACAAGAGACAAATGTGAAAAATACAACTCAAAGACCAAACCTAACACTTCCAAACCCCTGCTGAATTCAGACCTTGCACACATCCTAATGCCAAATGCACTCATGCCAAGGCTGAATTTTCAAGCAAAAAAGAAGGGACTTACCAAATTTTGTCTCCTAGCCGGTTTGCTTAAGCAAACACTGCTCAACAAAACTTGTGCAAGGGAGTGTTGACATACAACACTTACCCAAAACCTACCAAAAAAAAAGAAAAAGCAGAGAGCTCTTCCAAAGCCCTGCTTGGACCATCTAAACATCCCATCGTCATGCCTCAGCACTTAGAAATGCTAGTGGTCAGCAAGCAAAAACAAAGGCCATGTGCCCTCTTGTGTCATAATGCCTAACATCAGCCAGAAACACTCAACAAGAAAGGCACAAGGGTTGGCTCTCAAAACACGAAACTCCTAGCCCTCCCTTAAAGACTACAACACATCCATGTCAAAACAAAGGCCATTTAAAAAGCTAGATTGTTAAGTGATTCCTCATAGCATGTCCTCGTCTTCCTCTCAAGTTCAGTTTTATTGTGATGCGCAACTTGTAATCTTCTAAAATTCTTGTCACACAAGCTTCCACATCAAGCTTTTCTCCATTGAAATTACTTCATTCCTCATCCACCAAATATAGTAAACAGTTCCCATACAAGCTAATAATCTGGACTGGAAGATGTTATTCTTCCTTCTTCTACAAACCAAAAACCAGTTCCACCAAGCCATCAACGAATCAAATCTAACACTTACCCCGATCCAATTCCAGATTTTGTTTGCAACATTCACACTAAAATCACAACGAAACCACAAACGTGCTTCATCTTCTATATCTGCCCCACACAAGACACAAGCACTGTCATCAACAATTCCAATTTTTTAAGCTTTGCTGCTGTGGGTAGCCTTTGTAATGTTGCTAGCCAGCACAAAAAACTCCATTTTTTTGACTGAATACCTGACCATAGAAGAGGATTCCACTCAACTGTATCAGAATGAGTTCTGAACACCTCATATAAAGCCTGACAATCCAATTTACCATTCTTCCTCATGTAAACTGATGTGTTATGCAAAGGAAAACCTTCTGTATCAAGATTTGAATCTAGAGAATCAAGGATAGTACTTCTCAAATTCAGAATTGATCTCCACACCCAGGAATCATTACTAGAAGCTCTTACTCTCCAAAAATCTTGCCCCTTTAGTATATTCTTATTCACCCAAGTTGTCCATAAATTCTTTCTCCCCATATCTATGTCATGCCCTAACTTAAAAAGTAGGGTTTTGTTCCAAGAGAGCAGCTCTTTGAAGTTCAGTCCACCTTCCTCCAAGCTTCTACATACTTTCCTCCAAGCAACCAAGTTTCTTTTTCCTTCTGTTTTGCCTAACCACAAATAAGCTTTGCAAATGCTCTAAATTCTCTTCACCACACCTTTCGGAAGCATAAGGGCTTGCATCCAGAAAGTTAGAACACCTTCAATAACTGCTTTAATCACCTGAATTCTCCCAGCATATGAAAGATTCCTCAGATTCTTCTTTTTGAATAAGAGAAATGATTTTATTAATGAGAGGTGTGTACTCACCTATTTTGAGTCTCCTGGAATGCAAGGGAGTTCCTAGGTATCTGATGGGAAATAAACCCAGATCCATGCCGAGCAATTCACAGTATTCACTCTTTTTAGCATCATTCAAACCCCCAAAGAAGACTTTACTCTTGATAGGATTAGCTATCAAACCAGATTCTTCTCCAAAACTCAGCAAAGTTTTCCTGATAAGCTGTAAAGTGGATGACTGAGGCTTATAGAAGATAAGTAAATCATCAACAAATGTTATGCTAAGCAGGCCCATCTGCTTGCATTTATGATGAAAATAGAAGCCCTTCTTTTTGCTCATCATAGTCATTTTTCTAGATAGCATTCCCATGACTAATACAAACAAAAATGGGGATAGAGGATCCCCTTGTCTCAAACCTCTCTTCCTTGGAAAGAATCCTCTTGCTTCCCCATTAATAATAAAGGAATACCAAGGAGTTGATACACACTGCATTATCCACTTTATCAACTTCAAAGGAAAGTTGAAAAAGGTCATTGCTTGCTCAAGGTACTCCCATCTAACACAGTCATAAGCCTTCTGAATGTCAATTTGCAACTACATCTTGGTGAAATCCCCTTTCTTTCATACCCTTTAACTAGTTCCTGAGCCACTGCTGCATTATGTGCTATACTCCTACCCGGCACAAAAGCTCCCTGATTCACAGAAATAATCTCATCCAACAGAGGTCTGATTTTCTAAACCAACAGCTTAGAAATGATTTTCAGAATAGTATTGCAGCAAGAAATAGGTCTGTATTCTTTGACTAAGAAAGGTTTTTCAACTTTTGGAATTAAATTCACAAAAGTTGCATTAAACTGCTTTAAGAGTATACCTCTTCTAAAGAATTCAGCTACAACATCATTCACATCTCTTTTAATCACATCCCAGCTATGCTTGAAGAAGAAGCCACCAAAACCATCTAGACCCAAACTCTTATTATTACCAATGTCAAAAATCGCTCTTCTAACATCAATAATAGAAGGAATCGCTTCCAGACTAGAATGATTATCAGGCCTAACAGTTTCTCCTGTATACTCCTCAAAGCTTATGGCACCATTTGCAATTTCAGTGCCGAACAGATTTCTATAGAATCTTATTATCTCCTCTTCAATCTCTGTTCTGTCTTCAAGTGTCTCACCATTGGCATTTTTCAGCATAAAAATGCTATTACCAGATCTTCTAGCTTTAATTCCATTATAAAACATAGAAGATGTCTCTTCCCCGTATTTCAACCAGTTTATCTTTGCTTTCTGCATTGTGAAGTTTTCTAGTTGTTCCATGTGCAGGTTAAGATCATCTTTGGCTTTATGGACATCTTCCTAGATATCAATATTGGAGAAATCTCCTTGTAGCTTGTCTTGACAAGCCTTTAAAGTTTGGATACTATCTTCTACCTTCTTCTCCAAACTATTATTCCTTCTTTTTTGCCATTCTTTAATACTCTTATTTACTCTTCTTAGTTTTTCAGCTAAGTTGAACTGTGTTGTACCTGCTTCATTACCTCTCCAAGCATTAGCCACTAGATCATCATAACCTTCTTCCAAGGTCCAGTAATTGCGGAATTTGAAGGGAATCTTTTTTATTGTTGCTGAAGGATTAATATTGACAATTCCAGGTGAGTGATCAGAGAGTTCAGGATCTGAAAAAACATGGTACAAAGAGGATGTTCAGTGACCCAGCAATTGTTACTCATGACTCGATCTAGTTTACAAGCAATCCTATCAGCACCCTTTTGCTGGTTACTCCAAGTATATCTTGCCCCAGAGAATGGAAGATCAGTAATATCCAGCTCGTCACACAATGTAGATAATTCCCCAGACACATTATCATCAGTTCTTCGGAAAGACAACTTTTCAGCAGAATCCATGATGCAATTAAAATCTCCCATAAGAATCCAAGGCCCTATTAGGGTGTCCTTGAGATCCTTAAGCTTATTCCAAGCAAAAGCCCTACCTACTAGGTTGTTTAGTGCATAGACGAAAGTAGCATAAAAATCCCCTTGTCCATTCCTACAAATGACTTTTGCATGTATGATCTGTGTTGACACTTCAAGAATGTCCACTTCTATAATATTTGGATCCCAAGCAAGCCAAATTCTTCCTTTCCTTGAAGTTGTACTATTAGTAACAAACTGCCAACCTGTAAGAATACTCAGAGCAAACTTTTTTTCTTTTTCTTGTGATATTTTTGTTTCTACTATACCCATCATAGGGAGATTATTCCTGCTAGCAAACTTATTTACTAGCTTTATCTTAGGGAATGTATTACACCCCCTAATATTCCAAAAGCCAAGTTTAACTTCATCCATTAGGAAACTTATCTTTTTTATTACAACCTTTCTCCTCTGCTCTCCAACTCAGAACTGCCAATGAAGGGATGCCATAATCTCTATTGCCTCTACATCTCAATTCATACCTTGGAGGAGACAGAGATTTGTTCCTCCTATTTAAGGCAGTATTCTTTGCTTCATTAAACATTACTATCTCCCTCTGCTCAACTTCTTTATTTTTTTTCATTCTCATCAATTGCAACTTGCTGGACCAGCTTATTAGCCTCTTCCCCTTTACTAGACACAAGGATTTACTTGTTACTCATCTCTGCCCTATCTGAGTCTTTTGGATTTTTTGTAGCACTTTTTCCTTCATGACCTAATGCTGGATTAGAACTCTTCTCCCTCTGAGATTCAGAAGGTCCTGCCCCTAGAATAGAATCAGACTTCTTAACCCAGATTTTCTTCCCTTTTGTTGTGTTATTTTTGAAGTTTCCTTTCCAGATTCTTTTACCTTTATCGATTTCACAAAAATCAGTTCTATGTCCAAACACCTTACAATGCTTACAAAACCATGGAATCCATTCAAAGAACACCTTCTGGACATACTTAATACCTGTTGGTCCCTCCAAGCAAACTTTAGTTCTACTTGCTTCCTGAGCATTGACATTCACTAGAATCCTTGCAAAAGATAGTACTCTTTTCTGAGCTGTAAAACTATCCATGCAAATGGGAGACCCTATCATACTTCCTATGATACTAAGCATGTGCTTGGAATAAAAGATGGGGTCCAGATCTGGAAAGTTGACTCAGCCAGGCACTGACTCAAACACAGTCCAACTCATAGGCATTCCTGTACTCCATTTCTTCAGAGCTAAAGGCCTAATACCATCAATCAACCATGGTCCATTTTGCAATATCCAGTCACAGTCTTCCTCTTTATCAAACTTCAAAATCCAGATTCCATTAGCCTTAAGCTGAATCATTGGAGCATTGACATTCCAGTTCTTCTTAATATAAGCATAGAACTCTACCGTAGTCAGATTAGCCCCAATTACACCACCTATTAAGGCTGATTTCCAAGTTCTCAATTGAGGTTCAACTTCTGAATCGTCAAACTTATAAATGTTCTTATCAGTAATCTGAACATGTTGTAGCCGGTTTAATTCTTCAAACTTCTTATCCCCAACCAGAACATTCAAGTAAGATCGTTTCTTCTTGACATTACAATCATGCTCATTATGTTTCTCAGTTTCCTCAATTGATTCCTTGTCTGTTCTCAACATCTCATCATCTTTCAGATTTGTAGTTATCTGATCTGTATCACTAGAGACTCAATCAGCCAGGATTAAAGCTGTTTTTCCAGTTTTTTCAAACCCTAATTCCTGCGAATTCTGCAAAAAAAAACCATCTCCTCTTGAATTTCAGTTATGATTCCCTTTTCAGATCCTTCAAACCCTCCTTCTTCAGCCGAACCACTAGATCCACAAGAATCACTAAGTCTTTGTTTACCTTTGTTCTTCACAATCTGGTTTGCCTTTTCTTCGATCGGGGGAGGAGATCTCCCTTTAATTTGAGAAGAACCTTTCGCTTCAATGATTATCTCCTTGGATTGCTTCCCCTTCCTCTTTGCCATCACTCCACTTGCCGGAAAGATCGCCAGATAGCTGTGGAACATCGAGAATCAGCCAGCGTGATTACCATGAAAGCCTCAGAGATTCTCGTGCCAAAATCACCAAGGGGTGGAAAAGAGAGAGAAAAAGGATTGTTTTTACTATTTTTACCATTATCAATGCAAATGTTGGTCATTGTGTGTGCCAATTTTTTATTATATTTATTTAATTAGGGAATTAATGTATTTTAAGATTGATTATTTTTCAAGAAATGATATAAATATCCTAGGGAATATTCCCCTTGTAAAAGGCCTATTTAAAGGCATCCTCATCAATAGAGAAGACATATTGTTTCTTGCTTTCACGAAACCCTGGTATCAATTGTTTAAGACAATTTCAGGTACTACAATTAGCATCGTTTGAGGAAAGAAGAACAAACCACTATCAACCAGAGCGGGAGCAACATTGTCGCCCACGATACTCGCAAGAGAAGTCTTCTGCTCAACGGAGACCGCCCGATCCGTTGTTGCCTACCACTCACGAAGATCGTCGATCATAAGAGCCATTGTCAGATTTCCGCACGCGAAAGGAGTTCTGCCACCATCGGACCGCACACGAGGATTATTGTTAACCACCACTTGCAAGAGCCACTATTGCCCGCCACTCGCGAAGATCGTCGATCGCAAGAGCCGTCATCGGATCGTCACACATGAAAGGAGTTCTGCCAGCATCAGACCGCTCACGAGGACTATTGTCGCCCACCACTCGCGAGAGCAGTCGTCGCCCACCGCTCACGATAATCGCCACCAACCGCCGATCGTTCGACATCACTACCGAGCCGAAAGAATCGCCACATGCGTCATCGCCAAGCCTTAGGGTTTGACAGGTTTCAAATTCCCGACTTTGCACACAAACGATAAATATTTTTAGCACATGAGTTCCGAGGCTAGAGACCCGACATTGGACCCCTACCCGAGGGAAATGAAGAAGAATCAGTGCACGATGCCAAAAGATAGGAGTTGATGGAGGCTAGAGAAGATATTTGGGGTCTAAAGCATTCGCTCAATAAAATTTAAGGGAAATGTCCCGTCCTAGGGGTTAATTCCGAAAGTAGTGTAGTAAGGATCGTAAGTGTAATCGAAGGAGGAAATGGACATGAGTCTAACATTCATGACGTGTCAAGTGATGTCAGCTCTGATAGGCCAGGTAATGAAGAATCCAAATCAAAGCATGACTGATCTGCGAAAAGTCCCGACGAAGATCGAATCCGTACAAAGCGATAGTGGGAGAATGATCGCTATCATCCCGAGCGGCAAGGACGTCCCCGCAATTGCTTTGGCGACACACATTGATCTCTTAGGCATTATATCTATCAAAATGGAAGGAAAGAGGATGAGGAAGCACACATTGAAGATCCTCGGAACACTCGAAGGGGAGAGGAAGAGCTAGATATTTCACCTAGAAGGCGATATCTAAGGTATCATCACAAGAACTCAAGGGACGTGGGATCTCGAGAGAGGCACAAAGCTCAAGAGAAAATGATAGAGGCCATCTAAGGCGATTATTCAACAATCAAGGAGAGGCAATGCTTTCTGCTCAGGAGCACACAGAACTAAAGCTGGATAGGCTAACCTCTATACCCTTTGTGCAAGAGATCCAAAGACAAGAGCTACCGTCGAAATTCTTGAATCCAAACATTGAGTTGTAAGAAGGAAGGAGTGACCTCATCGTCAATCACATCGTGGAATTCACACATAAGATGACACTCTAGGTCTCCAACGACACTCTCGTGTGCAAAATATATCCTACAAATCTGGGGCAAAACGCTGTCAAATGGTTCCACACCCTGTCCGCAAATTCGATCCACTGATGGGAACAGGTGGTACACAGATTTGTTGATCACTAAATAAGGACATAATTATAAATAAAAAAGATAAGAGATATAAAGCATATCATCACAAATATCTTTTTAGTTATCTTCTAATTATTTTCTCTTTCAATTAAGATAATAATATTTTAACTTCCTATAAATAAAATAGTAACATATTTTACTTTCCTCATCCGCCCCTTTGCAATATTTTTTTTGATAAGGAAAACTTCATTAACACTCACAAATCATACAAAACAATAGAGAACAATCCAACAGGAACACTAAAAGAAGAATTCAACAAAATAGGAACAAAAAAAAATTAGTAGCAAGCCAGTAAGCAACGCCCGTTGGCTCCTCAACGAGTATAAGCCCAAGTACACGACGAGAAATCCCAAGCTTTGGCGAGCAAAAATGTTGTAAGCACACCAACACTTGTACGCAGCAAAATCCCTTTCTTCAATTTATTCACTAAGGACAAGCAATCAGTTTCCATAATAACATGTTCAATCCCATAAGCTGCAATCGTCTCAATACCCCATAGAATAGCTTCGGCCTCAACATTTTCCACAGAAGATCCCATCTGAATGGACTTTGAACCAGCAAACAACATTGTACCATTTGAGTCTCCCCCAATAATGACAATTTCCGCATCTATCTCCAGCCACTGCAGCATCACAGTTCACCTTCACCACCCCCTATGTTGGCCTTGTCCATTTGACATTAGGTGGAGGATGAACAACATGTTTATCATGGCACACAACATCAACATCCTCCGCCATCTAGATAGCACGACTGATCAGCTCTTCACACTCAGTTTGAGCAGATGAGAAAACATGTTCGTTTCGAGCATTCCACAAACTCCAACATAGAATAATCCATAAATTGGAATCCGAGGCATTGCAATTTTGGAAAATACGATCGGCCCAATCAGTGAACATATGAACTCTCTTACCATAGGATGCCAACTCCTGAAAGACTTTCCACACCTTCCTAGCAAGTTTACACTTGAATAATATATGGAAAGCAGACTCGTACTTGCCACATACCATACAAAGCGGATCATCAATAACATTCCTTCTATATAGTCTTTCTTTGCATGGTAATGTATCTCTTGCAACTAGCCATACAAAATTTCGGATTTGGGGCAAAACATGGATCTTCCAAATGGGCTTCCAAAACGCTCTTTAAGAGCTTGGTTCTGAAACTTCTCATATCCCTTTCATACGATTTAATTTGCACACAATCAAGTTATATGCTGACCGAATAGAAAACTCACCACTTTGCTCATAAAACCAACACAAATGAATCAAGCACTGTGGGATCTCTGAGATGGATTTTATTAGTTATTTCCCCAACATCAATGGGCAGTAGTCTCCCGTTCAACACATCCTCTCGCCAACTTCTAGTATCCCAATCAATAAGCTCGGAAACCCTAATACTAGACTCAGCATTATCACATGGCGATATAACATGAAAAGAAGGTGCACGAGGTATCTAACGCAGCCCTAGCATTGAATATACTTCTCCATGTAAAGCTAGTGTTAAAACCGGGCTTTGCATGCAAAAAATCATTGCGTTGAAAATACCTTGCTTTGAGGAGTTTAGTAAGAAGCGAGTTTGGGTTCTGTATCAGTCTCCAACCTTGCTTTACCAGAAGAGAAATATTAAAAGAATGAATATCCCGAAACTCGAGCCCTCCGAGATCCTTAGAAACACCTAAGCGACTCCAACTTAACCAATGTAGTTTCTTTTTGTCGCCATCAAATCCCCAAAAGAAGTCACATATCATCTGTTCATTCTCCTAACATAACTCTTTTGGCATCTGACTGGCTGAAAGTCGTCGTGCCAAATAAAAAATAAATCCCTAGCTACACAACTAGTATAGCTAGTAAGTCAGGGTCGTACCCAAGAGACAATTGTATCCGAAGTTATATTATTATCAACTCTAAAAGTAACAAAGGGGGGATTTTTGAATTGTAAATTAAAACTAGGGAATTCAAAACAAATCACAAAACAAATCAAGTAAAAATCTAATTCCCGGATGAGTCAAGCTTATATAAGGCTCTGGATTTATTTTGTGGAGCTTCCAAAAAAATAGGCTATTAAGGCTTAGAAAGGGGCTTCAAAAGAAGGAACATATGTAAGGGTGGATAAAGGAATGATATGCTAATAAAACAATGCCTCAATCATTTATATGTCATATGCAAAAGTCATGAATGCAACCTCGAAAAAGATATTTAAGCGCAAGTTCTAGAGGAAGCAATCAAAGTGAGAAAACACAATGAAAAAGAGGACCTCATAGATGCATAGTCCTAGAAAGGCCAACAAAATAATCTCACAAGGTAAAATTTGCCTAGAACTTTCGTGTAACCTTAGATCTCAAGGATATACATGCTCAATCAAATAATAAAAAATGCTCTTAAAGAAATAAATATTATCAAGCTTCAAGCAATCCAACCAAGTTAAGGGGCAAAAATTATCATCAAAAGTATTAGAGGATAAGTGGTTTCTTTGCTTAGGAAAATATGACAACCCTAAAATGCATGATATTTTTGGTACTTTTTTCAATTTTTCTATTTTTTTTTTGTTTTTTATGCAATTATGAATGCAAGAAGTTAAAAATGTTTTGTAAGAATTTAAACTATATGCAATGTACTAACATGTAAATGTTCCCCTCCCCCATGCTTAAACAATACATTGTCCCCAATGTATAAAATAAAAGAGAAAGGAAGAGAGAACACTCACAAAGTCATTTACTCTTTTGAATATGGAGGAAGTTCAAAGTGGCAACAGCCTGGTGGTGAAGACACAAGACAGATGGAGAGCAATGAATTCACAAGATTAGACATTATCAATGCCCTTAACAACCTGTCAAAAGCATGTGAACACATCTCACAAAAACATAAGTAGCATAATGATAACTTGAATTTGAATAATAACCCATTTAAAAACCGTTTCAACTTATCAAACATGTGAGACCAATTTTTATGAGATGGCATATGCTCAAAAAAATTCAACACAAGTGGTGATGTCAAAGAATACTTACAGTATGGATCAAAGAACTTATCAACATTACCACTCTTACCAAAGATGAACTCCATGTAATCTCTTGCATCATTCTTATGCTCACTTGGTTCTATAGGCTTCATAGTGTCCTTGAGTGCCTCAGGATATAGGAGAATTGACTTTTGAGAGCCAAGAGGAGGAAAGTCGGGATGTACATAATCATCATCTGTTTTTAGGGCAGATCCACGATCGCGGATGTCCAACAACGGCTGCGGTTCTTCACCAGAATTCAGATCGTCTTCGATCATCTCCTTCTCGCTCCTCAATGTAATGGCACTCACATTCTCCAACGGGTGTATGGGTTGAGAAGGCAAATTCCCAAAGTCTCTTGCTTCCAGTCTACTCACAACAATGACCATTTGACTGATTTGAGTCTCCATGTTCTTGATACTTGCTTGAGTGCTCTGGATACTAGTTTGAGTGTTTTGTCCCAACTGGTCTACTATGTTAGCAAGCCTTGCAAAAATCTCCTCAGCATTGAAAGAGGAGTTCTCAATTGGATGGAGCATATGGGGATGTTGTTCAACTTGTTCACACTAATAGCTCATGTAGCAAAAGAAATCCCAACACTCTTCTGGTACCATACACCATAACCTATAATTGCTCATGTACTCAACCAACTGTAGAGTCTCAGAATTCATCCCTTCTAGGATGCACTGACATAATTCCCTCTCACAAGGGTGATAGCCCCAAGTAACAAGTGTATGAAAATATTGTTGCACTCTAGAGAAGTACACATGAAAATGTTCATCCTGTAGTTGTCTACATTGAAACATAGCCATTGATTAGTAGCACAGGTGTGGTAGGTCCACACAAGAGTTGATAAAAATAAAAACTCATAATTAAACAAAGTGTCCTTGGCAACGACACCAAAATTTGACTGGCTGAAAGTCGTCGTGTCAAATCAAACATAAATCCCTAGTTACACAACTAGTATAGCTGGTAAGTCGGGGTCATACCCAAGAGACACTTGTATCCTAAGTTATATTATTATCAACTCTAAAAGTAACAAAGGGGGGATTTTTCAATTGTAAATTAAAACTAGGGAATTCAAAGCAAGTAAACAAAGTAAAGATTGAGTTTTTTTATCAATTTAGGGAAAGCAATCCTATTCAAGCATCCACTTTCATAATCAAGTTATTGATCACTCGGGTCTGCACACCCTCATCCGTCAAGATGCCCTTGGGTGGTCACTAGCATGTTAGTGACCACCCAAACTCCTTTCCTTATCAAAAAAAAAATTATTGATCACAGATTCAAACAAGTTATTTCTTTTGGTTATTCTTATCATGATCAGATATATAACTGGCAACAAGACATGCAAACTTTTCATCCAAATAACTCAGGAAAAGATCATAAATCATAAGGACATTAGCAAAACAAGGATAAGCAGGAGACATGCAATTGAATTCCAACGAGTCAAACAATCAACAAGCATTCAAATCTCTTTCTCAACTGTTTTAATCCAACGAGTCCTAAATCAATTGAGTTGCTACAAAGATTAGGTTTTGCTAGGAGAAAACCTAGATCAAGCAATAGAGAGTATTAATTCCAACTAGTTGGCCAGACAAGCAGAAATCAACACAATCAATATTAATTAAGCACAAGAGAATCGAAATAACCTGTAAGGAATAAACTTGAGAACGAATCTCACAATAAACTTGAGTCTGAAAGCTTCAACTTGAATAGAATTATAGGAGTTCAGTTCTCCATAGAAGAGACAATACAAAATAGAATAATTGGAATTAGGTCTGAAGATTAGATGTCCTGACAAAGGCTTAAATCTAGGCTTAAATAGCCAAAACCAAATAACACGAATCTACCCTAATACATTATAAAGTAGAACCCAAGTGTGTTGTAAAATTTGTGATACTCAGCATTTTTGAATAAATTAATGTGAAATTATATTTAATAAATTTTGTAACAACTTATAATATTCTTGCTATATATACTAAATTGATAAGATGTTTATATAATTTTTTATGTGTATAATTTCCTATCTATGGATTATATATTAGTTTACTACAACAGATGTCAGATAACATATTTATATAATTTTTATATACATAAATTCCTATGAGATTATATTTTCCATATTTATTTAATATTTTTATCTTTCAACAAGATTTAGGGTCTTAATATATATTTTTTATCTTTTAACAAGGCTTGAGCTTCAAGTATAAAATTTATATCTATATAATGATATAATTTTAAAAAATAAATTTTGTTGTCTCTATATATTTTTATTTTGAGAAAAAGATATAATTTTATGTTGATGACTAAGATTATATGTAAATGTTAAAAAAATTCGAATTTTAATTTAAATTAATAAAATTCAAAATAATACATAGATAATTTTCTCTATATTTTATATCTTAAATCAAGGACAATGTTCTTTTCTATACTAATCTTTATATTGTATTTTTCATATTTACAAACATTTTTATTATTATAGAGTAAAATATAAGAACCCTAATAAATAATTTTAATAAATTAACTTTACAAAAATATTTTAATAAATTATATTATGCTTTGTAGATAACCTATCCTAATGATTATTATCTTTATAAACAAAACCCAAGTATTTTATACATATTAATGTCTAAAACAATAAGAAAATATTATTTAAAAATATTCAATAAAAAGTAAAATCAATATTTTAATAATTTCAATCTAAATTTGGACAAGATCTCCACAAATAATGGAAAAATATTTAAAAATATATTCAATTAAAATATGGAGTACAATCTAAAAAAAATTGTCTATTGCGTAATTTATTATGATATTATATAAATATATTTAGTATTTTAAATTAACATCGTAGAATTGTATAGTTTTCCCGTGAATATCACGGGAGTTCAACTAGTTGGAAATAAAAGGAAACTAATATAAAAATAGATAGATTGACAAGGGAATCCGCGGGCGCGGAATAGAATCCGCGATCTCGGACCTGATGCATTCAAGATATCCGAGTCGCCGCTGTTCGCGGGCGCGGAGTTGGTCCTCCGCGGTCGCGGACCTTCTCGTGACAGAATTTTGGCGATGTTTTCGGAAGATGTGTTGACCACCTTAGAATTGGAATTTGAACTCGCAATAAAAATGTGAATTGTAACTCCTCAAGTTAGATTTCCAATGATAACAAATTCAGCTTCATCCGACTGCCATAGCTCCCAAACGAAGCGTCGCAAGAAAGAGGTGTCGAAAAAACAACTCCAATGCATATCCCAGATTTAAGGATTCTTTTCCACAACTTATTGGGCCTTAATGATCATCAAAAGTGGCTTGAATATCATTGGAAGATACACTTGAATATCTCCAATCCTTGCTCCTCAAAACATCTAAAACCATGAAAGCACAAGAGTAGACATTGAAATGCAAAAACTATTAAAACTAAGCAAAATGCATTCAACTACCTAAGATTTAAACATAAATGTGCCCTAAAACTAGACTGAGGCTGTATGCACACTATTTTTTGTACAGGCACACAGGAAATTTACATGCTTCATGAAGCGTCCCGTTCCATAAATCGGGTACATTACGGGTACCCGCCTACAGGAAAAAACAATTTTGGTTCTCCTGTGCACGCTCCATGAAGCGGCCCGCTTCATGGAGCGGCAAGTTGATTTCAGCGACAAAACCCTGTGTGCGCGGATCAGTTATTATTCCGAAAATCGCAATAGGGTTTCGTCGACGGCCGCGAGAAGGGATTTGGAGAAGAAGAAAAAAAATTCAGGAGCAATACAAATAGTTTTCCGTTTTCAAAGTTGCAAATACAATGTCATCCACTGATTCGCCCTTTTCAGATTCAACTTATGAAGAGGAAGAAGAAGAATCATCTTCTTTTGAAGAAGAAGAATCATCTTCTTTTGAAGAATAAGAATCATCTTCTTTTGAAGAAGAAGATGAACACGAAGATGCAATTTTTGAATCTGAGGTAAGTGTTGATTTCATGTTTTCAATTTTTATTAACGATGGAGTATACGTAATGAAAATTCTTGTTCATAAACAGTTGTTTGTAGAATTTAAAATTAATTGTGACTTTATATACATAGGTACATAGGAAAGATTTTTCTGCTGAATTTCATAACGATACTGTGTGGGACAATCGAGATGAAATGATTGCTTGAGCAAGGAATGTTGGTACTGAATTTAAGATGGTATTACCAATAAAAACCTCAAATGCAAACGTGGTTATACTGGCATGTAATAGGCATGGTAAGTATAGGTCAGGAAAGAAGGGTCAAATTATCTCAATTGTTAGACCGCCTAGTGTGCGCACACTACATAGAAAGTGTAATTGCAAATTTGAGTTGCTTGGGATGCGGAGTAAATCAACTGGAAAATGGGCCCTAACTGTTGTTTGCGGAGTCCACAACCACGACATGCCAACTAGTCTACTTGGTTATGCATTTATAGGTCGAATGACAGTAGCACAGAAGGAACTTGTCAGGAATTTGAGCTATATATATGTCCCCCCAAGTCGCATAGTGGAGCAGTTGAGAAATCTTTACCCTGGTAATGTGACGTCAGCAAAACAAGTTGCAAATCTAAGGGCGAAGTTTCTAGAAGAGGATCGTAAAAATTTGACCGTGACCCAATATGCGCTGGAGTTTTTGCAACAACACAAGTACCGAGTATTCCCTAAAAGGATACATGGATCAGATCATATCGATATCCTATTTTTTGTCCACCCGATGTCCTTGCATTTGATGGGGTTGTTTCCGTATGTCATCATTATGGACAACACATATAAAACCAATAGGTAAACTCTTTTTATAAGATGAGTATGTAGACATTGAATATTGTATAAGGTGTTTAACAAATTCTTTTTGTGTTAGGTACGACATGGCGTTGCTTGAGATGGTTGGTTTTACGTGCACCAACAAATCTTTCAACATCGGTTTTGCATTTCTCTCTAAAGAAGACACGGTTAGTTATACATGGGTGTTGGAGCATTTGAGGAGTTTGTTTGAGGAAGTGGGTACAATGCCAAATGCAATTGTAACAGATCGAGAGAAGGCAATAATGAATGCAAAGGACGTTGTTTTCGGAGAGAATGTGAAACATCTACTATGCTGGGTGCATGTGAAGATGAACATTAAAGCATATGCTATTTGTTTGCTTAGGGACTTGGAACGTGCAGAAAAATTTGCTAATAGATGTTGGGGGATATTTATGTCAACGACAGAGGAAAAATACGAGGAGAGACTCCAAAAAGTAAGAGAGCGTTGGGGAGGGTTGATGAACTATGTCGAGAGGTCGTGGCTTGGGCCTTACAAGCAGTGCATAGTCAAAGCATGGACCGACCACTATATTCACTTCAATACGAGAACAAGAAACAGGTAAATATAGTCTCATATAAGCATGTTGAATTAAACAATTGGAGTAACTTCATCATATAATTATATGCTCATTACAGGGTCGAGGGCATGCACCATGTGTTGAAAAGAATACTTGATAGTTCTCAGGGAGGCTTCAACACGGTGATTGGAAGAATCCATGATCAAATTGAGTACCAAGTTGATAGTTTGAGGGGCGATTTGGAGTTGGCACGTACAAAGCTTCCAATAGAGTTGGAATGTATCCCTAAGGAAGTGAAGGCGATATTTGTTCGGTTATTTTATAGAGTGTCAACACATTGCATAAAAATCTTGTTGAATATGTTCTACAAGTTGATGAAGGACAAGGAAGAGGGAAAGTTGGAGAAGGAATGTGTTGATTATTGGTGGAGAGAGCGAATGGGTCTTCCTTGTCCTCATAGGATTGCCCATGCGATCCTCACCAAGCAGCCAATCATGCCAAGTGAGATACACCCGTTTTGGCATCAGGTTGTATGGGAAGGCGTCGATCCACAACGCATGCCCATAGATGACACAGTGCGTCTATCACTTGCTGAGGTGAGATGGAGAGAGATGGAGGAGTATTATAGGGCAGGAAAATTGACAAAGGCGCAGATCTACACGATTACCGAGACTTTTATAGACTTGGTGAGGCCAAAAGAATCTTCTTTGGCTGAGGCGGTAGGAGTTATGAAAAGGGGGCATCCAAAGGGCTCCACCAAGTGGTCTAACAAGAGTAGTAAAACTTTGCTTGAGCATAGGATGGATGTATACGAGAAGGAGAAGAAGAAAGAAAAAGAAGATAAGGAGATGGAAGAGAAGGAGGGTAAGAGGAACACTGATGCATTCCCGTCCACTAAGAGAAAGCGTGGAAGGCCAAAGGGCTCAACCAACAAGGCCTCAAAAATAATTGCAGCAAGTGTTTGTGCAAAAGGGTCGAGTGACGACGTGATGTGGTTGGGTGTGAACTTTGGAGTTGACAACGTTGACCATTTCATGTTTCCATATATTGAGAGGGCTAAGGATGTAAAGGGAGACGGGCATTGTGGTTATCGATCCATGGCCGAGTTGTTGGGACATGGAGAGAGCGAATATCGTAGAGTTCGATGGGAGTTGGCTGCCGAATTGAGGCAAAACCGAGTCATATATGAGCGTGTGGGGAACGCACCCCCTATTGATGAACTCTTGGAGAATCTACCATATGATGTTAGCCCTTGCGCGCGACAATATTGGCTTGAGATGCCCATGGTCGGGTTGATATTTGCGACATTACATCATGTTGTTCTTGTTCTGATTGCGAAGAAGGTATCTCACACCTGCTTGCCGATGAAGGCGAGAGGGGACAACCCGCACCCTCCCACAAGGATTTATGCCATAGTCTTGGTAGGACAAGGAAACCACTTCATCCCGGTAATTATCCTTTCTATATAAATTTTTTGTACTTAATTTTCTGTCAATTATTTACGAATTTTTTATGTAGGTTTGGTTGAGTGATGACGCGCCTCTTCCTCCACCTCCTACGGATTGGACAATGAGGCATGACACAAGCGTCAAGGATTGGGATGAGCCGTTTAGGCAGAGGATGGAAACGTGGTGCCAAAAACGGATTCGCAATGGTCTAACCCCAAAAGTAGCATGTTAGGGTTAATTTTTACTTATGTAATATAACATTAGTAGTATTATGACTTTTTATTGACATATCATCTTGTGAATCATCATTTCTCTTATTGGTTCTAGTTTTGTAACAAGTTTGGTTAGTTTGAAAGAAGTGACCAATGAGACCAGAACTTTTCTCCTTTGTCAAAAACATTGAGACGGTTTTCTATTTTGCCTACTGATGTTGCGAATTTGTGAGTAAGAGAATAGACTTTATGGTGAATCTTTTGTTGGATGTGAAATTTCATCGAGATATAAAGCGTCCCCCTAAACCCTAACCCTAATGAAGCGTCTCCTTAAAGGGGTTAGGATTCTGAGATTTTGAGGCGCTTCATGAAGCGTCCCGCTTCATGAGGCGTGTATTTTACATGCCCTACCCTCGTGTTTCCCTTGGCAGCTGGAGGGGCTACACGCTTCATGAATCGTTAAATCGTCCCGCTTCATGAGGCGTTAAAGGCGAGGATTGGAAATTTCCAGGGCATGGACGGATCGTGTTAAACTGGCGAGTATTGCTAGGCTTCATTTTCTGGATGTTTTCTGGATGTTCTTTTCTGGATGTTATGGGTTATGATATGAGTGATTAATTGAAGGGAAATATGTACTTAAAATCTGAAAAAGGCAAGATCACAAAAATCAAACAACTATGCTAACAAGAACAGTTCAATCCCACTATTTCATTGTAAACACTAACATAGACCTTTTAAGTTCAAAAATTAAGTAGAAAGAAACTTGAACATCACCATAAACACTAACATAGACTTCCTAAGTTGTAAACATACCTAAATCCTAAACAAGCATATATTGCATTAATATAAATAAACACTAAACTAATCTATTATAATGGCATTTGCTTCGTTTGAACCTTCAACATCGTTCTCCAATGGCTCTCTCTTCACAAGTCGATTATCGGGTTCAATCTCAATTCCGTTCATCTCCTCCTCAAAAATCGTTTCGAGTGTCTTGAAATACCCTAAACGACCAAGATGTTTGCCAACCTTCTTAAAACCGACGTCCTTACTTTGCATCAGTTCTCGCATAAAGAGGCGAAAGGCTAGTAGATCCCTAGCATGAGCCCTTGAAACCATTGTGCAAGATGGATTATGAGAAAGGGATGATGAACACTGTAGTTTTATGAAATATATGTGAGTTTGCCGTAAAAAAAAACTGCACACATATCCTACTTTTATAGATGAAATTGAAGGGGTGAATTTTTTTAGCATTGATTGATTTTGGCGGGGAATGTTAGCGCCAAATCCAATCCACATCAGTTACATGTATGGGAAGTGCAGATTACTTCCGTAATTATAGGATCGCAATCGAATGCCAGTTGCAACTACTACTTATCTAAATCTGGATGGAATATCTTTTCGTTTTCTGCACACAGATTTCACGCTTTATGAAGCGTAACGCTTCATGAAGCGTTACGCTTCATGAAGCGTGTTTACGCCTAGAGAAGCCCCGCTTGGGGAACACCGTTTGGAACGAAGACGCTTCATGAAGCGTTACGCTTCATGAAGCATCACCCTAAACCCTAAACCCTACACCCTAATTTAGGGTTAGCCCTAATGTAGGGTTTAGGGTTTCTAGGGTTTAAAAGCTTTGACGTGTAGGTTTGTGAGTGTTAGTGATCAACTTGCTTTTAGTGTTTAGGGTTTTAGTTTATGGACCCTAAACACGATTACGATTAGTAATATAGGTTTAGGCTATTTATGTACTATGTTTAGTGCCTGATGTTTAGGGACAACATCATGTCAATTTCCATGTTATAATATTTAGGGTTATTGCGTTTATTAATAAGGGTTTAGGGTTACATTAATGAATTTTGTAAATTTATGGTTTATAGTTTAGTGTTTCGAGATTTTAGGGTTTCATGGGTTTGATTCATAGTTTAAGGTTTATAACATTTAGGGTTTAGGGTTTAAGCCAAAAGCCCTAAACCCTAAACCCTACACCCTAAGCCCTAAACCCTAAATGTTATAAAAATTTAAATTTACAAAATGACATACCGTAAACCCTAAACCCTAAACACTAAACACTAAACCCTAAGCCCTAAGCCCTAAACCCTAAACCCTATGCCCTAAACCCTAAATGTTATAAAATTTTAAATAGTTCAAAATAACATACCGTAAACCCATAAACCCTAAACCCTAAACCCTAAACACTAAACCCTAAGCCCTAAACCCTAAGCCCTAAACCCTAAACCCTAAGCCCTAAACCGTAAATGTTATAAAAATTTTAATTTACAAAATGACATACCGTAAGCCCATAAACCCTAAACCCTAAACACTAAACCCTAAGGGTTATTATGGTTTACGCTTTTTAGGGTTTTAGGGTTATGTTATAAGATAATTTGTGGCATTTGAAATTGATTGCCAATGCGGCACACATGGTACAAGTACACGCGTTAAGTTAAGTGGTCTCGAGTTCGATATTGGATGGGGTCTAAATTGGTCCAACTTTTTTCCCAGGGATCACACGATTCAGGGAGCGTGCCGCTTTAAGAAGCGTGTTTTAAAATGGTCCCGTGCCCCCCTTGCCAGTTGGGAGAGGCGCCTGAGACGCTTCTTAAAGCGTCGCGTTTTATGAAGCAAGACGCTTCATGAAGCGTCAAAGGGCAACCATCTTCAACACGGTAACCAGATTCAAACATCTGCACTCCATCTTTGCTGATATAATGCATAACCAACGACCCACAATTAATTGATGTACATTCAGCATGTACTTAACCAATTTTTCCAACACATGAGTGACCTACAATTGAGTATAATCTTGACATTTGTGATACAAATTCAGCTACCAATTTATTGTTTCTAATTTGTTTAAAAACAAGAGATTTTGATTCAGCATCATTGATGCAGAGGACTAGACTATTGCAAGAGAAAAGAAACCTTGCATTAACAAAAGATTTCATCCCAGATACTGGTGACAGAGAAAAGAAACCTTCCTCTAAGAAACTCAGTGTTCAGTCTATGCCATTGATTTAGGGCTATGTCAAATGCATGTATCTCTCCAGAGCAATAACCGTCTTTAACAGCGCCAAACAAGAACAACCATGGAGTCTGATATAAACCTTCCTTCCTCATCTGCATAAATCTAGGTGTTGTAGTTAGGTGTTTCCACTTCTTGCAGACAAGTCTTGCATTCATAAGACTTGTCAACGGGAGTCTCATGAAGCACATTTCTAAAATGTCGTCTGGAAGTGAAGTATTCATCCCAATCTGTCTTTGTGCATTGTCGAGGTCCAAATCCCTTCTATTGTTGTTCCTCTTCCAGAATCTGTCCTTTATTGGATATGAAAAGCAATCCACTCCAGTTAATTTGGATCCACAGAGGTGTTTGAATTTCTTCCTTTCTTCAAAAGCGCTTGATCTCCGCCTGTTAGGGTTTCCAAAATCGTCTCCTAAATCTGTCCCTACTTTGCAACCGCCCCCTCTCCCATACAAAGCAAGGCAATTTGAAGATTTCCCAGTTTCATCCTCAACACCTATACCTAAACAAGAGATTTTCTCTGTCATCACTGATGTAGAGAACTAGCAGCAAATATCAGGTAGGTGGTAATGCAAGAGAACAAAACAAGTTTCAAACATCAAACAAGGTTGTAAGAAGACAGAAAAAACTGCCACCAATAGTTCAAGAACATGATATATTAGCGAACAAAAATCATATCCATACTTGACAAAAGGATAGAAGAAATGGATGAAGCTCTTAAACCAAGAGCTATCTCTGTGAACTAAATGATTTTTTCCCAAGAAACGGAGATCATTTTAACTGAATTCAACAGTTTACTTCTTCAAACTAAAAGGGAGCTAGCATTATTCAATCGTTGTTAAGATACAAACAATTAACCATGTTTGTGTGTACAGCTTGACACGCTTCATTTGTGTTTCAAATTGAGCAAAAAAAACTGCAGGGCACAAGGAACAAACTAAAATGCACTCCAAGTCTCCAAGATTTTAGAATCGTGTGACAGAGGCCTTAAAAGTCCAATCATGAATCAACAGAGTAGGTAAATGCAGGGCATAAGTGCATAACACATGCTCTGGCAGGTGTTTCTCCTAGTTTTAATCTTGAAAAGAGGTTGGTTTGTTGTTCTTCCTTGGCAGTATTAGAGAAAATTCTATTTTATCTAGAGAGCTCAAAAATAGATCATATTGGTATGTCACAAACCTGCACTAGATATCAATGAAGCCCCGAAAAGGTAAAAATGTAAGGTTCTGCACTACATTCAAAGATCAAAAAAAGAACTTAGGTGGAAAATTTCAGGAAACTAATAGCTGAGCAAAAAATGTGGAAAGAAGGAAAGAACACCTCCAAAAAGACATTTTGATTTCCAGTTTTTGATTGAATTTTAGAAAGAGCAGCTTCTCCTCTCTCTTTGCTACGGCATACCATGTAAACAGATGCGCCCCTGAAAGTTCCCAGCTTATAATGAATTGGCAGCAGAACACCAGGATAGTTTGTTTTAACAAAAAATACAAACATAATCACAATTTCAAGTACAAAAATGACCTTGAAGCAAGACCCTCAGCTACAGCAAATCCAACACCAGAATTTGCTCCTGTAACAATGCAGTTCTTTCCATCCAACCTTCCTTGCATAACTTCCTCGTTAAACTTTTTAGCATGTTCCCTGTATATTGACAAAATGCGAAAATTAGACGGAAAAAAGAGAACAAATTAGAAGCAATCTACCACAAAAGGAGAGCAATGAAGGCCACTGTTTAGCATATCTTCCTCAATGTAGCATATGATTTAGGTTGCCGTTCTCTACTAGAGAAACACACAATAACTCTTGGCTGCAGGCCACTTCCAGTAATTTACTAATCTGTTTGACTTCACAAAATCTTAAACAAAAATGAATCACTTTCTTTTTAACATGAAATTATCACTCTGTTGAATCCTTCCTGCAACAGAAATGAAACAATGCAGAATTACAGAAGTGGTATACATCAATGCAGAATTGCAGAAGTGTCTAAGAAGTGGAGAACTGGTCCAAAAAATTAACACAACCAACATCTAAACCAGTTATCAGGATTAGACAATAATAGTGTCTAAGAAGATTTCAGCATCTAATGTATCAACATAACACGATAAACTAGCTATATCAAAACAACACATAATCATATACATCAACATAACTAGCTCTATCATAACTCCTATGCTACACCATCGGGAACTCTCTCATCACCACCACCATTACCGGTGTCTCTCCTCGTTACCACTTCCGTCACCAGCAGCAATATCAGTCTCTCTCTCCTCAACCACATCATCACCCCTACCAGCACTACCACTCCCCTGTCCTGTCTCATATTGAGAATCCCTAAATGGTCTGCTTACAGGAGGAGGTAACGGTGGATGGTCGTTCCCTAAAATGCTAAACATGTCCTCGAGGTACGGACGAGCATTGTGATGAGCAGGCAGTCCTTCCAGAGCTTCTAGTACATAACCAATCATCTGCTGATGTCGCTGCACATGTTAGAACAACAATTAGCTACAATACAACGCTAACGATTAACAATTAATGGAATTTTAAAAAAAAACAACGTACCACAATAATATCAACCACAACTGCGGGGTGGGTGAATGGCTCGCGCGGACGATCCAGACTAGGTGATCGGGGGTCTACATAAGGATGTGTAACTCCGTCGAACCAGTCAAAATAAGCAACCTCTGCCTGCCATGGATACCGTGCCAATGTGTACTGCTGCAGGTCGATGAGGTGGTCATAACGCTTGTTCCAATACAAGTCATCCTCGTTGAACTCGACCACATAACTCCGCGAGCCAGTGCCCCGCCTCACTCTACTCGGTACAATGGGATTGGGGGGTCGGACCTACACACGTCTATACTGTCGAAGGCATCTCTCTGGCAAGTACACCTCCCTTATATCGAAGCACTGAATAACGCCGCGATACCTCGACATCCGGTACGTCGTCTCAAAATCCAATTCCAAGCCCCACGGCGATCATAAAACCTATAATCAATAAACGAACTAGTTTAGGATGCAATTATTACAATTTTATACATGACAATTCCGTTCTATTACATCATTTTACCTCATCAGCGCGAACACGGTCCAAAACCCTACGAACCTCAACTAGGCGCAAAGGACACTTGGGCGCCGAACGCGGAGCCGTCTGATCTCGGACACCCGCTCGATCATCCATAAGAAGGTCAACATTGAGCACTGCATGCCCTCGAAACTGAGGGAAGTAATTCCATATCCAAGTCTGCAACAATTCATTAAAAATTAATACATATATTTTATACATATCAACACATAATCAAATAAATATACTTATATACATGTCGTACCCTGAGAATGATGATACAACCTCCAACAGTCGTGATGTCGGCTCGAGATGCCATTCCCAGCTGACGGTATAAAAATTCCAATGTTGCAACCCCCCATGCATATCCAGTTGTGAGGTTGAGGTCTAGCAGTGCGTGTAAATAATGCAACTTCACCTTGTTTGTGCTCTTGTCACAGAACACTGTCTGACCAACGACCCACAATAAATAAGCAGAGGCTATATGACCACTGTCCGCTCTCTCTGCGATCATCCTCATCACAAGCGCCTTCAACTCAGTAATAAGTATACCACCACCACTGTACTGAGCGTATGCCTCAGCGGTAAGCCCTGACACATGCATAACACGAGCCATGAAATCGTCAGCAGGTATATGCGTCGCAAGCTGCACTCCATCGATCGGCAAGCGCATAATGTGCTCAATATCGTGGAGCGTGATCGTCATCTCGCCCCAAGGGAAGTGAAAACTGTTGGTCTCTGGATACCAACGCTCAATAAATGCTGTGATGATGACATGGTCGCTGCCTCGATAATCAGGATTCGCAAGACGAGCAAGTCCGGTCTGCTGTGCAAGGGCCCACCACGTACCTGCCCCATCAACCATATAAGGCTGGATCTCACGCCATACCACAGGACGTGAATAAGCCTTCACAACCTTCCGCCACTACATTAAAATAAATATGTAATACTAAATCAATCGTATCACTTCAAATCAATCATAATGAATTACATTCATTTTAATTAAGCTTACCAACTTATCCTCAATGACGACTCCTTCAACCCCCGATACAGCATCTTGTGTCCACCTCCAGATCGATGCTGCAACATGAGAAGGATAGTCTCGAAGGAGTTCAGGCAAACATGGCCCTCCAGGCTGCCACATGTCTACCTCATGAGCAACTGGTGCAAGCACCTGTCTAGCCGGGGGATGACTATCCTGAGGTCCGGGTGGAGGATGGGTGGGTACGCGCTCCTGAATGGGGTCGGAAACGTGGTCATCCGGAGGCTGTGAAGAACATGGATCTGAAGGGTGTGAAGGTAAAATAGGGGTCGAGACATCCTCATGACGGGGATCAGAAATGTCTTCGATTGGCATCTGTGAAGTGGGAGGAGGGGTCAATACACACTCCTGGATGGGGTCGGAAACAATGTCACCTACAGGCTGTGAAGTAGAAGGTGGGGTCGGGACACGCTCATTAATGGGGTCGGGAACAAAATCACCTACAGGCTGTGAAGCAGAAGGTGGGGTCGGGTCTCCCTCCTGAATGGGGTCGGAAACTAGCTCATCTATAGGCTGTGAAGCAGAAGGTGGGGTTGGGTCACCCTCCTTAAGCGGGTCCGAAGCCTGTGACAATGGAGGGTCTTCGACCCGAGGGGTCATATCAATGTCCCTCGCAATATCCTCAGCCGTCTCCACGGGGGCAGACATACCGATGTCCTCACACACCTGACTATCTCCAATCCGCGAATCCGGGGCATCTATCTGAAGCTCTGAAATAAGAGTGTCTGCCACTTTTGGCTTCCTAGCCCTCTTCTTCGGGGCCACTGCCTCAGCACGCTCCGACTGTAATATACGTCAACGCTTCGCCGACCTCGTCCTCGGCTTCTTCGGCGGGACGGGACTAGGCAAGACATTAAGCCTCTCTTGAAACATCTATTTATGTGTTCCATTAATTTTATATTTTTTCATTCGCACAATAATTTTATACGGTCCTACACTAGGCACGACATTAAACCTTGTCCTCAACTATTTATGTTCTAATTCCCAAATATCGTTTTGTATTCAACTGTTTTACACATAAATATTCATGTTCTAATTCATTGATCTTTTCATTCAAATAATAATACGAACCATTAAGAAGTTTGTTAATATGAAAACAACCTAATAACAAAAACAAATTAATTTCAATACACGTACCGACATGCCAGACTTGCCCCACCAATTCAGTCTAAAGTCCACGCCTATAGTCAAATGTGGTGATGAATGCCCACCAGTATCCATAACCTCCCTCGTAGAAACTCCGACATCACCCACATGAGCATTTACAGCCATGACATCACCAACCCCATCAGTGGGTCCCGCATCAGTCCCATCACCATCCTCCCGCCCCCCACCACTACCACTACCTCCATCACCACCACCCGCCTCCACCGCATTGGGTTCGTCAACCACTGTTTCAAAAGATAACCATTATATATTCAAAAACTAATAAAAATTTATAATAAGGAATTTAGTTTTTCTGTTAGTTTCAAGGAAAGAATGTTACAAAACTATGTTAAACCTTCAACTATATAAAACAATGTCACAGAAGGAACAAAATATGTTTTTCTGAGAGACTTAAACATTCAACTATATGATGTTGTTGGCTCATATGAAAAGGTTGGATACAGTTCTCAAGGTTCTAGAGCGAATCTCCACAACCTTGGATACAGTTCTCAACTAATGACATCAATTCCCTTTACTGTTGGTTCTTATATCATTATCAAACTCAAAAAACAAAGGTTCCACTAAAAAAACCAATTGAAGCACAAAAGATGTAATTCATCACATTTTCTGGGCAAAGGATCAAGCTTAAGGCAAAAGTGGATCCACAATACCTCCATGGAAAAAAAATCATGGATAATCTTCCAATTCAATCATCAATCTACTACTTACCCTCCACCATCAATATGATGACTTCCCTTTGATTTCTGTTGGACATGACAATGGTGGTCCAGCATAGAGTTTGGCTACATATCATGCTAAGCATCTTCAAACACTTGTGTCATCACTTATCAATGCAACTGATATTAGGCTAAAACTTCATGATATGCTGCTGCATTGTTTAGATATGCCTTTGATATATAAGTTGCTAATAACAGTATAGCTCCTTCTGGTGGAGGGTAAGTTTTTCTTTTGGTAATCGATGAAGAAATTTTTTGGGAGCCTGAGATTGACATTCTGATTTCATACTACCATTACATACAATTGGAAACCGGCCATGAATATGTGGCTGAATTGAGGCCTTTGTATGTGAATGAGTTTTGTGGAATTGGTTTTTAATCAATGATGCAAAAGGGGAAAACTGAGATTGCCTTTTATTGTGTTTGAGCTTGTGGACTAGTGTTTTCTTATTGTTATTTTGTAAATCTTTGATGCTTCAACTGTCTAATTCCTCTTTAAAAATTGCTAGAATGCCAATGGTGTCTTGGTTCCTGGAGGGTTTGGTAATAGAGGAGTTCAAGGGAAAATCCTTGCCGCCAAATATGCTAGAGAAAACAAAGTCCCATACCCTGGAATTTGCCTGGGGATGCAGGCAGCTGTGCTAGAATTCACCAGATCAGTTCTTGGTGTAAAAGATGCAAACAACACAGAGTTTGATCCTAACACTCAAAGTCCATATGTTATTTTTATGCCAGAGGTTTGTGACTTGAAATTTCATCATAAATGAAGAAGCCCTTCTTTTTTTTTACCCTATTCTGGACCGAGCACTAAAGCATCTTTAATTTTATTGGCAGGGTTCAAAAACACATATGGGTGGCCTGAGAATGGAGGTTAGGAGTTTTTAATGTTTTGTTTAATGGTTTAGTCTCACTTTTTGTATTATCCACTTGTATAAACTTCTATTGTCAATACAACAAATTGTGGAGATTCCTACACACCCCTTTTTCATAGGAGTTCAGTTCCACCCTGAGTTCAATTCAAGACCAGGAAAACCTTCTGCTTTATTTGAAGGTGAAGCATATCTAAAAAATGCAGCAGCATATAATGAAGTTTTAGCCTAATACCAGTTGCATTGATAAATGATGACACAAGTTTTCAAGATGCTTACCATGATATGCAACCAAACTCTATGTTGGACCACCATTGTCATGTCCAACAGGAATCAAAGGGAAGTCATCATACTGCTCCGAAAATGTCCAAAAGAAGCAAGATATAGGCATAAAAGAAGTTCGAAAAGCATTCAACTTTAGTAACACTGTCAGCTGCCATGTTCATTTTAACTGTTGTCTTGTGACAACACATACAACAAAATGCATATGCTTTGTAAAACCATGGAATGAATCACATCAATGCAGTTAGCATAAAGTATTTTCCCATCCATACACAAAAATGTAATTTAGCCACTAAAGGAAGCCGACGGTGTTACTAAAGTTGAATCATTTTCTGGTTTGGTAGATTCCTAAGCCTCACCAGTTCTATACGAACAATCTGGCTGGGAACATAGTTATGGAGCTAAATTAGGGTTTCAATTCTTTCTCCATCCAACTGAATTAGGGTTGCACAACAACATCCATTCACCGCAAAATTAAACATCCACTTTACTCGAATTTCATACCTGCATCACCCACGGAGCCGACTTCACCACCTGTACCATCCACGCCGCCGACGAGTATATGAGCCACAACACGCCCTCGCCCACGAAGAGGTCGACTGATACCTCGAAACCGAACCATTGACTATATTTCTTGATATTTGAGAGAGGCGATGGAGGGAAGGGGGAGAGTAATTCGAAATCACGAGAGAAGATGGAGGACGTTTATGCCGAAACAGAATCGGCTCGCGTTATATGTCGTTTAAAGTAAACGATTTATGAAGCGCCTATCTCGCATGAACCTCTTTCTTGGCTATTGGGTACCCGTTACTTAAACGCTTCTTAAGCCGAGACGCTTCATAAAGCGTCTGTGTTCCTTGTGCGCCGGGTTAAAAATTTGTGTGCATAAAGATTTTCTGCTAAAACTAACACCTAAATGCATGCTATCAACATCATAAAACATGAAATAGTATACATTGGTATTGCTTGCACCACCGCCTTAATAAGGACCTCTTTCCCTACTCTACACAAAGTACTTTCCTTCCACTCCTTCAATTTCTACCATACTCTCTCTTTGACTTGCTGAAATATAATTTTCTTACATCTTCCAACCATAGTCGGAAGGCCCAAGTATCTCTCGTGTTTCTCCACTTCCTTGACCTGAAGTTTAGTCTGAATCTCACTTCTCCTCCCGGCTTGTACATTTTTGCTAAAAGATAGCTCAGATTTTGCTAAGTTCACCTGTTGGCCTGAAACAACTCTATGAAGCCGACCCGCCCCTTCACTATGTCTAATGAGACCAGCCAGCCCTTTAGCACATAAAAGGAATAGAAAATGAGAAAGTGGATCTCCCTGTCTAATACCTCTTGATGGACTAAAAGACCTAGTAGGGAACCCCTCTATCAAGACTGAGAAAGAAACACTAGATACACATCTCATAATCAAATCAGTCCACCTGTCAGCAAAGCCCATCTGTCTCATACAACTTTCCAAATACGACCATTCCACCCTATCATAGGCCTTAGCCATGTCTAGCTTTAAAGCCATAAAGCCCAATCTTCCCGTCTTTTTAGTCTTCATATAGTAGAAGATTTCAAAAGCAGAAAGAACATTATCTATAATAAGCCTGCCTGGAACAAAAGCACTCTAAGTCGGCGAAATCACTTTTTGTAGAACCAACTTCAACCTGTTAGCCAACATCTTGGAAATAATCTTATATAAAACATTACATAAGCTAATAGGTCGAAGGTCTTTCATTCTCAAGGGATCATGAATTTTAGGTATGAGAGATACAAAAGTATGGTTAAGGTTTTCAGGAAAAGGAGCACTATTTATAACATCAATGCAAAAATGTACAATATCAGAGCCAATAATATTCCAATAATGCTGAAAAATAAAGCAGACATGCCATCAGGACGAGGAGATTTTGTAGGATGCATAGAAAAAAAGGCAGAATGTACCTCCTCTCCTAAAAAGGGACGTAACAGCTCAGAGTTATCGTCGTCCGATATAATAGGCGAGATTCCTTGAGGAACCGTGGAAGAAAGTGCAGTATGATCAGAGGTAAAATTTGCAAAAATAATCCACCGCCACCTTAGACTTCCCCTCCACACTTCTCCAAGCCATCCCATCCGGATCAATTAGCTTTCGGATCTTATTTCTCTTCCTCCTTCCATTGGCCTTTTGATGCAAAAAAAGCAAAATTTCGATCTCCCCATTTAAACTCATTAGCCTTAGCTCTCTAATACCAGAAAACTTCCTCTGTTTCCATCAGATCATTTTCCTCTTTTTCTAAAGCCCTACGTTTTGCAACATGCTCACTCATCACACTTTATTTATTCAATTCCCGAAGCTGTTCACGAACATCTTTTAACCGAGAGAGCACGTTACCGAATTCCAGCTTATTCCACGCCTTAAGAGATTTGGTACATCTTTTGATTTTCCCCCATCAATCCGTCACCCACAACCCTCACACTAGGATTCCTCCAACAGTTAACCTCGAAGAGAAAAAATTGTAACCTTTATTAATTAACTTCTGATATCCGCCTTTTTAGTCATGTTTTTAGGGTGTTTTTTTATGTTTTAGTCTTTTTCTTTGAGTTTTGTGTTTTGTTTTGAGTCTTTTGTGTAGGTTTTCGTATTTTCTTAAGATATGGAGTCTGCATAAGCTTCGGTGGTGTTTTATAGGTTTTTAGAAGCTGTTTGGAGCACTTTTGAGGAAAGGAGCAAAACCCAGGAGAAACACTTAAGGAAAAGCTTAAAGAATGAAGTCCATAAAGAAGTGAAGAATCAAGTTCAAGCTAAGAAATAAGTAGAGAAACTTGTTACAAAGACATAGGAAAAAGAATCGAGTGAAACCGAGATGTAACGAACCCGCTACTGAAGTTTTACTCTAAGCTGTTTGCAGTGCTGAAGAGGGTCGATAAGGACCCTGTTAGGCTCGGTACCGAGGTTGTAGGGGTCGATACCGAGGTTGCCTAGGTCGGTAACGAGGATCTCAGGAAAGAAGAGAAGTGAAGAAGTTCAGTAGAATTCTACCAACCCTATAAGGGTCGGTGCCGAGGCGCTCAGGTTCGGTAGCGAAGAATGAGTCAACGCATTTAAAGATCTTTTATCCTTTCCTTTTATGTTATTAGATATTTTTAAGGGATATATCTTAGTAAAGATATTACTTCCTTATAGATAGCTTTTTAGATAGATTAGTTTCTTTATAAATACTCTTGCCTAGCCTTTGTTTTAAGGAATCTCACAATTAACCTAGTTTAGGGTAGGAGTAGAGAGAAGAGAAGGGAGGATGTGTGAGAGAGGAGAAGGGACGAGTTTGTGGGAAAGAACTAAGTGTGTTTTCAGATTCAGTTGTAAGTTTCCTTTTTATTAATTTAGTTGTTCTTTGAATTATGATTTGTGAAGTAGTTTTCTCTCTCTAAGGTTGGAGTTAACCCAACAATGGTTGTGCATGTTTGCTCTTGATCATGTTTTGATTATTTTTATTACATGATTCTATTCTTTTGCTCTTAATCCTTGAAACGAAAGTTGAAGGGAATTTCTCATTCATAGTTAAAGCTTTGCGGAAACCTTGAATCAGAATATTCAATTTAAGGTTTTGAAGCGAAAGCGGATCATCCTAGTTGAAGTAGAAGAGATAGATTAACAAGTTTATTGATTGAATGAAAGTTAGTTGATTTACTTGCTTTGGTTGACGAAAGTTGACACCTTTATGTGATAAAAACCCTGATCTTTATGTTTCATTAGCGTTTGCATGCATAATTGTTGTTGTGGGGATACCCTAAACCTTAGATTTTCTCTTTCTTTGATAAAAACCCTAACTTTGTTGATTACTAGACTTTCTCTCGTGGACGAAACTGACTCCCATGTACTCAGCGGGGTCTTGATTATAAATTTATTTATCGTCAAGAAACTCTTTCATCATCTTCCCTTCGCTTCACTTTATTGTTCGAATTGTAACTGAATTAGCAAACCTATTTCATCATCTGATCTGCTCGAATGATGAGTATCTTCCCATCTTGCAAAAACTTAACCTTTTGTTGAAGAGTAGAATGCACCACCTCCATAGTATGCAACCAAGGTTGCCCTAATATCATGTTGTAAGTCGAGGGAATGTCCACCACTAAGAAATCAAATTTTACCCCCCAAACATACTTGAATTTAGACCGTTCCAACAGGCCATACCCGGTGTGCAAAAAGACCTACTTGGTTCGCTGACAATAGAAGAGTCAGGTTCGTCAGCATGGAGAAAGTCAGTGCTAAGTTCTATTACTTCTCACGCAAGCAATCAACTAATGGTAGGGTTTTTAACAAGGAAAGAGGAATTCTAAGGTAAAGGTGTCACCACAACACCAATTATGCATGCCAAACGTTAATGAAACACATAGATCATGCTTTTATCACATAAAGGCGCTAACTTTCGTTAACTAAAGCAAGTAAATCAATCAACATTTGCTAAATTAATAAACTTAATATCTAATCTCTTCTACTTCAACTAGGATTGATCCGCTTTTGCTTCAAAACCCTAATTTGACGATTCTGATTCAAGGTTTTCGCCTTCGCTTCAACTATGAATGAGAAATTCCCTTTAACTTTCGTTTCAAGGATTAAGAACAAGAGAATAGATTCATGCAATAAAAACAATCAAGACATGATCACAAATAAGCATGCACAACCATTGTTGGGTTTAACCCCAACCTTAGAGAGGAAGACTACTCACTAATCATAATTGAAAACATAATAATTGTATTAAAAAGAAAGCTTACAACTTTAAATCCAAATGATATTTCTTCCCTACAAATCCCCCTTGTTGCTCCCTCTCACACGTCTCTCCTCCTCCTCCTCCTCTAACTTGAATGATTGTATGTTGTGTAGAGAAAAACAAAGGGTAGACAAGAGTATTTATAGAGAAACTTATCTATCTTTAATCTATCTCTAAGGAAATAAATCTTCTAATAAGATACATCCGTTCGATCTATCTAATAACATAAAAGGAAATAGGATAAAATACTTTTAATTGCGCCGACTCAGTCTCCGCTGCGCCTCGGTACCGACCTAAGAGCCTCGGTACCGACCCTATTCAGCACTGAAAACAGCCTTGAGTAAAACTTGTGCAGCGAATTCGTTACAACTCCGTTTGACTCGATTCTTTTTCCTATATTCTTGTGACAAATTTATATATCTCTTTGCAAGCTCAAACTTGATCTTCAATAAATTTACTTGAGTGCTTAATCTTCATCTTCTCTTCATTCTTGAGTACTATCTTTCACCGGCTTTGCTCCTTTCTTCAAAATATGCTTCAAATAGCTTCTAAAAACCTAAAAAAACACCACCAAAGCTTATGTAGACTCCATATCTCAAGAAATAAGAATACCTACACACACGACTCAAAACAAAACACAAAACTAAACAAAAAGACTCAAACACACTCAAACACACCCTAAAACATGACTAAAAAGGCGGACATCAGAGATCAAACTCCTTTTTCCCAACCTCTTAAAGAGCTCATAATACATGATCTCGATTGAGCTCTCTGAGTTTACGAACACTCATTGTACCTCAAATTCTTCCGAGCGCCCTGTTAGCACTAAAGGTTCGTTATGAGGAAGTAGGGCTCCTCCCAAATCTTCATCCTCGAAAGATAGTGTGTAATTGTTCTCAATGCGTAACCTCTTCACTAGCTTGTCGTTCCTCAATATTTCTAGGGAATGGCAACATCTTCTATATTCATACCTTGCTTGATTGTCTTGTTTAGAAAGAGCAGTATGTTATGGTGTGAATGACCAATCGTGGAGCTTGCTCTTTTTTGCATTCTTTCACTCTTCTTAGCTGAATGCTTTTGATCTATAAACTCCTTTAGATGCCCATTTTCAACTAATGACTCCAAGAAGGCGTTGAATAGTTTGCACTCTCGACTCATGTTCCCCAAAGCTTTATGGTAAGTAAAGAATTTGTTTGCACTCCAGATTCATGTTCCCCTAGGCTTTATGGTAAGTAAAGAATTTTTACTGGTCTTTGATTTGGGTAGGGTTCGATATAGAAGGTTCTTAAAGATTGTCCAGACGGAATTAAGCCCATCGGGCGCTTGAAGTCCGCTCTCAGTCCTTTTGGATGTTGAGATCTCAAATCTCCTTAAAGAACTTGAAAAAATGACCAAGGGGAATTCGTCCCCCTTGAGCCACCTCGACACTCAAGTTAGTTCGTATTCGTTAATGGAGAATTTCATGTAAAAAAAAAGAAGGGTCATATCTTTATTTATATGAGTAGGGGGTTTGACTTACCACACAAGTTTCAATTAGGTTTTTTTTATAAAATCACTGAATAATAATATAATTATTAATAGAAAGATAGAAGAGATCTAGCATATCTTAATAAATATCATTTTAGTAATCTTCTAATTATTTCCTCTTTAAATTAAGATAATAATATCTTAACTTTCTAATATGTGAAATCATATACAACAAATTTTACTTCCCTTATAAAAAATAATTAATAAGGGTATTTTGGTATTATATGTGAAAATGTCTAAAAAGACAACAATACTTGAACAAATGGGGAAGGGGCGTAGCTAGGGGATAAAATGTGTAAATAAAGTATTAAGCCAAGATAAAGGATAAAATATTAAATTAGTTTAGTGGTATTGGAGTGAGTCTAGGTATATTTGGTCTTTTTTGAGTAGGAAAAGATTAGGCCAAGTACAATTTAACCAAGTGCATTCTTACAGATGAGGGTTTGAAGCCCTAAATGTGTCTGAACTTGATTAGCACTAACCGTATGTCGAAGGTTAATGATCAAATCCGCTACTTTATTGTAGTCATGAGGTGTATGATTATAGAGAACAACCTCAAAAGACTGCAGAATAACTAACGTGTTTGCAATTAACATTTCAATTTTCCCTGGACACGATCTACTTCCTTTTAAAGCATTAATAACAATAAGGCTATCTCCTTCAATTTCAATTCTCGATAAGTGCCTTTTCTTAGCTCCGCAAACAACTTCATACATGCCTCTAGCCTTGACCTGAATAACACTCCAATTTTCGTTAGCAATAGCATTCATTGTGATCCTTCGTCCTCTATCATCCCTAATAATATATCTCGCCGTTGCCTTTCCATTATTCTTTTTTGATCCGTCAAAATTAATTTTTACAAAACCTTGTGGCGGTTTAGTCCAAGTTTTTTTCTTTACATTTATCTTTTTTCTTGTATCAGAAAATTTTTGATGGTTTTCATGTGATTGTCTAACAATTTCGCTTTATCCCATATATCTATTTGTGATTTTATAAATTCGTGTATATTTCTTGTAGGCCCCTCTATCGGTTGATTAAAAGAAGTTTTGTTTCGATAATACCACACGCTCCACCATGTAATACATAATTGCAAAAACATTGGTCCTTTCAATTGTGCCTTTAGTCGCTTAATAATGGTCAATACAGATTCATTGTTTGGTCAAATTTGAAGTATGTTGTTTAAAAAGTTTTGGTTCACTTTAGCTAAAGCTGTTAACGTCACAGGACACTAGAATAACAAATGCTTTGTTGTTTCTCGTTGATTCTGGCATAATGGAGATTCTGCAGTTACAACCACATGTCTTTGTAACAATTGATCTTTCGTTGGAAGGCCTTTCATGTACACTTTCCACAAGAAATTTTTTACCTTTGGAATAACATCTAATTTCCAAATCCAATCGAATTCACAATCTCTCATTCTATGTTCATGGGATATGAATGATGACGTTGAATGAGTGGAAAACCAATCATTTTTGCTCGAGTAGCAATATAGTCGATCTCTGATTTCATTTTTTGGAATTAGTACTGACGTGCTCTTATTAACCCATTCTTCAGGTAACCAAGTTGAAAGATCACTAGTCTTCCATTGCCTTTTATCATTTATAAATTGAGATACAGTTGCATTTAAATCTATGTCTTGCATATTGAAGCATACATTTAATAAAGGGAAATTTTTACCTATTGATCCTTCCAGAACCGAATACTACGTCCATCCCCTATTTGCCATATTAGACCTTCAAGAAATTTGATCTTTAATTGCATTACTTTAAACCATTGCCATGACATATTTCTGCTGCATGAGTATGTAAACAACGTTTCTGTTTTGAAATATTTTTCTGATATGATCTTGACCCATATGCTGTCAGGTTCTGCAAGAATTTTCAAAAGTAGACGCATTTGCAATGCTATATTCATATATTTTGCTTTCTGTGTCCTAATCCTCCTTTTTCTTTGATCTACAAATTCTATCCCACCCAATAGTAGGGGTGTACTTATGTTGCTCATTACAGAAAAAATTTCCTACTTATTGAATCTAATTTATGTAACGACTCGGAAGCATAAAATTTTACATTACGTAATATGGTTTGGTGGCTAGAACCGATTTAATGAGTGTTGCTCTTCCTACTTAAGATAATGAATTGGCCTTCCATCTGGACAACTGTTGTTTTGTTGAACGAATAACTGGTTCAAAAGTATGTGTAGTCACTCTACTATTTATAATCGGACACCCAAGATATTTTTCCAATGATATCGTAAGAGGTATTTCTATACTGTCCTGGAGGATTCGTTTCATGTTTGTTGAAACACCTTTCGTAGTTTGAAAAGCTGACTTATTAAAGTTTACTTTTTGTCCTGATACGTCACAATATTCATTGAGAATGCTTTTAATTTTTCTAAATGCAATTAGTGTAGCGGGACAAAAAATAATGATATCATCTGCAAATGACAGAAACGGTATTCTAGTACCACCCCTGACTAAAGGAAATCCTATAGTTCTTTCTCGTACCGTGCATTCTGCCTGTAACTGTCTTATTAGAATTTCAGTTACAATAATAAGTAATAGGGGAGACAATGGATCACCTTGTCTTAGTCCTTTTTTTCGGATAAAAAAACCTCTGTTGATTCGTTATTTACTAACACAGACAAACTCACATGTGACACTATGATTTTTTATATATTTTTTTCTTAATGAGACTAATTTTTTTGGCCCCATATTTCTCAAACACTTCTATTGTATTTTTTGTTACTTCCATAAATAATTAACTTTGAATATTATCTAAATTAGTTAAATTCATATGGTTTTTTTTGATATAATTATTTGAATTGATTTTTTTTCTTTAACTAATTAGTTGAATTAAATTTTGTAATACTTGTTGGTTCAATCGAAAATGTTTATACTTTAGTTTACTCAAATGAAATTTTAATCGATGTATTTTGTTGGATTACAATTCACAAAATAATAAGATTGTCAAATTGGAAAAAAAAACATTTTGTCATTGTAAGGAAATTAAATAAACTTGTTTGCATTGAAGTCTTATTAATAGGAGTATGGACAAATTAATTATCAAATCTATATACTATTACTAAAGTCGAATAACTCAATCCTACGTGTCAATCATTTAACTATGCCACCTAAGCAAATTAATTTTTACATTTACTAATTTGTCCATCTAAATCTTCAAATATTACTTAATTCTACCACATTATAATTTTCAAATACTATTTAATTAGGTCACATTACTTATTGGTGATTTGTCATATCATACTTACCTTTTCTAATCGGAGTATCTATAAAAATATATTTTTATACAAGGTATTAATTCTTTAAGATCAATGTATATAAAATCATTACTATATCTTTCTTAATTAGCTTACATGTATGTAACGTTTTATGATCAATCAATATTAAAAAAATTTATTTTAAAATAAATTTAGATTAAACAATTATATAAACGGAATAAATTTATTGTATTCTCTTCTATGCAAATATATCCCTAAAATTTAATGGTTACTTTTTCTTCTTATCTAATAATTATATATATTTCCTCAACGAGTAGTTCAATTTGTATTTTTAAATAATTATTTAGATCAATTTTCTAAATTAATTATTAAATAATTGTATTTTTAAGATCAATTTATATGAAATAATTTCATAAAACAATATCTAACATGCACGTAACTTTGTAAGATCAATATATATTAAATAACTGTATTTCGGGATCAATTTATATTAAATAATTACATAAAATAATTTTTGAATTGTTTATGTAAAAATAATTGTTTCTATTTAAAATATAAGTGTACATCACTAAATAAATATCCCAAATGTGAGAAATAATAATATAATTTTCTAATATAAATTATTTAAGCAGTACAAATGATGACGACAAAATTTTAAAAGATTCAATAACATGTTTCATGTAGAATAGTATAGCATAGTATATAGATTTATCACTGTATCATGAAGTTTATTAATCTTCATTTTCTCAAATGAGTAGAAATTTCAACAAATTTTATCATTTAGAATTTTTTCAATAATGTCATCATGTAGAAATTTTTTATATTAAAAAATATTCCGTTAAAATTTTTATAATAAAAATTATGCAAATATTTTCTTATAAGTTAATAAAAGTTTATTATAATTAAAGTCGAATCCATCTATCCTATTTGTCATCACCTTAACTAAGCCACAAACCGCATTTGAGCTTGAACTATACTACAATGTATCGTCGAATGAACTACTTACTCCTTCTAAGTGTTCAAATGAAAGCTCATCTTATATGCTGATAATGGAGACAAATTTACAGAAGATCAACTTTTCACTTTCAGTTTCAAAAAACTTTGAAGCACGAAAAGAAAAATTAAGTTGTTTGCATATCCGTTGAAAATCACTACAATATTACAATATGAATTTTCTTTCTCAAACATTATTTCGAACATATTTTTTCTTATTTTAGTCTTATAGTTATTTAAAACATATTTTCTTATTTGTTATTATATTTAGTATTTGGAGGTTAAATTATGTGAAGTTATTAACATTAAGTTATATTTTATTTATTTGAAAATAATTATTAATATTCACTTAAAAAAAGTACTTATTTACAATAATTATATCAAACAACTATTAAAAAATCCCGTGCAAGGCACGGGTAAATCAACTAGTTATTTTGTAAGTATGAGCTTTTGACTATATTTATTGAATCTTAAACTATTATAGAAATTTTTCGGCCCACTTGTGAGATTCTCTACCTTTGTCACTGGAATGGAGTATAAGATAATTTTTGGGAAATTTCGGTTGAACTAGTTGTCCTCGTCGTTCCATGCACGACTATGACTTTATATTTTTTAGTTATATTATAAAAAAGATATTAATAAATAAAAACATAATATAAAGTTTAATGTAATTAATTTGTTACCCGTAATATGTATAAAAAAATTAAAATAAAATAAAATAAATTGAATTTATATTATTAAGTTTAGAGTTGAGAATAAACATAGATTATTAATATAAAATAATCTACATTGCTCATTTACCTTGACAATATTTTATAAATAGGTTTAATTTAAAAGAAGGAGATAAAATATGAAGAAAAAAAATAAAAAAAAGATATATTTTGAAAATATGGAAGAGATGAGATTTTGAAAAATAATAATTAATTTAATAATAATATATTTAATTGAGTATATTTATCTATTAATATAAGAGAGAGAAAGAAACAACTAAAATGTTAAAATGATTAAGCATATATATTTTATTGGTTTATAAGGAGAAAATTCAACCATTAGTTAAATTTTTTTAGTTAAGATATTATCTGTTACCAAAAATTAAGATATTATCTAAATTTGGAAAATAAATAAATTTTAATTAAGTGGAAAAAGTTTTCCATGTGGAATATGAAGTGAAAAGAATAATTAATATCTAATTTTAATGGAGCAAAGATTGACATGTGGCAAAATCCTATGTGGATTAATAATAGAATGTCATGTGTCAAAAGCTGAGGTGGCGAATAATGGGAATTTATAACCGGATTCATATTTAAATAATAATAAAAACACAATGGGAAAATATAACGAAAATATCACAATCTTAAACGGCTGTATATGTATATAAATTGTCAAATAAATCATAAATGAAAATGTAACACCCCGACTTCCGTCGAGGCGCTACTAGGGAATAGACCTTACAAGGTACTATTATTTAGGTTGACAACTACACTGTAGGACCTTACAACTCGGGCACGACGAGAAAGCATAATAAAACATTCAACCTTTATTTAATAAAACTTAGAAAAACGTATCATGCATGAATCCCCGAAAATTATAAATAATCAAATACGTCACAACGCCTACTGAACTGAACCATCCGAACCAAAAATAATAATAAACGAAACACAATACCAACTCTATCTAACAAATATTAAAATCAACACCCTAACTATTATGAATAACTAGTAAAAACCGACCCCACTATGACACGCGCTCTTTACCGCTCCGGCCCGCCATCTTGCCTCGGTTCCTGCACGGCTCCCTAATTCATACCTGGAACTGAAAAATGTTCCCCGAAGGGTCAGCGTCTAATCTACCAAGCTAGAAAGAATATGGAAACTGTAGAACGGTTTGAAATCAGTTATCTATAGTCAGCATACAAATCCACAACCGCAATCATAACTCTAAAGGCCAATACCTAAATTAGTTATATCAGTCACACAAGTCACATACGCATTCACAATCACAATCACACATCAATGAAATTCTTCCTCTGTCCACAATCCGTCTTCCAAGGCGCTCATCACCGCGCCGAGTGCAGAGGCAGGCCCTCCCACTCCACTACCCAATCTCCCTTCGAACTCCTGGCTAAGCCTCCACTGGAGCGCTTGCCCAAAAACACACAGAGAATAATTTTCGTTTGAAGGGGTACGATTTTCCCAGTCACACGGGTCAAAGTAGCCAACTCTTCCTCAACACCAGCTACAATGGGCCGTGTCGGAAACGGTACCAACACAGAGAAAACGTTCCAAAATATTTTCCGATAAATCACATTTAAAATCATTAACGCACACAACACACAAGGAGTTCAAAACAATTTAAAAGATATTCGGGACTAGTTCCCAAAACCCGTCCTACAATATCGATACGCAGTCTAACAAGGGAGAAAAGAACCGAGCAAGTCGAGAAACGACTTACCTCGAAGATAGGAATCCTCTGATGAAGACAAAAATTAAGAACACGAGCGGAAACGATTCCCTAGAAAATTATAAAGTGATAAATTAGATATGCTAGAGCCGTGCTAATTTTAACCCCTAGTTGACCAATTCTTTTATCCCAAACCAACTTAGACCTCTAAGATATCCCCATTAATTCTGCAACCTAACATATTAATTAATAAAACCCATCGAACAACCCAATTAAGTTACCCACTTGGAGAAACTCCTCACCACTGAATTTCTACAAACATACATGTACACGATTACAAATGTAATCTAATAATCTAATAAATAAAACCTCTACGAATTATTAATTTAAGTATTCCTCCTATGTAGATCTGCATACATATACATGTACACGATTCCTCCTCTATAGATCAGAGAAAACGTGGGTTTAAACTCCTCGACATCACTCGCAGTCGCTCCGGCCTCGCCGGCGGCTCACCCAACTCGTCTCTTCTCAATACTCACGCCTATACTAACACATCTACCCCCTTGTCTAGTCACCCCGTACCCTAGTCCCGGACTGAAATTCCCACCCACAAGAAGTGCAGATGCTTACCGACGGCAATGGCTGCGTTCACCACGGCAACGAAAAAGATGAGTGACGACCTCCCCACCGGTGTGCGCACAATAGACCCGCTTGGCGTTGAATGTGAAGGCAATGAGAATCAAAGGTTTGCTGGTGGTGATATACCGGAAGGGTAACGAGAGAGGACCCGGAATAATCGAGGACGAGAAGAAGGTTGGGATTAAAATAAGGAAGGGAAAAGATATAATTATGGTTAACTATAATTAAGGTAACACAAAATTTGGTTTTTATTGATATCGTGTGATCCGAAAGTATAACGAGATTAGCTATCAATCTTGAACGTGGTTAAGATATGGAATCTATCTTTTTGGCTAAAATTTTGTTAAAATAAGATGGAATTTAAAATAGGATTAAAAGAATTTGGATTGGATAATAATAATTATATAGGTGTTTTTAAACACATCTTTTTAAACGGACTATAGACTATGGATATAGCTTCAAACGAGGTTACTTGCAAGTCAAGAACTCGATTGCTTACGTTAACTATGAAGCTTAAACTCGTTTCCCGACCTAGAAGAAAAAATGAACCCGAGTATTACATACTACCCCCCTTAAAAAAGTTTCGTCCCGAAACTTTTACACGAAGGAAAAGATATTCGAGGTTTTATACGAAAGAAAAGATATTCGCGACCTTTTCACAAACCTCTCCCCCTTAAAGAGGTTCGTCCTCGAACCAGAATTGACTGATAACGGTAATCATAAGCAGTACTAGTCATCCAAAACATGTAGCACGTCAATGAAAAATTAACCAGTCAAACAAGCAAGTCAAACAAACAAGAATCACGAAGCAAACATCGAATCTGAAAACCACACACTAATTACTAACCTTCCCCACAAACGCTTCTACTAAACCCGGGTAGATTTCTGGGTAACTTTCACTCATCATAGACTCCATCTCCCAAGTGGCCTCCTCGACTCCCCGTCGAGACCACTGAATCAACACCAAAGGAATCTCCTTGTTCCGCAGTTTCTTCATTCGTCGATCTAAAATCTTCAACGGTTGTTCCCGGGGAGTGTTTTCTGGTTCCACCTCCATCTCTTCATACTTGAGTCTATGACTAGGATCTGGGACATACCCTCAGCTACGAAATGTGGAAGACAGAATGAACTCGGTTCATGCGAAGGATACTGAACTTCCAAGTTGTGCGACTCAAACTAAAGCCATCCTGGTTGTCTTCATTTATACTTCTATTTACTATAATTGTACCTTTTTCCCACAAACTGCAAACATAAATACTCCATCTCTTTGCAATGCGACACGTCTCCATTCAACTTCTAGGGATCCTTAGAGCTTGCCATACCCTCGGTACACGAGCCATCATAGTCTCCACTCCTCCGATAGATCTGGGTTCATGCGATCATCTTATTGCCACCAAAATCGAACGTAGTTTACTCATAAAGTTCTCTATAACTGAATAGTGATACCATAAATTCCATAAAAATTCAATGCTTTCCGACATTGACCCCTACAACATTTCCTGCAAGCCCTTGATTCCAAAATCTCGATCAGGTCTATGCAAATCTGATTGATCGGTATACTCCTGGACTCCGAGTTACGGTTAAGATTTACTCCCATCGCTAGGGTGATAATTCGTGGTATTTCTTCATGAATACATCCTCAACGGCTCATGAAAATTAGATATCTGGAGATCGTATCCACTACTTGAATCATGGCCGACTTATATCAACTAACCGATATATTCTGCGTTCGAACGACACGACTTAGGTCGTAGTGTTAATATCTCCTTGCATCCATGACAGTATCTGTAGCTCCCTTTGGATTAGTCCTTCTTTACCATCACATCCTTGTCCTATTGTCAATGCCCAAAGGTCTTTTCCTTACGTTTTCTTTTATCCTACAATTGTGGTATTGCAACCACTACTTCTCCATAGTTCATACATGAGGCTTTAGTCTTAAATCATCCTTCAACCATTTCCAATAACAGTTCGTTGTTTAAACAGGTTTTCTTCCCAAGCTTACCCATCTTCTGAGTCTCGTTTCTATGGACGATACAATTTCTTATTCAACTTCACTAGTGCGATCGCCCCAATCTGCTGCTCAATGCCTTATCGTAAATGGCTTCATTGATTATTGTAATCACTCCTTGTGCTTCCACCTTCAGCTGCATACACTTTGTACTCCTCGGAAATCTTCTTAAGTCGGGTGTTCAGCTCTTCTTAAAGCGAGCAACATCCTTCCTTCAATCGACATTCCTAGTTTGGGTTCGACTACTTCTAATCCGATAACTTAGATGCTTAGTTTGGATTTTCTCCATCTTGCTCCATCTTCCTTCGATGTCGACCACTTCTGCATCTTCTTGTACTAGATTCAACAACTCGATGATGGTATTACGAAGCTCTTGGAGACCATATAGCCCAACACTACAATTCTACTTTTGTTGATTCCTCACACTTCCCTAATAATTCTAACACTACGAAAGAGAATTAACTTCTTCCAAACTTACACTTAAAATTAGAGTGTTAAAAGCACTAAAATACCGGAGGTCCTTCAGCTGATGGTGGCGGAGTCGCGACGTGTCAACTACCCCCCTATATGCAACATGCCTACCCAGTGAAAACATTTGAAAACACCGGCCGGTTTTAGTTTTAAGTTGGACCTCGGGTACACTCGTTGGTCAGTTCCATGTGCCCTGTTGTCAACCTCGCTCTGATACCAATTTGTAACACCCCGACTTCCGTCGAGGCGCTACTAAGGAATAGACCTTACAAGGTACTATTATTTAGGTTGACAACTACACTGTAGGACCTTACAACTCGGGCACGACGAGAAAGCATAATAAAACATCCAACCTTTATTTAATAAAACTTAGAAAAACGTATCATGCATGAATCCCCGAAAATTATAAATAATCAAATACGTCACAACGCCTACTGAACTGAACCATCCGAACCAAAAATAATAATAAACGAAACACAATACCAACTCTATCTAACAAATATTAAAATCAACACCCTAACTATTATGAATAACTAGTAAAAACCGACCCCACTATGACACGCGCTCTTTACCGCTCCGGCCCGCCATCTTGCCTCGGTTCCTGCACGGCTCCCTAATTCATACCTGGAACTGAAAAATGTTCCCCGAAGGGTCAGCGTCTAATCTACCAAGCTAGAAAGAATATGGAAACTGTAGAACGGTTTGAAATCAGTTATCTATAGTCAGCATACAAATCCACAACCGCAATCATAACTCTAAAGGCCAATACCTAAATTAGTTATATCAGTCACACAAGTCACATACGCATTCACAATCACAATCACACATCAATGAAATTCTTCCTCTGTCCACAATCCGTCTTCCAAGGCGCTCATCACCGCGCCGAGTGCAGAGGCAGGCCCTCCCACTCCACTACCCAATCTCCCTTCGAACTCCTGGCTAAGCCTCCACTGGAGCGCTTGCCCAAAAACACACAGAGAATAATTTTCGTTTGAAGGGGTACGATTTTCCCAGTCACACGGGTCAAAGTAGCCAACTCTTCCTCAACACCAGCTACAATGGGCCGTGTCGGAAACGGTACCAACACAGAGAAAACGTTCCAAAATATTTTCCGATAAATCACATTTAAAATCATTAACGCACACAACACACAAGGAGTTCAAAACAATTTAAAAGGTATTCGAGACTAGTTCCCAAAACCCGTCCTACAATATCGATACGCAGTCTAACAAGGGAGAAAAGAACCGAGCAAGTCGAGAAACGACTTACCTCGAAGATAGGAATCCTCTGATGAAGACAAAAATTAAGAACACGAGCGGAAACGATTCCCTAGAAAATTATAAAGTGATAAATTAGATATGCTAGAGCCGTGCTAATTTTAACCCCTAGTTGACCAATTCTTTTATCCCAAACCAACTTAGACCTCTAAGATATCCCCATTAATTCTGCAACCTAACATATTAATTAATAAAACCCATCGAACAACCCAATTAAGTTACCCACTTGGAGAAACTCCTCACCACTGAATTTCTACAAACATACATGTACACGATTACAAATGTAATCTAATAATCTAATAAATAAAACCTCTACGAATTATTAATTTAAGTATTCCTCCTATGTAGATCTGCATACATATACATGTACACGATTCCTCCTCTATAGATCAGAGAAAACGTGGGTTTAAACTCCTCGACATCACTCGCAGTCGCTCCGGCCTCGCCGGCGGCTCACCCAACTCGTCTCTTCTCAATACTCACGCCTATACTAACACATCTACCCCCTTGTCTAGTCACCCCGTACCCTAGTCCCGGACTGAAATTCCCACCCACAAGAAGTGCAGATGCTTACCGACGGCAATGGCTGCGTTCACCACGGCAACGAAAAAGATGAGTGACGACCTCCCCACCGGTGTGCGCACAATAGACCCGCTTGGCGTTGAATGTGAAGGCAATGAGAATCAAAGGTTTGCTGGTGGTGATATACCGGAAGGGTAACGAGAGAGGACCCGGAATAATCGAGGACGAGAAGAAGGTTGGGATTAAAATAAGGAAGGGAAAAGATATAATTATGGTTAACTATAATTAAGGTAACACAAAATTTGGTTTTTATTGATATCGTGTGATCCGAAAGTATAACGAGATTAGCTATCAATCTTGAACGTGGTTAAGATATGGAATCTATCTTTTTGGCTAAAATTTTGTTAAAATAAGATGGAATTTAAAATAGGATTAAAAGAATTTGGATTGGATAATAATAATTATATAGGTGTTTTTAAACACATCTTTTTAAACGGACTATAGACTATGGATATAGCTTCAAACGAGGTTACTTGCAAGTCAAGAACTCGATTGCTTACGTTAACTATGAAGCTTAAACTCGTTTCCCGACCTAGAAGAAAAAATGAACCCGAGTATTACATACTACCCCCCTTAAAAAAGTTTCGTCCCGAAACTTTTACACGAAGGAAAAGATATTCGAGGTTTTATACGAAAGAAAAGATATTCGCGACCTTTTCACAAACCTCTCCCCCTTAAAGAGGTTCGTCCTCGAACCAGAATTGACTGATAACGGTAATCATAAGCAGTACTAGTCATCCAAAACATGTAGCACGTCAATGAAAAATTAACCAGTCAAACAAGCAAGTCAAACAAACAAGAATCACGAAGCAAACATCGAATCTGAAAACCACACACTAATTACTAACCTTCCCCACAAACGCTTCTACTAAACCCGGGTAGATTTCTGGGTAACTTTCACTCATCATAGACTCCATCTCCCAAGTGGCCTCCTCGACTCCCCGTCGAGACCACTGAATCAACACCAAAGGAATCTCCTTGTTCCGCAGTTTCTTCATTCGTCGATCTAAAATCTTCAACGGTTGTTCCCGGGGAGTGTTTTCTGGTTCCACCTCCATCTCTTCATACTTGAGTCTATGACTAGGATCTGGGACATACCCTCAGCTACGAAATGTGGAAGACAGAATGAACTCGGTTCATGCGAAGGATACTGAACTTCCAAGTTGTGCGACTCAAACTAAAGCCATCCTGGTTGTCTTCATTTATACTTCTATTTACTATAATTGTACCTTTTTCCCACAAACTGCAAACATAAATACTCCATCTCTTTGCAATGCGACACGTCTCCATTCAACTTCTAGGGATCCTTAGAGCTTGCCATACCCTCGGTACACGAGCCATCATAGTCTCCACTCCTCCGATAGATCTGGGTTCATGCGATCATCTTATTGCCACCAAAATCGAACGTAGTTTACTCATAAAGTTCTCTATAACTGAATAGTGATACCATAAATTCCATAAAAATTCAATGCTTTCCGACATTGACCCCTACAACATTTCCTGCAAGCCCTTGATTCCAAAATCTCGATCAGGTCTATGCAAATCTGATTGATCGGTATACTCCTGGACTCCGAGTTACGGTTAAGATTTACTCCCATCGCTAGGGTGATAATTCGTGGTATTTCTTCATGAATACATCCTCAACGGCTCATGAAAATTAGATATCTGGAGATCGTATCCACTACTTGAATCATGGCCGACTTATATCAACTAACCGATATATTCTGCGTTCGAACGACACGACTTAGGTCGTAGTGTTAATATCTCCTTGCATCCATGACAGTATCTGTAGCTCCCTTTGGATTAGTCCTTCTTTACCATCACATCCTTGTCCTATTGTCAATGCCCAAAGGTCTTTTCCTTACGTTTTCTTTTATCCTACAATTGTGGTATTGCAACCACTACTTCTCCATAGTTCATACATGAGGCTTTAGTCTTAAATCATCCTTCAACCATTTCCAATAACAGTTCGTTGTTTAAACAGGTTTTCTTCCCAAGCTTACCCATCTTCTGAGTCTCGTTTCTATGGACGATACAATTTCTTATTCAACTTCACTAGTGCGATCGCCCCAATCTGCTGCTCAATGCCTTATCGTAAATGGCTTCATTGATTATTGTAATCACTCCTTGTGCTTCCACCTTCAGCTGCATACACTTTGTACTCCTCGGAAATCTTCTTAAGTCGGGTGTTCAGCTCTTCTTAAAGCGAGCAACATCCTTCCTTCAATCGACATTCCTAGTTTGGGTTCGACTACTTCTAATCCGATAACTTAGATGCTTAGTTTGGATTTTCTCCATCTTGCTCCATCTTCCTTCGATGTCGACCACTTCTGCATCTTCTTGTACTAGATTCAACAACTCGATGATGGTATTACGAAGCTCTTGGAGACCATATAGCCCAACACTACAATTCTACTTTTGTTGATTCCTCACACTTCCCTAATAATTCTAACACTACGAAAGAGAATTAACTTCTTCCAAACTTACACTTAAAATTAGAGTGTTAAAAGCACTAAAATACCGGAGGTCCTTCAGCTGATGGTGGCGGAGTCGCGACGTGTCAACTACCCCCCTATATGCAACATGCCTACCCAGTGAAAACATTTGAAAACACCGGCCGGTTTTAGTTTTAAGTTGGACCTCGGGTACACTCGTTGGTCAGTTCCATGTGCCCTGTTGTCAACCTCGCTCTGATACCAATTTGTAACACCCCGACTTCCGTCGAGGCGCTACTAAGGAATAGACCTTACAAGGTACTATTATTTAGGTTGACAACTACACTGTAGGACCTTACAACTCGGGCACGACGAGAAAGCATAATAAAACATCCAACCTTTATTTAATAAAACTTAGAAAAACGTATCATGCATGAATCCCCGAAAATTATAAATAATCAAATACGTCACAACGCCTACTGAACTGAACCATCCGAACCAAAAATAATAATAAACGAAACACAATACCAACTCTATCTAACAAATATTAAAATCAACACCCTAACTATTATGAATAACTAGTAAAAACCGACCCCACTATGACACGCGCTCTTTACCGCTCCGGCCCGCCATCTTGCCTCGGTTCCTGCACGGCTCCCTAATTCATACCTGGAACTGAAAAATGTTCCCCGAAGGGTCAGCGTCTAATCTACCAAGCTAGAAAGAATATGGAAACTGTAGAACGGTTTGAAATCAGTTATCTATAGTCAGCATACAAATCCACAACCGCAATCATAACTCTAAAGGCCAATACCTAAATTAGTTATATCAGTCACACAAGTCACATACGCATTCACAATCACAATCACACATCAATGAAATTCTTCCTCTGTCCACAATCCGTCTTCCAAGGCGCTCATCACCGCGCCGAGTGCAGAGGCAGGCCCTCCCACTCCACTACCCAATCTCCCTTCGAACTCCTGGCTAAGCCTCCACTGGAGCGCTTGCCCAAAAACACACAGAGAATAATTTTCGTTTGAAGGGGTACGATTTTCCCAGTCACACGGGTCAAAGTAGCCAACTCTTCCTCAACACCAGCTACAATGGGCCGTGTCGGAAACGGTACCAACACAGAGAAAACGTTCCAAAATATTTTCCGATAAATCACATTTAAAATCATTAACGCACACAACACACAAGGAGTTCAAAACAATTTAAAAGGTATTCGAGACTAGTTCCCAAAACCCGTCCTACAATATCGATACGCAGTCTAACAAGGGAGAAAAGAACCGAGCAAGTCGAGAAACGACTTACCTCGAAGATAGGAATCCTCTGATGAAGACAAAAATTAAGAACACGAGCGGAAACGATTCCCTAGAAAATTATAAAGTGATAAATTAGATATGCTAGAGCCGTGCTAATTTTAACCCCTAGTTGACCAATTCTTTTATCCCAAACCAACTTAGACCTCTAAGATATCCCCATTAATTCTGCAACCTAACATATTAATTAATAAAACCCATCGAACAACCCAATTAAGTTACCCACTTGGAGAAACTCCTCACCACTGAATTTCTACAAACATACATGTACACGATTACAAATGTAATCTAATAATCTAATAAATAAAACCTCTACGAATTATTAATTTAAGTATTCCTCCTATGTAGATCTGCATACATATACATGTACACGATTCCTCCTCTATAGATCAGAGAAAACGTGGGTTTAAACTCCTCGACATCACTCGCAGTCGCTCCGGCCTCGCCGGCGGCTCACCCAACTCGTCTCTTCTCAATACTCACGCCTATACTAACACATCTACCCCCTTGTCTAGTCACCCCGTACCCTAGTCCCGGACTGAAATTCCCACCCACAAGAAGTGCAGATGCTTACCGACGGCAATGGCTGCGTTCACCACGGCAACGAAAAAGATGAGTGACGACCTCCCCACCGGTGTGCGCACAATAGACCCGCTTGGCGTTGAATGTGAAGGAAATGAGAATCAAAGGTTTGCTGGTGGTGATATACCGGAAGGGTAACGAGAGAGGACCCGGAATAATCGAGGACGAGAAGAAGGTTGGGATTAAAATAAGGAAGGGAAAAGATATAATTATGGTTAACTATAATTAAGGTAACACAAAATTTGGTTTTTATTGATATCGTGTGATCCGAAAGTATAACGAGATTAGCTATCAATCTTGAACGTGGTTAAGATATGGAATCTATCTTTTTGGCTAAAATTTTGTTAAAATAAGATGGAATTTAAAATAGGATTAAAAGAATTTGGATTGGATAATAATAATTATATAGGTGTTTTTAAACACATCTTTTTAAACGGACTATAGACTATGGATATAGCTTCAAACGAGGTTACTTGCAAGTCAAGAACTCGATTGCTTACGTTAACTATGAAGCTTAAACTCGTTTCCCGACCTAGAAGAAAAAATGAACCCGAGTATTACAGAAAATTTCAAGATCGATCATAATTTTGATTGGATATTAATGATTTATTAATAAAAAGATTCAATCCTATCTAAAAATTAGAATGTAAAAGAAAAATATGAACTAACTAAAAAATTGGACTTGGTTTGTATGCAAATTATATTGCAATAAAATCATAATGAGATATTATAATCGAAAAATCATAATTAAAAATTATAATCAATATATATTATAAAAGCTGACCATTTTTAAGCCACCACGTTGATTCTGGTCCCATCACATAATTAAAAATTAATTTTTTATTTGTATTATTTTAGCTTTTCTCTCAATTTAATTTCTTTTACTTATTAAAGATTTTTTTAATCCACTTGAATGATATTTTTTCAAAGATAAATTTTAACATTGAATATATGCTTAAAGATAGATTTTAACGTAGAATGATTGTAATATCTATCTTTTTATTGTATTATTTTAGTTCTTCTCCCGATTAAATTCCTTTTATTTATTAAAGGTTTTCTTAAATTTCATGTTGAATGATGTTTTTAAAGAATGTTTTTCTTAAGTTTTTAAAGATAGATTTTAACATTGAATGATTTTAAGTAATTAAGTAATTCCACGTTGAATTGTCTTTAAAAAATAGATTTTAACATTTAATGATTTAAATATCTATCTCTTTTATTGTACCAAAAAAACTACAACTTATAAAAATATAATATCTATAACTATATATTAAAGCTATACCTTTTCGAGCCACCAGAACAATTCTAGTCCCACCATATAATTACAAAATCAATTTTTTTTCCTAATATTTTAACTTTTTTTAAATTCTTCTTTAACTATTAAATCTATCTTTAACATCAAATATCTATTCAGTATAACAATATCTTTTGTAAACTTCCTTATACAAGTATTTTAAAATTAAAGATAAAATATTTTAAAATAAATATAAATCTTTTAGCACATATCTTTTGATGAATTTATTTACAGATATATAGTGATTTTCTTTTATAAAAAATTAATTATAAATATTATAATTTTAAAAATTAATAAAAATAGATAATAAAATATTGAAAAGATATATTGAAATATTTGATAAACCCTAAATTTACGTAAATAAAAAGTAACAAAAAATGTGAAGAATATAATATTTGATTAAAAAATTATACATTCTACGATCAATAAATTACTTATATTAAAGTTTATATTATATTTTTATTTATTTATTAATATCATATTTATAATGTCTATAAAATATCGAATCGTAGTCGTACATGGTACGACGGGTAAAACTAGTTATAAATCATAATCGTTATTTACGTACATATTGTCATATATCATATGAATCAATAGTTATATAATATTAATTTTGGAGTATAAGATAAGATTTTCTTATATATTTATGGGAGTTTTTATTGGTAGATTATATTAAAGAGTTGTTGGGATCATGTAAATATACTGAAAATATTTTTAAGTGTAAATTTTCGGAAATGTGTAACTAAATTTCCAAAAAAAACATAGTGGTTTTTAATCCAAATCTAATATAAAAGATTATATGGGAATTAAAATATTTTTTGACATGTAGACTATGAATGGAATATTTATAATGATGTCTAAATTTTTTTGGTCCCATATTTCTCAAACACTTCTATTCTATTTTTTGTTACTTTCATAAATAAATAACTTTGAATATTATCTAAATTAGTTAAATTCATATGTTTTTTTTCATATAATTATTTGAATTGTTTTTTTTCTTTAAATAATTAGTTGAATTAAATTTTGTAATACTTGTTGGTTCAATCGAATATGTTTATACTTTAGTTTACTCAAATGAAATTTTAATCGATGTATGTTGTTGGATTACAATTCACAAAATAATAAGATTGTCAAATTGGAAAAAAAAACATTTTGTCATTGTAAAGAAATTAAATAAACTTGTTTGCATTGAAGTCTTATTAATAGGAGTATGGACAAATTAATTATCAAATTATTTTGTAAGTATGAGCTTTTGACTATATTTATTGAATCTTAAACTATTTTAGAAAATTTTCGACCCACTTGTGAGATTATCTAGCTTTGTCACTGGAATGGAGTATAAGATAATTTTTGGGAAATTTCGGTTGGTACTAGTTGTCCCCGTCGTACCATGTACGACTCTGACTCTATATTTTTTAGATATATTATAAAAAAGATATTAATAAATAAAAACATAATATAAAGTTTAATGTAAGTAATTTGTTACCCGTAATATGTATAAATTTTTTTAAAAATAAAATAAAATAAATTGAATTTATATTATTAAGTTTAGAGTTGAGAATAAACATAGATTATTAAGATAAAATAATCTACATTGCTCATTTTCCTTGACAATATTTCATAAATAGGTTTAATTTAAAAGAAGGAGATAAAATATGAAGAAAATAAAAAAAAAGATATATTTTGAAAATATGGAAGAAATGAGATTTTGAAAAATAATAATTAATTTAATAATAATATTTGTAATTGAGTATATTTATCTTTTAATATAAGAGAGAGAAAGAAACAATTAAAATGTTAAAAAGATTAAGCATATATATTTTATTGGCTTATAAGGAAAAAATTCAACCATTAGTTAAATTTTTTTAGTTAAGATATTATCTGCTACCAAAAATTAAGATATTATCTAAATTTGGAAAATAAATAAATTTTAATTAAGTGAAAAACTTTTGGGTGCGATCACAAAAACTAGCATTTGTATGTTGTTGGATTACAATTAACAAAATAATTTAAGATTCATGATATATCCATTTGGGTTACAATGAAATATCCATTTGGGTGCGATCATACCAGCACTAATGCACCGGATCCCATCAGAACTCCGAAGTTAAGCGTGCTTGGGCGAGAGTAGTACTAGGATGGGTGACCTCCTGGGAAGTCCTCGTGTTGCACCCCTCTTTTAAGAGGAGAGATGACCCAAAACTACGCGCTTTCACGCGCCTTCTTTCTCGCAGTCGTTCTAGCGGAAACCCTAGCGGCGATCCAACCGCCGCCACCATGGAAACGCCAAGATCCTAGTTTAACCCCTACAAAACCCCTAAACATTCAATCAAGTTCAACAGATCTCGGATCCCCTCAGCACAAGCAATCTTTAGTCGAATCCGGCTGCTCGTTGTTGGTGGATTTGCAACGGGATCCGGCGTGGCATCTCAAGTCGACCCCATGCCATCCCAAGATCTCAATCACAAACAAAAAAACCACAAAAATCTCAATCACAAACAAAAAAAACACAAAGAAAAGAAAGTTTTGCAAGGCTAATGGGGTATCGTTTCACTTCCTTTTCGGCAAATCTAGAAGGGCGTTTGGGTTCTTTCTTCCGATCTGGTGTGGTACCCTGGTTGGCGGCTGCGAGGTTGCCTTGGGCGAGTACGCTGGTGGCGGCGAGCGTACGTGGCTCCTCGTTCTCACTCCGTCTGCGTTCACTACTAGATGGATCCATAGATCGAGCAAAGTTCAATTTTTAATGTTCTGTCCAGCAAATCCTTCGCCCATCCGGCCTAGTTTTCAGGCCCCTCGGTCAGTCCGACGTCTCGTCGCTTTACGGTTGCCATGGCGAATGTTTTTGCGCTGGTTCTGTTGGCGAGTGCCTCGGTTGTGGGTATTGCTCCATCCCCGCTAGTGGCGGTGCTGCTGCATTGCATCTGCTTTCGGTTTCGTTCGGCCGGCCTCATTGCGTGTGTAAAGTTTCTTTTTATCTTCAGTACAAATCTTAATCATTTTTTTGGGTATGGACGACCCAATCCCATAACCTGGCCAGTGGTTGATTTTCATGCTGTTAATCCACAATTGAATTTCATGTCCTACTTTGTCCTGTTGCTCAGTTTCTCGCCTTTTGTGGTTTACATTTGCTCTTGTAAGCTGCTCGTGGAGAGCTGTTTCAGGCTTATTATCCTACCTCTCAATTGTGATAGTTTAATCTCGTTGGTGTCAACCAGTTGGTGGCCTAAAAGTCACACTATTAGGGAAAATTGCACTAATCTGCTGACCAAAGTTCTAAATCTGTGTGTTTTAATCAATTACAAGGCTATTCTGTGTGTGTTCAAAATACTAAATCTGCTGAACAGCAATGCAATTTGTGGTAAACCCACTGTCATTATCCGAAAACATTACATCCTCGAGGTGGTGTACACTTGTGCTAAACGCACTAGCGTTCAGCCATCAATTGGTTTTTGTTCTGGTGCCCTGGAACATTCCAAAAAACAACCTTTTTATAAGAAAATCCAAAACAATATGGTAATCAAAACCCAACCTGCTCCAAAGGGGAGTAAAAATCCTAATCGTGTTAGGTATCCAACAAAATATAAAAGCAGAACAAGGGCCATAAACTCCAAATGGAGCATTAAAATAATTGTTTATGCCTCCCAATTTCTCCATGCTATGGAGGACGTGACAAAGGCGCTTCCCTTTTATCCCGACATAATATTAATTAATCGTAACCAATGAGGTGGTTGTAGAAACAAAATGCTAATTAACCGGCACCAAAACAAAAAGTACAACGCATATTGTCGCATGCAGATGCACATATCTAAAATTATGTATAAATACCCCGTTGTCTACAAGTTATATAAAATGAAACAAAATTATTGGAGCAATACATCTCCACCTAAGGCCAAAAGCCACAACTCAATCGGTTCCCTATGAAAGTTTGCGCATGGAACTGTAGGGGCATCAAACGAAAATCCTTCTGGACGGAGGTTAACGCATTCTGCCGCATGGAACACATTAACCTCATTGCACTTATGGAAACCAAAGCCCAATCGCTACCTGATAATGGGTGGGAAAAGGCGGGGTTTGACTCCGTGGAATTTATCCCTGCGAGCGGATATTCGGGCGGTTTATGCGTCCTTTGGAAGAGCACACTCCTCTCAAATGAAACAATTCAAACCATCCACAAAGACAGTCGCTTTGTTGGATTCCTTTACGAGAACCTCGAAACAAAAAGGAAAATAATCCTAATATTTGCGTATGCGCCACCTAGGCCACAAGAAAAAGACCAATTTTGGAACACTTTGAAGGAGTTTATACAAAATTGCAACCACCCATGTTTACTAATGGGCGACCTTAACGAAACCCAACACCCAAACGAAAAAGTGGGGGGTGCGAACCCGACCCATTCCCGATTCGAGCGGCTCATTAATTTTAAAAATGATTGTGATATGTGCGACATCCCTACAATAGGGAATTCATATACATGGAGAAAATCCAAAAATCTTGAAAACACCACGCTAGAAAAGCTGGACCGAACACTGGTCACCAACCAAATCATTCAATGGTTCCCGTCCATAGCAACGAAAAACCATGCTTTCTCTTCTTCCGACCATTGCCCAATATCATGTGACATTCCCACGGGAATCGCATTTAAAGCACAACCATTTAAATTTGAAATGATGTGGACATCTAGAAAAGATTTTCAAAACGTCATCAAACAAGCATGGAGACACAACGCTGGAGGATCCCATATGTTTAACGTGGTGAAAAAAACACAACTCCTCAAAGCAAAAGTTAAAGCATGGAACAAACAAACGTTCGGAAATATCTTCGAACAAATCAAAAAACTCGACGAAAACCTCGTTCAGATCCAGAAAGATATAATTGAACACAACAACATGGAACTCCTTCAAAAGCAAGAACGACTTTTGAGAAAGCGGTCCTGCCTCCTGGACTTCCACAACTCCTATTGGAAACAAAGGGCCAAAAACACACACATTAGACTAAACGATAAAAATACTAAATACTTCCACCGAATCGCAACCGGACGAAGGAACAGAACCAACATTAAAGTGATCCGAACTTCGGAAGGTACACACATTACGGGTGTACAAAACATTAGAAATGAAATTAAACGAGATTTCAATAACCGTTTTCGGGAATTGGAAATTAACCACAGAAAGCTCCAAAACATGACACAAACCATTCAAAAAGAAGTTACCGAAGAAGAAAACTTAGAACTTACCAAACCAGTATCAAAAAATGAAGTCAAGAAGGCCTTATTCGACATTGGGGACGATAAATCTCCTGGCCCGGACGGAATGCCGGCATGCTTTTATAAGAAGTATTGGCACATTGTAGGTCCCGACGTCATTAGGGCCGTTAAAAGTTTTTTCCACACCGGGAAACTCTTAAAACAAATTAATCACACATTCATATCCCTAATGCCAAAATGTGAAAACCCCAACTCTACCAACCATTATAGGCCTATAAGCTTATGCAACACAATATACAAAGTAATATCAAAAATCCTTACAAACCGCCTGAAAAACATCTTAAATAAACTCATACATCCGATGCAAGGGGCGTTTGTCCAGAACCGAAGTATCCACGATAATAACCTGATTGTGCACGAGATTTTCCATTCCTTCCGCAAAAAACAAGGGCGGGAGGGATGGATTGCAGTCAAACTTGACATGGAAAAAGCTTACGACCGTATTAGCTGGCACTTCTTAGCAATAGTCCTACACAAATATGGGTTTCATGATAAATTCTTGGGCTGGATCCGAGAATGCGTTGAAACAGTATCCTTCTCTGTTTTGGTTAACAACGGGCCAACAGAACAATTCTACCCCCAACGGGGACTTAGGCAGGGAGACCCCCTATCACCTTACCTTTTCATTCTCGCATCAGAGATTCTTACAAGACAACTCCACTTGCAAAGCGCTAACCCTAAAAGTGGCATTGGGATCCAAATCACAAGAAATGGGACAAAAATCCCATTCCTCGCATTTGCTGATGATATCATCATCTTCGCTAAAGCAAATAACACTGCATGCAAAAACATTAAAGGAATCATCGATGACTATTGCCAAGTATCTGGCAAAAAAGTCAACTTCCACAAATCCGCCTTCCAGGTCACTAAAAACACATGCAATAATATTAAGGAACAAATAAAACAGACTCTCCAAATGACAAATACTGTTGCGTTGGATAAATACTTAAGTTGTCCGATTATCAATGGTAGAGTAACACAAAATATATTTCAACCACTAATTATGCGGACCAGATCCCAACTTGCAAAATGGAAAGCAAACACTCTATCCCAAGAGGGACGTAAAACCCTTATCAAGGCAAATCTATCAGCGCAACCCAACTATATTATGCAATCCTTCATGCTACCTCAAACTACCTTAAAAGAACTGGACCAAATCAACAAAAATTTCTTTTGGAACAAGGATCGCAACCACAAACCACTAATTAGTTGGAACTCCATTTGCCGTCCACCCGCCCATGGTGGGGTTGGAATTGCCAAGGCAGAAGAAATGAACCAAGCACTCCAAATGAAGCTACTTTGGAAAATACTAGCTGAACCAGACAATCTATGGGTCAAAGTTATTACAGAAAAATATCTCAAAACAGAAAACATCCTAAACTACAAGAAAAAACACAACACCTCCTGGCAGTGGTCCAAGCTAATAGGACTTAAAGACTTATTCGTGCAAGGACTTATTTGGAAAATTGGGGATGGGAAAATCGTCCGAGCATGGAAAGACAACTGGACCGGTAAGAGCCCTCTCAAACCAAGAACAGATGCAGAAAACTCCATTAACTGGGACGAAACTGTGGATGCGTACCTCAGAGAGGATAATTCGTGGAACATTGAAAAATTGAGCAAAGTCATCAACTCAGAGGACCTTGAAATCATATCCAAAATCATAAACCCCATTAACAAAATCCCGGACAGACTATACTGGCAACCCAGCAAAAATGGTTGGTACTCAACCCATTCAACCATGCAATGGATCCACCAATCCAAAGGCGAACCGAAAATCAACCTAGCATGGATTAACAAACTCAACGTCCCCCCTAAAGTGAAAAATTTCATGTGGAAAGTAGCCAGAAATGGTCTGCCAACTAAGATGAGGCTAGCTGCCAACCATATCCCAGTTCCGCAAGGCTGTGAGGCCTGTAACTGTGTGGAGGAGGACACGAACCATGTGTTATTATTATGCCCCTTAAACAAGGAAACCATCAATTTGGTTAATCCTAAACTTCGCCGAATCCTCAACCAAATTTCTCCAGAGGATAAAAAACCACATCTTGTCTTGGATGAGATAAGAATGCGATTAACAAAAGAGGAAATGGAACGCCTCACTATCTCATGGTGGTGCCTATGGTACTCTAGGAACAAAAGAGTTTTCGACAACAACGATACTAACTTGAATAACGCCGCAAACATCTGCGATTTTATTCGCAACCAAATTAAAAATTGGAAAAACGCGGAAGGCCCGACCTCGGATAACACACATCCTGGAACGGCTAGAGGTGGGCCTAAGAGAAAGCCCACAAAATGGACAAAACCTAAAAGGGATTTTATTAAATTGAATTTTGATGGTGCAGTGAATGCAGATGGCGTGGCTTCTTACGGTTTCATTCTCAGGGACTGTCGCGGCTTCCCCATCCACTTTGTCGGAGGACTGATTGGTCATCAGTCTGTTCTAACATCCGAGACCATCGCCTTATGCCAAGGACTTTTTAAGGCCATTCGTCGTGGCATTCCCCGGATCCAGATTGAAGGCGATAATTTGCAGCTGGTCAAGGCCGTTCTTGGTGACTGGCGCTGCCCGTGGGAGATCGAGTTGCTTCGTGCGGACATCCACCTCTTGTTGGCTCGTTTCCAGGATTGGGGTATCGCTCACGTCAACCGTGAGTCCAATTCGGTGGCGGACTACATCGCAGGCTCGTTCCGACGCGTCTCTTCTGTTCCACTTGCAGTTGACTCGGGTTTGCACACCGTCTTCCGCCAGGATGCCCTTGGGCGGTCACTAGCCTGTTAGTGACCACCCAAATCCCTTTCCTTATCAAAAAAAAAGTGACAAAATCCTATGTAGATTAATGAGTCCGGTTCAGGTGAGAATGGGCGCCCAGGTGCGAAATAAGAAAGAACAGGAGCCGTTGGATCAAGAAAAATTAAAGGCGCTGATCATTTCACTTAAAAGGGGAAAAAACGGCACGGGCGAATTATTGGCGAATTATTCGCGTATTTTTGAAAAAAAACGGCCCAGATTTGTTCATCAACACTGTGGATTTGTTCATCAGTATTGTGGATTTGTTCATCAACAATGTGGATTTGTTCATCAACACTGTGGATTTGTTCATTGGTTTTGACATATTTGTTCATTGGTTTTGGCATTTTTGTTCATCGGTTTTGTGCATATTTGTTCATTTGTAACATCAATTTGTTCATTAATTTATGCATATTTGTTCATTGTTATATTCATATTTGTTCATTGGTTTTGACATATTTGTTCATCGGTTTGTGCATATTTGTTTATTAGTAACATCAATTTGTTCATAAACAATGTGGATTTGTTCATCAACATTGTGGATTTGTTCATTGCTATATACATATTTGTTCATTGGTTTTGGCATATTTGTTCATCAATATTGTGAATTTGTTCATCAGTATTGTGGATTTGTTCATCAACAATGTGGATTTGTTCATCAGTATTGTGGATTTGTTCATCAACATTGTGGATTTGTTCATCAACATTGTGGATTTGTTCATTGTTATATTCATATTTGTTCATTGGTTTCTTATGCACAAATGCTAGTTTCTGATGAACAAATGTTAGTTTCTTATGCACAAAATAGTTTCTGATGAACAAATGTTAGTTTCTTATGCACAAAATGCTATTTTGTGATGCACAAAATGCTATTTTGTGATGAACAAATGCTAGTTTCTGATGAACAAATGCTAGTTTCTGATGAACAAATGCTAGTTTCTTATGCACAAATGTTATTTTGTGATGAACAAATGCTAGTTTCTGATGAACAAATGTTATTTTGTGATGAACAAATGCTAGTTTCTTATGCATAAATGCTTGTTTCTGATGAACAAATGTTAGTTTCTTATGCACAAAATGCTATTTTGTGATGAACAAATGCTAGTTTCTGATGAACAAATCGCTATTTCTGATGAACAAATCGCTATTTCTGATGAACAAACTGGGCGCGTCTCATAAAAACGTATTTTCGAAAAATTCGTGAACAATTCGGGAAAAATTCGTCCGTGTCGTATTTTATTGAAAAATACGCGAATAATAAAGGAAAAATTCGCCCGTGTCGTTTTTTATTTTTTTAAATGAATGTTTAATTAGGGACGTTGATTTTTTGGAATGGACGATCGAGATTTATTCTTATTTCGCACCTAGGCGCCCATTCGCACGTGACTCTTTTTCTAGATTAATAATAGAATGTCATGTGTCAAAAGCTGAGGTGGCGCATAATGGAAATTTATAACCGGATTCATATTTAATTAATAATAAAAACATAACGGCAAAATATAACGAAAATATCATAATCTTAAACGGCTTTATATGTATATAAATTGTCAAATAAATCATAAATAAAAATTTCAAGATCGATCATAATTTTGATTGGATATTAAAGATTTATTAATAAAAAGATTCGATCCTATCAAAAAATTAGAATGTAAAAGAAAAATATGAACTAACTAAAAAATTGGACTTGGTTTGTATGCAAATTATATTGCAATAAAATCATAATGAGATATTATAATCAAAAAATCATAATTAAAAATTATAATTATAAATCATAATCGTTATGTACGTACATATTCTCATATATCATATGAATCAATAGTTATATAATATTAATTTTGTAGTATAAGATATAATTTTCTTATATATTTATGGAAGTTTTTTTTGGTAGATTATATTAAATAGTTGTTAGGATCATGAAAATATGCTGAAAATATTTTTAAGTGTAATTTCGGAAATGTGTAACTAAATTTCCAAAAAAAAAATAGTGGTTGTTAATCCAAATCTAATATAAAAGATTATACGGGAATTAAAATATTTTTTGACATGTAGACTATGAATGGAATATTTATAATGATGTCTAAATTTTTTTGGCCCCATATTTCTCAAACACTTCTATTCTGTTTTTTGTTACTTTCATAAATAATTAACTTTGAATATTATCTAAATTAGTTAAATTCATATGGTTTTTTTCATATAATTATTTGAATTGATTTTTTTTTCTTTAACTAATTAGTTGCATTAAATTTTGTAATACTTGTTGGTTCAATCGAATATGTTTATACTTTAGTTTACTCAAATGAAATTTTAATCGATGTATGTTGTTGGATTACAATTAACAAAATAATAAGATTGTCAAATTGGAAAAGAAAACATTTTGTCATTGTAAAGAAATTAAATAAACTTGTTTGCATTGAAGTCTTATTAATAGAAGTATGGACAAATTAATTATCAAATTATTTTGTAAGTATGAGCTTTTGACTATATTTATTGAATCTTAAACTATTTTAGAAAATTTTCGACCCACTTGTGAGATTCTCTAGCTTTGTCAATGGAATGGAGTATAAGATAATTTTTGAGAAATTTCGGTTGGTATTCACAAATTTTTGGCTTTTTGGACGGTGTCCTGAAACAAAAATTTATTTCGAGTGGTACCTCTGAACTCTTGTAAAAGTTCGGCTCGTGTCCTTACTTATGAATTTTCATTAGTTTATAGCTACACTAGTATGTTTTCTAATGAAAATATATTTTTGTATTTAATGAAATTAAAACACAATTTTAATTTAATAACAATTGAAATAAATTATATAAAAATATTAAATTATATATATGTGAAGTAGATTTTATGTTGTATAATTTGAAAATTTTAAGTTAAAACCAAAATATTTAAATATTTAAATTAAAATAAATGTATTTCTTCTTCTTCTTCTTCTTCTTCTCTCTCTCTCTCTCTCCACTGCGAACGCTTCTCTCAACGTCCACCTGCAAACTTGCATGCATAGCAACCTAGACTGGCCACTGCCCAGATCACCGATGACACATGTTGCTTGTATTTATGAGACAAAGTGGAAGGGAAGTAAGGCTCGAGATATTGATGGATGGAAGTTATGGTACTCAGGCACCTCCAATAGTAAAAATGGGGTTGGGATCCAGGTGGACAAAAAGCTGAGAGATTAGGTAGTGCAGGTGGAACAGGTAAGTGATCGTCTAATGGTGCTGAAGATTGTCTTAGGGAGAAAATCTTGAATGTCATTAGTGCCTATGTGCCGCACAGGGGATTAAGTTTGGAACAAAAGAGACGATTCTAGGAAGACTAATACTATCTGATGAGAAGCATCCCGACGATAGAGCAGTTGGTTGTTGGAGGGGACTTCAATGGACATATCGAGAAGGATAGAGTTGTGTATGAGGAGGTTCATGGAGGTTGGGGGATTGGAGACAGAAACGATGGAGGTCGTGCTCTCTTGGAGTTCGCAGCAGCTTTTGATTGTTTGGTAGTCAACTCTTAGTTCAGGAAGAGAGATGAGTAGTTGGTGACTTCTTAGAGTCCTTTAGGAAAGATACATATTGACTTCTTCTTTACTAGAAGGGTAGACATGGGAAGAGTGATCCAACATACGTTTCTAATCTTGGATTTGAAGGGGTTGTGTAAAAGAAAAAGACAAACATGACACCTCAACCGAGAATCAGGTGGTGGCACCTGTCAGAATCTAACGTACAAAGCCTGCGAGAAAGGATCTTGGAAGAAGCCAACACAAAGGGAGCTTGGCAAGAGAAGAGTGACACCAACAAGATGTGGGGCAGGATGGCAGAGTGCATTCATCGAGCGATGTGTGGCGTATTGGGTATGTCGAGAGGCTTTCCTGGCAACAAAAGGGCGGTAGCTTGGTGGAATGATGAGGTTCAGGAAAAGGTCAGGGAAAAACAACTAGCCTAAAAAGCTTGGATACGCAATGAGGAATCAGAGAGGGAGGCGAGGTTGGCAGAGCTCAAGGCAGCAAAGAAAGTAGCCAATAGAGCAGTGGCAGCCGCTAAAGAGAAAGCGTTTGAGGGCATAAGGCATTTGATGAAAAGGGTGGGGAATGAGTCTTGTACAAGCTGGCAAAGTTTAGAGAAAGAAAGAGCAGAGACATAGACAAGGTGATATGTATCAAAGATAAGGACGAACTAGTGCTAGTAAATGACCTACAGATTAGACAGCGATTGGAGAGGTACTTCAATGACCTTCTGAATGAGGGTTCTGAGATGGAGGAGAGACGTCATGATCCCACGTGTCGTGAAAGTCGAGAGTCCCCCATTTGCTTTTATAGACGTTTCTCCATGGAGGAAATAAAAAGAGTGGTCCTCCAAATGGGTAACAGGAGAGCAGTAGGGCCGGATGAAATCCCGGTGGAGGTCTGAAAGTGTCTGGGAGTGAGAGGCCTAGCGTGGTTATCAACACTATTTAATGTTATTTTCAAGAGGGCCAAAATGCCGGATGAGTGGAGGCTAACTAAGTTGTTTCCGGTTTGCAAGAACAAGGGAGATGTGCAGCGCACAACAACTACAGGGGTATCAAACTGCTTAGTCACACAATGAAGGTATGAGAGAAGACTATTGAGATGAGGTTGAGGAGGCTAGTCAAAGTGTCAAAGAATCAATTTGGTTTTATGCCCGGGAGGTCGTCCATGGAAGCCATTTATCTGCTGAGAAGGCTAACAGAGGCGCACAGAGAGAGGAAGAAGAATCTGCATATGTTTTTCATCGACTTGGAGAAAGCATATGACAGAGTATTGAGAGAGCTAATTTGGGATTGTTTGGCAGCTAAAGAGGTGTCTGGCACGTTTATTAGGATAGTCAGGAAAAAATGTATGAGGGCTCGATGACCAGTGTGTGCAACTAATGTGGGGACACATAGTTTTTAAGGTGGAGGCCGGTCTACATCAGGGTTCAGCATTAAGTCCCTTCCTTTTTACGCTGGTGATGGATGTTTTGACAAAGGAGATTCAGAGGGAGGTCCCTTGGTGCATGTTGTTCGCAGGCGATATTGTTTTGGTAGACGAGACTAGAGACGGACTCAACAGTTGGCTTGAGATTTGGATGGAGAAGCTGGAGTCTAAGGGTTTTCGATTGAGTAGGACCAAGACAAAATATGTGGAGTTTAGGTTCGGGCAAGAGACAACCACTAATGAGGAAATGCTCCTAGGAGGGGAAGTCATAACGAGAAAGGAGAGCTTTAGGTATTTGGGGTCATTTTTACAGAGTGACAGAGGCATAGAGGAGGACATCACGTATCGGATCCATAGGGGTTGCCAGAAGTGGAAGGCCACGTCGGGGGTTCTGTGCGACAAAAAGGTACCGCTTAAGCTAAAGGGAAAGTTGTATAGAACAGTGATCATACCGACCATCCTCTATGGAGCAGAGTGTTGGCCCACCACGAAAGCACATGAACAGAGGCTGATGGTAGTTGAGATGAGAATGTTAAGGTGGATATGTGGGCACACGTTAATGGACAAAATCAGAAATGAAGTGATAGAAGCGGAGTGGGGTGGCCAATATAGGTGATAAGCTACGAGAATCAAGATTGTGATGGTTTGGGCATGTTCAGAGGCGGGGCCCTAAGGAGCCAGTTTGGAGGTGTGAGAGGTACGTTGGCCATTGGAGAAGTTCGCAGAGGGAGAGGAAGATCGAAGAAATGGTGGGAGGACAGTATAAGACAAGATGTCCGCCTGTTGGGGATTTCGGCAGATATGGCATTGTGTAGAGATGATTGGAGAGAGGATTCGAGTGTTGGACAGTTAGGCACCCGAGCAGACCTGTCCAAGGGGCTTTGAGGCGTCGTTGTTCCGTTTTGGTTCTAAGTTTCTAAGTTTTTGAAGTTCTTAAGTTTCTACTTTTCCTCGTTTTTGTTTTTTCGTCTATTTTCTTTCTGTGGTCCGTGGTCGGTGGTCGTGTCGGGTCTTTTGGTCACCCCCTTACATCAAGTCAGGGGTGCCCCCATCTTGACCCCTAGATTTCCCGCAAGGGGAGCCACAATGGGAAAATGTTTTTGTTATTGTTTGTATTACATAATTAAAAATTTTCATGTAGATTGTATCCAGTAATTTTGAAATTTCTTAAAAATTTAATAGAACTTTCGTCATATTAAGTAAATTATCTAATAAAAACTTGTCAAGTATATAAATTTAAATTTGTGAAAATATACAAATATATATGTAGAAATTTCATTTACTATTATTAGAATAATAATTTCATATATTACTTTAGTATTATTCAAGCAATAAAAATTGATATATTATGTCAATATATTTATGAAAGTTTGAATGGATATGCTCAAATTGTCACAAATTAGTACATACAATTTACTCAAAAATTTAAAATTATTTAATATATTTCTTTTAATATGATAAAGAAATATATTAGGTTTTAGTTTAATTGATTAAAATAACATAAATAAAATCTACTAGATAAACTTTAATTATACAATATATGCATACTAATGTTTTTATGGGATATATGTATATGTTTTAGATTTATCTTAATTTTTTTATAAATTAGAATTGTATTCTAACTTAATAAAAAAAATATTTTATTGGAAAACAAATTAATTTAATTATAAAATAAAGAAAATTCATAACTAAGGGACTAATAGCCGAAATTTTGTAAGAGTTTAGTGTTATCACTCAGAATAAATTTTTTTTTTCACGACACTATCCAAAAAAACCAAAAACTCGAGGGTACAAAATTTCTTATAATTCTCTGAGGAATAAATGCACATTGTGTGTTAGTACGGTTAAATGGTTAATGGTTATATCTTTTTTTTTTGGTCGAAAGTTAATGGTTATATCTGGAGCTGTAACAAAATCACATTATAAGAGATAACATTATGAAAAAAGATTATGAGAAATAAGATTGCATTGATTAAAGAAGGCAAGAATGAGCAAGAACCGAAGGGAAAAGGTGGTTAAGCCTACTGATTCTGAGGGGCCTTTAACCAATCCATGACTTGTAAGTTTATCCTGTGTTGGTATGGGCTTGGGCCCGGACATCAAAAGTCGATATAGGCTTGGTTCTGAAATATGTTGGGCTCAGTAGTCAGTACTCATAATAACACAATACAATTGCCCGACTTGGAGGCAGTTTGCACGCGGTCCACAAACAGACCTTAGCTCCGTTAAGCGTGCTATATCACATTCACAGGGGCGATTTCTCGTAATCAAGCACGTAATCGCCTATAAGTTAGCTAGTGAGATTTGATTTTAAACAAACATCATGGCTTGACAATTAAGTTATTTAAACAAACATATAATTCGAACTTAGTACATACATACTGATACCAGCATGAAAAGCATTAGAACACAAACAAAATTAAATAGAAACACTGTGTAGCACAACGGTCTCGATGGTGATCCCAGACCCAAACCCAAACAGCACACCCCATTCTAGCCCTTCACCTGTGGTGTTGAGCCCAGCCTCAGCCGAATTCCTTCGCATGAGATCCAATATAAAGAACACCGTAGCACTTGCCATGTTGCCATACTCCCTAAGGATGTCCCTGCAAGCACTGAGCTTATCAGGCCCCAGCCCTAACGCCTCCTCAATCCGATCCAAGTACGCAACCCCACCTGGGTGCACCACCCAAAAGATCGAGTTCCAATCCGATATCCCGAGAGCCTTAAATGCCTCCTCAAGGCAATGGCCTACATTTTGAGAAATCAAATTAGGCACGTCCCTTCTAAGTTGTAGGGTTTGCCCTACTTCCCTTGGACGTACCCTAATAGCATCCTTCGTGTTGGGGATAATAATTTGGTCAGTGCTTAGGATATGAAAGATGGGCCTCTCTAGCTTTGGATCCGGGTCGGATCCGACTATCAAAGCAGAGGCCCCATCCCCTCCGGCGGCTTGGAGGACTAGATTCTCTGGTTTGGATTCAGATGGCACAAAATAGGAGACTACAAATATCTCTGAGCACACGATGAGCACACGAGCACCCTTGTTGTTCTCCACTAGGTCTTTGGCCAAGCGGAGGACTGTCCCACCTGTTATTTAGTACAAAACTATTAGAATACATTTCTACATCTAAAGTTGGGACATAAATCATTTGTGTTACTCCTTCTATTGTCAATTGATTTTAATATAGAATTTTCACTCGACTAATTAATAAACATTATTATATATATATTTTGATTTATCTTGTGAATATAGAAATATTTTAAGTAGGTTATATATTACGATTGTGTAGGCCGGTAATTAACCTGCATAGCATCCGAGTTGGTAAAGCATGTGGCGCTTGATAGAGGAAGGAAGACCCAAGAGGTTGGCGAGCTCGTAGTCTGCGCCGGGCATGTCGAATCCAGTTGTGGTGTAGAAGATGAGGTGCGTTATGTCGGACTTAGGCCGCCCCCATTCATCGATGGCCTTCTGGGCTGCCTCTGCTCCGAGCTTCGGCACCTCACTCACCACGATGTCATGTCTTATATCTATGGAAGGTGAAGAAGGGCAAATGATCTCTGGGTGCTTCTTCAGAATCTCTTCACTTACGTACATATGCCTCTTATTTATCTTTGTTTTTTCGCCTAAATTCGCACACAAATGTTCAAAATGGATATGCAATATATTAGTAAGAGTAGAGATCAAATGGGGATACATCTTTAAAGTGTAAAATGTGATAAATTTTAATCCTTAATAGTCAAATCTTGGGGATGAAAGATTAGGTTTCAACATAAGAAAGTGACAAGAAGTGCCATGTTTGTAGATATTGAAGTTTTTTTCTTAAAAATAAGAATATAGCTTTTTTATTTAAAAATATTAAACCTCCTATTTTTATGATTTTTTATACGGACTAAAAACAATTCACGGCTTTTATACTAACCGTTCATACATATTTTTATAAATGAATGTGAGTAATTGAACTGAGATTTTACACCTTAAGAATGAAAGTGACAAGAAATTGACTGTTCGTAAATATTAAATGAAAGTGACAATGGAGTGACTGATCATCCTTTTCAAAATAATAAAAATACTCCTTCTTGTCCCCTTTTCCTTGAAACTAGAGGTGTGTCCGGTTTTTTGGAAATCGAAACGAATCAGAACTGAACTGAAAAAAACCGTCGATAGAATCGGGGATCGGCCGGTTCCGGTTCCACCCTCTTTAGAAACGGAGAACCGGCTGTTCCAGGACCGAAACTGAGCCGGAACCGCCGATTCCATCCCTTTAAAAAAATACCGATGGAAATACAAAACCGCGATCGCGGCTACAAAACTGCGATTGTAGTTTTGCATTTTGAATGTTTATTTTTTATTTTTTAAAGGTTCGGTACCGAAACTGGAACCGGGAACTGAACCGAGGTACCGGGGGTTCCTGATTCCAGTTGAACCAGAACCACCATTTCCGGAACCAGACACCCCCACTACTCATAACCACATATACCCGAAACAATTTAGATCAACAAGAACAGCAACAGAAACAACATTTACCCAATGAAACTTCCCTTGCAGAAATCTGGGGTGTCAAGTGAGGCACCCATGGCTTAAAGCAAAGGGGGAACGCCGAAAAGACCCGACGGACGCACACATCAAGATAGAAAACAAGGCAACAAAAAGCAAGGATGAAACAAATAAAACCGCAACATAAAAAGATACATAAAACCAAAATGTAGTGCCGAAGACTCAAGGCCCCGTGGACCAGTCTATTTAAGTGACTATTTATATACGTATATATATAGAGAGAGAGAGAGATTTAAGTTCAAGTGAGAAGAGTCCTTAGAGTGTGCACGTGTGCACAATTTGTATTCATGATTTTGAGTTATATATGCATGATTTTGTATGACTATATTCATGATTTTAAATTGCATATTCATTATGTTGAGTTACTCGCTTTTTATGAATATACAACTTAAAAATATGATTATGTAACTCTATAAATATGACAAAGAGATGGAACATGAAAAAATATTTAAAAATACAATTATATAAAAATATGAATATACGACTTATAATCATGAATATAATGTAGTATAGAAAGAATAAATATAAATGAATATGCAACTCAAAATCACGAATACAAGTTGTGCAGACGTGCACACTCTAAAAATGATTTTACTTGCGTATATATATATATATATATATATATATATATATATATATATATATATATATTTATATTGCTTACAAATTCTGGTGAACTTCTCCTTGAGCTCGACCAGGTGTTCAGATTTAGTGTCCCGGAAATAACGATCGGGGAATGTGTGTTGCATGACAAAGTGTGGGGGATTTGCAGTTGCGATGGCCAAGATGGTCGCAGGGCCTTTTGAGGGCCGCCTTGCATTGTGGAATGCATCAACTGCGGTGATGATCCTCGACATTGGAAATGCAATGATTGATCCAAGCTGTGTTTCACTTATTAGAACACTCAATATTATTGGCTTCACTCTCCACCTAGCTTCCTTATATATATATATATAGTGAATGTGAAATGTAGCGTGCAAGTGGCTGACTACACAATCTCATGACAAAAGAAGTAAATGATTGACAAGAGAGAGACTCAATTGCGTGCACGTCAATATTATTGGGGTAAAGGGACGGGAAAGTAGAGCCCATAAGTGTAAAAAATGGTAATGAATGGTAAAAATTATAAGAAATGCTAATATTTAAAAAAATTTAAGATTTAAATAACATGTTAAATTTAATTTGCTAATCATTACGAGTGAGTAATATTAATCATCATAATTATTTTCGCTATTATTCGCCATAGAGATATTTTTTTTTCTATCTTTAAGTATTTTGATCCATAAAATTAAATATGGTCGTTATTCGTTATGATAGAGGATTCTATCTTAATTGAAAGATAGAATTTTCGTTTGGATTGGGGAGCAAGATATCGCTTGCTTGGGTTAGAAGGCACCAACGACAGACTCTAGGGGGTAGAATTTTCGCCCCCTACCCTCGCTCCTCCATTATAAATACATGTATTCTCCATGTATGATGAACCCCTCATATTTGTTAAGCTCGCACGCAAGTCTTGTAACTTATGCATTTGCTCGCACGCACGCAATCGACATTTGCTCGCTAAGCTCGCACGCAAGTCATGTATGATGAACCCTTCAATCGACATTTGCTCTTCTAACTTAGGCATCGGAAGTGGATTAGGGGGTTCCCGCCCCCTTTGTCCATTGTTTTGCAGGTTCTAGCCAAATTAAAGAGGCGGTTGGAACATAAGATGAAGAAGGGAGTAATCAACCAGTGCATTAAAGGCGATTTTTTGTGCACTAACAGTTGGCGCCATCTGTGGGAAATGAGCAATCGATCAACGAAATTATAGTGATAGAGTCGATCCCAAAAGAAAAAGGAAGAACTTTTCAGAATCATTGGGCAATCGCTCAAAGAGAAATCGAATGTGGTGCCCTCAACGAGCAGATCCGCAATCGCGGTGCGCAGGGCAATCACGTGATATCCGATATTCCCCCGGAGGATCAAAACCTAACGCATCCCGAGGCTGGTAATCGACTACCGTGTGATAGTTTGGGTTCGGGTGCGTGCCCGGTATCGCAAACGAAAAACTTGATCATGAGTCACATGTCAATAATCAGTCGTTGTCAAAACGACAAAGCCCGAGCGTAGGGAAGACATCGAATTCCTAGGCCGAAAACAAGAATCACACAAGTGGCAAAGATCAAGACACACTTGATCGATCGCGTGTGAACGCGGATTTTAATCGCGGGACGGTCTGCGGTCGCGGACCGCAAATCCGCAATCGCAGCTTGTGTAACCGCAATCGCGGCCCCTCTGAGGCCGAGTGTTCTTCAAAGTAGCTCGAGCGAATGAACTTCACCTGCATAGGCTTGGAACCAAATCAGAAATTTGTGGACGAACTTGAAGAGATTGTTGTCGGAGAGGATGAGCCCGAGAAGGAGTTCTTCATATGGGCAAATCTCTCAAACGAAGAACTTTTGCCATCACGAACTTATTGTGAAGTAATCATGACGTCTTCACATGGAGGCCATACAACATGCCTAGAATAGACCAAATCTTACTTGCCATAGACTGAACGTCCTCCCAGACGCAAAGCCGATAATACAACGAGCAAGACAGTCCTCTATTGAACATACCGAAGTTGTGATCGCTGAAATAAAGAAATTACAAGAGGCCAACGCCATTCAAGAAGTGTGGTATCCAACTTGGCTAGCAAATACCGTTGGAGTCAAGAAAAAGACGGGAGATTGGAGAGTCTACGTGGACTTTATTGATCATAACAAAGCTTGTCCAAAGGACTTGTATCCACTTCCAAAAATCGATCAATTAGTGCATACTACAACGAGCCATGAGCGCAAGAGCTTTTTAGATGCATATTGGGGCTACCATCAAATCCCTATGCTATAAAGTGATGCCTTCCGGATTAAAAAATGTCGGTGTGACCTTTAAGTGGCTCGTTACCAAGTTATTTAGCTCAAAGATTGGGAAAACAGTTGAGGCTTACATCGACGACATGGTGGTCAAGAGTAAAAGGGCATCATCTCATCTAGAAGACGTACAAAATGTTTTCGACATCCTTCGAGCATCCCGACTTAGGCTCAACGCTGTGAAATGCGCATTCGCGGTTGGTTTGGGAAAGTTCCTGGGACACCTCGTTACTCGTCGAGGAATCGAAGCAAGTCCGGATCAGATTCGAGCCCTTGACACCATTGCAAGCCCTAGAACTATCAAAGAAGTGCAAAAATTGACCAGGATGGCCGCAGCTTTGAACCGATTCATTAGACGGTATTTAGACAAGTGCCATTCGTTCTTCAAAGCATTGAAGAAGGGTTGCTCGTTCGAATGGAGCCATGAGTGTGAAGAAGATTTGCTAAAGTGAAAAGCATACTTGCAGACTCCTCCAATCTTGACCGTTCCTGGACACCTTGAAGATTTATTTAGTCATGCCCCCTCAAGCAGTCAGCGTTGTCTTGATTAAGGAACAAGGCAAAAATAAAAGGCCAGTCTACTACACCAGTAAAATGATGCTTGATGCCAAAACAAGATACTCACGCATGGAGCAATTGTTATTAGCTTTGGTCACCTCATCTCGAAATCTTAATCACAATTTTCAAGAACACCCAATTCAAGTCATTACAACCTATCCTATCCGAGCACTTCTCTCAAGCTCGGATCTCGTGAGACAGGTCACGAAATGGGTTATGGAATCGGGGCAGTACGACATTGAGTATGTACCCCGAACCGCCATAAAAGGACATGTGTTAGAGGATTTCATAGTTGAATTCCCACACAAACCGTTCGGGGACGCGCGCGACAAGCGAACCCGCGGTCACAGGAAGTTCCCAAGTTCGCAAAATAGGGCCAGAAAAGAAAACCGCGAGCATGGATGGCGTGGCCGCGACTGCGGCCAACGGTTCCACGATCAGGGCCGAGCAGTTCGTGGTCGCAGATAGCCCCCATAGAGTAGTCGGATCTCAGTTAGGCACCGCGGTCGCGGCTTGCGAAACCGTGACCACGAGTCATCCCCAAAACGTGATAAATTTCGAATGGACTCTCGAAATTGATGGTGCAAGTAACAACCAAGGATCCAGAGTCGAAATCGTGCTTACTTCATCTTGTAGTACACCTTGGCTTCAACGCAACCAACAATGAAGCTAAGTACGAAGCGTTGATACACGGGTTGGAAACATCAACTAGTTTTGGAATAGCCAGACTACTCGTTCTATCCAATTCACAACTGATAGTTAACCAAATGCTGGGGCATTATGAGGCCAAAGGTCTAAAGATGCTCAAATATATGGAGAAAGCGAGAGCTATGTAACAAGAGTTTGAGCATTACGAGCTTAAACAAAGATCGCGCGATTAAAACAAGTCTGCTGATGTTTTAGAAATTTTGGCTGCTTGTTTAGGAAACTCGCTCAAGACGTCTATTCATGTTGAAGTTTCGGGATGTCTAGCAATCGGTGCCTCAAGCAAAACCGCAAAGCATAATATGCCTACAACTGCGACCGAAAAATCGTTGAAGGGTTAATAATGCGTCTTGAGAAGGCTAAGGGTAGATGGACTGAAGAGCTACCAACCGTGCTATGGGTCTATCGTACCACCCCGCATAGATCGACTGGGGAGTCGTCTTTTGCTTTAGCATATGACATGGAGGCGGTAATTTTGCTAGAAGTCGGTCTGCCAACCATGAGGACGACTTTATTTGAGCCTGAAGAAAATAGTCGCGCTCTTTCTGCCCAAGTCGACTTCGCCGAAGAACGCCGAGATATAGCAGCCGTACAACTTGCAGCCTGCCAAGGGGCAGCTGAACGGGTCGTAGCCCGACGTGTGAAATACCATACTTTTTGAGTCAGTGACCTTGTATTTTGACGGGTCATCGAAAGCATACGTGATCCCGTAGATGGAAAGCTTGGCCCAAATTGGGAAGTTCTACATCAAGTGACTACATCATATGGGCGGGGGCATACACGTTGAAGATTCTCGACGGGAAGATCGTCCCTTGTACTTGGAATGTCTCCCATTGGAAGAAATTCTTCTGTAGAAGTAAATCGTGGTCGCGGATTATCATCACGACCGCGACCGTAGACCACTTGGCCATGATCGCGGAATCCACGACAGTAGGCTCTTTAAGAGGCCTCTCTCCTGGATGTTGAGTTGAGAGAAAGGCTAATGGGGTGAGCACTTCGCTTTTTGTATTTTTTATTTTCTTGAATAAAGTACTGGCCATGAACTTTTTTTATTTCAACGTTCTGTCCTCCCTCCTCTGTTTTGCTTGTTCCAATGAGTATTTCTTCATTCTCAACAAATGAAATGCTTAAGGGTGAGCATGGATCCCATGATATTCGCTCATTTATATACGAATATACGAAAATTCACATAAGGGGAACCCGTCGAGTAATCCGCATGGCCACTTCGTATAGGACCTACAATACTTGCATTTTAGTTGTGTTCTAACGTAACTAAAACCTAAGTGGATCATTTGTGAGTGGGTAAAATTAATTGCCACAATTATTTTCACTATTATCAGCCATAAATGTATTTTTATTTATTATGCTTTTTCTCTCTTTAAATATTTTAATATAAAATTAAATATGTTGGCTATTCGTTATGATGGAGGATTCTATCTTAGTCGAAAGATAAAAATTTTGTTTGGATTGGGGAGCAAGATATCGCTTGCTTAGGTGAAAAGGCACCATATTCATTAAGTTGACACGCAAGTCTTGACCTGTACCTCGACGTTCATTCGAAAATTGCTCTTCTATCTTACGCATCGGAGGTGGATTAGGGGGTCCCCACCCCCTTTTCCTTTGTTTTGTAGGTTTTAGGTTAAAGAGGCAGTTGGAACGGAAGGTGAAGAAGAGAGTAATCAACCAGTGTATTAAAGGCGAATTTTTGTGCACTAACAATCATATACTTCTATTAATATATACATATGCATTTTAACGTACTATATATATACACTTTTGTATTAATGTGTAAGTTTAGCTAAAATGTACACTTGTACTTTTTGCATATACATATATTATGTAAAACAAATTACACTAGTTATTTGCAGTTGTATCATTTTATTTTAGTCCCCATTCTACCATAATTTAAAGACATATAGTTTTTCTTCACTTAAAGCCAAGCTACTCATATGTCCAAACAACTATAAATTAGTAGTAGATCTAGGAGGGTCCAGTCATGGCCGGATCTAGGGGAGCGGGTGGGGGTGTCCATCCCCACATCCGGTCGAAGGAGTGATAAGTTTATATAGGGGGATCCGGGAACAGAGAATTTTTTTGAAATTTCACCCCCTTATGGCGGCTCGGGATGAGGAAAAGGTGGAGTTGAGTAGAGGAAGGGAAGAAGGACTAGAGGAGGAAGAGGTGGAGGGTTGTTTTTAAGTTTTTCGGCAACTCAATGAAGGAGGAAGACGAATCAGATGAAGATGGGGGGCGAAATTAACACGACATAGTTTTGACCCTAATTTGTTTTTTTTAAAATGACTTTAGCCTAAAGTTTAAGTTTTTTCATTGAACTATTTATACCCAATTCGCCATTGAGAATTGAAAAGAAAGAGCACGCAAGAGCTCGACCAAACTGACAACTAGCGAAGGCACTGTTATTGAAATATTAATTTTTTCAAAGTCCGTCCCCACTTCCAAGCGATCATGGATCCGCCCCTGGTGACCCCCTTGTCTTATTGCGAATATGGTTTTTTTTGGCATTCTAAGAGCAACTTTATCAGGTGAATTCTAGCATCGATGCTACAGATTACAGTAATTGTTTAATGTATTTTGTGTGTGTGTTGGGGGGGGGGGGGGTAGTGTTGATGCTTTATTTGTGGATCGAAGCACCAATGCTTCGATCTTGCTCTACCCATTTTGTTTTACTATTTTCTATGTACAAAACGCTGGAGCAGCAACTGCTTCTCCAATGTGGCACATGGTTGGTTAATTTATCAAAAATTGTATATCGTAAGTCTAGATTTTTTTTATCTACATTTATACATCCATTTTAACTATTTTGGACATATTTATAAAAAAAATTGTAACACTGTTGAAGGGATTCTTGAACAAATAAATTTATATTCAAGACCCCGTTGTGTACAGCGAAGTCAGGTTCGTCCAAGGGAATGAGAATTATGCCAAAGATTAGTTGATAAACTACGGAAAACAAAGCAAATACGAACAAAACAAGCCAGGACCGATCTGACTAGGGTCGTTCACGACCCTAAGGGGGTCGATCTTGGGTACACTCACACACACGAACACAAACGAGGGATAGGGAGCTCGAGCACGACCTTAGGGAAGTCGAGATCGATGCAAATTAACGAGTTTTAATCAAATATAAAAAAGGCAATCCTATGGCTAGGGCTACCACAACATCAACCATACATGCTTTCAACAAGAATTCACAACTATCATGCAATCTAGATCATAGAAAAGTCAACTGTCGCAAACAATTCAAGGTATTCAATCAACTGTTGCAAATTAAACAACTTTCTATCTATCCTTCAACCTAGGAATATCAACTGTCGCAAGTAATCCTATTAGAACTAGTCAAAGCAATCAACTTTACACTTTCGCTTTTAGGTTAATTGCAAGACATGCCTCAACTTTCGCAAAGGTATTAAGCACAAGATAGATAGATATGATCTTCAAGCATTCAAGTCATGAATTCAAGTTTAGACATGCATGATTGTGTTGGGTTTTCACCCAACCCTAGAATCTAGGAAAACTACTCACTCATTGAAAGGAAAGAAGAAGACATGATCATGAAAACAAACCGAAAATCAAATTGCAAACTAAGAAGTCTTACAAATTTCTCCAACTTGTCCTCCAAGTCTTCCTCCAAAAAAATACGTAAAAGCTAGAACAAAATCGGAACCCCCAAAACAAAGTGTTTTGCCTCCTTATATAAAGAAAAAGGAGTCCTAATTAAACTAGGAAACAAGATAAAACTACTTCCTAAAATAAAAGAAAGAATATATCCACAAAGATCTCGGAATAAGGGGAGAGTCGGCGCCATGCACGACTCAAATGGGTCGTGCACGACCCCCCTGGGGTTGGTCCTGAGTGCTTGGATTTTAGGATGGGTCGATCTTGGCATATGTGGGCTCGTGCACGACCCTGTTGGATCGTTCTTGGCTTGCTTTAGCTCGTGCACGAGCTCCTTTGGCTTGATTCTACTCTCTTTTCGGGCCTCCTTCCTTATTTCTCCTCATAGCTCGTCCACCTCCTCGTATGGTAATCCAAATTCTTCGTTTACGCTCCAAAATACCTACAAAAAGACACAAAACACGCGTAGTTTCCGAATCTCAAGGAAATACGAAAACTAAAGCAAAACGACTCAAAGACATAAGACTTGAACACAAAAACCAACTCAATCTAATCTATCTAGACACTAAAAACCTACCTAAAAAGCGGACATCAAACACCCCTATTTTGCAACATTGGGTATTAACGCCAGTGACCTCGGACTTTACCGTCCAAAGTCACCCAAGGCTTTATAATGATATTAAAACTTATAAAATGCGGAAATTGACATTTAATTAAATGTAATTAAAGATGAAATTGACCAAAAGCGGAATTTTATTTATTGATAAGAACTTTCGTTCATTACATTGAGAGTCGTTTTACAAATGATGAAGCAGCGGAAAGTAAAGCCCATTTAGAAAGGGGTTGCAAAGACATAACTAAAAATACAAGTATGTTTTCCCAAGACAAATCATGTGATGATGATTTTCTTGGTTTTAAAGAAGGGAATAGATGGTTCACTATATTCGGAATGCCTCGCTCTTATGAGAATTCCTTCCTTCCTTCAACGTCGTCTTGCCTTGAACTTCGATTCTCGACTAACGCTTCTCGAACCTTCTAGACTTCGTCTTCAACACTTCGGTGTATAATCCTACAGTCTAGCATTTGTCGCGAAGGGCGAGAAATACCAGGCAAAAATGCGGAAGTATGGGAATTAGTCTAAGGAGACTAAGCAAGTGGGAACGGGGGTATTTCGGTGATTTGTAATATTCAAGATATATTAACGGGATATATTTTAAGGTATAGGTCTTTATGTGGGGCTTACCGGAACGGAGAAGAGTGTATCTCGAGAGGAGATAGCTCGTTAATCGAGAGAAGAACTACGAGATTGTAGACTTCTTTTTAGAGTAGGAAGTATGTTGGGAACGTTATTAATTCATACAAGTTTTTGAAAACCTCTCGCATCCTTGCGAACCGAGAGCCAGATCGATCATTTGAGATCGGTCCGGTTTTGGTCTCTTTTAATTGTGCATTGGGCACTTATCTTGTATAGTGATGAAAACTTTCACTTAGGTTGACGTATTTTAAGAGCGTGGGGGGCCATGTACCAGCCCGAACCACTGACAAGAACAAAAGTTCTGGCACTTAGCTAGAGTGCCTACGTCCCACCGAGGCGTAGGAGCGGACATGGATCATGATCGACAAGTCGTAATTTATGCATGGTAGCACTAAAACTTTAGTGGGTTATATAGAGGTGTCGGGTTAGGCTCGCACCCCTCACTATTTCATCCAAACCGATCTCGAAAGGAGATCGTAAACAATCAAGGTCACAAACAGGACTAGCATAATAGTCCTATCGCATATTTAAATAACAGAATAACGATAACAATGGGGTCATTAATTCTAGCAATCGATATTCCTAGGTTCATTTTATTATTAGCAAACAAGTTGTTCCCAACGCCGAGAAATTTCACGAAACGAGTTTATTAAGGCTACAAGGAGAAATTCTACTTGCCTTTGCTTTTATGAGTATAGACTTGCGAGATGACGAAAAGCGTTGTTCACGACTTGGACGGAACTCGACCTATCGACACGAAAATTTATGAACGGGCTTTAAATAAGAATTTTTTTTTAAATTCTTTTTAAAGTTTTGAAATTCTCTTGTATACTTATAATAAGAGAACGAAATTCTAAAATATTATAATAATAATTTAGGTGGAGCTAAATAAAATAATAATATTCCTTTATTATTATTTTAACTTTGTAATATCCTTTTTATCCTTATAAATCCTTATTCTTAATATTTAAACATTTTCATTCTTGGAACCAATAATATTCTTATTTAATTTATTAGAAAACATCTTTTATAACTTAACTTGCTATTTTCTTAATATAAATAAGTAAGGAAATCTTTATGAAAAACATATGATATGGTTTTCAACTTTAAAAGATATATTGAATTTATAATACTCTTAGGGTTGTAAAAAGTCTATTTTGCCCTTATGAAAATATCTCAACTTAGTGTTATTATAATATTACCCTTTTATCAATAATATCCATAAAAATACTTAAAATATCATTTTCTCATTAAAGTAAGCTTTCTATAAATTTAGTATGATAATAAAATAATCTTATTTACCTTATTTACATATATCCTCCAATAACTATAGCTTATATAAATAATATAATCATGTCTTAGAATCTTATTTTATAATCAAAAGCATATTTTTATGATATCTTAGTTCAAGAAATATCATCTTTTCTATTTTCCACTATCTTTTCATGCAAGACAACTATTACAACTTAGCAATATTAATATCATATTATATATTAACTTCTTATCACAACTACCATATTTATTAAATAAAGCTTAAATTTGTAAAATCTCTACATCTAAAGATATGTCATATTAATAATATCTTATATATATATATATATATATATATTCTTCTAACAAGGTATTATTTAATAATTAAAAGCTACCATCTTTAAAATAATAGCTTTATATAAAAATATATTATAAGGAATCTTATTATGTCTTGTAACTTATGAAATGAATTAAGTATTAAGTAGGATAAAGACTTACCAATATACTTATAATTGATTTAATTGATTTAATCCTTTTTCCTCAACTAACAAGATCTCAAGCTCATATTTTCTTATTAAGATATTCTTGTATGCTAACAATAATGGAATTACTTAGTTTGAGTCTATCTTATTTGACCAACAAGACCCTTTTAACAATATCTTGACTATAATTTTTATATTATGCAATTCCTTTGACTTCATATTAATATGATTTAACTAATTTTAATAAAAAGGATAAGATTTTTACCCTCACCATATTATATATTTTATTCTTCCTTATAAAATATCTTTTAATCTAGTATACTTAATATATATATACACATCTCTTATTATCCATGTATGTATAAATATAATAATGATAGTTTATGATTTTGTTTAAGAAGACCCCATATCATAAGATATATTTTATATTAAAAATAACATGCATGATAAGTATCTTATCTTAGTATAAGGAATTTCATTATTTTTATTTTACCTTGTCTAACAAACAAGATCCTCAACCCCTATTATAATCTGTTATCCTTATTTTAAATATATTATTTTAATTCAAGGGCTATTAGATTTATAAGAAAACTACTAAATTAAATTAAAAAATAAGATAAGAATTTAGACCTTCTTTCACATGATGTATTTCTGTAAAAACAGAATACTGGAGAAGACCGGGGAGAGGAGGCCGGCGGACCAAGGCATGGGCAGAGAGGCTCGGCGGGGCTCCGGCGGTGGCTCGGCGGTCCAGGGGCGGTCCAAGGGTGGTGCGGTGGTGGCTTGGTAGTGATTTGAAGGTGTTTGAAGGTATTTTAATGGAGGAAAAATCAGAAATTTATGGAGTTTTCTTGGCTGAATTTTTAGACCATGAGAATAACACTTTGCTAGAAGAGAGGAAAAGAGATGTTGGTGTGAGTTTGAAAGAGAGTTTGAACTCCTTTATATAGACAAAGGGATGCAATGTCTCAATTCATGGCATTGAAGATGCACCAATGGAGAGGAGAAGGATGATCCTCCATTGGTCACAAGTGTGTTAGTTTGATGGTGATGAAAGATGATGCAAGAAAGGGAGTGTTGCAAGCAAGGGGAGAGGAAGGAGAAGCCATGGAAACATGCATTGGTTTAGCGTCACATCAATCAGACTCAATTTTGACTCTTGAAGAAGAAGAAGAAGGAGAAAATGGCCTTATTATTAAAATAGTTGTAATATGGGTAGTGAAGTTATATTAGCATAGTGGTTTGGAGTGTGTGATTGCATGAAAGGAGCGAGAGGTCTCGGGTTCGAGTCGGCTCTTGACTCCTTTTTATTTATTTTGTTTTGTACTTATTTTTAGTCTTGTACACTCCATTTAATAAATTCAAAATTTATAAAAGCCTTATTTTTATTTGAATGCTTTTATGCCTTCATAATCCTTTATAAAAATATTCTTGAATTTATCTATTTAAATTATTTAAGTTCTCATGTTATAGAGAAAAATGATTATAAATTATATTATAATGGTTTTTACAAACCTTGGAATATTTCGGATATTACATTTATAACACTTTTATAATTTATTAAGATAATTATAAAAATAATTAAACTCTCTTTTTAAGAGAAAATACTTAATTAGATATCCGAATTGCATAATATATTTAATTAAATTCTTAATAGTCATTGTAGTAAACTTTTGTAACCTTTCATAATATAATATGAAATTAGAAATTTTATTAAATTCTCTATTTTAGAGAAAAAATTATTGGGATATTTAACAATTTTATTTTATTTAGAATTTAGTGGATATTACAAAAATTGTGTATTTTGGCTATCTTTACCTCCAATGTGGCGCGGGGCCACGACTGCGGTTTGGCTCTGAGTCAAGGTCACGGTCGTGATTAACAATGCCACGGTCGCACTCGATGAACCCGCGGTTGTGGTTTTGCCTCAAAGAAGGAGCAAACCTTTTTGGGCGAAATCTATGGTCACGATTATTGAGCCCGCAATCGCGGCCCACACTTCTCGATTCGTCTTCAATATTTTGAAGGAATTTCATCTTGGATGATTTCCCTTTGAGCACACACGTGCGCATCTAGTAGATTAGCCCACACTCAGATTGTGGCATCTTGATCTCTAAACTAGATTATTTGATGGAAGGTCGACGATACCACTCCCATACCATGAATCCATGGCTACCCAAGATCAAGTTTATTGAGGACGGCACGTGGACTATTATAAACTCGACTGTTAAGTCCTTCTTTGCTAAACAGACTTACGTTTTATACATCCGAAGCGGGAATGTCAAATATCCTCTAAGTCCAGTGAGTTGCATCTTGACCGAGATTACGTCTCCATATTTTTTTGCGAGAAGCTTAAAGGCATCTTGGCCAAATCTACGGTCGCGGCTATTGAACCCACGATAGCGGCTTTGCTCCTGGCCCACACTTCTCGGTTTGTCTTTGATCTTTTGAAGGAATTCCATCTTGGGACGATATCCCTTTAAGCACACACGTGCACATCCAACAGATCAGCCCACACTTGGATTCTCTGAACTAGATCATTTGATGAAGGGTCGAGGGTACCACTCACATCCCATGAATCCATGGCCTACCCAAGTTCAAGCTTTATGAAGACGACACGTCGACTACTATAAAATCGACTGTCAGGTTCTTCTTTGCTAAACAGACTTGCGTCTTATACATCCAAAGCGGGAATGTCGGATATCCTCTAAGTCCAGTGAGTTGTATCTTGACCGGGATTACGTCTTCATTCTTTTTTCCCAAGAGCTTGAAGAGATCTTAATACATGATATCAACTGAGCTATTCGAATCTACTAATGCCCGACGCACCTTGAAGCCCTCAAAGGGCTCATTGTGTGGGACTTGTACTGATGCAAGGTCCTTGCCCCGAAAGAACAAACCGTCAACTAAGGACGCGGGGGGCAGCGGCGATCGCGGATCAGTTTGTTTAACACACATGGTTTCTAGCTCATGACATGATTTCCAGAAATTGCTCCTGGCTTCTGTATCCTCGTTTTTATGTCATCGAGATTGTTTGGATGACCTCGATTTGCTTCTTTCGCATTTTTCCATAGTCCTTTAGTTCCTTTTTCTCTATGTACTCGTGCAAGTACCCTTCTCGAACCAACTCCTCTAGGAACTTCTTATAGAATTCGCAATCCTTGGTCATGTGCCCCCGCGCCATATGGCACATGCAATATATCCGGCTTCAGACATCTTCCTCAAGGAACTCATTCCATGCGGGATAGAGGAGGTAGCTCTTATGCTTGATGTGCGATAGAATCCTATAGATCGGGACCTTGAAGGTTGTGTAGACCTCTCTAGCTTGATCTCCCAATGAGTGTGTTTTTCGCCCAAAATCCCCACTCGAGGAGCGATGTGACTTTCGAGGTAGAGAGGGCAATTTCCCTTTTGATTTGTAATTTGCCTCTTCCAAGCGTACATATTGGTGGACACGATCTTGAAGCTCGGCAATGGTGGAAGGGAGACGAAGTGTCAAGTCTTCCCTTAGCTTGCTTTCAAACGGAATAGCCCTCTTAATGGCGGCGATAACGGTCTTCTTGTCACACCTATCGATCTCAACATAGCAGTCCATAAAGCGATTAGTGAAGCGGCGTAAACTTTTGCTCTTCTCTTTCTAAGGCTAAGAAGTGTGTCCAAAGACATCGCATCCCGGCTATTGGCTATGTAGCGCCTCACAAACTCTGTGGCGAGTTGAATCCGTGATCAGATTGATCTAGGACTCAAGCTTTGGAACCACTTTAATGCACATTTTTCGAGGCTTCCCGGGAACATCTTGCATATGGTTGCATCGTCGGAATCCCATAGCGCCATTTTATGCGAGAAAGCATCTATGTGGTTCACGGGATCCGAATGCCCATCATATAGAGCAAATGACGGTGGTGAGAATTTTGTCGGCGGCTTGTTGCGTTGGATGCTTCAATGGAATGGTGTCAATGTCACCATAGCCATCTTGTGCTCAGCTTGCTCACGAGCCGATTGCAAGGTTCCACCTTGCTCTCTTAAGAGATCAAGCAATCTCTCTTCGGTACGCCTTAGGGATCAATTCTCTCCTTCATGCCTCTCATCACTTTCACTCTAACGTCGACCACTTCGTCGCTTCTTCTTATTGCTCTGTTTACGAGTTGACTCGGGCTTTGTAGATGGATCATAACGATATATGTCGCGCTCGCGTGAGTTTTTGCGGCAATTGCTTCGGCCGTGACTGTCGTGGGGGATGCAGAAGTCGCCTTCAGACTTACTGACCGCGGTGATTTAAAATATATCAATTAAGCATTGTTAGTGCACCAAGATTTTCCTTTTTGCCCTAATTGAATGCTAATCTTGACTCGCCCTTTGATCGTTCTATCCCAAACTCTTTCAACCTAGAACCTGCAAAACAACGGACGAAGGAGGCAGGGTCCTCTTAATCCGCCTTCGATGCCTAAGTCAAAAGAGCAGTTTATTGATTGAATGTTAAGATAAAAGGTAAGACTTGCTAGTGAACTTAGCGAATATGGGTATATGTCAGCTGCTTATAATACGCGGCGAATATATGCATTTATAGTGGAAGAAAGGGAGTAAGGTCTGGGGGTCGAATATCCTCCCCTAGGGCCGGCCGCTATTTGCCTTGTCATCAAAACAAGCGATATCTTACTCCCCAATATACGCGGAAATTCTATCTTTGGACCAATATAGAATCTTCTACTATAGCGATTTAATTATCATAATTAAGAAGATAAAGACTTATCATAATAAATACCATATTTAAAATAAAGCATAGCATAATAAATATAAATATTTTTTAGCAAAAAGTAGGCAATTACTAAATTTTATCTGCTCACAAGCATATAAATAAATAGAACAATACTAAATAATAAATCTTATTATGGGTTGTTTGTTGATTAATAATAAATAATATACTAATATTTAATAAGTGCTATATATCAAATATGTCCAACCTTAGACTCTTGGCATAATAGAAAAGGTCAAAAATAATTGAAATATAATATAAAATTATTTAATTCATATATTATTTCTTATATAATTATATATTTATATATGTTTATCGACATATTTTTTAGCTCGTTAGCCTTTACCAATATTTTGGTAAACCTATCTTATATTTGGAATACGTTTGCTCCCCCCTTTTGACAAATCATTGGTCCTTCACTGAATACAACAACACTTCAATAATAAAAAGGATAATAAACGAGAGTCAGATTCTATGATTCCACCCCATCGGTTGAACTTCCTTCTAGTTTTCTCTTCGGTGTTGTAAGAGTCTCTCACATTACATTTAATGAATTATTTCATTATAGGATTTAAATTAAGTTTAAAAATTAATATAAGGTAGATACAACTAACTCTAGTAAAATTTGATCCGATTCGAGAAAAACTAATGTGATTCTTCCAATTCGACACTCGACAAACACCAAAAAGAACTATATATATAATGTGGATCTAAATAAACTCCTTATTAGAGAGAAATCGGGGAAATAATTATGCCATTTAGATGATAAATAATGGATGGGTGAGATTTGATCAAAAAGGGTGGGAAAAAAATAAAAAGGTGCATAACACTAGATTATTTGTCAGAAGATAAATTTATGGAAATTGTTATTAGTATCTTCTCTCTATATATATCCGATCAAATCAGATTTCTTCTTCCCTAAAACTGCTCAAAAGGCTCCATTATCTTCTTGTATAATCATTCATTGTTATCTCTCTTACTCCACCTTCATGCTTCCACATCTCACTGGCGTCCTCGCTGTCATCCTGGCTTCCACCTCCGACCGAACATCCTTGTTGTTGTCTTGACTTCCACCTCTGACCACCTCCTCGAACACCTCCAACCGCCTCCTCCAACTGGTATGTTAAACCTCTTCGATTTTAGGTGTTAATTTGTTAGAACTTTTGCATGTTAAACTTCTCGTTCATAAGTGACAATGATTTGGAAGAGGCAAATTTGTTGAGGATTGGGTTCTCGTTGAACATGCCAAGTGTGAATTTGAGTTCCACCACCGCTTCTTAATTTGATCTTAATTGACATCAGCCACGAAGAGTGTCCTTGAATCTTGTGTTAGAAGTTCGTGAATCTTTTGTTAATTTGATATTAATTTAATCTTAATTGTACAATGTTATTTTCTTCTCACATTATTCCACTCTTTGATTTGTGGTATCAACAATTCAGATAGCTTGTATACATGTTCGGGATTGATCACTTAATATTTAAATATATTGTATACATATTCGAATTCTTTTATACATATGTTCAAACTTGTGAAGTTTATATTTAAACATATTGTGTACATGTTCGAGATTTTGTACTTAACATTTAGATATATTGTATACATATTCGAGTACTTTTGTATACATGCTCAAAATTGTGAATTTAATATTCAGATATATTGATTACATGTTCAAGATTTTGTACTTAACAGTCAGATATATTGTATACATGTTCGAGTTTGTTTGTACACATGCTCAAAAATGTAAAGTTAATATTCACATATATTGTGCACATATTCAAGAATTATTACTTAATATTCAGATATATTGTATGCATACACGATTTGTGTTCCACATTCAATCTTGTAAATAAAAATTCGGAATATATTTATTTGATTTCTCCAAATTTCTAATATTATGCACCCTCAATCCTAGCCATTGATTACTATAAATCTAACGACTCTTATTCATTCCATTATTTATCTACAACAATCTTTTTTCTTGAACACTCCCCTACACATATATATTCGAGGCCGACCTAACCCAAACCAATAAAGTCCAAACTCTAAGATGACCCATGTTCGACTATATTTGAATGAATTGGTCTCACATTAGCTAGAACCTAAAACAAATAAATAACGAATGTATGTAAAAGTCAGTCATTTGACACATAACAATCCAAAAAATCTGAAGACACCTAATCTGAATTAAAAAATATATAAAATACAAAACTCAATATTATTTGTATGAAATTTTTTAAATTAAAAAATATTATTAAATTAAAATATTTATATTTATACTCAAAATTGTTTTAATGTAAATATCTAGATTTTGATTAAAAAACATTAATAAAATTTGTAATGTAGAGGCATTAGCAATTAATAAATTCTGAAAATTTATTGATTTTCATTATTTTATTTTAAGAAAATGCTAAATAACATTGATATGGTATTTTTTTGCTTTCATAATGAAAAATGTTATCATATATTTTTTTCATTGTTTGGTAAAGAGAAAGACCAAAATATGGCTCTATTGAAATCTAGGGATTAACATGGGTATGCTCGAATCAAATATTTGAGCCAAACCGACCGAACGGAAACAAATTGAACCAAACTAAATTTGATACTTTGCAGTTTTGTTTTCAAAACCAAAACGGAAATATACTTTGGTTTCAGCTCAATTCAAAATTTCTAAAAGGATAACCTTTTTGTTCATCACGAACTGAGAAAATCGAAATCAATGTAAAACCAAATTTCGGTTCACCTAAAACTAAATTTTAATTTTCGGTTCGGTTTATCTTTGTTGGTTTGGTTTAGTTCGATTCGGTTTTGAACTTATGATCAAAACTACTGAAATTAGACTTGACTCAAAGTTCCACTCCACCAAAATGCATGCTAATCAAACTTCGACTCGACCCGAATCTAACTTAACTAAAATCCGACTCAAACTGAACTCTTGTTTTAACTAAAATCTGAAATAACTAATCGAAACTGATATGTAACTTGACCTCAACCGATTAAATGAATATATGATCCAACCCATACCAACTCATCCTGAGTTAGCCTGATACTTTATTTCACCCGAAAACTACTTGGTCAAGTTTGACCTGAATCTAAAACAACCGGAATAATAACTCATCCGGTCCATCCGATTTGTTTTGATAAGAAAAGAAATTCGGGTGGCCACTAATTAACAAGCTAGTGGTCGCCCTAGAGCATCCTGACGGATAAGGGTAAGCAAACTCGAGTCAACTGCAAGTGGAATAGAGGAGACGCATCTGAAGGATTCGACGATGAAGTCCGCCACAGAATTGCACTCACGAAAGACATGAAAAATACTCCAATCCTGGAACCGGGCAAGCAAGCAATGGATGTCCGAATGCACAGCGCAATCTCCCACGGGCGGTGTAACTCCCCAAGAACGGCCTTGACCAGCAGCAAACTATCGCCTTCAATATGGATCCGGGGAATGCCACGGCGAATGGCCTTGAGAAGTCCCTGGCGCAATGCGATGGTCTGGGAGATCGGAATAGACTATCGACTAATCAGTCCTCTGTCAAAGTGGATAAGGGAGTCACTAGAGTCCCTGAGGATGAACCCAAAAGAAGCCACGTCATCCGCACACATTGCACCATCAAAATTCAACTTAATGTAATCTCTCTTTAGTTTTGCCCACTTGGCAAGTTTTCTCCCTGCTCCAGCTCTCGGAATGTAAGTGTGAGAGTTGAGAGAATCAGAGGCTCTTTCAAGCTTCCATTCTTTAACCTGGTTTCGATTAAACTGGTTTCTAGAGAACCATAGGCTCCACCAGATGTTAGTGAGGAGATCCATTTCCTCTTTTGTTGTCATTGTCCTAATTTCCTCCAGGACTAGGTGTGGTTTTTTTCATCCAGGGATACTTGGTCGACAATCCAACGCAGTTTTGGGCTTACAAAATTAAGGGTCGCCCTAGTAAGAGGGCATGAGAGTAAGATATGGTTTGTGTCCACAACTTATTTTTTAAATGCTACACAATCTTGTGGTACCGGAATATGGTTGGCAACAAGCCTTATTTTGATTGGTAGGCCGTTTCGTGCCACTTTCCATAAGAAATTCTTCATTTTAGGCGGATGTTTGAGCTTATTAATCCATTCTAGGTTAATTTGGGGTTCTCCTTTGGATTTGCGGAGCCACTGCATGGTAGAGTGAGTACAATACCAACCATTTTACTTGGTTGCCAATACAATCTATCCGGGATTTTATTAATGGGATTAATAATTGTGGAGATTTTTTCGAGATCATCCTGGTTGACAACCTCACTTAATTTTTCAATGTTCCATGAATTGTCCTCACAGTGGTATGCATCAACATGCTCCTCCCAATTAATGAGGGTTTCGACTTCAATTTTTGGGTCAAGAAGACCATTGCCGGTCTAGTTATCTTTCTAAAATCGAATGGTTTTCCCGTCCACCACTTGTGAGATGAGCTCTTTCATGAACAAGTCTCTTAGGCTTAATAGTTTGGACCACTACCATAATGTGTTCTGTTTTTTTTCGTGTAGTTCAAGATACATTCCGTTTTGAGGCATTTTTCTGTCACTATTTTGAACTACAGGTTGTTTGGTTCCGCTAAGATTTTCCATAGTAGTTTCATTTGGAGTGCTTGGCTCATTTCTTCCGCCTTGGCGATTTCCAACCCCCCGTGAGTGGGTGGACGACAGATGGAATTCCAGTTTATGAATGGTTTGTAGTTGTTTTTCTTATTCCAAAAGAAATTCTTGTTAATTTGGTCTAGTTCTTTAAAAGTTGTTTGTGGTAACAAAAATGACTGCATAACATAGTTTGGTTGTGCTAAGATGTTTGCTTTGATTAGGGTTTTACGCCCCTCTTGAGACAAGGCGTTTGCTTTCCATTTTGATATTGGGATCTAGTTCACAAAATTAGGGTTTTAAACGTGTTTTGTGTTACTCTCCCATTGATAATCAGGCATCCTAGATATTTGTCCAGAGCAACTGTGTTTGCTATTTGGAGAATATGTTTTATCTTTTCCTTTGTGTTGTTATTTGTGTTTTTGGTGACTTGGAAAGCGGATTTGGAAATTGACTTTCTGGCGAGAAATATGACAATAGTCATCGATAATTTCTTTAAAAATTTTGCAGGCTTGCCCATTAGTTTTAGCAAAGATGATGATATCATCTGCGAAGGCCATGAATGGGAAATTGACTTTTGGGTTGGTTCTCAATAGGTGAAGTTGTATTTCCAAAATCTCAGGGACAAGAATAAATAAGTATGGTGATAGGGGATCCCCATGCCTGAGACCCCGTTGGGGGTAGAGTTGTTCTATTGGTCCGTTATTGACTAGAACAGAGAAGGAGACAGTTTCAACACATTCTCGGATCCAACCCAAGAATTTATCGTGAAAACCGAATTTTTGAACGATATCAGCCAAGAATTCCCAGCTAATATGATCATGTGTTTTTTCCATGTCAATTTTGATTGCAATCCAACCCTCCCGCCCACGTTTGTTGCGGAAAGAGTGGAAGATCTCATGTGCGACGAGTGTGTTATCGTGGATACTCCGGTTTTGGACGAACGCCCCTTGCATCGGGTGGATGAGTTTATTCAAGACGCTTTTTAGGCGGCTTGTTAGAATCTTTGAGATTACTTTATAAATAGTGTTGCATAGGCTAATTAGCCTATAATGGTTGGTTGAATTGGGTTTTCACATTTGGGCAATAGGGTTATAAATGTGTGGTTAATTTGTTGTAATATTTTACCTATATGAAAAAACTATTAACAACTTCTATAACGTTGGGGCCAACAATGTGTCAATATTTTTTTATAAAAGCTTGTTGACATTCTGTCTAGGCTGGGGGATTTTTCATCCCCGATATCGAACATCGCATTCTTAGTTTCAATGTTCGGTACCGGTTTTGTGAGGTTTGTGTTGTCTGCATCGGTTATTGCGTTTTGGATAGTTTGGGTCATGTTTTGGAGTTTCTTACGATTTGTTTCCAAGGACTGAAAGTGGTTTTGGAGTCCCATTTAATTGATGTTCTGATGTTTTCTAATCATGTGATTTGTGTGCCCTCCACTGTTCTAATTTCTTTGATATTGGTTCGGTTCCTTGTACCATTTGCAACCTGGTGGAAATATTTGGTGTTTTTGTCATTTAGTTTGATATGGGTGTTTTCCTCTCTTTGTTTCCAGGAAGAGTTGTGGAAATTCAAGAGACAAGACCGTTTCTTCGACAATCTCTCTTATTTTTGAATTAATTGCAAGTTTTTGCACTATATGATCTCTTTTTGGATCTGGAGTTTTTCTTCGTCTAGTTTTATAATCTATTCAAATATATTACCGAAGGTGTGTTTGTTCCACGCGTTCGCCTTTGCTTTAAGCAATTGGATTTTCTTCGTTAGGTTGAACATATGGGACCCTCCTGCATTAAACCGCCAAGCCTGCTTGATGACGTGTTTGAAATCCTTTCGAGATGTCCACATCATTTCAAATTTGAATGGTTGGGGCAGTGGTTAGAAGACAAGAATGTGTGATTTTTGGTGGCGATAGAGGGGTACCATTGGATAATTTGATTGCTAATTAAGGTATGGTCTAGTTTCTCGTATGATGTATTTTCTAGATCTTTTCCATGTGAATTTTTTCCAATAGTCGGGACATCACAAATGTCGCATTAATTCTTAAAGTAATTGAGACGTTCAAATCGGGAGGATTTTGACCCGGCACCCCCTTGTTTCTCATCCGGGTGTTGGATTTCTTTTAAAGCTCCCATTAGAATGCATGGGAGGCTACAATTTTTTGATGAATTCCGTCATTTTTCTCCAAAATGTTTCCTTGTCATGCGCCCATGGTGGTGCATAGGCAAAAACAATAATCATTTCATTATGGGTGTGTTTTTGTGTGTTTGAGTCTTTTTTTTTAGTTTTGTCTTTTGTTTTGAGTCGTTTGTGTAGCTTTTCATATTTCTTTAAGATATGGAGTCTACATAAGCTTTGGTGGTGTTCTATAGGTTTTTAGAAGCTGTTTGGAGCAACTTTTGAGAAAAGGAGCAAATTTGAGGAAAAGCTTTAGGAATGAAGTCTATAAAGAGGTGAAGAATCAAGTTAGAGCTAAGAAATAAGTAAAGAAACTCGTTACAAAGACATAGGAAAAAGAATCGATTCAAACCGAGGTGAAACGAATTAGCTACTGAAGTTTTACTCTCAGTAAAAAAGCTATTTGTAGTGCTGAAGGGACTCGATAACGGCCTTGTGAGGATCGATACTGAGGCTGCAGGGGTCGATATCGAGGTTCACAGGGTCGGTAACGAGGCTCTCAGCAAAAGAAGAGAAGTTGAGAATTCAGCAAAGTCCTACCGACCCTGACGGGGTCAGTACCGAGGCACTCAGTGTCGGTAGCGAAGACAGAGTCGACGCTTTTAATGCGCTTTTATCTTATATCTTTTATGTCTTTAGATAGTTTTAAGGGATATATCTTTTTGAGATTTATTTTCTTATAGATAGTTGTTTAGATAGATTAGTTTCTCTATAAATACTCTTATTCCCCCTTTAGTTTTCTGATCATTCAATTAAGTAGTTTAGGAGATAGAGTAGAGAGAGGAGGCGTGAGAGGGAGGACGAGTTTGTGGATTGTAAAGGAATGTTTTGTTTAGATTCAAAGTTGTAAGCTTTCTCTTTTATTTATTTCAGTTGTTCTTAATTATGATGTGTGAGTAGTCTCTTTCTCTCTAAGGTTGGGGTTAAAGCAAACAATGGTTGTGCATGGTTATTTGTGATCATGATTTGATTGTCTTTATTGCATGATTCTATTCTCTTGTTCTTAATCCTTGAAACGAAAGCTGAAAGGGAATTTCTCATTCATAGTTGAAGTGAAAGCGAAAACCTTGAATCAGAATAGTCAACTTAGGGTTTTGAAACGAAAGTGGATCAATCCTAGTTGAAGTAGAAGAGATATATAGTAAATTTATTGATAGGACGAAAGTTGATTGATTTACTTGCTTAGTTGACGAAAGTTGATGACTTTATGTGATAAAGGCATGATCTTTATGTCTCATTAAACATTTGTATGCATGATTGTTGTTGTGGGGATACCTTAATTTTAGAATTTCTCTCTTTTGACTTAAAAACCTGAACTTTCTCTCTTACTTGCACCCTAAGTAAGAACAAAACTTGATACTGACTTTCTCCCGTGGACGAACCTGACTCCCCTATACTCAGCGGGGTGTTGATTATAAATTTATTTGTTGTCAAGAAAACCATATCAACAAATACCAATGAAACGGTCATATTTATGGATTGTGTCTAGTGTTTCGTTCACAAGTTGTTGCCCCTTCCATAGGACGCATATTCCGCCAGAGCACCCATTAGTCGGCAAGAATTCAATTAAGTCAAAACCCGCTTTTAGTAAATTTTTACAGTTGGGGGATTTTGGGCTTTTCTTTCCACCAGAGCTATTAGGTTAATATGTTCCAAGCGGCATAATGCGTTGATTTCAGTCTAAAAAACTTGTGCATTATGCCCCTTCAATTACACAAGGCTAGCTTCATGAAAAATCGATCTTATTGTGGTTTTTGGTCATTAATTTTCTGGATCTTTTCCATGATAATGAGTACCTATGAGTATTGTCCCACCTTGACATGTTTAATTAACATGCAATCGGTCGGATTTAGGCCAAGGTGTGTGCCTTTGATATTGCACAAGTTAATAAGATATACTCCCTCCGTCCCCAAGAGATTGTCTTGTATTCCTTTTTGGGTGTCCCGAAAAGTTTGTCCATCTTTTCAACTTTTCTTTTATATCAATTTTTTCTTATAATATTACACTTATTCTATCTCATTTTTTACCTCCATTACTTAACAAAAAATCTACCCCTTTAAACACCCTTTTAGTCTTTTCATTTCTTTTTCTTTTTCTTCCCACTTTTACCCATCACAATCACACACTCTCTCCTCTCCTTATTAGCTACTTTTTCCTATCTATCAATTTTCTTAATAAATGTGAAAATTGTCCTTTAGGACAATCTCTTGAGGACGGAGGGAGTACAATTTACAAAATTTTATTGGCCTTTTTGAACATTAATATTTGTCACTTGTAACCATTTTTTGATTAGTGGGTTTATTTTTATTTTGTTTTGACACCCCTACAGCTAGGACTGTCGAAATTTGACCCGACCCGAAAACTTCACCCGATCCGTTCGACTCTGAACCCGACCCGACCCGGGAAAAATATATAAATTTTATACCCGAGACATGTTTCACTCGAACTAATTTGACCCGAATCCGAAAAAACCCGAAATCAAGATTAACCCAAAATCAATTATACCCGAATGGACTAGCCTGGTGCAACCCGATATCCGATGCTACCCGACCCGAAGTCATCCGAAAATACGAAGTTACCTGACCCGAAACCATCCGAAAATCCGAAGTTACCCGACCCGAAGCCATCCGAAAATTACATTATGTTTTAAAATATTAATAATAGTGAATATTTATTATAATTATGTTTTTAATTTAAATGTTACATTATATATTTAGACCCTAGAGTAGTTAAACTACAAAAAAAATCATTCGACGGCTTACTCGAAATCAGATTAACCCGAAATTCGAAAAATCCGAAACCCGACTCACCCGAAATCCGATTAAATCCGAAATCTAACTAACCCGAAACCGGACTTATCCGAAATCTAGTTGGACCGAAAACCGAATGACCCGATCGGAATTGACCCGAAATCCGACTTTGCCCGATTAATTGAACACCCGACCCGAAATAATCCAACCCAATTTAGCCCGAATTGCAAAATATCCGAATTTGACCCGAATCCAAACTTACCCGAAACTAAATTAACCCGACCCAAACCCGACCTGACCCGCCCGATTGACACCCCTCCCTACGGCTACCACCAACATAACAAATTTAATAAGTTTATTTTTAATGTTATATATGTATTCTGAAATCGAGGTGCAATGAACACGGCGCGGCCTCTATATTCTATATCCTGCTCCAACGTGGTGGGGAGTGGGGACTGGGGATTGATATGACTAGCTATCTAACCCAACATCATAAAAATCTCTTCAGCTACCAATATTATGAGCAGTAGCTGGAGATGACATCAATTAAAGGGCACACTGGCAAATCATTAAATATTGATTTATTAATTGGCCATGTGTAAGTAGTTGTTGTCGATCGCGATCGATGGCTCTCGCCTAACATTAAAACATGGGTTATATACCTAAAACCCTCCTCTAACACGAACTTCATGTTTTTTTATTTTTTTTTATTATCTTGGTACGACGCGTAGAAATCGAAACGAAAATCTAATGATAATATTATGAAGTCTTTAGTTACTTGACTTAATACTCGAAGGGCGAAGGCTGAAAACCAATTTTATTAGACAAGTTCATCAATACTGACCAATTGTGCATCGAGTTTTTAATGCACATCACTTTGTACATTATTACCAACACTTTGTTCATCATTACTAGTACTTGTGTTCATTAATATAATCATTTGTTTGTGAATTGAAATAAAATTTTATTTTTTGTGTCAATATCATCCATTTATATATTAAGGACTATGCATTTGTGTATTTTTGCTTTTATTTTATGCTTTAAAGCTATATGTTTTTCTTATGCATATAATCAGTTTTGATTCATATACTCATATCATTAGTTTCAATACACACATATATTTATCTAGTTTTTATAGTAGTTATACGAATCCTTTCTTGAGAGCAAATAGTTAATATATTAAATATCTAATTCAGCTAAGTCAATTATACATGGTAGAATATCAATTACAAAGGCTTGTTCATGTCTGGATTAAGATACAAATGTATGATAAAGTGAGCTAAATAATTTCCATGTCTACCTATATGAGCACAACAAAAAGAAATAAATGAAGTGCTCAATAAACGTATATAATCTAATATAGTACCTAAATAAGATAAGTTTGATGTAGAAGCGTGAATGCAAATGATAATAGATAAATAATCTGACTTTGCAATAATATGATATATGCTAAGAGAAAGATTCAGCTGCAAACAAAGAGGAGTGCTTGTGCCCTTAGCTATGTTTGGAGCCTAAGAAGTAGCCACATGTTTCACAGCAGCAACAATGATAAATCCAAAAAAGTCAAGCAAGACAATATCAAGACTGATATCAAAACAATTAGATTTGTCTCACATACGACTACTTATGATGCACACATATATTAATGCATAAAATTTTGATACACATTTTGCCATTTATATGCACAAACAATAGGTTTTTTATGCACAAACAATAGTTTTTATATGCACAAAATCACAATTTTGATGAACAAAATCACAATTATGATGTACAAAGCAATAGGTTTTGATGAACAAAATCACAATGTTGATGTACAAAATCACAATTTTCATGAGGGCTGAACAAAATTTGTCGATCAGTTTATCCGATCCGTATTTATCCCTAACCAAAATTATCCATTTGAAATTTATCTGTATCCGATCCAATCCGGCTGATTTTTCCGGATACTCGAACTGGATACGGATCGAGGTTTAAGCTAAACAGATATATCCGAAAGATTCGGTACTATTTATATATATATATATTATATGTTTTTGAATAGGGAAACTAATATTTAAATAACATAAAGATGACATTAATAGAGTAATGGGTCGTTTTACAAGAGTATATATATATAATCATAGCCCATTGGCCAATGAGTTTGATCTAATCTTTATAACCTATAAAACTCTCCCTCAAAGACCAATAAATGATAAATATAATTAATAAATAATCAATGGAGGATTAAGGTCTGATGGTGTTTAATCTTCTAAAATTCACGAGAGTGAATGGGCATGACCAATTAATCCAGCCATTCACAATCAGAAAACGTGTTAGTAATAAGAGCATTAATTGTCATTCAATGTATTAGCCCTCTCAACTTCTAGCCCTTTCAGCAACTCCAACCGATTTATGTTTGAAGTCAAAACATGAGAAATATTTTTAAGCAGACATATAATTAACTCTCTAATTTGCACGAAATTAACTGATTTCTCTTAGCCTCTCAGCTTCTTCCTTTTTGTAACATCAGTCCTTTCCCCTTCGTTGTTGAATATAGTAACATCATATTAATCAAGTAGCCTTTCACCTTCCCAACAATAGACTTTCACCCTTGCACTATATAGATAGCTCTACCTCGGAGCCCATACTTTTCATCCAGCCAGTCATAGTTCCATCTTTAGAGTCCGCGCGTTCTCCGATTTGAAGAAATGATATAGGTTTGTGTTGTTCCCATTTTGCTTTCATACTAAGGATCCTTCAAGTATTATAAACATGTATTACAATTTAGTTTTCACATGAGCAGGAAAATTGGAGGCACCTTCATCCATGGTTACCAAGAAAATGTTAGCCTTAGATTCCAAAACACATGTGAGCCCACATTTTGGCATTTTGCAAGCTTGATGAGTTGTGGGATGGTGGTAAACATGAACTCGAAGTGATGTTGTGCAGAAAGTGGGATGCAACAAATGCTTATGGAAAATATATTAGTAATGAATTCCTTGTTTCAGACAATAAGGTAAATTATCTTACATTTGCAACCCGAATTTGTATTCACCCTCCCTCTAATATATTTCTTTGTTTCAGACAAAAAGGTAAATTATCTTACTGAATTCCCTGTCATAAACAAATACTAATGACTATAATATATTATCCCTCCACCAAACCAACCTTTCAAAATTAACGGTTAAATCTAATTTCCCTTCATTTTTTAGTTTTATCAATTCACACATACAATTACCATTTCTATTCTAATTGAAATAATATACACATTCACCTATGTTTATTTTATAAAATAAAAAACAATAGACACGAAGTCATATCTCGTCCATCGGACGGGCCAAGCCTTCTAGTAAACTCTAACAATCCTCTACTTACCCACAACCCCATTTAGTTATATTTTTTAAAACAAATTTTCTTGTTTGTAAGAAAACTAATGCTACCCTAACCTTTCTTTTATAACCCTAGATCCATGTTTCCGTATTCTAAAACTTGGCATATGATACCTCTAAATAATGTTGTTAAGCAGCTTTTTGGCTTAGATTAGCGGATATTGGATATCCGCGGATCCACCTTGTTTTCTTGAATCAAAATAACAATGTACAGAATAGATATGTTGGGTATTCACTCCCGGATATCAGATACAATCGAATATTTTCTTCCGGATATCTGGCATATAACGGATCGGATACGAATCGGAATTTTTAGAATTGTTTACCGGATATCCGGTATACCGAATTGGATATATCCATTTGCTCATCCTTAGTTTTGATGAACAATCTGGCCGCGCGCCCTATATCCTCTTTTTTCAAAAATACGAAAATAGTTTGCAAAAAATTCCCCTGTGCCGTTTTCCCCCTTTTTATGTGAAACGATCAACACCCTTGATTTTTCTCCATCTAACGACTCTTATTCTTTCTTATTTCTCACCTGCAAGCCCATTCTGACCTGATTCATATTCTTATTTATAACATATAGTCTTCATTTTTCTTGTCTAAATAGTGTGAAAGACAAAAAGATTTTACTAGATTATAGATTTCACGGCCACATGAAACAAACAATAGCCTCATGAACTTTTTTGCTGTCGTAGATGAACTATTTTTTGACTGGAAAACTCTCTTGCCTTTTCACTCTTGATCAAGGGCTTACTAATAGACATATGATAACTTAGAGCACAAAGCTCTTTGTAGGATAGAATAACATGAAAGATCATTCTATATCTAAATATATACAATAGGATCAATGGCTTGAACGCGTCTGACTTGTAAGGAGTCATCATCAACTTGTTCTCTAACTAATTGATAATCAAACTTAATGTTTTTGGAACATTGATGGAACATTAGATTAACAGACATATTTGTAGCACTTAGGTTGTCACAAAGTAGTATAGGCGGTCACTTAAGTGGGGGTTGGAGTTCTTGAAGAAGTTGTTGGATCCAGATTAATTTCATAGCAACAAAAGCAATAGCCCTATATATTCTACCTTAGAGCTTGAATTAGCCAATACATCTTGTTTCTTAGAAGATCAACTAATTAAATTTCCACCGTAGAAAATAGCAAAGCAATGTTGAGAACGACAACAATCAACGTCAAAAGCCCATCATGAATCAGAAAAGGCAACAAGACTATTGTCAAAAGCCAACCGAAATACTAGAGCTGAATGGCGTCCCTTTAGATAGCACAATAGGTGTTTAATAGCCTACCAATAAGCCTTTATTGGAGCATACATAAACTGACAAACACGATTAACTGCATAAGATATTTCAAGATGTGTAATAGTGAAACATTAAATATCACCAACCACACTCTTGTATAAATGTGGGTTAACTATGAGATAACCTATTTTATTCAGATGATAACCAAGTTCTTCAAGAGTGGGCATGGCACCGTGCATTTTACTCTAAATAAGAAGGTCCTTGATATACTTTTATTGAGATAGAAGAATAGAGTCCTTAATACGAGATAATCAATGCCCAAAAAGAAATACATATTATCAAGATCATGCGGAGAGAAGGCACTATTAAGAATTTGGATGAAACGTGCAATCTTTGATAAGTTCAAGCTTGATAATTAGATTACCAACGAAAAAAAAGTATAAAGATAACTGATGGACTGATGGCGTCGAGCCCTGGCCCAAGTCGGGCTCCGACGATTCTGAGGCGTCGTAGGCCATGGCGACTCCCTTGGTGCGCCCATGCCGGTGCGACCCTCTTGGCCTAGCCGAGCCACATTGGTATCTATCTCTTTTATTATTATTTATGTTGCATGACTTTATTATTATATATATTTCATGTATTTGTTATATATATTATTATTATGTTATTTTATTTTATTAGGCGTGTATCTCGGTTTGCATATCGGGATTAATCCAAGTGTGTTCCATGAAGGAGTGCTCTATATAAAGCCCTCCTTGCATCTCTTTGCAGTGTATTTTGGTTTTGTGTGGAATAGAGATTACTCTTCCAACTTAGCTCTTACTCCCAAAGCTCTCTTCTCTCTTTTGCTCTCCAATCTCAAATCTCTCAAACACCATTTTTCTGTTTGCGTTGCTTGTACGACTTGTCTACGAGACCGGATCCTTGGAGAAACGGGATCCGATCCCCTCAGGTTGTTATCATTGGTATTAGAGCCTATAGTCTTATAAGTCACTCGATTCCATTTGTTCACACAATTTCTTGTCCTAGTTGATCCATCCATATTTATTGTGTGCGGTTGTTGTTGATAAAAAAAAATTGAGTGAAAAAAATCAGAGATCTACATTGTCCTACTCGGTTCTACAAATCAAGTATTTGGCCGAATTGTTTTTTCTCTAGTCCCTGCAAAATTGTAGTGTAGTATTCAATTGCTATGAAATTGGATTAACCTCTTGATGATTACTGGCCATGTGAAATTTTGGATGTGTGTTCGTTTCATCTAGCATTTATAGACACGTTTGTTTGGCTAGATAATCAGCATACAATTCCATTAATTACTCCAATTTAATTTGGTTCCGATTTTTGCCAAGAATAGTCCAATTTGATATGGTCTCGATTTTTGTGCGAAGAATAGTCCAAATTGATTTGGTTTCATTTTTTTCGGTGTGATGTTAATTGGGATCAAATCCCATTAGGGGCGTTTGGTATAAAATCAAGTTTGGGTTTGAAATGAGGTATGGGATTGGGAAGGTATTTGGTTGGAATTTGATTCCTAAAAACATATATTTGGTTACTATCTTGAAATGACGTTTAAACCCATACCCCTATTTGGTATTATCAAACATGAGATCTGGAATGAAATTATAAATATTTTAGTTTAGTCTCTACTCTTTCTTGTATTCCACATTTAACATTAGTGGCATGTAAAATTATAATTATGGGTTAAGTAAAAGTTGCAACCATCTGGAAATTGAAGGATAAAACGAGATGCACTATAAATCAACTAAGAAAAAACTCATCGCCTTGAGTTCTAAATCAGAATATAATTTCTTCCTAAGCTCTAAATTTGTGAACGCTAGATATGTAACACCCCGACTTTCGTCGGGGCACTACCCGGTGGTAGACCCTGTCTGGGACTACTCAGGTTGGTTTCACAACAAGTTCGCTAGGATCTTGCAACTCGGGCACGGCGAGAAACAAATAAAACTTTCGACCTTTATTTTAAACTGAATGTATAAAATATGATAGCATTATCGACATCATAACAAAAGATATCAATCAGACTATTCTGTAATCTCAAACTATCCTAAATCAGTTCTATCCAACTAGTAACAAAATAATTCACAGACAACTTTTAGTACATCAATAACTAGATCCCAACAACCCGACCTAATGACACGTCGCCAATATTCGCTTCACCACTTTGTAGAGAATTCATCACGATTCTTGAAAAGTACCTGAAACTGTAAAAATATTCCCCGAAGGGTCAGCTACAATTCTAATTCAAGCTAGAGAGCGTGAGATCCATATAGAACGTTTGATAAACCACACAGAACCCTAGCAATCAGTTTTCTCACAGAAATCAATAATTATCAATTCTTACCAATTCAACACTTAACGTTAAATAGTCACACAGACACCCATACACACAGACACACAATCAGACAGACACGAATACACACACACACATACACACATACACACATACAAACCACATCACATTAAAATACAACAATACTGCAATAGTAAAATTAATACAGATAGCATCAATAATAGTAACAAGGATAACAATAATATTCATAAAGATCTTCCCAACATATATAACCACAAAATATATTACGTTAAACAAAACCCATTAACACAAGACCATTCAACAAAATCCATCGAATAATATAGCAATCAAAACAATCCTCCTCAAATCAAAATGGCACCCTTCGGCCTCTCATCCATGGCGCACGGTCAGGGCGCGTACCATATACACGTGCCCATTTCCTTCATCCACCCTTCTTTCCCCGGCTAAACCTCTACTAGAGCGTCTGCCAAAACAATTTAGTTTATTTTTAGAAGGGGGTCCTTTCCAGCCGCATGACCATGCTCGGGGGCCACTCCTTCTTCAGCTTATCCCGTGCTCCATGGCCATACCGGTGGAACCCAATGCACGCATATCGAAAAATGTTTAAAAATAATTTTTCATAATTCCCCAAAATATATACAAGCACGTAATATGAATTCATTCCAAAATAAGGTTTGCACATTCAGTTCAATCATTTAACACATAATGGTCGTAAGCAAAGCAAGTCGACAAACGATTAACCTCGAACAACAGAAACAAACACGCAACGAAAGAAAGATAGACTCGAACAAGTCGCAATCACAATAACAAGCACAACCACAGTCACAATCCGAGCGCAACCACAATTCGAACGTAATCACAAATTCAAACACAATTGCTTTCACATTCTCAATTACAATTGCAACCACACTCATAGTTACAGTCAGAATTACAATCACAATCAAACTTAAAACCACAAACCGAATCACAATCACAGTTATAGCTACACCAACAATTACAAATATAATTACAACTTCAACACCAGTACAAGCACAAGCACAAACACATTTACATTTACAAAGACAATTACAATTATAAGTTTCAAACGCACAATCGCAATCGCAATTACAATACAGTTACAAACACAATTTACAAATATGAGTACAACACAATTTTCAAATATAATTACAACCTTCACAAGCATAGAGAGAAAATTTTGCTTTAAAGGAATTAATATGCAGAGGGACTAGTTCCCAAAAACCAATTCCACATACATGGCACTCAATCTAACAAGAATTGAATTAAGCCGAGCAAGTCGAAGAACGACTTACCTCGAGTGGAGTGTTTCTGACAACCGCGAAAAGCTAAGAGTTCGAACAAACGAGATCCCCTAACAGCGTAACGATAAATTTAGTAACATAGAAGGCACAGAGTGTAAAGAAACTACCAATTAAAGATCGGACCCGACGCCTAATGATATACACTAAATAGCCACTAATCTAGATAGAACTCTTTAAACATAACCAAATATACCCATTATTTGGCGCTTTTAATCATATTTAACTCAACTAATTAACTATTAAATAAAAATAAAAGTGATAACATCACCCAACTACCACTTTACTTCATTAAGCAACATATATATACACTTATCAATTTACTTCATTAAACAACATATATATATATACACTTATGTACATATACATATACTAACTAAGTTACATTTAGTAACTAACTGTATATTTTATGGCTCAATAAACTTAGTAGATGACTAATTTAACATAACCTACTGACTTTAATTAAATCAAACAACCAGCATTAATTGGTTTTCCCAAAGCTCGAACATTTTCAGCCAAAAAAAACGATTAAACAAGAAGCTTGTACATGTATTCTGATCGCACACATACTTATCTACATATCGATATATAGTAACGTAACAACCTAAATATATATATATATATGTAATTATAGATCCCATTTTTATATGAATCCAAATACAAAAATTGACATATTAGTATATAAAAATTACCACTGAGCCGACATACAAACATGAGATTACAATTCAGACTTTAATTTGAATAAAAACCCACAACTAATTACACAAAGATGCTGCTCGAAACAGATTCGGGACTAAACATACTCGAGAAGGTCACATGTAACCACAAAAACAAGAATAGAGCCCTAGGTTCCAAATAAGATCACCAAGGCCTAATTGCAATTGATTTCCAAAATACAGTCAAACCTAAGAGATTATCACACCAGGCGAACAGTAACTAGACTTGTCAAAAATCGAAAGCCAAACTCGAATTACAAGCACAACCGACCGAGTAACTTGAGCACATCTGGACTACACCATTACAAACAACATAGACTAAACAAAACCAGAAAGCAGAGCGAGTATAAAATTCCAACCTGAAGAACACTTGGCTTCACTGACCTATTCGCGGGAGAGGCGGAACGCAACGCCGCAGATTCAATTTGGCGGCAAGTGCAGCAAGAGCCGATCGACTAGCATTTGGCGTGTGTCACTTCAACCGGTGAAGATGGTGAGGAACGACGACAGAACTGAAGCAGGACCCTTTGGAACTTGTCGGGTCCGGATCAACGTGCGACAACCCCGGGAGTTGAGTGACCTAGTGGTCTGGTAGGGCGGCGTTAGGCGAAATCCGATCGAGGTATCGTATCGGTGGTCGATCGCGATTGGACTGGACGGCGACGAGCTCAACGACTGCGCGGCGGCGAAACTCGAGATGAGTCCGGTTGCTCAGCCCACAGGTGACTTGAATGAAGGTCCAATCGACGTCCGAAATACCAGGCGGATAAACACGAAAGAAGCTCGATCACTTGGTGATGGCGGAGCTTCTATGAAAGGAACGAACCGGACGAGATCCAAGAGGCATCGACTCGTTTTGGAAAGGCAGCGGGTCCACGGCGAACAGAACAACGAATCTTCTTCTTCCCATTGGGATCCAGGGCTAGGAAAGTCGACAAGCGAACCCGAGCAACAACCAAAGCTTGAAGCCGAGGAACTACAAAAGCGAAAGGAGAGGGAGAAGGAAGACGAGACAGAAGCGGAGGCGTGGTTTTACTGGCAACAAGGGGTGGCTAGGAGAAGTGCAGCGGCCTCCCCCTTTCTAAAATCTCAAGCGGCTCACAACTAGGGTAGGATTAGGGAAATTGGAGGTTGAAAAGGAGAACCGAGATGGTGAAGACGGGCCCAAGTATGGGCTTTTCGGCCCAGCCTCACCAACAAGAAAGTAGAGCTTATTGACCTTTAGGCCCAATTACAAAAATAAGAGTATCAAGGGATGGAACGGATCAATTATCGGATTTTCGAAAAATCGGGTATTACAAGATACAAATCAATTGAAATCATCGAACTTCACATCACCATTATAAGCCAAACAAATCAATTTGTTAATTAACTCCGAAATATAGAACCCAAATTCCACCATTATAAGCCACAATCCAGTCTACTAATTATCGATCCCTAAATTATAAATCAAAATTAATTATAAGATTGAATTTGGGCCCTGTATATCACAAATCAATCTACTAATTACAATATGAGGAACGAAGATTCTGATATCCATTATAGCCCACATAATTCAATATATTAATTTATCATTTCCTAAATTGTAAATAAAAAATTATTTAGTAGATTGAATTTGGGCCTTAAAAATCACAATTCAAGGTGACGTGGAACGATGAAGGAGGAGATGAGGAACAATGAAGGACGAGCAGAGAAGTCGATGCAGCGACACGGGCATATAAGGGAAGTGAAGAGAGGAGGGGGTTAGGTTTTAATTTCATTCTATGTGGGAATGAGATCTCATACCCAAGGGAGGGGTAGAGTTTGAGAATCTCATACCTATCAGGTTTACGGTTTGGGTTTGAAAGTGCAAAAATAGCATACCAAACATTAGGTATGAGGTTTCCATTCCTGAGCCCCATACCTTCATTCCCGAAACCCGACTACCAAACTCCCTCTAATTATAAACACTTTTTTCGTTTTTCTTTTTACTTTTTTTTATGCCAACAGGTTGGGGTATTAAAAAAAATTATAGTGAGAAACTTCGGTTAAAAAATAGTCGAGAGGTTCAACAGTATTATATACTTAAAAAAAACTTGTTAGCCGAGCTTCAAAATAAATTGCCTCGTGTGCTCATCATTCTTGTACTTAATTAGCTTTCTCCTACGTTACTTGTAGGAAAATAATCTCTACAAGGAAAAAAACAGTAAGTAGAAAAACGAATGTAGGCCGAGGGATTTGATGAGTTATTGTACTATGTGGTGGAGGAATCCACTGCCTTAGAAACAATACGTCCGGACACTAATATAAATCCAATCGAGCGTTTGTCCCCCAAGGATTAAGCGCAACATCCTTCGAACCCGTGCACTCGGATAAGAAGGAATGAGAATGGAGAATTCAGAACTATAGAGAGCTACGAGATTGATTTTGAGAAAGCAGTAGAAGAGAGAAATGTTGGTTGTGTTTTGAGGAGATCCAATCATGGGATTTAAATAGATCAAACGCATTTGTCATCCCACAATCTTCTCCCAACAACCCACGAAATCCTCTTTAGTTGAAAACGGTTTGATATACTCGTTTGACCAATTCAAATGGGTAGTTCCCAAGTTTCGGAAACAGAAAACAAATTGAAAACGGAGAATCTGTGGAAGAGTTATCGTCAAACTATTCCGCAAATCTCGGAGGCCCAGATTTAATAAAATAGATAAAACATCCCGGAAAAAGATAAGCCCCAGCACAACACCGCGCATGCTTCACGAACACGAGCCGAGCCGGTCAGACAGCGGCGGCGGCGCGCGCGCGAGGGGGCATTCCTCTCTTTTCTCTCTAATTAGTGGTGTACACTTAGCTCTTTTTAAGTAGCCATTTCTATGGCCAAACTACTGATGTGGGAATGCCAAAAGCAAGTCACCACTTTGCACTTTTTGCACAGCTGTACACCACTTTAACTCACAAGTCTGTATGTGTTGAATGTTATTAAATTCCAACAATCCCCCACCATGCAGAACTTATGACACACTGTTCTGAATAGGCTTTTACGACTTAGTGCTTAAGTAGGTGGTATCTTTTGATTTGAACCAACTACCTTAGTGAACTAAGGGATGTTCTCAAACCAAGAAGTGAACAAGTCTTGAACTTCTGACTTTCTTTGAGAGTGTTACCTAAGGACACACACTTTGTTAGTTTACCTTCCATTCCCACGATTGAGATCTCACTTGTTGAGTCTCGTTCTCTTGGGATGCTCATGAGTGCCCTCAAAGGTCTTTTCAAGCCTCTTGGATTACCCAAATGCACTCAAGTAGGTGATCTCATCAAGTTTGTCTCATTACAAACCAACCTTTCGGGCTATGAAATCATTAAGAGCTTGAAGATCAACCTATCAATTTTCTATTTCATTTCGCCATAGGATTAAGAAAGCTTAAGCTTTCATATGGGTCTCAATCCCATTCCCCTCGACGATTCTAGGACCATTTTCCTATTTAACCCTTTTGTTAAAGGATCTGCCAGATTTCTTTCTAACCTTATGTACTCCATTGTGAGTACTCCATTTAGAATCAAGTGTCTCACAAACTCATGCCTGATACGTATGTGCCTCTTCTTTCTATTATAAGAACTACTCTTAGCAACTCTCATAGCTGCTTGTGAGTCACAATGTAGAGATACGGGAGGTGTCGGCCTCCCCCACACTGGGATGTTTTTCATTAGGCTTCTTAGCCACTCGGCCTCTTGCCCAGCTAAGTCAAGAGTTATAAACTCCGACTCCATAGTACTATAGATCTTGCTATAACATGTCTGCTTTGCAGACTTCTAAGATATAACTACACCACATAACGTAAACACATAACCACTAGTAGAGCTTACTTCATTATTATCAGATACCCAATTTGCATCACAATATCCCTCTAACACGTTAGGGAATTTCTTATAAAATAAACCCCAATCAGCAGTACCTTTTAGGTACTTTAATAATCTCTTTAGGGCATTCCAATGTTCATTACTAGGATCCTCTTAAAAAAATGTTCATTACTAGGATTGTGGGTATATCTGCTTAATCTACTTACAACATAGGCAATATCAAGTCGAGTATAATTCATCAAGAGCATCAAGCTACCAATTATCTTAGCATATTCAAATTGAGAAACACTTTTCCCTTTATTTTTCTTTAAGTGTATGCTAGGATCATAAGGTGTTCTTGCAGGCGTGACATCAAAAGAATCAAATTTTCTTAGCATTTTCTCTACATAATGAGATTGACAAAAAGTGAAACCATCTTTAGTTTTTTAACTTTCACATCCAAAATTACATCAACTTCACCTAGGTCCTTCATCTCAAATTTTGAAGATAAGAAATCTTTGGTCTGATTAATTACATCTAAATGTATCCCCATAATTAGCATGCCATCAACATACAAGCATATAATCACACATTTAGCATGTATCATCTTAGTATAAACGCATGCATTAGAGTCATTAATGACAAAACCAAAGCTCATAATAGTCTTATGAAATTTTTCATACCATTGCTTTGGAGCTTGTTTTAGACCATATAAAGATTTCTTCACCTTAAACACCTTGTTCTCTTGTCCCGGGATCACGAATCTAGGAGGTTGTTGCATATATATTTCTTCATCAAGATCGCCATTTAGAAATGTTGTTTTAACATCCATCTGATGTACAAACAAATTATAAGTGGATGCTAGCGCAATCAATACACGTATAGTGGTGATCTTAGTAACGGGTGAATAAGTCTCAAAATAATCAATACCATATTTTTGTGTAAATCCTTTGATTACTAATCTTGCCTTATACCTTTCTATAGTACCATAGGTTTTCAATTTTTTCTTGAAAATCCATTTGCACCAAATGGCTTTACTACCTCTAGGTAAGTCTACAATTTCCCAAGTCCCATCAGATATAATGGAATCCAACTCACTGTTAATGGCAACTCTCCAAAAAACTTGCATCTATTGAACTCATGACTTCTTCATAAGTTTTAGGATCATTTTCTATCATATGAAGGCTAATCACAGATTCATCAATTTTATCTATGTCTTTGAGTTCCAACAAGAAGGTAGTCACAAAATTAGGACCAAAGTTTGTTTCTGTTCTACGTCTTTTACTTTTTCTAGGTTGAACGTCATCAACATTTTTCCTAGGCTTAGACGTAGGCAAAACATTAACAGGAGAAGACACATGCATGTTTTTCAAACGATAAATGTGCTAAAAACATTCAGCATCACAATATTTACAAACAGATTTATCATTCAATTTCATAAATCTATATGCAGCACTACAATCAGCATAACCAATGAACACACAATCAAAGGTCCTAGAACCAACTGTTTCACGTTTAAAAGAAGGAAAAGCTACTTTAGCTAAACACCCACACACTTTCAAATATGACAAGTTAGGTGCATAGCCTTTCCAAAGTTCATAAGGGGTCTATTCTAGTTTTTATGCGGTAACCTGTTTAAAACATGGTTTGTAGACAAAATAGCTTCACCCCACATGTTATTAGGTAAACCAGACCTAATCAACATAGCATTCATCATTTCCTTTAAAGTCCGATTTTTCCTTTCAGCTATTCCATTTTGTTGGCGAGTGTAAATTGCAGTCATCTCATGAACTATACCATTATCTTGACAAAACCTTTTTAAAGAATCGGTTGAGTATTTTCCTCTTCGATCAGACCTAATCCATTTAATCTTTCGGTCTAGTTGGTTTTCTACTTCTTTTTTTGTATATTATAAATATTTTTTCAGCTTCATCTTTAGATCATAACAAGTATACTTTAGTATATCTTGAAAAGTCGTCAACAAAAGTGATGTAATAAGGCTTACCACCTATACTTTTAGAATTTTTAAAGTCAGCTAGATCCGTGTGAATTAATTCTAGCAATACTGTATTCTTGTTTTCTACAGGTTTGTAGGGTTTTCTAATGAATTTTGCTTCAGAACATACATCACATTTTTATGCTCGGTTTTGGTTAATTTCGGAATTAAACCTGCCTTGCTTAAACGATCTATAGTATTCACATTCACATGTCCTAATTTAGCATGCTATATATCAAAGGACTCAACCATATAAGCAGAAGTAGAAGCTTTATTATCAGTCTCAACAATAGCAGATTCAAGCACAACCAAACCGTTCCCAGTCATGATACCCTTCCCCACACATTCACCATTTTTGCGAATCACTAATTTTCCTCCATCAAAGAGGAGTCTAAAATCAGCCTTAAAAGTCCAGCAGAAATCAAGTTCTTACGCAAGGAACATACATCACATTCATCAAGGATAATTTCTTTCCAGAATTAAGTTTCTATTGTTTCTAATCTGTGGGAAAATAATCTCTACAAGGCAAAAAACAGTAAGTAGAAAAACGAATGTAGGCCGAGGGATTTAATGTGTTACTGTACTGCGTCGTGGAGGAATCCACTGCCTTAGAAACAATACACCCGGACATTGGTACAAATCCGATCGAGCGTTTGTCCCCCCAAGGATTAAGCGCAGCGTCCTTCGAACCTGTGTACTCAGATAAGAAGGAAATGGAATGGAGAATTCAGAACTGTAGAGAGCTACGAGATTGATTTTGAGAAAGCAGTATAGAAGAGAGAAATGTTGGTTGTGTTTTGAGGAGAACCAATCATGGGATTTAAATAGATCAGAGGCATCTGTCATTCCACAATATGCTCCCAACAACCAACAAAACCCTCTTTAGTTGAAAACGGTTTGATAAGCTCATTTGACCAATTCCAATGGGCAGTTCCCAAGTTTTGGAAACAAAAAAACAAATTGAAAACGGAGAATCTGCGGAAGAGTTATCGTCAAACTAATCCACAAATCTTGGAGGCCCAGTTTTAATAAATTAGTTAAAACATCCTGTAAAAAGATAAGCCCCAGCACCACACCGTGGATATGTCACCAACACGAGCCGAGCCGGATGGACGGAGGCGGCGCGCGCACGAGGGGGCATTCCTCTCTTTGCTCTCTAATTAGTGGTGTACACTTAGCTCTTTATAAGTATCCATTTCTATGGCCAAACTACCGAAAACAAGTCACCACTTTGCACGTCACCACTTTGCACTTTTTGCACAATTGTACACCACTTTAATTCACAAGTCTGCATGTGTTGAATGTTATTAAAATCCAACATTATTTTGGTGATATGAGATCGTGTTTAGCTCTTGACTTTCACACCATAATTGGCATAGCCGTAAGCTGCCCTCACGATTGACCAAAATTAGCCAAACCCTTACGTGAACTTTGGTTTCGTGTGCATTGATTTGTTAATGTCTCTATATTATTGGTTTGCTTTTACTCTCTTGTTGTAATGTCTCATACAGGACTTCGACCAAGGTACTTTATCGGACATGACGATCCTGATATGTTCTTTCGGTGGACCAATCATATGGCATACTACTTCAGACAACGAGACTACGACAAGTTTGAGCAGTATGAATTCGCCATTAGTTGCTTCAACAGCTACGCACAAGACTGGTGGTCCTGTGTTGAAGCTAATATATGGTGTTGTCGTCGACCTCCCGTTAAGACATGGGGACACCTCGTATTTCTCATGGCTCGACATTTTGCTCTAAAGTTTGACGCTCAAGGTGTCTCAGATCGTACCTTAGCCATCATGGCCGGACATAGAGAGACTGACAAGCTGAAAGCCTTGGCGGCTCAACAAGAGAGGTCTCATACTAGCATGACATTGGCCCCATTCAGACCCACAGTCGTGCTTCCTATCGTGCCCACAACCGCCTCTAGTGCGATCAGTACCGTGTCTGCCCCTTTGTCTATCACGCCACTGATCGTGCCCATGCTTGATGTTCGTGTTTTTGGTATAGTTTTTAGTATGTTTTCTTAGTTTGTTAGGACTAGTTTTGATAAGTTTAGGGTTAGTTTTGTGTTTTTTTGGATGGTTTTGCATATTTTGTGAAAAGTATGGAAGTTACTCCGTTTTGTGTCTTTTTGTAGGTTTTAGCAAGGAAACGGTGCTTTTTGGAGCTGAATTTGGAATGCTATGGTGAAGGACGGAAGAATACGAGATGAAGAAGTCGAAGTCTAAGCTTTTAGAGTTGGAGTGATGAAAAAGTCAAAATCCAGGCTCGTTAACGAGGCTGTGCAGAGTCGTTAACGAGGCTTAGCGATAGGGTTTTTCGAGAAATCTTAGTGATGACCTACCGATGCTGTGCGGGAATTTATTCCGTGTCGGTAGAGTGTTTTTAATGAGTTTTAAGGTTATTATATTTTATTCTAAGTCTTGTTATCCTTCTAGGTTTTTATTTCTCTCTTTTTAGAGTAGGTTTCTATCTTTTAGGAAAGTTTTTATCTTATATCCTTATTTATTTAGATAGCTTTATTAGTATAAATACCCTTCTTTATAGCCTAAAGAAGGGGTGGCAAGTAGAGAAGAAGTAGGAGACGAGTTTGGAAGAGCCGAGAGAGAGAGAGAAGAGTCGGAGAAAGAGATCGAGCCACGGTGGAACGAGAATTAGCCGAGGTCGTTAATCACGAGTTTCGATTCGGTTTTGTATTTTTTCGGTTTCTTCTGAATTCTGTAAGACGATATTTTCTTATTAATTTGAAGTAGTTGTTTTGTTTTCAATGTTATCCTTTATAGAAGTTGTTTATTTTATAATTCTGAGTAGTGAGTAGTTTTCTTATCTAGGGTCGGGGTTGAAACCCGGCATAGTTATGCATGGTTTGATGAGTAAGATGATGTGTTGAATGCCTTCTATCTATTTTTGAGATTGCTTGTTGTGTTTATACCTAGATGAAAGTCGAGGTAATTTGAGTCTTAACTTGATCGAGAGAGAAAGTTAGAAACTTGAAGGTTGATATTGTTTGAATACGAAAGTTTCAAGCTTTGGATCCAAAACAAGTGATTGAGTGAATTAATTTATGAGAGTAGATTAACTTACTTACTAGTCCATGAAAGTTGATGAATTTATCTATTTAAAGGCATGATCTTTATCTTCTTACAAGTTTATATGCATGACTATGTTGTGGTGACCCTTGTCCTAGATCTTTGTTTTTATTTGAATTCTCCTAGATCGTATTCGTTACTGAGTTCGTAGCCTCGGTACCGAACTTATTTTTAGGTCGTTAGTAGTATACAGGTTCGTTAACGACCTTGACAAAGTCGTTAACGAGGCTGGCCGTGAGTATTTTGCTTGTTTTTGTTTGATATTCATTATTAGTAGTCGATAGATAAACAAACCATGCTTCTCGTGGAACGATCCTGACTCCCCTATACTCAGCGGGGTCTTGGAATTATAAATTTATTTGTTGTCCAGAGTAAAGGCTTGTCAACAAATTGACGCCGTTGCCGGGGAACCAACGAGTTTGTTTGTTTATCTGTGGGTTTGGGAATAGCCTGACCCCGTTTTTATTTTTAATTTATGTTTTCTTTGTCTGTTTTCTCAGCGTATGCCGGTAGGACGTCGAAGGCTTGAATTTGACAACGCTGGTTATTATTCAGAACATGAACGTTCTCTGCATTGTAGACGCCGAGAGAACCGATCCATGGCCACACCCGAAGAGATGGCTCGTCAGTTGGAAATCCTCCAAAACCAGATGGACACGTTGAAAACCGAGAAAGAAGGCGCTTCTGCCGAGGCTGAGGGTCAACGAGTTAACAATGCTCGTCTACAAGAAGAGCTGAATGCCTATCCGAGGAATGCCAAACAATACATGCATCCGGAACTGAGGGTGTCAGAATCCCCAATTGTGCTTCCGGAGATAGAGAAACCATTTGAGATTAAGTCTTAATTTATATCCTTGATTAAGCGGGCTTAGTTTGAAGGGAAACCTATTGAGTGCCCTATGGAACATAATAGAAATTTTCTTGACTTGTGTGACACCATAGCTGCTGAAGGTGTCTCACTTGAATATGTTCAATTAAAAGCTTTCAGGTGGCCATGGTCTCTTGTTGGAAAGGCCCTGAGCTGGTTGGAGAGCTTACCTCCTAAGTCTATCAGGACTTGGAAGAACTTGTATGATCAATTTCTTACAAAATTCTTCCCTCCTGCCAAGACAACGGAGCTGAGGAAGCGCATCAACTCCTATCACCAGCTGCCTAATGAGACTTTTGTTGAAAGATGGGAAAGATTTACAGAAATGCTTAGACAATGCCCCACTCATGGGCAACCTTTTTATGTTCTTCAAGAAATCTTTTTCCAGGGTATCAACGTCGAGACCAAGAAACGCATCAACACGCATACAACGTGCGCTTTTATAGAGATGGACCCTACGGCTGCATGGGAATTGATGGATAAGTTGTCCAATTATGATGCCATGTATGGAACCCAACAAACTCCCCAGCCCCAGAAGCGTCTCTACGTGCCTAACCGAGAAGAAGTTGACCCAGACGTTAAAAATCAATTTCTACAAGACGAGGTCAATCGCTTGAAGAAGCAGGTAAGTTTTCTGAAATCCTCTCAATCCTGTTAAGAGTGTGGCTCTTCTACCCATAGTACTTCTGCGTGCACTAACATAGAGCAGGTACGAGCCGTTGAGACAATTGCTGAAATGAATTACATGAGAGGCCCATACAGGAACCAGCCTAGTAATTTTGACAGGTCAAACAACTATTAGACGTGGGGCAATCAAAATCCAAATCCAAGCTATGCAGCGCGTCCACCGGATAGACGACCTACACCTTATCGACCTCCAGGCCATCAGGAGCCACCATCATGGGTACAAGGGTTACAGGAAAGCATCAATGGAGTCCACAATAAAGTTAATGAAGTTCAAGCCAACCTTAACCACCAAAGTAAAAGATGGGGAGAGTTCGATGTATAGATGAAGAATGTTGATTCCCAACTAGGGAACCTTGCTGCATAGCTTCCGAGGCCACAAGGGCAACTTCCGGGCCGTCCCGAAGAGAACCCTAAAGGACAGATAGCAGCGGTACATCTTAGGAGCGGAAAGACACTACCGGAGCATGTCCAAGCTAAGGACAAGACTGAAGAGGACGCCACAATTCAGCTCGTTAACGAGCCAGCGAGGGCAAGTACCGAACTGGGACAACATGGCGACGAGGCTCCCAGGGTCGTCAACAACCCTAGAATAGGTAAGTTTTCTAATCTGAGCCCTCCTCTCAATCCCGGGGTAGTTAACAACCCCATCAGGGTCGGTAACGATCCTCCAAAAATACCTAACGCCCCTAGTGTTGACCCGGTAACTTCACCTCTCGAGCCTAACTTGGTTCCGAGAATGGTGAAATCTCTTCCATTTCCCACTAAGAAATCTATGGACTCTACTGAGAGTAAATTCAAGCGTTTCGTAAAGATTCTTCAAGGCATTAATATTTCCATCCCATTCGCTGAGGCCCTAAGCGAAATGTTGGCTAACGACGTTGGAGGCAACCCGCTTTTAGTATAGGCTAGATTTTTTTCCCTTTCTTTTTAGATCTTTTTCCTAGCTTTCTTTCGAGTTTTGAGTAGTTTTTAGGATAGAAAATAGGATAGTTTCCTTTTAGCAAACAAGATGCAGGAGATGGGCTTGTAAACCATTCAAAGAGGGTAAAATGGCTCGTTAACGACCCACCCAGGGTCGTTAACGACCCGGTTTGGCGACCCGACTCGGCAAACGGGCAGGTAAGTTATTTTTTTAACCCTAATCTATCTTCTATCTTCTACCCCCCCCCCCTTGCCGCCTCTTACCTACCCCTCCTCCTATCTCTACCCTCTCCTATATAACCCTTCTAAACCTCCCAAAATTCTACTCTCAATTCCTCAAATCCAAAAGCTCAAACCCTCAAAATTCCTACCAAAAAACCGTCACCACCAATCGGAATTCACAACTCCACCGAACTTCGGAAAACACCCCGTTACCGAAGCCCGCAACCCTCGTTTTCATTACCTTCGAGATCCAGGCTCGTTAACCACCCAACCTTCGATCTTTGCTCTTCAATTTCTCAATCATCCGGTATGATTTCTAAACCCTAACTCTTTATTGCATGATTCATGGTTTTTAGGGTCAAGAATTTCATATCTAGATTGCGTTTATAGAGGTGGTTGAATTGCGTGTTTTATTCTTGCCCATGAATTTTGTCTCGATCATCGGCAGTGGTTCTCGATTTAGGAAGGTTATTCATGTCGAGTTCCCCATTGCAATATTAATTGGAAAAGCATGAATTTTCTTGTTCTAGATATTGAGTTCAATCTTCACCATGTTAATTTTGGGAAAATTCTAGCATGTTCCGAATGGGTAATTGAGTAAGTATGGGGTGCGTATATCCGATTGTGTGTCTAGTGTAGGATTATGGAGGATGCATGCTTAATTCATGGCTTATATTTTAGAGTTAATTACACTCGGATTTTGCGAACTGGTTCTCGGCAGATCGTTAACGACCCACCCAGGCTCGTTAACGACCCTGTGTATCTTCAAGGTTGAAAACAAACCAGTCTAGACCCGTTAACAGTCCAATTGGGTAGTTAACGACGAATCCCAAGGGCTGTTTCGAGACCAAAGTATGGGGTCTCTTGTTAATCTACTTGAGTGGATCTTATCTTGGAAAGTCATAGTTTTTTGTAGGACCGCATGGCAAGTTCAAGCCGAGCCACTACCCGCGCCCAAAAGAAGAAGAGGAATCAGAGGTCCCCATCTCCACCTTGCATGGATAACGTGATCCTGCGCATGCAAGGGCAAGCAGACCGATACAACGCCATCCTAGACAAGGACCACAACACTAGGTGGTTTTCAAGGTCTAGTGCTAAAGCCTTGAGGATCTATGATGATGTTAAGGAGGCCTTTGCTATTCTCGGTGCGCCTCATTTGCTGAAGAAGGAGAATTTACCGCACTTTCCGGCTCTCACATCTGAGTTCCTAGCCACTCTTGAGACAAGCTTCCCGACGAAGAATTCGGCGGGACGCATTCGATTTAGGCTCGGCAATGTCAACCGAGATTATACTTTGGCGGAGTTCAATGCTATTCTGGAGCTCCCAAATCCATCTCGAGATTACAGTCTCAAAGATTATAAGGTGACAAGGGCTTAGAGCTACATCACTGGGGAGGTGGAGCCCTCCGCTGCAGCGTTATCCGGGGCAAGCATCATCAACCCCATATTCAGGATCATCCTCCGACTCCTAGCCGCTACATTCTGGCCAAAAAGAGAGTTGAACAGGCCGACAAGGACAAAAGTTGCTTGCCTCCGCACTATTCTTTTCGAGGAGCCCACCCCATTGAACTTGGGGTACGAATGGCTTTATTATGTGGAAAAGTCAACCAAGTCAAAGGAAGTATGGTGCGGGAATCTGGTTAGTCTCCTGGCGACCAATCTGGGAGTCGATCTCACTCGTTACACACCCTATCACGCCCAATTGCTCAACCAGAACTATTGGTTTAGCTTCGGTATTTTCACTCAAGTTCGGGATGGGTATATTACTAAAGTTCAAGGCCGAGATGTTGTAGTTACCCGGGAGAAGTTGGAGCTACTTTACGTACCAAATTGGTACGAGGCATGGACGGGGCATGCATTCCCGTTAGAGCCCAAGCCGGAGGATGAGCTATCACTTAGGCCATGTGAGACGAGATTTGAGCGAGAAGGAGAAGCGATGAATGAAGATGAAGATGAGACTGAAGAGGCAGCTACTGAGGGAGGCACAGAAGAGCTCAACCTTGAGGATGAAGACCTCGATACAGAAATTCTAGGCGAAAATATCTTCGTAAACGAGCCGGTCAGGGTCGTTAACGACCACTTCGAGGCCTCTACCAATGCTCCTACCGAGGCACACAACTTCGGTAACGACCCGCCGAGAGCATCTACCGACCCCTCCCAACCTCCTATCGACCCTCACTCTTATGATCTCATGCCATACAATCCGGTGCTTTACCAAGACCATTTCCAGCCTCACAATCACTATCAACCACCTCCTCAGCCCGAGTTCACTGGATCGAGTATCCCGCCTCCATGGGCCGAAGATCTTTTTGCTCAGATGCAACAACTTCACCTTCAGCAGAACCATATTCATAGGAGGATGGATAGATGGGAGAGTGTCTATTCTGCTTGCATGACATTTGAGGATACGAGGCATCAGCAGAGAGAGGGGAAGATGCAGAGCGCTGGAGGACGATGTATGACTTCATGGGAAACTTCTAGCATTACTTTCCTCCACTGAACCGTTGATTCAGCTTGAAGAAGTCTTTCTTGTTTTCTACTTCATGACTTTGTAAGTTTTTTTGTTTTCTCTTTTCTTGTTTTCTTTTCTATTTCTTTCCTTAATCTTATTTTTTTTTATAGTGGGGACACTGTAATTTTAAGTATGGGGTGGGAGAAAGTAGAAAATTTGTTATCTTGTGTTTTGCCTTATGTGTTTTATGTGTTTTGAGTAGTTCTTTGTTCCATGAATTTTTTTTTTAGAATTGATAGATATCCCTTTCTTATGTTCTATGATAGTAGTTGCTAACATGATCATATACTTCCTAGCAAGCATATCTTTGAAATATAGCCGGATTCTTAATTCGAAGTTGTTTTTAGGAAGGAATAGCATTTGATGAAATTGAGCATGTATACCTTTTAGCATAAGTGATGCAATCCAACAAAATTTGCCTTGTGAGTTATTTTTTGGCCTTATAGGGAGATCATAAAGAATCCCTCCTCTTTTTTGTGTGATTTACTCTCTATATGCATATTATCTCTTGGAATTGTGATGATTATCTATTTCTTGAGACCTATATAAGATTTATAGTTCATTACTTGTGAAAATCAGATGACAGAGAACTTATTTTTATAAGTCCTATTAATCCCTATCCACACTTACACGATCCTTCTTTTTTACAACCAATTTGAGCCTGAAGCCTTTTATTTTTAGCTCCACAAAAATTATTCCCTAGCCGAGATAAGCTTGACCCTATCCGGGGATTAAGACTTAGTTTGGAAAGGTTTGTTTTGTTGAGTGTAAAAAAAAAAGAGAGTGAGATGTTATGATTTGGTTTGAATTTAAGGATTGTTGGGAAGGGTAGATTGGAAGTTTCTTAAATTGTTTATAAGAGAAAGATCTCTTGGTACAAAGGATGCATGAAATAAGATTGTTTGTTGAAAGAAAGAAAGAGGAAGAGTACACGATGAAGCTCGGTAACGACCATGTTGGCTCGTTAACGAGGCAGCGAGAGAAAGAAAAAAAGGGGGAGAAAATATGAAGTAGAAAGAAGTAAGAAGTGCATGTGTGTTTAATAGATAAACCAGAAATTCTTTTGAGTTGTTTTTATGAGGCTTTCTAGGATATATTGGGTGAGTAAAGAGTGTGTATAATGAAGAGAGAGTTTGGTATCTTTTGAGAGTTTTTGGATGTGTGAGTTTTTAGGAGTCTTTGATTCCCGGATATTATTAGCACCACATGACCAAAATATTTCCACGCCTTATTGTTATTACCAAGCCCCATTACAACCCGGTCGAATGGAAGCTTCTATGAAGTTTTTCATTGAGCCCCCTAAGTTCTCTTGATGATATTTGCTTGTTTTGACAAATCTTAGGTGGAGAGTTTGGTGATATAAGTTCCAATTTCTATGAGTTTTTCTATATAAGATGAGTTGAGAGTTGATTATTCTAAGCCCAAACACTTGAGAGTTGAGTGAAACACATATATCCCTTGAGAGATTGGATTGTATATGCTTATGTCTGTTTGGTGTATATATGTGTGATGACATTAATAGTCATTTGCTATTTTCTTCTATATGTTTTGATGTTGCTTTTTAGATGATGGCTATGGTTTGATAAGTATTGTTGTTTGGTTTTGATTATTGTTTAGTGATTGCTTGAGGACAAGCAAGTCTAAGTATGTGGTATTTTGATGTTCGTGTTTTTGGTATAGTTTTTAGTATGTTTTCTTAGTTTGTTAGGACTAGTTTTGATAAGTTTAGGGTCAGTTTGTGTGTTTTTGGATGGTTTTGCATATTTTGTGAAAAGTATGGAAGCTACTTCGTTTTGTGTCTTTGTGTAGGTTTTAGCAAGGAAACAGTGCTTTTTGGAGCTGAATTTGGAATGCTATGGTGAAGGACGGAAAAATACGAGATGAAGAAGTCGAAGTCTAAGCTTTTAGAGTTGAAGTGATAAAGAAGTCAAAATCCAGGCTCGTTAACGAGGCTATGCAGGGTCGTTAACGAGGCTTAGGGATAGGGTTTTTCGAGAAATCTTAGTGATGACCTACTGATCCTGTGCGGGAATTTATTCCGTGTCGGTAGAGTGTTTTTAATGAGTTTTAGGGCTATTATATTTTATTCTAAGTCTTGTTATCCTTCTAGGTTTTTATTTCTATCTTTTTAGAGTAGGTTTCTATCTTTTAGGAAAGTTTTTATCTTATATCCTTATTTATTTAGATAGCTTTATTAGTATAAATACCCTTCTTTATAGCCTAGAGAAGGGGTGGCAAGTAGAGAAGAAGTAGGAGACGATTTTGGAAGAGCCGAGAGAGAGAGAAGAGTCGGAGAAAGAGATCGAGCCACGGTGGAACGAGAGTTAGCCGAGGTCGTTAATCACGAGTTTCGATTCGGTTTTGTATTTTTTGGGTTTCTTCTGAATTTTGTAAGACGATATCTTCTTATTAATTTGAAGTAGTTGTTTTGTTTTCAATGTTCTCCTTTATAGAAGTTGTTTATTTTATAATTATGAGTAGTGAGTAGTTTTCTTATCTAGGGTCGAGGTTGAAACCCGGCATAGTTATGCATGGTTTGATGAGTAAGATGATGTGTTGAATGCCTTCTATATATTTTTGAGATTGCTTGTTGTGTTTATACCTAGATGAAAGTCGAGGTAATTTGAGTCTTAACTTGATCGAGAGAGAAAGTTAGAAACTTGAAGGTTGATAATGTTTGAATACGAAAGTTTCAAGCGTTGGATCCAAAACAAGTGATTGAGTGAATTAATTTATGAGAGTAGATTAACTTATTCACTAGTCAATGAAAGTTGATGAATTTATCTATTTAAAGGCATGATCTTTATCTTCTTACAAGTTTATATGCATAACTATGTTGTGGTGACCCTTGTCCTAGATCTTTGTTTTTATTTGAATTCTCCTAGATCGTATTCGTTACTGAGTTCGTAGCCTCGGTACCGAACTTAATTTTAGGTCGTTAGTAGTATACAAGTTCGTTAACGACCTTGACAAAGTCGTTAACGAGGCTGGCCATCAGTATTTTGCTTGTTTTTGTTTGATTTTCATTATTATTAGTCGATAGATAAACAAACTGTGCTTTTCGTGGAACGATCCTGACTCCCATATACTCAGCGGGGTCTTGACTTATAAATTTTTTTGTCGTCCAGAGTAAAGGCCCGTCCCGTCAACAATGCCCACTGTTTCCGTGCTTGTCGCCAAGGCCACCGCTAAGACTATAGCGCACATTGATCCACCTATCGTGGCCATTGTTGCGTTCACCGTCACACCTGTTGCGTCCCCTGTCTCACCTATTGACGCACCCAGTACCACTCCTACCGCGAACACCATCGTGCCCGCGCCTCCCCCTCCGATTTTGAGCGAGCCCGTTATTATGCTCGTTTCTACACTCGTACCCGACATTGTGCTAGCTCTTGGACCGAGTTTCATTTGATCATCATGGATGTTCCAAGGTCGACATTGTGATTCTGCTGACTATCAAGCATCATCTCTCCTTGGCCTTCCCTAGCTCGAAGCGAGGACGCTTCGAATCTAAAGGGGGGGATGATGGTGTCCATCCCTGACCCAAGTCAAGCTCCGATGACTCTAAGGTGCCCTAGGCCATGGCGACCCTCTTGGTGCGCCCATGCCGGTGCGACCCTCTTGGCCTAGCCGAGCAACATCGGTGTCTATCTCTTTTATTATTATCTATGTTGCATGACTTTATTATTATATATATTTCATGTATTTGTTATTTATATTATTATTATTTTATTTTATTTTATTGGGCGTGTATCTCGGTTTGCATATCGGGATTAGATCAAGTGTGTTCTAAGGAAGGAGTACTCTATATAAAGCCCTCCTTGCCTCTTTTTGTACTAAGTTTTGGTTTTGTGTGGAATAGAGATTACTCTTCCACCTTAGCCCTTACTCCCAAAGCTCTCTTCTCTCTTTTTCTCTCCAATCTCAAATCTCTCAAACACCATTTTTCTGTTTGCGTTGCTTGTGTGACTTGTCTACAAGATTGGATCCTTGGAGAAACGGGACCCGATCCCCTCGGGTTGTTATCATGGACCCTATCATCTAATGAACAACATAGTGTCAAATTAACAAGCAAAGATCGAAAGGGAAAGAGCTTTTAGTTTGGTAGATCGGGCTCTAGGTGCCTGCTTGACGCCATATAATGCTTTCCATAACAAACAAACATGCACATGTCATGACTGATCAACAAATCTAGGCGATTGACACATATACACTTTTTTTTTTATAATCACCATTAAGAATGGCATTGTTGATATCAACGTGTATAACACTCCAATAGCAAGAGCAATGTTGGGACGTTGTTGGGACCTCTGGTTCTAAACAACTGATCAATGATGTAATTCTCTTAAGTTTTGATAATGACAAACACCATAGGGAACTAATGTGGTTTGTTCAAGTATTTCTAAGGAACACAGGTACAGCCAAGAACTCCTATGAATGACCAAAAGCTACAGCAGGCCACAATGAAGAGTTTCAATCAAGGGAACTCTGAAGAGTAAAGTTCCCATGAAGTGGGAACTCCATCAAGAGAACACAAGCTTACAACGATGAAGAGTTTCCATCAAGGGAACTCTGAAGAAGACAGTTCCCATGACATGGGAACTCACATCTGAGGACAACGACCGTTCAGCGCAGATCGCGGGATTCTGTCTCAGACAGCCCGAAGGAACAGTCTGAGGATCAGACTGTCACGCTTCATCCAACGGTCCGATTGATCCAAGAAGTTGACCTAGTTCAAACCAAAGTCACATGTGAAGAAAGTACAACTTGGGCATCAAGCAAAGGGCATTCTGGACACAAACGAAAAATGCGACTGCCCAAGCTCACTAGACTATAAAGCCAAATGGATAGTACTCGGATTGTGTACTTCTCCCAGAACTCTCAAAAACACCCACATCTGAGAAAAAGAAAGAAAAGGAAGAGAAGTCCCCGCCGGCGAGTGTGTGATCTCAACGACGGTGAAGCCGAAGTTCCCAAGGACAAGGGAACCGAGAAGTCGATGTAAGGTTTGACTTATTTGTATTTTGCTGTTGTGAGCTTAGGAACTCAGCTGAGAGGATTTGCTAGTGTTGCTAGAGTTAGGAAGAACTCGTAGGAACAGAGAAGTGTGAATCCGGCTGTGTAACTAAGGAACAAAGCAATTAATATAAGAAAGTCATTCAAAATCCTCCAAGCGGAGGTAGAGGTTTACCCATACAACTAGTTGGTTGTAGTGGGGTTCCTCTATAAAGGAACTGCGTTCTTTACTGTCTTTATTACTTGCGATTGTTTACTTCCGCTGCCTTGGGAACAGCTTAATTGCCAGTTCCCAAGCTCTTTGCTAACCGTTTACGATCCAACAAGCAATATAAAGAACTATTCGAATTGTAGTAGGCTTAACAACTAGATCGAAAGTTTCGCAGGTATCAAATGGCTCAGGAACTTACTCAAGTGGGGAACAACACTAGTAAGCCACCAAGGCTTATTACAGGAAGATTTGAAAGTTGGCAACGCGACATGAAGGATTGGATGCGTGGCCAAGACTACCAAGCCTGGTGTGTTATCGAGAGAGGCAACTTCGAAATCGATCCAGCTATAGTCAATGACCTCTCCAAGTGGGGACCCAACGAATACAAGTGTATGGAGGCAAACTACAAAGCCAAACAATACCTGAAGAGGTCCATGTGCGTACAAGACTGTGACAGGGTAGCAAACCTTGACACAGCCAAGGAAATGTGGGAAGCCATCCAACAAATGCACGTTGGGAACTCAGATCTCCGAGAAGATCTTCATATGAATGCAAAAAGGGAGTTCTACAACTTCCAAATGGAGATGGGAGAATCTGTCGATAGCTACCAGTCTCGATTTGAAGGACTTTGCACCAAAATGGAAGGCTTGGGGATCACCAAAGAAGAAATCACCCATAAGATGAAGGTCCAACAGCTCTTCAACGGATTGACTGGAGAATGGGCAAACGAGATAACAATGTTCAAAGAAAATCCGGAAAATAGAACACTCATGCTCCATCAAGTGTTTGGAAAGCTAGTAGGACACGAGAAGAGAAAGATCGATGATAAGGAACAGACTCGAGCTCATCGAGGGATCGCACTCAAGATCGAGAAGATGCTCAAATCAACCCAAGAACAACACGAAGACTCCGAAGAAGAAGAGGATGAGGAGCTAGTTCTCGTAACAAAGGATCTTCGAAACTTCTACAAAGGGAAGTCTCAAAGGAACAGTGGGAACTGGGGAAAAGGGCAAAGTTCCCAAAGAAAACCCGCAGAGAAGGACCTCTCCGATGTCACATGCTACAAGTGCAACAAGAAAGGACACTTCGCTAAGGAATGCCCACAGGGAACTGACGGCCGGAAGCAAGGGAAGAAGGCTTACATCGCCACCTGGAGCGATGATGAAGACGAAGATCCCGAGTCATGGGCACTCCCGGACATGTGTGGCATGGCCATAGGAGAAACCACTGGGGAACAACCCAGTGAGGTAACCACTGAAACTGTTCTTGATTCTTTAAATAACTATGAAAAACCTGAGCTGTTGAAAATCCTTTCAAGTCTTGTCAAAGATAACATAAAACTGCAAAACAAGTTGGAAAAACAGGAACACATAAATGCTCAATTAGTTGGTCCTGAACCTTGTCCCAACTGCATATCCCTTCTTGAAAAACTCAAGTCTCATGTGTCTCACATCGTAGATCTAGAAAATGAAATCAAAACTCTAGAGAAAGATGAAAACACCCTCTTGCAAAACCTGAGTAAGACTCATGACCATCTTGAAGCCTCGAGTTCCCAAATTAAGTTTGTCCCAGCCAAACATGGCATAGGATACAAAGGTGAATGCTCAAAGAATGGAAAGTCACCCCTGAGTGAACATGAAATCCATGAGTGTAGGGCCTTAGAACTTCAATGTGAGAAACAGAAAAATGCTCATCTTGAAGAAAAAATCAGGGTCCTAGAAAGTGGGAACGGTGGTGAGAGAGATTATTACACTGGGAGCACTGGACATAGACTTTATGTCCAAATTGCTAAGGGAAACGGGTCACGGGTGTACAACATGGAAACCATGGATAGGAACAGAATCCAGAGACCTCACCCAAAGTACTACCTGGGAGAATACTACAAGACGTGCTGGAACTATGGTGCTCATGGGCACTACAAGGAAGCATGTCCCAAGAAGAAAGCCCAAACCCTTAGAAACCGTGAGTTCCTAAATAAACAAAAACATCATGCCAATCATCAAAGGAACTCCAACTCTCATGATATCAACATCGTTGACTACGTTTTAAATGAGAATATTTTTCCTTGCAAGGGACCGGGCAAGAGTCATCTTGCCTGGGTCTCAAAACACTAACTTTACCTTGTAGGTGGCAGTGAGAGGGAACAATGCATGGTTCATAGACAGTGGATGCTCGAACCATATGACTGGAAACAAGGATATCCTCATCTCACTCCACACTCATGCTGAAGGAGGCCACGTCTCATTTGGCAATAAAAACAAGGGAGAAGTAATTGGAAAGGGAGAAGTATTGCTAAATAGACCAATCAAAATCAGCAATGTCAACTTGGTGAAAGATCTGGGATACAATCTCTTAAGTGTTGCCCAGATATGTGATCAAGGGAACAACGTTGTCACCTTCGACTCAGACGAATGCCTAGTCATCAACAAAAAGACCAACAAAGTGATTCTGAGAGGAAGAAGGCACAACAACGTTTATGTAGTAGATACAGAATTTGAACCACCAATGAAGTTGTGTCTTGCAAGTTCCCAGGATGACACGGAACTCTGGCATAGACGACTGGGACATGCAGGTGTAAATCAAATCCTGAAGCTTTATCTACAGGATCTGGTCATCGGTCTTCCACGGATCAATCTCGAAGGAGTCAAAATGTGTGAAGCATGTGTTCGAGGGAAACAGACCAGGAACTCCTTCAAACCCAAAAAGGTGGTGAGCACAACCAGGCCTTTAGAGCTAATTCACATGGATCTCTGTGGTCCCATCAGAACGGCTAGCTACGGTGGAAAAAGGTACATGTATGTTTTAATCGATGATTTTTCAAGATTCACCTGGGTTATTTTCTTGAAGGCAAAATCACAAGCATTTGAAGAATTCGAACCCTTCATCAAAAGAACAGAAGTAAGCTTGGGACTCAAACTGAAAGCAATCAGATCTGATCACGGAACTGAGTTTCAAAACTCAGAGTTCCTAAACTTCTATGAGAAAAATGGGATCTCTCACAATTTCTCAGCTCCTCGCACCCCTCAACAAAATGGAGTGGTCGAGAGAAAGAACAGAACCCTGGAGGACATGGCCAGAACCATGATGATTGAAAGTGGAGTTCCCGAGTACTTTTGGACCGAAGCCATCTCCACATCTACGTATATCTTGAACCGAGCCATGACAAGGCCCCTGATCAACAAAACATCCTATGAGCTCATCAAAGGGAGAAAACCAAACATCTCACACTTGAGAACATTTGGTTGCACATGCTTTGTTCACAATAACGGCAAAGACAATCTTGGCAAATTCGACCCCAGAATCGATGAAGGGATCTTCCTGGGATACTCAGCACAAAGCAAGGCTTACAGGGTCTATAATAAAAGGACCAAGAAATTAGAAGAAAGCATCCATGTCGTCTTCAATGAGAAATCCGTAAAGATGGGAACAGAGACCCAAGGGAAGGGAACTCTGTTCAAGCTGGTAAGACAAGAAGACGATGATGATGACGATGATGAGCCAAGGAAAAGGGATGAAGACTATCCAAGTGCAAGCAACATCCCACCACCAGGGAACAACGACGGAGATCCAACTCTCACTGACCAAATCTCCCTCGAGGCTCCCTCCTCAGAAGAACTACAAGACACCTCCAACTCTCTCGAGGTTCCCTCTTCAGGGAACAACTCTGTTGTCCCCCAAGACAATACCCTGCCAGAATCCAGTATTCAAGGGGAACAAAGAGGGAACTTGCCAGAAATCTCTAAAGAAACATCAAATGAAGAAGCTGAAGATGAGTGTTCCCATGACAAAGAAACAACTACTGAAGATGACACACATGGAAGGGAACCCACTCACACAAGAACCTTTCAACAAAGGAAGGACCACCCCATTGAGAATATCATCTCCCCTTATGATAAAGGTGTACAAACTCGTTCCTCTCTCAATAATTTTTGTGCTTTTAACGCGTTTGTTTCCATGATGGAACCCAAAAATATCAAAGAAGCTTTGAAGGACCCAGATTGGATTCAAGCCATGCAAGAGGAACTCCACCAATTCGAGAGGAACAAAGTTTGGAAGCTAGTTCCTAGGCCCAAAAACAAGAACATCATAGGAACTCGATGGGTCTTTAGGAACAAGCTCGATGATACTGGGGCTGTAGCAAGGAACAAGGCTAGGCTAGTGGCACAAGGCTACAGGCAAGAGGAAGGAATCGACTACGATGAGACCTTCGCACCGGTTGCCAGGATCGAGGCCATCCGACTTCTAATTGCCTATGCTGCTCACAAAGGATTCAAGCTTTATCAAATGGATGTGAAAACAGCCTTCCTCAATGGACATCTCAAAGAAGAAGTGTATGTGGCCCAACCTCCAGGATTCGAAGATGAGAAGTTACCCAACCATGTCTATTTCCTGGAGAGGGCCCTCTACGGACTCAAACAAGCTCCCAGAGCTTGGTATCACAGGTTTTCTCAATTCCTCTTGTCCCATGGATACCTTCGCGGTTCCATAGACAAAACTTTGTTTTTAAAGAAAGAGTCTAAAGACATTTTGATCGTGCAAGTATATGTTGATGACATTGTGTTTGGAGCAACTAACGAAACTCTTGTAGAGAAATTTAAGGACCTCATGAGCAGTGAGTTTGAAATGAGTCTCATTGGGGAACTCACGTTCTTCCTGGGACTTCAAATATCCCAAACCAAGGAGGGAACAAAGATTCATCAACAGAAATACATCAAGGAAATGCTTGTGAAGTATGGGATGGAACACTCCAAGCCCATTGACACTCCCATCTCACCAAATTCAATGCTCAATGCGGATGAAACAGGTATTAGTGTGGACCAAAGGAACTATCGAGGTATGATCGGGTCCCTTCTCTACTTAACAGCTAGTAGACCTGATATCATGTTCTCCGTATGTCTTTGTGCTCGTTTTCAAGCTAACCCTAAGGAATCACACCTGAAAGAGGTGAAGAGAATTTTCAAGTATCTCAAAGGGAACGATAACTTGTGCCTATGGTATCCAAGGAACAGTTCCCTTGAGCTCATTGCATACACAGATGCAGATTTTGCAAGGCACTTGGTTGATAGAAAAAGCACATCAGGAATGGCCCAGTTCCTAGGGTCATGCTTAGTCTCGTGGGGATCTAAAAAGCAAAACTCAGTGGCACTCTCCACAGCTGAAGCCGAATATGTGGCTGCCGCATCGTGCTGTTCCCAAGTTCTATGGCTTAAGTCACAACTCCAAGATTACGGTATGTCTTTTGGCCCAGTTCCCATACTATGTGATAACACTAGCGCCATAAACATTTCCAAAAATCCTGTGCATCATTCTAGAACTAAGCATATTGATATAAGGCATCACTTTCTACGTGACAATGTTGAAAATGGGAACATCTCGATGGAACACTGTAGAACTGAAGAGCAAATTGCGGACATTCTCACCAAAGCTTTAGACAGACGTCCCTACCAGCGTTTTCGAATGCTTCTAGGGATGATAACTCTAAACTAAACAAGTCCCTGTTTGTTTCTCCCTCAATGCCTGACTAGTTTATACAAGATTGCATGCTAGGGAACTTGGACTAATTGCTTTCACTATGCCATGATTACTAGTCTAAAGATAGATGTGTACAAAGGAACCCTATTTCTTTTGGCCCAAAATGATCAACCAGAGTTATCGTTATCCCTCTTTACAATCCACCATGACGGTTGATCATATGACCCACCCTAAGCTAGGGACCAGACAAACGCTTCTCATGAGCCAAAATATTTCCTTTATCGAGTTGCAAATTGTCTGGTTCCCTTTTGAGTTCCCTAGCCCCACAAAAGGATGAGTGTGAAGTTCCCTTAACCACTTCACTCTCCCTGACCTTGATATGATCATGGGAACTGATACAAACTACCAAGGGAATGCTGACTCAGCTACAAAGACGAACCGTCACTTGGGAAGCGGACTTTTGTGTCAGAGGCTCTGAAGCGTTAGAGGCCAAGTATTCAAATTTTGAAAAGGACTTCCCAAGAGATCGTGACGCGTGTCCAGAAGCGTGCTAGGGAAGTTGAAACGATGCCCCACGTTCATTGGGCGACGGTTATCGAGGTTTTTCCACTTCCCTTTCTACCCCTCGCCCCCCTCTCTTCTTAAAACCCTCATTTGCCATTTTTGGGATCTTATTCCATCTTCCACCTCTGTCATTCGTCTTCTTCACATCCCTTTCACTCTCCTTTTCAAGAAAACTCCAAAACCTCTCAAACCCTTACAAAAATGGCCCCTCAACACACCTTTGCCCAGATCAAAGCGTGGGTCCTTGCCAACCCTCGCATCCTCTTCACCTCTCAACTACGAGAGATTGAACAAGAACCAGACCCCGTCATGAAAGACGTTCTAATCCAGGGGCTCTACAATCAAGTTAGCCCCTTCTTGCCCCCTCCTCCTCCGGTCGACGACACTGTCGCCTGGACTTCTTCTTCCTCCGAATCCCTTCCTCCTCTTTCAACCACCAACACCTCCTCCGGCGTTGTCATCGTTGACAATTTCGGAGATGCTCGTCCTTCCATAAACGAGAAACCCCACAAATCCAAACACCGCCATTCATCCAAACGACGACACTCATCCAAAGACCCCTCACAACCCAAAAAATCCAAACATTCTAAAGATCCCTCCAAATCTAAAAAGCACAAACATTCTGAGGTCTCTGAATTTTCGGAGCCCAGAAAGAAAGCCTTCTTCAAATTTGAGGAATACTTGAACTGTTCCAAGGAGAGCTCCTGTGCGCCCAAACCTCCTTATCCTTTCCCTTCCGACAATGGGACCTCTCAACCCCAAAGTCTACTCCCCTCTTCCTCCTCTCTCCCTCCTCTTCTAACCGAGGGACCTCCCAAACCTCCTCCCACAAAACAGCAGACTCCTCCTCCACCACCTCCTTCAGTTCCCACCTGAAAGGAAACTCCACCCTCCTCACTTCCTTCGGTTCCCACAACTACGGGAACTCCAACTCCACCTCCACCTCACAAAACTCCTTCTCCTCCTTCCTCCCCACAACACATCTCTACTTCGGGAACTCTACTCCCCAAGTCACCACATCCATTCCTCCCCCTTCTACACAACTCTCTACTCCTCTTCCTTCCTCTTCTCTTCCCTCTTCCACCACATCCCCCACCACCACCAAACTTCCCTCTCCCTCACCATCCAAAAGTGTCGTCGCTCTTACCTCAGACGACGATGATCTCCCTCTCTCCGTGGTCCTAGGAAAAATGACCAAGAACCCTCCTCCTATCATCATGGGAACTCTAGAGGAGGAGGCCCAGCTCAAGGCAATAGAGGAAGAGCTCAACCGGGACCCCTCTGAGCACACAGTCTCCCAAGGGACAAAGTCCCCAGAAAAGGTGGCTCCTGAAGAGCCCACGGAGAGAAGGGACCCCGCACCAACTGGTGGTGTTGAGGCAACAACCAGTCATCCTGAAGATGACGCGGAGGGCTCAAGCTCAAGCTCCTCCGAGGAAGAAGGGACCTCCCAAGATGAGGTCGAAGAAGAAGAAGAAGCTCCAGCTGCTAAGGAGCAAGCACGGGTCCCAACACCTGGACACCAAATGGTGGTGTCCACGAGTTCCCAACCGCCAAGGGACCGCGTGCTTATGATTGAAGCGGCTGCACCCCCTCAGCAGAAAGGACCTCGCACGGTCTCTAGGGGGAACACGTCCAGGAGCACAGGAAAGAAGGGGAAGGGGACCTCTTCCACAAAGCACCATGTGGATGAGCGCAGGAAGCTCCTTCCTCCACTCATAGTTTCAGAAGACGTGCTAAACGACAACGGTCTCGGGGAACTGTGGGACCTGATCAAGGCCCAGGGCTGGGAGAACCTCTGCAAAGAGACTGTGAGCGTAGATCCCTCACAAGTGCGTCAATTTTACAACAACTTCACAATCACCAATGACTGCACTCAGGGCACTCTCTCCCACGAAGGCGACGAGTTCATTTTTACAACGTCGACAATTTACCTTCAACTCCAGGTCCCCGGTCAAGGGCTAAACGAGTTGCCCAGCAAGCTCTGGGGGTGACTTCAATAGTGCCAAGGTGTGCAATACAATCTTTGAGGGTCGGGTTCCCTCGAAAGTGCTCTCGACGCACCATCTGTCCTTGGTCGCCAAGCTCGCTCACCAATTCATCATCAATGTGGTGATCCCGCGCCAAGAGAAGCGTCTGGTTGTCAATATCCCTGATGCCATCATCCTCTATCACTTCCTCCTCAAGAAGCTTATCAATCTTCCCAGAATCATCCTTGGGCACATGGAGAAGTGTATGGCTTCCAAGTCCCACTCCCTTCCCTACTTTGGGCTGATAAAGAAGCTCCTACAAAAAGAGGGTCTCTACGACGCCTCTAAGGACGAAATAGAATTTGGAAGGGAACTGGACATTTCAGTTGTCTAGAAGATGAGGCACTCTGAGCCTGTAGAGGAAGCGGCTCAACTGGAGTCTGGTGACCAAGAGGGGAACTCTCAAGTGTTGCTCCGTATTGCCAACACCCTCGACCAGATTGCAAGGGATCAAGCAGTGTTGGCCCGAGGACAAGAAAAGCTTACACAAGTCCTAACGCGCCTCTGTGACGCCCTGTTCCCTCAATCCCCATGATCTCTCCCCTCTTCTTCCCTTAAACCAAAAATGATCATAAATTGTACTTCAGTTCCTATGTATATATTTTCTTAAGTAATGAAGTGGTCTTTATTTTGATTGCGTGTTCCCTTCTTCCTTATTATTGCTTTGCTTGTTTTCGATGATGTCAAAAGGGGGAAAGACAAAAAATGCGAGATGAGTTAAAAGTTTAAGTTATCACAGACTACGCATAAGCTAAGGGGGAACAATTGCATAAAAAGCCTAGTAAGAACTATGTGTCTCAACAGAAGTGGTTCCCTAAATCTAAATGTTTCACTAAAAGTGACTTCCCAAAATCACACTTAGGAACTCATCAGCATATCATTCATTGAAATACTTGCATATTTTGTGATAGGTTTGTCATCATCAAAAAGGGGAAAATTGTTGGGACCTCTGGTTCTAAACAACGGATCAACGATGTAATTCTCTTAAGTTTTGATAATGACAAACACCATAGGGAACTAATGTGGTTTGTTCAAGTGTTTCTAAGGAACACAAATACAGCCAAGAACTCCTATGAATGACCAAACGCTACAGCTGGCCACAATGAAGAGTTTCAATCAAGGGAACTCTGAAGAGTAAAGTTCCCATGAAGTGGGAACTCCATCAAGAGAACACAAGCTTACAACGATGAAGAGTTTCCATCAAGGGAGCTCTGAAGAAGACAGTTCCCATGACATGGGAACTCACATCTGAGGACAACGACCGTTCAGCGTAGATCGCGGGATTCTGTCTCAGACAGCCCGAAGGAACAGTCTGAGGATCAGACTGTCACGCTTCATCCAACGGTCCGATTGATCCAAGAAGTTGACCTAGTTCAAACCAAAGTCACATGTGAAGAAAGTACAACTTGGGCATCAAGCAAAGGGCATTCTAGACACAAACGAAAAATGCGACTGCCCAAGCTCACTGGACTATAAAGCCAAATGAATAGTACTCGGATTGTGTACTTCTCCCAGAACTCTCAAAAACACCCACATTTGAGAAAAAGAAAGAAAAGGAAGAGAAGTCCCCGCCGGCGAGTGTGTGATCTCAACGACGGTGAAGCCGAAGTTCCCAAGGACAAGGGAACCGAGAAGTCGGTGTAAGGTTTGACTTATTTGTATTTTGCTGTTGTGAGCTTAGGAACTCAGTTGAGAGGATTTGCTAGTGTTGCTAGAGTTAGGAAGAACTCGTAGGAACAGAGAAGTGTGAATCCGGCTGTGTAACTAAGGAACAAAGCAATTAATATAAGAAAGTCATTCAAAATCCTCTAAGCGGAGGTAGAGGTTTACCCATACAACTAGTTGGTTGTAGTGGGGTTCCTCTATAAAGGAACTGCGTTCTTTACTGTCTTTATTACTTGCGATTGTTTACTTCCGCTGCCTTGGGAACAGCTTAATTGCCAGTTCCCAAGCTCTTTGCTAACCGTTTACGATCCAACAAGCAATATAAAGAACTATTCGAATTGTAGTAGGCTTAACAACTAGATCGAAAGTTTCTAAATAGTCGATAACTTCTTCTTGATTGAACCTTTACCAACTAGCGGAGATTTGTACCTTTCAATAGAACCATCAACATGTCTTTTGACCCTATGCACCAACTTACAACCAACAATGTTAGCATTATAGAGACATGGAACAAGTACCCAAGTCCGATTACTCATTAGAGCATCATACTCAACCTGCATAGCATGTTGACATTTGGAAATTTTGAAAGATTGATGGAAAAGTTTTGGTTCAATAGGATGATCATTTGAAGGTTGTAGTTGATGTTTGGTAGTTATGAACATTTTCGGTTTATGGCCATCCATTTCAGAAAGGGTCACCATTTAATGTGTTGATTGTGGGGTCGGTTGAAAATATGATGGAACATTATCATGTATTAAAGGAGATGAAAGAGATGTAGAATGTGAAGAAGATTTACCTGATGGTGTGTCGAAGCCACCAAGAGAGGAGTCCAAAGAGTGTCGTAATCTCGAGCTTTCGGTGTTAGAAAGAGGAAAAATTGAGGGGTTGACAATAGAATCTAAGGGTTGCATGTGAAATGGCGACAATGTTGGCTTGATATGGCAAGATATGTGCTATATACTAAATGTTGTGCATGGAGTGGTGGGGTGATGTGTCTCCGCCTTGGATCCAGTCTCGGATGTGTCGCTAGAATGCTGGAATGGAAGAAGTGAGGTTGTAGGATGACCACACCAATGCGTCGATGAGGTTGGTGATGCAATAGTGTGGGAACGGCGCTAGGGCAATGCACAAGGGGGTCTCGTGATGCGAATTTGATCATAGGATGCCAAGATCTAGAGTAGATCCAAACAACAATACTAGAACCTAAACAACTTAGATTGTCTTAGTAGAGATATGACTTGATGAATCAAGCTTTATCGACAAATCGGTTGTGAAGAGATGAGAAATTAGAGCTTTGTGAAGGGATGAGAGATTAGAGATTGGTGACGCCCGAATTTCAAGGGGTGGAAGCTCTCGACTCAAGTCTTGCATAAAATAAAACTTGCCAATCAATAAGGCATGAAAGGGTTTATATGGTGGAATGCAAAAAAGACCTAGTTGGACTACAAATGACACACATGTCAATTTCACACATCCAACTCATACAACCCAACAAACGTAAATAAGCACTAAATAATACATAATGTCGTAGTAGTAGTGGTGGTGGTTGTGGTGGTGGTGGTAGTGGTGGTGGTAGTGGTGGTGGTGGTATTAGTAGTAGTTGTAGCAGCAACAACAACGGGGGAGGCGGCAGCAGTAATAATAATAAATAAATAAATAATAAAAATAATAATAATAAGGATAGAGAGAAAGACGATCGAGTCAAGGGGGACACCAAGGTTGTGGGCGACTTGAGCTCCTCGAAGACAGATTTGAGTCGGGGCAGGATCCCATCATGTGGGCCATTGGAGTGGCTATCCAACGTCCAAAAAGTGGTTATTCGAGTGAATGTCGCGACAGTGATTGAGAGAAAATTTGTATATAATGGTTTACCATAAAGGTGTAGCCGTGTAGAGCCGGGGCACATAATTAGGAATGCGAGTTTGTTGTGGATAAGGATAATTAAGTTGTTTCATCAAAAATTACATGTCTAACGATGTAAACACGATTTGTTGGGGCATGAAGGCAAAGATAACTGATAGCTTGCATTTAGGTATATCTTATGATGCATATTTATGTTTGTTTTGCATAGGTTTTAGTTTAATTAGTTTTAGATTAGTTTCTAGGTTCTAGTATTTTTGGGTAGTTGCACTTGTTTTGCTCGGTTTTGTAGGTTAGAGATGGAGCAAGGTGGGACGTGATCCGAGATGGTTATGGTGGTGCAGAGGATCAAGATGGAAAGTAGAGGTGCGCAAGTGAAGATCTCAAGAGCCAAGACTTGAAGGGATCAAATTGGAAGAGAATATGGCTCAGCGGGACATGGCACGGGCACAAGGACAGACAGGCACGACCGCGCAACCCTGGGAGGAGACCGCGCACCGTGCTCTGATGCGGATTAGTTGGGCCGATTGAATGGGCTTCGAGATGGGCTTTGGTCTTATAGAGCGCTACGAAGCATCGGTGGCGATCCGAACAAAGTTATCGGAATTTGCTCAGAGACTCCATGCCCTTGAGAAGGAGTTGTGTGATCAACGTGCCTGCAACGAAAGGCAAAAAAAAATTCCTTCTGGGGGTGTTGGCCCTCATTAGATAAGTTGTACATTAGTTGCAATTGAGAGAACTCTCATTTTTGTTACCTGTTTACCTGCCATGAGTATATCATGCTAGAAACAACTCGATTTGGATTCTATTGTCATTCGCGTCACGATGGGCACCAACCTATTTAGGAAAAAAAAATTAACTAGAGTCGCTTTTTCCTTTTCGGTCGGTTTCGGCGACAATCAATATAGTCATTTACGAATCGCTAGCGGCTTGCTACGAAATAGATATGCAAAAGAAATGGGATTTGTCCCTTTGATATTGAGTTTCACTGCAGGTTCGTAAGTTGGGTTACAAATGTAACGAGTTAGATTAAGATTTGTACTTTACATTTTACTTGTATTTATAGAACAAAATGAGCGTGAAAGACAAGGATTAATCATTCATGTTCCAACCCTTTGAGCTTCGTTTGACATTTAAGCTACTTCAGTTTACGTAAGAAGCCCTTCAACATTAATCATATCTTGCTTAGAAGCATGACTTCAGCTTCTGTCGGTGACATCTATTAGCATAGACCCGGCAACTAGGGGTATAAGTAACGCATCAGCCGTGCGATGGACTGGGACAAAAATATGGGCTTAACAAGAGTTACCTTTTGTTCCGTTGTGCCTTTGTCAAGCATGTGCTCCAGCTCGTCATTGATTAGAGATTACCATGAGAGTTCAAGATATTTGAGTGTTCAAAGCCACCATTTACCATGTATTGAAGATGCCCAATGACCACAAGAAGGGAGCCACCTTTGTTCCGTTGAGGCTTTACCAAGAATGTGCCCAAGCTCGTTTGTGACTAGGGGCTTGCTATATATAGTTTTTTTTAGAAGACATATGTTTGGTGAAAATATATTCTTTTTGGTTTAAAGTAACTGAAAAACAATTAACTTTCACATATTTCAAGATAAAAAGAAACATAGATTTTTATCAAAAATTTGCTTTCTAAAAAAAAACTAACTATAGCAAGCCCTGGAAGCGAAACTCATGGCTCTCAACCCCCACATGTACCAGTATGGAGGATGATGCATAATGACCACAAATTCTGAGGCATCCACCTTGATATTAAGCTGAGTTGCATTGTGGTATATACAACATAATAATCGTACAATTTTCATCGATCTTGAGTCCTCTTCCAACCAAATACAAAACACTACCCAACATAATAATCGTACAATTTTAAACAACTAAATCATCTTTTTTCCCCTTGGTTCTTGCTCTCTTTTTTTTGGTCGAAGCTCTTGATCTCTTGTTGTTTTATGGGGAAGCTCTTTTGTTGACATTGTGGTATATACAATACAAGTTTGGTTTAAATGAAACAAACTCTTATCCTAAAACGAACTCTTATCCTAAAACGAATGCACTTTTCATAGTTAGTAATGCACTTTTCATATAAAAGTGCATTAAAAAATACAAAAAGTACATTACGAAAAAGTGCACTAAAAATTTTTGAAAAGTGCACTAAAAAGTACGAAAAGTACAAATGTGAAAAAGTGCACTCTGAAGTATGAAAAGTGCACTACTAACTACAAAAAGTGCATTCGTTTTAGGATAAAAGTTCGTTTTAGGATAAGAGTTTGTTTCATTTGAACTAAACTCTATACAATACTCCTACTTACCTTCTTCAGCTTCACATGCTTGCCTGAAAAAAAAAGGCTTGGAATATTAATAAACTCCAAAGTACATATTTTATGCTTAGTGAATTGGCCGGGTTTAGTATGCAGATTAAATGAATCCTAATTTATAAAGATTTTATAAATATTTTATATAGAATATTTTTATTTTGGGATGATAAAGTTAAGGGTGTGTTTCCTAGGTACCAAAAACTAGCTAGTTGGAATGGACTTTGACAAACCCAGATGTTGATTATTTATTTTCTTTTAACTGAAAATAATAATAAGAATAATCTAGATAATTTACCTCTATCTTTTGGAGGTGAAAATGGTGGGTGAGTAAGCCTTACGAGAGGAGCATACATATATGAATCTGATTTCAAATAGTCCGTCAACTCTCCACTTGCATTCATCTTATTCTCAATTTCATTTTTATCTGTAAAGTAACAAAAAAAAAACCACAGATCGAAATTAATCCGCTACTTTTAACTTGAAAGAAACCCGAACAAACTTAGAAGGATTGATTAATTACCTTGGGTTGAAAGAGGAAGCGAATCGTCCGAATTGGAAGATGAAGGTGAAGAAATCAAGTGAGAATACAGAAAATAATCAGATTTGAGATAATTCACCACTTGCTTCACCCAAAATCCCCTCAAATTTGTTGATCTAGTACTTGATTTCTGGATCTTCTTGTTCATTCCTAATCTACTTGCACTTCCCATGATATTTTTCTTCTTGCTCATGCAATCCAAATTGCATTCCAAGGGAAAAGATGAAATTCGGGGTCTTTGGCCGAAGAGTTATCTTTATTGGCGGCAGCCTTGGCCCTTGTGACCACGTGGCCAAAGCAAAATGCTTACGTGTCTCATGATATCTCCAGGTATCGACAGTTGGCAGGCGAGGAGGCCGAAATTCGCCCATCCGAATTTGGTAGCTAGAGCTCTGAGTTTTGCAATTTATAGGATCTTAAAGTTTTGTTTGAATTGCGACTTGTAATGTACTATTTCATATTATAATATAAAAATCTTCTTTTAATATGAAGAATTATCTATACAGAAAAGATGTTAATTTTTGTATTTTCATTAATCTAGTAATAAACAGTGTTTCAGTACGCAACGTTTGCTGAGTCTTTCTGAGCAAATAAAAGACATTAATGGGTAAACTTGGAGAACAGTATTGTGAGTTGATGAATAAATGCACACATAGTCATAATTAAACCCTGGATAGAAAATCTGAAATCTGAAATAACAAAAAAAAAAGACTAATTAAGTTTCTTTTTTCTCAGCAGCAGACAAAGTATAAACAAGAAAAATACAGAGAGGAGCTACTACAAATGCTAACATCTTGAGCAGCTGTTCGGTGTCTTTGGAGATAACACCAATCCTGGACCAATCTCCACTATACCTGAATCAGCTCAAGTCAAGTAACCAAACAGTTTTACTAGCTACTCCATTAAAACAACAGGCAAATTAAAACACGTTAGCTCTTGTACAACTAAACAAAAGATCTCGGTTCTGGATTTGCTAACTCAATTCGTAATTCTACAAAGAAACCCCAAATTGGAACCCCAGCCCAAAAAACCAGATAAGTTAGGGTTTTCACCGAAATGGGGAAAAAGTGCAATTGAATTAGGAAGAGAAATAGATTTGAAAGCAAATGACGTACCCAGCATCGACAAATCCCAATGCGAACAACGAAACGGCGGATTGAATTAAGAGCTTCGAGGAGATGTTGAGGTTGAGCGGAGGGAATTGGGAGGATCGCTCCGTTGAGCTGTTCTTGGAATCAACACTGCTATCATCTCGTTTCTTGGCTTTAGGCGCGATGAAAATGGGATTAGCGTTAATTTTGGTGGGAAAGGGAGGATGAAAGCAGTAGTAAGGAGTAGTAGACAGGAAGGTGTTGCTGGTTGCTCCTGCTGCTATAAACATACTCGCTCGCACTTCCCTTATCCCTTCTTCGTGACCGTACTACTGAGCGTTTTCTGTGTGTATATTTGTTATGTGGCGTTTGGGTCCCACAATATCTCTATCGTTTCTCAAAATATCACCCAATTTTCATTGTTATTGCAAAATACCACCCTCTCAATCTCCCTTCGACCAATTTTTAAGATAATGCCCCAAGTAATGGGCATTGATAATTCTTCATTTTCTCCAAAATACTCTTTTTAATTGGAAAAAATGTCACATTCAGGTGATTTTATAAAAAAATAACATTAAAAAAAAACTAAGATTATAATTAAGGAGGAACCAATAGGTTTAAATTTATTTTTAAGACACTTGGGTGATGTCACATATGTTAAATGAATAAGAGGTATACATGTAGATAAGAGGTCGATATGTGGCCAAAAGGCCTTTTTTTTATTACATCGATAAAGACATTTTTTTTTATTTGAGTTCAGATCGCGTGCCAACGGACGCCTTTGTGTGAAATAAGAATAAATCCTAGACGTCGATTTAGATATAATCGTACGGTACATAGTGCGCGCCTAGAACTTTCTATTTTACCTTATATACGGCGCGTGTCTTCTCCAACAACCTCATCTTCTTCTTGTCGCAGAAAGATTCAGCGGTTATTATGGGCTTTTGGAGGTTCGAATCACAATTTCGCTCTACATAAACTCATTAGCTTTGTTTATCTTTTAGATTCAAGTATTCCTCTTCATTTTTTGAATTGGCTTTATCATTCTATAAAAAGCTTATTTTTGTTTGATATTTCGGTTGTTGGAAGTCTGAGGTTGATCGCAGGAATATGAGTTCGCAATTTGATTTCAAAAGAGATTCGACTGTTTATAAGTAATGGTGCTAGATATTCAACTTTTCTTTCATTGATTTTACATATTTTTTTGCTTTCAATTCGTTGTCATTACACATAAAAGCATGAATTTAAGGTTTCGTTCAGATTCCTACTATGTATTAACTAGTTGCAACTTGATTTAATTATTGCTTTTAATGCACATTCTTAAAGTAGTTAACGCCCCTGTACTTGGGCCAATTAGTCACTTGGCCCCCTGTACTTTAGCTCTAACCGTTTGCCCCTCTATAGTTGCACATTGCGACCTATTGAACACCTGTTCGCCGAAACTTTTTTTACATGTATTGTACGCGCGCTGAGGTGTGCAGTTTTTTTGCCACAATGATGCCACGTAAATGCCATGTCATTTATTTTAATTAAAGAAAAAAAGAAAAAAGATTAAAACAAAAAAATAAATAAACTTGAGCTCATCTTCCTCATCAAGCTTTTGCATTACATGAATTTTTTTTAGACTTCAATAAAAGGTTTGCCTCATTTCATTGCTTAGATCTAGCATTATGTTGTTTTTGTTGGTTGATGGAGCATGGTAGATTTTATTTTTTGAAGCAATTTTCGGATTCAAATTTTAGGGTTCATGAACCCATTATTTTTAGATCCGAAATTCATACTTTTATGGCCTTGAATCTTGACATTGCTTGAAGATATGAGTAGATCTGAGTTAACTTTATGTTTGCCCCATAATTTGATTACAAATTTCTTAAATTTTCATGCTTAATTGAAAACCTTATGTAAGCTTCCATTGAAAAAGGCATGGGAGGAGGTGAAAGAAATTTGTGAAAAAGAAGATGAAAGAAGGTCCCAAAATCTTATCACTATTTTTACATATCCTTTGTTTCATCAAAAACCAAAATCCACCCACATAAAATTTCAAGCCCAACTCCTAATTAAAACTCACTTCAAAAAATGGATTTGGGTGTTCTTTAAACACTCATCCATGGAAATTAAGCCAAGAGAAATAAAAGAAAAGGCAAAAGAAAAGAGAAAGACAAGAGAAAAGGGAAAAGAAAAGAGGAAAGAAAATGGAAAAAGAAGAAGAAAAAGATGTCATATCAGCTTCCTCACTTGCCCAAAGAAGAGTCCAATTGCGTTTAAATTGCACGCGCCTTGCCACATCAGCGAGAAGGTGTTCAATAGGTCGCAATGTGCAACTATAGGGGGCCAAACGGTTAGGGCTAAAGTACAGGGGCCCAAGTGACCGATTGGCCCAAGTACAGGGAGCCGTTTATGTATTCTGCCGTTGCACATACTATTGAATAATGATGCAAATGCATAAATAACTATTTATAAACGAACACCTAATTGTTACGATGCACTGTATTATGTTGTTAGTGAACAATTGGTATGCTTTTAATGACCATGGGTGTTTCTTCTCTATTGTATAGGCAAAACACAAGATGACAACAAATTCCAAATCTCAATTTGATACGCATATGAATCCGCCAGACGGACCGAGGTCTAGACCGGTTCGAGAACGGCGTGTCCTGATCAGATTTAGAGATTAATTTATTTAGGTTATTATATGTTTTAATTATTGTAATTTTTAAAAAAAAGAGTTTTACTCCCTTCTCAGGTTTTCTTTCGGGTTCTTTCCTGAGTCGCTTTTATTGAACCCGTAGGGCATAGCTTATATAAACCCTTGTAAGCTAAAGTTGAGATTTTTATCCAAGAAATAAACTCTTCTGCCCTAATCCTCTATCTCCCCTTTTTCCCTTTCGTCTCTCCCTACCTCGGGTCGTGTGCCCTTCCCCTTCCTGGTTTCTTGGTTCGTATTTCCTTGGTGTGCTAGGATTTCTAGTGTATCAACTGGTGCTTTCAGATCGAACTCTTGTCAATGAGTTCCCCCGACGAAAGTTCGTCCGACGCTACGGCGCCTACCCTCGCCAACATTGCCGAAACTCAGGCACAGATGGCGTCTGCTTTGACGCGTATGATGGAAACCCGAGATGCTACTCTTCGTCAAGAAGAGACAACTCGGATTCGTACCGATACCGTTTACGACATCTTGAATAGTCACGGACTGGCCACCGGTGCGAACCGCATTCCGCTAGGGCAGCGACAGGCTGCACCACCGGCAGCATACAACCCGGCCGTTGACCCGCTTCGGGCCACAGGTGACGGGTTATTACCCATACCGGATCGTGCCCTAGGGTTCCAACCCCCGCCAGCCGTCGTGCCTCCCGAGGCGATCCAGGGCGTGTTACCAGTCGTCCCACAACCCGCTAATGCCAGCGTCGAGATTCGTGCCCCACATGACCACGAAAACATTCCCCGGCTCCGCATTGATGCTACACGGTTCAACGGATCTGATCCTCAGGGATGGATTTTTAAAATTCAAGCTTATTACAATTATTTTCATACTGCTGATCTTGATCGCTTGAATCTCGTAGGTCTTTTGATTGATCATCCCGCGTCGGATTGGTATCGTTATTACAAGCAGAATACTAAGGGTGCAACCTAGCAACAATTTCTTCGGGATGTTCGTCAACGCTTCGATCCTTAGTATTACGAGGACTACGTCGGCCTCTTGTCTAGGCTAAAACAGCGTACTACTATGCTGGCCTATCAAACTAAATTTGAGGCTCTTTTAAATAAGGTTACAGGGCTAGCTGAGCCAACTCTGATTTCTTTCTTTAAAGCCGGGCTCAAGCAACCTATCCAACGGGAGCTCAACCTTCGAAACCCGGTATCTCTGGCTCAGGCCTTTGCTCTCACCCGCGAGTTATCGTCCTCGTTCGAGGATACCGTTGCGACCCAGCAATCCACGCGATGCTGCAGTTCTCAGCCTTTCGGACACCCACAACCACGGCTGGCCCGTCGGCACCGACCCCAACTGGGGGCCAGCCCCAGCTTACGCCATCCACGACTCTCTCTAAATTGTCGGTCTGCAGGCTCACACAGGCGGAACGGGATGAGCGATCAAAGAAAGGCCTCTGCTGGAATTATGATGAGAAATTTGTAGCAGGACACCGCTGTAAACATCGGTTCCTGGATCTCTTAGGGACTGACGACTCGGATGATGAGAATGAGTCGATTGAACCAGCAGATGATACAGTAGTCTTGTCCGGGGACTTCTCCAGCGTATTATCATCTATGGAAGGCTTTGCCAATCCGAAATCTCTCAAGCTTGTGGGTTTTATTCGGGATAGATCATTACAGGTGCTTATTGATGGAGGTAGCACCCACAATTTTATTCATCCGTCCATCACGGCAGACTTGTGTTTACCTCTGACGCAGATCACACCCTTTCGGGTTTATGTGGGCAACGGTGAGTCCCTTGTATACAATCACAAGTGCATTAATGTTCCATTAGTCTTGAAAGGACACGATTTTGCTGTTGATCTTTTCGTTTTACAGATCCATGGACCCCAGTTGGTACTAGGCGTGCAATGGCTTCAGATGTTGGGAAAAGTCACGCATGATTACACTAACCTAACGATGGATTTCGTGCTCGAGGGACGCAAAATCTCCCTCAGCGGCGATCGTCAGGCACCTAGGCTTATTTCCATGCACACCCTGCAGACGTTGTATTCGGTGGAGTTTGTGGCAGCGTGTTTTGAATTCATGACGCTTTCGGTGGACACTTCGGCGCCGCTTACCGATTCTTTGCCGATCGAATTCTCTGGCGACATTCATGCTGATATTTTATCTGTCCTTCGGCTTCATGACTTTGTGTTCCGGACGCCATCTGGGCTTCCGTCGAACCGACCCTAGAATCACCGGATTCATCTTCAGGCAGACTCCAAACCGGTGAATGTGCGTCCTTATCGCTATCCGTACTTTCAGAAATCCGAGATCGAGCGCCAGGTACGCGATATGCTTGAGCAAGGTATTATTCAGCCTAGCACTAGTCCCTTCTCATCTCCTGCCCTGCTCGTTAAGAAGAAGGATGGTTCGTTTCGCTTTTGCATCGATTATCGTGCTTTGAACGCAGCAACTATAACGGACCAGTTTCCGATTCCCATGGCCGACGAGTTGTTTGATGAGATGGGGAAAGCAGTGTATTTTACCAAGCTCAACTTGCGTTCCGGATATCATCAAATCTGAATGCATGCCGACGACATATTTAAGACAGCGTTCCGGACACACGATGGCCACTTTGAGTTTTTGGTGATGCCGTTTGGGCTGACTAACGCCTCGTCCACATTTCAGGCTGCGATGAATTCCATATTTGCGGAGTTTCTGCGTGATTTTGTTATCGTCTTTTTTGACGACATTCTGGTTTATAGTCCTTCATTGGAGCTCCATAGCAGGCATCTTGATACGGTCTTACAGATTCTTCAATGTAATTACTTTTATGTCAAGAGTTCCAAGTGCTCTTTCGGAACCACATCGGTGGAGTATCTGGGGCATATCGTATCCGGCGGACGCTTGCTGGCTGACCCGTCAAAGCTAGCCTCCATGGCCTAATGGCCGGTTCCGAAATCCGTCCGCCAGCTCCGCGGTTTTCTAAGCCTTACCAGATATTACCGCAAGTTCATTCGGAATTACGCCACTCTAGCGGCACCCCTCACAGAGCTACTCAAGAAAGATAAGTTTTCTTGGAATTCTATTGTTGATGATGCGTTCTTATTTTTACGGAAAACTATGCTTTCTCCACCTTATGTTACAGTTGCCTGATTTCTCCCGTGATTTTGTGCTAGAAACTGATGCGTCAGATCACGGGGTAGGAGCGGTGTTACTTCAGAATGAACACCCCATTGCGTTCTTCAATAAAACATTAGGGATCCGCTGTCGGGGCTCGTCTGCCTATCACAGGGAATTATTTGCTATTGTCTCCGTTGTGCAAAAATGGCGCCAGTATCTATTGGGCTGTGAGTTTGTCATCCGCACTGACCAAAAGAGTCTCAAGGAACTCTTACATCAAGTTTTTCAGACGCCGGATCAGTAGTTCTTCATTTGAAAGCTGATGGGGTATAAGTTCCGCATTGAGTACAAAACTGGCGCGAGTAACAAAGTAGCGGATGCATTATCCTGCTGCATGATCCCAGACGAGTCAGAGTTAGGCCAGTTTCTCTCTTTTTCGCAGCCACTACCGGACCTCCTACCGAAAGTGGCCGCCGAGAACGCCACCTTACCCGATTTGCTCGAGCTGCATAAAGAAGCGGCTGCCCGATCTCTTCAGGCACCGTTTCAGGTGCATGGTGGCCTCTTATATTACGGTCATCGGCTTGTTTTAGGCCAGTCTTCTGTTCTAAAATCAATAGTGCTTACAGAGTTTCATTCTTCATCGAGTGCTGGACATCCGGGTGTTGATCGTACATTCCGCAAGGTTGCTGAAATTTTCTATTGGCGTGGCATGCGTTATGATGTCAAACGTTTTGCGGATTCCTGTCTTATATGCCAATCTACAAAATATAGCACGAAGAAGCCTGTCGGGTTATTACAACCCCTGCCTATTCCCGAGCAGGTATGGGACGAGATCTCTATGGATTTCATTACAAGCATGCCGTCGTCGCGGGGTTTCACTGCTATCTGTGTGGTTGTGGACCGTCTTTCGAAATATGCTCACTTCGGGCTACTAGGGACGTTCTTTGATGCGCCTAAAGTGGCATCTCTGTTTGTTGATATTGTAGTCAAACACCATGGCATCCCTTCCAAGATCCTATCGGATCGCGACCCTATCTTCACTAGTTCTTTTTGGAAGGAACTTCATCGCTTGAGTGATATGACATTAAATCACAGCACGGCTTACCATCCCCAAACAGACGGCCAGACTGAAGTCCGCAACCGAGGCTTGGAACAGTACCTCCGTACCTTCACTCAGGGGCGGCCGAAGAAATGGTCCGATTACTTGCCATGGGCGGAGCTTGCTCTTAATTGTCATTTTCATGAAGGTCTGCGCATGACGTCGTTTCAAGCCTTGTATGGTCGGACGCCACCACCACTGGTGCGTTGCACGATTTCGACGTCGAGCTCATCAGCCACCGCTGAAGCTCTACGGGAGCGCCAGGAGGTACTCTCCTTACTCCGACAGAATTTGTGCAAGATGCAGCAGCGGATGACTGCGCAAGCCAACGCCCATTGTCGAGATGTAGAATATACCGTAGGCGACCTTGTATTGCTCAAGCTCCAACCTTACAGACAACACTCGGTGGCTCGGCCCCTCTCTCACAAGCTGAGCCGTCGCTTCTACGGCCCATTTGCGATCACGGAACGAGTGGGTCGGGTCGCTTATCGGCTTGATCTCCCGGCAAATGCCAAGATTCACAATGTGTTCCATGTCTCACTATTACGACCTTTCATTGCGTCTACTAATCAGCCGGTGATACCGTCATTTGCGTCGGACTTTCTCCATGACCGACCCATTTCTTTGCCAGTCCGAGCAATTGCAGAACGACAAGTTTTAGTGGACGGACAGCCACGCCGCGAGTGGCAGGTGGTGTGGGAAGATGGCTCGATCAACAATGCAACCTGGGGTGTGATTGATACGCATATGAATCCGCCAGACGGACCGAGGTCTAGACCGGTTCGATAACGGCGTGTCCCGATCAGATTTAGAGATTAATTTATTTAGGTTATTATTTGTTTTAATTATTGTAATTTTTTTAAACAGGAGTTTTACACCCTTCTCAGGTTTTCTTTCGGGTTCTTTCCTGAGTCGTTTTATTGAACCCGTAGGGCATAGCTTATATAAACCCTTGTAAGCTAAAGTTGATATTCTTATCCAAATAATAAACTCTTCTGCCCTAATCCTCTGTCTCCCCTTCTTCCCTTTCGTCTCTCCCTACCTCGGGCCGTGTGCCCTTCCCCTTCCCAGTTTCTTGGTTCTTATTTCCTTGGTGCGCTAGGATTTCTAGTGTATCACAATTTCTCCCGACAACACTCATTACTACATACATTTTTGTGATGACAACCTAAGGCCTCGTGTAGGAATGATATTCAGAACTTTTAGAACACGGAGTGAAGTTTTGTGAGTTGTATGCATATGCACGTGGATTCGATCTATGTACAGGTACAAATACAAAGGCTTATGATGGGATTAACAATATAGTTTGGAAATACATGCATTGTAACATGGAATGATTTAAAGATTTATCTTTGCGTCGTGGCTTAATTAGAAAAAGTGAAAAACAATTCAAGAAATAAAACCTAATACAGTTTGATTAGCACGGCTTCATCATAACCAAGTGGAGAAACAATATTCGAAACAAAAGTCACTAAACGAAGAAAGACAACCAACAAATGTGGTTGAATTGCTAAAATGGTTTTGTGGTATGCCAGAATTGATAGTTGTATTGTTAAAATATTTGAAGAACGTCACAATGATATTATGATGGAAAATGCATAAAAGCATTTTACCAAGAGCATTCTTCTAGACTGTGTCACTAACCACTCTAATTTCTTCTATGGTGGTCAATGTGATTTTTTTTTTCAATCGTGTTAGTCGTGTTCGTTTGCCTGTTGTCTAGTTGTGCAGGTCTTTGTGACTTTCCAATATGGAGGCAGTACTATTTCATTTGTGGAGTACCTTTTAACGAGTTTGTTGTTGTAACCCTTTTTTCTGACCTAGTTCGCGGTGGTGTATTGTTTCCTCATGTCGTCGCCGAATTTTTACCAAATTCGTCTCATATAAGCTTTTTGGGACACTAATTATTCGATCTCTTGATTACGACAAGCTTATTTGATTAATCTAATTTTTATCTCTTTCAAAATAGGGAAATTCATTTTGGTACCCTTGAGGTTTAGACTTTTCCTCTTGGTGCCCAAAAAAAAAATTCTTTTTACTTTTGGTACCCCTCTGTTTTATATAAATGTTGCATCGTACCCTAAATCCATGCAAAATCTATTTTCCATCTATTTTTTTTCTTATTTCCGTTAAAAAATTTAAAAATCCCTTTTTCCTTATTTTTTTCTCATTTACACACAAACATCTCAACACCCATCTCCTCCAAAACTCTCAGCACCCATCTCGTCGAATCCCCCGGTGCCGTCGCCTCCCGCTCCAATGTCGTCTTCTCATCATCTTCTTCTCCTCCAATGTCCGTTCCGTCCTCCTCGACCCATCCTTTGGTGCCCTCTCCCCCGACAAATCCTAATCGACATGACCACCTCGGAACCCTCCCTCCATCTCCGAATCTGCCTCCTCCAAGGGCTGCCACTTCGTCGATGCCCCCGTCTACCGCGACGACCGCGGCGCCAAATCCGCCACGCTCTCAATCTTTGTCGGAGGTAAGAGCCGAATTAAGCCCTCTCTTCAAATTCCTGGGCACCGTTTCCATGAGACGACGAGATGCCCCGAGAAGGACCAAATCGCAAATTGGCGAATAAGAGATCACCATAGCTTCGACCATGGTACGGTTAGTCGAGGGGTTGGAGTACGCGCACAAGGCGAGGCTGGATCTAGGCTTGTTTCTAGAGGCGATTTTAAAGGGGGCGGACGTGTTTAAGTCGTCGGATTTGTATGGGGAACGAATCATGAAGAGGGATTTCGGGCTAGGCTTTTATGTGGATCATTTCATCAAGGATTTGGGGAAGGAGTGTGAGCCGATGAAGATTTCTTTGCCAGGACTGGCTCTTGCGCAGCTCGATCTCTCTCTTTGAAGGCTCATGGTGAAGGAAAGCTTGGAACTCAGGCTTTGATTCTGTCGCTTGAGAGGATCTACAATGACTTCATTGATTCAATTGTGATTCACAAATAACTGGTCATTGAAAAATTTCAAATTTGTGATGATTCAATTCTGTCGTTTGAGGGGATTGCTTTGTTTGTTGCTGCTTTAATTTTTTTTAATTTTTTAAGGAAAAGTTGGATTTTTTTTATTTTTAACAGAAATAAAAAAAATTGATGAAAAATAGGTTTTACATGAATTTAGATTACGATACAATATTTGTATAAAACAGAAGGTACTAAAAGAAATAAATTTTTTTTAACACCAAGACAAATATGTAAACTTCAAGGGCACCAAAAGACCTTCAAAATAACAGTCTTCTACGGGAAAAAAAACAAAAATATTCGGACACGTGTTGCGCATCCATTCAAATAGACATTGCGCCTTGAGCTTCTGATATTTTTCGCTCCACTCCTGCTACGAGCAAACCCCTCTCTCTCTTTCTCCCTCTCCCTCTCTAAAACGGAAAAGAGAATCTAATCTTCGACGACAAATTTTGCGAAAGTCTAAATTCAAGTCCCCAATACCTAATCGTCAGAGCTTGTGTGAGAATTTTTCCGATTCATGCCATCTGATTTTCTGATCAGAGCTCCAAAAGCGACAAATTCTTGAAATCGAAATTGAATTTCTGACTTGCGTCTGCTGTAACATAATCGACAAGTGTATGCAGAATAAACTCGTCCTCGAAAGAATGGAAGTTTTTTGGCGTAGTTTTCCGGCGATCATCGTCTTCTTCATGCTTGTTTGCTTTCGTTGTGATGCTGCAACTGATCCACTTGAAGGTCCGTTTTCTCTTGCTCCCCCGCCCTTCTTCTTTCTCTCGGTCGATTTTCGTGCTCGTTAGAGCTTACCACCGCAAAGTTCGATCTACTCGGAGCTGTCCTGCTTTGATCGCTTTCTTGCTTTTCTTTCTACATAGATAATCAAGTCGAGATCTACAATTTTCGATTTCATTCTTGATCAAAGGACATCGATCGCAAGCACCTTTTTCCTTCTTCTTCCTTTTTTTTTTGTTACTATTATTTTTTTATATTCTTGAATTCAACTTAATTTCACAGATAACAAAATTTCAAGACACGTCTGCACACCAATTTATGTCCAGATTATTAAAATGGACAATAGAGAACTTGTTTTTCTTGGGGATAGGTTGGGAAGGAACGAAGAAAAACTGACTTGGAGCATTCAAGTGTTAACAAGATTATCATATAGTCCTTTGGTTACTGCGTTTGATTTTAGTGCGAACCAACAATTTTTGTTCGTCTGTTTTTTGAGTGTAACTAGCTGAGTTGCTACATTGATTAAATGCAGTCACGGCACTACAAGATTTGTACAAGGCCCTGAACTTTTCATCACAACTGGTGGGATGGAAAGTGGAAAACGGCGATCCGTGCGGGGAGCCATGGACAGGCATTTCTTGTTATGGTTCATCTGTTCTGAACATGTATCTGCATTCTTCTTCTTCGTCGTTTGATTTGTATCATTGTTGTACAATGTGCTGGTTTTTAGTGATAAATTTCCCCCAACTGTGCAGTGACCTTCATGGGCTAGCTCTTGGTGGTTATCTTGGTGGTCAGCTATCAAATCTCCATCATTTAAAGCTTCTGTAAGCAGTTGTGCATGTCCATGCCAGTGTTCTTATGTGAAGAATGTGCCTTCAATTTTAAGATAGTATGTACCAGTTGACATCAAGCCTTAACGTGTTTTTTCGCCGTGTCTTTTAATCAGGGATATTAGTGACAACAACATTTCAGGCGAAATTCCTGTTGGCTTACCACCTAATGCCTCCCATATGTAAGAGCATAAATTCTGTGATTATATTATCCAATGCTGTATCAAAAATATATATGTTTTGTTAGAATAAATACTCATTCTGACTGTTGTGTGTGCAGAAATTTGTCATCTAACAAATTTTTACTCACCATTCCGCACTCTCTGACTTCCTTGAAGAGCCTAAGGCATTTGTGAGGGTCATTTTTCATAATCCACATTTTGCTGACTTGATTTATAGTTATTACTTATCATAACTATCCTTGCTGCAGGAATCTGAGCCACAATATGTTATCTGGACCAATTGGCAATGTATTCACTGACCTCCCAAATCTCAGAGAAATGTATGCTCCATATAGATACTTCGTTTATTTTAGAGCTCATACCCTTTTACAAGTTTGTTAAGATATATTTGGATGCTTAAAGCAATTTCTAATCATTTCTCTTTAGTAGCTTCAATTATTTATTGAACTCTCTATGATAATGTATATCTTTGCTGTAGGGATCTGTCGTACAATAATTTCACAGGGGATCTACCTGATTCTTTTTCATCTCTGAAAAATCTCACCAAACTGTGAGTTAAAATTCTCTAAATCGCAATTGCATTTGCTGTAACAGTTATCCATGTGACTTGTTTTTGGAAATCAAAGCTCGGAACTTATTTGAATTCTCTTGCAGGTACTTGCAAAATAATAATTTCACTGGTTCAGTCGTTTTGCTGGCGGATCTCCAACTGATAGATCTGTATGTTCATTCTTTGACTAATTCTTCTAGTCAAAATTTCGTCCAGGTGCACCAAATAATATGCTTTCTGATATTTGTTTCAGGAATGTACAAGATAATCATTTCAGTGGCATCATCCCTGAACACTTTCAAACAATTCCAAACTTATGGTATGAAGAAGAAATTAATTTTCCACAGTTTATAAACTCTATCCTATCTACCGACTTGTACGCTTTTCCTTTGCAGGATCGGCGCAAACAATTTTCACACAGAAGCCAACTATCCAGCTTGGAAATTTCCTTTGGATAATGTTACAGCAGGGCAGAACATTTCCAGCTACCCAACAGCGGAGTCAAGTGCCATTCAAAAATACCCTCCTCTGAAGATGCACAAGCACAAAAAGGTCCTAGGTCCTGGAGGAATAGCTATATTGGTAGGTGGCATCGCACTTCTGACAACTTGCACAGCATTCGTCATCATTGTCCACATTAACCGAGCTCGGATGAGACGTCATGGAGATAATGTAAACACTGATAACTCGCTGGTTTCTCCTCAAATCGGTTCAAACAAAGGTGATTACTTCTATCCTTTTTCCCCACAGTTTCTTACGTTCAAAGGCAAATAAGACAATCAAATTCAATTTCTCTCATCTTTCATTATTCTCCAACATACTAAGAAAAAGGTTTCCACATCCAAATTGATGATCATGCCACATTGCTACTAACGCTGCATAAGGCAATAAAATATGGAGTTGAGCTGTAACATGTTTCTACTTTTCAAACTGTTTAAGTCAGGAACTTTATTGCTCACTATCAGTTCTTTGTTTGGCTCATGTTATTCTGCTGCCAGGACTTCAAACATTCTTCCTCTGTCTACCATACTGATAACTCATGTGTAGTGATCTATTGTCATTTACAGATTATCCTATTGCTCCACCTGCTGAAAGCCCTCATGTTTTGACTATTGATCTTCCACCTCCACCGATAATAACCATGCCACAGCGCTTACCTCCGGTTAGCCACGTAATGGGAAGAGCATCTCGAAGAAGTTTCTCCAGAAAATGCAAAATGCCACCAAGTGCAAAACTTTATTCCGTTTCAGAGCTTCAGTTAGCTACTAACAACTTTAGTGAGGAGAACTTTCTTGGTGAAGGATCGCTTGGTTCAGTTTATAGAGGAGAGTTCCCTGATAGCCAAGTATGCACTTAAATTTACCCTGAAACTAAAGTTCTTGTTAAGTAGGTTTAGGTGATTGATCAAACTCTAACCCTTTTCCTTGCAGGTATTTGCTGTAAAGAACGTAAACACCATATCACTATCTCTCCACGAGGAAGAACAATTTCTGGACATTATTCGTGTTGCATCACATTTAAGGCATCCTAACATAGTTCGACTCACTGGATATTGCATAGAGCGTGGTCGTCATTTTCTTTTATACGAATATGTGAGAAATCTGACTCTAGATGATGCTCTACACTCTGAATACTTTATGCCGCTCACATGGGGACTCCGGCTGCAGATAGCATTTGGCATTGCTCAGGCTTTGGAGTAAGTGCTTAAGATAATTTTTCAATTGAAAGTCATGCACTGCATGAATTATTGAGAAAATAATTTGATTACAATATGAATTCCAGCTATATGCACTCCTTGTCCCCTCCAATTGCACACTGCAATATAAAGGCCACGAATGTCCTACTTGATGATGATCTTACACCACGATTATGCGACTGTGGAATTACTGGATTAAGGCCTCTCACAAGCAACAGTGTCAAACTTAAGGTAAGAGCGTCTTAAAAGACTGGTCACAGATGATTTAATCTTGCAAGTGCCATTTGGTTCATGTAATTAGCCTAGTACCTCCAAAAACAGGCGTCTGAGATAGCAATAAGCAATGCTGGCTACATTGCACCAGAGCAAGGGCAAGCAGGGACAGAAAACACAAAGACTGATGTATATGCATTTGGTGTTCTGCTTCTTGAGCTCTTTACAGGAAGAAGGCCCATTGATAGGTGAGCTAGAGATGGTCTTATACCTTCTTCTGCATCAAAATTGCTCAAGTTGTATTTTCTTGTTAATCTCTCATCTTTAAACAGTTCAAGACTTGAGGGAGAGCAATGCTTAGCGACATGGGCTTCGTCCCAGCTGCATAACGCTGATGCTCTGGAAGAGATGGTTGATCGGAGCATTAAAATCAACCCGAGAGCTCTCTCCCATTTTGCAGATGTTGTATCCAAGTGCATACAGGTAACAAAGTGCTTATAAATGAAATTCATCACATGATATCTTATCTCTCTTTTATATATTGCTCTAACAAATGCGCTACAAAATCATCATCGCAGCTAGAGAAAGAATTCCGACCATCAATGTCTCAAATTGTGGAAGATATAGCACGACAACTAGTAATATCTGGAGCCGGTGTTTCTGAAGCGGACACACATGAGAAGTCGTTCCGCTCAACCCATACTCGCTTTCCAGCCTCTCCAACCTTCAGTCACTTGTCAGTCTGAGCCTGCCTCGGGCTAAACTCAACAGGATTCAGCTTAAGGATTTAGAGACTCAATTCTTTTTCGGAGTATCATTGCAAGAGGCTCCTGATATGAAAATAAGGTTTTCATTGCTGTGAAATCATTCAATGTCACTTTCTTGCTTAGGATATTTCTGGGAAGAAGAATATGTAGACATCACCAGCTTCCTCTATGGAACAATCCGGTTTGCTATTGATGTTGTTTGAGCTCTCTACATTGCTGTATCATATGATTGATTGGACCGTAGATCCATAATACTAATGGCATAGCTCAGAAATTAGTGATCATGCAGTGATGCTACTAAACAATGTATGGATCTCTCCAGAAATATAGAATGGTTGTTCGTTGAATTTCATGTGCACCCGTGTCTATACCAGAGCTATTTCTTGCAATTAGATTAGCCCGAATTCAAACATCCATCTAGCTGGCTACACAAATTGAGACGAAGGATGAAATGCATGATAGGAATCTCATTGAGCACTAATGTTGCTTTAATTTCTAGAAAGAACAAAGTTTGAGTGAAATTATCCATTTTTTAAAGAATTGTAATAGCTGGTTAGGTGAAAAACTTTTGGCTTTTTAAGAAAGAAGAAGACAACAAAATACAAAAGAAACAGCACTATCATAGTTGCAAGAGCATAAAGAAGAAAGTGCAAATATAGAAACAAAAAAATGCCCGTTCATTAGAGAAAAGTTTACATACAAAACACAGCTAGCATACATAAATAAATAAAGTCCCCAGTTACTATGCGATACTAGTGGGCGAGCAGAGTAACACAAAATGGGAATCATCATCATATCATGAACAACAAGTGAACAACTCAATAGAAAATGCTCTTAGGCGCTTCATAAACTTAAGATCTAGTGAGCTAGTGCTTCCTGAGATGACGGAAGTATTTGGCGGGATCATCCTCAAATTCTTGACGAAAGATGAAGGCGCCATCCCTGCCGGGAGCCTTCATCATCTTCCTTCTGTCACTGTCAGAAGACGAAGAAGAAGAGAGCAGGGAAGCCGCTCCCCACGCGAATAGTCCTACTCCCACGACGGCAGCCACCGCAACTCCGATCGCAACAGCTGACTCAATTCTCTTGTTTCTCTCCATCGTCTCCTCAGCTTTAACCGCGGATCCGTTGTTATTTCTTCTCTTCCCGCTTTCTCTGCTTTCACAACCCCCCATTATCAGTTTCTCACTCTCCTTTTCTCTTTGTTGTGTGAAAATGGTGTTCTTACTTGTTTGGCCTGCAATTACATGCAATTTTATAGGCGGGGGAGACCGAGATCGACGAGTCTAGGGAAGGAAGTCTGATAGGCGGGCCTCAATTAATGCCTCTCGTAAACATTAATTTAGGGGCTGTCGATTTGTATTCCCATTTCATTAATTCCTTGCGTGTTGTTACCCACTACGGAGTATAAGTTTTTTGGGAGAAGCACAAAATTAATAGAGTGCCAGCTGGCTACCAATTATCAACAACGATATAAGAAATTTAAGTAGGTGTGACCTTTCGATTTCCATTTTTTACCAATATCAATCCTAGGAAATGACTAACCCGGTGAAACTTAATCAAGTTACCGCAATGCTTTCATTTTGATGGCAATTTTAAAATTCACCCTTTTACAATTTGTTTATTTTTAGAATAGACTAGAAGCCTTACTCGTGCTACGCACGGGTTCAAAATTATTTTTAAAATTATTTCTACCCTTATTAAACTTCTACTTATTAAATTAAATGTATATATATAGATATAAATGTTTTTAATTATATGAGAATGGATGGACATAAAGTGACCATATGGGTATTTTAATTTTTTAATCATTAATTATATGGTCTTGTAATATGTTATTTTTATTTCACAAAATCATGATTAGTTATATAGGCATTTTACCACTAATTATGTTCTATGAGATTTAGAACTCTTTGGATTGCCAATATCATGGAATGCAAATGGTCTATTGATATTTATTGAGTAGTGAACTGTTATAAATCCTAAAATATCAATGTCGTTAATAAATGATAATTTATCTAAATACATATTGTGAGGGTTATAAGAAAATTAATATTCATTAACTCTATGTATAATTTATCATTGGTGTTTATTATTCATGTCAAATTATTAGGGTAACATGTTGTTCCAAATGACTTATTTTGTGTAATTATCTAACAATATACTACATATAGATGAGATGAGATATATATATAAATTAATTAATTATGTAAATTAAGTTAGGTTATATCTTCCTTAAAATATTATTAATAAAAAAGTATTACATATTTTTCTAAGACCCTTGTATCCTAATCCACGAAAATAAAAAAACATATAAATGTTATCCAATTTCATAATGTTTAGAGTAATCATACTTTAATAAATAATATTTCAATTTTTTCATTCACATTTGTAATACTAGTTGAAGGCCCCGTAATACAATTATGTGCTATACACCCAAGAGTGAAAATGCAATATACATAGCTATAGACCGAGAGCAAAATAACGTATACGAGGATATGAAAATGAAGGAATAAATATCCCAGTAAATAAGCCAAGGCAAGAGCATGCCATTCATCTAAAAGTAGTTATCACAGTGCCATTTAGAAGTAGGAACACAACTCGGCTAATGGCACCAGCTACAATGATCATTCCCGTTCTCTCCTTTGAGCAACATTGTTGAATACGGTGCATTCCATGAGCATTGCAAGCCTGCCCAGTATCCAGACAGTAAATGAAATGAGAAAGCTCATCAAGTGAATTACATAGAAATGCTTTTCTCATATAGTCGTATATTGTCGACAAATGAAAACAATTAAAATACATGCATCATCTGATTTTGAATGAGAAGCTTCTCGAAACAATCATGGCATCATGCAGTGTAGATCTAAATGAAAATTAAGGAGAAGATAGTGCATGGATACATGTTGTACAATACTAACTCTATAGATTACTAATATCAAGCTACAATTCAGAGGAAGATTGGCAGCTCTGCAGTCCTTCTAGAAAGCAAACAAGAATTAGTATAACTCACATTAATGGTGCAAACAAGCAGTGAAAAGAATTAGCATAAATCACATTTATGCTGCAAAAAAACAGTGAGCCAAACGCTTTGCTCATCCTCCCTCTCCTACAATTACATTAGAAGTTGAAACAAATCCTGGTTTAAAGATTACAACACAAAAGTTAAGAATCAAAGCACATCAACCGAATATCTTAATTACAGTTGCTGGATAGATTAGAGACCACAACCGCACCAACTTCTCAAACCATAAACCCAAAGTCATTTTATGTTTTTCAGTACTTGTTGATCACTCCACCTTATTGTCATGTATATTTGTGATGAATACTTAAAAAAGAAAAGAGATTAGCTTAACAAACAAGGAAATATTGAGCATCAAAACCCCAGGTAAAAATACCAAGGCAGTCGAATGTCCTGGAAAAGAACATCATATTTTAAACAGAGGTATCAAATTTATCTAACCAATATTATCAAGATGCATTCACTGTAGAGGGGAAAACCCTAAAAATCAACCTGACTTGGAAATTGACACCAAAAAATCCAAATCCTTTGACCTAAGAAACCTTATCTAGAAATTGACATTTTCATATATATGTAAGCTACTCATTAGAAGCCCAAACTTCTTAATAGAGCAAGTGTTTGTTTTCTTTCTCTCTCTGTTTCACTTGTACATATAGTCAATCAACACTCCACTTCCACCTGTCATGATCTATTTCATATTTGTAAGTAATTAATAAGACATTTCTATTTTCTGCCTTGTTTACCTTCTCTGAAACATGTTATGAATGCTGCAGGAGCATAGGTGTTCGCAGTCAAGGTCACATCTTAGCTTTGATTCAGCAGAGGGTTCATGCAAACTCACAGCGACAAAAGATCATTAAAAATATTACCTTCAATAAAAGGTTGCGCTTTGCAATCACTATCAAATGATGCCTTGGATTCAGATTGTAAAACGCTTCCAGAAAATGTCAGCTTGCTGTCATCACATTTAACATTGTGACGACCGTCCACAACGAAATATATTTTGGATGTGACCTGATCAAATAATGATGAAATCATCTGAGAAGCTCTCTTTCTTCCAAAATTGAAGTCAATTGCTTGTGATCTTTTAACCGATACTTGATCGAATAATTAGACATGAAAAATTATATACACACATGGCATGGTTTTAAAGGAATGAACATAATTAACTCACCAATTAAAGAGGGCATCACATCATGAGATAATTTGGGGACACTTTAGTAATCAAAACTGTCCAAATTGAGAGGTGTGCTAGGACCAAGAATAGGATAAGTAACAACATTCAAATACTGTGCATTGTGGTGTTTCATGTGCTCCATGGGAGTATGGGACATGGAGCAGAAAAAGTAGGCAAAACTGAAGGTGTGGTGTAAGTAGCCTCCTGTTGAGCAGAGAAGGAACTTAAGTCTTCTCTTGGACTAAAAATTGCAAACGCTGAAGCAAAGTTTCCACATTCATATAGTCCTCCTGCAACAACAAAATTCCATCACTTAAGTCAAAAAACAGTATTTGATTACTTAAGCCAAATTTCAGGCACACAAATGTGTAAACATAATGCAATTTTAAGGAAAAAATATAGTCCAGGTCAAAACATGTCATGAAGTATAAAGTTTATTAACTAACAACAAAGAAGAGAATATCAAGCACAAATCATCTACTGAGATAGGCTACTTTCTGACATCGTCGCCCCTAATAATGGATAGAATAAGACTACGAAAACATGCAAAAGAGCATCAATGAAAAAAGAAAGAAACATGTACACAACTTGGATTTAGCAGTTGTCTGTAGAATAGAAACTTTGGAGTAGCTCCTTTTGCAAGATAGGCAGCATCGCAAAGGGCATCATAAATACAAAATTACATGTAAAAAACATGTCCTAGGAGGCAATCGCTCGAAGAGCACTTCGTATTATATCTTCGTTGTGGTCTACTTCTTCCTTGACTGCATCTTGCGTTGGCTTGAAACTAATTTTTTTGAAGTGGATCCATAAGAGAGTCAACCACTGACACATAAGATATCAGGAATTAGTATAGATAAAACATATATTATTTTGCAACCGGAAGAAAAGTGGTGTGAGATAAAACCTGCTAGCATTGCACAGGGACACTCTTCTGCAAGATTTGAACGGATTAACTGGCATGTCATATTAACATCATAATGATCTGTGAAGAAAAATATACTACCTTTAGCAGATTCAAAGATCACAGACAACTATTAAATCATGGACAATTAAGTTGTTGTTATGCATTTATAGAGCTATTATTAGGCAAAACCTATTTTATGAAATGACCATGTATTAATATCCTTTTGTACTAACAAAATAAGAACTGAAACCTAGAAGAATGTGATAAGCTTACCACAGTAATGCCTAGACAAATGACTACAAATTATGCCGAGGCATACGAAGCAAAGAACTGCATCAATTGGAAGTAAATCATTTTAGAGATGAAGGAAGGTAATTAGTTGTAAAACCAAACCCTAAATTTTGAACACCACAACCCACAAAAGCACAATACTAAATTACTAATTGAAGAGCTCAACAATTTCAAATCCAAATTACTCTTTGAGTACCCATCATCAACCCCATCCATGAAATGAATATTAAAAATGAAATTAACAATTTGAATAAAATGGGTACCTGAACAGGGGAGATCTTCCGGGAATAGAACATATCAATGGTTTCATGTCGCAACTCAACCTGGTATAGGTGTCCGAATCGCGAATACAATAGTTTCCTATTAAAAACCTCCAGAACTTCTTACGGGAGACTGAATGAGTTCTCCTCCGCAGCCAACGCCTCCACTCCCGCCCAGCCTGAGTAGTCCTGTAGGTAGCAGCAGTTGGAGCAGGCACGGTTGCACATGGGGCGGTTGGAGACCTTATCCGTGACAGCGTAGGCGAAGATGACGAATCCGATGAGGGCGGCGAGGATGAAGAAAATGGCCCACATGTAGATGCACATGAGGAAGCGTTCGCTAGCGGGGTAGAGCACGCCACCGACGATAACAAGAAGGGACCCCAACACACCAGCGGGCGACGACGATGTAGTAGTGGCGCTATCGGCAACCCTTGTTCGCGAGGAGCATAATCCTTCTTCGAGCTGCAGATTACGGCGGAGAGGTTTTTAGACGGGAAAGCAGGAACGAGAGAGGACAGGAGAGGGGGAGAAGCGGGTAAGAAAAGTGAGGGTATTTTTCAAGGTTTTAGGTCTCTAACGGGGAAATAGTGAACGAGAGGAAGGGGTAAGAAAGGCAAGCACGGAAAACGAGGATATTTTTACGGTTTTAGCAGAAACGCGGGCAAATGTTTATAATAGTAGTGAAGTAGTGAAGTAGTGATTATAATAGTAGTGATTATGCATTATTAATTTTAATTTTTTTAAAATTTTTAAATATTATATAGATTTTGAGAGTACAATTTCTTTATTTGTTAAAGTATTGTGTTACAATATAATTGAAAATGATACATGTTTTTAGAAGTTTTTTTTAGCAAAGTATTATTTTTTGGTAAATAGCTTACAACGTAATTGAAAATAATACATATTTTTATATAACGTTTGAATCATGGAATTTTCTAGCTAATTGGTAGTGACAAAGCCTCCATAGTTAATAATAAATTTCAAGTACCACGTACTAACAACAATGGATAATACGAAGTATATGACTTTAATTACAACTTGATACTAGATTCAAAAGCTCGAAGTAAATACCGGTTACTACAATATCACATTCACATTCCAAAAATTGAAGATTCAATCAATCAACATCTACAAATAAGAATATTAAAACCTTCGCTTGCACCTGCACACCAAGCAACAAAATAATGGGAGAAAAATTAAAAGATTAGTATCGCAATTAGAACTTGAATAATTGATCATTAGAAATTAACATATTCTAAATGTTAAAATATAATCAACACAACGGAGAGCAAAAAGGAAAATACAAAAACTTTTATAGTTTATGAACCTCTAAAACCCCATGACTATCCAATATATATGTGTACGTGTGTAGGGGAGAGGTTTTAAATGTCATTAATTATGCAATAATGTGTGATATGAAAAGTCTTAAACGGTCGTTGGCTACTGAAGAGGTACATAAGTTATAAACTCTAACTTTATCATTTTAGTAAATATTTGAACAATTATATTCTAATCAGGCGTAATTATATGTCCGAACAATAACGGAAAATGGAAAGTCTCACCACTCTCACAAATGTTATAGAATAATAAATGTTTAATATTTTCCATTCTTATTTTTGTGTAAATATTTATATGAAGAAAATTAATGCATTACATAACGTATAATTATGTGTTGTTAATAATCATAAACCTGTTTTTTAATAAAATAAAATCAAATAATATGAGCCAGCATAGTTTCATATCGGTTATAATTTTTTTACACTTACAGAATTTTAAATTGTTTGAATACCTATTTTTAATAGCAGATTTTATTTAGGTTGACAAATGAAATATAGCATATAATTTAATTTTTTGAAATTTAGATTGAGAACTTTATAAATTATTTTTAAATAATTTTTAAAAATGGGTTGATCATCTTTTATAATACTTTTCTTTATCCAATTTATCTTGCAAATTGCAACCCTAAAATCACTTTTTAATTTTTTTTCCTCCCTTTCACTATTATTATTACATTAAATGCTTTGGTCATTAATTGGCCAAAATTTTCCATTTTATAATAGATATGGAAGATAATGACAAAATAATTTGACAAAAAAACTCTCAATCTTCTTGAGGTGGAGACCCTTCGTATATAGTCAATTGAATTATAGAAAATTTTGCAACTTTATATGAAGCTTAAGAGGCTAAAATCACATTAAATACCATAAAGTTCCACAATATCTCATATTGAATAAATTTGTTTTTATTGATTTACATGTTGTTAAGATATGATAAGATGATATAAAATGAAACCACTCATCTTCTCTACACTCATCTTCTATTTTTCTTTTTTACTCTCATATTATTCATTAGATGCTTTGGTCATTAATTGTAATATCCGTATTCGTTTAGGTCATGTAAGTCGGAAAATGGGTTATTTCGCTTACAAAAACTTGAGTTTCTTGATTCGCAAGTAAACTCGCGAAATTAATTAGTAATCCGTTTGGTCAACCATCGGACTATACTCTTTTCTTTTCTCCCCTTAAGTAACTAATTATATCCTATTCATGCTAAAATATGTGCATAAGTAATTAATTATTTACTTATTCTTTCTATCTAATTTATGGCCAAATCCGAATCAAATCTTGGTTGCATTGGTTAACCCTATTGTAACAAACCCGAACAAAAATCATGATCTAGCCAAATCCTTATCTAATTCCACTTACCTTATCAATTTAACAATTCTATCAAAAAAAAGAAAAAAAGAAAAAAACTAGTATAAATCGAAATGATTCGGATTCTGGAGTCCACCAAGTTGATCGAAATTGTGGAACGAAACCGACCTCTCTCGTCACCTCTTTAAAGAGCATTGTCGATCAAAGCCGTGAACGGAGCTCGCCACCATTAACGACTCGGCGATTTGCGCTCGCCTTTCGTCGCCGGTTCAAGTCTGGTTCACGGACTCTGCTTAACCCACATCGACCGTACTCGCATCGTCGGTAAGTCTACTAACCTTCTTTGGCTTTCGTTATTGGTAGGGGAGTTGCAGAGGTTAGGCTAGGGACGGGGTGAGTCCGGCGGGGTTCGAAGTTCACCGGATTTTAATCGGTTAGTCGCAAGGGTCCCGATCGGTTGTGGGAGGCGTCAATGGGTGTTCAGCAAGGGCGGAAAATCCGAGTTGAAGGCTCGCCGAAGACGGAAGTCTGGTTGAACGCAGATCGGGTCGTCGTCGACGAGGCTGAACAGGGAAAGCTGCGGTGGTCGTCCACGGTGGGTGAGCGAGGTCGCCGGCGTTTCTCGTGGGTGGTAGGGGCGAGTCGGAGAATAAGGCGTCGCGCGTCGGCAGGAGGGGTGTGTGCTCGTTGTAGGATCGCAAGCGAAGGACAGGGGGCGAAAACCACAAGGGAAGCCATCGGGAGGTTGAAGACGAAGAGGGAGTGGGGCCCGCGTTTGGGGTCAAACTCCTTTGTCCGGTCATATAAATGGTGGAGGGAGACGGGCTCATCTGGTTTGGCCCAGAAATCATTGTGGCAAGGGGGAGACGGGCTCGGGTGTGGTTTGGCCCAATATTGGATTGATTGTGTTTTAGTAGTGAGTTGGGCTAATGTATTATGATGGGGAGAAGGGCAATTTAGGTTTGGGCTTTAGTGGGCTGGATTTTTGGTATTTATGCAAGATTAATAAAATGACTATAGCATATTTTAATGAAATTCAGTAGGTAAGGAATTTAGAAGTAATTTTTTTGGGGATATTTTGGCTCGGCCAATACTTAAAATAATCTTTCCTTTATAATTCTTTAGGGAACCGTTCCGTTTGAGATCGTAGTTCCGTCTTCCTAAGGATCCTTCGTTCGAGGTAAGTCGTTTTTCGACTTGTTAGGTTTTTCTCTATCCTGTTAGATTGCGTATCGTTATTGTGGGGCGGGATTTGGGAACTAGTCCCGAATACCCTTTTAAATTGCCTTGAACTCCTTGAGTGTTGTGTGCGTTAATGATTTTAAATGTGTTTTATCGGAAAATATTTTGGAACGTTTTCTCTGTGTTGGTACCGTTTCCGACACGGCCCATCGTAGCTGGTGTTGAGGAAGAGTTGGCTACGTTGACTCGTGTGACTGGGAAAATCGTACCCCTTCAAAACGAAAATTATTATCTGTGTGTTTTTGGCAAGTGCTCCAGTGGAGGCTTAGCCAGGGGTTAGAAGGGAGATTGTGAAGTGGAGTGGGAGGGCCTGCCACTGCACTCGGCGCGGTGATGAGTGCCTTGGAAGTCGGATTGTGGAAAAGGAGGAATTGCATTGTATGAGATTATGAATGTGAACGCGTGTGTGGCTTTCTGTGACTGATATAGCTAATTTAGGTATTGGCCTTTAGAGTTATGATTGTGATTGTGGATTTGTATGTTGACTTTAGATAAATGATTTCAAAGCGTTCTACAGTTTCTGTATTCTTTCTAGCTTGGTAGATTAGACGCTGACCCTTCGGGGAATATTTTTCAGTTCCAGGTATGAATCAGGGAGCCGTGCAAGAACCGAGGCAAGATGGCGGGCCGGAGCGGTAAAGAGCGCGTGTCATAGTGGGTTTGGTTTATACTAGTTTATTTACAAAAAGTTAGGAGGTTGATTTTAATATTTGTTAGACGGGGTTGGTATTATGTTTCGGTTATTATCTTTTTGTTCGGATAGTTCAGTTTCAGTAGGCGTTGTGACGTATTTGAATACTTATAATTTTCGGGGATTCATGCATGATTACGTTTTCTAAGTTTTATTAAATAAAGGTTGGATGTTTTATTATGTTTTCTCGTCGTGCCCGCGTTGTAAGATCCTACAGTGTAGTTGTCAACCTAAATGATAGTACCTTGTAAGGTCTATTTCCTAGTAGCGTCTCGACGGAAGTCGGGGTGTTACAAATTTGGTATCAGAGCCAGGTTGACAACAGGGCACATGGAACTGACCAACAAAGAGTACCCGAGGTCCAACTTAAAACCAAAACCGGCCGGTGTTTTCAAAATGTTTTACTGGGGTAGACATGTTGCATATAGGGGGTAGGTGACACGTCGCGACTCCGCCCCATCAGCCGAAGGACCTCACGTAGAATAGTAAGAATTAGGTTGATAAATAGAGTATTTAAGTTTTGACTGTCGGACTTTCTGTTATAGATGGCCCCACCAACCAGAGCTAGAGCTGCTGAAGCTAACGGAAGAGGCCGCGGAAGAGGCTGCGGTAGAGGCCGAGGAGGAGGTCGTGGCAGGGGTAGAGGAGAGGCCCCTGTAGCTGCTGGGCCAGAGGTACAACATGATACCCACCAGGAGGAGGTTGCTGAGAGTCAGGGTGTGGCTGCTGCTATTCATCGAGAGGACAGTGCCTCTGTCGCTGGAGGAGGTCTCCCAGCAAACGGGACTCAAGTGGGAGGAGGAGTACCACCAACAGGATTGACCCCAGAGGTGAATGCTGCAATCCAGTTGTTATTGCAGACTTTGTTGGGAGCGGGAGCTGCACCGAATCTGAACGCAGTTGCGGGGCAACAAGGAGCTGAGAGGAGGGCACCAGGGCCAGATTCTATTTTGGCTGCCCAACTAGGAGCAGCGCCAGCTTCGGGAGGACCAGTGATAGCTGATCATGTGGTCGAACCGAGGAGACAGTATCGTGAGCCTCAGCCTGATATGTGGCTCGCGGAGTTTAGGAAGACTATAGTACCGAACTTTGCTGGAGCTCAGGGTTCTAACGTAGAGCAGTGGTTGAGGAGAGTGAAATCTGTGTTGGATTCCATTAAAGCACCGGAGGAGCGGAAGATGTCCTTAATACAGAGTCTGCTGCAGGAGAGTGCTTTTGACTGGTGGGAGTTGTGTAGGGATCACCGGACTGAGGTAACTTTCGAGGAGTTTGAGAGGCAGATTCGAGATCAGTATTGTCCTCCGGTGGTGAGGGCGGCTCGGGAGGCTGCTTTTCAGGATGCTGGACCCGAAAATATCACAGTATTTGAGACTATTCTGAAGTTTTAGCAGGAGTTGGCAGCGGTGCCAAATGCTGCCCCACCTGAGGAGTTGAAGATTGCGACCTTTCTGAAAAGGTTGCAACCGCATTTACGTGCTTATGTGTCGGGCCTCCGACTCGCGACATTGGTAGACGTTCAGCAGTCTGCTTTGGCTTATGCTATGGCCATGACCCGACATAGTCAGTTGGAGGTGCATACCACGGGGAGCAAGAGGCAGAAGTTGTCTGCCACGGCAGAATCTAGGAGAGATAGTCGTCCCGACTCTTCTCAGCCGCAACGATCAGGGTTTCAGCCACAGGGTCGTCAGGACCATCGTTGTCAGAGTCAGTCCATTGGAGGGCAGAGAGAGTGCTTCAACTGTGGAAGCACTACTCATTTGAGGAGTCAGTGTCCGAAGCCAGTCAGGAGTTGCTTCAGTTGTGGGAAGCCTGGCCATTTGCAACAATATTGTACTGTGGGAGCACCTTCACATGGATCTTCACTGAGAATGGTGAATCAGATGCCTCGTCGTCAGCCTCAGCAGTTTCAGCAGGCACCGAGCCAGGGCAGAGGACGCGGCGAAGGAGTTAGCAATACCGGGGGCAATCAGCCCCAGGTGTTTGAGATGAGGAGGGCCGATGCCCTACACGCGCCGACTGCTACAGGTACGATTTGGATTCAGTCTATACCTGTTCACATACTGTTTGATACGGGTGCTACCCATTCTTTTATGTCTTCTGCTTGCGTGGCTAGACTAGGACTGACTTGCACTAAGGGGGTATCTTTTGTTGTGGGGCTGCCTGACGGTAGTAAAGTGAGAGGGAATAAGGAGATTTTACAATGCCCTATTAGAATAGGGAATAGGGATTGGTATACAGATTTTATAGTAATGCAGTTGTCGCCAAATGATGACGTGATTCTGGGGATGGACTGGATGATGCGTTACCGAGTAGTTTTGGATACACACAGAGGTACGGTTACAATAACCGCAGATGATGGGACCAGACATGTGTGCCAGGAGGTAGAGTAGGAGGGGCCCGGATCGGTGATTAGTATGGTGAAGGCCGCCAAGTTGCTCAATGACGGATGCGTAGGATATTGGTGTTATGTTCTACAAGGGGACAAGGCGGAACCGCACATTCAGGATATACCAGTAGTGTGCGAGTTTGAGGACGTTTTTCCCGAGGAACTTCCAGGATTACCTCCTCAGAGAGAGGTGGATTTTGGGATTGAGTTGGAGCCGGGGACGAGGCCGATTTCGAGAGCCCCATATCGCATGGCCTCGATGGAGATGCAGGAGCTGAAGGAACAATTAGAGGAACTGTTGGAGAAGGGCTACGTACGACCGAGTGCGTCGCCATGGGGAGCTCCAGTTCTGTTTGTGAAGAAGAAGGATGGTTCTCTCCGTCTGTGTATCGATTATCGGGAGTTGAATCGTGTTACCATCAAGAACAAGTATCCGTTGCCGCGTATTGATGATTTGTTGGATCAGTTGCAGGGGCTACTGTGTTCTCCAAAGTGGATTTGAGGTCAGGATATCACCAGCTGAGGATTCGGGAAGAGGATATACCTAAGACGGTTTTCCGAACGAGATATGGACATTATGAGTTTGTAGTGATGCCGGACTGACGAATGCACCCGCTGTATTTATGGAGTTAATGAACCGGGTGTTTATAGACTACTTGGACAGATTTGTAGTAGTGTTCATCGACGATATTCTGATCTACTCTCGGAGTAAGGAGGAGCACGCCGAGCATATTAGGCTGGTGTTGGGAGTATTGAGACAGCATCGATTGTTTGCTAAGCTGTCCAAGTGTGAGTTCTGGTTGCCTGAAGTTACCTTTTTAGGGCATGTGGTATCTGCTCAGGGAGTTATGGTGGATCTTGCAAAGATTGAAACTGTAAAAGCATGGGAACCTCCAAAGAATGTGAAGGAAGTGCGGAGTTTTCTGGGATTAGCAGGGTATTACAGGAGGTTTGTGGAAGGGTTTTCTCGGATAGCCCAACCACTTACCAATTTGCTTAAGAGGACTACTCGTTTCTAGTGGAACGAAGCTTGCCAGCGGAGTTTTGATGAGCTGAAGAGAAGGTTAACTTCGGCTCCTATACGTGCTCTTCCTCAGGGAAATGAGGATTTTGTGATTTACAGTGACGCCTCCAAGGTCGGTTTGGGTTGTGTGCTGATGCAGAGGGACAAAGTGATTGCTTATGCCTCCAGACAGTTGAAGCCGAACGAGCAGAATTACCCTACTCATGATTTGGAGTTGGCAGCTGTAGTGCACGCTCTGAAGATTTGGCGTCATTACTTGTATGGGAGTACCTGCAAAGTGATGACAGATCATAAGAGCCTCAAGTACATCTTCACTCAGAGGGAGTTAAATATGCGACAGAGGAGATGGCTTGAGTTACTGAAGGATTACGACCTTGAGATCATTTACCATCCAGGGAAAGCGAATGTGGTCGCTGATGCCCTTAGCAGAAAGACGCCTCAGGAGAGTATGTTGGCTCATCTGACGGCTCAGCCAGAGTTACAAAGAGAGTTGATGAGGTACGGAATTGAAGTGCAGATTCAGCGTTATCAGGGCAGTCTAAAAACCCTAGAATGTCGGTCGTCTTTACTTGAAGAAGTAAGACAGAAGCAGGAAGATTGCCCGATGATCCAGGATTTGAGGCAGAGATTGAGCCGTGGAGAGGCATCCGACTTTGCGGAGAGAGCATATGGTATTTTGTGTTTACGTGGTCGGATTTCTGTACCTCGAGATGCAGAGTTGAGGCAGAAGATTTTGCAAGAGGCTCATGCTACACCTTATTCTATCCACCCCGGGGCGAGTAAGATGTACAAGGATTTGCGACAGTTTTATTGGTGGGATGGCATGAAGCCGGATGTAGCGAGATTCGTCGCTAAATGTCAGGTCTGCCAGCAAGTGAAGATCGAGCACCAGAGACCCGGAGGCATGCTTCAGTCGCTTCCTATTCCGGAATGGAAGTGGGAGGATATATCCATGAATTTCGTCACCGGGTTGAGACTCAGCAGAGGTCATGATGCCATTTGGGTAGTGGTGGATAGACTGACGAAGACTGCTCGCTTTTTGCCTATCCGAGAGACGTGTCAAGTGAGCAAGTTAGTGGAGGCATAGACGGATCTGAGGGAGGGCATGGGTGGGCCTGTGCCCTCCCTTAGTCCATAATTAATTTGTAGATGGGCAGTACTAGTAGTAGTATATTAAACTGATTGAAGGTGGACAGTTAAAAAATAAAGAAAAGTAGGCTGATTTTGGTATTATTACTCCGTAATTAATTTGGCATGGCTAATAAGGTTGAATTTAATTATTAATTTGATATAGTAGGCTAATTTAGGGATTAATTAAAAAAAATCGAATGGGCACACATTAAGAATACTATGTATGGGATGTGCGAAAATTGTTTGTTAAGTTAATATTTTTTTAATAGGGCTCACCAATTCCAATTTAGGGAATAGTTTAGAATTTATTTCCAAAGTTAACTTATTATTGTGTGCCAATAGGCACACATTAGAAAAATCGAATAAAAAAATAATGAAAAGTTGATCAACATGGAGACCACAACAACCCATTAGTCTATCTCTCCGTAATTGATAAATAACAAAACTTTGCTTGATACGGAGTATTTGATAATGATGTGAATCGTGAAATGATTGATTAATTAGTTAAATTTTATATAGTTTATTTTCTTTATTAGTTAATTTAACTAATTGAAAATCGATTCATTTGGTTGAAATAATTTTGTTTGAATCGATTGTTTGTTTATTTGTTTAGAATTATGGACAAATTTATTACTCGGGATAGAACTTCGTTAATTCCAAGTATTGAAACTCGCTTTCAATTTAATATTTAGGATAAATTGTGCCCCTCCTTCAATTTAGTTCTGCATCCGTCCCTGAGTGGAGGTGTTTATTAATCAGATAGTTAGACTGCACGGAGTGCCTAAGACGATTGTGTCGGACCGAGATGGGCCTTTTACTTCCAGATATTGGCAGCAGGTGCATGAGGCATTAGGGACGAGATTACATTTCACGACTGCTTACCATCCGCAGTCGGACGGTCAGACAGAGAGGACGATTCAGACTCTAGAGGACATGTTAAGGTCCTGCGTATTAGACTGGGGAGGTCAGTGGTCGGATCACTTGGCTTTAGTAGAGTTTGCCTATAATAACAGCTGGCATTCGTCGATTCAGATGGCTCCTTATGAGGCCTTATATGGTCGGAAGTGTAGGACACCACTGTGTTGGGATGATCCCTCGGATGTAATAGGAGAGAGGCCACAGATGATTGAGGAGACGATCGGGAAAGTGGCCTTAATCAAAGAAAGAATGTTAGCTGCTCAGAGTCGCCAAAAGTCTTATGCAGACAAGAGGCGTAGACTGTTGGAGTTTGAGGTCGGAGCCCATGTTTGGTTGAGAGTATCGCCTACCCGCGGGGTGAGGAGATTCGGGGTGAAAGGAAAGTTGAGTCCCCGATATATCGGTCCATTCGAGATTCTGGAGAGAGTAGGCGAGGTGGCTTACAGGCTAGCATTGCCGCCTGCTTTGGAGGGATTGCACCCTGTATTCCATGTTTCAAAGCTGAGACAGTATGTCCCGGATCCTAGTCACAGACTAAATTATGAGGATTTGGCGGTAGAACCAGATCACAGGGAACAACCGCTGAAGATTTTAGATCGACGAATGAAGAAGCTGCGTAACAAGGAGATTCCTCTGGTGTTGATTCAGTGGTCTCGACGGGGAGTCGAGGAGGCCACTTGGGAGACGGAGTCCAGGATGAGGGAGAGTTATCCAGAGATCTACCCGGGTTTAGTAGAGGCGTTTGGGGGGAAGGTTAGTAATTAGTGTGTTGTTTTCAGATTCGATGTTTGCCTCGTGATCCTTGTTTGCTTGACTTGTTGTTTGACTGGTTAATTTTGTTTGACGTGTTGCGTATTTTGGATGACCAGTATTGGTTATTATTACTGTATTCAATCAATTCCGGTTCGAGGACGAACCTCTTTAAGGGGGAGAGGTTTGTGAGAACCTCGAATATCTTTTCCTTCGTATAAAAGTTTCGGGACGAAACTTTCTTAAGGGGGGTAGTATGTAATATCCGTATTCGTTTAGGTCATGTAAGTCGGAAAATGGGTTCTTTCGCTTACAAAAACTTGAGTTTCTTGATTCGCAAGTAAACTCGCGAAATTAATTAGTAATCCGTTTGGTCAACCATCGGACTATACTCTTTTCTTTTCTCCCCTTAAGTAAATAGTTATATCCTATTCATGCTAAAATATGTGCATAAGTAATTAATTATTTACTTATTCTTTCTATCTAATTTATGGCCAAATCCGAATCAAATCTTGGTTGCATTGGTTAACCCTATTGTAACAAACCCGAACAAAAATCACGCTCTAGCCAAATCCTTATCTAATTCCACTTACCTTATCAATTTAACAATTCTATCAAAAAAAAAGAAGAAAAAAACTAGTATAAATCAAATTGATTCGGATTCTGGATCCACCAAGTTGATCGAAATTGTGGAACGAAACCGACCTCTCTCGTCACCTCTTTAACGAGCATTGTCGATCGAAGCCGTGAATGGAGCTCGCCACCATTAACGATTCGGCGATTTGCGCTCGCCTTTCGCCGCCGGTTCAAGTCTGGTTCACGAGACGGACTCTGGTTAACCCACATCGACCGTACTCGCATCGTCGGTAAGTCTACTAACCTTCTTTGGCTTTCGTTATTGGTAGGGGAGTTGTAGAGGTTAGGCTAGGGACGGGGTGAGTCCGGCGGGGTTCGAAGTTCACCGGATTTTAATCGGTTAGTCGCAAGGGTCCCGATCGGTTGTGGGAGGAGTCAATGGGTGTTCAACAAGGGCAGAAAATCCGAGTTGAAGGCTCGCCGGAGACGGAAGTCTGGTTGAACGCAGATCGGGTCGTCGTCGACGAGGCTGAACAGGGGAAGCTGCGGTGGTCGTCCACGGTGGGTGAGCGAGGTCGCCGGCGTTTCTCGTGGGTGGTAGGGGTGAGTCGGAGAAGAAGGCGTCGCGCGTCAGCAGGAGGGGTGTGTGCTCGCTGTAGGATCGCAGGTGAAGGACAGGGCAGGCCGAAAACCACAAGGAAAGCCATCGGGAGGTTGAAGACGAAGAGGGAGTGGGGCCCGCGTTTGGGGTCAAACTCCTTTGTCCGGTCAAATAAATGGTGGAGGGAGACGGTCTCGTCTGGTTTGGCCCAGAAATCATTGTGGCAAGGGGGAGACGGGCTCGGGTGTGGTTTGGCCCAATATTGGATTGATTTTGTTTTAGTAGTGAGTTGGGCTAATGTATTAGGATGGGGAGAAGGGCAATTTAGGTTTAGGCTTTAGTGGGCTGGATTTTTGATATTTATGCAAGATTAATAAAATGACTATAGCATATTTTAATGAAATTCAGTAGTTAAGGAATTTAGAAGTAGTTTTTTTTTTGGGTAGTTTGGCTCGGCCAGTACTTAAAATAATCTTTCCTTTATAATTCTTTAGGGAACCGTTCCGTTTGAGATCGTAGTTCCGTCTTCCTGAGGATCCTTCGTTCGAGGTAAGTCGTTTTTCGACTTGCTCGGTTCTTCTCTATCCTGTTAGATTGCGTATCGTTATTGTAGGGCGGGTTTTGGGAACTAGTCCCGAATACCTTTTAAATTGCCTTGAACTCCTTAAGTGTTGTGTGCGTTAATGATTTTAAATGTGTTTTATCGGAAAATATTTTGGAACGTTTTCTCTGTGTTGGTACCGTTTCCGACACGTCCCATCGTAGCTGGTGTTGAGGAAGAGTTGGCTACGTTGACCCGTGTGACTGGGAAAATCGTACCCCTTCAAAACGAAAATTATTATCTGTGTGTTTTTGGCAAGTGCTCCAGTGGAGGCTTAGCCAGGGGTTAGAAGGGAGATTGTGAAGTGGAGTTGGAGGGCCTGCCTCTGCACTCGGCGCGGTGATGAGCGCCTTGGAAGTCGGATTGTGGAAAAGGAGGAATTGCATTGTATGAGATTATGAATGTGAACGCGTATGTGGCTTTGTGTGACTGATATAGCTAATTTAGGTATTGGCTTTTAGAGTTATGATTGTGATTGTGGATTTGTATGTTGACTTTAGATAAATGATTTCAAAGCGTTCTACAATTTCTGTATTCTTTCTAGCTTGGTAGATTAGACGCTGACCCTTCGGGAAATACTTTTGAGTTCCAGGTATGAATCAGGGAGCCGTGCAGGAACCGAGGCAAGATGGCGGGCCGGAGCGGTTGATTTTAATATTTACAAAAAGTTAGGAGGTTGATTTTAATATTTACAAAAAGTTAGGAGGTTGATTTTAATATTTGTTAGACGGGGTTGGTATTATGTTTCGGTTATTATCTTTTTGTTCGGATAGTTCAGTTTCAGTAGGTGTTGTGACGTAGTTTAATACTTATAATTTTCGGGGATTCATGCATGATTACGTTTTCTAAGTTTTATTAAATAAAGGTTGGATGTTTTATTATGTTTTCTCGTCGTGCCCGCGTTGTAAGATCCTACAGTGTAGTTGTCAACCTAAATGATAGTACCTTGTAAGGTCTATTTCCTACTAGCGTCTCGACGGAAGTCGGGGTATTACATTAATTGTCCACTTTCCTTATTTATATGTTATATATTATATAGATATAGATATAGATATTACGGAGTAGATGTATTTTTTTTATTTAATTTATATAGTGACTAATTAAAAGAGTGTAATACCCGTATTTGTTTAGATTTTATAGGTCGGAGAAACGAGTTCCTGGTCGACAATTAATCGATTTCTTATTCTGCAAGCAACTTAGTGTGACGAGATAATTAATTAATTAGACAACTAAACCCCTATATTTCTCATAGAAAACTTTAGCCATTATTATTTAATCTTATCAAATTAACAAATCCCATATCTTTTATCCATATCCTTCTATCTTCCATAATCCGATCCTCGTAACTGAACGATCTTATAAACGAGATCCTTTCTGAACTTTTTTTTTTCCATTCGGATATCACACCAAGTCAAAGTCGACTTCTAGTTCTTCGCGTTTCATCGCTTTTGGTGCTCACCGAAAAATCAACTCCTCTGCCCTCTCGTTATTCCGCTCAAGCGATTGGGCTCGTGGACGTCATTCCTCGTCTTCAATCGGCGTGATCGAGAACGACTTCGCGCTTCCGGGGATTGACGTCATTCCTCGTCTCCAATCGGTGTGATCGACAACGACTTCACGCTTCCGGGGAAAGATCAATCCAAATTTTTTTTCGGTAAGCTTGAAGCCATTCGTTCCTCTGTTTTTCTTGTTGCTGTTGGGTCGGGTGGGTACCAGCTTTGAGCAGGGGTCGGAGTGTGTTGTCAGCCGGAATAGTTGACGATGGGACGGGGACGGATCTGGTTGAGAGTCGTCGGTGGGAGTGGTGGAGCGAAGCCATCTGGGAGCGTCGGCGGGGCACGAACAAGAGCGGCAAGGGCTGCTCGTCTCTGTGCTTCTTCGTTGTCGCCGGTTGCTGGTTGGAGTACAGCGGGGAGCGAAACGGAGGATCGAAACAGAGGCCGTGTCAGCCTTCTCTTCGAAGAAGAAGAGTTGAGAGGGGATGGGGCCCGCGTTGAAAATTCAAGGGGGGTGGGGTTACTATGTGTTGCGGTTGTACAGTAGGGGAAGAATTAATGGATCGGGTAGTTTCTGCTAAGATGTGGAATTTTTTTTTTTTATTAGTTGGGCTGGGCTGGTTTATTAGAAATGGGGAGAAGGGAAATTAGATGGTTGGGTTTTGGGCTAAGTTAATAGTTAATTTATATTTTGTTGGGGTGTTCTATCTATTATTGTTAGATTAATTGTAATTGCGTGTGGTATACAGAAGTCAAGAGTGGTGGAAATTTTCTCCACTAATGGATTAATTAATTAGTATGTTGAGATAGGATTGTGTATATATTACTCTCTTACTTTATTTTTCCATGATTATTGAGGATATTTAAGTTGGGTTCTAATATTATGAGTAATTAATCATACATGATTGGTTCGTTACCTAGTTGGGATAAGTAAAGTTTGAACGCATTCAATGGTATATTTATATAGTTATACTCGAGGGTCGGATTAAGTCGGGTTCATAAAACGAGTATTGTTTGTTTAAGTATACTTAGAGTAAGTGTGGGGTGAACCTAATTCAGCTTGTCATGGTAATATTTTCTTCTAGGGAATCGTTTCCGCCCACATTCTTAATTCCCGTCTTCGTCAAAGATCCCACATTTGAGGTAAGTCGTTTTTCGACTTGCTCGGTTCTTCTCTACCTTGTTAGATTGTGTATCGTTATTGTAGGGTGGGTTTTGGGAACTAGTCCCGAATACCTTTTGGAATTGTTTTGAACTTCTTGAATTGTTGTGTGTGCAAATGGTTTTGAATGTATTTTTATCGAAAAAATATTTTTGGAACGTTTTCTCTGTGTTGGTACCGTTTCCGACACGGCCCATCGTAGCTGGTGTTGAGGAAGAGTTGGCTACGTTGACCCGTGTGACTGGGAAAATCGTGCCCCTTCAAAACGAAAATTATTATCTGTGTGTTTTTGGCAAGTGCTCCAGTGGAGGCTTAGCCAGGGGTTAGAAGGGAGATTGTGAAGTGGAGTGAGAGGGCCTGCCTCTGCACTCGGCGCGGTGATGAGCGCCTTGGAAGTCGGATTGTGGAAAAAGGAGGAATTGCATTGTATGAGATTATGAGTGTGAATGTGTATGTGGCCTTGTGTGACTGATATAACTAATTTAGGTATTGGCCTTTACAGTTATGATTGCGATTGTGGATTTGTATGCTGACTTTAGATAAATGATTTCAATGCGTTCTACAATTTCCGTATTCTCTCTAGCTTGGTAGATTAGACGCTGACCCTTCGGGGAATATTTTTCAGTTCCAGGTATGAATCAGGGAGCTGTGCAGAAACCGAGGCCAGATGGCGGGCCGGAGCGGTAAAGAGCGCATGTCATAGTGGGATTGGTTTTATAATAGTTTATTTATAATAGTTAGGATGTTGATTTTAATATTTGTTAGACGGAGTTAGTATTATGTTTCGTTTATTATCATTTTGTTCGGATAGTTCAGTTTCAGTAGGCGTTGTGACGTATTTGAATATTTATGATTTTCGGGGATTCATGCATGATTACATTTTGTAAGTTTTATTAAATAAAGGTTGGATGTTTTATTATGTTTTCTCGTCGTGCCCGCGTTGTAAGATCCTAAAGTGTAGTTGTCAACCTAATTAATAGTACCTTATAAGGTCTATTTCTTAGTAACGCCTCGTCGAAAGTCGGGGTGTTACAAAGAGGATTATGCTTGGAATATAATATGTCCATTTTTATGTGCTTATTGTTATTGAAAAAAAAAGAACAAATATGATATGATATGTATATATTATGTAAGATACTTGTAAGAAATACATTTTTTGGTCATAAGGGAAGTTAAATTTATTATTTGTGTGCTATGGACCTTTCATAGTATGGTACGATTTAATCTATATATCTATATATAACAATAAAAAGTTGTGTACATGGAGCATTTATTGCATTTGATTAAAAATTTCAAATATATTGAATCAAATGTTTTATATGACAAGATGAGCTCCTTGGCACAATGGTTAAAATGTTGGCATTTGTAAAGAAGGTCTACAGTTCAAATCTCTAAATAATCTTTTTTCTCATTCTACCTAAAGTTTTTATGCCTATTGCCTAACAATTGTTTATGTTGCATAAATAATTTAGATTAATATTTATTGATTTAGCCTACTTTTTTTTAAAGAATAATAATCTTTTTTGAGGGGAAAAAAAATAAAATAATGATCTATTTTTAATACATCTATCGATAAAAAAATTTTACGAGAAGAAGACCATTTTTTCTCATTGTGCATTCATGTATTAAGTTCATTAAATCTATTTATAAAATAAATAATCTCTTTTTTTGTTGAAGAAATAGTAATAATGATCTAATTCTAATACATCTATCTATATAAAATTATGTATGTGAGAAAAATTTATTACAAATATTACTTTATTTATTTTTTTATAAAAGTTTAAGGTTCAAGTCTCTTTGTGAACATCATGTCTAATTACCGAATAGTCTTGTTTTTTTATATATTTATTATTGTATAAATGTTATAAGTATTTCAATGTATAATATGGATGTATAGCTACACATAGAGACACTCTGAGGATACTTATCCTCTTAAAGGTGTACTTATTGTCCACATTTAACACATTTAATTACATCATATTTATTTTAATCTATAATATGGATGTATAGCTACATATAGAGATGCTCTTAGAATACTTATCCTCTTAAAGGTGTACTTATTGTCCATATTTACCACCCCTAATTACATCCTATTTCTTTTAATTTATAATATGGATGCATACCTACACATAGAGATACTCTTATGATACTTATCCTCTTAAAGGTGTACTTATTGTCCATATTTACCCCCTAATTACATCCTATTTATTTCAATTTATTTATAATATGGATGGATGTATACCTACACATAGAGATACTCTTAGGATATTTGTCCTCTTATATGTGTACTTATTGTCCACATTTACCACCCTTAATTACACCATTATTATGTGTATGTATTTGACCAATTGTATTCCATGGATTAGCCTATATATACATTATTACAAAATCCATTGACATGTACATTTCTCCCTTTCTTGTGTCTACAATTCTCTCCATGGTTACAATTATAAACATGAATAGCTCAAGGTATGTATAAATTATTTTTTCTTTATGCATTATAGGTTATTAGGATCTTAATTTTATTATATATTTGTTCAAATCTATTCTTCGATATTATATTGGAAGCCTATTTTCATTTAAAACTTAAACTAATTTATATTTAATATTACTATTTTTAATACTATATTATAATTAATCTTTATTATCTAAACTAAATTGTTGTCAACTTAGATCAATATATACAAGAATATTATTTCAAGTAAATATATTTTTGAGGGTTAAGTTTGTAAATTGATTTTTAAAATTTTGAAAGAATATATAGTCAATGTGAATTTTTATTGTGATTTTTGTTTGAAGAAACGTCACTTCTAAAAATATATAATCAATTGAATCGTATGAATTGACTAATTATGATTCATTCCATCCTAAATTGTTTGAAATTTAAAATATAAACATTACCAAGGTTCTTATTTGTCTAACGATATGTAAATGCATACATCATCTAATGGAAATTAAAAAACTTTGTAGCGTGTATGCAAAGTTTTCATATTGGGCGGCAAATTTCAAGTACTATGTGTGAAAAATACACAATTTTTCATACGAAATTCGAAAGTACAAAATTTTATGATTTTTTAAAATCAAACAACCCACATGTGCTTTCAATTCTTATACAATTACAAGTTCCAAATGTTTTTACAAACTCAAACGGCAAAAATATACTTTATAAAACGTTAAAATTATAAAAAAAATAAACGAATGCATGTTAAAAACATATCCCGTGCGTATGCACGGGACTGTCTCCCTAGTAACATTAAAAAGTTGTGTACATGGAGCATTTATTGCACTTGATCAAAATTTTCAAATATATTAAATCAAATGTTTATATATGATAAGATGAGCTCCTTGGCACAATGGTAAAAATGTTAACATTTGTAAAAAAGGTCTAAAGTTTGAATCACTAAATAATCTTTTTCCTCATTCTATCTAAAGTTTTTATGCCTATTGCCTAACAAATCTTTGATTTAGACTATCGTTTTTAAAAATAATAATCTTTTGTGAAGGGAAAAAATAAAATAATAATCTATTTTTAATACATCTATCGATAAAAAAATTTGATACGAGAAGAAGACCATTTTTTCTCATTGTGCATTCATGTATTAAGTTAATTAAATCTTTTTATAAAATAAATAATCTCTTTTTTTTTGAAGGAATAGTAATAATAATCTAATTCTAATACATCTATCTATATAAAACTATGTATATGAGAAGAATTTATTACAAATATTACTTTATTTTTTATAAAAGTTTAAGGTTCAAGTCTCTTTGTGAACATCATCATGTCTAATTAATTTAGTCCTATTTAAATTGTTCAACAAACTCAACAAAAGATGATATTAGGAATAGTCCTATTTGATTACTTTAGTCCTATTTAAAGTTTAAGGAATAGCCTTATTTTTTTATACGTCTATTATTGTATAAATGTTATAAGTATTTCAATGTATAATATGTATGTATAGCTACACATAGAGATATTCTTAGAATACTTATCCTCTTAAAGGTGTACTTATTGTCCACATTTAACACCTTTAATTACATCTTATTTATTTTAATTTATACTATGGATGTATACCTACACATAGAGATACTCTTAGGATACTTATCCTCTTAAAGGTGTACTTATTGTCCATATTTACCACCCCTAATTACATCCTATTTAATTCAAATTATAATATGGATGTATAGCTACACAAAGAGATACTCTTAGATATTTATCCTCTTATATGTGTACTTATTGTCCACATTTACCACCCTTGATTACACCATTATTTATGTGCGTGTATTTTGACCAATTGTATTCCATGGATTGGCCTATATATACATTATTCTACAAAGAAATCCATTGACATGCACATTTCTCCTTTTTTTGTGCCTACAATTCTCTCTATGGTTACAATTATAAGCATGAATAGCTCAAGATATGTATAAATTATTTTTTCTCTATGCATTATAGGTTATTGGGATCTTAATTCTATTATATATTTGTTCAAATCTCTTCTTCGATATTATATTGAAAGCCTATTTTTATTTAAAATTTAAACTAATTTCTGTCTAATATTACTATTTTTAATACTATATTATAATTGATCTTTATTATCTAAACTAAATTGTTGTCAACTTAGATCAAAAAAACTTTTAGTTATATATACAAGAATATTATTTCAAGCAAATATATTTTTGAGGGTTAAGTTTGTAAATTAATTTTTAAATTTTTGAAAGAATATATAGTCAATGTGAATTTTTATTGTGATTTTTTTGAAGAAACATTACTTGTAAAAGTATATAATCAATTGAATCGTATGAATTCACTAATTATGATTCATTCCATCCTATATTGTTTGAAATTTATATATAAACATTACCAAATTTCTTATTTGTCTAACGATATGTAAATTCATACAACATCTAATGGCAATTAAAAAACTTTGTAGCGTGTTTGCAAAGTTTTCATATTAGACGACAAATTTCAAGTACTAGGTGTGAAAAAATACACAAATTTTCATACAAAATTCGAACGTACTAAATTTTATGATTTTTTTAGATCAAAAAATCCACATGTGCTTTCAATTCTTATACAATTACAAGTGCCAAATGTTTTTACAAACTCAAACGCAAAACGGCAAAAATATACTTTATAAAACGTTAAAAATTACAAAAAAATAAACGAATGCATGTTAAAAACATGTCCCGTGCGTATGCACGGGATTGTCCTCCTAGTTTTTTTTATAATTGTGTTCTTAACAATTATTGTTATAGTGATGGAGCTCAAATTAATTATATGTAATACCACTTTTAGTCATATTTTTCAACAATAATATTTTTCTAAGTAATATGAGCATTAATTCTCCAAAAGCTTTTTTCATATTTTTATAGATAGATAGTTAAATAGATGGATTTCAAAAAAATATTAAAGTCATTTAAATGGGTCATTAATTGCCCAGATTTTTCTATTTTATAGTAGATATAGATAGATGAGTTTGGTTCAAATGAAACAAACTCTTATCCTAAAACGAACTCTTATCCTAAAATGAATGCACTTTACATAGTTAGTCATGCACTTTTCATATAAAAGTGCATTGAAAAATACAAAAAGTGCATTACGAAAAAGTAAACTAAAAAAATTTGAAAAGTGCACTAAAAAGTACGAAAAGTACAAATGCCAAAAAGTGCACTCCGAAGTAGGAAAAGTGCACTACTAACTACAAAAAGTGCATTTGTTTTAGGATAAGAGTTCGTTTTAGGATAAGAGTTTGTTTCATTTGAACCAAACTCATAGATAGATTTACAAAAAGTTTTTTTATAGGTTATAGTTTATAGTTTATTCCCAAATTTTTTTTATGTTTTGATAGATAGAAGATAGATAAATAGCTACATAATAGATTGGAACAAAAAATAGAAATACATATTTAGGCAATTTAAATGTCCCGAGGTTGGGATGGGACAAAGTGTCGACCCAAATTCTAGTTTTTTTTTTGCTTAAACAAATAATAGAAAAAAATATTGCAAAATTGAGCTAATCTAGAAAAGATGAATATGAAGGGATATGCAAGTAGGGTTACGAAATTGGATAGTTAGGAGATGAATTGTAGGGTTAAACACTGTTTTTCTCTATAAACTTATTGTTAAGATGGTGTATATTGGATAGTTAGATTGAATTTTTCACTATTTTTCAAATGGGTTATAAGAAAAGTACTAAATTCTATGGTCTACTTAATTAGATTAGGGATATTAAATGATTTTTAAAAATGGGTTGATCATCTTTTATAATACTTTTCTTTATCCAATTTATCTTGCAAATTACAACTCTAAAATCACTTTTTAATTTTTTTCCCTCTCTTTCACTATTATTATTACATTAAATGCTTTGGTCATTAATTGGCCAAAATTTTCCATTTTATAATAGATATAGAAGATAATGACAAAATAATTTGACAAAAAAAAAACTCTCAATCTTCTTGAGGTGGAGACCCTTCGTATTTAGCCAATTGAATTGTAGAAAATTTTGTAACTTTATATGAAGCTTAAGAGGCTAAAATCACATTAAATACCATAAAGTTCCACAATATCTCATATTGAATAATTTTTTTTTTATTGATTTACATGTAGTTAAGATATGATAAGATGATATAAAATAAAACCACTCATCTTCTCTACACTCATCTTCTATTTTTCTTTTTTACTCTCATATTATTCATTAGATGCTTTGGTCATTAATTGTCCAATTTCCTTATTTATATGTTATATATTATATATATAGATATAGATATTACGGAGTAGATGTATTTTTTTATTTAATTTATATAGTGACTAATTAAAAGAGGATTATGCATGGAATACAATATGTCCATTTTTATGTGCTTATTGTTATTGAAAAAAAGAACAAATATGATATGATATGTATATATTATGTAAGATACTTGTAAGAAATACATTTTTTGGTCATAAGGGAAGTTAAATTTATTATTTGTGTGCTATGGACCTTTCATAGTATGGTACGATTTAATTTTTTTTATAATTGTGTTCTTAACAATTATTGTTATAGTTATGGAGCTCAAATTAATTATATGTAATACCACTTTTAGTCATATTTTTCAACAATAATATTTTTCTAAGTAATATGAGCATTAATTCTCCAAAAGCTTTTTTCATATTTTTATAGATAGATAGTTAAATAGATGGATTTCAAAAAAATATTAAAGTCATTTAAATGTGTAACACCCCGACTTTCGCCGGAGCGCCACTCGGTGGTAGACTCTGTCTGGGACTACTCAGGTTGGTTTCACAACAAGTTCGCTAGGATCTTGCAACTCGGGCACGGCGAGAAACAAATAAAACTTTCGACCTTTATTTTAAATTGAATGTATAAAACATGATAGCATTATCGACATCATAACAAAAGATATCAATTAGACTATTCTGTAATCTCAAACTATCCTAAATCAGTTCTATCCAACTAGTAACAAAATAATTCACAGACAACTGTTAGTACATCAATAACTAGATCCCAACAGCCCGACCTAATGACACGTCGCCAATATTCGCTTCACCACTTTGTAGAGAATTCATCACGATTCTTGAAAAGTACCTGAAACTGTAAAAATATTCTCCGAAGGGTCAGCTACAATTCTAATTCAAGCTAGAGAGCGTGAGATGCATATAGAACGTTTGAAAAACCACACAGAACCCTAGCATTAAATTTTCACATAGAAATCAATAATTATCAATTCATATCAATTCAACACTTAACGTTAAATAGTCACACCAACACTCATACATACAGACCACGGATACACACACACACACACACATACAAACCACATCACAGTTAACATCACGTTAAAAAAAAAACAATACCACAATAGTAAAATTAATACAGATAGCATCAATAATAGTAACAAGGATAACAGTAATATTCATAAAGATCTTCCCAACAGATATAAACACAAAATACATTACGTTAAACAAAATCCATTAACACGAGATCATTCAAGCCAAAACCGTCAAATAATATAGCAATCAAAACAATCCTCCTCAAATCCAAATGGCACCCTCCGGCCTCTCATCCATGGCGCACGGTCAGGGCGCATAACTAAACACGTGCCCATTTCCCCTATCCACCCTTCTTCCCCCGGCTAAACCTCTACTAGAGCGTTCGCCAAAACATTGTATTAATTTTTAGAAGGGGGTCCCTTCCAGCCGCATGACCATGCTCGGGGGCCACTCCTTCTTCAGCTTATCCCGTGCTCCATGGCCATGCCGGTGGAACCCAATGCACACATAACGAAAGGTTTAAAAACGATTTTTTATATGGAATCATTCCAAAATAAGATTTATACAATCAATTCACTCATTCAAAGCAAAACAGATCATAAGCTTCTCAAAAGACGAAAACAAATACGCAGCGGAAGAAAAATAGACCCTAACAAGTCATAATCACAATAACAAGCACAGTTTCAATGTCGATTCAAACCAATCATGTTTGCAGACAAACACAATTACGATTACAAGCACACTCATAGTTACAGTCAGAATCAGAATCACAGTCAAGCTCACCACCACAACCAGAATCACAATCATAAATTCAGACACAATCACAATTCCAAACTCACTCACTAATTCAAACACCACAATGATTATAAATACAATAATATTCACCAATGCAAACACAATGACGCATACACCACCACAATTATCATAAGCACACTCATGGTCACAATCAGAGTAAGAATTCACACAGATATAGAATAAAAGATTTTAGTTAAAATAATAACGAAAGGACTAATTCCCAAAACCAATTCTACACACATGGCACTCAATCTAACAAGAATTGAATTAAGCCGAGCAAGTCGAAGAACGACTTACCTGTAACGAAGAATTCCTTGGCGAAGATGGAAACTAAGTGCTTAAGCAAAACGGTTCCCTAAAAGAAAATTAACGAGCATAATTGAATTAGTTACCGCTTGAACTACAACTTAACGACCCTTATAAAAAAATACGGATTGCTTTAGGGACCCGACTTGATTTTTATTAACCACTCACTAGCCCTAATCCTAATTATCATCAACTACACCATTGTTTCCTACCCTTTTTAACATGAAAATCTAAATTCATATATATATATACACACACATGACCGATTGCAAGCTTACAAGACCATAACCAAACGTGCAACTCTACCCTTACTATAGTATTATTATATACATAATTAACTAGACCTAGTTAGCTATAAAAACAAACCAGCCCTCACAATCCAAAGCATTAACCAAAACTCGTTCCACTATCCTAATTCTGATCCAAAATAATACATGCACATCATTAACCAACACGTTCTATTAGAAGTTATACACATTAACGACAACTCCGATAAACACCACCCACCCAGAACAAATCCCAAACTAATCTCCCAATAAATTCCTGCATTCAAAAGTAAACTAAGTCCTTACAAACAACCCGACACAAGATCATAAAATTTCGGATTATACTCTCACAGTTGATCAACAAGCCCCTAGGCCGAATTACATGCTTCCAAAACCGACATGGCTAGCTTACAGAGTCAAAGGCTTGTTCTAACCCAAAACAACAACTTATGAAATTCAGATTAGGAAAGAAACAACTAACTCACACCTTGGGGTACAGGACACACCAACGGAGCGGAACCCTACTAGCGTCAGGGTCATATCTTTAGCTTCAAATCGACTCAACCTCGCTCTCGATTCGGACACGCGTAGACTGAACCCGGATAAAGGATGACCTCCAATAATGACGAGTTTAGCAGCAGACAAGGGACTTGCGACAGTTTTTTTTTCTTCTAGGCAAACACAATCGGCGGTGAACTCAGTCGGGATATGAGAAACCATGCTTTGCCCCTTCCGGATTCCGATCGAGTTGGACGAACTTCCCCCTCAATCGGTTGCGAACAAACTCGAGTCCAGGCGGAACGACCGGCTCCTCGTTCTGTCGCTATTAAGTACGACGACAACTCGATCCGAGCGATCGGAATCCGATCTGAGTAACTCCGACTTCAATCCACCTCTTTGAACCGGCTCCAAACAACACAACGGTGTGGGATGGCTCGGAAAACGCCGAGGTCTTCTCCTTCTCTAGCAATGAGAGCAGTATGCGGCGGTGATGCCTTCCGCTTTTAGAAGAGGTAGGGTTATGAACAAGAGGATATAAAAGGTTGACTTGGGCTTTCCAATCCCAAATTGGGCTTCTCCCCAACTTCGGCCAAGTTGGGCAATCAATTGGACTATTAGGCCCAAATATCGGTAGGTAAATATGGAACGGACTCGTTGACGGATTTTTGGAAATCCGAGTATCTTGCAAAAGGAGATATAAGTTGGGTAGCTTGTAGAAAGAGTCAAAGGCGGAAATTTACTGTCGGGTTCTAAGAAAATCCGGGTATTACAAAATGGGTCATTAATTGCCCAGATTTTTCTATTTTATAGTAGATATAGATTCTAGGGTTTTTTTGGCCAAAAACCACCTTTTAAATATGTTTTTTTTTAAGAAACCACCTTTTAAATTTTTCTTTTAAGTAAAAAAATCTTTTATAATACATAAACTCAAATTCAACCACCTTAAGTGATTTTCCGGAAAAAATATATTCTAATTGGACCAAAATTCCCTTTTAAACATATTTTCTTTTCTTTTCTTTTTTAATTATTCTTTTATAAAAAATTATTGAATTATTTTATAAAAAATTTAAGGTGATGTTATAAAAATAACTACACCAAATTATATTTTATAAAAATAATTAAATTGTTTAGTTATTTCGTATAAATGGATTATTAAAAAGAAAATAAAATAAATTCAAAAGGGCATTTTGGTCCAATTAGGGTAAAATTTCACCGAAAAATAATTTAAGTTTGTTTAAATTGAGTATTTGTATTATAAAAGTTGTTTTTATTTAAGAAAATTTTAAAAGGTGATTTCTTAAAAAAACCATATTTTAAAAGGTGGTTTTTGGCAAAAAAAAAAAACATTAAAATATTTTAAGAAGCATACCCATGTATAGGAATACACTCGTACACATTTAACTTGCCCAGATTTCCCGACATGGTGCGATGGAACAACCACAAGAAATAATTATTTGGGATTTTCCTTTTGGTGCCCTTGAGTTTTGGACTATTCCTTTTGGTACCCAAAATAAAAACATATTCCTTTTGGTGCCCTTTTAGTTTTACAAAAGTTCTTTCCGTAACCTAAAGTTAAAATAAAGCCAAATTCCGTTAAAAATTTATAAAAAAAATAATTGAAAATCTACCTTTTCAATAAAATCCCTATTTTCAATAAAAAATAAAAAATTCCCTATTTTTTAACCTCTCTCGATAATACTCAGAGTATTAGATTGAGGAACTTGTAGAGCCAGAGACGACTTGCGATTGCGAACAGACGACTTGGGCCATCACACAAGTCCAACGTCAGTGACTCGGATTCGTTGCCCTAGTGGCGAGTGGTGGATGCCGCCTGCGGCGTCCCCCGTGGTGGTTTCAGCTTTCCGGCCTCTTAAGAAAATGTAAGGCTTGTCTACGGGCACGACCATCAGCTCTTTGTAGACCCCAAACTCCACCCCAATGGAAACACCGTTCGTATAATTGTTCGGAACTTAATTAATTGCATCCTGAATTTTGGCAAAGTTCCCAAATCCGGATTAGTCGACGATTATGACCCACTTATACGGCCGCTTGATGGTGGCGGCGGAGCAGATTGACGGGAGGAGCAAAGCGAGGGAAAGGAGAAGAGTAACATCGACTTTTGAATTACTAGGAGATGCCATTGTTAATTAATTCAATTAATTGAGCTTTAATTAAAGGATTTGAAAGAGATGGATCGAAGGTACTAATTAGAGGGGTTTTAAAGTCTATGTGAAGCTTGGAGATGGTGAAGAACAAATATATGTGAGATTGTATATATAGAGCGTAGGGGATTTGAAAGAGTTGTTTTTCTTGCTGTTGAATTAATTTAGAGTACCACCATTGAAAAGGAATGATGAGGGTTATCTGAAACCTGGTTGAGGAGCCTGAATCTCAACTTTTCTATTTCCTCTATAACGTGTGTGACGGAATTTGGCTCTCTTTTTACTTTAGGTCACTGAAAGGACTTTTATAACACTAGAAGGGCACCAAAAGGAATAAGTTTTTATTTTGGACACCAAAAGGAATAGTCCAAACCTCAAGGGTACCAAAAGGAAAATCCCTAATTATTTTTTTGATCCAAAGGAAACTAATTGCACGCCATCGCTGGATGAGGCGTGGTTGACGTTTCCTGCACAAGCTTGCACGCCATCGTTGAATCTGATTCAATGATGATCTAGTGTACGTTGTCCACTACTCTTCGCCAATATGAACTCATGGCAAATTACTAACAACTCAGTTGTCAGCGCGTAACAATGATAGAGTATATGCATTCCCACATGTTGACGGGCCTTTACTCTGGACAACAAATAAATTTATAAGTCAAGACCCCGCTAAGTATAGGGGAGTCAGGATCGTTCCACGAGAAGCACGGTTTGTTTATCTATCGACTATTATTAATGAAAATCAAGCAAAAACAAGCAAAACACTCACGGCCAGCCTCGTTAACGACTTTGTCAAGGTCGTTAACGAACCTGTATACTACTAACGACCTAAAAATAGGTTCGGTACCGAGGCTACGAACTCAGTAACGAATATGATCAAGGAGAATTCAAATAAAAACAAAGATCTAGGACAAGGGTCACCACAACATAGTCATGCATATAAACTTGTAAGAAGATAAAAATCATGCCTTTAAATAGATAAATTTATCAACTTCCATTGACTAGTAAATAAGTTAATCTACTCTCATAAATTAATTCACTCAATCACTTGTTTTGGATCTAAAGCTTGAAACTTTCGTATTCAAACAATATCAACCTTCAAGTTTATAACTTTCTCTCTCGATCAAGTTTAAAACTCAAATTACCTTGATTTTCATCTAGGTATAAACACAACAAGCAATCTCAAAAATAGATAGAAGACATTCAACACATCATCTTACTCATCAAACCATGCATAACTATGCCGGGTTTCAACCTCGACCCTAGATAAGAAAACTACTCACTACTCATAATTATAAAATAAACAACTTTAAATAAAGAAATCATTGAAAACAAACAACTACTTCAAATTAATAAGAAAATATCGTCTCACAGAATTCAGAAGAAACCGAAAAACAACAATACCGAATCGAAACTCGTGATTAACGACCTCGGCTAACTCTCGTTCCATCGTGGCTCGATCTCTTTCTCTGACTCTTCTCTCTCTCTTGGCTCTTCCAAACTCGTCTCCTACTTCCTTTCTACTTGCCACCCCTTCTCTAGGCTATAAAGAAGGGTATTTATACTAATAAAGCTATCTAAATAAATAAGGATATAAGATAAAAACTTTCCTAAAAGATAGAAACCTACTCTAAAAAGATAGATATAAAACCTAGAAGGAAAACAAGACTTAAAATAAAATATAATAACCCTAAAACTCATTAAAAACACTCTACCGACAAGGAATAAATTCCCGCCTTTGATCGGTAGGTCATCACTAAGATTTCTCGAAAAACCCTATAGCTAAGCCTCGTTAACGACCCTTCACAACCTCGTTAACGAGCCTGGATTTTGACTTCTTCAACACTTCAACTCTAAAAGCTTGGACTTTGCCTTCTTCATCTCGTATTCTTCCGTCCTCCACCATAGCATTCCAAATTCAGCTCCAAAAAGCACCATTTCCTTGCTAAAACCTACAAAAAGACACAAAACGGAGTAGCTTTCATACTTTTCACAAAATATGCAAAACCATCCAAAAACACACAAAACTAACCCTAAACTTATCAAAACTAGTCCTAACAAACTAAGAAAACATACTAAAAACTATACCAGAAACACTAACATCACCACATATAAAAATGGATAGTTAATTAACTATACCATTATATAAGTCCATGTGTTACTCCTCCTCTCGCCAATTGGTTTTAGAATGGAACATCATTGGCTTGTATGTTAGGCTCAACACGCATATGTGCACGGACGATCCTATTTTCTCTCACGTTAACGTCCCCGAGCTCTAATAAATGACCACATGCAAAAGTGAAGGCCAACATGTTTTCGCCCTCCACATCCCGCAGCAAGCCTCCGCCACTAGCTTTCCCTGGTTTCCTTTCAAAGCACCATCGACATTAAGGTTCCCCATTCCACTGGAGCGGTTCCCATTTAACCAATATCGATTGCTGGCAAACTTCCGATGATACTTGGGACAAGGAATAATTGGGGGTCAAGCTCAGGGCGGGGAATACGTAATGCGTTCCCCGCATCGTCCCATCCCAAGTGCAACCCTACCGTGTATTGTATACATATCCGTTTGATTTAATTTTGATCTAGATAACTGACATATCAACTTTGACATAATAAATCCGTATCATGTAATTTATTATACTAGTTGTACCCGTCGTACCATGTACGACTACGTTTCTCTATTTTATAGACATTATAAATAGGATATTAGTAAATAAATAAAAATAAAAATTTTAATAAAAATAATTTATTATATTTTTTTTAAAATTACGTTGACCGAGGGACAATATTTTTTGAGTGTACGGGTCATAAAGATTATATCAAATATTATAATTTTCCTATCTTATAAGATTTTGATAGATTTTTACTAAAAAAAATAAGAAAAATATCTATAAAAGATAGATAGTAGATAGATATCCGATTTTGAGAAACAATATTATTGGAACAATATTTTTTGAGTGTACGGGTCATAAAAATTGTTGAAATAAGATAGAAATAAAAAAAAAGAAATAATAATAATGGAAAATAAGGTTTTTTAAATATATGATGGAGTCAGAATCGTTCTGGTGGTTCGAAAAGGGACAATTTTAATATATAGTTATAGATTTATAGATTATAGATTATCTAAACCTAGCATATGCATTCTATCTAAAAATAAAATAAATATCCTAATATTTGTATAGTTATATTATAGATATAAATATATAGTTATAATTTTCGTACCTTATAAGAAATAGATACATTTTTACTTAAGAAAATAAGAAAAATATCTCTAATAGATAGATAGATAACTCTATCTATAAAAATATAATAGAAAAATAAAAATCAAAATACAATAGAACATTATTAAAAAAAATAGAAGTCATCTTTGAACGTAATAAAACATAAGTAGATAATTTTTAGATAACTTATCTTTTTTATTTATTTATTAATAATATAGTAGAATGTTGTTTATATAAGAATTAGATTTAAATTAGAATAAGATAGAAATAAAAAAATGAAAAAGTAGAAATAATTTGAATGGAAAATAAGGTTTGGAGTTGGGTCAGAATCGTTCTGATGATTCAAAAAGGGACAACTTTAATATATAGTTATAGATAGATAGATTGAATATCTACTTTTATTCAAATACGTACCTTAATCTATTTTTTTTGGGTAGAAAAATACGTACCTTAATCTAGCTAAAAATGTTTATTTACGATTTTTTCACTTCGTGTAATTTTCTATTTTTAATCGTAACTTGTTCAACCAGTCAACATAACTACCCATTATTTACCATAACTAAGTATTATATGTATTTTAATCTACTATATAAATCATAACTATAACCTAAAACGGAGGTTAAAAAAATTATTAAACGATACATGTTACTTTTAGATCACACCGCCTTTTTTTTAAAATAGTCTTTTATTTTTGGATATGATAAATTCTTATTCATGTTTTTAGAATATAGGATACACAATCCCATTTATTAAACAATCTTTTATTTTTGGATATGATAGATAGGAAGATCATTATGATATATTTTTACGCAAATCATAACAAAAATTTATATTTAAGCATTTACATGATTATTTTTCTTGGATAATATATATTTGAAAATATTTTATTTAAGAAAATACCGTACAAGGTACGGGAATACATACTAGTTAAATAACTATATGTGTATCTATTAAATATTATCCAAAAATATTATAATATTATTATAAAATTATTCATTTTCTGTAATTTAATTTAGTTCAATTTTTTAAAGGAAACACATTTTAAAAGTAGTGGAAGGTTCAATTGCATAATGGGCGTAATAGAGAAATTAATACCCCATGCCCCACTTTGATAATGTGTTTGCAAAAATATCTTCTAATTTCTAATGTTACATGAATGCCCAAAAAAATAGCACACATGTAATATTCGGGCTCCATTTTTCTTTCTCTGTAAAAAAAATATTATTTACTGGCTTACAAACAATCGAGTTTTCTTGTTCTGTAAGGTACCCGATTTATTAACCCGGTTTGACAAGTCACCAAGTATATATTTTTATATGTATTTCCTACCTAAGGGAGTATTCTCGGAAAAATTCCGTTCAAAACAATCGGATGATATTTTAGTTAAAAAAATTATATTTAATCATTGGATTTATTAAACCAAATCCTATCTAATTTAATTAGAGTAAAATAATATTCTCTTAATTTTGTCCACTGATCAAATCTTTTCTAGGTAGATTGTTAAACTGATCATAAGTGTTCTACGGATATTCCTATCTTTAACAAAAAAAATATTATCTTTAACAAAAAAAACTGATCATGAGTACCCATGTTCTTCTTCTCAGTTTAGTTTTGGGGTGGGGTTTTGATCATGTTGCCTTAGAAATCGTTCCTTATACATAGTTTTTTAATCGATCGTATGTGCTTGTTTTTGTATGATCGTTTCTTTTTAGCAGTGATCAATCTTTTATGGGCTCATTTAATGAACTGGGTAATTTAGTTAGTGCTTGTGGGAGTTTTCACGTATATACAAATCCTATTGAAATTATAGTTGGTGGAGTTTGAGTTTTATTTTGGGGATTACGAGTATCTGGGTCTTAAAATGTGGTTAAAAATCGTAATATTATAGCATTCATTCGTCTTTTATCTAGGGGTTCACATCGTTCGGTTTCTTTATTATCTATCATTCATTTCTAGAGCTGCGTTATTAAGGTAAGTCGTTTTTCGACTTGCTCGGTTCTTCTTTACCCTGTTAGATTGCGTATCGTTATTGTAGGCGGGTTTTGGGAACTAGTCCCGAATACCTTTTAAATTGCTTTGAACTCCTTGAGTGTTGTGTGCGTAAATGGTTTTGAATGTGTTTTGTTGGAAAAATATTTTGGGACGTTTTCTCTGTGTTGGTACCGTTTCCGACACGGCCCATCGTAGCTAGTGTTGAGGAAGAGTTGGCTACGTTGACCCGTGTGACTGGGAAATCGTGCCCCTTCAAAACGAAAATTATTATCTGTGTGTTTTTGGCAAGTGCTCCAGTGGAGGCTTAGCCAGGGGTTAGAAGGGAGATTGTGAAGTGGAGTGAGAGGGCCTGCCTCTGCACTCGGCGCGGTGATGAGCGCCTTGGAAGTTGGATTGTGGAAAAAGGAGGAATTGCATGGTATGAGATGATGACTGTGAATGCGTATGTGGTCTTGTGTGACTGATATAACTAATTTAGGTATTGGCCTTTAGAGTTATGATTGCGATTGTGAATTTGTATACTGACTTTAGAAATGTTTTCAAAACGTTCTGCAATTTCCGTATTCTCTCTAACTTGGTAGATTAGAAGCTGACCCTTCGGGGAATATTTTTCAGTTCCAGGTATGAATCAGGGAGCCGTGCAGGAACCGAGGCCAGATGGCGGGCCGGAGCGGTAAAGAGCGCGTGTCATAGTGGGATGGGTTTTCCGCTAGTTTATTTATGATTGTTAGGATGTTGATTTTATTATGGCTAAGATGGAGTTAGTATTATGTTTCATTTACTATTATTTGAATACTTCAGTATTACTAAGTGTTGTGTTGGTTTTGAACATTTATATTTTTCGGGAACGCATGCATGACTATGTTTTCTAAGTTTTACTAAATGAAAGGTTGGATGTTTTTGTTAAGTTTTCTCGTCGTGCCCGCGTTGCAAGATCCTAAAGTGTAGTTGTCAACCTACTTAAATAGTACCTAGTAAGGTCTATTTCTTAGTAGCTCCCCGTCGGAAGTCGGGGTGTTACAAATCACACATGCCCAAAAAAATAGCAAAAATACACAAAATCATGTCCTTTCCTTTTTTAGAAAAATATTAAAATAATTCATTTATTTGAAACTTTAAATTAAGAAAATTATTATCAATTTAAATTTTAAAAAAATTTATACTAATTAAAAAAACTGGATTAATTAAATTAAGAGCAAAAATGAATGCTCTCACATTAAGAAAATTAGTACCCACGACCTTACCATTCTTCTTCTTTCTGGAGCCAAAACCCTCGTCTTCTTCTTTCTGGATCGAGACCTTACCATTCTTCTCTCATCGAGCCAGAGGCGTTCCTTTCGTCGAGTCAGCGTTGTCTAGCCTCTCTCGTCTCTCTCGAGCCAGCATCTTGTTTCTCGATCTCGAGCCAGCCCGACGGCTTATCTGTCGGACGAATCGTAGGAGGCTCGAACGACTCAGCACCAACCCCTTGTCTCGTGAGCCCTTCTCTCGTGAAATGCCCTCATAGGATCGAGTTGCAATCAGCTCCAGCCCCTTGTATCGTCATCATCTCGACCAACGCAGATCTATCAAGTACGTGTTGAAATCTAAACCCTACTTTTCTGAAATCTAAACTAAGCATTTGATGGGTTTTGTTTTCCTAGTTAAAAATTGTTCCAATTCATTCGAAATCTAAACCCTAAGGATTGCGATTGGATATGCTAAAGGATTAGCAGAGTCGCCTTTTTGTGTTTAAATGCCTCATTTTTTCAATAATTTTGTGTTGTTCGTAAATCTAAACCCCATCCATTCGATATCTAAATCCCATTCATGAAACAGAAGTATGAAGATTCCGACAGATTGTGTTTGGTTTCAGTTTTTTGTACTTCATTCCTGCTTTGTGTTGTTTGTGATGTGAAGTGCTGCATAAATTTTTGTATTATTGCACTTCGTGTACATTCAGGTTTTGAAGAGTAAATCTGGCCATTACATCTGTGCATCAGATGTAGACTTCTCTTCCTGAGGAAGTTTCCATAGAAGTTGTTTGTGTTGCTGGTTGTAGATTGTGGGACCCACAAGCTTTCACCGTTCGAGTAAACGAATTCCCTCCAAGAGAAGGGGAAAGCACAATCTATGTTTTGTGTATCTGTAATTTGTGCATTCTGAAGGCTTAAAGCCATGGCTTCATCTTGTTGGTATTCCATGTTCAGAAAGACATCTGGTTTGGCTTCTTGTTTTTTTCCTGGTGACGTGGGCGTTGACTTGGAACGAGATTCCACAACAGTACACGTGTGCTTTCCTTTGTATGTGATATGGAACACTGTGGGGTCGTCATCTGATTTTTGAACTTGCTTTGTGGCCCAGCAGTCATGGACATTTCGGTACGTGCATCTATAGTAGCTCCTGCAGGAAATTAAACACATATACTTAAAACACGATTGATGCACCCTCTTGAAAGGTTAGTTACTTAGTTGTACTTTTTTTAATTCTTGTTTTGCTTATGTATTGTTTCATTGTTTTGTCCTATAAAAAGTTATTACAGATACAAAGATACAGAGAGAGAGACTAATTTATTCCTAACCCTTTTATGGATTAATGATAAGATTTCACCAACTCCATCTAGAGTAATCAGAACCAACAAATAATAGTTCAGAGAGGATCACTTGATATCTTTCTCATCATTGTATATCATTTTTGGGCTGGAATGGAAGATTTTTTATTTTAGTGAGTTCATATTTTTTAAAACTCTTAAGACTGACAAATTCTTGCAATTGCTTTTAATTTCCTCACCTAGGATGCTTGGTTCCGAGGATATCTTTATGGCCATACTTTCTCCAGCTATAGCCATCAGCTTGGGGGTTTTCGGTGTTTGTACTTGCATTTACTTTCACTTGTTCTGTCCACGTAGACGCTGCTTTCCTGCAAGATTTTATTTGCCCATTATTAGTCATAAATCACAAGTATGAGAATTTGGATAAGATGAAGTTATCTTTTGTGTGCAGTATATACCTCTTCTCGGCGTTTATTTGCCTTCACTTTTGGGACTCTCCATGGTGGATACAAGAGAGAGAAGCGTGGCGGGCAATGTCATGGGAAAAAGCTGATGTGTCTGTCCAATGGGCCCGCCCCATCCCAGGATGTAATGGGCCTTGTCGTAAGAGGTAACAATTTCGCGCAGAAGTGTCTCTTTGGATTGAAGTGAGTACTCTGGACCCTTATGAGCTTTGAGCTGTTTAGCCATCTCTATCCCTTGCATCAGCTCATTGATTAGAGAGGACTGCTCAAAGCTGCTAAAACCATGGGAATCCATTGATGGAATCAGTGCAACTTGATGATGAGATCAATCAATGATTGTAAAAGGCGGTTTCGGCTTCTGGGCAGTTGGTGCGATGTTTGAAACTGAGCTGGTTTGTGATGATAGGAGAATGAAAGGGTTATTATTGAACTTACATGTGTTGGGTTGGTAGGTTCTTTTTTCACTTGGGAATTTCTGCTGATGGAGGAGTTTGGAGATTTTTCTTTTTTATAGCACTTAGGCTTTGTTGGTGGGGTTGGAAACGAAAGAGGTCAAAGTTTTGAATGCAAGAAACCGAGTTATTTAGGCTTGAATTGGTCTAAGTGATAAAGACGTGGTGTGGCATTTTTGCTGACAAATTCAAACTTTTATTCTTGACAAAATGATGTGGATTTTAAACTTCTATTCAAGTTTTTTTAATGCTTCTTTTATTCATAATTATTTGTCATTCTAGTATATTTTCTTTAGTAATATTTATCCCATCAGGAACTGCAAACACACAAACAAAATTGAATATGAAATGTCAGTACAAGCTAAAGCAAAGCTATACTCAATTTGCATAAATCAAGTTAAGCAATTAAACAAACTGATCATGTCAAAATACTCCAAGAAAACTAACCCTCACAATATCAAATTTTCATCTCTCTTTGGTAGTGAAAGAGAGAAAATTCATATTCAAATTCACTTATAGCTTATATGTCATCCTATCAGAACAAATTCACCCTCCTAATGCCAATCCCTTAAGCTATTGCATACCATTATTATGAGCTTTAACATGAAATGTTGGTTAAAGTGGTCTAAAGGCCTCAAAAGTGTATTGATGACAACTCCCTATTCAGCCTAATTTCGAAAGATAAGAAATAACATCCCAACTTCATTAGACTGCGGGGTGTACACCATCAAGTACATTGAGTTACTAACCACTAAGAATGCTGATATCTCGGTCATTGAGGACAAGTTAGTAGATGGATATCGAAGTTTTTTGGCAGTGAGCATATGGTACTTCAAATGGGATTCGTCTTGAGTTCTTTGGTTGTGAAACTAGTTTAGGTTCACTTTATTGTTCTTGGGAAGTGGTGTAGATGTACTTTTGGTGGTTAACTGGATGTTAGTAATCCACTTTGATGGATAACTTGATGTTAGTTTTGATCATGATGTGAACTTAGTTTGTGCCTTGGTTTGTGACTTTCAATGAAGGATACTATTTTTGACTTTATTTCGACTCTTTCACTTTCTTGTGTGTGCTGGAAATTGATACAGGTTATGGCTCTCTTCATGCTTAAGGATACTATTTTTATGTATCATGAGAATGTCCAACTTTCTTATAGGGTGTCAGGATAAAAAATTGTATGATGACAAGATAATTATTGAAGTGTGACAATATAGCTTTTCTCATATGAATTTGGAATTCAAATGAAGCTAACATCAATACATGTTCAACTTTCTTATAGGGTGACAAGATAAAAATTGCATGATGACAGTAAAAATTCTTAAAGTGTGATAGTATAGCTTTTCTCATATGAATTTGGAATTCAAATGAAGCTAACATCAATCCATGTTCAACTTTCTTATAGGCTGACAGGATAATAATTGTATTATGACAAGATAATTATTGAAGAGTGACAGTATAACATTTCTCATATGAATTTGAAATTCAAATGAAGCAAACATCAATCCATGTTCAACTTTCTTATACGATGACATGATAAAAATGGCATGATGACAGTAAAAATTCGTAAAGTGTGACAATATAGCTTTTCGTTAAAAGAAATTTCTTCTTCTCCAAGGTTTACAAAATCAGTATCTTCATCATCATCACTGAGCATGACAACGACATCTTTTCCTTTATTTGTTGAAGTAGATCCTCCAATTTCATCATCGCTGCTCAATGATACGAAATTAATCGGGGAAGTATTCCTGTTTCGTAACCTGTCACTGTCTTCAAGAATCCTGTCACCATTCCCAAATTTCCTGACACCCATATCAGAGGAGACATTATTATCATCGTTGATGATTTCATCTAAATTCCTGTCATCCTTAATCGGTGTTCGGTCACACTGGCTTACAAGAGGTGCACTTGATGGGACTCTCATATCTTGCATAGAGTTTGGAGTTTGAAACTCAAAGACATTCCTGTGAACACCCTCGTCCATAAACTGAATATTTTTCTTCTCCTTAATGCTTCTGTCCAGATCTATCGGCCATATCCCCTCTTTTGATGATTTTGATTTCAAAAAATGTGTAGGCTTCAAGATCATCTTCACCGTTAACTTCAAAGGGTGGAAGGTTTACCTTTATGGGCAACACATAGTGCAGATATAGATTGTACTTTTCACAATCAATGGATAGTTTCTCCATTATTTTATCCTTAAGGGATTCGAATGTTATAGTATCGGATACAACGAGTGTTATTGCCTTCTTGTCCCCCCCCCACATAAGACCAGTTATCTCCCAAAACATTCCATTCACCATTTGTAATTAACGTAAGTAATATGTTGTTTCGACCTGTAAATACACAAATCGTAATACTTAGAATCAATAAATGATTATCGAAACAATTCAACCGTAATACTTAGAAGCAATAAATGATTATCGAAACAATTCAATCGTATACTACTTACCCATGGTAGAACTCAATGTTCCTCTACGTTTGTTCGTATATCAAAACTGAATGAACAGATAAGACTAGATAGAAAAGATTTCGTATCTTTATGTAGAATAATTGGCTATTATTGTTTGCATTATGATTCGTATCTTTTAAGATAAAGGAAAGAAAAGATTTCGTAACAAATCTAATTCGTTAGCAATTTCCTTCTTCTTTTTAAGTCCGTGACAGGAGCATATTGTGGTATGACAGTAGAATACACAAGCATGACAGTATAACATCTAGCCCGACTAGATTTTTACGGAAATCTCAACCCATTAGGATCTTTGCCATATCTTTAACATCTATCAGCATAAGACTCCTCGTCTCCGACTTTTTTTTCCTTTTTTTCCTCATTAGTTTCCGTATATTTTAACTAATAAATCACTTTAAAATATCTTTTCATATGCCTTTTATTTATTTATTTTTACAATTTTCGTTTTATGATTTTAATTTTTTGAATTTAATAATTCATTTCTAAAAAACATTACAAATATAAGTTCAAATAATTAAACAATAAAATAATGAAAAATAAAATTGCATAAATACCAAAAATGCATGATTTGCAATTTCCTATAATGTGGGGTACTTTTGCAAACTGTTTTTGTGCAGGGGTATCCTTACAAATCCGCCTAGATTATATAGGAGTAGATGGTTAAGATTAAAAGGGAAAAGAAGATATACAGTGCCATTTGGAAACTTTTTTTTTTCAAGTCGCATTATCCTCTACAGTTCATAAATTTTGTATTAGAGGTTCATTCATATGCTATATCTTTGTTTTTGGTCGAAATTCATATGCTATATCTTGTAAGTGCATATTCATGCACCAAAATTTATAGGCACATTTCCAATTTTCCATGTTTTACAAGTTAAAGTGCTTGTTTATTATTTGAATTGGCTCAGAATTCGTCCCTATTACAAATTCACATAAAACAATAGAAAAATGAAGATGAAAGTTACAGATTAACACAAAAGACACCAAAATAAAAACTAATTAATCAAGAGAACCATAAACCAAAAGCAACTCACCCGAGAACCAATCGTCCAACCCATTGAACGTTCTTTGTCTTTGAGCGATAGAAGATACCTAAAACCCGCAATCAAAAGGCAAACTCATATACAAATTAAAAACTGAAAAACAAACAAAAATTATTGATAGAAGAAAAAGAACCTCCGTAGCCCTCGCCTCTGAATGCATTTATTAAGATTGACCAGAGCACTTTGTAATTGCGCCGATAACCCTGGATGTCGATTAGGTCTTTGTAATCTCCCTCCGTCACTATTTCGATCTCCACCCAAGCAAAAACTAAAATTAAAGACGACCCTCGTCGATTACCTCCGTCCTAACCAATAATCGGCCTCCTCTCTGACCTCTAATATCATGTTCCTCTCTGATCTCCATCTCCTTGTAAATCTTCTTCTCCCTTCCAATCTCCGCTTTCTCTTTTCTGCTCGGGCACCGGATAAGAGATGAAAGAAAGAGCAATTGGAGAGGAGAGAAACCGGGTGAAGGAGAAAGATATAACAATGAAAGAAGCAGGAGGTGGAGGTTGAAAGCAGAGGTGCAGAGGAAGAAGACGGAAAGTGGCAATCAGCCACAACCGTACCCATCGGAAAGAGCGTACAACCAGCGGCCTGAAATGTTTGCCCCTCTTCGAGCCCCTAATGAACGATCAAAATACAATAAGGGGCGTTTTATAAGAAAAGTGATCTAACGGGCCAGAGCACACAAAATTGCAACGGACGATCCACGTGAAACAACATACTTGAATCACTTATTGTATTGTTGATATATGAAGATTTAGTGTATAAAATGGAAGCCGCCAATGTACACTCCATGACCCATACAATTATAATATATGTGTGAACTACTTTTTTTTGGTAGAATATATGTGTGAACTATTAGTGTATAAAGTGTGAACCTTTAGTGTACGAAATGTGAGCCGCTAATATTTAAACTAAGAATTGCTATTAGTCCGCATTAAATATCATAAGGAGAAAAAATATTAACTATGAAAATGTCACTCCATATGTCCCATTTTTCCTTTAAATCTTGATTATGAGATTATCCACCATATACGGTCGGTGACCACGTGGACGTCCGTATTAGCGACCACGTGGACGTCCGTATTAGCGACCACGTGGTCGCTAATTTGTTTTTTTTTCCCCATTTTGACGTCCACATTAGCGACCATTGGCGTCTATATGGTCATTAATTAGCGACCATATAATATGGTCGCTAAATCTGCAGAATGGTGTAGTGTCAGGAGATAAGCAATTGAGATGCCTAGCCACCGCCATGCCATTACAACGCTCCCAGGTAGCAAGATTAGCATGATCGGTTGTCAGTTTTGGTGTATATTCGGTGATGAAGCTCCATTTGTTTTTCGCCGATATAGTGTGACACATAGAACTCTTCCAATCGCCGAAATTCGTTCTATCAAACGGTTTGGAAACTAGAATCAAACCAGGATGGCTTGAAAGATGCAAATACAGTGGATTGGATGGATCCATGGATGCAGAAGAAATAAGATCAGACATGAAGAGTGGAAGAAATCAAATCGGGTTATCGGGAACCAAATCCTAGCCGATACCATGTTAGATTTGAAAGAGATAAAGAGAGGGAAAATCTGTATTGGATTGAATGAATCAATTACAAGCTTAAGGAAATACTATTTAAGCTAGCTTCAACAAGAAGGAACTTTTAACTAACCACCCACGTGATATGCACGTGTTAAGTTTGTTACATTTACAAAATCTATTTTTAAGCATTTAAAGCATCTATATCCTAGCAAATACACCAATTGATCGAAGTTAACCAAATCAATATTCATGTAAATAGGATGTCCAATATCAAAACTTACAAACGGTGCACTGGTTCTAGATTATAAATAATGCAAAATCGGACTGCTCGGGACAAAATTTATTCATTATCGAGAAGCTAGCGGAACGAGTCAATAATTTCGAGCTAGCCATTTTCTGTAATATCTAGATATGACACCGTTATTATCTCTGGGATTATTATTATAATGATGAAATGCGAAAAATCTGGAGTAGAGAGCATTGATCAGCAAATACCACTGGCCTTTTGAGTACTAGTGGTCTTCTTCTTGTCATTTACAAACTTCTTCCACACCTCTGTGATCTCCTTCTGAACCTCAACATCCGTCTTCTTCACCGCAGCATCCTCACAATTGGTCAGCTGGGCGGAGACTCTGGCGGAGAGCACGTCGAGCTCTTCTAGAACCTTCTCGATGTCCTTGACGATGCGCTCGGCCAGAGTGCGGGAGAAGTCCTCCCGAATCACGACCCGGAGAACGGTCACGTGTTGGGCGTCTGCGGGCATGGTGTAAGCGGGGACGATCCAGCCGTACCTTCGAAGCATGTCGGAGATCTGGAACTCCGTGTGGAAGGAGCTGTCCTTTAGGGAGAAGGCCACTAGTGGGACGCCATTGTCCTTGGAGATGATGTTGAATTTCCCTGTGTTTTCGAGTCCTTGCTTTAGAACCAACATGTTTTCCCTGCAGTTCTCCATTATGTTCTTGTACCCCTGTAAAAGTAGTAGCAGTAGTAGTCAAATGAATTAGGTTCCAATTCATTAGTTATGTATCGTCCATCATAAATTGAACTAAAAATACTACTGACCTCAAATCCCAGCCGGATGAGCTGGTAATATTGAGCAATAACTTGACTAGACCCTATGTAGATTACAAACAACAAACCCATAAAATTTATTCATCTTAATCAATTCAGCAACTCATTCATCGTATGACAATCTATTATAATAAGGAACCTTTAGAAAAATTGAGGGTGAAGGTAGGTTGATCGGCTCCGAGATAGTTGATGTGGAAGATGAGTTCATCAGGCAAATCCTCGTTATTCCTCCAGATAACCCACCCAATACCAGCGTACACAAGTCCGTATTTGTGCCCACTTACATTGATGCTCTTCACGAGTGGAAGCCTGAAATCCCACTCCAGTTCCGGGTACAAGAACGGGGCGATGAACCCGCCGCTTGCAGCGTCCACGTGAATTGGAGTATCCCACCTGCATCCTCCATCCATATCTCTATGTAATGTACACAAAATGAAGATCATGCTTATGTTTATACTAGGCCATATTACGTATTTACCCTGTTTCCGCGTTCTTCTCTGTTAAGAGGTCGTTGAGAGCCTTAACATCCTCGAATTCACCGTTGAGGGTCGAACCCAGGATGGCCGCGACGCAGATGGTGTTCTCATCCACCATCTCGACGGCCTTCGCGGGGTCCATGATGTAGTAGTCGTCACTTAACTTGACTTCCTTCAATTCTACCTCAAAGTATCTTGCAAACTTCTCCCAACAAACCTGATCGATCAATGCATTACATACAAATTAAACAACACCAACAATTCCTAATTTAGGCCCAACTGATCCCAGCCCATGACAGGGGTCCCTTGGGCCTAAAAGGACGACGACAACAACAATGACCCAGTGTAGCTCCCCTTACGAAGAATTAGGGGTCCCTGTAACTCTCCTTAACGCAATGGGGAGCGACTAAAAGACCTGATAGACCATAGACACAAGTAGGAAAACAAAGCAACCAGAAGCAAAGCCAAAAACATATACAAAACAAACAAGCAGAGAGAAGAATAAAGCATAGAAACAAGGCATAGCAAAGCATACAACAAAATGAAGAACCGGATCCTCATGGCCCTGTGGGCCTGTTCAGGTGATTAGCATTCCACCACTCGAATCTTCGCTCTCAAACTATCCCGCACACTGCCAACTATCCCTTGGGCCTAAAAGGAAGGAGGGAATAATTATGTAAATACCTGAACATTGGCACCCGTGACAATGTTGGGATTATCAATGGGAAGGCCCTGCTCTCTCCTTCTGTTTTGCCACTTCCTCTTGAAGGCCAAACCGGCGAGCATGATGGCTTCGGATGACCCTACTGTTCCCACTCCTCTCGCCACGTCCGACTCCCCCAGCGGTGCATTGAACATCCTTGCTATCATGTTCACACACCTATTCTGCATATTTATATATATACATGTCATTCAAATCCCATTTCAAATTTAACATTGGCCGCCACATTAATTCTTATCAATTAATTGCTCATAAACAACATTTTCTATTTCTATTGTGGAAGACACAGAAAAGCGCATCTAATTAACATGCCTGAAGCTCGGTGGTAACAGGGTACTCATCCATATCTACGTAGTTCTTGTTAATGGAAGACATGATAAGCTTATCGCACTCCGGCTCCATCCACGTCGTCACGAACGAAGCCAGGTTCAGCCGTGGATTCCCGTCCAGCATCAGCTCATCGTTTATGATCTGATATGCTGCTTCCTTCGGGATCGACTGCTCCGGTATCTTGAACCTAGCAACGCGCGCATTTGTTCAATTTTGGACCAAAATGCATCAAAATTAGCGACGCATAAGCCTTCCACAGCCATCGATTCAATGAGTCAGCGGTGGATCTGAGATCTGGAAACGAGATCTCGGAATTGAATCAGCCCGGAGATCAATGCGAATTACGTACGTACCTGGGAAGGCTAGTGCGGACGTATCTGGAAGCGAAGGTGGAGTGAATGGAGTCGTGATCATTCTCGAATGCAGCATGTGATAACGCCATGGACGATTGGAGATTGAATCTGTTTTGTTTCTTCTAATCGGTATTTGCAAAATTAATTGATTGATTTGGGGGTGTAGGCTAATTTATAAGTGCTTTTTCTTTTTTTAGAAACTTCACTCCTTTTTCTTGTATCGTCCATTTTTGCGTTTACCTGTTTTATATATCATCGTTAAATGAAAAACCCGACAACCCAGGCTACCCAACCAGCCACCCACAGATCCACTTGTACACAAAGAGCCCTTCTTGTTTAGCAAAATAAACAAAGATCCTCTTGCTATTATTTTTTTGAAAAAAAACTTTATAAATTTTGACATTTAATCACTATTTGTTATCAATTTAAGATAAAAGAGAGATTTGGGAGAAGAATGAGAGATTATAGTTATCTTAGGTCACTCATATGGATTTTATATAGAGAATGGAAGACTTGGAAAATAATCAAATTCTAGAGTTTTGATAATCCTATCTTATATACACCCACATCTAATAATAATAACATTATAACATTTTTCTTAAATGTACATCCCTAACTGTCTCATTAAAACCTTATCTGGAAATTCAATGGGACAAAACCAAGATTAAGGAAAAATGAGCACAATAGCGTGCAATTCTCCCTCTCAGCTTGACATATACTTCCTTGCTTGATTGAATTGAGCATCTATCTCGCTTTTTATTTGAATCTTGTTGTTTGAGAGCGATTAATGCGTGCCACATTCTCTTCATACATCACCATAGAATCCTTTTCAACTTGAATGATGGATGGATAAACGCACTATTCTTTCGCATTTCTCAAACTACATGCCGATATTGTCTCGCAAATGGAGCTTATATACGAACTGTCTTGTGAAGAACCTTGCCTGAAAAAACCTAGTGGAATAAAAAACCAAAGTCAAAGGAGAAAGAGTATAACCTTGGATTAATTCTCCCCCTCAATTCAACATACATTCTTTATGCAATAGATATATGCCATCATTGGACTTTTATAAAAGATTTGGTACTTTTGGACTAACAATATTTATGGCATGTTTACAGAGACAAATAACCCATTATCACATTAGATGACTTCATTGAGGTAATGGAAAAAGGTACATTAATGCACCTATTGCAATGATATATGGTACTTCATGATCTAATATCTCTTCAATTTCTGATCAGGGCCAAAAGACGTTATTTTCTACACCTAGCGGCTTTACTACCATCAATGTACTTATATTAACCCACTTTACGACTTTTTTTTTGTTTAATTTGATTGATGGATAAAAATTCCATTATTTGTATGCTCGAACCACAAGCCGAGACAATACTTGGTGGTTTCTAAGTCCTTTATTTTAAATTCCAATATTTATAAATCATCAACATAACAACTATGATTACATAAACTGACTATGTTCTTTTTAGGAACACACATAAACTTATTTGATCACTCATAAATCCTTATCTTTATAGATATTCGCTAAAGCAAATATACGCCACATTCTAGCTGTTTGCTTTAATCCATATAGCAACATAGAATTCATATGGCGTGGTTTTCATTCAAATACTTCATGCATTTTCAATCCTTATGGTATTTTCATGTATATGTCTTTATCTAGTGACCCAAATATATAAGTCATTACCACATCCATGACTTGCATTTAATTCATTCAACAACGACTAAAGTAACAAGAAATTTGTGTGTTATTCCATCCATTACAAGTTAATATATTTTCATGCTATTTGATGCAATCCCATCCATGACTAGCTCCGAGGAGGCGGATGCCATGTTGTGTGCATCAAAGGACGCTTGACGCGTGCCCGCGCTAAGGGCATCAAACGTGTAATGACCTCGCTCGTTTATCATGCCACCACAAGCCACACTAGCATTGACGCCGAGTTGGACTTTTGGTATTTACATACATTATTTATGCAATAGATATATGCCATCATTGGACTTTTGTAGAAGATTTATAGTACTTTTGGACTAAAAAATAGTTATGGTATTTTTAGGGAGACAAGTAACCCATTATCACATTAGATGACGTCATTGAGGCAATGAAAAAAGGTACATTAATGCGCCTATTGCACTAAGATATGGTAATTCAAGATCTAATATCTCTTCATTTTTTTATCAGGGGTAAAAGGGGTCCTTTTCCACACTTAGCGACCTTACTACCATCAATGTACTTAATGGATGCGCTTTATCCATATTAAACCGTTTTAATACATTTTCTATTTAATTTGATTGATGGATAAAAATTCCATTATTTGAATGGTCAAACTACAATTTAATTCCAACTAGTTGGCCAGACAAGCAGAAATCAACACACGGTTTGAGCATGTGTTGATTTCTGAATTGTTTTATTCAGATTGTGTTGATTTATACTTGTTTTCCCAACTATTTAATTCCATTTTCTATTAATAGAGAGTATCAATTATGCTTGTCTGGCCAACTGTTTAATTCTGAATAGAGAGTAGCAACTCCTTTGATTCTCAATTGTTTTATTCAAATTGTGTTGATTTCTGCATGTCTGGTCAACTAGTTGGAATTGATACTCTCTATTGCTAGATTTTGTTTTTCTCATAGTAAAACTTAATCTTTGTAGCAACTCAATTGGTTTAAGACTCGTTGGACTAAAAAAATTGAGAAAGCGATTTGAATGCATCTTGATTGTTTGACTCGTTGGAATTCAATTGCATGTATCATGTTTATCCTTTTTCTCATTGCTAATGTCCTTATGATTTATGATCATTTCATGAGTTATATGGATGTTAAGTTTGCATGTCTCATGTTCTATTTCTAATCAAGATAGGAATAACCAAAGGTGATAACTTGTTTGAATCAATGATCAATAACTTGATGATGAAAGTGGATGCTTGAATATGATTACTTTCCTAAACTAATAAAAACCAAATACTTTCCTAAACTAATAAAAACCAAACCTTTGCTTTGTTTAATTGCTTTGCTTGCTTTAAATTCCCTAATTTTAGTTTACAATTCCAAATCCCCCCTCTCTTGTTACTATTTGAGTTGATAATAATACTACTTGGAGTTGCAAGTCTCTTAGGTTCGACCCCGACTTACCAGCTATACGAATTGTGTAATTAGGGATTTATTTTTGATTTGGCACGACGACTTTCAGCTAGTCAATTACATAAACTTACTATGTTCTTTTTATGAACACACAAAGACTCATTTGGTCTCTCATATATCCTTATCTTTATATATATTCGCTAAGGCAATAATTATACCACATTCTAACTAATTGCTTTAATCCATATAGCAACCTAGAATTCATATGGTGTGATTTTGATTCAAATATTTCAAGCATTTTCAATCCTTATGGGATTTTCATATATATATATACATATATATATACACATATTTATGTCTTTATCTAGTGACCTATATGGATAAGTCGTTACCACATCCACGAATTGCATTTAAGTCATTCAACAATTATTACAGCACAAAGAAATCTAAGTGTTATTGCATCCATTACAAGTGAATACATTTTTAATGCTATCTGATGTGATCCCATCCATTACTGTCACATAGGTGGATGGGTGTTGATAGGGTTTCTTGGCCAACAAATAAATTTGTAAGTCAAGACCCCGCTGAGTATAGCAGAGTCAGGATCGTTCCACATGAAGCAAGGTTGTTCGTCTATCGATCTATTAAAAAGCAAACAAAAACAATAAAAACACTCACGAGCAGCCTCGTTAACGACGTTGTCAGGGTCATTAACGAACCACCGAACACAAAAACACTTCAACTAACTATCTAATTAAAATCTAATTAAATTCGGTACCGAGGCAAGTACTCAGCAACGAAAATTCACTAGAAATAATTCAAATAAAACAAAGATCTAGGACTAGGGACACCACAACATAGCCAAGCATAAAAATTTGTAAGAAGATAAGATCATGCCTTTAAACAGATAGAGTCATCAACTTTCATTGACTTAGCAAGTAAATTAACAAACTTTCGTATTCTAATTCACTTAATTGCTTGTTTTGGATCTAAAGCTTGAAACTTTCGTATTCAAACAATATCAACCTTCAAGTTACTAACTTTCTCTTTCAATTAAGTTAAAAACTCAAATTACCTCCACTTTCGCTTTGGTATAAGCACAACAAACAATTCTCAATCAAAGATAAAAGACATTCACAACACAATCTTACTCATCAAACATGCTCAACTATGTCGGGCTTAACCCCGATTCTAGAAAAAGGAAACTACTCACTAATCATATCTAAGAAACTAAAAATCTCAAAAAGAAACATTGAAAACAAAACAAAACTCGAATTAATAAGAAAATATCGTCTTACAGAGATTTAGAAGAAACCAAAAAACATCAAAATACCGAACCACAATCGCGACCAACGACCCCGGTGACTGTCGTCTACCGAGCCTCCTCGATCCTCTCTCTCTCGGCCCTTCGAAAATCTCCTCCTCTAAAAATTCTCCTCCAAAAGCTTCCCCCTTTTTTTCCTATGCTAGATAGAAGGGTATTTATACTGAAAAGCTAAAAACTAAAAAGGCTAAAAGATATAAACTTTCCTAAAAAGATAAAAACAAACCCTAAAAGATAGAAATAAAATCTAAAAAGATATTAAGACCCAAAAATACATATTCTAATAACCCCAAAAGATTCTAAAAAGATACTCAACCGACACGGAAATAAATTCCCGCTCAGGATCGGTGAATTATAAAATAAATACTTCAAATCTTCTTCTTCGTGGCCTCGTTAACGAGCCCTCACAGCCTCGTTAACGAGCCTGGGCTTTGTTTTCTTCCACACTTCCTCTTGTGATCTCGAACTCTGACTTCTTCAATCCTGCACTCCTCCGTCTTTCGCTTTAATGCTCCAAATTCAACTCCATTTAGCTCCTTTCCTCGCTAAAACCTACAAAATTCACAAAATAGCGTAGATTCCACTCTTTTCACAAAAATATGCAAACCTATCTAAAAACACTCAAAACTAAACCTAAACTGAACAAAACTAAATCTATTAAGCAAAGAAAACCTACTAAAAACTATACTAAAAATGCGAACATCAATGGGATCTTGTTCTAATAGAGTTGGTAAAAAACTCTATTGGTAGAGTTAGAACAATCCTGACCGTTAAATAAAATATCAATGGATATGATTAGATTCTTCTCTTTCCATATCAATTTATTATTTTTTTTCTTTTTAATTATTTTACCTAGGGTTCATTAATTTGTTATAGGGTTTTAGAACTTCACCAATAGAGTTTCTAATAAACTCCATGGGAACAAAACCGGGATGGATGCCATACCCGTACACTACGAAGGACCCTTGACGCGTGCCCACGCTAAGGCCATTGAACGTGCAATAACATCGCTCGTTTATTGCTCGACGCTAGCCACACCAACCTCGACGTTGAGTCCCGGAGCCCTCCCCCTTGTCACCATCGAGGATGGCTCACCTCGCCGACATTTGTGCCGGATTCCACTTGTGGTTTTCCCGCGCACCCCGATTCTCTACGCTTGCATGCTCTATGCGCACCCTTTCATCCCCGACTATTTGGATCGACGCTCCTTTGCTCATATGCTACTTTCTTTTAATAGTCATGCTTTTGTTGAATATTTCTGGATTTAGTAAGTTACTTTGTTTGGTTTTTGGGCTCACGATGTGGGCCTTGCAGACTTGGCCTAGGTGGGAGCTCTCCGGAAAAGATGTCGAAAAACTCCTCGAGCAAAGTGGTGATATCGATGGACAAGGGAGCAATGTCAGCATTGGCGGGGCTCGAAGGCATTGATACTAAGAGGAAGAAAGGTGGCTTGCATTGATTAGAAGTTGCGAGTTCACTTGGTTAAGCTAGGAGAACACGATGCTCGACTTTTCCTTTCAAATAATTCAGAGTCCTAGTCGGTGTCAGCATGTGCGACCCGGTTAAGCTAACGACACTAACGACACTATGGAACTCCAATGATGGTGTGTCTTCTTAGACTAATTTTTTAGGCTTCTTAGACTTATTTGAAGGTGTCGTAGGAGTTGTGCCACTATTTTTGACCAAATTTTCAAATTTGGTTGGTTTTGGCTTCTTGGCGACAACTTGTTCACCTTTAATGGCTTATTGATGCTTCCTTTCTATTTGACCATGAATTATCTCATTAGGCAACATAGGTAAGAGAGTAAAGTGTTTCTTGTGGTAATTGAACACATGAGTGTTCAAAAACCCATCATGGATAACCCGCTAGTCGAATTGCCATGGATGCCCCTATCAAGAGGTGTGTAATGTCCATTCATTGCAACTAGATCACAAAGAATAGAATCCCAATATGGACAAATAGAAAAAGAGATCATACATTGGTGAGTGACCATGTCAACTGTAGTAGAGTAGAGCCATTGTAGAACATAGACTTGTGGATGTGGGGTGATTGGCAAATTGATGTGTTTGACAACTTTCTCATTGATTAGGTTCGAGTAACTAACTCCATCCACTATGACACTTACGATAACATCAATGAACTTGCAATGGGTTTAGAAGATATTTTTCCATTGATTCGACAAAGGTGAGTCCTTCATGGTAAGGGCACGTCAAGAATGAACGATTCTAAAGGAATATAACACTATTTTATAAAAATTAACAATTCTAAATGAATATAACGATTTCTCATAAGAATGAACAATTCTAAAGGAATATAATGATTTCTAATAAGAATGAACGATTCTAAATGAATATAACGATTTCTAAAGGAAATTATTTTAAATCATTATTCTCGAATAATTTAGTCTTAAACATGCATAAAAATATTATTCTCATAAATATTATTATTATTCTAGGAAGTCATTTATAATTTATTAAAAATTATTAATTTCCTAGGTGAGCATGATTGATATTTTATTTAAATAAATATTCTTTATAAAGGCCTATGGATAATATTTATTAAAATTCTAAAATATTTATTATTTGTAGTGAGAATAATTTTACAAATAATAAAAATTAATTAGGAATGGGCCTGGGAGGGAATAGAAAATCTAATGGGCTTGGGAGTCAAAAGAAATGGGCTCGTTTTTGGATCACTCTACTCGGCCCAAATGGAGGAACAACGCAATCCAAATTCTTCTCCTCTTCCTTCGTTTAAATCTTATGGTTATTTCTACAGATTTACCACGAAATGATGAACTCGTGGCCAATCTCGTGGTTGTTTATGCAATTTTTTCTAAACAAACAAAGTTAGACACAAAATGAAGAACTGACTAGTCTCGTGGTTATTTCGGCAGATCTCTCACGAAATAAAGAACTCGTGGCTAATTCCGTGACTGTTATCGCAGATTTTTCCAAATAAACTAAGCTAGACACGAAAATAAGAACTCGTGGCTACTCTTGTGGTTATTCTAACGAAATGAAGGACCATTTATGAGTCAATGGTTCAAATTACCCTTACAAATAACCACAGAACTAGGCATAAATATTATTTGGGTACTTAGCTCTAGATTTTGCCATGAGTATACCCTTGAATCCTTTTTCGTGGCTAATTAGGTACTACATTAGAAATGAATCTAGCCGCACAAGACATTCGCGTCAATTTGGCCTAAACTTTAGCCACGAGTATGTTTTCATGACAATATGGCTGGAAATCTACAATCACATTTAGTCGTGCGCTCTTTTCGCGACAATTCAGCCTCAAAAAATAGTCGCAACTATATTTTTCAGGGTAATATAACAACAACCTTAAATATTTGTGGTTAAACTTGTGGTCGTTGCCACCCAAATTAAACTCGACAATATTCGTGGCTACATATTTTCTGGCTACAGACGCGTTTTCCAGTAGTGTATACACAGTGGGGTCTTGACTACAAAATTTATTTGTTGTTGAGTAGATCCCTATCAACAAATTGGCGCCATTGTCGGGGAAGCAATAGTGTTGTGTTTCATTACTTGTGGGTTTGGGAATAGCCCGACCCCGTTTTTTATTTCTAATTTGTTTCCTTTTATTTGTTTTCTCAGCTTATGCAAGTAGGAAGACGCCGGCTTGAATTGGATCAACCAGATTATTATTCTAAGCTTGAACGTGTTTTTCATCGCAGGAGACGAGAAAACCGCACCATGGCCGTTACACCTGAAGAGACGGCTCAGGAGATGACTACTCTGCGCAGACGGATGAAAGCATTACAAGCTGATAGAGATCAATTACGGGAATAGTTGAACACCATTCCTAAGAATGCCAAGCAGTACATGCACCCGGAACGGAGGGTGCTAGAATCAGCTATTGTGCTTCCCGATATAGAGAAGGCCTTTTAGATCAAATCTCAATTTATAGCCTTAATAAAAAGGGCTCAGTTTGAAGGGAAACCAACCGAGTGCCCTATGGAGCATATTGTAATATCCGCTAAATTCTAAATAAAATAAAATGGGAAATTATCACAATAATTTTTTTTTCTCTAAAATAGACAACTTAATAAACTTTATAATTTCATATTATATTATGAAAGGTAATAAAAGTTACTACAATGAAAATTAGGAATTTAAATAAATAAATTAAGCAAGTCGGGTAATTATTCAAATAGTTTCTCTTAAAAATAGAGTTTAATTATTTTTATAATTTTCACAATAAGTTATAAAAGTGTGATAAAGGATTATTAAAGTGTAAAAGTTAATCAAATAAAATGGAGTGATATAAATTTCGAAATTTTATTAATAGCGGAGTGTTACAAGGCTTAAAATAATTCAAGAGAAAACAAATAAAAAGGAGTCAAGAGCCGGGACTCGAACCCAAGACCTCTCACTCCTTTAATACAAGCACACACTCCTCAAACCGCTAGACCAATGTAACTTGACTACCCAATTCACCACTCTTTTAGTAATAAGCCTCTTACATCACCCTTCATCACCCCTCAACTAGCACACTTGTAACCAATGGAGGATCCTCCTCCTCCTCTTTTTTGGTGCATCTTCAATGGCATGGAACCATAGCCTGCTCCCTTTGCCTATATAAAGAGGTTCAACTCTCCTTCAAACTCACACCAACATCCATTCTCTTCTCTTCTAAGCAATTGCTCTCAATCTAGTTCCAAAAATCAGCCTAGAGAAGCCATAGAAATTCTAGTTTTTCCCCTTCAAAACATCATTGGAGCACCATCAACCCCCCCTCTCCTCCCTTGTGCAACCATCGGCCACCACCAGCGCCGCCGAGTCCGTTCGCCATCCGCTTGGTGCTACCGCCGAAGCCTTAGTGCGCTGCCCCTCCTCCTCTGCCTTCTCCTCAGTATACAGAACGTACACTTTGTAAAGTAGAAGGTCAATTACTATCTAATTTTAATTAAAATTGCTTTAATCAATTTTTAACAAAATAAATAGATCTCCTTATTATTGTTAACATGCAAGATTAAATTTAATAAAGATATTAGCTTGAGATCTTGTTAGTTGAGGATAAGAATAAATCAATTAGAGAAATTATAAGTATAATTGGTAAATTTTTTATTCTACTTAATATTTAATCCATATCATAAATTACAAGACATATTAAGATCTCACATAAAAATATTTTATATAAATTTATTATTTTAAAGTTGTAGCTTTTGATTATTAATAATACATTTTTAGAAGAATATATATATATATATAAGATATTATAATATGGCCTATCTCTAAGTGTAGATATTTTAAAGATATAAGTTTTAATTAAATAACTATGGTGGATATGATAACAAGTTAATATATAATATGATATTAATTTTGCTACGTTGTAAAAGTTGCCTTGCATGAAAAGATAATGAAAAATAGAAAAGTTGATATTTCTTGAACTAAGATATCATAAAAATATGCTTTTGATTATAAAATAAGATTTTAAGACATGATCATATTATTTATATAAACTAAAGATATGGGAGGATATATGTAAATAAGATTAATAGGATTATTTTAATATCATACTATAATTATAGAGAGCTTGCAATATGATTTAATCTAGTAGGTCCTAATTATGGAAAATACTAAAAAGAGGCCTAGTAATATTATTATCTGTACATAAGATTATTTATATATTTAAATGAGGATTTTAATGAGATCATGTTATAATAAATTACCACTTGATAAAAGATAATATTATAAGTAATGTTATGGATTTCATCGATAAAAGATAATATTATAATAATACTAAGATATGTTTATCTGGTCATAATAGACTTTTTACAACCCTAAGAATATTATAAATTCAATATATCTTGTAAAGTTGAAAACTATATCATTAGATTTCATAAAGTTTTACTTGCTTATTTATATTAATAAAATAGCAAGTTAAGTTATAAAAGAAATTTTCTAATAAATTGAATAAGGATATTATTGGTTCCAAGCATGAAAATAATTAAGTATTAAGAATAAGGATTTTTATAAGGATAAAAAGGATATTACAAAGTTAAAATAATAATAAAGGAATATTATTATTTTATTTAGCCCCACCTAAATTATTATTATAATAACTTAGAATTTTATTCTCTCGTAATAACTATACAAGAGAATTTCAAAACTTTAAAAGAATTTAAAGATTCTTATTTAAAGCTCGTTCGTAAATTCCATGTCGATAGGTCGAGTTCCGTCCAAGTCGTGAACAACGCTTTTCGTCATCTCGCTAGTCTATACTCGTAAAAGCAAAGGCAAGTGGAATTTCCCCTTGTAGCCTGATATATTCATTCCGTGAAATTTCTCGATGTTGGGAACAACTTGTTTGCCATTAATAAATGAACCTAGGAATAACGATTGTTAGATATAACGACCCCACTATTATCGTATTCCGATATTTATTATTTCAATAGGACTATTATGCTAGTTTGGTTGTGGCCTTGATTGTTTACGGTCTCGTTAAGAGAACGGTATTGAACGAACTAGTGAGTGGCATGGGGATTAACCCGACGCCTCTATATAACATACTATGTCGTATGCCTCTGCGCTTAAAGTACGACTTTCAAGGTCATGATCCATGTCCGCTCCGATTGCAAGGAGGGATGAGTGGCACTCTAGCTAAGTGTCGGGAACCGAGTTTTCCCTTGGTGGTCCGGGCCATGCAAGCCCCCACCCCCTTTAAAAATCATTAACGTAATCAATATCTTTTCGTCACGATATAAGATAAGTGCCAATGCACATTTAAAAGATATCAAAACCGGACCGGTCTCAAATGATCGATCCGGCTCTCGGTCTGCTTAGGGCGCGAGAGGTTTTCAAACTTGTATGAATTAATAACGTTCCCAACATACTTTCTGTTTTAAAGAAGTTTACAATCTCGTAGCTCTTCTCTCGATTAACGAGCTATCTCCGCTCGATATACGCTCTTCTTTGTTTCGATAAACCCCACATAAAGTTCTATACCAAAAAAACACATTCGATAATATCTCCCTCGAATATTAAAAATTTCCAAATTACCCTTGGGAAGTTCCATTCCCGCTTGCTTAGTCTCCTTAGACTAATTCCCCTACTTTCGCATTTTTGCCTGGTATTTCTCGCCCTTCGCGACAAATACCAAACTGTAGGAATTTACACCGAAGTGTTGAAGACGAAGTCTAGAAGGTTCGAAAAGCGTTAGGCGAGAATCGAAGGTCAAGACAAGACGACGTTGAAGGAAGGAAGGAATTCTCATAAGAGCGAGGCATTCCGAAGATAGTGAACCAGCTCTTCCTTTTTTTTTCAAAAAAAACCAAGCAAATCATCATCACATGATTTGTCTTGGGAAAAAAAACTTGTATTTTTAGTTACGTCTTTGCAACCCCTTTCTAAATGGGATTTACTTTCCGCTGTTACATCATCCGTAAAACGACACTCAATGTAATGAACGAAAGTTCTTATCAATAAATAAAATTCCGCGTTTGGTCAATTTCACCTTGAATTACATTTCATTAATTGTCAATTTCCGCATTTTATAAGTCCGAGGTCACAGGTCACTGACGGTAAAACCTTGGGTGAGTTTGGACGGTAAAGTCCGAGGTCACTGGCGGTAATACCTATTGTTGCAAAATAGGGGTGTTACAATTATGGTATCAGAGCCGAACATTTTTTTTTTCAAAACCGAAAACGTTTAAAACCAAAAAATTTCAAAACCCGAGAAACTTAAAAATCTAAGTTTTAATTCCGCAAACCAAAACTTCTATTTTTAGAAACTCCCTTTTTACCTCCTAAAAACATAAGTAATGGACATGTTCCAACTCTTTAACTTAATCACCGAAGGTAGAATTCTTCTTAAACTTACATTTTCATCTTAGGAACTTTTACAAGTTAGGAATTTCATATATTAAGGATCTTTTAAAGAAATTCACCACCTTCTAACTTAAACATCTTAGTTAAGAATCTTCCTTTAAACATAAACTTTCATCTTAAGAATTTATTTCTAGAACTTCTTATGTTCAAAGAAATTCGAGACCTTTCTAAATATGACCAAGATTATGAAAAGTCTTGAATTTAATATTTTATGTCTAAACTTTATATCCGAGAATGCCTTAAAACTTCCTTCCAATATCTTCGTCGGATAGAATCAAAGGATATTATATATAAACGTCTACCTCTCCTCTACAAAAATGGTACTCACTAGAAGTCCAACCCGAATCAGGGACGAAACTATAAAAGCCGCTTACAGATTGATAAGGCTTTTCTCAATGGCCGCTTTTGCCATATGTAAACCCCGGGGATAACCCGAGCTAGTACTAATAGATGAAATGCATGAAAATGCACCAAAGGTGAATCTCGAGGAGGAGAAACCCGAAGAAGAATACGTTGAGAAAGGAGTTGATGATTCACTTCATGACCAATCCAGACAGACTCCAATGGTCTATCAAATGGATGAATGGGCTAATTGGACTCAAGGGGTGTCATCCCATCTCCAAGCATTTAATCAAATAAGAAACCCATCTACAATCAGTGGTCTAAACCCAAAGAGGGTTCGTCAGCCAATAACGTTTTACCTTCAAAATCGAACATTTTCAAACCGAAAGTTTTCGAAATCAAAAGTTTTAAACCGAAAGTTTTGTTTTCCAACTGACCAATTTTTGTTAAAACTTTTCCCTAAAAAGATTAAACCTAGGATTCAAATTCTTTTCCGGAAAGGAAATTTCAGCATGAAATATCTGAATAAAGACTCCAAAAGTCAAGTAATAGGTACTTTTAAGGAAATTTCTAAGTTAGATTTTCCGCTGAAAGTTTAAAGCCTAAACTCATATAAGAGCAAGTTATAAGTAGAAATCCTAAGGCGATAAGTTCCTAGAGCCGGAATCGTTTTATTTACAAAGTCTTATTCTAGAGTTTCAAAAAAAAAACAAGTTCTAGTAAAGTGTTAACATACCAACTTCTTATCTATAAACTTTATTTTAATAATAAGTTCACCAATTTTTTTCCCTATAATGAAAGGATTAAAATTTAAAGGATTTTCTTTAACGATAGTATGAGGAATTTATCTCCTCGAAACCCGAGATATAAATTGTACAATTAAAAATCTTTAAACTCTCATTCCATGGTTTAGAATTATGATATATTGGTTATGAAATAAATTTTTAACTTTAAAAGTTTCTCTATAAATTTAAAGTCATTTACAAAATGAACTTTTAATATATACTTTAAAACCATCTTAATTCTTTAAGAATATAAATGTGTTTAAAATGAAAATTTTATTGGTAAATTTCAAAACTTCCTTTAACTATATCCTCCTTCAAATATAGAATTACGGATATTCTATATGAACGTCGATCGTTAGCCATTTACAGAAAATGGTTGTAGTAAAAACTAAGTTCATGCACATCGAGAATTAGAAGAAGGCATGCCCACTAAAGGTAATGCTTATGTTTCCCTAAAGCCAAACTTACTGAGCCAATAACTCACCAGAAGATAGAAATTTCCAAAGAGGACACCAAAGAAGGCTGAGTCAACTAAAGATTTTACATGTCTCCACTTAGTCCGATCTCGAAACAGATTATCGAGAGGTAGATAAGTGGACCAAAAATGGTCTAGCAATAAAGGAGTGGTCGAGAATTATGATCAGTGACGATTATATTCATCTGCAAATACTTACAAATAGAAGTGACTTGCTCAGTCAACATATGGAATCTTGGCATGATATCTAATATTTGTCAATCGAATAAACAAACCATAATAGGACTATGTGAAAGCCACATCAAGAACTTTTCTTCTCCACCATTTGGATCAGTCGGCCCGACGATAAGATGAAGTTAGAAAGGAAGTTGCTAGGACCAAGATTGTTGGACAAGGATTGTAAGTTCTCTAAGTTGCCTAAGTAGGCCTAATAGGTCATAAGGTTGCTTCATTACTAAGACAGTTTGAGAACACATGTCCCGATTCGTCGCATTTGAAGTAGTTACCTAGGCCATCATCGATGTTTTCCAACCATTGATTCCATTATTAGGATGCCTAGTTCGTTACATTTTACTATAACCGTCTTTCCCTCTTAAACGAGATTATGTCATGGAACGAACCTATTGATGGTATTTCAATAAACCAATTACTTTTTCTTCAATAATCCAAGTGCCTACTCTATCCATGAATAAATGACAATTGTTAGGAACAATTTGTCGATTCGTTTTCCAATGGCCAAACCGCAAGGAGCCAACAATAGAAATCCCCTGAATAGTATTCAAATTCGGGCACGAATGATGGGTGAAATTTTTTCCAAAGAAAGAACAAGGAGATCTTCGGGTAATGGACCCTAGTACATCGATATTGTTGGATGATGTGACAAAAGTTGCATTAAGAAGTCCAACAATATAAGTGATTCCAGAAGCAATCTCTTCTATTCCACCGAAAGAAGCAAGCATAATTGGAACTGACCAAGCTGCAAATAGCATTGCAAATGACGCCATATTCCACCTCAAGGAAATGAACTAGCTGTGCAAGGACACTAAAGACATTCACGTCAAAGAAGATATTGTCAATGAAGGAACAAAAAGTTCACCACAACTACTACCAGTTCTCCTAAGTGGAAAGATTTAAGGAGTATTCTTTGCATCGAAGAAAAAGGGGTGCATATTGTCGCTCTACAAATCGGAAAGGAGTTACTCGATAGCAAGAGAATTATAATCAAGCAAAACATGTCATGTTGAGTTGAAAAAAAAAGGTTTAAGACTAAATGATGAATCATTCCTCTCTTATTCTATGAGAGATGAGATAGTTGATGATCTCTTAGACCCTCAAGGTTAAAGGACTAAGTATGTCAAGAAGAGGGCCACGCAGTTTAACCAATTATTGCATTACGCACGACATGAAGTTTCCCCTTAAGCCCAAAGGTATCCCGTCATAAGTGGATAAGTTCAACCCCCAAGCCATGGAGAAGTTCAACGATAGACGCAATGAGCGAATAGAATCGCTTATCCTTCCTCGTGTAATCTAAATATGTCCAAACAAGGGTACTTGTGACATATATCGTAGGGTTGTCATTAGAATTTCAACCTCGGTTACAATCGAAGCATAGCTGAATAATTCCAATATTATTGTCAACTATCTTCTTTCGCAAAGTGTTATACTTTGAACTCTGCTATGCTATCATAGCCATCCTGAAGATGTTCATTGGTACTTTCTTTACGAAAGCACTGTTTCAAACGCTTAGTTTCAATTAATAGGATTACTTAAGTCAGTCCATCTTTTCTTATGCGATTTACTCCTACCTCTACAAGAAATATTTTCATTTTTGCATTGCGTTGTAGAACTACAATAGTTATTATCATAAGTTTAAATAGCTAAACATTTTTTTTCTTCTAAGTATATGGTTCCCAGTGGAGAATAAGAATGAACTTCTATCTCCCATCTTGATCACATGGTTGAGGTAGAATTTCAGGTCTTGTTCCCGTGAGGGCATATATTAAAGAATTATGTTGGAGGTAGTTTCCCCGATACTGATCACATTGGTGAAATGAAACAACTTAGTCCTTCGGATTCAATCTCGTTTACAAAAAAATTACTTTCAAACAAATATTAAAACATACAATATAGAAGGACACTCGTTCTACTTCTCGATAGGTGATATATTTAGATACGATATCATAAACATGCTTACTTCCTCTTGTGATATAACCATCGCCTATCCCAATAGTAATCTCTTTAGAAACCATAAATTCGAGATCCTTCTTCCAAGGCTTGGTTTTCACATATTCAAACTTCGATTTCATCTCGAAAGTTATTGAATATCCATCTTATTGGAATTCTTGCGCAATGACTCTATTCTAGAAGTATAGAATGGATTAGTCATTTTCTTAACCGCTTCCTAGAAGCACTTAAGTACTCGTTTTAATTAGGATGCTTATTCTTTAAACTGTCCAACTTTCATGTTGGGAAGGTCAACCCAGAACTTTCTTAGGTATGACTCAAGCTAATGGATAAAACCGCTTGACCCCGCCTACTTCGCTAGCAATACCACTTAGATTTCCATTCCTATCCCTTGTTTTCGTTAAACCACATAAGTTCAATGTGGGGATCTTTCTAAGGAATACTAACGTAACGATTCCTTAAGAAAAAGGTACAATGGTAATTCTTCTACTTGTACAGTCATCTTAACGAAAGAACGAAATGTTCTTTAAGGGGGTAGTAGACCTTTGGTTGTTTCCTCACAGTTGTGAGTGGTAGTTGCTCTCCATATTAACCCTGTACCGCCCTAAATCTTTCCTAATTCCGGGGTCGAAACTAATTTTTAAGGGGGTACTATTGTAATATCCGCTAAATTCTTAATAAAATAAAATGGGAAATTATCCCAATAATTTTTTTCTCTAAAATAGAGAACTTAATAAACTTTATAATTTCATATTATATTATGAAAGGTTACAAAAGTTACTACAATGAAAATTAATAATTTAATTAAATACATTAAGCAAGTCGGGTAATTATTCAAATAGTTTCTCTTAAAAATAGAGTTTAATTATTTTTATAATTTTCACAATAAATTATAAAAGTGTGATAAAGGATTATTAAAGTGTAAAAGTTAATCAAATAAAATGGAGTGATATAAATTTCGAAATTTTATTAATAGCGGAGTGTTACAAGGCTTAAAATAATTCAAGACAAAACAAATGAAAAGGAGTCAAGAGCCGGGACTCGAACTCGAGACCTCTTGCTCCTTTCATACAAGCACACACTCCTCAAACCGCTAGACCAATGTAACTTCAATGTAACTTGACTACCCAATTCACCACTCTTTTAGTAATAAGCCACTTTATTCTTCATCTTCTCCAAACAAGTCAAAACGAGTATATATGATTGAAGTGACGCTCAACCTATGCATGTGAATGGTGTCTTCCATACTCCTCCATTCTTGCTTGCAAGACCAAGCCTCTTACATCACCCTTCATCACCCCTCAACTAGCACACTTGTAACCAATGGAGGATCCTCCTCCTCCTCTCCATTGGTGTATCTTCAATGGCATGGATCCATAGCCTCCTCCCTTTGCCTATATAAAGAGGCTCAACTCTCCTCCAAGCTCACACCAACATCCATTCTCTTCTCTTCTAAGCAATTGCTCTCAATCTAGTTCCAAAAATCAGCCTAGAGAATCCATAGAAATTATAGTTTTTCCCCTTCAAAACACCATTGGAGCACCTTCAACCTCCCCCTTCTCCTCGTGCAACCGCCGGCCACCTCCAGCCCCGCCACCAGCGCCGCCGAGTCTGTCCACCGTCCGCCTGGTGCTGCCGCCGAAGCCTTGGTGCGCCGCCCCTACTCCTCTGCCTTCTCCCCAGTATACAGAACGTACACTCTGTAAAGTAGAAGGTCAATTACTATCTAATTTTAATTAAAATTGCTTTAATCAATTTTTAATAAAATAAATAGATCTCCTTAGTATTGTTAGCATACAAGAGTAAATTAAATAAAGATATTAGCTTGAGATCTTGTTAGTTGAGGATAAGAATAATCAATTAGAGAAATTATAAGTATAATTGGTAAATTTTTTATTCTACTTAATATTTAATGATATCATAAATTACAAGACATATTAAGATCTCACATAAAAATATTTTATATAAATTTATTATTTTAAAGTTGTAGCTTTTGATTATTAAATAATACATTGTTAGAAGAATATATATATAAAAGATATTATAATATGGCTTATCTCTAAGTGTAGAGATTTTAAAGATATAAGTTTTAATTAAATAACTATGGTGGATATGATAACAAGTTAATATATAATATGATATTAATTTTGCTAAGTTGTAAAAGTTGCCTTGCATGAAAAGATAATGGAAAATAGAAAAGATGATATTTCTTGAACTAAGATATCATAAAAATATGCTTTTTATTATAAAATAAGATTTTAAGACATGATCATATTATTTTTATAAACTAAAGATATGGGAGGATATATGTAAATAAGGTAAATAGGATTATTTTAATATCATACTATAATTATAGAGAGCTTGCAATATGATTTAATCTAGAAGGTCCTAATTATGGAAAATACTAAAAAGAGGCCTAGTAATATTATTATCTGTACATAAAATTATTTATATATTTAAATGAGGATTTTAATGACATCATGTTATAATAAATTATCACTTGATAGAAGATAATATTATAAGTAATGTTATGGATTTTATTGATAAAAGATAATATTATAATAATACTAAGATATGTTTATAAGGTTATAATAGACTTTTTACAACCCTAAGAATATTATAAATACAATATATCTTTTAAAGTTGAAAACTATATCATAAGATTTCATAAAGTTTTACTTGCTTATTTATATTAAGAAAAAAGCAAGTTAAGTTATAAAAGAAATTTTCTAATAAATTGAATAAGGATATTATTGGTTCCAAGCATGAAAATAATTAAGTATTAAGAATAAGGATTTTTATAAGGATAAAAAGGATATTACAAAGTTAAAATAATAATAAAATAAATATTTTTATTTTATTTACCCCGACCTAAATTACTATTATAATAATTTAGAAATTTATTCTCTTGTAATAACTATACAAGAGAATTTCAAAACTTTAAAAGAATTTAAAGAAAATTCTTATTTAAAGCTCGTTCGTAAATTCCAAGTCGATAGGTCGAGTTCCGTCCAAGTCGTGAACAACGCTTTTCGTCATCTCGCTAGTCTATACTCGTAAAAGCAAAGGCAAGTGGAATTTCCCCTTGTAGCCTTATATATTCATTCCGTGAAATTTCTCGATGTTGGGAACAACTTGTTTGCCATTAATAAATGAACCTAGGAATAACGATTGTTAGATATAACGACCCCACTATTATCGTATTCCGATATTTATTATTTCAATAGGACTATTATGCTAGTTTGGTTGTGGCCTTGATTGTTTACGGTCTCGTTAAGAGAACAGTTTTGAACGAACTAGTGAGTGGCATGGGGATTAACCCGACGCCTCTATATAACTTACTAAGTCGTATGCCTCTGCGCTTAAAGTACGACTTTCAAGGTCATGATCCGCTTCGATTGGAAGGAGGGATGAGTGGCACTCCAGCTAAGTGTCGGGAACCGAGTTTTACCTTTGTGGTCCGGGCCATGCAAGCCCCCGCCCTCTTTAAAAATCATTAACGTAAACAATATCTTTTCATCACGATATAAGATAAGTGCCAATGCACATTTAACAGACATCAAAACCAGACCGGTCTCAAATGATCGATCCGGCTCTCGGTCCGCTCAGGGCGCGAGAGGATTTCAAACTTGTATGAATTAATAACGTTCCCAACATAATTTCTACTCTAAATAAGTCTACAATCTCGTAGCTCTTCTCTCGATTAACGAGCTATCTCCGCTCGAGATACACTCTTCTTCGTTTCGATAAACCCCACATAAAGTTCTATACCAAAAAAACACATTCAATAATATCTCCCTCGAATATTAAACATTTCGAAATTACCCTTGGGAAGTTCCATTCCCATTTTCTTAGTCTCCTTAGATTAATTCCCCTACTTTTGCATTTTTGCTTGGTATTTCTCGCCCTTCGCGACAAATACCAGATTGTAGGAATTTACACCGAAGTGTTGAAGACGAAGTCTAGAAGGTTCGGGAAGCGTTAGGCGAGAATCAAAGGTCAAGACAAGACGACGTTGAAGGAAGGAAGGGATTCTCATAAGAGCGAGGCATTCCGAAGATAGTGAACTAGCTCTTTCTTTTTTTTTCAAAAAAACCAAGCAAATCATCATCACATGATTTGTCTTGGGAAAACAAACCTGTATTTTTAGTTACGTCTTTGCAACCCCTTTCTAAATGGGATTTACTTTCCGCTGTTACATCATCCGTAAAACGACACTCAATGTAATGAACGAAAGTTCTTATCAATAAATAAAATTCCGCGTTTGGTCAATTTCACCTTGAATTACATTTCATTAATTGTCAATTTCCGCATTTTATAAGTTTTAATATCATTATAAAGCCTTGGGTGAGTTTGGACAGTAAAGTCCGAGGTCACTGGAGGTAATACCCAGTGTTGCAATTAGGGGTGTTACACATATTCGTACTTTGATTTATGCGACACCATTGCTGCTGATGGTGTATCCTTAGAATATGTCCTACTAAAAGCTTTAAATGGCCTCTTGTAAGAAAGGCCCTGAGATGGTTAGAGAGCCTACCTCCTAGGTCGGTGAGGACTGGGAAGGCTTTGCATGACTTGTTCATGGCTAATTTCTTCCCTCCAGCCAAGACTACGAAATTAAGAAAACGCATCACTTCTTACCACCAGCTGCCTAACGAGACCTTTGTGGAAACATGAGAGCGATTCAAGGAGATGCTGAGACAATGCCCCACCCATGGACAACCACAATACATTCTTCAAGAGATATTCTTTCAAGGAATAAATGTTGAGACAAAAAACCGCATCAACAAACACACTACTTGCGGTTTCATAGAGATGGAACCTGATGAGGCATCGACATTGCTGGATAAGTTGACCAATTACGATGCCATGTATGGGACTCAGCAACCACCCCGGCCTAAAAAACGTCTCTACATCCCAAATAAAGATGAATTTGATCCCGATGTTAAACAACATTTCTTAAAGGATGAGATCAACCGTCTAAACATCTGACAACCTCTCAATAATGTCTTGAGTGTGGCTCTCATGCCCATAGTACTTCTGCCTGCACTAACATCGAGCAGGTTAGAGCCGCTGAGACATATGGTGAAATGAATTACATGAGAGGGAAATACAGAAACCCACCTAATAATTATGATTGGCCAAACAAATATCCTAGCTGGGGAGGTTACAATCAAAGTCAAAACCAAGCACCTCCACCATAAGAAAAGAAGGCTCCTCCTTATAGACCACCAGGATATCAGGAGCCACCATCTTGAGTACAAGGACTCCATGAAGGAATCAATGGGGTGAAAAACGAAGTTAATGCAGTCCACAACAAAATAAATGACGTGCATAGAAAGATTGATGGAGTCCGAGCTGACCTAAATAATCAGATGAAGGGTGTGCAGACCCAATTAGGAGAGTTCGATACATGGAGAAAAAGCGTCAACTCTCAACTTGGCAACCTTGCTACACAAGTTTCGAGACCTCAAGGGCAACTCCCGGGCCGCCCCGAAGAGAACCCGAGAGGCCATATTGTAGTCGTCCACCTCAAAAACAGAAAAACACTATCAGACCATGCCGAAACCAAGGAGAAAAAGCCTGGTAACGAGGAAATTGCCCCCGCTCGGGTCGATATCGACCCCCATACACTCGATACCAAGGCTCCACGGGTCGTTAACGACCCCAATACAGGTAAATCTTCGACTCCAGACCACTCCCTTAGTCCCAGGATCGGTACCGACCCCATAGGGGTAGATACCGATCCTTCTGCAACAACCATCGACCCCTCTATCGATTCTATAGTGCCACCTCTCGAGCCCGTTTTGGTTTCGAGACTGGTAAAGACTCTTCCCTTCCCTTCTAAGAAGTCTAAGGATTCAACAAAAGGGAAGCTTAGGAGTTTTGTTAAAATTATTCAGGGCTTAAATATTTCCATTCCATTCGTTGAGGCCCTAAGCGCAATGCCGGCTTACACAAAGTTGTAGAAAGATATTCATAGCAGTAAGAAGTCTATCTCTGAGCTGACCGAATGATGAATGATCTTGATGTTGTAAGCGGTGCAAGGCAATCCGAGGAAGACCTGAGCAAAATCTTCAAGATATAGTGGAACTCGGAGGTTGAACTTTTGTCTGGAATAACAAGGGAAGATCTCCCTTGTCCGGATGCGGAATTGGGTGATTCCAAAGCCCAGAGTTAGATATATGAGTCTTCTCTAATCCCTCAAAATGTCTGATCAATATTACTTGTGGATAGAATGTTATAACAGCTACACAAAACGGCTGCAAGAACCATCGGGATGGAATTGGATGGATACGGGCGGGATATGGACGTGCCTTGAAAGAATATGACGCACGTTCCGAAACATGAACTAGAAAGATCAATCTAGGATATGACTCACCTAGATCAAGCCTTCGAAATTTGGATTGAAAAGAACAAAGAAAAACAATTTCTAAAACAAAGAGACAAGGGATGGCATGTTTGGCTTCAATCTTGTCTAACTAGGAAATTAGAGCCCTAGTGGCTTATAAAGAAAGACATAAGGTCAAAACTGACATTTGTCTTATGAAAAGTTTAAAAAATAACAAAATAGACCCAAAATTTCCAAATGTCATAAAACACTCTCACAATCCAAGCAATTAACCACACAAGTCGTGGCCTTCTAACAAGACAAGCAAGCCTCACTATTTCACGATGTGATTGCCTTAGCATACAACATCCTCCTTCCCTTCAAAAAAGATTCGTCCTCGAATATGAGTGCACTTCCCAGTGATAATAGCATGAACACCATAGATTAGTGGCAACTCTATCCCGAAAGCGTAAAAGTAGACACGTATCATCAAGGCAGATGGGGACAGTTTTTAGCTCGCATTTGTTCAAGGTCGTTCTGTGAGCCCCGAACACCAAATTGAGCGATTCCATGTCCCATTTTGAGATCAAAAAGTCTACTTTATGTCCTCCAGATTTGAGCAGCATTAGACCATTGAGTTGAAAGTTACACCATTTTTTCCAAGGTGGCGTATATTGATCAAAGAAGAAGGTTTCACATTGCTGCAAAAGATGAGAGATGGGTGAGGGAAGATCACCTAATTCTTGAATAGACAAAAAAGATTCATGAAAGAGAAGTAGAAACAAAATTTTACTCCCCTTGATGGTGTGAACAATTTCCTTTGGTTTGGCGAGTCGAATAGTTTTCCCTTTCTCTTCTTTTTGGTGGGATTCTCCTCATGATATAGAAAGGGCAAAATGGATGGAACCATAGGGAAAGCATCCATCCATGGGGTAGCCAAAGAATGTATGGAGCTAGGAGTGATGGTAGGACAAAGCTTGATTTTAGGAGATAATTCCACAACTTCCTCCACTTTTTCCATGGAATCAACCTTCTCTTCAATTTGTGTTGGAGGCTCATGAAATGGCTCTTTTGAAGTAGCTTCGTCCATGAATTTGGAGGTAAGGTTAACCACAACTTCTTGGATGAGAGGCTCCTCGATTGGCTTTGAAACATCCACCTTAGGTGAAGATTCAAAGATTTGATGTGGTGGAACCAAGCAAGATGAATTCTATTTACCTCTCTCGGGGACTCTTTGTGGCTCCACACTCATTGAAGGACAATAAGGTGGTTCTTCAAATGTGGCTTGTTCTCTAGGTGATGGATACCAAGGAATGACATTGGCGCCCCTCGTGGAAGCTTGGTCTTGATGATGAAAATCCGAATCTTGATGATAAAAATCCCATGCTCCATGTCCTACAACGTTAGTGTCACAAGTAGAATATGAAGGGTAAAAAGGATAAGCCTCAACATACACTTGTGGTACATACCTCTCCATGAGAGCGTGTTTGAGCTCTTGCCACGTACTAATGGGATGGTATCCTTTACGCCTCCCTCTCTCCTTGTGATCATACCACCAATTACGAGCCCCTTGGAGAAAGCGTTTAGGGGCATAAGTAACTTTCATATCTTCAAGATAGATACCATAGTAGTCAAAAAAGTGATCGAGCTTGGAGATCCAAGCTAAGCAAGCATTGGCATCGGATCGGCCGTCAAAATATGGAATATAAGACCTTTTAAATAAGAACTCCTCATAATATGTATTTCTTCTTGACATCTTGCACACACTCAACAAACAAGATTATCCCACAAATCACAAGTAATGCCAAAACACAAGTTCCTCCTAAATCAACAAAGAAAGAGTAAAGGAATGCAAGTGAAAGGTCAAGGCCAGGAGTTAGGTATGGCTAGGCAAAGAACAAATAATCCAATGCACACACAAGCACCCGAACTCAACAAGGAATTATAGGAAAAGAAGCTACTAGGCACCAAGTGTTTTACACAACAACAACTTATGCATAATTAGGCCTTGCTCGGATTCTCTTTCTCACGGGGTCCGACTTCTTCTATGCCCGACCCCTTATTAGCTTTTCTCTCCGAGTCCGAATTTTTCTTTTAAGGCTCAATTCTGAATTTTTTTTTAAAGAAAGTGCCAAACAACCACAATTCACACAACAAGAAACAAGCAAGTTTTTTTGGAGGTGTAACAACCCGATGTCGTTCCCATAACTTAATCCAAGCCTATACAAGTCCAAATGCAAGATATATGCATGGAAAAAAAAGGAAAGTTATTGGATGGATTTGGTTGGATTGATTTTGACTCAAACATACAAGACAACACTTAAGACACCGGAAACGAAAGGTTGTTTCAAAGGGGGTTTTGAGGCTTTTCAGTTTTAGAATTGAATTGGACAAACCTTGGGATATCTTCTTCAACCTAGGGATGAAATTTCTTGGCTGAAAACGGAGTTACACGTTCATATAACTCAGCCACACAACAACACAAATCAACACAAGGCAACACAAGGCCACAACCACAATTCTAGGGCAATTCGCAAACAATTTCGAAAATGGTAACAAGGGTGGCTACTATGAGCACTTGCAACCCTAGATTGCTCAATCAAAGGTCAAAAGAAGGAGTACCTTGCAAGGCTCTGATACCACGTGGTGAAGGATCTTGATGTTGTAAGCGGATGCGGAATTGGGTGGTTCCAAAGCCCAGAGTTAGATATATGAGTCTTCTTTAATCCCTCAAAATTTCAGATCAATATTACTTGTGGATAGAATGTTATAACAGCTACACAGAAAGGCTGCAAGAACCATCGGGATGGAATTGGATGGATACGGGCGGGATATGGATGTGCCTTGAAAGAATATGACGCATGTTCCGAAACATGAACTAGAAAGATCAATCTAGGATATGACTCACCTAGATCAAGCCTTCGAAATTTGGATTGAAAAGAACAAAGAAAAACAGTTTCTAAAACAAAGAGACAAGGGATGGCATGTTTGGCTTCAATCTTGTCGAACTAGGAAACTAGAGCCCTAGTGGCTTCTAAAGAAAGGCCTAAGGGCAAAACTGACATTTTCCTTAGAAAAGTTTAAAAATTAACAAAATAGACCCAAAATTTCCAAATGTCATAAAACACTCTCACAATCCAAACAATGAACTACACAAGTCGTGGCCTTCAAACAAGACACACAAGCCTCACTATTTCACGATGTGATGGCCTTAGCATAGTCATAACACCGACAAGGTCCGATCTTTGGAGCTTCCAGAAAAACTAGGTGCCCCAGGTAAGTTTGCTATTACTATTGGTATTGGAGCTTACCGGTTTAAAGCTTTATGTGACTTAGGATCCAATGCAAGTCTACTTCTATTATTAATCTGGTCCAAAGCCAACATGGGACCGCTAGAACATGTTAATATGATGTTCTTAGGACCCATAGGAAATCCATTGGCTATTCCCTAGATGACATAAGTGGTATATCCCCCTCATTATGCATGCATAGGATCTACATGGGGGATAATCACAAACCCACCATAGAGCAACAACGTAGGCTAAATCCTAACATGAAAGATGTGGTCAAAAAGGAAATTATAAAACTACTTGATGTTGGGATTCTTTTTATCTCAGAGCTGCATAATAAGGTCCATTGCATAAGGCTCCCTGAAAAACTCGGTGATCCAGGTAAGTTTGCAATTTCAAATGGTATTGGGACTCACCGTTTTAAAGCTCTATGTGATCTAGGTGCCAGTGCTAGTTTATTACCATTATCTATCTGGACCAAGGTTAACATGGGACCACTAGATCCGGTCAAGATGAAACTCTACATGGCGGATGGATCTTCTGTAAAAGCAACTGGAGTCGTTGACGATGTTCCTGTCCGAGTTGGAAAATTCTTTGTCCCAAACGACTTCATTGTGCTAGATAGCCTAGATATGCCAGAAGACCCTGCGGTGCCAATCATTCTTAGAAGACCATTTTTAGCCACTGCAGGAGCACGTGTAGATGTCAGAAAAGGACTTCTCACATTTGATATTGGAGAAGAGATGGTTGAATTTCATTTCAATTCGCCCACAAGTGAAGTGGCTAGTTGTAGTACTGAGGAGCCTACCGACCCACCATGGCTCGGTAACGACCCCTCTCTGAGTACAAAAACAAGCAAAATCAATGGAAACACGGCTATAGAGGAGCCTACCTACCCCCCATGGGTCGGTAAAGACCCTTATTTGAAGGAAAACGAGGTGGGAAGTGAATCCAGGCACGACATCGAGCCACTTCCGGATCCAGCAGGGTCGGTAATGATCCCCTACACCTCGGTAACGAGCCACGTTCGAATGACCCTAGTGAGTTTTCTTGTTCTTATCCAATCAATTCTGGTCATGATCCTTTCTCCTATCATTGTTCTATACTAGATCCTACTATTAGTCCTATGAAGGAGTCAAAACCTCCTTGGTTTTCGGATTTTACTAACCCTGTTGTAGGATTACCAAGTATACTTATTGATGATAGAGGGTCGAATACTTTGGAAACAAGCTATGATGTTTTTCAGGCTAAGTATTGGGTTTCTTATGATCCCTTCGATATTGGATGGCAGCCGCCCTAGGTAAGCCAAGGTAAGTACGGCGGGCTAACGACGTTAAACATAGCGCTTACGGGAGACAACCCGCTTTTTGTTTTCGGTTTTATGTCTTTGCTTTCTTAGTTCTTTTTGCTAGCTTTCTTTTGACTTGTTTTTAGGTTAGATTAGTGTAGTAGGATAGAAGTTTTTCTAATGTGACTCAAGTACAAGAAGAAGAAGTGCTAAAATCAAGAAGAATCGGTACAAGCATACATCAAGCTCGTTACCGAACCCCCAAGGTCGGTACCGACCTCTACCGAACCGAAAAATTCAGCAATGCTCCTCAAGTGATCAATGGTTTCAAGCAGATTCAGTTTTATTTTGTGAGTTCCCTTTTCCTTATTCTCTTAATTCTTTCTATGCTTTAAATAGTGAGGATACTGTTTGGTTTAGGTATGGGGTATGGGAAAAGGTAACTCAGTTTTGTGTCGTTTTTGTGTCTTTGTTTTGTGTTTTTAGGATTGATAATATTCCACTTAGATGTCCTATGATATGCTATAACTTGCTTGATCATGTAATTCCGTAGCATGTTTGGATAGCTTTGCCTGAATCATGTTGAAAAATTGTTTTTATGTGGATATTTAGCATGTGATGAAATTGAACACATATGATCTTAGGTAAAAGTGATTGAAGTCCAACAAAAATTGTTACCTTGTGAGTTATTTTTGGCCTTATAGGGAGAACATCAAAAAAATTCCCTCTTCTTTTCTTGTGTGATTTACTCTCCTTATGCATATTATCTCTTGTCATTGATATGGTTATCTATTACTTGAGACCTATATGGGATATTAGTTCATTGCATGTGAAGTCAGATGATAGAGAACTTATTTTTCATAAGCCCTATTAATCATTATCCTACCCTTACATTATCCTCTTTTTGAAGCCAAGTTGATCCTTCAAGCCTTTTATTTTTAGCTCCACAAAATTATCCCTAGCCGATGAAAGCTTGACCATATCCGCGGATTAGGACTTAGTATTTGTTATTGTGATATTTTTGTTGAGTGAGATGTATTGGTTCTGTTGAAAGGGTTTCCCGACAACAAATAAATTTTTAGTCAAGACCCCGCTGAGTATAGGGAGGTCAGGTTCGTCCACGGGAATTAGAAGAATCCATGTCTAGCTACTAATCCTAATAAAAGAAAACAAAACAAAGCAAGACACTCAAATAGGTGCTCGACACCGACCCACAACAGGTCGTAACCGACCAACAACTCAACTCAAATGCAGGAGAAAAACAAGGGAGACAGGCGCTCGGCACCGACCTACAAGTGGTCGTAACCGACCTACAAGTGGTCGTAACCGACCTATCCGGGTATGAGAAAACTCCGAAAAACCAAATTAAAGAAGATCTAGAGCAAAGGATTCACCACAACAAGTTTATGCATGCAAACATGAATCAAAATCAATCATAAATAATCCCATGAATGACTTTCGTCATGATAAATCAAGTAAAAATCTTAACTTTCATAAAGATCTAGACTTGCAACCCTACTTGTTTCCTAAAGGTTTAACTTTCGTTTCAACCAAATATAATCCAAATTCACAACTAAATCTTTCGATTCACTCATAAACATGAACATGCTTTGACTTTCACCAAGGAATGGATAGCAAACAAGAGGATAATAGATAGAGACTAAAAGAGATGGTTCATTCAAATATTCATGCCTTAATCATGCATAACTCGTCGGGTTTCACCCCAACCCTAGAAAGTAGACTACTCACGATCCATAAAACAATCAACAATCACAAACGAAAGAGAAGAAATGATTCAAATCAAACAAACTTCAATTAAAAGAAAACTTACAAACTTAAGCAAACCTCCAAGTCTCTCTAATTGTCCAAGAGCTTGGAATCAAAGAAAACTAGAAAACCAAACTTGCAACTTGTTCCGTCTCCACAAATAACCATAAGAACATCTCTCCAAAAAGCCTCCTCCTTGAAATAAAACCCTAGAGATCCTTATATAGTGGTAGAAATAAAATCTATATGGAAACTAAAATCAATCTTAAAAAGGCCCATAAATAAAACAATTACTAAACCAAACTTAAGGCGCAAGTAAAAACTCCGCAACACACGGAATGGGTCGTCACCGACCATATGTGGGTCGTCACCGACCCCTGACTGCACTTGACTTCTTCATTTCTTGCTCAAAACTTGCTCCAATTCTTGGCTTTCCTTCATTGTTCCTTCTTCAATCGCTCTTGGCCTTCTAAGACGTCCTTTAGCTCCTTCGTTAAGCACTTAGATCTTGAAACCTTCACTCTTAAATCATCAAACCTTCACATGTATTGACTCTTGCTCTTCTATCAACATCACCACCAAACAACTTCTAGCACCACCTCCTAGAAAGCTTTAAAAACCGAAATATCTCCTCCTCAACGCTTCAAAGACCTACAAAACATCAAATAAACTTATGCAGACTCCATATCTTACGATAATATGAAAACCCACAAAAATGACTCAAAGCAACATAGTAAACCTAGAAAAGACTCAATCCTAACTAGAAAACTACGCATGAAAACTAACTAAAACGTGCGACATCAAAATACCCCATACTTAGACTTGCTTGTCCTCAAGCAATCACTTAGCATGCATCAAGACCAATAAACAAAACTCATGAATCATCTTATAGGAAAAATAAGCACAAGTAGAATAGTGAGCAAACAACTTCCACATCCTAGCATACATGAACATTCCAAGTAATCACAATCCAACCTCACCAAGGAATGCATTTCACTCAACTCTCAAAGTGTTTAGGATATAGCAATGATCTCTCAACTCAAATTCCAAGTACAAAACCGCATAGTCAATGGAACTTATATAAACAATCTCTCCACTGAAGAAGTCAAAACAAGTCAAATCATCAAATGAACTCGGATGGCTCAATAAAAACTTCAAAGAAGTCTCTATTCGGCCGGGTTGTAATGGGGTTTGGTAAAACAAAGGGTGTGGAAATAATTTGGCCTTGTGGTGCTAACTAATCCGGGAATCAAAACTCCTAGACTATACATCACTCATCCAACGTTCTTTCCTCGTCTTTAATCACCAAACATTTAAACTCTACAATGCACTTCCCTTTTTCACCTATCATCATTCGTCTTTCTTCTATTCTTTTGAAGGCCTTGGACTCTTTGTATTTATTATATGGAACTTCTCTTTGTTTTCTTCTTCTTCTTTTTTTTTTACACTGGAGTGGTCGGCACCGAGCTACATACATGCACTTTCGAGTCCAAAAACCCTTCATTCCTTTTGATTCTCAAAGACAACACTCTTAATCTACCTTCCATAATCTCTTTGTTCTTCACCCATTTAAATCATAACAATTTTCAACAATTTCTTCTAAGTCCTAATTCCCGGATCAAAGAGGTCAAGCTTATCATGGCTAGGGAATTCTTTTTGTGGAGCTAGAAATAGGCTTTAAGCTCAAAAATAAGTGCTACAAAAAGAGGGATCATGTATAGGTAGGAAAAGGAATATAATAGGCTTATAAAAATGAGTTCAAAATCATTTGATTCAATCAAGTAATGAGCATATCTCCATTGGTCTCAAATTTTAAAATAACCATGCCATTGTCAATTGGTATATTTGCACTTGGAAGAGTATTTCACACATGAAAGAGAAAGGAGTAAAAATGTACATCCTTTATAGGCCAAAAATATCTCACTTAGGTTCACTTTTTTGTTGGATTGCTTTTACTTAGAAATATGTATGCTCAATTTTCATTATAAGCTCAAAACTCAAAAAGCAAGATCATGGTTTAGGTGATTCTTAAAGCATGTCATTGGGATTACATGATAATGCAAGCAATTTCCGTCCTAGAACATCTAAGGAATAGGGCATTTATCCATCTAAAAATTCCAAAAGAAAAAGAAAAAGACTCAAAACAAGACTAAACAAAACTAAACACATATTAACACAAAGCAACACGTGACTTAAACAAATAAAGACTGATACAAGTATATTCCCAAACCACCCCATACTTAAACATCAATGTCCCCATTGATTAAGAAGGTAAAGAGAAAGGAAAGAGAACTTACTTGGACACAACTTGAAGCGTTGACAAAGGAAGAGAATCATTCTTGAGGAGGTTGAGGAGGTGGTGGAGCTTGGTAAAGGTGTTGCCCCAACCAATGGTTGAATTCCTCTTGAGCTTCCCATCTTGCGACATCCTCTTTATGGTCTTCATAATACTCGATGCGGAAGTCGCGGAGCTCTTGTTGGTGGTTGACGAATTGGTTGTGATGGTGGTTGAGTGCTCCATAAAGATGGTGTTGGTGAAGCATAAGAGCATCCATTTTAGCCGAGAGAAGAGAGATATCGGGGTTACCGCCCGAGCTTGAACCAGTATGGTACGTGCCTTGTCCTTGAAAGTGTGAGCCACCAGACCCATCAAAGCCATACGGATGTGGATAGTAGGGGACCATGTCAGACTTAGGTCCCATTGTGTAGTCCATCGGGTCGACACCGGGCTGGTTGTTGTAATGGCTGTCCACTGGAGGGTTGCCACCGACCCCGTGATGGTCGTAGCCGAGCGGGTGGTGGTCGTCACCGACCCTCTGGTGGTCGTCACTGACCTCCCCAGCGTGGCTCCGTGGTGAGTCCGAGTCGGAAGATGCTCCTCTTGGCCGTGGATTGGGTATGGCTCGGCGGAATCTGCTAGGCTGGCGTCTAATCTTCTCATCATCCCGGACATTGGCTCTCAACGGGTAAGGAGCGGGGGCCCAAACATCATACCAATTAAGGAGATAGAAAAGCTCGAGATTCTCCTCGGTAAGCACCACATCATGAGTCTCATGTTTGCTAATATATAACTTGTTGATGTAGCCGGTAGAAAATGGAGCAGTCACCTTAGAATTCAAGAAATACTTGACGTCCATAGCAATGACCGGTTTTGAAGAGTAAGCGGAAAGGTTGACCTTTAAGGCCTTTGCAAGAATAGCGACAAGCCACCCAAAGTAGGTAGTAGTGTGAGTTTTTTGGCTTTGGTGGTTGATGACGGCCGTAGCGTACTCAAATCCCAAGTTCATGTGAATGGCTGGCTCGTAGAGCATGGTGGATAAGCATGCAATTTCTTGCTTGTGTGGGCGTGAGAGCTCATATCGTGGCCAAATGGTGGAGCCCAAGATGCGAAGGATAATCCGGAAAACCGGACTTGCAATGTAGTTGCCGGGAAGGTGGTTGGTGGGATACTCTTCTTTGCCGGTGAGGTATTGCCACAACTTCTTGGCGGGAAAGTCCGTTTGTTTGTAGGAGCCGGGTGGGGCACGAAAACCTAAAAGCTTGTTGAATTTCTTGATGTTCATCTCGTGCTCTTGATTACCAAGTTGGAAAGTGATCATGGAGCGGTTGAAATCGTCCTCATTCCGGTATAAGCGGAAATTAGACATGAATTCACATGTTAGCGCCACATAATGCTCCTCGATAGGATGTAGAATGAGGTGTTGAGCACCACTCCAAGAGAAGGCCTCGAGCACCTCTCTATGAACACCGATCTTGTCGGCCCCGGCCCGTTGATAAGCTCGGACATTCACATCACCGTCCCACATCTCAATAAACCGAGCTCTTTGATCTTCCGAGTCAAACACCACCGTATCCACTTTTTGCTTGTTCTTCTTTTGCTTCTTGGTTTGGTGACCAGAGGATGACGCCATTGTCCTACAAAACATTCAACAACTTTCCAAGATAATTTCCATAGTTTGAAAGAACAAGGCCAAAACACAAGACACACATGTCAATTCCAAAGAAGTACCCCATACTTATTCAAAGAAACATGCTTAAATGTAGAAAGGATCTCAACCTAGCATGCTTAATCATGAAAAGTAGATAAGTAGAGGGAAAGATCAAGCTAAAAGCACCCAAATCATGGTAAAAATAGATCCATTATCATGCAGGAACAGAGGGACACCCGTCAATCGGGGTCGGTACCGACCCTTGGAAGCATGGTGTCGAGCGAATTCAATAATAAGGTGCCGGGGAGTCGTCACCAACCCATGGGGGGGTCGGCACCGACCATTCCGGGCAAGAAGTAGCCCTCAAATTCGGCCCTTGTTCATGAAAGTGTACCCAAAAACTCCGAAAAAAAATCAAATACTCTCACAATCAAGCAAACAACCAAATATGCATCAAGATTTCCACATACAACCCCCAATTAATCATGGTATTATACAGATCTAACCACTTAAACATGCAAACAACCCAAATTTCCATATTCAAACACAAGAACACCCAAAACCTAGGCTTTCAACTAATCCCTCAAACATAAATCAAGTAAACTTGAATATAAGATCAAAGGAGTAGAAAAACATACCAAAGATGAGCAAGAGTATAAGAATGAAAGTAGAAGGGGGTCGTCTACGAGCACCTAAGTGGTTCGAAATATTGAAGACTCGTGGTGGGGGTGAAATTTTCGGGTTTCATTGAATGATTTGGAGAGTTTATGTAGCGCAAGGGAGAATTTTGGTGGATTTGGGATGGGGATGGAGGATTTTGTGACGTTTGAGAGGCAAAGAGAGTGGGAGGAGCAATGGAGTTTTGGAAGGGGAGAGGGGTCGGCGTGAGGGAGCAAGAGGTGGGAGGGGATAGGGTTAAAAAGGGGTAAAAAATTGAGGGACTTACCTGCAATTTCCAATTTTCTAAAAATATTTACCATATTTGCTTGGAAGGGGTCGGTGCCAACCCTGACTAGGTCGGTTACGACCTTTACTTCTTCCCCTTTGCTTGTGTATTTCGGCCCCCTCAACTTCTCCCGCCTCTCTCGGCTTCCTACAAAAAGTTAGTGGAGAACCAAGACAAGAAAACTAGCTATTCTATACTAATAAAAACAAATGAAACTAAACTAAAAAGAAAAATTCAAAACAAAAACAAAGCGGGTTGTCTCCCGAAAGCGCTTAATTTTACGTCTTTAGCTAGACGGGGAGTACCTCTACTCAGTCCGAAGATGTGAGAGCCCATGTGGCTCGAATTTCTTCATCGGGTTCAGCCCTTGCAAAGTATTTCTTCAATCGATGTCCGTTGACCTTAAAAATGCCTCCATTTTCATCTAAAAGTTCGACCGCTCCATGTGGATAGATGTGATGGACAACGAATGGTCCACTCCATCGGGATCGTAATTTTTCGGGAAAAAGTCGAAGTCTTGAGTTGAAACGGAGTACTTGATCACCCTTGTTGAAGGTCTTCGGGATGAGCTTCTTATCATGCCACTTTTTGGTTCTTTCTTTATAGATCTTGGCATTCTCATACGCTTTAAGTCGTAACTCTTCCAATTCTTGCAAGTCCATAAATCTCTTTGCTCCGGCCGCGTCAAGATCCATGTTGAGCTCCTTGAGAGCCCATAGAGCTTTGTGTTCGAGCTCGACGGGCAAATGACACGACTTGCCGTACACAAGATTGTAAGGAGTAGTGCGGAGTGGAGTCTTGTAGGCGGTGCGGTATGCCCAAAGTGCATCATCTAAATTGGATGCCCAGTCTTTCCTTGAGCGAGAAACCGTCTTCTCCAGGATGTTTTTGATTTGCCGATTGGAGATTTCCACTTGACCACTAGTTTGAGGGTGGTAGGGAGTTGCTACCCTGTGAATGACCCCATACTAAGTCAAAAGTGCCTCAAAACTCCGCTCAATGAAATGAGAACCACCATCACTAATAAGGGCTCGGGGAACACCAAAGCGGGGAAAGATGTTGGACTTCATAAACTTGGCCACGACTCGTGCATCATTAGTTCTCGTGGCTATGGCTTCAACCCACTTAGACACGTAGTCAACCCCTACGAGGATGTACTTGTATGGACCCGAATAAGGAAAGGGTCCCATGAAATCGATTCCCCATACATCAAAAAGCTCAACTTCCAGAATTCCTGTGAGTGGATTCTCGTTCCTCCATGTGATATTTCCCGCACGCTGACACTCATCACAAGCCATGATATAGGTATGAACATCGTTGAAGAGGGTAGGCTAGTAGAATCCGCTTTGAAGAATTTTTGCGGTAGTCTTGAATCCCTTAGCATGGCCGCCCGTTTGAAGAGTGTGACATTGTCGGATTACCCCCTCAATCTCATCGTCTGGCACACAACGCCTAAAGATATGATCGCTCCCTTGCTTGAAAAGGTAGGGATCGTCCCAATAGTATTGCTTGGCATCGTGGAGGAACTTCTTTCGAGCTTGGGAAGTCAATCCATCGGGGATAATGCCTCCTACAACATAGTTAGCAAAATCCGCAAACCAAGGGGTTTTCGCCCCTCGAATAGCATAGATAGAATGGCAAGAGAGCATGGTAGGAGAAGAATGAAGAATAGTGGAAAGTACCGAAGAAGGGTTAGAAAAATGACCTTGATTGGTGGTGGTGGGGATCGGTGCCATCCTTCCCAGCTCGGTGTCAGCCAAAATCTGCATATGGGGGGTCGTCTCCGACCCAGCATCGGTCGTCTCCGACCCAGCAATGGTCGTCTCCGACCCAGCTTGTGTTGTTTCGATCCGTAAGACTTCATTGCTCAATACAGTTTCATCCGGGCGAGTGTCATTGATGGGTATTGTATCTCCAGACTCCTTAATGTGTTCCATGGGTGACCGAGAAAGGTGATCCGTCACAAGATTTTCCGCTCCTTTCTTATCCCGTATTTCAAGGTCAAATTCTTGCAATAGAAGCATCCATCGGAGCAATCTCGGTTTGGCGTCCTTCTTATCTATAAGATAACGGATAGTTGCATGATCTGTGTAGACGATTACCTTGGAACCCACCAAGTATGACCGAAACTTCTCAAAGGCAAACACAACGGCCAGGAATTCCTTCTCTGTGGTCGTGTATTTGCTTTGGACCTCATCTAGCGTTTTGCTCGCATAATAGATAGCATGAAGCTTCTTCTCCCTTCTTTGCCCAAGGATTGCGCCCATGGCGTAGTCGCTAGCGTCACACATGATCTCGAAGGGAATGGTCCAATCCGGAGGTTGCATAATAGGAGCCGATACAAGTGCATCCCGGATCCTGTGGAAAGCTGCAAGACACTCGGAAGAAAACTCAAACACAACATCCTTCATTAATAGGTTAGTTAACGGTTTGGTAATCTTAGAGAAATCTTGAATGAACCTCCTATAAAACCCAGCATGTCCTAAAAAGCTCCTAACATCTTTCACTGAATCATCCAGCCATTCTGACATGCCAAGGGCGTCCCGCGATGAGGCGGGGCCCTCCCATGATGAGTGGATGCTTGCTAAGGAGAGCTTGTTAGCTCTGGAGGAAGGAGGTGGTAATTTTTGGATCAATTCAATTTTAGCTTTATCAACCTCAATCCCCCTTTTTGACACAACATGACCTAGAACAATTCCTTCTTGCACCATAAAGTGACACTTTTCCAATTAAGTACTAGGTTAGTTTCCTCACATCTCTTAAGTACTCTAGTAAGATTGGCAAGACAAGAGTCAAAAGTGGTATCCTAAACCGAGAAATCATCCATAAATACCTCCACAATGTCTTCAATCATGTCGGAGAAGATGGCCATCATACACCGTTGGAAAGTTGCAGGGGCGTTGCAAAGCCCGAACGGAATCCTCCTATAAGCAAATGTGCCATAAGGACATGTGAAGGTGGTTTTCTCTTGATCATCTGGATGTATCAGAACCTGCCAAAAACCACTATAGCCATCGAGATAACAAAAATAGTCATGCAAAGCTAATCTCTCTAGCACTTGGTCAATAAAAGGCAAAGGAAAATGGCGCTATTTAGCTTCCTATAGTCTATGCACATGCGCCAACTAGTAGTAGTCCTAGTGGGGACTAACTCGCCTTTTCCATTCTCAACAACGGTAAGACCACTCTTTTTAGGCACAACATGATCAGGGCTTACCCACTTACTATCTGAAATAGGGAAGATGATACCTGCATCGAGCATTCTCAAGATCTCCTTTTTTACCACTTCCTTCATATTTGGATTAAGCCTTCGGTGATGCTCTATGGATGGCATGTGTCCTTCCTCAAGAAAAATACGATGCATACACAAAGAAGGTGAGAGGCCACTTAAATCCTCAAGTGAGTATCCAATGGCCTTTGAGCCCTAAGAACATTCAACAACTTTCCAACTTCTTCCTCATTAAGGTTAGCATTAATAATCACAGGAAAAGTGGAATTAGGGCCAAGAAACTCATACCTCAAAGACTCGGGAAGAGTCTTAAGCTCTGGAGTCGGTGGTGGTGGTGTAACAATATCGTCAACCTTCTCCATTTTGAAAAACTCTTCATAGTAAGTAGTATCATATGCCTCCACAAGGGTCGGTTCCGACCATAGGGAGGTCGTCACCGAGCCAGAAGCAAGCATAAAATCTTCAACAACGATCGGAATGGGGGTGGGTGCCGAGCTGGAAGTGGTCAGTGCCGACCTAGAGATGGTTGGTGCCGAGCAAAATGTGGTTGGTGCCGAGCAAAATGTGGTTGGTGCCAACCTTGCAATTTCTTCTTCGGTTGTAGCTTCACTTGTATAAGCTCCAAACAAACGTTCGATCGGATCCTCAAAGTCAATGTAGTCCGAGCGAGTGTAGAGCATCTTCACTTCCATAGCTTCACTGGTTTCCTTCATCGTTGGATTGAACCGGAACTCAACCACCTCATTGCCGATTTCAAAAGTAAGAAGACCTTTCTTCACATCAATAATAGCTCCAGCGGTTGCAAGAAAAGGTCGCCCAAGAATGATCGGGATGATAGGGTCTTCCGGCATCTCCATGACAATAAAATCATTAGGCACAAAGAACTTGCCGACTTGAATAGGGAAATCATCAACAACTCCAGTGGGTCTAACACAAGAACCATCTGCCATATAAAGCTTCATATTCACCGGAACCAAAGGACCCATGTTGGTTTTGGACCATATAGAGAGAGGTAGAAGACTAGCACTTGCGCCAAGATCACATAAAGCTTTAAAGCGATGGGCACCTATGCCAATAGTGATTGCAAATTTACCAGGATCACCGAGTTTCTCTGGGAGCTCTAGGGATCGCACCTCATCAGTTAGTTCAGATATAGACCGCTTTTTGGACAAGATCTCTTTGAGAAATTTGGTGTAGGCGGGCATCTCATTCAAAGCTTCAGCAAAAGGAATAGTGATGTTAAGACCTTGAAGAACCTGCACAAAACGCTTGAATTTGCCGTCCGTGGAATCTTTAGCCTTCTTGGATGGGAAAGGAAGCACTTTTGTTGTTGATGTAGAAGGGACGGAAGGAAGAATTCCGGGAATGAGGTCGGCCACGACCTGAGTTTGGTCGGTGACGACCTTATCTGTAGTGGGAGGATGGTCAGTCACGACCTTAGGTGGGTCGGTGACGACATGCTCCGAGCTTGGCCGGTCTTCTTCGTCCCCTTTGTTCTTGCTTGTTCCTCGGTCCGGTAACTTCGTTCCGCTTGTCAAGTGGATTGCAGCAATTTGTCCTCTCGGATTCTCATCGGAATGTCCCGGTAATCGCCCTTGTGGTCGTGGAATTTGGGCCGCTAAATCACCAAGTTGGGAGTTCACATTCTTCCTCCAAGCTTCAAAGTCTCCCAATCGGTTCTGAACCCCTTTAAGACCAGTTCAGATTCCATTCATTCCTTCTAGGAGTCCTTGTGCCCATGTTGGTGGCTCTTGAAAACCGGGGGGCCTATAGGGCGGGGCTCTCTGCTCTTGTGGTGGTCCTTGAAAACCTTAACCATAGCCATTGTTGTTCCATTGAGAAAAGTTGTTGTTGTTTCTTGGATAAGCGTTGTTTTGGCCACGGTAGGGTCCTCTCATATAATTTGCTTCCGCATAAGCCTCTGAAGCTCGGACTTGTTCCACGTTTGTGCAAGAAGAAGTAGGATGAGCAGGGGAGCCACATTCTTGACAAGGTTGAGCGGTGGATTTATAGTGGCCCACTTGCTTCTTAAGCCGGTTTATCTCATCTTGCATAAATTGGAACCTCACATCTGGATCAATTGGTTCGGCATTAGGATCATAAAGCTTCTTCATTTCAACCCGGGCGGATTGTTGAGTGCCATACATTGCATCATAGTTGGTAAGTTTGTCCAACAAGGCCCAAGCTTGATCGGGATCCATCTCAATGAATCCGCAGTCGGTGTGAAGGTTGATGCGGTCCTTAGTAGCGGCATTGATTCCCTGAAAGAAGATCTCTTGTCGCACATAAGGCAGTTGTCCATGAGTAGGACATTGCCGTAGAAGTTCTTTAAATCGCTCCCAAGTTTCCACAAAAGTTTCATTGGGAAGTTGATGATAAGAAGTGATGCGCTTTCTTAGCTCTGTAGTCTTAGCTGGTGGAAAGAATTTAGTCAGAAATTGATCATGCAACGCCTTCCATGTATGGATCGATTTGGAGGGTAAACTTTCAAGCCAAGTAAGAGCCTTTCCGGCCAAAGACCATTTGAACGCTTTTAAAAGCACATATTCTAGCGATACATCATCAGCCGCAATAGTGTCACAAAGGTCAGTGAAGTTCTTGATGTGCTCCATGGGCACTCGGTGGGCTTGCCTTCAAATTGTGACCTATTGATAAGAGTGATGAAGTGTGACTTGATCTCAAAAGCGTGCTCAATAACAGGGAGTACAATAGCAGATTCAGGAACTTTGAATTCAGGATGCATATACTGCTTCGCATTACGTGGAATAGCATTGAGTTGTTGTCTAAGAAGAGTAGCAGTAGCAGTTTGATCATCACGTTCTTTCTGAATACCTTCCATCTGAAGGCGAAGATCAGCCATTTGGCGAGCAAGTTCCTCAACGTTGGCCATTGCTCGTCGTTCTCTTAGCCTGCGGTGAACGGTTCTCTCAAGTTCGGAATCAAAAGGAAAAAGGTCGATTTCCCTTCTCGAACTAGAGGGCATGCACCTAACCACTGAATCACAAGAAAACGAATTAGTAAACACAAAAGGGTATGGGATATTCCCAAACCCCAAAAATAACTAGACAAGAAACTAAACTAACTCCCCGGCAACGGCGCCAATTTGTTGAAAGGGTTTCCCAACAACAAATAAATTTGTAGTTAAGACCCCGCTGAGTACAGGGAGGTCAGGTTCGTCCACGGGAATTAGAAGAATCTATGTCTAGCTACTAATCCTAATAAAAGAAAACAAAACAAAGCAAAACACTCAAACAGGTGCTCGGCACCGACCCACAACAGGTCGTAACCGACCAACAACTCAACTCAAATGCAGGAGAAAAACAAGGGAGACATGCGCTCGGCACCGACCTACAAGTGGTTGTAACCGACCTATCTGGGTATGAGAAAACTCCGAAAAACCAAATTAAAGAAGATCTAGAGCAAAGGATTCACCACAACAAGTTTATGCATGCAAACATGAATCAAAATCAACCATAATTAATCCCATGAATGACTTTCGTCATGATAAATCAAGTAAAAATCTTAACTTTCATAAAGATCTAGACTTGCAACCATACTTGTTTCCTAAAGGTTTAACTTTCGTTTCAACCAAATATAATCCAAATTCACAACTAAATCTTTCGATTCACTCATAAACATGAACATGCTTTGACTTTCACCAAGGAATGGATAGCAAACAAGAGGATAATAGATAGAGATTAAAAGAAATGGTTCATTCAAATATTCATGCCTTAATCATGCATAACTCGTCGGGTTTCACCCCAACCCTAGAAAGTAGACTACTCACGATCCATAAAACAATCAACAATCACAAACGAAAGAGAATACATGATTCAAATCAAACAAACTTCAATTAAAAGAAAACTTACAAACTTAAGCAAACCTCCAAGTCTCTCTAATTGTCCAAGAGCTTGGAATCAAAGAAAACTAGAAAACCAAACTTGCAAATTGTTCCGTCTCCACAAATAACCATAAGAACGTCTCTCCAAAAAGCCTCCTCCTTGAAATAAAACCCTATAGATCCTTATATAGTGGTAGAAATAAAATCTATATGGAAACTAAAATCTATCTTAAAAAGGCCCATAAATAAACAATTACTAAACCAAACTTAAGGCGTAATTAAAAACTCCGCAACACACGGAATGGGTCGTCACCGACCATATGTGGGTCGTCACCGACCCCTGGCTGCACTTGACTTCTTCATTTCTTGCTCAAAACTTGCTCCAATGCTTGGCTTTCCTTCATTGTTCCTTCTTCAATCGCTCTTGGCCTTCTAAGTCGTCCTTTAGCTCCTTCTTTAAGCACTTATATCTTGAAACCTTCACTCTTAAATCATCAAACCTTCACATGTATTGACTCTTGCTCTTCTATCAACATCACCACCAAACAACTTCTAGCACCACCTCCTAGAAAGCTTTACAAACCGAAATATCTCCTCCTCAGCGCTTCAAAGACCTACAAAACATCAAACAAACTTATGCAGACTCCATATTTACGAGAATATGAAAACCCACATAAATGACTCAAAGCAACATAGTAAACCTAGAAAAGACTCAATCCTAACTAGAAAACTACCCATGAAAACTAACTAAAAAGTGCGACATCAGGTTCAAGTTTGGGGTAATATGGGTTGGGTATTTGAAAGATCTTGCAGTTTATCTTGTAAAAGGAGTTTGGTTCCCTGAATGCACTTGCTTAAAAAAAAAGAGGAAAAAGAAAGAAAAATGCAGCATCGTTACGACCCTAGTAGGGTAGGTACCGAGCCCCCTCGGAAAGAAAAAAACGAAAAATCATGAAAAATCTGAAAGAAAAAGAGCTGAATAGTGAAAGTGTGCATGAGCCAAATCTTCCTAAGTATTTGTAAGCAAGATTTGTGGGGATATTAAATGGGTGAGTGAAAGAGTGTGCATATTGTTGAGTGAGTTTGGTATGTTGTTTTTATGAGATTTTTGGAGATGTGTGAGTTTTTAGGAGTCTTTGATTCCCGGATATTATTCGCACCAATAGCCAAAATATTTCCATGCCTTATTTGTTATTACCAAGCCCCATTACAACCCGACCGAATGGAAGCTTTTATGAAGTTTTTCATTGAGCCTAAGTTCTCTTGATGATTTTTATGTGTTTTGATATCTCCGGTGGAGAGTTTGGTGATATAAGTAACAATGACTATGTTGATTTTTGCATATTGGATTGGGTTAATAGTTGTTATTATAAGCCCAAACACATGAGAGTTGAGTGAAACACATTACCTTTGTGAGGTTGGATTTTTAGTTGCTTTTGCTTGAGGTTGCTTATATATGTGTGATGACGTTAGATTCACTTGTCTATTTATTTCTACTTGTGCTTATGATGTTGCTTTTGATAAGGGCATTGACTTGATATATGTGTTGATGGTTTTGGTTCTTGTCTTGTCTATTGCTTGAGGACAAGCAAGTCTAAGTATGGGGTATTTTGATGTCCGCCTTTTTAGTCGTGTTTTTAGTGTGTGTTTTTAGTGTGTTTGAGTCCTTTTCTTTAGTTTTGTGTTTTGTTTTGAGTCGTTTGTGTAGGTTTTCGTATTTTCATGAGATATGGAGTCTACATAGACTTTGGTGGTGTTTTGTAGGTTTTTAGAAGCTATTTGGAGTACTTTTGAAGAAAGGAGTAATGTCGGTGAAGATAGCACTCAAGAATGAAGAGAAGATGAAGATAAAGCTCAAGGAACGAAGTTCATAAAGTCATTGAAGATCAAGTTTGAGCTTGGAAAGAGATAGATAAATTAGTTACAAGAACATAGGAAAAAGAATCAAGTCAAACGGAGTTGTAACGAATCCGCTACGCAAGTTTTACTCAAGGCTGTTCGAAGTGCTAAACGGGGTCGTTAACGAGATCCCGAGACGCAGCGGAGATCTGAGTCGGTGCTATTAATGATCTTCTATCTTATTTCCTTTTATGTTATTAGATAGATAGAAGGGATATATCTTATTAGAAGATTTATTTCCTTAGAGATGGATTTAAGATAGAATAGTTTCTCTATAAATACACTTGTCCCCTCTTTATTTTTCTTATCATTCAAGTTAAGGAAGGAGGAGAAAGATAGAGAGAGAGAGAGAGGAGACGTGTGAGAGGGAGCAAGGAGGGGGATAGGGAAGAACTATCATTTGGATTCAACGTTGTAAGCTTTCTTTATTAATTCAATTGTTATGTTTTCAATTATGCTTAGTGAGTAGTCTTCCTCTCTAAGGTTGGGGTTAAACCCAACAATGGTTGTGTAAGCTTGTTTATGATCATGTCTTGAAACGAAAGTTGATAGGAATTTCTCATTCATAGTTGAAGTGAAAGCTGAAACCTTGAATCAGAATAATCAATTTAGGGTTTTGAAGCGAAAGCAGATCTATCCTAGTTGAAGTAGAAGAAATTAGATAGTAAGTTTGTTGATTTAGGGAAAGTTGATTGATTTACTTGCTTAAAGTTAACGAAAGTTAGTGCCTTTATGTGATAAAAGCATGGTCTTTATGTTTCATTAGCGTTTGCATGCATGATTGTTGTTGTGGGGAAACCCTAAACCTTAGAATTCCTCTTTCTCTTGTTAAAACCCTTACTTTTGTTGATTGCTTGCGTAACAAGTAACAAAACTTGATACTGACTTTCTCCCTGCGGACGAACCTGACTCTGCTATACACAGCGGGGTCTTGATATATAAATTTATTTGTTGTCAAGAAACCCTCTCAACACTATAATTAAGCCATATTACATTTAAATATTTTCTTATAACTTTTATTAAGAAATAAGGCTCATATCATTTATGATTACATTTTATATACAATAAAACCATAGCTCATATGGTTCATAATTATCACTTTGTAATATGAGAAACTAATTCTTGTAACATTTTAATATCTCTTTAAACTTATAAAATAACTTTATAACATTTAAAATGTTATAAGATAATAACCTTATGAAATAAAATATGCAAATATTTTATTTATCATAAGAGAAAGTTACATTATAAATATTATTCAAATGTTTAATATTTTATAATATAAAAAGGAAATTACGTTTTTACCCTTGTAAAAATGAGGGATATTACATACTCTTCGTGGGGAAAATGGACCTCGTGAGGTTGCAATCGGGGAGTGTCTCGTGTGCCACGATGGTTGTCACGATGTCGTCGGCCTTGGTCCCGGGGTGATGAGGACCTAGCCAAGTCAGGTCTAGTATGGTGTCAAGGCCATTGCCTCGACACCTTGAGTGACGCGGAGGATCACAACGATCGATGTCTCGGGAAGCGAGGCTCGGCCTTCACCATCTCTTTCGGCGTTAGCTAGAGGAATCCAATATGAGGGGCACTCTTGAAGTTCAATTGGATCACCCAAAAGATGGAAAGAGTGGGGGTTAACCACGCACGAGTACTCGAGTTCTTCATCATCAAACTCTTTAAACTTATCATGATAGTTTGGAGTAACCAATTGGTACCCTTTAAATCCATAATGTGGGGTCTAACTAGAGTTTTTAAGTTGACCATGAGGAGGTCTAAGAGAAGAGTGTTGAGTGTGAGTAGGTGTTGAGTAGTGTTGGTCATGCCAACCCAACATGTGCGACGCGCTTGTGTCGTGGCTTGGCGCAATTGCGAACGATAAAGGTTGTCGTTTCTTGTCGACGTTAATTATCCCTCGGGTTATAACAATCACTAAACTTTTGGGATCAAAATATATACCTTGAGAGTCAAGTCCTCGTCTTCGATGTAGTAGTCCTCCTCGAGCACTTAGAAAAGAGCCTTGGGTGCAACGATGCAATGTCTTGGCGGCTCCCAATGACGGAGTTGATCCTTTGGACCATTTACAATTGTTGGTGGGTTTGAGAGATCATTTGTCCTCTAGCCTTGTCAAGATTTTGATTACTCGAGCCAACTATAGCAGATTTTGAATTGGTGGGGATCCATGGGGACGAGCAACGTCGGCGTCGTGCCGGTTGGATTTGCATGTTGTGATCTTAGCGCTACCAACTCTTCTTTAAGCTCTTAGATTCGGATCTGATCTGTGGCAAGTTCCACTAGATTTGAATCATGTTGTGGTTTTTATTGTCGCTCCATGTTTTGAACCTCTTCTCGGTTTTGATCCACATTTCCTTGACTCATTGGTGTAGATGTGCTTCAAGACAACCTGGTTTTGATACCAATTGATGCATTCCGACTCCTAGAAAGAGGTGTTGGATCGCCGAAGAAGCACTAGACCTAGTCTTGGATAGAAAGTCACGACTTTGGTCAAGTCATTATGGAATCCTAGATTGAAATCATAGTTGTCTTGCACGAAAACTTGGCTAAAAGAGAAGTCAAAGTAAATGATGCAGCCTTGGATCACATGTAACTTGATCCAAATAAGCGGCACAAGAACGCTGACGGAGTTTGCGTTGGAGTGATGAACAAGCAACTCGCCAATGTTGTTGGTGAACAGAGAACTCAAACAACCCATTAATGTTCGATCAACACAAGCAAATAAGAAAGTCAATCTAGCAAAGATTGACACAAACAACAAGCAACTTCGAGATGAAGCAAGTCGAATATCAATCTCACAAGCAAAATATAGAACTCTGAGAGAAAAGAGATAGTTTTGTTTGGTGATGCCCAAATCTAGATAAGGATGAATTCTTTTGACTCTAACTTGAACTTGGAATAATTTGAACATAAATAAAACAATTACACAAGCTATGTATTTATAGAGAAGCTAATCCTAAAGATCGGACTAAAAGATAAAAGATAGAACGTCCTAAAATCTAGAAACCTTGGATTGGGTTTGTGGCACACAAAGCCCACAACAACCAAGCCCAAAATAAACTTAATTAAGAAAAAATATTAAAGATAGAATACGGATAGAATGTTTAGTAAAATATAGACTTTCCAAAATTAGAGGGGCGCGCAAATGGCAAACCATACTTGGTAGCCTATGTGTACGCGGCTTGGCAGACAACGCCAAGGAGTTGCCTTGCACACCAAGAGGAGTCGGCGATGCCGACCTTGGCACCCGGTGAGGAGTGCGCTCTAGTACACCTGTGAAGGATCCAAGTCGGCAGCGGGACTTGGACTCCAAGCTTTGAGTGATGCTGATGGTGTGGGTGCGCCAGTGCTTGACGATGCGAATGCGAGGGGTGGTCCAATAATGATGGTGGCGAGAAGGAGAACCTCGGTGTCGTGGCTCGATTCGTTGTAGTGCTTGGTGACGCGAGTGACCAGGGATTTGGTAGCCCTTGAAATGACCTTGACTCGAGATCTTGTCACTAGGTCATTGGAAGGAGGCGTGGTCACATCAAAGTCGTCCGCCACATGGAGTAGTCTAGTGGTAGGAGGTATGGCACAATGTTGGTAGGTCCCAAGTTCGATCTTTATCTCTACATACCCCTTCACTTTGGTGAAAAATCAACTCTTACCATTCTTCTTTCTATTGGGTTGAGTCGGTCGACACAAACCATTTTATTTGATTCGTGTACTTTACCGACTAGTTTAAAAATTAAGAATTTACTACTAAAGATAAGTATCTCGGTTAAAATAAGGCTCCATTCGGCAACACTTATCTAGATACTTCTAAGTACCCAGTTACTTATATGGAAACAATAAGCTTCGTTTTATGTGTTCGACAAAATTCTCTTATTTGAAATAACTTACTTATATCCGATACTTATCTGCTGAAAAAATAATAAGTACCCCCCAACCTTATGTCAAATAAGCTAACTTTTCTACCAAAACTTAAGTAAGCGGGACCCATGTGATATCCGAATTATTTTTTATTTTTTATTTTTTTTACCCTTCATTAAGCCGTTTTTAGTAACTTTACACCTCTTGCTTAAAATATCAGCAATTCAGTTTACTGAACACATTCCGGATTATTTGGAAAATAAACAACTCATATCAAGAGGAGCTTGTAACTTTTTTCTGCTCAGACCCCCGTACTTAAAAACCTATTATTAAACACCCAACTTACTAATTTCGTTCCTCTATGGAAGGGGGATTACTCCCATTCCTCTTTGAAAGGGGATTCCCCTGTCAATTTTTACAACCAAGAGGAGCTCCTCTTTGAGGAAAGAGAGTGCAAAGAGGAGATTGAGGGTCCGTTCGCGTGGGCCTTAGTTTGACCATATACAACTTTATTCAAGCTTATGATAAAAAAAATCAAGTTGTTATTATCTGTTCGGTAGTGGGAGTTGATGATGATTATTGTAGCTTATGGGGGTTGACGGTAGTTTATATTTCACCCAAAATTTAATCTATCCCTCCCAACTTTATCCAACCTTATGGAGTTTATTTCCTTCGGTTTCCCTTCACTAATTTAATTTTGGAAGATTTAAAAATTAACCTTCTCTTTATAAATTTATAAATATATCCTTTTTGGTAATTTTGCATCCATCTTTAATAAAATCAGTCTCGGTCAATTTAATCTACCGAACACCTACATAATTTTTCACAAAACTAAGCTAATAATTTCAGCTCCTAAAATTAACTTGTAAAATCAGCATCAGCAATTAAATCAGCATCAACATCAACTCGTATCAGGTTTGAAGCGCCGAACTTATTCCTCTTGGTTGCAGATGCTCTTACTCGAATGATATGCGAGTTAACTTGAATGAATTGGCTGACATGGATTATAATTAAAAGTTTTGATTTTCCCCTTTTTTCTATGTTCATCCATTTCTTTTTTTTCCTTTGACAAAATAACTAAAAATAAATCATAATCAATTTTTCAAACGCTCTATATGAGTTCCTCCCTGATTTCATCGGTAACTAGTTCCGGTGGTGACGAACACAACATGCAACTCGATATTCCTAACCCCAACAGACCACCGGAAGATCCACCGGATTCGCGGGTTTCTTGGAAGGAAGTGGTGACATCCGGCAACGCTACGCACCAGAAGACAACGTTGGATGCTGAATTCCTTAAGGATAAAATTTTTGTGGTTTTTCCGGATAGGGAAGATGGCGATCAATCCATCGTGATTGCGGAGGACATGATGGAGGCTTTGTCCTCGGTTTGGAAACTTTCAGTGGTCGTCAAGTTGCTTGGCCATCCCGTGATCTTCTTGATCATTGAAAAGAAGATCCGGGAAATGTGGAGGACTAGCTATCGTCTTCACATTCTGGATCTTGCGCATGGATGCTTCTTAGTTCGATATGAGAAAGAAAAGGACTATCTTATGGCCCTTACTAATGGTCCTTGGACGGTTTTTGGGAGATGCTTGACCCTCGTAGTTGGGTGCCTAATCTCAAAACTTCGGATCCTATAAAGACAACGCCCACATGTGTCCGTATTTTCGATCTTCCAGTCACTCTCTATGAAGAAAATGTTCTCCTCAAGGTGGCGGCTGGTATAGGCAATCCTATAAGGGTGGATTCACGTACACTCTACGCAAACAGGGGTAAGTTTGGTTGGATTTGTGTCGAGATCAATCTGGAAAGGCCGCTCAAAGGCACGATAACCTTCAATAATGAAAGATATCTCGTTGAGTACGAGGGTCTTCCGACTACCTGTTATGGTTGCGGGCGTTTTGGCCATCTAAAAACAAACTGCCCTTCTAGATCAAGCCAAACTACTACCACTGAGCAGGGGAAGCAAAACTCTAATGATAAGGGCCCTTCGGTGGAGTCTAGTGTTTCTGCGAAAAATTTGACGGAACCACCTCCGGCGACGGCACATGAAGCGACAAGAACCGACAAAGGTTGCTACGAGGAATGGATGATCCCGATTAGGAAAGTTCGACCCCAAAAAGGAAATGCTAAAGGTGCCCCGAAATCAAAGGAGAGTATCAAGGATCAACCTAGGAAGAATCCTTCAAAGAATGTATGGCAAGAGGGGATAAGGGGAAAGGGACTTTGTTTCCTCCTACAGATGTTTTATTTCCAGAAGTGAATCGGTTCCAAGCTTTATCAGTCCAAGCTAATAATGAGGGAGGAGAGAGGCACGATGGTCCTAAGGAAAAACAAGATCATGGTGGTAATATGGGGAAGAATACTCTTAAAAAGAAAGAGAAGAAAATGGGGAAGAAAAACAATAACATGGAAGGTGAACCGAGTTTCACGGAGATGACCGTTGAAAAAACGATTGTTGAAAATTCGGGTATATTAAATCGTGTTGTGAAAGAGGACAAGTCAGGATATATAGCTGGATCAAGCTCTTTGATTGTATTTAAGGCTAAAGAGATTAATGGGCCCCCTCTTGATAAGGCCCATGGACTTAAAAGAATTGAGAAAGGGTTCAGGAGGAAGAATTCTGGTTTCACTAGTTTGTCTGGAGGCCCAACTTTTATGGATCAATTTCAAGTACCAATGTTGTGCGTTAATGTCAAGCGTAGACGTCCACCTGATGATATTTCAGAGGCTCTTGAAGTTGATCTTGCTACAAGTAAGGCTGGCATTACTTACCTTGAGTCGGCGTCAGGGATGAGCAACTCTACGAGTCCTATCTTTGACCATCCAATTCAGATGGAGATTGTAATCAACACAAATCCTCTTTTTGCAATGGACCCAAGAAACCATCAAGTGCATCTTCGGATGGAAGAACAGGGAGATACTGCTATTAAAGAGATTAACTCTGGCTGTCATGGCCAGGATTGTTAATTTGTCTTTTTTTCTTTCTTTGGATGTTTATTATGAATTTACTTTTGTGGAACTGCTTTGGTCTATGTAAATCAGGCTTTCGTATGGCTATTCGCCACATGTGTATGGTGCACAATGTTGACATTTTGACACTCTTTGAAAGTCGTGTTTCCGGGGATCGGGCTCAACATATTTGTGATCGTATGACCAGGACTGCTTTTTCGAATTGTGGTCGTGTTGAAACTGTTGATTTCTCTTGTGGCATCTGGCTGTTTTGGAAGGGCGAGAAAGTGAATCCTAACATTGTTGAGATGAACATAAACTTTATTCATGCTTCCTACATGGAATTTGGTTCTTTGAGAAATATCTTTGTGGTTTACGGACCGCCCTCGGTAAAACGAAGAGAGTTGTTTTGGGAAGAACTTAAAAGCACTGTTAGAAGAGTTTCGGGTCCGGTTATTATTGGAGGCGATTTTAATTGCATCTTATTCAGTCATGAACGACAGGGGGGTTCCGGAAAACTTCACTCGAATTCCATGTTATTTAATGATTGGAAGAACAGACTTGATTTGGTTGATTTGGATTTCTGTGGCCCGAGCTTCACTTGGAGCAGTAGACTCTCGTCGAGCTCTGTGTTGTCTAAAAGACTCAACCGCATTTTTTTAATATTTAAGGTAGATTATTGTGGCCCGAGGCTTGTGTCAAACACCTCCCGAGGTTTTCTTCGGACCATTATCCTTTACTTCTTTCCTTTGACCCGCTTACTAATACTAATAAAAAAGACGTCCGTTCCGTTTTAAGGCTGCATGGTTTACTCGCCCTAACTTCAATGAAAAGGTGAATAACTATTGGTGTAATGATCTTGATGCTCAAAGTGCCTTGAATGTTCTTAAAGAGGAGCTCGTTCGTTGGAACAAAAAGGTCTTCAGGAATATCCACAAGCACAACACTGATTTATTTCTCAAGCTTGAGGAGATCCAACATAAACTCAGCATGGACTGTTCTGATATTTTGCTAAATATGGAGGTGGAAATTCAGAAGGATATCGAGCTGGTCATGGAACAAGAGGAAACCTTATGGTTTCAAAAGCCGCGTGAGCAATTGTTGAAGTGTGGAGACAAGAATACTAAGTTTTTCGATACTTCGACCATCATTCGTAGGAAGCATAACCGTATTGAAGGTCTCAAGGGAGAGGCCGACAACTGGATTGAAAGAAAGGAAGATCTCGAAGGTCTGGCTACTGATTTTTTCAAGCATCTTTACACTGTTGGAGATAATACTAATGTTGCTAGCTTTTCGGGCTTGAATAACGATTTTCTTGAGTTGAGTGATGAGCAGAAGGCCAAAATTGGTTGTCCGATCTCCAATGAAGAGATTTGGCAAGCTGCCAAGCATATGGGGCCATATAAATCTCCAGGGGTCGACAATTTTCAACCTCGCTTTTTCCAAAAATGTTGGAATACGATAAGTAAAACAGTGGTTTCGTTTGTTCGAGAGTTTTGGCAGATGACGACCCTTCCTGAAGGAATTAATGATACGTTGATTGTTCTCCTTGCCAAAGTCAACAAACCAAAGCTTATTAGTCAGTTTAGACCCATTAGTCTTTGTAATGTGCTATATAAGGTGGTTACTAAGGTTCTGGCGAACACAATTCAGCCCTTTCTTTCCAACTCAAGGCAGTTTCATCCCTGGAAGGCTGATCTCCGACAATATTGTTGTTGCTCAAAAGAGGTTGTTCATTCTTTGAGACGGAAAAAAGGGGCTAAGGGTTGGATGATCCTTAAGCTTGATCTCGAGAAAGCTTATGATAGGCTCAATTGTAATTTTATTAAGGCTTCTTTAGACTCTATGGGATTCCCAAGGCAATGGATCAATTGGGTTATGGCGTTTGAATCTACTCCCAGAATGCAAGTGTTGTGGAATGGGGAACTAACATCTCAATTCACGACTTCTCAGGAGTTCGTCAGGGTGATCCTATTTCGCCTTATCTGTTTTCGATTTGCATAGAGAGGTTGAATCATATCATCATGGATTCGTTTGACGAGGGTGATTGGAAACCAATCAAGTTGACAAGGAACGGGCCACTTCTGTCACACATATTTTTACCGACGACGTCATGCTTTTCGCGGAAGCGTCCATTGAACAAATTAAAATCATTCAAAGGTTTTTGGATATTTTCTGTAAGGTCTCGGGGCAGAAGGTTAGTGCGAGCAAATCAAGAATTTTTGTCTCAAAGAATATCAGTCGTGACCTTAAATAGAAGCTCCATGATGCTAGTGGTTATGTGGTTATAAATAACCTTGGGAAGTACCATGGAATGCCAATTCTCCATGAAAGGGTTAACAAGCATACTTACGCTCCTCTCTTGGACAAATTCAAGGCTAAACTTGCTGGATGGAAATCCAAATCTCTCAATTTTACGGGACGTGTCACATTGGTTAAATCAGTGTTAACTTCTATGCAGGTTTACTCGATGTCCACGTCTTTCTTGCCGATCAGCATTTGAAATCAAATTGATAAATTGAACAGAAGTTTCATATGGGGGAGTTCTCAGGAAAAAAAGAAAATGCACAAAGTTGCTTGGTTGGATATTATCAAATCGAAGGACCATGGTGGTCTTGGTGTTCGATCCATGAGGGAACTTAATGTTGCGTTGGTGGCGAAACTCAGTTGGCGATTCATTATGGAGGAAGGTGATCTATGGCATTCTATTATTAAGAAAAAAAAATGTTGACACGGCGACTGGGAGAGGCACTGGCGCTTCACATGTTTGGAAGTGCATTGATATTGGGATGTTTGAAGCTATTACAAAAGGAACTAAATGGTTGCTTAGGGATGGCTACACCATTAGGTTTTGGACCGATGTTTGGCTTATGGAGACTCCGCTTCTTAAGTTTGCTTTTGTCCCTCTCAGAGAAGATCAAAAAAATGCAGTTGTGAGTGAAATTTGGGTTGATGGGTACGGATGGGATTGGAACTTCCTCTCTACAAAGTTACCCCCTTCTTTTCTCCTCCATTAGGCGTCTATGTCTATTGATTCAGACCCGCAATTAGGCAGTGACGAGCTTTGCTGTTGTTTGGAAATTGATGGGAATTATTCTGTGCGATCAAGTTATCAGATGTTGAAAGGTGATGTGGGTTTGACCAATGTTGATCGATCCTTTCATCAGAAGATTAGGAAAATAACTGCCCTTGAGCGAATTCGGTATTTTATTTGGCTTGTTGCGAAAGAAGGTGTTCTTTCGAATGTTGAACGGCGAAGACGACACATTACAAACAACGATGGGTGTGTCTTGTGCAGCGCCGGAGTGGAGACTTTCGAACATCTCTTCAAAGACTACCCAAAGGTGCATTTTATCTGGAATAACTTGAAGATTTCTGACCGTTATTTGGATTTTTTTTCAGGATCCGTCCGCTTGCTGGATCAGAAATATCCTTATGGAAGATTGTTCAGTTACTGGAGATTAAATTACAATTTTTGCTACAGCCTTATGGAGTATTTGGAGATGGCGAAATGTTGCTATTTCTGGTGATGAGTTGGTTGTTGTAGACAAGACTGCTTATGTGATTGATGTTGTTAGGGAGTATGGTATTGTTGATGCAGGTATGTCTTCGTTTCTCTCTGTTTCGTTAAATAAGACTATGCAGGATATATGTTGGGAGAAACCTGATCAACATTGGATCAAAGTCAATTTCGATGGTATTGTTGTCAATAGGAATGCCTCGGTCGGTGGTGTGTTAAGAGACAACGAAGGATGTAGGATTAAAGGATTTGTTCATAATATCGGCTCGTGCACGGTGCCGATGGCAGAGCTTTGGGGTATCCTTGATGGTTTGAAGATGGCGTGGGAGGAAGGTTTTCGCAAAGTTATCGTGGAATCAAACTCTCAATTGGTAATTCGGCTTCTTGGATCTACTATCAATAAAAGTCATCCTATTTTTAGCCTGGTTATTCAATGCCAAGGCTTGATTAGTAGGGATTGGTCTATCCGATTCTGTCATGTGTACCGCGAGACGAATTCCGTTGTGGATTGTCTTGCCTCGTATGCTTTTAATTTTTAGTTAGGTTATCATGTATTATTTTCCCCGTCAGAGGGGATTAATTTATTGCTCTTTGATGATGTTAGGGGTCGGGCTATTCCCCATTTGCTGACTGCTTAGCCCTCTTTTCCTATTATTATTAAAACTCCCCTAAAGGGAACGGAGAGTGCCGCCTCTCCTTCTACCAAAAAAAATAACTAAAAATAAAATGAAAAAATTAAAAAAGGATATCATCTTCTTTCTTTTTTTACTTCATCTTCTTCGTTCTGAGTTGATTTCGGCGCCGACGAGCACCCGCCTCAAATTACCGCCAATGGATCTCCCCTCCATCACCGCCATCATGGAGCAGCTCTCTAACTTGATTCCGTCCGGATTGGTCTCCATTTAGTTCTCCCTGTCTCTCCACCTTAAATATATGAAACCTAGTTTTTAGATATGGAATTCATAAAGGAAATTTGTGAAATTAAAAGATGTCAAATCCCTATTGTATGCACGACAATGGAGGTCGACATTGTTCTTTTATGTCAAGTTGGTGAAGGCGGTAAAACGAGATGCTGAATAGTTGGACGAGGGTGCGATGAGGATCCAAACCGTGGGTGTTACAGAGTACCGAAGAGTTGGATGTCGCCATAGGAAGGCTCGATTATTAACAGATCAAGGTGGGGGAGTTTGAAGAGGAAGCTCCACCAGATCTACATGTTCCAATTTGTAGCGGGTTGGATCTGGTGTTGTATTTTTTTTGTGAAGGGGTTGGATCTGATTGTGTTTTGATTTTGAATGTTTAGAAATGGCAACAGGGAGTTTGGTTCAAATGAAACAAACTCTTATCATGAAACGTGAAACGAATGCACTTTTCCTAGTTCGTAAAATACTGTTCACACAAAAGTGCATCGCAGAATACAAAAAGTGTAATCCGAAAAGTTGTCCTACAAAAGTAGAAAAAGTGCATTGCAAAGTACGAAGAGTGAAAATCCGAAAAAGTGCACTCCTAAATAAGAAAAGTGCACTGCCAAGTAAGAAAAGTGCATACATTTTAGGATAAGATTTTGTTCCAGGATAATAGTTTGTTTCATTTGAACCAAACTCGGGGTTTGATAAAACTTGATTTGTCAATGTCAATAATAACAACGACTTTAATATAGTTCGAATCTGGTGATTTGTGGGAGTAGTACGATATGGGTTTCTTGTGAGAAATTGTTGTTGTAGAGATTAAATTTTGTTAAGTTTTGGAGATTCTTCTCATGTCATTGTTTGTTGTGGGAGTTTTATGGATTGTTTTTTTTTATTTTGGATTGTTTTTTTAAGGGTTTGGTTTTTTTTAGACAGTTCCTGCAAAGAAATGGTGATTTGCTAGTATTTTTATTTTTCTTTTAAATAAAATCATCTTCTATGAGGGAGTAGAAACTAGTTGTATCCGTCGTACCATGCACTACTATATGGATTTAATATTTAGTTTATTTAATGAGTGATTTTTATTTAATATAAAAATAAAAATAATTTATTTATTATAGATATTTTATATAAAATATCTAGTGGAAAACTAGTTGTATCCGTTTCTCTCCCCCGGATATTTTATACCTGGGGGAGGGAAACGGATCCGAGTACTAGGTCTGGCGCAAGGCTCGACCGGGGGCTATGCGATGTTGAATCGAGAGAACAATTTGAGAATGGAGCTATCCGACATCTAGTGGAAAACTAATCGGATCATACCCCCACTCTTGCTTGATTCGAGCGGGTTCAATATGCAAAATCCCCAAAACAGACCCTTCTGGTTTCAAGCCGCATGGCTCATGCACAATGAATTCCAATACTTTCTTGCTTCGAATTGGGTGCGAGGGGTGGAGCGAAATCAATCATTGAGAAATTTGGCTCTACAACTGGATGATTGGAATAAAACACTGTTTGGAAACTTATTCAGGAAAAGAGACCGGCTTTGGAGGCGCATTTGAGGAATACGGAAAAGCATGGCTAACAGACCAAAGCGTGGTTTGTTGGAGCTAGAGCGTAAGTTGAGACATCAGCTTGAAGTAGTTACCTAGGCCATCATCGATGTTTTCCAACCATTGATTCCATTATTAGGATGCCTAGTTTGTTACATTTTACTATAACCGTCTTTCCTTCTTAAACCAATTACTTTTTCTTCAATAATCCAAGTGCCTACTCTATCCATGAATAAATGACAATTGTTAGGAATAATTTGTCGATTCGTTTTCCAACGGCCAAACCGCAAGGAACCAACAATAGAAATCCCCTGAATAGTATTCAAATTCTGGCACGAATGATGGTTGAAATGTTTTCCAAAGATAGAACAAGGAAATATTCGGGTAATGGACCCTAGTACATCGATATTGTTGGATGATGTGACAAAAGTTGTATTAAGAAGTCCAACAATATAAGTGATTCCAGAAGCAATCTCTTCTATTCCACCGAAAAAAGCAAGCATAATTGGAACTGACCAAGCTGCAAATAGCATTGCAAATGACGCCATATTCCACCTCAAGGAAATGAACTAGTTGTGCAAGGACACTAAATAGCATTGCAAATGACGCCATATTCTACATGTTCCCATTTGTAGCGGGTTGGATCTGGTGTTGTATTTTTTTGTGAAGGGGTTGGATCTGGTTGTGTTTTGATTTTGAATGTTTAGAAATGGCAACAGGGAGTTTGGTTCAAATGAAACAAACTCTTATCATGAAACGTGAAACGAATGCACTTTTCCTAGTTCATAAAATACTGTTTACACAAAAGTGCATTGTAGAATACAAAAAGTGTAATCCGAAAAGTTGTACTACAAAAGTACGAAAAGTGCACTGCAAAGTATGAAAAGTGCAAATCCGAAAAAGTGCACTCCTAAATAAGAAAAGTGCACTGCCAAGTAAGAAAAGTGCATACATTTTAGGATAAGATTTTGTTCCAGGATAATAGTTTGTTTCATTTGAACCAAACTGGGGGTTTGATAAAACTTGATTTGTCAATGTCAATAATAACAACGACTTTAATACAGTTCGAATCTGGTGATTTGTGGGAGTAGTACGATATGGGTTTCTTGTGAGAAATTGTTGTTGTAGAGATTGATTTTGTTAAAGTTTTGGAAATTCTTCTCGTGTCATTGTTTGTTGTGGGAGTTTTATGGATTGTTTTTTTTATTTTGGATTGTTTTTTAAGTGTTTAGGTTTTTTTTAGACAGTTCCTGCAAAGAAATGGTGATTTGCTAGTATTTTTATTTTTCTTTTAAATAAAATCATCTTCTATGAGGGAGTAGATACTAGTTGGATTCGTCGTACCATGCACGACTACATGGATTTAATATTTAATTTATTTAATGAGTGATTTTTATTTAATATAAAAATAAAATAATTTATTTATTATAGATATTTTATATTAAATTTTAAATTTGTTATAATGTTAGACGAAGCCAAATCATTAAAGTGAGCCCAATATGATTTCGATGGCTTGATCATAATTTATTTATGGGAAAATATAAATACAACTTTTCAAAAATAGATAAAACTGAAAAAATAATGTAAATTCAAGTTTTTTAATCATCAATTCTGTAAAAAATTTCTAAATAAAAATTGAAAATGATCATTAAGAAAAGATGAAAAAAATTGATAACACTTAATTTAGTCATATTTTAATGGTCCAGTTGCATATTAGTTTAGGTCATTTTCATGCATATTTTACATATTTTATATTTATTTTGTTTTATTATGTATTCGGAGTCTACATCCGTGTTTATATGTATTTCAGGTATTTTAATGCTAATTTTGGAGATAAATTAGAGACCAATTTTGAGAAGCCAAATAAATGGAGTACGAGGTTATGCGTACGTGGAAAGTATGTATAGAGGCTGATTGTTGAAATGGACCGCCTTATTTCACTAGCACCCGAAAAGTCTTTTCTATCAAAAAAACTACTTTTAATACTCTAGAAATCAATGCAACTCTCTCTATTTTTTTTACGTTTTTTAAGACACTAAAAATCACTTTTTACCCAAAAATCCCTTTCTACCCACAAGTGAAACATCCCCAAAATTAATGGAGGCGTACGGTTTGATGAGTCTAAAGCATTTAGTGGGCTAAAGTTAATTGTGGGCTTGTGATGTGTAAAAGTGGCAGCCCACATGTGCATGGTGCAAGCGGTAGATTCATTTATATAAAAGGGGCATTAAAATACATGAAAAGGGTGAAAAGAGTTCAACGAGTTGAAAAAACTCTGTTTTCCTCTCGCAAGCAACACATGAGCAAAAACGCCGGCACAAACTCAGGATAATAAGCTCGAACAACAGAATGCGAAAAAGGTCAGAAGGTCAGGCGAGGATCTATGGAGTTGTAGGAAGTGGAATTTCCTTGCTTAGAACGAGCGAGCCAATTCGCTGAGAATGGGAAGAGAATGCTAATAATCATATAAAGACAAAACGGCTGGAACAAGAACAGTTGGCAATGTAACAGAGTACAACAATCCTTTTTGGGAAGAAAGTCCCGCAGATGATGACTTGTACGATGATGTTTTGACTGGAGAAGAGAATCTAACATGCCCAACAATCCTCCTAACGGCTGAAGAAAAAAAGAGGATTAGGGAGCCATGGAGACAGTCAATAATTATTAAGGTCTTGGATAGATCCGTAGGATACATATTCTTGAGGAATAGTCTGATGAATAAATGGAAGCCAAAAGGGGGAGTAACCATGATCGACATTGGAAATGACTACTATGTAGTCAAATTCTCCCACATTGAAGACCTCAACCATGTTATGACAGATGGCCTATGGCTAATAGGGGACAGCTATCTTATCATACAAAGATGGCGACTGAATTTCATCGCGGACGAGGAAACCATAAAGGTGTTGGCGGCCTGGATAAGGATTCCACAACTCTGCATGGAATATTTTGACTCCCAAATACTGTCTCATATTGGTACTACACTAGGTCGAGTCCTGAAGATAGATAGAACAACCTCCGCGGCGGAGAGGGGAAAATACACTCGAATGTGTGTAGAGATTGATGTCTCCAAACCCTTGCTTTCCAGGTTCATGATGAATGGTAGATATCGGAATGTTCAATATGAGGGACTAAGAATGGTGTGCTTCAAATGCGGAAAAATTGGACATGTTGAAGACAAATGTATGGGAGAGGGAATTCAACAGGAAATGCAGAGGCAAGAGAAGGAAAAGAAGGAAAATCAAAGTAAGTATGGAGAATGGATGATAGCTAAGAAACCGTCATGACCAAAATTTTTGAAAGACAGCGGGAAGAAGAATACATAAGACCCCGGCGGAGATCCAAAGAACCGATCGGAGGGGAAGATCGGAATGGACGACCAGAAAGATCCACAAACCCGGTCTAGACAAGTGGAACAAAACCCGGTTCATGGAAAATCTATGCCTACGGAAGCAGGGCATAAGAAAGGAAAGAATGTGATTTTGGGCGATTCAAGATTTGAAATTTTGGAGGTAGAGGATAATCAATTAGAGGAAATTCCCTAGGGAAAAATATGGAAAAGGAAAAGATACACAAGAAGGAAACAACTGTATCAAATGCAGGACGAGGAAAGAATATTATCAACGAAGGAAACAAGGGGGGAGAAGTAAGGAAAGAATATCTGAAGAAAAACTCCAATCAAGGAGCGAGTTCACAAAAGGAGATAACAAGGGAATATTCTATTGAAGGCAAGAGTACCCTTAAGGATATCAAAAAGGATGGAAAACAGATCATACCAAGCCCTTCCAAGATTATGGCAAAAGAAGGCACCAATGTAGGGAAAGATTTGTACAAAACGATTGCCTTGCCAGATAAACAGACAAGAGAAGAAATTATAAAAGGAGACAAGAGCGTGGAGAAGGACACAATAACACACCAGAAAATAAACACGTCTGAGCACCCAAACGATCCACCAAACCATGACGATGACTCAATGGTAATTGATTCACCCATTAGCAACCCCAAGGATGGCGTGGATGCCCCATTAGACGCCGGAATGGAGGATAATGGTTCAGAGGGAGAATCGAGGAACTTCTAGGAAGAAGATGGAGTACAAGATGGTGACACCCTTATGGTCACAAATGATGTCTGACGTTCTTTCCTCTTGGGCTCAAGAAGATTACCAACTTAATCATTTGTTTTCCATGATAGTGCCAAATATGAAAATTCTTACTTGGAATGTCCAAGGAGCGGGAAGCCGTAACTTTATGCTAACTCTTTGGGAGTTGATTAGGATTCACGACCCTTCTATCCTTGTACTAGTTGAAACTAAGATAAGCGGAGACCGGACTGATGAGGTTTGCAGTGAAATCGGGTTCGATGGAGTCATGAGATCAGAGGCGAGAGGGTGCCGTGGTGGTATTTGGATCTTATGGAGGAAAGACAAGGTAAGGATTGATCAGGTGGATATGCATAATCAAGTGATTACGGTTCAAGTCCAGAGAAGCGGGGAAGCGAGGTGGCTTTTTCGGCCATTTATGCGAATCCACAACCTACAACGAGGGATGCTCTATGGCAAAAGATGAGAGAGTTTGGAGTAACTAATAATCTCCCATGGCTTCTTATGGGGGATTTTAATGAAACAAAATCCCTAACGAAAGGACGGGAAATTCAAACGAAATGATCAGAAGATGTCATAAATTCAACACTTGAATTGAAGACAGGAACTTTATTGATTTGGGGTTCTCCGGACAGAAGTATACCTGGGGGAGAGAAACAGATCCGAGTACTAGGTCTGGTGCAAGGCTCGACCGGGGGCTATGCAATGTTGAATCAAGAGAACAATTTAAGAATGGAGCTATCCGACATCTAGTGGCAAACCAATCGGATCATACCCCCACTCTTGTTTGATTCGAGCGGGTTCAATATGCAAAATCCCCAAAACAGACCCTTCCGGTTTCAAGCCGCATGGCTCATGCACACCAATACTTTCTTGCTTCGAATTGGGTGCGAGGGGTGGAGCAAAATCAATCATTGAGAAATTTGGCTCTACAACTGGATGATTGGAATAAAACACTGTTTGGAAACTTATTCAAGAAAAGAGACCGGATTTGGAGGCGCATTTGAGGAATACAGAAAAGCATGGCTAACAGACCAAAGCATGGTTTATTGGAACTGGAGCGTAAGTTGAGACATCAGCTTGATGTTGTTCTTGAGCAAATCCATGTGTTTTGGCAGCAAAAACCAAGGTCCGATGCCGTGGTGGATGGCGACAGAAATACCCATTTTTTCACGCTTGTGCTGTGGTTCGGAGAAGACAAAACAGAATTGATGGGCTGATTGTTAAAGATGGAGAGTGGATTTGGGATCAAGAGCTATTGAAACAACATGTGGTTGCTCACTTCAACAAGCTTTATATGGAGGAACAAAACGTTGAGAGCCCCTTCGACGTTCCACACAAAAGGTTCCCGGAAATTTGTGAAGATGATTATGGCAGCTTATGCCATAATTTTACAGCGAGAGAAATTAAGGTTGTTGTTGATAGTATGGGGCCACTCAAAGCTCCGGGACCCGACGGCTTTCACGCAATCTTCTATCAAAAGAATTGGAGGACAATTAGAGAAGAAGTTGAGAATACGGTGCTTGGAATCCTTGATGGGGGTGTAATTCATACTGAGAAGAACGAGACTCTCCTCGTCCTTATTCTGAAGGTGGAAAATCCAGAATCGGCAAGTCAGCTAAGGCCGATAAGTCTATGTAATGTGGCCTTCAAAATAGCAACAAAGGCATAGCGACGAGGCTGAAAACAGTTATGAAAAATATCGTCGCCCCAACTCAATCGAGCTTTGTGCCTGGACGACAGATTACGGATAACATTGTCATTACTAAGGAGGTTATGCACACCATGAGATTGAAGCAAGGCAGACCTTTCAGGGCAATCAAAATCGACCTTGAGAAAGCTTATGATAGGGTCCGCTGGAATTTTTTACAAGAAACTCTTCAAGAGGCGAGACTTCCCGACAAGTAGGGGTGGGCACGGTCAGTTAACAGGAGTTTCGGTTGACCGGACATCGGTTAACCGGAACTTCGGTTAGTTAATTTCAATAACCATAATCGTACCATTCGTTATCGGTTAATCGTTAACGGTTAACCGCAAAATTCGATACGGTTTATTGCGACTTGTTTTAATTTAATTTTTTTAAATAAAAAAATCAAATTTTTTATACAAAAATTACCTAATTTTTCAATATAATAAACTTCAAATATTAATTAACTACAAAATACATTTATTTTTAAAATAAGGTTATTTAGATCTATTTTTACAGCACTTGAGATTTTGAAATTATTTTTAACCAATGTTGTTAAAGTAATTCAAGAAATATGTTCTTAACGTTTTAAACTTTACTTTTCGAGTAGGCATCCAAAAAGCCAGCAGAAGATGGACAACTTATTTTTCTAATAGTAGGTTAATCTGTTGATTCCTCTTGTCTTTCAGTTGCTTATACTAGTACTAGTTTACAGTTGAGAATTATGAATGCTAATGTTGTTCTCTATGTGGCTGGATTTTGCGACTATAAAGTTCATAAGCAATGAGGTATTATCTTTTTCTAAAACAAATTAGATATATAATTCCCTATTTAAAAACATATAATACATATTAAAAATATTATCGGTTCATCAGTTAACCGTCCGTGAAAATATTGATAACCGTATCCGAACCATTGAACCGTTAAAAGTATCGGTTGGTTAACCGTAACCGTTTAAAATAAATTTTTTTCGTTCAACCATAAAAAGTGATCGGTTTGTCGGTTTTTCGGTTCGGGTTTTCGGTTACGGTTTTTTTTGCCCAGCCCTACAGAAAAGATGACAAAGGTTATCATGGAATGTGTTACGTCGTGTATTATGAAAATATTGTGGAACGGGGAATTGGGTGAGTCGTTCAAACCCAGCTGTGGTGTTCGCCTGGGCGACCAACTCTCTCCGTACCTTTTTGTTCTTGTAATGGAACGACTGGGGCATATTATTGAGGAAGCGGTGTAGTTAGAGGCGTGGAAGCCGATAAGCCTTTCGGAATCTGGTCCGAATCTCTCACACCTTTTCTTTGCGGATGATCTTATTTTATTTGCGTAGGCTAGTTGTGAACAAATGGACATTATCAAATGCTGCTTGTAGAGATTTTGTGAAGCTTCGGGGGCCAAGATTAATTTTGCAAAATCAAGGGCGTGCTTCTCCAACTCCACACCTATGAATGTGATTCAGCAAGTTAGTCAAACTATTGGAATTCCTGCCACGGGTGATCTAGGAAAGTACCTCGGGGTGCCAATGTCAAAAGATCCGATTACGAAAGATACGTATAAACACATTCTTGATCGGATGGCTTCCAAGATGGCAGGGTGGAAATTCAGGCTTCTCTCTATGATGGGGAGGGTTACTTTGGCTCATTCGGCTCTTGCTAGTATCGCATACTACTCAATGCAAACCGCGGAGCTCCCAAGATACATTTGGGATGAAGTTGCGAAGAGAACGAGGGGGTTCATTTGGGGATCAACGGATGAGAAAAGAAAAATTCACTTGGTTAACTAGGAGAGCATGAGGAATTCCAAAGCTGAAGGTGGAAGAGGAATGAAAAGCATGAGGCAATTAAATACTGCTTTTATGACTAAGATGGGATATAGAGCTTTGAAAGAGCCAGAGGCGTTATGGTCCCATGTTTTAAGGGGTAAATATTGTCAAGGCAAATGTGATCGTGACATGTTTTCCCAACATCAGGGTGCATCTAATCTTTGGAGCAGGATCATCAAAGCCAAAATGCCAACAGAGGTAAGGGATGGAACTATAACTCTCTTTTGGTGCCATCCTTGGATTACGGATAGACCACTTGATCAATATGCCATTGATGTGGTGGAGGAGGGTAAATTGGGGAATACTGTTTCCGATTACTAGGAAGGAGATTTGTGGAGATGGCATGAATCTGAACACCTTCTGCCGTAGGAGATCCTGAATAAGATCTCAACGATTACCCTTGCTAAAGAAGGTGTAGGTGATAACTTTGTATGGAGTGGAAATACTTTGGGTAAGTTTACTGTACAATCAGTGCTTCAAAAATTACATGGAACTGACCCAGCGAATGAAGATATTTTATGGAGGAAGATATGGAAACTTGATATTCATGTTTTTGGTATAGTTTTTAGTGTGTTTTCTTAGTTTGTTAGGATTAGTTTTAGTAGTTTTAGAGGTAGTTTTGTGTGTTTTTGGATGGTTTGCATATTTTGTGAAAAGTATGGAAGCTACTCCGTTTTGTGTCTTTTTGTAGGTTTTAGCAAGGAAACGGTGCTTTTTGGAGCCGAATTGGAGTACTATGGTGAAGGACGGAAGAGTATGGAGATGAGAAGTTGAAGTTCAAGCATTTTAGGAGTTGAAGAGTTAAATAAGACCAAATCCAGGCTCGTTAACGAGGCTGTAAAGCGTCATTAACGAGGCTTAGAGATAGAATTTTTCGAGGGATCTTAGTGATGTCTACCGACCCTGTGCGGAAATTTATCGTGATAATTCCCTGTCGGTTGGGTTTTTAATGAGTCTTAGGGTTATTATATTTTATATTTTATCTCTTGTTATCTTTCTATGTTATTTTTCTATCTTTTTAGAGTTAGTATCTATCTTTTAGGAAAGTTTTTATCTTCTATCCATTTAATTAGATAACTTTATTAGTATAAATACCCTTCTTTCTAGCTTGAAGAAGGGGAGTAGCGAGCAAGAGACGATTTTTAGGAGAGCCGAATAAGAGAAGTCTGGTGAGAAGGATATCGAGCCAAGTCGATCGAGAAAGAGAGAGTTGGATCGTTAATCAGTTCGTTAGCCTGAGTTGTTTTGTTGTTTTCGGTTTCTTCTGAAGTCTGTAAGACGATAATTTTCTTATTAAATTGAAGTAGTTTTGTTTTAAATGTTTTTTTCTATTGAAGTTATTTGCTTTATAGTTATGAGTAGTGAGTAGTTTTCTATTCTAGGGTCGGGGTTGAAACCCGGCATAGTTATGCATGTTTGATGAGTAGGTTGAAGTGTTGAATGCCTTTTTATCTATTTTGGATTACTTGTTGTATTTATGCCTAGATCAAAATCGAGGTGATTTGAGTTCTTAACTTGATTGAGAGAGAAAGTTATTGACTTGAAGGTTGATATTGTTCGATTACGAAAGTTTCGAGCTTTGGATCCAAAACAAGTGATTGAGTGAATTAGTTTATGAGAATAGATTGATTTGCTTGCTAGTCAGCGAAAGTTGATGAATTTATCTATTTAAAGGCATGATCTTTATTTTCTTACGAGTTTATATGCATAGCTATGTTGTGGTAACACTTGTCCTAGATTTTTATTCTTATTAAAGTTTGTCTTCGTTATATTCGCTATCGAGTATTTGCCTCGGTACCGAACCTGTGTATTAGGTCGTTAGTAGTGTTATCCAGGTTCGTTAACGACCCTGACAAAGTCGTTAACGAGGTTGGTCGTGGGTGTTTTGTGTTAATTTTGCTTAGTTTTTATTCTTTTTAGTAGTTGATATACAAACAACAGCGCTTCCCATGGAACGATCCTAACTCCCCTATACTCAGCGGGTACCGGAGCGTGTCTAAGCAAAGGAGAAGGACCCTATGACTGAAGAGGACGCCACGGTTCAACTCGGTAACGAGCCAGCGAGAGCAAATACCGAACTGGAACACCATCGAGACGAGGCTCCCAGGGTCGTCAACGACCCTAGTCCAGGTAAGTTTTCTAATCTGATCCCCTCTCTCAATCCCAAGCTAGTTAACGACCCCATCAGGGTCGGTAACGACCCTCCGAGAGCACCTAACGACCCTAGTGTCGACCCGGTAGCATCACTTCTCGAGCCTGACTTGGTTCCGAGAATGGTGAAATCTTTTCCTTTTCCTATAAAGAAATCAAAGGACTCTACCGAGAGTAAGTTCAAGCGTTTCGTAAAAATTCTCCAGGGCATTAATATCTCCATCCCATTCGCTGAGGCCCTAAGCGAAATGCCGACTTACACAAAATTCTTGAAAGATATTCTTAGCAGGAAAAGATCCACCACAGAGCTGCAAGATGAGGTCCGATCTATTGCTCTACCAGAAAAGCTAGGAGATCTAGGGAGATTTGCCATAACAATTGGCATAGGCGACCACAAATTCAAGGCTCTATGTGATTTGGGAGCCAGTGCTAGTTTACTCCCCCTTTCAATCTTGTCAAAAGATTTATCTTAAATCAATTGGGCAAGTTATCTAGACATTGAATTTTCTACTTTTTTTATCAAAATTTGATTTAAGATAAATTTTTTAGTTAAATAGATAAAAAATAAAGATAGAATTTTTTTGTTATTTTAATTAAATTTTGAATTTAAAAATTATTTTCACATAAATAGATAGAGAAGAATTTAATTGAAAAAAATTAATTAATAAAAATAAAAATTAATTTTTAAATGTAAGGTGGGGTCACAATCAACTCGGTGGCTCGAAAAGGTTTAGTTTTAATATATAGTTATAGATGAAAGGGGTATAATAGTAATTTAACAATTTTGTTAATTTTTAATCATGTTAAAGTATATTATGTGTCACTTATGTGGCAAAATTTTAATGAGATTGGATTACGTGGTGTTTATGTGGTAAAATTTGGGGTCAAATCAGCGCGCGTCAATTTCACGAAAATAAAAATTGTATCGTTGAATAAAATCTTTACATTATAAACATATAATAGTAGATTTTTAATACGGGAGTTTGAGCGAATAAAAGTTTTAAATTCAAGGGTTCATATATGTATTGGGCCGATTAAAAACCTCTTGTATTTGTCCAATTGCCCTTATCTTCGTACTTTCTTTTTTCTATAATCGATTTACTTTTTTTCTCCATAAATAATCGAATTACTGATTTAATGTGTGGTGGTGGAAAGATCATTAATGAAGTGGGGACAGCTAATATACACGTGAAAAAAATGGGTATTGCTAATTTCTTGTCATGATGACAGGATGAGGATATATAGCTATTGCTTTATCAGAACTGACTCTAGTTTTCTACGAATTTTTTTTGGTGTTTTTAAGGTTTTGTCATTTTTTTTTGGTATTTAAAAACAAATTATTCTTCTTGGTATTTTTGAAGTTTTGGCTTTTCTCGTTACACCTCTCTCCAATTCAAATTAACTAAGTTCAAGCTTTTTATTGTATTTATCACCCTTAAATTAGTAGGATTTGACTATTAAAACACTTAAATTCATAATAAAACTACATCAATTTGAATTTTTAAGCAATCCTCTATTTTAAGGTATTGTTTATAAAATTGTTTAACAATTCAAATTGATGTTGTTTGGTTATTAATTTTGATGTTTTAATAGTCAAATCCTACTAATTTAAGGGTGATGAACATAATGGTAAGCTTGAAATTGGCTAATTTGAACCGGAGAAGGGCGTCAACGGGAAAAGCCAAAACCTTAGGGGTACCAAGAGGAATAAGTTTTTTCTTGGGCACCAAAAAAAAATGGCAAAACCTTAGGAACACCAAAAGGAATTTCCCATAATATAAATATTACAATTAATTTTTTTGACAAAATAAATAAATAAACGAAAATATTAAGAAGTCGCAAATGATTTTACAGAAAGATCTTGTTTAATTTGACTTTATTTCAATAATAAAAAATCAAGAGATGTCAGAAGGTTTTAAATTTTTTTTTTAGAAAACATGAAGTTTAAATCTTCATCTAAGCAACCAACCTCATACCCATGCAAGTTTAAAAAAAAAAGATTAATTATATTTCACTACCGTTTATTTTACACTTGTTGTAATTAACCACTCTTGATATTTATTTCTACACTTAACCACCCCTTATTTGTAAATATGTACATTTAACCACCCATTTTGATGAAAAAAATTTGCTTTTCATTTTTAATTTTATTTACAATAAATAAAAAGAATTTAGGAATAAATTTATCTTGGAATGTCATTATCATTGGATTTCGCCCTACATCTCAACCTTTTGAGTCTCGAGTCGTCGTCCTTCAATGAACTTAGACACGATCGACTCCAAGGGATGATCAAAGACGTCAAAATCAGATCCAAAATCCATGGTATTTGCACCGGCGAAATCGTGGTTCTTCTTCATCATTGGATGGAGGGAAGGAATTATTATGAAGGAAATTAAGTCAGGGTTTGAGAGAACGAGCAATGCAAAAAAATCGGTGTATTGAACTTGAAAGTGTCAATTATGATTTTTCTTTTATTTATTTATTGTAAATAAATTAAAAAAGAAACGAAAAAACGTAATTTACTTTACTTAACGGAGAAATTGACGTTTTTCGTTAAAATGGGTAGTTAAATGCACATAATTATAAATAAGGGGTGGTTAAGTGTAGAAAATAGTATAAAGGGTGGTTAATTACAACAAGTATAAAATAAAGGAGTGCAAGTAGTCCGCATATTCACAAACATGTCTATTTCACCGATCCTCTCTCCGAAGGATGAGATCAATTCAGAAGCCCTTTAGTATAGTACACAGAATTTCGTTGGTCCTTCCATGGAAAAGAACTCCTTGTGTGGTATAGCCACCTACCATACCCCCCGAGATCCAACTCATGACTGGCAAGCTAGATGGAGTTCAAAATATATATTCACCTGGGTTCCAAACCAAACCCTTGGACCGGAACCGGGGACGGAAGAACGAAACTCATTCTTACCACAAGCGTTTATTAACATGGTCGTGATCTGTCATTACGTGCGACTATCTCCACTATAGAAAGAAAGATAGTGTGTAAAATAAATGGTGATTAAATGTAATTTTCCCCCAAAAAAATCTTATGATACGAGTCAAGTTAATTATTAGTGTAAAACATTGTTCTCCTCGAAAAAGTGATCGAACTAGACCGACCGTACTGTAAAATTATGTAATACTCTCTCCGTCCTAATTTAATCTTTTCATTTTCTTTTTAATGCATCCAAAAATGTTTTTCTCATTTCTAACTTTATTCCACTTTTAAAAATATTAAAATTACACAAATTCCTTTATAAAAACTTATAAATAACCCCAAATCCCACCTCTTTACCCCTATTAACATTTTTAGTACTTTCTTCACACTTTTTAATACTTTTTTTCATGCTTTTCAATAATTTCTTCTCACTTTTCAACATTTTTTTCTTCTCCTCAACACTTTCCAATACATTTATCAATTCTCGTGCCCAATTTGAAATGGGGATATCAAATTAGGACAAAAGGAGTAATAAGAACACGATTATTTATATGCAGAATGCATATACAAATACCCCACCTTTGACCAATTGGTCACTAGCTTTAACACCCCACCTTTGAGAATGTTCGATTGAATACTTGAACTATACACATTGTGACTATTGAACACTTGTTTGTTGATGTGGCAATTTGCGTGAAATGCTATCTCTTACGGGCGAGTGCGGAAATGGGATTACACTAACGTGGCACTTATATTAGTCCTATCTAACAATTTTTTAATTTCTTTTTCTTTTATTTGTTTTTCTTTTTATTCCCATGATTTTATATTTTCTTATATTTCTTTTCTTTTTATTCTCATGATTCTACTCTCGGACAAATGAAGGAAGGAGCAAAAATCTTCACCGTCGAGTCCGTCGTTTCATCATGAGAAGTTCATGCCCATAAAAGGAGAAACGATTCCGCTCCCTTCTTCATGAGAAATCTTTTGTGCCAAGTTCGTCGTTTTTTCGTTGCCCAACAGTGGATAACTGAACAACATTTGTGCCAAGTCCGTCGTTTTCGCTCCCTTTCTAACTCGGAAGAAATCTTCAACGCCGTTCTCGTTGCCCAACAGCGTAGATTCGTCATTCTGCCAACAAATTTGTGCCAAGTCCGTCGTTTTTTACAACAAGTGTTCTTTTTCCCGAGTCCGTCGTTCGGGATATGCCAACGGTGAAGATCCTCTCTCTGGTTTGGCAAATTTGTGTCGAGTCCGTCGTTCAGCAAATTTGTGTCGGTCCTTTATCTAGTTCCTTCATAGGTTGAGATCCAGATCTGAATTCTAGATTGAGGTCCTAAATTTTCTCTTTCCCAAAATTACTTATGTGCCAAAAAATAAAGGGGAAAATCCTATTATTTATTAAAACTAAATGAGAAAAAGAAGAAAAAAGAAAAAAATTATTAAAAAATTAACACCTAGGTGGCATTTAAATGATAGTTATGTGGCACTTCAGTTTTCCATGTAAGCGCAAGTGTAAAACACTCCAACAAATTTGAATCACATGAGTGTTTAATAGGTCTCAATCTGATCGCATGAGTGTTTAACAGGTCCCAATGTATATAGTTTGAGTGTTCAATCGAACATTTTCAAAAGTGGGATGTTAAAGTGACCAATTGATCAAATGGGAGGTGTTTGTATATGTATTTTGCCATTATTTATAATAAAAGCTCTTATTTAATCAATTAATTGAATAAAAAAATACTCCCTCCGTAGAGAAGTTCTAATAACTCCTTGTTTATTAAAATTCATATAAAATACAATCGCAAATGGAGACTCTACAATAGTCTAGTCTAATTAATAGAATCTATGATAGGCCCGTTAAGTATACGATACTATCGAAATAATATAAAACATATCGAATCCAAGGGAGCACACATCGATCATAAATTTTACACAAACTAGTAATCTACACCACAAATAATTGATTGGAATTTGGATTTTTTTTATAATTAAAGAAAAACACAAAAGCTAGTCTAAACATATGACAAGAAAAGGGTTTGGGCAATTTGAATGATTGGGATATTAGGATTGGGTTCACCGCAATGGAATTATACAATGTCAAGAAAAAATCTATCTAAAAATTAAATCTAGGTTAATTTTTACTTTTGTGGTAATAAATCCTAGACTAAGTGTATTAAATACATAAAAAATTATAAATAACCACTAGGAAATTAGGTCTAGTTTTGTGGTCCTAAAATTCCTAACTCAATTCTTGAAGGCCAATGTCAAATATCATCTTTGAATGCATACTTAACATCCAAAATATGAGAAAATACTAATTAGGCATATTCAAAAACACTTAGTGTGCAAGAATTGAGTGGTAAACCAAAACACATTCAACCAAAGAGAAATCTTCACCAAAAACATCACATAATCACCATTGGGTTAACCTCAATCCCAATACAAGCAACTACTCATTCATAATTGGCAAAAGCATGACATAAGAAATCAATCCAATCATCCCATACATGGAAACAATGAAAGGAAAATCAAGAAATATGATAAATAGATAAGAGACACATATCATCCAAATCAAATCTTGGTTCTTCATTCATCCATGTGAACACGTTGGAGTTGAGTTTCTGTTCCAAATTCTCCAAGTACAAAAGAGCTCAAACAACCCCAAAATGGGATTTGAATCTAGAAATCTACTACTAAACTAGGTAAAATCTAAAAAATAAATATGTAAGTCTAAGAGAGATTAGATGATGAAATGAAAGAGAGCTAAAACCCTAGAAAGAGAAGGCAAAAAGAATCATGAGTCTTCCAATTGTCTCCACAAAAGCTATTTATTTGGGCCACAAAAAAGTAGGTTTTTAATTGTTTTCTAGAAATTGGGTAGTATAACCGTGGCCACGTTGGTCACCGCTAACCGCCCACGGTGAAATAAAAATATTAATATTGAAGCACCACGACCACGTTGGTCACCACGGTGATAACAATGAAGTGTAGGTTTATTGTTCGACACCGATGACTTGTAAAGCCTCTTGAAATTTATTTTTCTTCACCGAATAATTAACATATTGTCCTTCAAATCTTGCCTAAGCTTGAACCAAGTAAAAATCAATTACTTTATGCTTCCAAAAGTGCTCCTACAAGATGAAATGACAAGAGGGCAAAGTTTCGCACAAAGAAACAAAAGTCATATAAAAGTGGAGGAAATATGAGTTAAGATATGCCAAATAATCACGTTATCGACCTACTACCTAGAATTACAAAAACCCTAACTTTTAATTCCAAGAACGTGCAACCAATAAATTAAGATCACCTTATTAGGGGGTTCGAGAAGGGTCCCTAGTAAAAAAAATTATATAAAAAATTAACTTTGGCTTAATGGTCTCTAAGGATCTATTGGCGGGATCAAGGCAAAGATATGCACTTTGGGTGAGAGAATAACTCACAAAAGTTCAAGGCAAGGATTTGGGATCAAACTTGTTGGAATTGTAGGGTTTTAACCAAGGAAAACATAGACAACCAAAACTTTTTAAATTTTGATAATTAGGTTGTGTTTGGAAGAGTTTAAGATATGGAGAGAGATTTTGAAGAGTTGGAGTAGGCATCTGATTGATGAGATAGACACCGGTTTGGAAGGAAAATGCCCAAAGAGTGGTAGGCAAGCCGGAATGAGTCAAAAGAGCAAGGCCCGTTTCAACGATGTGTCTATGACGACGTTCGAAATACCCATTATGTTGTGGTGTATGAAGGGGGGTGGTAAGGTGAGAAATGTCTGCAGTGGAAAGGAAAGATTTGAGGGCGATATATTCACCACCATTATCCGAGTAGAGTATCTTAATTTGATTTTGAAAGAAGTTTTCAACAAGAGCTTTAAATTTAATGAAGATGGACTTTGTATCGGATTTATGTTTGAGAGGATAAAGCCAAATGTATTTTGTAAAGTGATCAACAAAAATTACATAGTAACGATATCTGTCAAACGAACAAACGGAGGACATCCAAACATCAGAAAAGATAATCTCTAAAGGATAATTGGAAGTAATGAAAGAGACACCAAAAGGCAATTTATGACTTTTATTCATTGAACAAGAAGAACAATAATCAAACTTGCTACTAGAACTAGGAAAATGAAAATTGTTTTGCATAAGTTTCAAAATTGGAGGCGCAAGGTGACCCAACTGGTGATGCCAAAGTGATCCAGCAGATAGGTGGGCGTTGAAAGCTTTAGGGTTGACAGGAGAAGACAGAAGATAGACACCATTGATGCAGGGACCACTAAGAAGAGTTTGACCGGTTGAGAGATCCTTCACAAGAAAAGAATTTGGTAAGAATTCAACTGAGAGATGATTTTGAGAAGTAAATTTTGAAATGGAAAAAATATTGTTGGAAATTTCAGGAACATGAAGAACATTATCTAAGAGAAAAGTTTTGGTTGTCGTATGTAGAGAAAGTTTTCCAAGATTAGAAATTTGAAGCCCCTTACCATTCCCAACAAGCAGTACATCGGGGCCATTGTAAGGGATTTGAAGGCTAAGGTTTTTGAGATCATTGGTTACGGTATGAGACGCACCACTGTCCATAATCCATGGCTAAGGAGTGGTGATGGCTTGATTGGCTTGTGGTGGAGGGGTGGGTGGGTTCAGTGGTTGCTGCCGATAGGGGTTGGGAGGAGGACGAAGATGGGGAGCCACACGATGGACTCACTGCAAAAGCCAACCACATGGCCAGCCTCACGACACCATTGGCAGCGCCCGAGAAATGGACGAGGTGGTGGGTGATTAGGGTTAGGGTTTTGCATGGGAGGGGGAGTAGGATAATAGTTGGAAGGAGTATTGTAGTATTGTGTGTTTGGGTTAGGGGGAAGGGATGGTTGATTGGACCAGTTTTGGAAGGGCGTCGAGCGTGGTTTGGGCCGTGACCGTGACTGAGCAGTCAAAGCACTAGCCGACTCGGTGGAAGCAGTTGTGTTGGCTTCGGTTTTTAGCTCCAATTCTCGAACAATGAGCCGCCCATGAAACTCCTTGATAGCTTGCATATAGGCGTAGTTTAGATGCATGTTTTGTATTGGTTTTGCATAAATTTTACTTAGTTTTAGTTAGTTTTAGGTTAGTTTCTAGGATCTAGTATTTTTGGGTAGTTGCGCTTGTTTTGTTCGGTTTTGCAGATCTTTAGGTAAACAAGCATGAACGGGATGGATCTTAGATGATTGTGGTGGAGTTTGATGAAGCTTAGAGTGATACAACTGAAGTTTATAAGAGCTAAGGCCCAAGAGCTTGTGTGAAAAGAATGCTTAATTTCGGGTTATGCATTAATTGGAGTTCTTGTTTTGACACCTCTATATTGCAATTCTTGGTTTGGGAGTTACAGTAGTCGGATGAACCTGAATTTGGTATCACTGGAAAGCTAACTCGAAGAGCTACAATTCATATTTTTACTCCGAGTCCAAATTCCAACTCGAAGGGGGTCAAAACAGCCTCTCAAGTGTCGCCTGAATTCTGAACCGAGGCAATTGCGCGGGTTATCATGCTAAAAGCGCGGCCGAACAATTCCAACTGAATGCACATTACGGTGGTTGCACATTGCTCGGCCAAGCAATTGTCAACCCGAGCAATCGGAGTTTGTACGCGGACATAATTGGGCCGAGGTTTTGGGCCGAGCTCTTGGGTTTGGTTATATCATCCGAGTAGTATGTTAAAGATAGATCTTTTGAGGATTATTTCGGGAGAATATTTAAACCTTTGTTAGTTTGTTTTTATCATAACTTTGGATCATAATTTGGAGGCTAGGGTTTCTTCTTTCAAGAGGCAACCTTTGAACCTTTTGTAAGTTTTTCTTAATCCTCAAAAGATAGATCTTTTGAGGATTATTTCGGGAGAATATTTAAATCTTTGTTAGTTTGTTTTTATCATAACTTTGGATCATAATTTGGAGGCTAGGGTTTCTTCTCTCAAGAGGCAACCTTTGAACCTTTTGTAAGTTTTTCTTAATTCAATCATGCATTGCTAAATTCATTGTGTTTGGCTAGTTATTGAAATCATAGATTGTATACTATTGTGAGGTTTGATTGATTCTCGATAACTTGAATAGATTTTACTCCCTGTGCTTAATTGAATCAGAATTATTCTAGGGTTTTGTTAGATTGGCCACCTAATAGAATTTCTAGGTTAATTTACAACTAATCTGATCAAGTCCCGTTCGGGATTGATTAGATAAAGTAGCAACTACAATTGTTTAGATCCGTTCGGGCTATTCAGTTGTGGAAGGGAATAAACTACATATAACTTGATTAGTTGTTTGCGTTAAGTATTTGTTTCTATCGATACATTGAACTTAAAGTTGTCGTTTAATTGAATCTAGACGTTGTTCTAGGTTGTTAGATGATTAGGGTTGTGCAGACTGTTAGCTCTTTCAACTAAAAATAAAGTCTTGGATAATAATCCAGGGTAGATTATTCAAGTGAATTGAGAGTCAAGAGAATCAATGATCAATAAGCATATCTATGATGGATTTAACTAGTTGAACACGCTTGTCTCTTATTGATTTAAATCATCTTTTGCATTTATATTTACTTTTATTTTGCATCTTAGATTAGACTTTCAATCATTAAACCCCCCTTTGGTTACTTGGCATACAAGTAATAACATAAATACACAAGTCCTTGTGGGATCGACCCTTACTTGCCGCTCTACTGAGTTGGTAAAGATAAGGTTTCTTTGATTGGTATTAACGACCACTGAAAATACCTCATCACTCCTCAAACGAGATTAGAGTTTCTCAATTGTGAACCCCATCAATCACGGCTTGATAAGATGAGTTGAGACCTTTCAAGACGTAATCGATGAGGTCTTCGAGATCGGGTTTCTTACCAAGAGTAGTGTGTAGATCCGCACAATTCTTGACACTTTGCATAAAATCGGTGATTGAAGAAGAACCTTTCTTGAGGCTCGAAATCTTGTCTTTTAATTGTTTGATATGCCCCCGGGGAGGCTTGGCATATGTATCCTCGAGCAGTTTCCAAGCAGCGTGAGAGGTGGATGCCTATGTGATTAGCGGAGTAACATTAGATGAGAGAGTCCCAACTAGCGCCCCAAAGAGAAGTTGATCTTGTCGTTGCCAGGTTTGAACCACCAGATTAGGTGTCGTAACAACGGACCCAAGCGGCGTTGTAAGGTGGACACGAATGAGTGCCATCGAGGTACTTGAAGAGGCCATAGCCAACTAGGATAGATTTGATTTGGGTTTTCCATGTGATATAGTTGGAGGAGTTGAGTTTGATGACATTGGTGAAATTCACCATAAACAAGGGTTTGGTAGGCTCGGCATCATTCGGAATGACGTGGGATGATGGAGCAGCCATGAAGGTCGGAAAAAAAAACGTGTGTTTTTGTGTTTGGGAAGAAGTTTTGGATAAAGCTCTGTATACCATATAGAAAGTGTATAAGTTGATAAATATTATTGATAGAAGGGTCCCTTTAAATAGAGATTACAAGATAAGAATAATCTCTTAGGCCATCTCCAACAACTTCTCCAAACTGTTGGAAATTATGCATTTAGAAAATTTTACCCATTTTTTTGCCCCAACAGCTTCCCTATCCAATTCTCTATAATGAAGAATTTTTCCAAAAGATTGAGGTGTGTTCCCTATATTTAGAGAATTCTCCAAATTTATTTGGAGAATGCATTAATTAAAAGTATATACATGAAAACTTGTGATTGGTTATATGAAATTTTATAATGATATTTATATATAAATAAAACTAATAAATGTAAGATTTTCTAAAATGAAGAAGTTGTTGGAGTTAAAGTAAATTTTATTTGGAGAATATGACTTTTGGCTCTTCATTTTAGAATTAATATCAGGATAGATTGGTTTCTTTGCTCCCATACCTGAAATGCTATTTAAATAAACAAACCATCAAATCTTATGAAGTTTTTATTATCAAAACTTGAGGAGATAATTGGTATTGTTTCTATGGGAACAATAATGATAACAATTTCACTAAAACCATGGTCAATTACCAGGGGCGTAGCCAGAAATTTACCCTAGTGGGGGCTAAATTCTTGGTTATAGAGAAAAAAAATTGTATTTTCTATATATAAAAAATTGTACTAAAAGTTTTGTATTTTTTATAAATTTTTGTATTTTTTATATAAAAATTATTTTTTCGTATATGAGAACCCTATTTTTATTAAAAAAAAATAATTTTTTTTTGGTCAAATAAACTAATTTTTTATCAAATAATTTAGTGTTTTTTTTATATTTTCAAAAAAATATGTTTGCTAGTTGGAAGATGGGGACCGTTTAGCTATACTTCACAATATATATAGTGCATGTTCAGTCACTAATTTGTACTATAATACTAGCACTAAAAATAATTTATATATTTTTTTTTAAATTCCAGAGGGGGCTATAGCCCCACTGGACTCTATGTGCATCCGCCACTGTCAATTACCCATGGGTGACTGCAATTACCAGGTAGTGTTTGGGCTAACATTCAACATTTTGATCAATTACAAATGTTTGGTTGTATATAGCAATAGAGGTAATTTCTAATTGAGAAATTATCGGGTGAGAATGTCCACTTATATTTTGAAAAACTAGTGATTTCTCAAATTTTAAGGGTGATAGTGCTAACATGAAAATCATTACTCTTGATTTATATTTTGAAAAACTACCTCCTTCTTTCAACTGGTTCTATCCTAAACCTGCTAATCCTGATTCCTCTAGTGGGTTTGATATACTGGAACGGTGTCTGAATGCTATATTATTTAGTTTCAAGTTATCATTGTGTTATATTTGCCTACATGAGAGTTGTTCGCAGGATTTTGACAGATTTCTTCGGGCTTTGACGATGTCCGAGTCTTGAGACAATAAGGACGTCGGGTCAAACAACGTTAAACAAAGCGCTGCTCAGGAGGCAACCCGAGGTAAGTTTTCTTTTTCTTGATTTTCTTTAAGTACTAAGTTTTTAGTTTTAGTTTTGTTTTTCTTTCAATCTTGTCGGACTAACATGCAGGTACTAGGTTCGAAAGAACAAAAATATTTTGGGGAATTTATTTCTCAAAATACACAGAAAAAAGGCGAATAGGTACTAGTAAACAGCTCCGCGATCGCGGAGGTCCTTCACCGCGATCGCGGTACTGTGCATCGGCGACAAGATACAATTTTTTTAAAAAAAAAATAAAAAAAAAAAGGCTTTTAGGTGAAACCCCTTAAATAAAAGGTTTTCGGGTGAAACCCCCGAGATAAATCAGGAAAAAAGAAGAGAGAAAAAAAGAGTGTTCTTCCATATTCTACCATCATCCACCAATCCATTTTTGTATATCTTTCCATGTCTAATTCCTTGAATTGTTCAAGTATGGGGGTGCTACCGTCGTCAGAGTTTTTATTATTTTGAGGAGTCCAGTTCATTCTCATTGGAGACGTCCTATGGTGTGGATTTGGTTGCTGAATTGTGAAGATGACGCTCGTGGTTCGTCCCCTGACAGATCAGTTCGTTCCTAAGATTGGTGCTTATAATTCCTGGAGTTTATTCTTCTCTTCTTTCGTATGTGAGTCTTCTGATTTTCCTCTTCTACGCTTAATTCCTTTCTTTTTACTTCATTGATGACAATGAAGGATTTAAGTATGGGGGAGGAAGTACTCACTACGCTTATCTTAGACAGTTGCTTTTCAGTTTATTTTCGTTATTTTTATAGGATTTTTGTTCCATGTTTTGTATAGAAAAAATTTAAAAAAAAACAAAAAAACCAAAAAACAAAAAAAGCCATAAAAAATAGAAAAAAAGGCATAAAAATCCTGGGATGAGTTGAAAACCCGAAAGGGCGGCTCAGGTAATAAGCATGTAACCCGGACCAGCATTAGGCTGGGGTAATATGAGGTTTATGAGAGATGTGAGTATTTGTGAGCACACCTAAAGAAAAATGAAATGAGTGATTAGGTGAAAACCCGAAAGGGCGCCTAAGTAGAATGAGTGGTAAAATCAGAGTGTTTAGAATTCATATTCTACTTTGAGGTCTGGGGATTACACTTTAGATGTTGGGTAGATCCTAAGTTGCTCTACACTTTTTAGAGCTTGAGAGCTTATTGACTATGTATCTATGTGAGGTGTGTGCTTGAGCTATCATGTAATATCCGTATTCGTGTAGGTCTCGTGGGTCGAAAAAACGAGTTCTTTGAGTTACAGACAATCGAGTTTTTGATCCGATATACTAATCCGGATTTGGTCACATATATAAATATATATATATATATATTGTGAGATTAATCCTAATTCTATCTAATTAAAATCTATTCATTTATTTATTTCTCTCTATCTAATTTTTGGCCAAATTAACCAAACCACTTGGGAGCCAAATTGATTACGGGGGAATCTATCATTAACCGATTAAGATATAACCAAATATTCACTTTAACCAATTCACATCTTCTACCCACATAATCCTCTATCTTCCAAGACTATCGGGTCTCCGTGCCGAACAAATATAAACCAGGACCCTCCTTCTTGTTTTCCGTCTCGTTCGAAGTATCGTATCAGACGATCGAACAATTGTTTCCAAGTAGCTTGCGACCGTACTTACACCGGAAGACGGCGTCCGTTCCATCGCGATAATCCGCTCAATCGATCAGGCTTACGGGGACGTTCCCACTCACCTTCAATCAGCGGGTCGACATTGACTTCATTTAGCAAGGCTACCAATTGTCGGATTTCGCCGCCGGTGCCGATCGAACGACCACCGGTGAGTCCTCCTCTGTTTCCCACCTCTGTTGTTTTTACTTGTTATTGAAATTGGGTCGGGTGGGTATTAGATTGAGCAGGGGTTGGAAGGGCATTGCCGGCCGGGATAGCAGAGGAGGATAAAGTCGACGCCTGGGCGAGAGTCGTCGGAGAGGTGGAGCGAGGCAATTTCGGAACGCCGGCGGGGTTGAACAGGGCAGCCTCGCAATCCGTCGTTGTGTTCTTCAAGGTCGGCGAGTAACTTTCGGCTCCGTCCTCCTCTTGTTGTCGCCGGGCATGGGCTAAGGGCGGAGAAAGGCGAGAAGGTGAACAAAGGAAGGGGGCGGCCGGAATTGCAGGGTTCGGTGAGGTTGAGGAAGAAGAGAGGGTGGGGTCCACACGGAATGGTTAAAAAAAAAAGGGGGGGCAGTCTCCTAATGTTAAAAAAAATGGATTTTGGGTGGTTTGTTTTTTTATTTGGGCTGGGGGAATTCGGGTGTTATAAGGGCCCATAAATTGGGTTAGTTGGTTTGCATTTTTATTTTGGGCTGAAGACTTGGGCCGGTTAATTCGAATAATGGGCAAGAGAGTATATTTTTGGATTGGGTTCATTTAATTATTTATTTGGTGGGCTAAGTTGCTAGATAAAGTGGGGTATAAATTATAAGGGGTTAATTAGAATACTCTAACATTTATTAATTAGAATGTTCTTAATAAAAGATAGGCATATCGGTTTGTGTTTAAGTTAATCTTTCCCTTTATAATTCTTTAGGGAATCGTTCCGTTTGAGATTGTAGTCCCGTCTTCCCAAGGATCTTTCGTTCGAGGTAAGTCATTTTTCGACTTGCTCGGTTCTTTTCTCCCTTGTTAGATTGCGTATCGATATTGTAGGGCGGGTTTTGGGAACTAGTCCCGAATACCTTTTAAATTGTTTTGAACTCCTTGTGTGTTGTGTGCGTTAATGATTTTAAATGTGTTTTATCGGAAAATATTTTGGAACGTTTTCTCTGTGTTGGTACCGTTTCCGACACGGCCCATTGTAGCTGGTGTTGAGGAAGAGTTGGTTACTTTGACCCGTGTGACTGGGAAAAATCTTACCCCTTCAAACGAAAATTATTATCTGTGTGTTTTTGGGCAAGCGCTCCAGTGGAGGCTTAACCAGGGGTTAGAAGGGAGATTGCGAAGTGGAGTGGGAGGGCCTGCCTCTGCACTCGGCGCGGTGATGAGCGCCTTGGAAGTCGGATCATGGACGAAGGAAGAATTGCATTGCTGCGTGATTGTGATTGTAAATGCGTATGTGACTTGTGTGACTGATATAACTAATTTAGGTATTGGCCTTTAGAGTTATGATTGCGATTGTGGATTTGTATGCTGACTATAAATAAATGATTTTAAAGCGTTCTACAGTTTCCATATTCTTTCTAGCTTGGTAGATTAGACGCTGACCCTTCGGGGAACATTTTTCAGTTCCAGGTATGAATCAGGGAGCCGTGCAGGAACCGAGGCAAGATGGCGGGCCGGAGCGGTAAAGAGCGCGTGTCATAGTGGGATTGGTTATATTAGTTTATTTATATTAGTTAGAATATTGATTTTAATATTTGTTAGACGGAGTTGGTATTTTGTTTCGGATATTATCTTTTCGGTTCAGATAGTTCAGTTTCAGTAGGCGTTGTGACGTATTTGAATATTCATGATTTTCGGGGATTCATGCATGATTATGTTTTCTAAGTTTTATTAAATAAAGGTTGGATGTTTTATTAAGTTTTCTCGTCGTGCCCGAGTTGTAAGGTCCTACAGTGTAGTTGTTAACCTAATTAATAGTACCTTGTAAGGTCTATTCCCTAGTAGCGCCTCGTCGAAAGACGGGGTGTTACAATGTTGTTGCTCATTATTTCTCTTTTGGGTTCGGGTTGGTGAGGTGAGTGATTTTTGTCTACCCTTATACTATGTTGTAAACCTTGATAGGATTTCTTGTTAGATTTATTTTGAGCTTACTCGAGGACGAGCAAGGTTTAAGTATGGGGGAATTTGATATGCCCTCTTTAGTATAAGTTAACTCTTGTATTTTAGCCATGATTTGAGTCTGTTTAGGTTAGTTTTGAGCATAATTGTCATATGAAGACTGAAGACATGATTTGGAGAATTGCAAGAGTTTTGAAGACAAGTGTTAAATTGGAGTTGTTGTTTCGACACCACTTTCTTGTAACGCTTATTTCGGGAGCTACGGTGGTCGGATGAAGATGAATTTGGTATCATTGGAAAGCTAACTCTAAGAGCTACAATTCATATTTTTTACTTTGGGTTGAAGTTCCCACTCTATGGTGGTCAAAACATCTTCTGAAAACACCACTAGGATTCTGTCATGATCAGGTCCGCGATCGTGGAGAGTGTTCACCGCGCCCGCGGAAGTCCACGTCAGCAAAAATTTGAGAGCCGACTTTCCTTTCGTTTATTCTATCTTATATCTATTATTATATCTTTTAGGTTTTGGTTGTTATTTCGACTACTTAAGCTTAGTTTCGTTTTCAGTTTAGGAGACACATTCTAGCATACATTCAGAGATTATTTTAGTTTTTAGTTTTATTTTGGAGAACTAATTTCTCTTTGGAGTTTGTTTGATCAAGGAAGCCTTTTTATGTAATTTGTGAGATTCTGGTAACTATTCTATCCCTTGGTTTTAATATCAAAACTCTTTTTTTATTTATATGATTATCAATTGATTTCTCTTGGTGCGCAACTTGTTGAATTTGATTGATATTCTACTGTTTGGATTAGTTTGGTTGTTGTCTGTGCAATCTTATTTATCCTTGAAACAACTCTTTTCTAGGACCGTGGACTAGAATTGAGAAAGAGTGTTTGATTATTATTTTATGCATAAGACTCGTAGCTTGATTGCATGATTTAATATCCTTCTATCCTTAATACGTTGCATGAGTTGAATTAAGCGATCTTGTTCATATCATAAATCTTCTTGGACCGTGGACAAGCGAAAATCTTTTATAAGGATTGGAATTAACTAGGGATTTAATAGAAAAGTGGATGAATTGATGATCGAATGATTAAAAAGGTGGAGTTGGTTGAATAAACTCTGCTTTCCTTCCATTGATTTAATCCCAAATAATATTTGCTTGTTTATTTGTTTGCCTAAACTTCCAAAAAACCCTGTCTTGTTTCCCGCTAATTGATTCAGAAATTCGATTCTCTTGGGTTCGACCCCTTGCTTGCTTACTATACTAGTTAGTAGAATAGGGTTATTTATTTTTTTTATCTTGGCACGACGACTTTAGCAGTCACACATACAACTCGCTTTGATGCACATATGATAGTTAATTTTGATGCACATACGATTAGTTTTGACAAACACATACAAGATACAAATTTAGTTTTGATGCATATTCTGCCATTTTCGATGCACACATTGACAATATTTATGCATAAAAAGTCACTTTTGATGCACCAAAAAACAATTTTGATGCACAAAAAGTCACTTTTGATGCACCAAAAAATAATTTTGATGCACATTGCATACATGTCTCTTGTATAATTTTTTTCTTTCAACAATGATACACCCAAAGTCTCTTTAAATAGGGCTTTTACAAGAGAATATTCCTGAGAATGTTTAATATCTTTTCTTCGGGAATAATTCACCTATTATTAATTACATTAATTATATATGATATAAAAATAAATACCATACAATAATTGCACCCACAATTTTTCCCTTAAACCGTTGAGCCTGTTAGCGGTTTGAGCCATGACAAGTGCACGTCGTTGTAATAATCTTCAAGCCTCCTTGCATGCAAACCCACTTTCACGGTTTTTTCATCAGGATCGACCCTCTAGCTAGCATCCAACACTTAGGAGGTGCCTGAGTGATCTTACTGCTTCATTGCAGGCAAAACGATTTTTACGGTTTTGTTGTGACAACGTTATATTCATGACATGCTCATTGGACGACTTCTACTGATGATCGTTTTTGAAACAAATAGGCGAAACATAACTTCATTAACTAAAACAGTTCAACAACTAGTAAAATAAAAGTAATTATCCTACGAAGGGGAGGCCTTGTTAAAACCTTTCCGCGTGAAAACCCTGTGGAACAAAACCTACCGACGAGGAACGAGTGTGATCCTTCTTACAACGCAAGCTATATTAGCTCCATTTTGTCCCCACGGGGGCTCTCTTATCTTATCTTGACGTCCTTCCCCTCCTTAGGCTATGACGTCTCCCATCTTCATGTCGACACTTGCCCACGAGGAGGAGCAGAGCCTCTGCATGCAACTAGGAATTTCTTTACCCTCCTGGGCCGTTCGCGTGTTAGGAATGTGTGCCGCTCATCGTCTGGATCGGTTCGATGCCGATCAGAACGTATTGTCGTCTACTCTGACGTTTGATCAAGAGGGCGCTCTTGGTGACGCGTTCGATCCCGATCGTCTCGTGCATTGTTGCTATGTGGCTGATGGCATTGCTCGATAGGCTGTTGGCTGTCTTTCTCAAAGTGCCGCCGCCGCTTTCACTCGGGAGTGTCACTATGAGGCCGAAGTCGTTGACTTCTTGGATTCCGCTTGTCGTCCTCCATGGCTCGTCCCTACTTCTATGTCGGTGGACTGTGCGTCAACCTCAATCTCTTTCTTGGCACTTCCTTTTGTCATAACCGCGATTACCTCTCTCTTTGTAGCTCTGCTTTCAGTTGAGTGATCGTGAGTGTTCTACAGCTTCTCAAGTGCTGTCTTCAAATGGAGGATCTCTTCCAAGACTTGCTTTAACACTTTTTCTTGCTCTTAGCAGCCTTCCTTTTCTACCTCATAATCATGATTAATTTTAATGTCTCGCTCTTTGACTATGATTCTTTTGTCAGTGCTTCATTTAATTGCATCTCAAGGCGGTGACAATCTGCCTTGACTTGTTCACTATCGTTTCAAGGCTTTTTATTAGGGCTTTGAACAACTCCCGATTGCATTCATCTAATCTTCCTTCCACGAACCATCTTTTTCGCCAATAAAAGTTGTATTTGGGAGTGGCTAAGCCGCTAAGGTCAATATGGCTCTTCCTCTTCCGAACATGTAAGATTGTGGAGCTCGTTGATGACCTCGTTAGCAAAAGCAATCTTCACGTCGGGTTTCTTTCGTTGGGAACTCAAGGGCATGGTAATTCTTGTTACTTGTCCCGACAAAGAAATCATCGCCCCGGGTGTTTGTCACTGTATGTTAGCCCTTCTTGCCTTTAGAAGCTCCTTTTTTGTCTTCCATTCCTTTCGTATCTTGCCATGGAGTGTGGTTTCTCGCCCTTTGCTAGTGTAGCCGTAAATTTGCTAGCTTGGTTGGTCCCTAGACCAAACTTGCCTTCTTCTAGGGTTTGTTTCGGATATGATCCCGAACAGTTTTCTTAGTCAAGTCGTTGAGTAGTAGTGGTCCCGTTTTTCGATACCACCGACTTAGGCGCTTCACTCCTTGCCGCCTTCGTCTTAGGTTTTTGGACAGGTTTGTGCCCCCTTGGGGTGTTTCGGCTTCGGCGGACTCCGCCTTGGTGATCCGGTGGATGGAATCGAAGGCGACACGTAGGCACTAGGCAACGGTCGACCCCGTTTCAAGCCCACATTCGTGGCTGGATTGCTCGTTCGATAGTCACCAGCCTATTCTTCATCCCGGTTCCCGACATTGGTATTTGGCGACGACTCTCCCAATCATTGCGATCCTCAACAGCCCGTGTCGATGTCGTCATCTCGGGGTTGTGAGTGGTGGCTTGTGGATGTGCTTTCTCCGATCAGTGCTGGAGACGATGCTCGTCGTTTTAACTGGAGGCCAACGATCTTCTTGATCGCAGCGATCGACGATGGCGACTCTTCTCCGCTCGTAGATCCGGGATTAGTGTTGAGGACGGGGTGCGTTCACCAGTGTCCTTTGATGGTCTTATACTCTTCCCACAGTTGGCGCCAATTGTAGTACCCGAAATTGTTCTAGACAATTGGTACTAGGGTTTCTCTAAAATGCAAAAAAGTCAGATCCATATTATTGATGTAGAGGACACTTTAAATAGGGCGTTTAGAGGAGAATATAATTATTTTTTATTAATATTCTTTCTTTGGAAAAATTCAACTATAATTAATTAAACTAATTACATATGATATAAAAATAAATACCATAAAATAGGAATTGCTAATATCTCGTGGCACTAAATGATAATTTCCGCTTCAATTATATACCACGTAAGTAATCTCTCAAACTTGCCTTTTGCCTGTTGTTGACCAAAAAAAAAGACTTGGTTTTGTCTATTCTTTTATTTTTTTTTGGTCGAAATTTGTCTATTCTTTTATTAGTATACACGAATTTACCATTTGGAGTGATTGGATATAGGTCAGTGTACGTACCCAATTGGAAGCCAAAGCTGTTCAATCTCTTTATCTCTTGAGCCCCATATATATCCCAGTCCCAGCTACTATTGTACGTACGACCCATCTAGCTATTGCCTCCTACTTGTCTTCTTTCTTGATTTTTGCATCTTTCTCTTCAATTTTAATTTCTATACCTCGTTGCCTTCTAGAGCTCAAGTATTGAAGTTGGTCGAATTTGGTTTGGTTTGTTGATCAAGTTGCCTTCTTCTTGTGACACAAATTAATTCACGCACTTTGAGCCGTAGGTAGAGGTAAGATCTGGAGGGTTTTTTATTTTTTAATTTTGTACTTCTTTTTTCTTTTCATGAGATTTTGTTGACATTTCATCTTTGGATGATGAAATGAGTAAGGCAAAGAGTAAATTGGGGGAGATGGTGAGAAGGAAGATAGAAATAAAGAAGATAGACAACAGCGGAGCAAGGCAAGTGACGTTTTCAAAGAGGAGAAGAGGGCTTTTCAAGAAAGCTCTGGAGTTGACTACTCTTTGCGATGCTCAAATTGCTCTTCTTGTCTTCTCTTCCACTGGTAAACTCTATGAGTTTCCCACCTCATCTCCAAGGTCATCCCCAAACTCCCCCCTCTTTCTTTTTATAATTGCTACTATTTCCTAATTGATTGTATGTGAATGTGATGCGATGCTTAATTGGATGAGAGAGAGGGCAATTTCTTCTTTACCAATATTTCCATTTTAGGGTTTGATTATGGCATAGTTTGATGAGGCTTTTTTAGGACATATATTCATTGTTTTTTCATGTATTTTCGAGGAAAAGAAAACCATCAGCAATTTATTCTTCATCCCTTTTGTTTTTTGGTACAAATTATTCTTCATCCCTTGTAATAATATAATAATCTTCAACTAAATTCTACACTTCTAATTTATTTGCGAAACTTACCATGTACTTTGCGTGTTTGAGCGTATTAACAGAAGTCTCAACTCTCAAGTACGTTCTAAACTTCTATGAAGCGTCAATTTCTTTGTTTAGTCACTTTTGGGTCACCATGAGAAGATCATTAAATATGAAATTAAAAAATTGAATTTCTTGTAAATTGTAACTATGAGTGTCATCGAGATGAGTGACTAGATTCTGCGAGTTCTGCGCCAACACAGACATAAACACACGTACAATTAAGATCATTACTAGAACGAATTAAATATATTGTACATCAGTAAATAAATAGTATCAACAAAGAAAACCCGTACTGTTATTATTTCTGGTATGAAATGTATATTCAAGCTAGATACTTTCCATCTACACGCTTATATAGCTACTTAAAACTGTATCTTCAAGCTAAAACTTTGTTATGATACATGGGATAATACTTTCCACATGGAAATTATGATGTCTGGATAATTAATACTTTGATAGTGACTGTAGAATTCTGATTTAATAATATATACTAACCCGCCTCACATAGGGTAACCTAGTGGTAAGAGGCATAAGGAGTTATTGAGAGGTCTTAGGCTCGATTTTTGCTTAACTTTTCATCACTTGGGCGAAAAACTAAGTCTTGCCATCATTCCTTTCATTGGCTCAAGCCGGTCAACAAAAGCTGGTTTGACTGATTCGTGAGCTTTGCCAATTAGTTATGAACCAAATGATTTAATTCTCCGAGAGCTTGACACATGCCGCCTTATGGTATATTATTTTGAGTTTCTGACGGGTTGACACTATAAGATGAATGCACAAAAGTACTACAATTGTGTACATATATTTGTACTAAATCAATTCGTTTTCAAAAAGAAAAATATTAAGGATACAATGTCATTGGTACTTCATGGGATAGGCAAGTCATCAAACAAAATGATTCTCTCACTCCTTATCTTTTTGTTTTAGCCGTGAAGCAATTTTGCACATCCTTCAAGATGAGCGAAAGAAAGAGGCTTAGTGTCACTCACTTGTCTTTCGCGGATTGATTACTTGTTCCTTTTCTTTGATGATGACATTAATTCCTTCTACGTGATCAAGGAGGTATAGGAGGCAATAAGAATGGTGATGAGAGGTGACCTACTTGACTTGTTTATAATGGTGGTTGCAAGTCTAGCCATAAGAGCACTCATTGCCTCCATGATCTTCTTTTCCCTTATCTTGTAATTGGACCCACAAAGTTCATTCAAATCAACCATCTTTATTCTACACTATCTGATATGTGATGATCTTAGGGTTGAAGATTATCACGAGAGAGATTGTGCCAAGGATATAAATTTCAAGCGAATGAGTTGATTGATGATTCGATCATGATTGATTGTTGTTGAGGGAATTGTAATATGGGATGTGTATGAACAATTTTATTTGTTTATGTTTGGAATGTGAGAAAAAGCAAGATAAAAGACAAAGTTTGGGTAGGAAAACCTTGGAACAAGAAAACTTAATTCAAGTTTCTCATCTCAAAGTAAAATCCACCATAATTATAAAAGTGATTACAAAAGAGTATTTAAAGAAATAAAAACACCTACAGAGAGATTCTATCCTAAAATAAAACTCTCTATCTCATCATCATCTTTATTAACTCAGTGAAGCTCCGCTAAAACGGAATCTGGGGGTCAAGATGGGGGTACCCCTACCCAAGGGAAAAGGGTACGTCCGATAGACCCAAGAAAAACTGAAATTCATCTATGTGACAATAAAAACCGAATTTAGTTAGAATGCACCAAAACTGATATATGGACTAAACTCTCTATCTATCTTAGATAATAATAAATATAATATTCCTAATAACAAATATTAGAAAAATCAGAATTAATAAAAAAACATAATAATAACTTAAAGATATACTTGAGGAAAGTCTTAGATTCTTGTAAGATCTTGTACTGGTCTCAGTAAAACGTGATTTCGACCATCGTCTCGTTAGATTCTCATCTTGACGTCAACTGTGAAGTTTATATAATTGAATAAGCTTTCCAATGCATCTTGAATCACCTCGAGATCAAATTTCTAGCCAAAGATATGAACGTTTTACTGATCATTGCTCATAATGTGACGAGATCTTAAACTTCCGAAAAAATCTTCACTTTGATCATTTTCATTGGAAGTCTTGGACGTCTCATTTGATATTCTTCAAAGCATAATTTAACATGCTTTAAAACCTTCTTGAACTTGAAAGCTCGAGACCTTGGAAAAGGTGTGGTCTATGTCTTCGAGCACCTTCTTTGCAACCTTATCTTTCATGATCTTTTGATTGCTATCATTGTCCCCGCTTATCACTACTTTGTCTTCTGATTCATCAACTCTTTATGCTCCTCCATCGGTTCCCTCTAGAGGAACTTTGCTCCCACTTCACCCTCCCTAAAAAAATCTCTTCTCTCCATAATACTTCTTGGCTTCTCTAAAGTCGATCGCAATACTACAACCCCCAACCTTCATCTCATTCATCTCTTTGTCACCCTCTCTTTGTCACCACCTAAACTCAGCTTTATTGGCCTCTCTATAGCTTTTACCCCTTTCTTCATTACCTTCATCTAGTAAAACTAAGACTTATGCACTCCAATTGATACTTGATGATTAGCCTTTCCTGAGAGTTTTGAAATTTAAGAGGATTAAACCGCCATCATAATCAAGACGCAGTCATATATCCAAATCAACAAACATCAACATAATCTCACTAATTGAAATAAGAATCAATAGTTAAAAAAATGATTCTATTGTTAACAATATCAAGCCCAACTAGAACTACTTCTTTAATTGTCTAGATAGTAGTTACACTCAGTATTCTCTAATTCATGGAAATATCAAAGATCTTGATCCTGGTAGAGACTTCCTTATCTTAACAATTCAAGCTCAATGCTTTGACATGATTCACCTCCAAGGAGAAAAGGACTGCATAAATGAGATTATTATCACCACAAAGTTGCTTGATAAGTCAATGCGCGAGCTATCTAACATCTCCTAGTTGTAATATATAGAAGGGGCATTGCACTAAAGTGTTCTACAACTATATATAAGCTCATTCAAAATTACTTCGGGTCCCTTCAAATGATCACAATACAACTTTTGACACTAATGTAATATCTATTATTCTTGCTTACTACGTTTAATTAGTCGTCACTCCCTCCCTTTCCTCCACCTTTGATGTTACCCTAGGGGATGAAGAACCTCTTCGTACCCTTCACCATTAGCTTTCTCTTGCCAAACATATTGTAATAACCTTTAAGAAACCATATCCAAAATCATGGCTAAGTAATTCAAGGCTATCAACCACACTAGCATTTCCCTCAATGGAAGAAAATGGACAACCTCACCTCCATCCAAGACTTCGCTCTTAATTTTGTCTTCCTAGATGTTCTTGAAGGACACTTAAATCTTCATCTGAAAGTGTGTTCATGACTCTGATACCATGAAATTATTTCTAGATTTCTGTGAAAGTCGTTAATATTTATGAGTTTTGGATAAAGCGGCCCAACCCAAGCATTCATTTCCTAAAATTGATGCTAAGTCACTGTTTCATTGAAAGGAATTGAGTTTAAATACCCATTTTAGACATTACATTTCTGGACCATACTTTTGACTTATTTACAGAAAGTAACATAACTTTTACTAATCATCACTAGTCTCCACACAAGTTATGGTCAGCTTATATTGTTGTTGTACTTGATACATGTTCATGAGGACTAAAGTAAGAATATTGCAGAGATCATCAATCAAATTGGCCAATGTTAGAACATAATGTATGCTTAAAGCTGAATCTCTATTCTTAACAAAATTGTGCTAAGTGCAATTAACTTTTGTGACTGAGTTAAATGCTACTATCGATGAAGGATGATGGAAGTAATCCAGAGGTATATGAAGCACAAAGACAAAGATGATGCAGGGAAGCCTATTGATTTATCATTTATGCAACAGGTACTGCTTCATACTATTGCAAGTTTATTAAATTTCATATTTGAACATGTCATATTTGAGGCTGTGTTAAATTTTCCAAAAAGCCCTCTTTCATTGTTGGCATTTGCAATTGATCATGATTGCCACACTTTAGGTTTCTTATTACGTAATCTGTTTATATAGAGACTATATCTCTTAGAAAATAAAAAAAGGTTTTTGAAATAATCTAAACTAACCTAAAATACAAAAGATAATAACTAAACATAAAAGATATCATGCTAAAATTAATTATTATTTTATTCTTTCCTAATATATACCATTTTCTATTGCTTCTTTAGTTGAGCACATGAAGGTCAATTTCTAGAAAATCAATTTCCATGAAATGTGTATTTTTCGATATTTTATTCTATGTGATTTTAAAAATTGAGTTTGGTTAAAATTAACTTCTCAACCATCAAAAAGAAAACAACTAGTTTAGTAAAATGTGAAAAACCATGAGAATTTTACTTCAAATAACTATGACAACCTTGATCAATAAAGCTTCATTAATTTACACATGGGTAAATAAGAATTTGATAATAAAAAAAAGAAATAAAAAATATCTTAAATACAATAGTAGAACTGTAGAGGTGGTTGTAATTCCCCATTTTGGAGGAAGGACAACTCTTTTTTTTTCATGTAAACAAATAATACAACCTAACTTATATAAGCTTTTGTAGGTTGGAGATTCAAACTATTCCATATTGAGAAAGGAACTCTATGACAAGACCAAAGAGATAAGGTAACTAGGGAGAGCAGCAGAAAAGATAATTACCTTTCTTGAGATATTAATTAATATTGCTCCGTTTATATATTGATTTAGCAAAACCTAATTAATTTTAAGGGTAAATATATTATGTGGCAGCCAAATGAGAGGGGACCAGCTTGATGGTCTGGACATAGGGCAATTGTGTAAGATTGAGGAGAAGGTTGAAAAGAGTTTGGCTCGAATTCGACAAATAAAGGTCAATTGGATTAAATATGCTCTTTTAGCTATCTGGCTAGTTTGTTATGTGTCATGTTTAAGTTGGCAGATTATTTTCAGCAATCAATAGTTTAGTTTACCCTTAACATTTATAAATTTAAAATTAAAAAAGTTTTAAAAAATCTGAACTGTTAGCTAATTTTTTGAATCATTGTGATTTTATAACTCTACAAGTATTTGTACTTTGATCATGAATTTTTCATGCAGTTTAACAAGCTCCAGAAGGAAATAGCTTCTCTCAAGAAAAAGGTAATCTCTCTACATATACTTGATCATGAATCATTCTGATTTATAACTATTCTTCATAATTTATTTTAGAGGGATCTAAATAATTATTTAGCTAGGTAGATTTTTGCAAACTATGTTACATTTCTTGGGCAGGAGTACTCTTCATAATTTATTTTAGAGGGATCTAAATAATTATTTTATTTCAAATTGCTCTCTTTATCTTGTTATTGTTTGTACTTGTAAGCTGAAATGATACTCTTTTGTGGAAAAAAAAAAGATTTGGCTTTCATGAAACTAAATTGATGTTGTTGAATGCTGATAATTGTTGTCTGTTAAATCAAATTTAGAATGTGAGTAATGTATGGACGGAATAAGCTAGATTAGATATCAGAACTCAGAACTGAAAATTGCAAACTCTGAAGTTAAAATCTGTTTAGCAACGTACGTAACTGCAAATTTTTAGTGTCCCAACAGATACAATAAAGTGAAATCATCTATCAAATCTGCTTAGTTTTTTTTTTTTTGGAATGATTTAATGTTGTATTTAAAATGAGGAGGGCAGGATATGCAAAAGAATGAGCAAGTTCAAAAGGCTCATTATTAGAGCATCTCTGCTCACTATTTATTGGGCACCGTAGTCAAGTAGTGTAACTCTTTAGTCATTAGGGTTCTCTGCAGAACATGCAGTCTCATGTTGCTTGTACATTGTTGATGTTGGGTGGGCATAAGCTCAATGAGGTTTTATATAAAACCAATTGGAAATAGGAGGATCAGCTCAAAGACATATATACTAGATAAAGTTCGTTAAAACTCCCAATCTACACGAGAATAGTAATTGTTTTTCTAGTGAGTTTCATGACAACCCTCGCTCCTTTGTCTTGATTTAGTGTCTAATTTTCTTTTTGCCATCAAATGAAAGCCTGTATGGTTTTGATTTATCATGTCCTCTCGGCGTTCTCTTTCCAAGCCTTTTAGTATTGATGCTACTAATTCCGGTGTACAATAATCAAAACTCCTGCCTATCCTTGTTATTAATTAAATTGTGTGTACTAGCTAAAAAGGGCAAGATGGATGATGGAGTGTATATTTTGTAGGTGATGATGAACGGTACGCAGGGACACAAATCCTGCGAGAAGATGATCCAACAAGATCGTTTGGAATCCATCATTGTTAATGGCTCTAGTTACACTTCTGATCATTCTGGTTCTTACAGCAATACAATCCCTGACACTTCACTTACACTCGGGTACGCGCTTATCTAATCACTTGTACTTAAATATATTATATACATGTTTGTTCCATCTAGAAGAAATAAAAGCCCTAGAATTTTATGTATACATTCAATTGGCTGATTATATCCTTGTCTCAATATATATGGGACAAACTATGATCGATTATGATAATGTAATTAGGTTTGGAAATCCAATTGAGTCATCAATTGAATTTGCTGACATTTTGTTCTCTGCTTTTACTGTTTCTGGTATATGTTTACCACTTGAAGACCACCTACTTTTCGTGCTGAAGACTGAATAAAGAAGCCCGGGTTCCAATCCCGCAGATTCGTATGCCTCAATTTTGATTTGATGCCGTAGAAGAAATCTCATAATTGTGGAATATGTGATCGATCAGCTACCACTCCAGACCCAAGTTTAATTATGATCAAATTCATGATTAGTTTGATGGATATTTAATCCTGAACAGGTATACAGCATACTTGTATTCAAGGAGTTGCCATTAGAATAAGCTCAATTGACATAGTCTTGAGTAATTATTTAGAACTACTAGTTGTGTACGTAGAAGCTGAATATTATGTGTTGAGTAATAATGTGTAAGTTAATGATCTTCCATCCACTGCATTTGCATGGATATATTTTTGGTGCAAATTAAGCACCTTCAAAGTTCAACCAGCATATGAGGATGCACGTAGTGGTTCCAATGGGTATGGGCCCACCATTACTACTAGTCTAATACTACCCTAAGTGGGCCGGATTAGGAACTTTTGTAGGTTGCAAGAAGTTTTAGTTTTGATGGTTTCAAAGGTTAGTGACACATAAGTTGTACGTAGAGTCAGTGACATCAAATGATATGATAAATTCACTTACATGGACAACTAATAAGAAACTATTTTTGGAACGAATACGCAGATCGCATCGGATTGTTTAATGGTCAGTTGGAGTATCTATTTAAGGAGAAAATCAACACAAAAGAGTGAAAAAAATCAGAAGATTATGTTGAGATCATGGTGTGATATTTCCTATATGCTTTACGATAATTTCGGAAAGATCTTGTAGATTATGTGGGATGTCATTTCCTTAACCGAATAGGAAATGATATCACACGAAATCACTCTTCATCTAACTTAAATACTGCATTGTTTAAGGTTAGATGTTGAGAGACTTGAGCATAACTTTGTATAGTGTGAGAAGGAAAGGAGACTTGTTGGATCGTGACACGTTAGTAACAAAACACGGAACTAGCTATGTTCCTTGGGCAGCGAAAATAAAAATATAGAACACAATATTTAGAGAGAAAAACTTTTTACCCGACCAACAAGTCGTAGAAAGAAAAACCTCTACCCTTGAGTCTACTTCTCAGAGGATTTTCAACAGAATACTTTTATTAAGTTTCAACGATTACAAGGCAAGTCAAGTTCACTGGTAACTAAGGCACCAACCAAAGTTCAACCAACTAGACTTCTACAACCAAAAACAACCTAAATGGAAGTAACCTACTGACTTGAGTACTCACTCAACTTGTTGATTCTTTACCGGAAAAAGCCACACACACTCGAACACTCGAAAAGATCTCTTCTCATGTTCGCCATTTTTCAACCACACTTAACCCTAGCTATAACCTAGCTATTTATAAGAAATGTCAAGTCTGATCTCATACGTAATTCTTGTCTAATTGTGCTGATATTCCACTTAACAAATCCCACACTAATAGGAGAATGTATTGTTTGTGATTTGGATCCTCAACCATGTCGATTCTTTCCAAAACCGAATGATCTCAGGTTTCCTAGATAAGATCGTGCAAGCTTGATCTTATCCTTCCTTAATCTTCTCAAGAAACTGCCTACAACTGTCATATCTTTGTAGAAGATCACTCGCAGAAGATCTGGTAACTTGCCATAAATAGAAAGTCACGTTCCTTTTGAGATACACTTCCTAAAAAAGTCACCCGTTCCCTCCATTGTTCCTCACAATGTTCCGTCACTCATGACAATGTACCTGTTTTCCTGAAATACTTACATGCAGAAGCAAGTTATACCATCTAAGTTTGTTATCATCAAAACTAAGAGAAACCGTGGAACAATGAATGTTCCAACAATTTTCTCCTTTTTGATGATGACAAACCTATACAAAAATGCACATCTATAAACCAGCAAAAATATAGACTTAGAAAAAAAAAATCTTATGGTTCCCCCTTAACAAACACAATTGTTCCTCCTCATCATAGGTAACAACATATTCCCCCTTAGCCAAAGTTCCCTCTGTATTTCCTGGATAGAATGCATCTCTGTATTTTTTCTAACTTCTCCCTTTTGACATCATCAAATGGTTAACACCATCAATCAAAACGCAGAGCATATGAACAAATTTAGTTGTAACTTAAAATCATTCATAAACAAAAGATATTCGTTCCATAGATAATTGTTTTTTTTTATCACACCCAAAGAGAAAACATAAAAACATAAAAGTCATAACATCCAAGATAACAACTGAAAATTTTTGAGAGGGGCAGATATGCAGGGTAACAAGAGAAGGGTCTACATCATGGTTCCGAGGAGGTGGGATCAACAGAAGCAGTGGCAGTTTCTCTCTTAGCTAAGTAACCAATAATGGTACAAAGTGATAGAGCATATAGTTATAGGTTTTAAAGCATGTTTTTATTCTCTTTTCACGCATTTCTAGATAGATTTTCACCTTAATTCGTAGTTCAATTTTATTTTAGTTTAGTTCGATATCTACGCTCTTTCATATGGTGCTAGGAAAAAGTGCAAGGAATGAAGAAACCGTGGGAAGGTGTTGAAGTGTCAAGAACAAATGAACACGACCCAACAAGGCTGGGCGCGCTCGCTCACATGGGCTCGTGCTTGCGAGGAGATAGAAGCTACTGGAGGCTAAGCGCGGGGGAAAGGAGGTGGAGCGCGACCGCGCTCAGGGGAGTTTGACCGCATCTAGGCCCGCGTTGACCAGCGCTGATTTCGAGGCTTCGATTTATCTTTTAACCGACTTCTTGTTATTTTAGGATGTTTTTAGATTATGATATAAATACTTTTTAGGGTTTTATTTTGAGGGGGATTATTATTACGTCATTGAACTTGGAGAGAGATTGGGATAGAACTTGGGAGACAAACCCTAGAGAAGAATTTGAAGAGAAACCTGACTCTTTGTAAGTTTGATTCCTCTTTAATCTCGTTTTCTTGCTAATTTCCCATGTCCAACTAGTTAGTTGAAGTTGTATGCATGATTGCTTGTGATATTTGAATTATTTCAACTTGCCTTGACTAGATTGAATTACTCCATGCTTAATTGATTAAATTCGCTTAGGATTATAATAGCTTGATCACCTATTCTGATTTCTAGGTTGAATTGCAACTAGAATAACTTCATATACGGTGGAATTCGGTTACTCATGGATGAATCCTTTGATTAAACTTATATACGGTGGAATAAGGTTAATCAGAGGAGGAGAATTCAATCATAAAACTTCATGAATATACGGTGGAATTTATGAACGATGTTTCTATTGAATGCTTTGAACTAAAATTTGCATGATCAATTTGACATAGAAGGTTTTCTCGGAGAATTGGTTAAAAGGTTATTAAAGACGGTGCATATTAACAATTACGTTGAGCTTGAATTCCTTCAATTCACAATAAATTAGTCAAGGGAATTAAAATAAGAATAATCAAGGATCAATAATCATTTATACAATGGATACGAAAGTAGTTGGACGCTTTCTTTCTACTTGAAATCTCAATTATTTTACTTGTTTTGTTTTTGTTTTCCTAGATTAATAGCTTGAAATCTGAAAATCCCTTTTTATTACTCTAGAAATATTATTTAAACATTGGAAATCTGAGTTTCTGTGGTACGACCTTTGCTTTCACTATACTTTGGTTTGGAAATTAGGATTTTTCTTTGACAATGCTTTTACCACGACATAAAAGTGCTCGTCAAATTTGGCGTCGTTGCTAAGGACTCGGCTATTTCTTTGTGTTTACTTAGTATTACTATTTTTGGGTGTGAACCATTTGCATGGTTCATACCCGAGCTACTAATCCATCTCTTGTTGCTTTTGATCCAGATTTTGAAAGGACGATCTCTAGGTTGTGTCGTGAAGCTCGTGCTATCTTTCGTGAGTTACCGTTAGACCTAGATTCTCCCCCCTCTGATTCTGAGTTCGAAGGCATTCCTGCAATTGTAGAGATGGCTCAACAGACACTAAGACAGTTGACTGCACCTGATTTGGCTAAAAAAACATTGGCGGTGAAGATACTTGAGCTCTCTGACGGTGTCCAATTTGAACTGAAGTCTGGGTTGATTCACCTCCTTCCTCAATTTCATGTTGTTTGCTCTAGCATGAAACTAAAGGGCGTCATTGATGATCAAGTCAAGCTTAGAGCTTTCTATTTTTCCTTGAAAGAAGGAGCTAGTGATTGGCTTTACTACTTGGCTCCTGGCACTATTGAGACTTGGGAGCAAATGAAGAAGGCTTTCCTTGAGAGATACTTTCCTGCTACAAAGCTTTCAAGTCTGAAGAAGAGTATTAGCAATATTGAGTAGCTCCCGAATGAATCATTGTATGAGTATTATGAGAGGTTCAAAAAGCTAATCTCAAGTTGCCCTTATCATGGTTACTCCTAGTTGGATCTTGTTATGTACCTTCATGAAGGTTTATTGGATGAAGAACGATGACATGTCAACGCTGCCTGTGGAGGAAACATCCTGAATAAGACTCTGCTGAAGCATTTGAGCTCTTCCATGTGCTCTCTAAAGGCTCTCTCATTAATTCAGCAAGAGAGCTACAATGAAAGCTGCCCATTCCATTGATGCTAGTGCTTTACATGAGGAGGTGAGTGAGTTGAAGGCAATGTTCAAGCAATTCATCTTGGAGGACAACAACAAGTCAAAGCTTGCAGTTTCTTCTCCAACATCACTCACAAGACATATGCTTGTCCTACTCTTCATGCTCAAGAGGAAGAGGTTAATGCGCTTGGAGGTTATGTGCCACAAAAGCTAGGGTATGATCCTTATTAGAACACATAGAATCCAGGCTGGAAGGATCATATTAATTTGAGGTATGGGAATCAAAATCAACAATACGCTCCTCAAAACGGCCCTCAAGGCTTTAGACCTCCCTTTCAACCTCGGCCTGAAGCACCAAATCAAGGCCCTTCTTTGTCCACGGATGACATGATCCACACTCTTACCCAAAGCATGACCACTATGCAACAATCCATGGGACAATTTCAGCAAGAAACCAAGTCAAGCATCACCAACTTGGAGAATCAAGTGATCCAACTTACAAAGGCAATGAGTAAACTTGAAGCTAAAGATTCCAACAGACTATCCTCTCAAACGGAGCTCAATCCTAAGCAAAGCGTAAGTGCAATCTCGCTTCAGAGCGGTAAAGTGTTGGAGAACAAAGCCAAAAAGCAACCAATTTTGCATGACAACAAGGAAGAAGAGCACAAAATTTCAAAACTTGTACAGGTGCCCGAGCACGATCAAGAAGCCGGGAGCGCACTCGCGCTTGCAGACCCCACACTGCGCTCAGGCAACAAAAGCTCCGATAAGCTGAACGCGGTCAAAAATGGTGGGAGCGCGACCGCGCTCAAAGGGACGTTGCCCGCGTCTAGGGATCTATGCGATGAATCATCTAACCCTTCGACCTCGGCTCCCAAATCTTTTCCACTATTTCCTGAGGCCCTAAAGGAGACTCGCAAGATCGAGAATGACAAAGAGATCTTCGAGACATTTAGCAAATACGAGGTGAACATTCCACTACTCAAACTTATCAAGAGCATTCCTAGATATGCTAAATTCTTGAAGGAGCTATGCACGATCAAGCGGTATCAAAAGCTAAAGGGGAAGCAAAAGATCAAGGTTAGCGAGCAAATCTCAGCAGTTTTCCAAAGGCGAATGCCAAAGAAGTGCGGAGACCCAAGTATGTTCACTATTCCTTGCATCATAGGTGAAACTAAGTTTCATAAGGCTATGCTAGATTTGGGTGCTTCTATAAATGTCCTCCCTTATTCCATTTATGAATCTCTTGAGCTTGGTCCATTACATGCAACAAGTGTAGTAACTCAATTGGTCGATGGATCTAATGTTTACCCAAAAGGGATTGTTGAAGATGTGCTTGTTATGGTTGATAAGTTAATCTTTCTTGCTGATTTTTATGTACTTGATATGGAACATGATAAGCATGCAGCTCCAATTCTCTTAGGTAGACCATTCTTAAAAACGGCCAACACAAAAACTGATGTACGTAGTGGCTCATTAACTATGGAATTTGGCGGGGAAAGGGTTGAGTATAACATTGATGATGCCATGAAATTCCCTTATGATGACAATTCTCTTTGCTCCATTGATGTTTTAGATACTATTGTCCAAAATTTGTTCGATATTAATGATCATGAATCTACTCTTGAGAACTCTGTAGTTAATGATGATGAAGTGGATTTTATGCTAAATGATGACATGCAGGGAGTTGTAGCTGATTTGAACGCTCACTATGAGCGACCTTCCTTGCTATCGGGCTCTAAGCCCATACCATTGACATTTCCAAGCAAGAAGCTGGTAATTTCTGTTGTGCATGTCCCAAACATGGAACTCAAGCAACTACCGAACCACCTTAAGTAGACCCTTTTAGGTGAGGGAGAAACCTTGCCGGGATATCCACCACCACCACCACCAGAGGAGTAGAGTTTAGAGCATGCCAGCTCTTATGACGAGGTTAGTTTCTTTTTCTCTTTAACTTTATTTTACTTTGGGGACAAAGTAAAGTTTAAGCATGGGTGAAGGGGATTCTTTATTTTGTCATAAGTGCTTAGTTGTAGTTAGTTCATGTAGTTGCATTTGCATGTTTACATTATTGTTTTGCATTGTTTAAAAAGCTTGAAAATTCCAATAAAGCTTGAAAAATTCAGAAAATTTAAAAAAATATATATTGCATTCTAGGATTCATATTCCCCTGAGAACCACTTATTTGTTGAGTGAGTATGATTTCATATCCCATGACTTGTCGGTTATTGATGAAAGTTCTACAAAATTGCTTGATTATGGAGGAGTATGCATGAAAGTGGATATTTGAGTTATTTATGAAGTTCTATCCATTAATACCTTGTGAGATCTTTTGAGCCTTTTATATGCTTATATCTTTATGAAAATTCTTGAGTTTATCTCTTTGTTTGTTTAAACTCTAGAACTTGCGTTTAGATTCTTTTTCAAGACCACATTATATGTTTTAAATGCATGATGTAAAAGGGATTGAGACAATTTTCTTAGCTTATTTATGTCCGTATCTACCCTACATTATACCTTTGTTTTTGTAGCCCCAATGTTTTGAGCCTTATCCTTGATTTTTACCTCCATAAAATTTGTTCCTAGCCGAATAAGATTGACCCATATCCGGGAATTAGGATTTGACTAGGGGAGTTTTGAGAGTTATATGATGTGATTTGGGGTTTATAGTGAAGATTGAAAAGGGTGTAATTGAGAAGAATGTTGAAAAGATGATAAGGAAGTTAAGGATATTGGGAAATTTCATTGAAAATCTTATAAGAGAAAGTTTGGATTGATTGGTTGATTGAGATGAGTTTGGTGTAAAATTTGCAAATTTGTAAAGGATGAATCTCAAAATGGGGTTTTGTTGAAAGAAAAAGATGAGCAAAAAGAAATAAGTATTTGAATGTAAGTAGTGGGAAGAAAGGGAAAATACGGTGGTGAAATGCTTTGAGAGTGAGTGATGTTTTAATTTGGGTTTTAGTTTATTCTAGTTCCCGGATTTAGCACCACATGGCCAAATATGATCCCCACCTACTTGTTTACACCTTGGTCTCGTTACAACCTAGAAAAAGCCCTTATGATTTATGTTGTGCATTTGATCATTCGTGGTGGAGATTTAGTACACTGATGCAAGCATATGGTAGTTGGCATTCAAAGATGATTTTTGAGCGGAAACACTTACCTTTTTAAACACTTGAGTTATGAGTTCAAACACATATACCTTGGTGAGGGTTAGAATGGATTAATGACTTGGTTCGAAGCTTTCATTTTATGTATGTGATGATTTCATAGTTGAGTTTGAATCTCATCAATATGAATTGAAGTCATATCTTGCTTGTTTGTGGTGTGATTGATTTTATGTCTTGCTTGAAGAAAAACAAGGTTCAAGCATGGGGGAATTTGATAGAGCATATAGTTATAAGATTTAGAGCATGTTTTTATTCTCTTTTCACGCATTTCTAGATAGATTTTCACCTTAATTCGTAGTTTAATTTTGTTTTAGTTTAGTTCAGAATCTACGCTCTTTCATGCTTCAATGCAGGATTGAGTTGTTTGAAAGGCGAGCATAGTGTATATCAAGCCAAGAACCGGAACTATGGAGCTAGGAACAAGTGCAAGGAAGAAAGAAACCGTGGGAAGGCATTGAAGTGTCAAGAACAGATGAACACGACCCAACAAGGCTGGGTGCGCCCGCGCACATGGGCTCCTGCCCGCGAGGAGATGGAAGCTACAGGAGGCTGAGTGCGGGGAAAGGAGGCGGAGCGCGACCGCGCTCAGGGGCGTTTGACCACGCCTAGGACCGCGTTGACCGATGTTGATTTCGAGACTTCGATTTATCTTTTAACCGACTTCTTGTTATTTTAGGATGTTTTTAGATTATGATATAAATACTTTTTAGTGTTCTATTTTGAGGGAATTTATTATTACGTTATTGAACTTGGAAAGAGATTGGGAGAGAACTTGGGAGACTAAAACCCTAGAGAAGGATTTGAAGAGAACCCTAAGTCTTTGTAAGTTTGATTCTTCTTTAATGTCGTTTTCTAGCTAATTTCCCATCTCCAACTAGTTAGTTGAAGTTGTATGCATGATTGTTTGTCATATTTAAATTATTTCAACTTACCTTGACTAGATTGAATTACTCCATGCTTAATTGATTAAATTCGCTTAGGATTATAATAGCTTGATCACGTATTCTGATTTCTAGGTTGAATTACAACTAGAATAACTTAATATATGGTGGAATTCGCTTCTCTCATGGATGAATCCTTTGATTAAACTTATATACGGTGGAATAAGGTTAATCAAAGGAGGATAATTCAATCGCAAAACTTCATGAATATACGGTGGAATTTATGAACGATGTTTCTACTGAATGCTTTGAACTAAAATTTGCATGATCAATTTGACATAGAAGGTTTTCTAGGATAATTGGTTAAAAGGTTATTAAAGACGGTGCAAATTAATAACCACGTTGAGCTTGAATTCCTTGAATTCATAATAGATTAGTCAAGGGAATTGAAATAAGAATAATCAAGGATTAATAATCATGTATGCAATGGATACGAAACTAGTTGGACGCTTTCTTTCTACTTGAAAACTCAATTATTTTACTTTTTTTTGTTTTTGTTTTCTTAGATTAATAGCTTGAAATCTGAATCCCCTTTTATTACTCTAGCATTATTATTTAAACAATGGAAATCTGAGTTTTTTTGGTACGACCCTTGCTTTCACTATACTTAGGTTTGGAAATTAGGATTTTTCTTTGACAACTCTTTTACCACGACATAAAAGTCCTCGTTGGTTTGACAATGCCTATGGGAGCCGTCTTTTCCTTCTTGGAGGCAGGGGAAGGAGTCCGTTCGATTCAGGGACATGAAGAATCTAAGACGGAGAAGGATGGACTTGCTTCCTTGCCTTTGTCTTGCCTCGGCTCGTTGGTATGACCCACCCAGGTCTCAAGTGAACCGGTAATTTCTCCACCTTTTCTGGTTCTTCGGTGGGTTCATTGGGAGGTGAGTTGACCTCTTCTTTTTCAGTTTCACCCAACCCTTCTTTCCCTTTCTTTGTTTCAGCAGGTTATATAGAGGGAGTTCTAGAGGGAGCCATGGACGAATCTTTCTCCGTCTCCTCTGTCTTAGCAACCTTCTCACTTGGAGCCTCTTCAACAACCTTGGCTCCAATATCGGCGTCAAGATTAGATTGGGGTTGGAGCTTTGAAACGGGAGAAGGAGAGGAAAGTTTGGCCTTTTTTAGAGTTTCGAGTCGAGCTTGAATAGCTTTGATCTCGGAGGCATCGAGACCATCAAGGTTTAGGGCAGGGGTGTTTGAGGAAGACTCCATTGAAGCAGGAAAGAAGAAAGATCGAAGCATTGAAGAAGATTAGGGTTTGCAGAGGTAAAAGAGAGGTGCGGTGAAAAAAATGACCAAGAGAGAAGGGATTATAAAGCACAACTCTTGCCTTGTAAATTAAGAATACAATTGTCTAAAAATCTTCTATAATATCTCAACGGCTAAATCTTTCTATCATTACAATTTTTACACTTCCATCATGAGAAGACTGCAAAACGTCTTATCGTTCCCTGCAAGTTTACTGTTCAACGGTTGGAAAATTCAAAGCGCAGTCACAACAGCTAGTTCTCTATTCCCAGTCTGAGTAGTAATGGCATTTGTTCCTTTTCAGAGAAGAATCTTCAAATACAATCGAAAACGTTCCTCCAAAAATCAAGATCTCCGAGCCACTTGTTCCATTCCTCGTTACCATGAGTGGATAAAAAGGCTTGTTTGAACAGAAAGTGGTTCCATTCAAACTTTTTGAGGGCTTGAGATATTTTTGACATCCAAACAATTATTCACCGTTTAAAGGTAATCAGAAGGAGTTCATAGGGAATGTTTGTTTGGAGCAGGCTAAAGGACAACTTTATTACCAACCATCATTTCGGCTTGAAGTGAGGGATAGAATAGATCAAGTTGGTTATATTGGGCTAAAAGAAAATCTTGGATTTAATCATTTCAGTTTCAGTTCCTTTTAGCATGCAACACTTAACAATTTCTAATGTATATGATATCAATGCATAGAGGAAAAATATAAGCCATTAGAAAACATGTCAAATGATACGTAGTTCCCTAAGTAGTTACCTCTTTAGCCAGACATTGAGGGAATAGAGGATCGGGACTTCTTTACTCCAAAGAAATCATTCCTATCAACATCCTCAGATGCTCATAGGGTTTTCTGTCCAGACCCTTGGTGAAATATCCGCCACTTGATTTTTAGTCCTATAATGATCCATATTAATGAAACCTCGTACAACATTATCTCGTAAGAAATGATGTCGAATGTCAAAATGTTTAGTTCTAGAATGATGCACAGGATTCTTGGAGATATTGATGGCACTTGTATTATCACACATGATGGGTATAGTTTCAAGAGACATACCAAAATTGACAAGTTGTTGTTTTAACCACAAAACCTGGGAACAACAGGCGGCTGATGCGACATATTGAACACCTTCTTCACTCCTTGGATGAAACTTGTCTAGCTCGTCTTTTCCGTTATTGTGAACAAAACACCTGCATCCAAAGACTTTTAAGTGGGAAATATTTGGTTTTCATCCCCTAATTAGTTCATATGGAGTTTTAGAAAAATTGGAACGTATGGTTGATCGATTTGTGATGTAGAAAGCGATACTGAATGTCTCAGCCCAAAAGGATCGAGGCAAGTTACTTGCCAACATCATAGTACGAGCCATGCTTTACAACGTTCCCTTCTTTCTTTCTGCTACGCTATTTTGTTGAGGAGTCCTTGACGCAGAGAAGTTCTAAGACACTCCATGTTCCTCACATAAGCTATGAAACATGGAATTCTTGAACTCTGTTCCATTATCCGATCTGATAGCCTTCAGTTTTTGTCCTGTTGATGCTTCTATCTTCTTGATCCACCTTTTGAATGCCATGAATGTCTCGTCTTTAGAACCTAGAAAGAGAGTCCATGTATATCTAGTAAAATCATCAACAATAGCAAAAACATACCTGCTACCTCCATGACTTTTCACGCACATAGGACCACACAAATCCATGTGTACCATCTCAAGAGGAAGAGAAGTGTTGATCGACAGTTTTGGATGAAAGGATAATTTGCTTTGTTTTCCTTTGACGCACTCTTCACACAAGCTTTCCTTTTCTGCAAGAACTTTAGGAAGTCATATCACCAGATTTTGAGAGTAGAGTTTGTGGATTCCTCAATGATTTGCATGACCAAACCTTATGTGCCAAAGATCAGTCTCATCGACAACTATAATAAAACATAACTCTTCTTGTGGTTGGAAACTTGAGTTGACAAAATAAACATTATTGCGCCTCTTTCCTTTCAAGACCACAAGACTTGAATTTTTGTTCTTGATTGTACATCCATCTAAGGTAAATGATAACTCATTGTTCCCTTGGTCATAGAGTTGAGCAATACTCAACAGATTGTAACCAAGACCTTTCACCAAGCTCACGTCTTTAACGCTAGTCTTTTCATTCAGCTTGACTTCACCTGTTCCAATGATTTCTCCTTGATTATTGTTGCCAAAGGAAATGTTTCCTCCAGCGTTGTTCTGAAGTGAGGACAGAATACTCTCATTCCCTGTCATGTGACATGAACACCCACTATCAAGGATCCAGAGGATGTTCCCCCTCACTTCAACCTGTAAGAAAGAAATCACGTTTTAACGACCCATGCTTTCTTAGCTTTCCCGGGTCGATTAGCAGAGCACACATTGAACTAAAGTAGCTTTGTGTGGACTCTTGGAACAAGAAGCAATGTTTGAGGGATCAACATGGTTTTTCCCTTTTTCAGTTTTAGATTGTTGCTTCTTATTGGACTGGTTAGCTGGTCTTTTGTTGTTCTGATGAGATTTGTCATTCCCTTGATTTTTCTTACTAGACCACTGTTTCTTGTTGTTCCATGTGTTCTGTTTTTGAACTTTTTTGTTAGACATCTCTATTCTAACCCTATAGTCCTTTCGGACATGACCTCCCTTACCACAGTAAAAGCACACTCTATAGCATTCACCAAGATAGCGCTTAGGATGGGGCTTTTGGAGGGCTCTTTCCTTAGCACGTTCTTTTGAAGGAACTTTGTGTTGGTTCCCTTAAGACTGTATCAAAAACATTTTATGAGCGGTTTTACCAGTGTACCACTCAAGATTCCCATTTATCCCACTTTCAAGAATTTTAACCCGTCCCTCTAGATCAATTATCTCTAGCAAATTGAAGTTCCCTTGATTTCCTTTCCATCTTTTCTTCAAAGCTGAGATCATCAGGAGGATATTCAGATTTATCTTTAGTAAAACCAATACCAAACTTAGCTGGGTTGAACACGACACGAGTTCTTTTGTCAAGATCTTTTTCAATTTCTTCCTTTTTGATTTTACGATCAAGCAAGTCAGACCTAACTACCTAAGTTCATTATTCGTTTCAGTGAGAGTTTTGAGTTCATCTTTCAGACTATCACATTCATTACAGAAAACAACACTAGGAGCAGTTGACTTTGATAGTTTTTCTTCAAGATTAAGACATTTCTCATAAGCAGCTTCTATTTCATCTTGCATTTCCAAATTGTCTTCAAAAATCTTTTTAACAAGAGCGACATGATCAGATTGTTTAACATTATATAACCCAGCAAGAAATTGTTCAGGAGTTACCTCTTGATCAACATCTTTAGTCTTCAGAGTCATGGCACAGACCTTCGATTCAGATTCATCATCTGAGTCAATATCCCATGCAGCAATGTAGCCTTCTTCTTCTCGTTCGTAGACTCATTAACTTTGAGAAAACTCTTAGCATAATGACCATTTTCTTGACAGTTGATGCAGGTAACGTCCTTGATCTCCTTCTTCTCGAAGTTCACTCTTTCCTTCATGGCGCTCACCTTGCTTCTTACCTCTCTTGTAGAGTGATCTCATTGCCTTGGTTATGAGATCCACATTAGAGTCCTTCTCTAACTCATCATCTTCCCTTCCAACAGTGATGTTCTCAATGGCCTTATCCATCTTGAGAGTACCCTTGTTAGAGCTTGAGGCACCATTGTTGTCATTCTCATAGCGCTCATAGTCCGTCAGCTTTCCAAAGATCTCATGAAGCTTGCAAGTCTTCATGATTGGATTTTCTCTGAGTAAGCCTCTAGTAACAACATACTTGAAGTTGTGATGGATTTCTCGATATCCAGATGATTGATGCGATTCACGAAAGCCTCAAATCAAGATTGATATGTGGCAATGGTTTCTCCATCCTTCATCTTGAAGTTGTAGAATTCCTTCTTAGCCCCCTTTTGGTGGCCTTCCTTTAGATCCACGCTTCCAATATGCATCTGTTCAATAGATTTTCATGCATCCAGAGCGGTTTTGCAGTTAATTACCCTTTGTAGATTTTCAGGGCCCAAAGCATTGTTCATCAACATCTTTGCTTTGAAGTTCTTCTCCATCCCTGTCCATTCAATTGGACCCCACTCGAACTTTTTGTTCTTTTTGTCCGCAGGAATGACATAGTCTCCATCCTCAATGACTGACCATGCCTGAAAGTCATTGCTCTTGAGCCACGTTTCGAAGAGAATCTTCTAGTGGTCATACTCTCCAGCAACAAGCAGTGGAGGCTTGTTGTTTCCAATCTCGATGATGTGAGTGTTCTTTCTACTCATCTTGTATTCCTGCACTAACACACAATCTAGAGCAAACCTCCTCTAATACCAATTGTTGGATCGTGACGCGTTAGTAACAAAGCATGAAACTAGCAATGTTCCTTGGGCAGTGGGAATAAATAATAAAGAAAAAAGTATTTAGAGAGGAAAACTTTTTGCCCGACCAACAAGTCGTACACAGAAAAACCTCTACCCTTCAGATTCCTTCTCAAAGGATTTTTAATAGAATACTTTTATTAAGTTTCAACAATTATAAGACCAGTCAAGTTCTCTGGTAACTAAGAGCAACCGCAACAGGTTCTCTAAATATTTCTCCAAATTGGGGAAACAAAATACATTTTCTCTAAAAAATATTTCTTCTAACTCCAACAACTTCTCTATTTTAGAAAATGCAATATTTATTATTGTATAATAATTTATTTATTTATTAATCAAGCCAATCATAAATCTTTTTTACCCTCTCTCTTCATTATAGAGAATTGTCACATTCCCTAAATTTAGGGAAGAGACTTAATATTTTTGCCTCCTTCCCCATTATAGAGAACAAGATGGGGAAATTGTTGGACTAAAAACTTGCCCCTGCTTCCCCAAAAATTCAATTTCCAAGAATTTAAGGAAGTTGTTGGGGTTGCACTAAGGCACCAACCAAAGTTCAACCAACTACTTCTACAACCCTAAATATAAACCTAAATGGAAGTAACCTATTGACCTAAGTAGTCACTCAACTTGTGGATTCTTCACCGGAAAAAGCCACACACACTCGAACACTTGAAAAGCTCTCTTCTCAAGTTCGCCTTTTTTAACGACACTTTAACCCTAGCTATAACCTATCTATTTATAAGAAATGTTGAGTCTGATCTCATACGTAATTCTTGCCTAATTACGCTGATATTCCACTTAACAAATCCCACATTGATAGGAGAAAGTATTGTTTGGGATTTGATCCTCAACCATGCCGATTCTTTCCAAAACCGAATGATCTCGGATTTCCTAGATAAGATCGTGCAAGCTTGATCATATCCTTCCTTAATGTTCTCAAGCAACCACCTATAACTGTCTTATCTTCGTAGAAGAACACTCGAAGAAGATCTGGTAACTTGCCATAAATAGAAAGCCACGTTCCTTTAGAGATGCGCTTCCTAAATCCGTCACTCGTTCCATCCATTGTTCCTCACAATTTTCCGTCACTCGTGACAATGTACGTGTTTTCCCGAAACACTTACATGAAGAAGCAAGTTATACCATCTAAGTTTGTTATCATCAAAACTAAGAGAAACCATGGAACAACAAATGCTCCAACAAGACTTGTGTGTGGGATTCGTGCAAGTGGTGTAGTCGAGAGTTCTTAGGAATAACATGATACTAAGAGTGTGAGAGACAAAGGTAGAGTGTGGTTCAAGGCTGTGGGATTCAACTGGTACATGGGAGAGCTTTGCAAACACTCACGAAATCAATAGAGTGAGTCTAAGTACTCTTGAAATCTGACCAAGTGAGAAGTTTGAAAGGGAGTGGTTTTTTTCTAAGTAAACTAGTTGGTTTATAAGGAGTTTCCACTATACATCGTTGTGTTGTTTCAAATCTTGGTAACATACTTTAATGTGTGTTCATTCGTCTTCATATTAACTCAAAGTCAACGACTTCGTAAGAGTCGGCAATTCGTTGGAGTACTAACGTTCCTATAATAGTGTAGAAACTTAATTAAGTGGATCAATGTATGATAGCACAAACAAATAAAGAGTAGTTTTTGCTAAAATTATAATGCAGTAATGTTCATGATGTCATTGTCAAAATGCATCTCACTCAATACCTGCAATGTAACTTTCTCAAAATTCAACATTATGCTCACTCATTTTCACTCACCCCTTTTCATCCTTGAAAGTCTCATAACAAATCAAAAGAATCTCTGATATTATCTATTAAACACAAAATGCACTTCAACTCTTCACCTCTTTTAATCATTCTCCCTCTCTTTCTTCTTTTTTACTCTTTCTTTTTTTTTTTTTTTTCTCGCTGCCTCGTTAAGGAACCCATATCAAGGTCGTTAACGAGCTTCCGTACACATTCTTTCTCTTCTTTTCACTTCCATTAAAAACTTTATTTTGTGCATTTTTTTCATATCAAGAGACCTTTCTTATTACATGTAAAATCAAGAGACTTCCAATCTACCCTTCCCAAATACCCTTCAAATTAAAAACAAAATATAAGCAACTCCTCTCCTTTTAACACATCACAAAACTTACCTCTCCAATCTAAGTCCTAATTCCCGGATAGGGTCAAGCTTATCTCGGCTAGGAAATAATTTTTGTGGAGCTAAAAATAAAATGTTTCAGGCTAGAATTGGTTATCAAAAAGAAGGAATAATGTAAAGGTAGATAGGGAATAATAGGGCTTATGAAAATAAGTTCTCCATCATATGATCTTTACAAGTAATGAACTAAAAATCTTATAAGGGTCTCAAGAAATAGATAACCATCACAATTCCAAGAGATAATATGCATATAGAGAGTAAATCACACAAGAAAAGAAGAGGGATTTATAAATGTTCTCCCTATATGGCCAAAAATACTCACAAGGTAAATTTTGTTGGATTGCATCATCTATGCTATAAAGTATATGTGCTCAATTTCATCAAATGCTATCTTCTTCTAAAACCAATAATTTCAAGTTGAGAATCCGGCTATACTTTTAAAGACATGCTTGCAAGGAATTATATGATTAAGTTAGCGATTGCTATCATAGAACTTAAGAAGGGATATCTATCAATTCTAAAACCCTTTTTTAGATTTTTCAATTTTTTTCGATTTTTTTTAATTTTTTTTTAATTTTTTTTGACATAAAGTAATATAAAACACATAAACAGCAACACATAAACACCTAGGACATAAGTTTTCTACTTTCTCCCACCACATACTTAAAATTACAGTGTCCCCACTGTAAGAAAAATAAGAAGAAGGAAAAGAAATAGAAAAGAAAACAACAAAAGATTAAAAAGAAAAAGAAAGACATAAAAACTTACAAAGTTGTAAAAGTGGAAACAAGGAAAAACTTTATCGTCAGGCTGAATCAGCGGTTCGGTGGAGGAAAGTAGTGCTCGAAGTTCCCCATGAAGTCGTACATCGTCCTCCAACGCTCAGCATCCTCCGCCTCTCTCTGACGCTGCCTCTGATCCTCCATCGACATGCGAGCGGAATAGATAGTTTCCCATCTATCCATCCTCCTATGAATGTGATCCTGCTGGAGGTGAAGTTGCTGCATCCGTGCAGAAAGATCCTCGGCCCATGGTGGTGGTATACTCGATCCTGTGTACTCGGGCTGAGGAGGTGGTGGGTAGTGAGGCTGGAAATGGTCTTGATACATCACCGGGTTGTAAGGCATGAGTCCATAGGCATGAGGGTCGACAGAAGCTGGTGGTGGGTCGACAGGAGCTCTCGGCACCTCGTTAACGAAGCTGGGTGCCTCATTAACAGTGTTGGGATGGGGCTGGAAGTGGTCGTTAACGAGCCTGGTGGGCTCGTCAACGAAGATGTTGCTCTCTAAGACCTCTGTGTCAATGTCTTCTTCCTCGAAATTTAGCTCCTCAGTGTCGCCCTCGGTGTCGGCCTCTTAAGTGTCGTTGCTTACTACCTCGGTGTCCTCTTCTTCATCTTCATCTTCATCTTCATCCTCATCCATGGCTTCTCGCTCAAACCGGGATTCACATGGCCTAAGCGAAAGCTCGTCCTTCGGTTTAGGTTCCAATGGGTAGGCATGTCCCGTCCACGCCTCGTACCAATTCGATACGTAGAGAAGCTCGAACTTGTCGAGGGTGGGTATAACGATACGATCTTGAACCTTCACCTTGAATCCTCCCTCGGCTTGAATGAAGACACCGGAGCTATACCAATAATTTTTGTTGAGGAGTTGGGCGTGAGCCGGTGTGTAGCGGGTGAGATCGACTCCAAGATTCTTAGCCAAGAGGCTAACCAAATTGCCACACCAAACCTCCTTGGACTTGGTTGATTTTCCGATGTAGTAAAGCCATTCGTACCCCAAATTCAAGGGGCCAGGCTCCTCAAAAAGGATGGTGCGGAAACGAGCAAGTTCCGTCCTTGTAGGCCGATTCAACTCTCTCTTCGGCCAAAATGTCGCGGCGAGGACTCTAAGAATAATCCTGAAGATGGGGTTGATGATTGTTGCCCCGGATAACGCCGCGGTGGAGAATTGAACCTCCCCGGTGATGTAGCTCCAAGTGCGGGTCACTTGTTAGTCCTTCAAGCTATAATCTCTAGACGGGTTTGGGAGCTCTAAGATTGCGTTGAACTCCGCCATTGTAAAGTCACGGTCCTCGTTACCGAGCCGGAAGCGGATCCGTCCCGCCGAGGTCTTCGACGAGAAGTTGGTCTCCAAGGTGGCCAAGAACTCGGATGTGAGGGCCGGATAATGTGGCAAACTCTCTTGCTTCAAAAGATGGGCGGCTCCAAGGATGATGAAAGCGTCTTTGACATCCGTGTAGATCCCCGTGTTGACAGCGCTTGACTTTGAGAACCATCGGGTGTAGTGGTCCTTCTCCAGAAAATCTCGGTAATGCCGTACTTGGCTTTGAGTGCTCAAGATCACATCATCCACTCGAGGTGGAGATGGGGACCTATGGTTCCTCCTTTTCTTCTGAGCTCAGGTAGCGGGTCTTCTTGAACTTGCCATGGATCCTACAAAATAATCAAGACTTTTCCAAGATAAGATCCACTCAAAAATAGATAGGTACGAGACCCCATACTTGGTGTCGAATTAACCTCGGAATTATGCGTTAACTACCCAATTGGGTCGTTTACGATTATGGGCTCGGATTGATCGATGAAGCATTGCAGGGTCGTTAAGGAGCCTGGGTGGGTCGTTAACGAGCCGCCGAGAACAAAAACCAGAATTTCCGATTTTAATCTACCTTAAATTAAAACACAAATCAAGCATGCAATCTTCTATATTTTTCCATCGATCCCTCAATCGGGTATAAGCACCCCATACTTGCTCGATTACCCATCCCGAACATGCTAAAATTACCCAAAATTTTGACATGCAAAGTTCGAACTTTAAGATTTAGAACAAGAAAAATTCATGCTTTCCTAACTAGAGTGTTGCAATAGATAATCTAACATGAATAATTCTTCCTAAAAAATGAACAACTAAGCACAATCAAGAATTTTTATGAACAAAAACCAAGCATGCAAATCGACCTTTCTAAGAACACGATTCAAGACACGAAATTTTGACCCTAAAGACAATCAATCATGCAATTTCGAGCAAGGGTTTATAAAATATACCGAAGAAAATCGAGAAATTGAAGAACAAGGGTCGGAATCGGGGTGGTTAACGAGCTTGTGTCTCGTCGGTGATCGGTTTTCGGGCTTCGGTAACGACGACCTCTCGGTGGTCGGTGGAGTGAAGGATTCCGAACCGGTGGGAGAGAAGGGAGAGGGATTTCGAGCTTCTTGAGAGAAGTATGAATTTGAGAGAGTTGTGGTAGATTTGTGGAAGGGGGTAAAAGGGGTTTTTATAGGAGGGGAAAGGGGTAGAGGTGGGCGGCGGCTAGGGTAAAAGATAGGATAGATTAGGTTAAAATTCTTACCTGCCCCGTTTCTTGACGATTCGGGTCTTCGAACCGGGTCGTTAACGACCCTGGGTGGGTCGTTAACGAGCTACCGTAGCCTTCTTGGAGTGATTTTTCGATCCCTTCTCCTGAAATCTTATTAGCTAAAAAAAATTCTAATATCTATCCTAACTAAAACTAAAAAAACAAAAGAAAGCTAAGAAATAATCTAAAAAGAAAAAGAAAATAAAAGAAAAGCTAAACTTATTCTAAAAGCGGGCTGCCTCCCGTAAGCGCTATTTTTAACGTCGTTAGCCCGACGAGCTCCCTTTCTAGTCTCATGGTGGTTCATTTGTATCCATGTTGGGGTCTTGAGGTACCCCTCTCGTAGCCTTACAGCCTCTGTGTGCTTGAGTTGCTAAATTAGGGCCCTTTTCTTCCATTAGTACACTTGATATCCCTGGATTGTCAATGTAGTCCGATAGCCAGGGTGGTTTGGACTTTTCTGTAATACATATAGTAAGGATTTTGTTAAACTCTTGCACGTGGGACTCAGTGATCGGCAAATGAGGCTCGGTAGGGATTGTTGTGTCAAGTTCAGGTTGAGTCAACTCGATTTGTGCAACTCCAACTGGGTCGTTGGCTTTTTGACCCAAGTTGAATTCCACCCGTTCTTCTCCTATATCAAAAGTGAGGATTCCCTTCCGCACATCAACCCTTGCTCCTGCCGTGGCTAAAAATGGTCGCCCGAGAATTATGGGTACATGAGGGTCTTCAGGCATATCAAGGACGATAAAATCATTCGGTATAAAGAATTTCCCGACTTGAATAGGATAGTCGTCCACCATTCCTGTGGCTTTGACACTTGACCCATCTGCCATGTACAGATTCATGTCTACTGTAGTGGTCCCATATTGGCTTTAGACCAGATTGAGAGCGGAACAAGACTAGCACTGGCACCTAGATCGCATAATGTCTTGAACTTGGGGTTGCCTATGCCGATCGTTATTGCAAACCTTCCTGGATCTCCTAGCTTTTCCGGTAGAGCTATCGATCTGACTTCATCCTGTAGCTCTGTAATGGACCTTTTCCTGCTAAGACTATCTTTCAAAAATTTTGTGTAAGCCGGCATTTCGCTTAGGGCCTCAGCAAATGGGATGGAAATATTAATGCCCTGAAGAATCTTCACGAAACGCTTGAACTTACTCTCAGTAGAGTCCATAGATTTCTTAGTTGGAAATGGAAGAGATTTTACTATTCTCGGAACCAAGTTAGGCTCGAGAGGTGAGAGTACCGGGTCGACACTGGGGTCGATTGATGTCCTCGGTTGGTCGTTACCGGCCCTGGTGGGGTCGTTAACTACCCTGGAATTGAGAGGGAGGTTAGGTTTAGAGAACTTACTCGTGGTAGGGTCGTTAGGAACCCTCGGAGCCTCGTCATCCTGGTTTGTAGGCTCGGTATTAGATCTCGCTGGCTCGTTAACGAGCCGTTTTGTGAGGTCTTGTTCCTCCTTCTCTTCAGCTTGAGCTCTCCCCGGTAATGTCTTCCCACTCCTGAGGTGTACCGCTGCTATTTGGCCTCTAGGGTTCTCCTCGGGGCGGCCCGGGAGTTGCCCTTGTGGTCTTGGAATCCGTGCAGCTAGGTCCCCTAGTTGGGAATCAACACTCCTCTTCCAAACATCAAACTCTCCCCATCTTTTATCTTGTCGGTTCAGTTTAACTTGAACGTCATCAACTTTGTTGTTCACTCCGTTAATGCTCTCCTTTATTTCCTGAACCCATGATGGCGTCTCCTGATGGCCTGGAGGTCGATATGGTGCAGGTCGTCTATCTGGTGCGGGCCCTGCGTAGTTTTGACTTGTATTCTGATTGCCCCATGGTTGATAGTTGTTCGACCTGTCATTATAATTAGGCTGGTTCCTGTATGGTCCTCTCATATAGTTCATCTCAGCTATTATCTCAGCGGTTCTAGCCTGCTCAATGTTAGTGCAAGCAGAAGTACTATGTGCAGAAGAACCACATTCTTGACATGATTGAGAGGATTTCAGAAAACTTACCTGTTTCCTCAGACGGTTGACCTCGTCTTGTAAGAATTGATATTTAACATCTGGGTCAACTTCTTCTCGGTTGGGTATATAGAGACGTTTTTGAGTTTGTGGAGTTTGATGGGTTCCGTACATAGCATCGTAATTAGCCAGCTTATCCAACAGTTCCCACGCCTCTGTCGGGTTCATCTCTATAAAACTGCACGCAGTATGCGTGTTGATGCGGTTCTTGGTCTTTGTGTTGATACCCTGGAAAAAGATTTCTTGCAAAACATATATAGGTTTCCCATGAGTAGGGCACTGTCTAAGAATCTCTTTGAATCTTTCCCATGTTTCAACAAATGTTTCATTAGGCAACTGGTGATAGAAGGTGATGCATTTCCTCAACTCCGTTGTTTTAGCAGGAGGGAAAAACTTTGTAAGAAATTTATCATACAAAGCTTTCCAAGTCCTGATAGACTTAGAAGGTAGGCTCTCCAACCAGTTCAGGGCCTTTCCAGTAAGAGACCATCTAAAAGCTTTTAACAGAACATATTCTAATGAGACACCTTCAGCAGCTATGGTGTCACATAAATCAAGAATGTTTCTAATATGCTCCATAGGGCACTCAGCAGGTTTCCCTTCAAACTGAGCCCGTTTGATTAAGGATATAAATTCAGACTTGATCTCAAAAGGTTTCTCTATCGCAGGAAGCACAATAGGAGATTCAGGCACCCTCAGTTCCGGATGCATGTATTGTTTGGCATTCCTTGGATAGGCATGTAGCTCTTCTTGTAAACGAGCCTTGTCAGCTCGTTGACGCTCAGCTTCGGCGTCTGCGCCGTCCTTCTCGGCTTTCAGTGCCTCCATCTGGGTCCGGAGGATCTCTAACTCTCGAGCCATCTCTTCTGCTGTGGCCATGGCTCGGTTTTCTCGGAGTCGACGGTGCAGGGAACGTTCGGGTTCTGAGTAATAACCGGTGTTATCAAACTGAAGCCTTCGTCATCCTAACGGCATACACTGAGAAAAACAGACAAAGAAAACAAAAATTAAAAACAAAAATGGGGTCGTGCTATTCCCGAACCCAAAGATAAACTAACAAACTCGTTGCTTCCCCGGCAACGACGCCAATTTGTTGAGAGAGGGTTTCTTGACAACAAATAAATTTATAAGTCAAGACCCCGCTGAGTATAGCCGAGTCAAGATCGTTCCACAAGAAGCAAGGTTGTTCGTTTATCAATCTACTAAAAAGCAAACAAAAACAAATAAAAACACTCACAAGCAGCCTCGTTAACGACGTTGTCAGGGTCGTTAACGAACCACCGAACACAAGAACACTTCAAATAACGACCTAATTAAAATCTAATTAAATTCGGTACCGAGGCAAGTACTCAGCAACGAAAATTCACTAGAGATAATTCAAATAAAACAAAGATCTAGGCTTTAGGGACACCACAACATAACCATGCATAAAAACTCGTAAGAAGATAAGATCATGCCTTTAAACAAATAGAGTCATCAACTTTCGTTGACTTAGCAAGTAAATTAACAAACTTTCGCATCCTAATTCACTTAATTGCTTGTTTTGGATCTAAAGCTTGAAACTTTCGTATTCAAACAATATCAACCTTCAAGTTACTTACTTTCTCTTTCAATCAAGTTAAAAACCTAAATTACCTTAACTTTCGTTTCGGCATAAGCACAACAAACAATTCTCAATAAAATATAAAAGGCATTCAACACACAATCTTACTCATCAAACATGCTCAACTATGTCGGGCTTAACGCCGATCCTAGAAAAGAAAACTACTCACTAATCATGACTAAGAAACCAATAACTTCAATCAAAGGAAACACAAAAACAAAACAAAACTCAAATTAATAAGAAAATATCGTCTTACAGAGATTCAGAAGAAACCGAAAACATCAAAATACCGAATCAAAATCACAACTAACGATCCCGGTGACTGTCGTCTACCGAGCCTCCTTGATCCGACTCCGATCCGACTTCGCCTTTCTCGGCCCTTCGAAAATCTCTTCTAAAAGCTTCCCTTCTAAAAAAACCTCTCTCCTTTCTATGCTAGATAGAAGGATATTTATACTAAAAAGCTAAAAACTAAAAAGGCTAAATGATATAAACTTTCCTAAAAAGATAGAAACAAACCCTAAAAGATAGAAATAAAATCTAAAAAGATATTAAGACCTAAAATACATATTCTAATAACCCCAAAAGATTCTAAAAAGATACTCAACCGACACGGAAATAATTTCCTGCTCAGGATCGGTGAATTATAAAATAATTACTTCAAATCTTCTCCTTCGTGGCCTCGTTAACGAGCCCTCACAGACTCGTTAACGAGCCTGGGCTTTGTTTTCTTCCACACTTCCTCTTGTAATCGTAAGCTCTGACTTCTTAAGTCTTGTACTCCTCCGTCTTTCACTGTAATGCTCCAAATTCAGCTCCATATAGCTCCTTTCCTTGCTAAAACCTACAAAATACACAAAATAGCGTAGCTTCCACTCTTGTCATAGAAATATGCAAAACTACCTAAAAACACTCAAAACTAATCCTAAACTTAACAAAACTAAACCTAATAAGCAAAGAAAACCTACTAAAAACTATACTAAAAATGCGAACATCAATTCCACTGTGAGAGGTTCGGTCGGTTCGCGAGAAGTTGATCTTGACATTAGGATTAAAAAATTGATTGCCATGAAACATTTCTCAGGTGGTTTGACCATAGTGAAGTTTTGCAATTCTCCAGATTTGGTTAAAGGATGAGTCAGTTTCAGTTGAGGACTTAAGAGGAGGATTTCTAAAATATAACTGCTTGTGATACAAGCATTGTGAATGGTGTAAGTAATGATGTAAAGTTAACAAATGTCCAATAGGGTGTATGAAGTTATTGGGAAAGAACCTTTATCGACTAATTGGACCGAATGTAGGGGTCTTTATCAATGATACCTCTGGTTAATACCAGACCTGAATGAGCAAGCTTCCCTCTTGAAGATTGCTTTGATGATTAAACAATACCGGTGGCGTGTAAGGCTCATGGAGAATAATTCATATAAACGCGAAGCTTGTTGCGAACAAGTGACTCAAATCAAGAAAATAAGAATTGTTTTAGAGAGAATCAACGTTATAACATGTTAGAAGTACCTTTTAAAAGAGGAATGCGTCACAAAAAAAAATGTGGAATTGAAATTAAACTTTGGTGGGGCATAAGGAAGACTCCTATTGTAAACCTCCATTGAACAAATCAAGTGCAATTAAGGAAATCGCTTGGAAGTTAGGTTACCAAAAGAGTGGTGCCTAGTTAAAGGGTAGGATGATAGTATACTCCAACCGCCTATACTACAAGATCGTGAGAGATATGTAAATTTTAATAATGCCTCAACTATTAAAGATGTGTCATGGTGGAGAAGGGTGAGTTATCACCTATGTATTTGGAGAGAGAAATTTATAGAGCCATGTGAGCAGGATCAAGAAAAAAATAACCAATGACCAAACCCAAGGGATTGGAAACGACTAAATTCGGTATATGCTAAGTTTGGATAGACAAACACCAACTAAAGATTGTCATCATAAGTAAAAGTTGAAGCATAAGGTGCTAGGATGGCTCAAGCTATGGAAGATTATGACTTGAAAGATTAGTGATATCCAAAAAAATGATTAATGAAGGAGACATTATAAGGATGATAGTGGAAGTACGTTGTCCAGATTTAATGATGACAGGTATTGGGTATTCTGTAATGTTAGTCAAATAAGACTTAGAAGCGGATGTTGTTTCACTCAAATGATCCACACTTATAGGAAAATTCAATGAAGGAACAAAACCATAGAAGTCGTTCAAGAGTACTATGGATAAGTCGATCATGCAAGAGAGAATCAGTCGCTCAGACGGAGAAAATTTACTAGCAATAAGACACATGTGGGGTTTTGAGAACCACGATGACGAAATTGTAGGGTAAAGGAGATTTGAAATAGAAGTGAAAACCTGCTCAATGCTATTGAAAAAAAATCAATGAATGGAAAAAATGACATGGAACTTGTTGAGAAGGTTTTATATAGACATGTACTTGGTTATGGATTATGTGAGATACAACAATTAGAGTATGGATATAAATATTTGCGGTGTCTAATTCGCTCGGAAAAGATTTAGACTAGTACTATACCCATCAAGATGGAAGTATTGCGCAGTAATAACGTTTCTAACAAGACCTTGAGCACGAGGTCTAGAGGTTAATCAATCGGATATTGAACTTCATTGGATTGGCTTGATAGGCTTATGAGTAAAAAACTTGGTGGTCAATTTGGACGATGGAACTCCATCTGAGTGGACAAATATGCGAGGACAACGGAGAGGTTTAACATGACCTAGGAGAGTTAAGGACATTAGCTTGAGATACACTGAGAAGTTAGCACTATATCGTAAGATGGGTTATTCGAACATGGAATGTATCGGCTAATTAATACAAGTCCGCTAGGAGTCAGGTGGAATATACGGTCCCTAGTTACCTGAGTGGTGCGAGCCTTTAAGGATGTCTTATGACGAACTATTACGACCATCATTTCAACTAAAGGAGTAAATTCTAACAGTAACTTTGGGTCGAGGATCAAACTGATAAAATGGATAGGCTCAGGCCAAACGGGGTGTTGGAGTGAGGACTTGGGAGACGAACATATTGGGGAAAAGATAGGCAACTTGTGTATACCTCCGCGATAAGTTTTGGTGGGTTCACGAGGGAGAAGGTTGATGCAAAGAGATCGTGTAGGGTCTAGCAAAATCTAAACTGGCCATAAGGACCAAGAGCTAGTTTTTGCGAATTAATGACTAGGTGGATTGGTAGAGCTTTAAAGGAAGCGTGAAGCTTTTATAATTAATAAGATACTACTGATGGGGTATACAGGATTTTCCTAGCCTGAACTGTTTTGGACCAATTTTAAAGAAAACAAGAAGGTTGCAACTGGGGTGATTGGTGTACCAAACCGCCCTTATCGCAAGACCTTGAGGTTTACGCAAGTGTTAATGATGCCTTAGAGTTTGTATGTAAAAGAAAGAGAAGGCGTAATGGTCCTACATCTGTGGAATGAAAATACAGCTTTGGTTAGTGTATGTTAAAGCTAAAGCAACCAGGATGGCTTAAGTGCGTTGAATCACATAAGTTGGAAGTTATTATCTTTCGGTATGGTGTCGATGATGGCTAATAGACTGATAAAATTTAGCTTCGATCTTTGAATAAAGGAATGCAATTCAATAGATATCATGTAAAGAACATATTCACTATTGTGTAGGTGGAGAAAATTCATTAACGCTAAGACATTTGTTGGAGACTCCAAAGAATGGAAGGGAGCATTAAGACTAACCATCATTAGACAAGGTCTGAGGGATGAGAAATTTAAGCAAACAAAACTGATCAACTCTACCAGATCGTGACACAATTAGAGGATGATTCAGACTTAGAGGATATGTTGAGGTCTTGTGTACTAGATTGGGGAGGCCACCTGGGAGACCGAGACTAGGAGGAGTGGAACCTACCCAAAACGGTACCCTGGTTTAGTAGAGGTGTGTGAGAGGAGTTAGTAGTTGCTGAGAATTCAGGACCGAAGTTTGATGGAGTGACCGTTTGATTTTTTTTGAGTGCTTCACTTGTGACTAGGATTTTTGCCGCTACTGTGGTTATACTTGTATGTTTTACAATTTTGTATGCTTTATGTTCTATGATCTTGGCTCGCGTTAGTTCACATTTGTAAGTTAGGTTCGAGGATGAACCCCTTTAAGGGGGAAAGGTTGTAAAACCTCGGGACATCGTTATAAGAGTTTCGGGACGAAACATTCTTAAGGGGGGTAGAATGTAATATCTGGGTCTAACTTATTCCTCAAGACCGAGAACCTTGTTTCTTGCCCTAGAAGTAACCTCGATTCTTGGTGACTAAGTTAAGTGGTAGGATTGTAATTTATTAATTCAAATCTTACTCTAACAAGCTAACTACAGATGAGGTTTTCTATCGTTGGAAGTATTAGGATAATAATAATAAAAAAAATATGCAATAATAATAATAATAAAAATTAACCCTCTTCTAAACCATCTTATAAGCAAACTTAACGAGAGCTTAACCTAGAGAACCTACGCTCCTCTTTGCGCACTTCCTCTATTTCGCCGCCATCGCTGAAACTCTCCAGCCCTTCACAAGTAGCAACCGATGATGATCTTACTCATAGACCTCGGTAACTCCGCCACTTCCTATCTTCTTCCGATCTCGTCCTTTGGTGAGTTATCCCTGTTCTTTTACCCCGACCGCATACGTATTCCAGCAAATTCAAGGAGGTCTGCGATGTGGCCTTCGTGATCGTCGTTGTGGGTTTGGAGAGTAACACCGATGCTATTGTAAGTAGTACTCCAAACCTTGTCTTTCTTCTGCTTTTATTCTTTCCTTCCTAGTCCGGGTCAGCCATGTCGAGCGGGGGATGCTTGTAGTCGAGCATTGGTGTCGGGATTCTCGGTGGTTTCCATAGGAGTTGGACCGAATTGGTTATAGGTTGTTCGGATAGGAGGCTAGTGTGGTTTAGGGGCTTATTTGGAGTTTAATTGTTGAATAAGTCTCTCGTGGAGCAGGTGTTGATTAAGGTTTGGTTTGTCAGTAGTGTGCGATGGCCTTTGTACTTGGTTGTGCTACAGGAGTAAATTTTTAGTTAAGGGAGATGTTTTAATCTAGGCTTGTTTGTTTAAGTGTGTGTTTCAATTCTATTAAACTATGAAAATTGTTGTTAATCATCTAGGAGTATAGGTAATTAATTATTAAGTTTGTGGGGTGAGCCGTAGGTTGTTAGATATAAATAGTTTAATAATTAGCTAGTTTGTGTGCTAATTAATTAGTTGATAGCTAGCTAGTGTGGAAATAATTTAGTAATTGCTTAGTGAAGTCATAGTGAGGTCTCGTATTATTATAAGAGTCAGTTTAGTTAGGGTGAGAGATCCATTCGTATTCGAACTTGTGGAACTTTAATTTCGTTCACAATGCCTCCACGTTCGAGAAATTACTTACTCTCGTTTCATACTAGGGAACGCTATCACTTGGATTCTTTGCTTTTCTATGGTAACAGAGATCCGTCACTTGAGGTAAGTCGTTTTTGACTTGCTCGGTTCTTCTCTATCATGTTAGATTTTATGTCGTTATTGTAGGACGGGTTTTGGGAACTAGTCCCGAATAATTTTTTTAAAGTGTTTTGGAATTGATTGTGTTGTTGTGTGCAAATTAATTGTTAAATGAGTTTTATTGGAAATCATGTTTCGAACGTTTTCTCTGTATTGGTACCGTTTCCGGCATGGCCATTGCAGATGGTGTAGAGGAAGAGTTGTCTATGTATGGTTCGTGTGACAGGGAAATCGTGCCCCTTCAAAACGAAAATTATTTTCTATGTGTTTTGGCAAGTGCTCCAGTGGAGGCTTATCCGGGGTTAGAAGGGAGATTGTAAAGTGGAGTGAGAGGGCCTGTCTCTGCACTCGGCGCGGGGTTGAGCGCCTTGGAGGTTGAATTGCGAGATGGAGGAATTACATTGTTGTAAGATTGTATTTGTGAATGCATATGTGGCTATGTGTGACTAACTAAAACTAATTTAGGTATTGGCCTTTAGAGTCATGAGTGCATTTGTGGACTTGGATGCTGACCTTAGAATTGTTTTTCAAACGTCTTGCAATTTCCGCATTCTTTCTAACTTGATAGATTAGTAGCTGACCCTTCGGGGATTTTTTTCAGTTCCAAGTATAACATAGGGAACCGTGCAGGAGCCTAAGCCGAATGGTGGAGCGGTTCGTTGATGCGTGTGTCACTAGTCGGGGGGGGGGGGGGGTGCATTTATTATTATTGTTATTATTATTAGTTCTTTGGATTCAAGTTTGTGTATTTTTGGCATTAAGTTTAGTCTGAGAGATTGTTGTTGGGAATGGGTTGCTTCTTCGAATTGGTTAAATTGGGTGTCATCTGCATAAACATGGGCGTTTGCACATTTTGTAATTTCAATTTTAAATAACTACAAAGTTGGATAGTTTAAGGTTTTCTCGTCCTGCCCGCGTGGTAAGATCCTAAAGTGTTGTTGTCAACCCACTTAAGTAGTACCTGGTAAGGTCTCCTTCTAAGTAGCTCCCTGTGTAAAGACGGGGTGTTATAGAGGGTGAGGCCTCTCACTCTCGAACTGACTCCATGCCTACCATGGTCCAAGAGACCTTAAAGGGTGACAAAACAAATCAACCTTTTGAGGTAGGACCCTCGGGGTCTAAGAAACAAATCAACCTTTGTGGTTTTCCTTGGAACTGTAGGTATATATGTTGGGATAATGGGAAAACCACCTCAAGTATTTTGCATTGTCTTGATTTTGAAAATCAAGCACAACGATGGTTCTACCATGATTCCTTGTAATCACCATGAAATTGCTATGTACTGTCTTATGTTCAATGTTATAAATATGGGAAGTGAAGTTGGTTGTGACTATTATGTAACTACTATGACCTATCTAGTGCAACTAAGCATTAATTATGTAAGCATACTTTGTGATAGGTGTTGGGTTGGGAAGTTTCAATTCAATGATGATTATCTATCTCGATATTTGATGGTAATTCTGAGGAAACCAAAAGCTAAAAGTAGACTGAACTATAAGCTTGAAGTATATAGAACAAAACTTTGTAAATTAATCTTGTTTAGATGCCATATACTAATGAAAAGGCAAGAATTTGCTCCCCTGTATGCTATGTACTGACTGATGTGCTATATTATAAGTATGGGAAGTGAAGCTTGTTATGATTTTTATTTAGCTTATATGGCCTTCTTGTTCTAACTAAGCAATAATTTTGTAAGCAATCTCTGTGATATGTGTTGGGCTGGGAATTTACAAAGATTTACTACTGTTGAATACTTCTGTTTCATTCAGGAAAATTGTATTCTAGTCTGTGATAGTTTGTTGAGCAAAATCGAGTTGAACAAACTGAATTATGGGAAGTTTAAAAGGGACATGTGTTGGCTTTGCCTGCGTGATGAATATTGTAAAGGTATAATAGAGAATGGCTACGCTCAGCTAAATCCAGGACTTTATAAACACCACAGAAATATCACTACAATGGAACACATTACCAACATAGTAAACCATAAATCGAACTAGCTAACAAAATGGAAATGTGCGTGGGTACGCATTCAAAGTAAATGGATATACTATGAAGATAGGCATTTGGAATTGTAGGGGGATGGGGAGGAAAACGCTTTGGCCAAAAATAGACTCATTTTGCAAAATTAAACGCATACAAATCACGGCTATTGTGGAAACTAAAACGGATAAACTGCCAAGTGATCGGGGTTGGCGGCGAGCAGGGTTTGATAATTTTATTTGGTCCCATGCGAATGGTAGAGCAGGTGGTATTGCGGTTGTTTGGAAAGAACACCAATTGGTGAATGAGCAAGTCTCAGTATTAGGCCAACACCCGAGGTATGTCATCTTAAAGTATTATAACATTATTACTAAATATAATATATAAATTTGTTTGGCTTATGCACCCCCTAATGCGGGGGATAAAGAGGAATTCTGGGAAAATCTAACTGAAATATTACAGAACTTACACCTACCCATTCTAATTATTTGTGACCTAAATGAAATACAGGATTCTAGTGAGAAAAAGGAGGTGCTGCCCCAGAAACAAACAGGTTTGAACGACTAACAAATTTAAAAAATGATTGTCTTCTTGAGGATATTTCGTACATAGGCAACATATTCACATGGAGAAAAAACAAAACGGAAATCGATAACATCTACGAGATATTAGATAGAGTATTGGTGAATAACAGTATTATCCAATGGTTCCCAAACATCTCTACAACCCACTACTATGCCTTCACAAGCTCGGACCATTGTAAGATCTCCGTGGAACTCAACAATGAAGAGATGATTAAAGCCTCGCCTTTCAAAATAAAGAAAATGTGGATGTATAGAAAGGATTTTAGAAATGTGGTCAAACAATCCTGGGGCGTTCATTATTTGGGATCTAATATGTTTCAACTTTTGAAAAAAACACAACTCTTTAAGAATCAAGCTAAGAGTTGGATTAAGAGTACCCTTGGAAACATCTTTGAGCAATTAAAAAAATATTGAAGAACAACTTGTGGAAATTCAGAATAACATCTTGATTTCACCACAAGCTAGTATCACACAAAAACAGATTCGACTACTACAAAATAAAGAATGCATCTTAAACTACCATAAAGTGTATTGGAAGCAACGAGCCAAGACAAAACATAATAAATTGACGGATACAAATTCAGGTTACTTCCATAAAATTGCAAATCGAAGAAGAAACCGTAAAATTATAAAAGAAATAATAACAAATGAAGGCGCACAAATTATAGGAACATATAACATCCGAGAAGAAATAAGACAGGATTTCAAAAAAAGATATACAAAAGAACCAATGAGCTTTACCGGTGCCCATGAATATCTTAATCTAGTTACGAAAGAAATATAGAATGAAGGTAATGCTATGCTAGTAAGCCCGGTTACCAATGAAGAAATTAAGTCGATTGTGATGGGACTTGGATTAGATAAATCACCAAGACCCGATGGAATAACGACGGAATTTTATAAGAGATACTGGTATATTGTAGGGCCATCAGTCATTAAAGCGGTGAAAAGTTTCTTTCACTCTGGGAGATTGCTAAAACAGTTTAACCACACCTTTATAACACTAATCCCGAAAATTGAAAATCCAACCTCGACGAATCATTATAGACCGTTAGTCTATGTACAACAATACAGTATATAAAATTATTTCCAAAATTATAACTGAACGACTAAAAAAGGTAATGGACAAAATAATACATCCTTTACAAGTAACTTTTGTTTCACACCGAGCAATACAGGATAATGTTCTCATTGCCCATGAAATACTTCATTTGTTCAGGAGTACCAAAAATAGAGATGGATGGATTGCTATTTAATTAGATATGGAGAAGGCCTATGATCGTTTTGATTGGGCATACATGTTTGAGGTATTAAAGCGATTTGGTTTTGCTAACAAATTCATTGATTGGATTACAGAGTGTGTTTTCTCATCATCCTTTTCGGTATTAGTAAACAATGGACCCAAAGATCCATTTATTCCGGAAAGAGGGCTAAGACAAGGTGACCCGTTGTCACCTTTCCTATTTGTTTTCGCCACATAAATCTTGTCAGGGAAACTACAAAAGGCTAGTCAATTGGATAGAAGCACGATTGGCTTTCCGATTTCTAGACGTGGAATAAGGATCCCTTTTATTGCGTTTGCTAACGACATAGTAATCTTCGCCAAAGGTTCCCAAGGGTCTTGCTTGAAAGCTAACACCTTTTGTAGAATCTCAAGACAAAAAGTGAATTATAATAAATCGGCGTTTCAAGCTTCTAAAAATATGACTAACGCTCAAAAGAACTAGGTGCAACAAGTTCTAGGAATTACAACAATGACAGATTTTGAAAAATATTTAGACTGCCCCATTATTAATGGTAAGGTTATAAAGATACCTTCAAGGAAACGATTGGAAATGCACATAAACAACTAACGAAATGGAAAGCGAACTCTTTATCCCAAGAAGGTCGTACAACACTAATTAGATCAAATCTAGCTACGAAACCAAATTTTGTTATGCAGAGTTGTATGTTGCCACGCAGCGTTCATATTGAGATGGATAGAATTAACAGAGGATTCTTATGGAACAAAGATAGGAACCATAAACCACTAATAGGATGGGATAAAAATATGTAAACCAAAGACATATGGAAGACTAGGAATTCGAAAAATGGAACATATGAATAAGGCACTACAAATGAAGTTACTATGGAAAATTTTAGTTGAACTAGATAACATATGGGTACGTGTAATTAGTCATAATTATTATAGGAATGACAACTTCTTTTCATATAAATTAAAATCAAATGCATCTTGGAAATGGAAAAAACTCATGAACCTCATAGAAGAGTTTTATAAAGGTCTTATATGGAAGATAGGAGATGGAAAACGGTAAACTTTTGGAAAGACAACTGGAACCTGGGGGGACATTTACTCCACCATGCAACAAACCCAAGCAATATTAATGATACTTCTAAGGACTCTGATTGGATTTCGCCTGATCACAAATGGAAAATTGAGGAATTGGATCGGATCTTGCCTAAAGACATAGTGGTTCAAATACAAGCAACCCTAATGCCGGAAAACAATATCCAAGATAGGCTTTATTGGGCGCAAAGTAAAAATTGTTGGTTTTCTACCTCGTCAATTGTAGAATTGATAACAAAGATAGAAACACAAGCCTAGTATGTAAATCATTGGATTTGGAAATTGGACATCAGGCCTAGTATGTAAATCATTTGATTTGGAAATTGGACATATATCACAAAGTAAAAAAATTTCTTTGGAAAATTGATAATAATGGGTTACCTACAAAATCAAGAATAAAAGATAAACAAATCGCAACCGGGTGGTTGTGACTTGTGTGGCTGCACCACAGAGGATACTACTCACTTGTTAACTAAATGTCTTATAACTAGTAAAATAAACACACATATTGCGAACGTCCTTAGGAATTATAACTCCGACGACAAGACACCAAGGTAAATACTAAATGAAATATACCAAATACTTGGTAAAAAAGATTTCCCTATAGCGGCAGTAGTTTGCTGGTGCGTCTGGCACCAAAGAAATAAGTTGATATTCCAAGGAGATCAGTACAATGACATTCCTGATTTAGCAAGTTATATCCGAACACAATTAAACAATCGGGAGAAGTCAAGACAATGGACTGAAGATGAGGAAAGGATTAGGACTCCACATTATCAGGCACGGAAACGTAGAATACAATCACCCAAGAAATGGTAAAAACCAAAGGAAGGATTCATAAAAATTAATGTTGACGCATCTAGACTTTTAAATGAGCAGGCAACAGACGGAATTGTTATAAGGGACCAAAGAGGACAAGTAGTTAATATGATGGTACGAGATTATGGCCAGGTCTCAATACTGAAAGCTGAAGCCCTGGCACCTAGAGATGCGATTAAAGAAGCAAGAAAAATGAACTTGGATAAGGTGGAAATTGAAGGTGATAACCTGCAAGTTATCAATGTGATTAATGGAAAAAGCAAATGTCCGTGGGAAATAGAACTGATTGTCTCAGATATCTTGATCTTCTTGTGTGGAGCTCAAGATTTTTCTATTAATTATATTCCTAGAGAGTGTAATGCTGTGGCCGACAAAATCGCTAAACTAGGCCACAGTCTCCCTATCGAGTGTATTCAGGATCACTCAGAACTTAAGGTTCTCATCCATAAGGATGCCCTAGGACGCCCTCCGTAAGGAGTGCATCCTAATCCTCACCTAATAAAAAAATAGGGAAGTAGAAATGTTCCATGGGCAGCGGGAATAATAGAAACAGGAACAAGTATTTAAAGATGAAAACTCTCTGCCCGACCAATAAGTCGTAGAAAGAAAAATATCTACCCCTGAAACTCCTTCTCGCAAGATTTCAATAGTTCACTAACGATTATAAGGCAAGTCAAATTCCCTGGTAACTAGGCACCAACCTAAGTTCAACCCATGCCCACTAGACTTCTTCAACTTAAACATAAACCTAAACAATGAATGAACTAACAACCCGAGTAATTAAACTCTCGTGGAATCTTCACCGGAAAATGGCACAAACAATTGAATAACCTTAAGTTATCACTTCTCAATTGTTCATCGTTTTCAACCACTTAAGTCCACACCTTTAACCCTAGCTATCCTAGCCTATTTATGGAGCATTTTCCAAATCTGATCTCAATCAAAACTTGCCTAAGTGTGATCATATTCGATTAAGAAGATCTCTTATAAAGACGGATTAAAAGAAAATAAACATCTCTCCAAATCTTTAACCGCTCAAATATTTCCCATAACCGATCGATCTTGATTTTTATCTTTATATCCATATCCAAATCTTTTAAAATTTATCTCATCTTTTCACAAATGATCCCCGCTTAGCTGTGAAATCTTCTCCGCAATCGTTCGTTCAAGATTTGGTAACTTGCCAAATATAGAAAGACGTGTACCTTTCTACAGAGGCTTTTCAAATCGTCACTCGTTACCCGAGTCGTTCCATCACTCTTGATGGTGCACTTATAATATTAATTCTGAGATACTAGTTTAAACAATACATTAAGCTCCCGTTTGGTATAACAATGAGGAAAGAAAAAGGAAAGGAAACAAATTTATATATAAAATGGTAGAGAGTCTCTCTCTTTTTTTAAGAAAAATGAAGGGAGGGGGTAATAGTTAGAGCAGAATAGGTGATATGGTTTTCTAATATTAGAGGGGTGGGGAGAATTATCTCAAGTTTTACATAAAAAAAGGAAAAGAGGGATAATGGTTACCATTTTGATCAATGAATAATAACATAAAAATTTTAAAATGGACTAGATTCATGCTCTTAACCATTTCTTTTCTCAACAAATACCTAACGAGCCTCAAGAATAGTATCGGAGGTCCCCGGTTCGACTCTTATAGGCAGCACCCTAAAAAAAAACAAATACTGAATGAGCCCTAAACTTACAAAATTTGTTATGATCCAAACTAAGAGAAAGTATACAACAATGCATTTCCCAACATATATATGTGTAGGCTAGGCACAAACATAACCTACAAAATTCATGTTGTCAAAAAGCATCCCATTCAATTTCATACCAACTCTCTTTAAAAAGCAACAAAAACATTCCGCAATATGCTAAATAATTGTAACATGCAATAGCATACCGCAACATTTCTCAAGCCAAAGAAAGATCGATTTTGTAGGAGCTTTGCCATTTTCAATAGGGTACTTTTAAAATGTCTTCGAAGAAGGAAAAAGCAAAAAATACACTAACTTTTGGCCATTTCAACTTAAACTCCCATATGATATTGTAGCTTCTCGATACAAACCCTTAACTGTGTTTTCGCTTTCTCCCCTTCCATTGCGATTCCTTCATAACTTCTTCATTCTATATATGTTTATGAATGTCCATGGTGGAAGGTGTGGTTGGTGGCAAGAGGAGAAGGCATTGGGCTAGTGGCATTGACCATCAATGGGACCGATGGGTGTGGAGGCGACGGTGGCAGAGGCAGAGGGCATTGATAACACTTGGTGAAGAGCCCAAACGTGTCGATTTGATGGACAAAATTGAGCATACTTGCCCAACCACCGAAGCCGAACCCAACGACGAACACCCACCCAACCACGAAGCAATTCAGGGCGAACGCCCCCGTCCACCTCCCCAAGAACCTTGGGGGCTGCTCCACAGCGTTCTCACGGGAGGCGGCGGAGCTGAAGGTGAACATGTGGGCGAGGGCGGGGATGATGTAGACGGTGAAGCTGACGAGGAGGGAGCCGACGGTGGAGTTGATGGGGCCGAAGAAGGGGAAGACGATGGCCAAGAACCATATGGGGATCACCACGAGGAGCCGGGCGGCCGCTCTCTTGCACAGGCTCTTGCAGTCATGGATCCCGATCGCCTTCTCCCACACGAAGTACAAGGGTGTGCATGCGAAGCCGAAGGTTATGAACTGGTGGATGAGCATTAAGATGACGGCGAAGTCGCGGAAGGGTGTGCGGGGGAGGAGGGAGAAGGCGTTGGAGTGGTCCAGGAGCAAGTCTCCGAAGGCCCAGTACACCGCCGATGCTGACGGCAGCGTTAGCGTCAGCACATAGGCTGTTGCCACCAAGTATATGGCCTTGAACTTCTTCGGCTTCCACATCGCATGCATTATCTCCCTGCATATAAATACGGATGATATGCTTTCTACCAAAAAAAAAATACTGATGATATGCTATACATTACGTACTGTATAAAGAAGGCCAGGCCAGCAAATAAATTTGGAAAGTCTTTAGCTTTTATAAAAAGTAAAAATGATAAAGATTGGTCCTTTTAAATTGTTTTTTTGGTAGAACCTTTTAATTTTATTTTTTGTTAGGAAAACCTTTAAATTAGTATACATCTAGTCAGGAAAGTGTCGGAGCTGAGGTAGGAGTTGTGGGGTCATTTTCAATATATATGTATGATCATATCGATCATACCGTACAAAAAGAAATTTATAAACATCACTTATTTCTAACCAACACTATATTATGAAGAGTGGGTTTAAACCAGTACGTATTAACTTATGGAGATTTTTTTTTATTATAAGAACCAGCAATTGATGAATGGAAGACAAAAAAGGAATATATATTGAAAGTAGAAAAGAAGATGCACAAGAGTAATTACACAGTAACAGCATGTCCTCCGAAAGTGTAGAGAATGTTTGTGGCCCCTGTGAAGTATAGCACCACTTTGGTCGGACCCGAATGCTTCACGCCCTCTACCTATTTATTTATTTATTAAATAAGGTAAAAGACATAAATATTATTTTCTCTAAATGCTAAAAAAAATCCAAACCAATTAAAACTGCGTTGATTACAAGTGAAGTAAGTACCTGGCCATGGAGGATAGAAGCAAGAGTGAGGTACCAAGCGGTGTAGGTGGTCATGACCAATCCCAGAAAGGACCAAATCCTGTAGTTGTGGAACGACGGAATGAACACCGTCGTTGCACAACATGCTCCAAATATATATGTCCATGTCCTCTTGTCCAGATTGTCATTTATGTAGTATATATTGCTACACATACATACATTACACATTATATTATATAGATTCTTATAAAATCACTTAATATTAATCCTCTTAATTTACACATAATTATAATAAGTTGATGAGTTACCTGGCACAAGCAATGAGTTGAATGACCGATCCAAACAGAAGAAATGTGCAATTAAACGCCAATCCCACATTCCTCCAATGCTTCCCCAGCAACCCATCCAGCACCTCAAACCACTGGATGACGTGATTCCTGAAGTCAACTTTGTCCCTCTCCTTCCTGGTCCTATACTCGACGTAGAGAATGCTGATGAGATAGGCAGTCCAGCTCCCCATGAGGCCGTAGAAGAGCTGGAAGAGTATCCCCGACGCCATCCCCAGCTGCGAGAAGGAGTAAGGCAATGTCAGCAGCACCTGCGCCACTTGGTTCGAAGCGCAGCTGAACCACGCGTCGTAAGCCGACCCCCCGTGCCAGAACAACGACGAGATGCTCGATTTCAGGCTCTGGGAACCCGGCTCGTCTTTCTCAATCTCCACGTAGTTCCCAACAATCGACGGCCGAGCCATCGCCTTTTCGTCGTCCTCCGCCATCGATCTCCCTTGATCGAGCTGTTTTGTGCTTGGTTGTAATTAAGATATTTGAAGCTTTGGTTTTTTTGCTGTTTTTTAATAGTGTTCAAGCAAACTAGGTGAGGGTTTGAGTATGAATGAGTGTGTGAATGTATGATTGTTGCTAGGCGCTCAGATTTTCGGGTAGGTGAGTCGGTGTGAGTGGGGAATAAGGCTTTTATTTAGTGGCAATGGGAAGATTATATAGTTGGGCTGGATTTCAATCCGATCAAATTATCCCATATCATTCGTTCTATATATTCTTTTTTTTATATACCTTACTCCGTTGTTAATCAATATTAGTAATTTTTTTGAGTTATTTTGTTTGCTATACTAAATCATGTAAATGTAGAGAATATTTTGGACTTGGGTATATTTTGTCTTATGGGTCTTTTGAAAATGATATATTTTGGGGTTAGGTGATATTTTTATCTATATTATTATTGCATCATCTCATGTCGCGTGACATTGGTTTTGGCTTTAGGGTGCGAAATTACCCAAAAATAAAGAAAAGAAATTATAAAGATATGCAGGCTCGAAGAACAGGGGAAATAATTAAAATGTTCAGACTTCAGAGGGGAAATAATTAAGAAATCGGAGGAGTGAAAACAGAGAAATAATTAAAACAAAGTGGTCAAGTAGATAGGAGACCGAATGATATCCGGCTAACGGGCGTGGTTTGAAGATGTGCAAAGCTGCTTTTCATCACATGCCCTTTCCCTATTCTAAAATCTTCGTTATTGGAAATCATCCTACGATGATTCAATTGGTGAAACAATTGTCCGAGAACGCGCCTCGACGCGCCCCCTTTTCCTTCGCCATTTTCCCTGAGCCGGCCCTAATTGTCCATATTGGGGTTCCATCCTTTGTTCTTCCTCGATTCCTTTCTTGTTCTTCTGCTCTTCTTTCTGTTAACCCGCCTTCTTCCTTGTGATGCTTGTCTTGTCTCTGGCTTATCCACCCCTGATTGATCTTGCTGTCCACTTTGCTCTCCCACTTATTTACGAAACTTTTGGGCTTCTTGACTTTTTTGATCTATTTTTTGGATCTGAGAATGTTGTGATGCTCTCTAACCCTTGGCGGCTCTGGTGCCGTCTTGAACCTTGCTCTATTCGCCTTCGAAGTGGTCAGCTTTGGTTGACCTATTTATGGGGGTGGATCTCCCTCAACCTTCATCTATGTTCTTGGCTTCCTTATCCTCCTATGTTTGTGATTCCTCTCTTTGGGAAGGAAGATAAAGTACTTCTTGTTTGGATTCCTGCTTCTTGTGTGGATCTCTTGGTGCTGGTGATTCTTCGTTGCTGTCTTTTGCTGGGTTTTGTGATGGATCTCTCTTTATTTGAGGGATTCATGGCTTTATGGAATGCGGTTCTTAGGCTTCTTTGGAGGGGAAAGACTTGCTCTTTCTTTTCCTGTGGCTGGATCTTCACATCTATAGGTTATGTGCTTGTTTCTTCTCCTCCTCTTGTTATTTTTGTTTTGCTTTTGATTATGTTACAAACTTTTCTCCTTTGGCTTCGTTATGGATTTCTTCTCTCTTGTGTGGGTGTTGTGCCCATCAAGATTGAGAACCAGTCCATTAGGATGCCTCCAGAGAATGAACAATATCCTGCTGAAACTTTTATGAACCATTGTCTCCCAAATCTTATGAAAATTGTTGTCATTGTGACATTGAATTACGATTTATCTCTTACTATCTTTCTATTTGATATTTGTGCCTGTTCTAGGTTGCTCATGCTATTTTTTGGCCTGAGGTTGCTTAAGCATCTGAACTGTTGCCTGTTCACTTTCGTCTACCTTCTCTGTGATGATGGGTTTTGCTGCCTTTTTCATTCGTATTTTGGGTTTTGGAATGTTGGTATGAAACCATCAGGTCAACTCTCTCTAAGCTTTTCTTTCTATTTCTGGATTCCTGAGATATTATTTGTGTGCTGTCATGTGCAAATTCTGTGTGATGTGATCATTGAAATCTCCTCCATGACTATTCTGAAAATTGGTGCAAAGATTTATTTTATGTCTTTAAAATTCTCAGGTTTCTTATCCTCCTTTTTTAGGTACAGGGTGACTCAAAAATGCAAAAATACCGATGCTTTATTTGTGATAGTTTGGGTGCTTGCTAATGGTTCATTCTTGGTAGTGAATTGGCAGCAAGTGCTCCCACTTCAGTGCATTCCTTTATGTCTTGTTGTGGTGGAGGAGTTGTTGCCTTCACTGTATAACCAATCTTTGAACTTTTTAAGCAGCATATATGTTCTTCATAGTAAGTGTTGGTTTTGGCTCCTATACCTCCTTGATATAGTTGTAGCTTGGCCTCTCTTTCTATGTGAGGAATTAGAAACTTTCGATGAGGGTATTTGGATGCTTCATTATTTAAATGAACATCTTCTGAGAAATGATGAACTATCACATGTATATATCTCGAAACTTCTTGATGATCAAATTCTGAATTTCATAATCAATAAAGTTAAACAAGTTTATATCTGCTATTCCCACTACTTTTTTATTACTTTACTACCTCACACTTTAAAATTATTAAACATCAAGCCTCTTAATTATATTCTTTTAGGTGCAATGCTATGTTATCTACTAGGTTTTATCCTACCAATTATATATAGTGTTTTTTCTAACACTGAACTGGATAGTAGCCTCTTACTGGTTAGAGCTCATTGTCCCTGGTTTCCTCTTTCCTTTTTTGGAGTTCAAGTCAGGCCTTTTGTTCTTGCTTTGGAGGTTGTTATGGCATATTATGACATAATCTCTCTTGTTTACTTTGAATGGTTAGGTGCATTTTACTCTCGGATTCTATGGTTTCGTTATGACAGGTGTGCTTATACTCATTCTTCTTGCCTTGAGCTTCTTCTGGATTGTTGCTGGCTCATGTACCTGGCATTCATAAACTTTACCTCTTTTATTGAATTCACAATTGTATTGTACAAGGATCAACCTTGGTGTAATTATTTAACAATAATTTTTTTCATAAGTTTTGTTCTCTTTTCTCTTGATAGGATGAAATTGTATTATTTATTCTTTGATCTTTTTGGCTATGTTTTCTGCCAGGATTCTTTGTTCTTGCCTTATTGCTTTAATGACCTTTGTCATCTTAATAAGTTGTGGTTCACCATCTTAATTGCCATTTTTATCTTGTTTGTTGATTTACTTATTTCCTTATCCAATCTATGTGAAGCCACTATCATGTTATTTGCTGTTTCCAATATTGGCTTATGATAATTCTTCATCTACTAATGTTTTATGGCTTTCACTTTTGTTATTCTCCCTTGATTTGTAATTTTACATATGAGCTTTTTTATTTTTTTAACCAACAAGGTTTTATATGAATATAGGATTTTGGAATGTTAGAGGTATACGCAGGCCTAACTTCTGGGAGGAGGTCGGGTTTATTAGAAAATTAAATAAACTTAATTTTTTATGTCTAGCAGAAACAAAAACTGAATTAGAACCTAACTTGGCCAACTTACGTAAATCAGGCTTTCAATCTAGTATTACATGTCCTTTGGATGGTTCTAAGGGGGGCCTCTGGCTCTTAATTTGTGAGAACCAGGAATCCCGTAAATGTGAACTTTATTTTCAATCGTCTAATTATCATTATTAAATATTCCTATCTCAAACAAACAATGATGTTAATTTTTGTTTATGCGCCAGCTCGAGAGGCCCTTAAAACTCCATTTTGGCTTTCGTTGGCTCAAACAATTTCGCAATTCCAATACCCTTTTTTTCTAATAGGAGACTTAAATGAAATTTCTTCTTGTAATGACAAAATGGGTGGGGTAATTCCTCTTCCCAGTAGATTTAACCGGATCCTTAATTTTTCTAATCAATTTGAGTTACTAGAAACTAAAACTTCTGGCTTTCCTTTTACTTGGCGTAAAAGTTCAGTGGCTCAGGAAAATGTTTTTGAAAAATTAGACCGAGTTCTCTGCCATCAATCTATAACCCAATTCTTTCCGTCTCTTGAAATTAAACATCACCCTTTTACCACCTCAGATCATTGTCTTATTACATTCTCTTTAGGAAATCATATTTCTATTCGAAAAATTCCTTTCAGATTTGAAAATGCTTGGATGACAAGCCCTTCCTTCCATCCCTTGGTTTCTAAGGTATGGAGGTATCATATGTCAGGCTCTTTTATGTTCCGTTTTTCAATGAAATTACATCTTTTAAAAAGTTACTCAAAAGTTTGGGCGAGACATCATGTCAGTAATAATTTCGAGCAACTTAAAATCTCTGAGCGACAATTGTTGACGCTCCAATCAGATCTATTAGTTGATCCGCATAATTCCAACACTTTGACTAAACTCCAGGCTCATTTAAATAAATATAATGCGCTATTAGACTTTCAGCATAATTATTGGAAACAAAGAGCAAAAATAACCCATTTACAGAATGTCGATCGAAACACGAAATACTTTCAATCTGTGTCCAAAATTCGCGCTTATAAACAACGTCTTTTGTCTTTTCAGACTCAGGAAGGTGTTGTCTTGTTTGATCATGACTTAATTTCACACAAAATTACAGAAGAACTTGCTCATCGCTTCATCCTTAATCCCTTGTGTTCTGTAACTAATTCTGATCTAGATATTATTCCTAAACTTGTTTCTGATATAGACAATGGTATGTTGTGTAAATCTCCTACTCCTGCTGAAATTAAAATTGCGGTTTTTGATCTTGCTCCCAATAAATCTCCGGGGCCCGATGGCTTTCCTGTTGATTTTTTCCAACATTATTGGCATATTGTTGGAAACTCTGTCATTTTAGCAGTTCAGGCCTTTTTTCATTCAGGACATATGCTTCGCTCTATCAATAAATCCTTTGTAGCTCTTATTCCTAAAATTGATTCACCCTTAACAATTAATCACTTTAGACCTATTAGTCTTTGTAATACTATTTATAAAGTCATTACTAAAATCCTAGCCAACCGCGTTGCTTCTATTCTACCTTCTATTATTCACCCTCTACAGGGGGCGTTTGTTCAAGGTAGACTAATTCAAGATAATATTCTAATTGCTCATGAGATTTTTCATTCTTTTCATAAAAAGAATAAAGGAAAGAAGTGTTGGATGGCTTTAAAAATTGATATGGAGAAGGCTTATGATAAATTAGATTGGAATTTTATTAAACTTATTCTTCTTAAGTTTGGTTTCCATGCCAACTGGGTTAATCTTGTTATGGAATGTATTACTACTTCTACTTCCTCGGTTCTTGTTAATAATGAGCCTGGGAGTGAGTTTTCCCCTAAATGTGGAATTAGACAAGGTGATCCGATGGCCCCTTTTATTTTCATCATTTGTATGGAATATCTTGCTAGAACCCTTCAATTACAATCTACTTTGGATTCTAAACTTGTTGGTATTCAATTAGTCAAAAATGGGATTTGTTTGCCTTTTCTAAGCTTTGCTGATGATACTATTATTTTTGCCAATGCATCACATTCCAATATTAACTACATCAAAGGATTCTTAGAAAAAATTTCGAGGGTCAGTGGATTGTCTATTAATTATCATAAAAGTAGCTTTCAGGTCTCGGAAAATATTTCCCGACACTCTGCTGTTTCTCTTGCGAGTGTTCTTAATATTCAAATTACGACGTCTATGGAAAAATATCTTGGTATTCCTATTCTTAAAGGAAGGGTTCAAAATTCAGTTTTTATAGATTCGATAACCAAACTGAAAAAACAACTCTCGCAATGGAAAGCAAACTCGATTTCTCAAGCTGGTCGGGCTGTGTTAATTCAATCTAACCTGTTAGGTCAGGTTAATTATTTAATGCAGACTTTTTTACTTCCCAAAGGAATTCTAGTTGAAATTGATAAGATAAATAAATCTTTCTTTTGGAATAAATTTACTCCTAATCATCATCCTCTTATTAGTTGGGAAAAAGTATGTTCTCCAAGAGAATCTGGTGGAATGGGCCTCCGTACAGCGGAAACAGTAAATATTTCTCTACAAATGAAACTTCTGTGGAAAATTATAACTGCTCCGGATAATTATTGGGTACGTATTATTTCAGATAAATATTTAGGCTCCTCTTCTATTTTCCAACTTCAGAAAAAAAATTGCTCATGGCAATTTGGTAGACTGCTTAATCTTAGAGATAAATTCTCTAAAGGCTTACTTTGGACAATTGGAAATGGTCATACTATCAACTTTTGGAAAGATCCTTGGATATTGGATACTAGTTTGATCCCCTTCTTTAATAATGATAATATTAATCTTAAGGTTTCGGCATTTATATTGCATGATCATTCTTGGAATCTAGACTCTTTAAGGCAGATTCTTCCGGAGATAATTGTTACTAAAATAAAAAATATCAGAATTCCAGTTTCTGATGCTGTTGATCGTTTGGTTTGGCTCCCTTCTAAGGATGGGACCTTCTCTGTCTCGTCTGCTTCTTCTATGATTAACCTTAATCGTTCGGATATGCATTATGAGTTTGCGTGGATTTGGAAGACCTCTCTCCCTCCAAAAATAAAAAATTTCTTATGGAAGGCTTGTGCAGATTGTCTTCCTACTACAGATAGATTAAATCGTTTTTATCACTGTGTTTATAGTACATGCTCTTTATGCTCTAATGAAGATGAAAATTTGAATCATATGTTCTTTAATTGCCCTTTCTCGCAAAACATGATTTCCAGATTAGAATCTAAAATGAATATTAAGTTTCAGATTCATTCCTCAGGTGCATTTATTGATAACATTGTGTCTACTCTACACTCGAATAAAAATGGAAATGCTCTTTGCTTTCTTTGGTGGTTCATTTGGGGCCATAGAAATAATAAAATCTTTAACCCTTCATCGCTAATCTCGTCTCTTCTTCCTTCAGACTTAGCCTTTACGCAACATTGTCAATGGGTCTCGGCTCAATCTATTTTAGTTTATAAACATGTGTCTCGTCCCAAGAGGAAAAATTGCCGAGCTTGGGTTAAGCCCCCTTTAAATTGGGTAAAAATGAATTTTGATGCTTCTAAGAGAACTAATTCATCGACTTTTACGAGTTTTCTTATTCGAGATCATAAGAGTAAGATTTTAAGTTTTGACCGTAAAGAGCAACTACCAATGTCAATACTCCAAGCTGAAGCTCTTGCCTTGCTAGAAGGGGTTCGTAGTGCAGTTTCTTTAAATATATCTCGTCTTATTATTGAAGGAGATAATTTAATTCTTATTATTTCTTTGAAAAGAACTTGGAAAGTTCCTTGGGAAATTCAATCTATTGTTAACGATATCCGTCATTTTGTTGCCTTGGTTCCTTGTGTGGTGTTTTTTCATTGTTTCAGGGAATGTAATGCGGCAGCAGACTTTCTTGCTAGGAGGCTGTTTAGCTTTCCTCTGCTTAGTTTTGCTATTTCTAATTTTTTCCCAGGATCGTTGTTAGTTCCTGTTGATGTTTCGTATTGTAAATCTTGGTTTAGTAGTCATCCTCTGTTATTTGAATTTCTGAAGATCATCCGCAGTGATGATTTAGGTTAGCCTTGTATTTCACAGGTAACCTAGTGTTGGCCTTGAAATGATCTAGTAGCTCATTTTATCAAAAAAAAATAAAAAATCTTCGTTATTGGTTTCTTACCAAAAAAAAAAAATTCGTTATTGCCCGGTTAATTTTTCCGCTTGATCACAATTAAAAGATACTTGAAAATATTAGGAATATTATTATTTTTATTTATTTATTTTAAAATTTATCTTTTTGTTAGGACATGTCCAATGGTGAACCTAATAATCTTTATAAGTCCCTTATACACATTTTTTTTATCCAAACGAGGGATTAGCCCATTTTATTCAGTAGTAATATCATAAAAAGGTTAAATATTATTACTCATCCAAACATCAATCTCTAAAAACGACATTAAATCATATGGCGGCTCGATAAACACCACCATCTCCTCAGCATGTTTCTCATTAATCTTGCACATCCAATCAACAGCTTGGTTTGCTTGGCGAGGCACAAATCTGACGGTCACATTCCAGTCACCTGCATTGATCATAGTCATGTATTTGGAGACAAGACTCCACTCCTTCGTTGGTTGCGCCATAATCGCATTGACAGCCTGCACAACCTCCAGCGCATCCAACTCAGCGTGCAACTCTCGTATTCCCATCTATTGAGCCAGCAGCAAGCCCTGCATCAACCCATGAAGTTCAGCAGCAAAAGTAGACGTTCCTGGCCTCTTCATAATGAAGCCCTTCATGAATCCACCAGCATCATCTCTAATGAGCGCCCCCTGCCCCAATCTGAGACCTTCCCTCTTGAAACGCGCCATCAGAGTTCAGCTTGTATCTTCTTGCCTCGGGACGCGCCCAACAGGTTAAAGTTTCTGTCACACCAGCCTTGTTTCTCTCGCTCAGCAGCTTTAAATACTCTCTTGCTCTCAGCAAAACATAATCCTGTTTCGAACCTTGAGTTATTGCAGGCATCTCAAACACTCTTTCGTTTCTCCATTTCCATAGCCGCCAAACACCATAAGCAAATGTCGTTGGCCAGGTCCCAGTTGCGTCTAAATTCAATTGGAGCCATTCCTGAATATTACCAGCATAAATAGCACTCTCATGCAGTCAATGAGAAATTCATCCCAAACTTCCCTCGCCCCTAACACAATCACGAAGGATATGCAGGGTTGATTCCGGAACTCCATCACAAACGTTACAATTCACGTCTTGACAGAGCTCACGCCTTCCCCAGTTGACATTGCACATGATTGAATCGTGCCCCGCTAGCCAGAGGAAGTTCTTGACTCTTTCCGCCGCCTTCATTCCCCATATATTCTTCCAAAGCCTGTTCTGCTCCTCAGAACCCTCAGTACTGATAATCTCCATAAAATATTTGATGGAGAAACGTCTCTGTTGGATCGTAAACCGTTAGCAAAGAGCTTGGGAACTGGCTGTTAAGCTGTTCCCAAGGCAGCGCAAGTAAATTAAGCGCAACTATCAAAAGCAGTAAACAACGCAGTTCCCTTATAGAGGAACCCCACTACAACCAACTAGTTGTATGGGTAAACCTCTACCTCCGCTTGGAGGATTTTGAATGACTTACTTATATTGATTGCTTTGTTCCTTAGTTACAACAGCCGGATTCACACTTCTCTATTCCTATGAGTTCTTCCTAACTCTAGCAACACTAGTAAATCCTCTCAACTGAGTTCCTAAGCTCACAACAGCAAAATACAAGTAACTCAAACCTTACACCGACTTCTTAGTTCCCTTGCCCCTAGGAACTTCGGCTTCACCGTCGTCGAGATCACACACTCGTCGGCGGGGACTTCTCTTCTTTTTCTTTCTTTTCTCTGATGTGGGTGTTTGTGAGTTCTGGGAGAAGTACTCAATCCAAGTACTATTCATTTGGCTTTATAGTCCAGGTGAGCTTGGGCAATCGCATCTTTCAACTGTGTCCAAAATGCCCTTTGCTAGATGCCCAAGTTGTACTTTCTTCACATGTGACTTTGGTTTGAACTAGGTCAACTTCTTGAATCAATCGGACCGTTGGATCAAGCATGACAGTCTGATCCTCAGACTGTTCCTTCGAGCTGTCCAAGACAGAATCCCGCGATCTGCGCTGAACGGTCGTTGCCCTCACATGTGAGTTCCCATGTCATGGGAACTGTCTTCTTCAGAGTTCCCTTGATGGAAACTCTTCATCGTTGTAACTTTGTGTTCTCTTGATCATTCCTGGGAGTTCCCACTGCATGGGAACTTTCCTCTTCAGAGTTCCCTTGATGGAAACTCTGCATTGTGAGCTTTCTGTGGCTTTTGGTCATTCATGGGAGTTCTTGGCTGTACCTGCGTTCCTTAGAAATACTTGAACAAACCACATTAGTTCCTTATGGTGTTTGTCATTATCAAAACTCGGAGAATGACATCGTTGATCCGTTGTTTAGAACCAGAGGTCCCAACAACGTCCCAACAGTCTCGATGCCGACGGTCCCCAAATAAAGTTCTCATCAACCTCCTCTACTGTTATTCTATGGTGGCCAATTTCTTCAAGAGCATCGGTAGGGAGAAGATGAATGAATTCTTCTCATTTCCAATTATCAGTTCCCCAATACTCACCAACAGTCCTTCCTAACTCGTCCTCACTAACTTCCCCAATTGCAAGCTCGATCAGTGGTTGATCCGTAGCCTAAACATGATCCCAAAAAAGAGTATGTGAGCCATCTCCTATTCTTGTTTTTACTCCCCTAAACAGAGGCGTCTTCGCCTTTACAACCCCGTTCCATAAGTTCGACGCCCTTGTTTTCTTCATGAACATGTCTCGGTCTTGCCTACCATTACAATATTTTCCCCTAACCACTTGAGCCCAAAGTGATTCCGAGTCAATTTAGAGTTTCCAGCCCATTTTAGCCATGAAAGCGGAGTTTGCCTGCCTCATACTCCTCATTCCAAGTCCACCAGCCTCTTTCGGTTTCCTCAAAGTCTCCCAATTAAGTAAATGCATCTTCCTTTTCTCCTCCGTGGAGCCCCATACAAAACCTCGCGTTTTCTTCTCTGTTTCATCACAAATATGAAGGGGGAGACTTACAGTTTGCATAGAGTAGTAGGGAACACTAGCCACAACGGACTTTGCTAGTGTAACACGTCCCGCCATGGATAGTGTCTTCATTTTCCACCCCACCAGCTTACTCTTCACATGATCCACAATGTGCTTGTAGGTATCGTTGCTCGGCTTTTGTTTGAACATTGGCATGCCCAAATACATTCCAAGATCATCCATGATCGGGATCCCAACAAGGCGACTAATCTCCTCAGCCTCTTCCGGTTCTATGCTTTTAGAAAAGCATATCTTTGACTTCTGAAAATTGATTTGAGCTCCGGATGCATCACAAAACTTTTGGAGGCAATAAGTAATAACTTGCATTTGATCTTTCGACGCCTCCGCAAAAAGAATGAGATTATCGGCGAAGAATAAGTGGGATATTATTGGCCCTCCATTAGAAAGTTGAATCGGCTTCCAAGCTCCAGCATTAATAGCCTCATCAATGACATGCCCAAGTCTCTCCATACATAAGACAAAAAGATATAGAGAGATTGGATCTCCTTGTCGAACTCCCCGACTTGGCTCAAAACTCTCACCCATACATCCGTTCCAAAGAACCTTCATGGTGCTCGTGGTGACGTATTGCATAATGACATTTTTAGGCGTCGTTTTGAGTGCTATAAAAGGCCATTACAAAGTTATATCCGTCACACACATTTTCCATTCATAAAGTTTCTTCAAAAACGCTCTCCAATTTGCCCAAATCGGCTCGGGAATAAGTTACCTCTATTCACCGAAAAAACAGAGTATGCCTCGGTTTTTAGGCTCTTTATCCTTCCATAGTCAACCAAAAATTTCCCATTTTATATAATTGGAAAGCCCTCTCTCCAGCGCTTCTAACGCCTACTCACACGCCTCGAACCGACATCGGACGAGGGAGAACGAAGGCTTTGAAGTTCGCCCTATTTTGCCTTGTTCCCAATTTCTGCGTGTTGGGTTCGTGAGCAGGTTGGGCCCGACCCAACCCGACCGGCCTACTCACCTTTGTAGGTACATTTGATTTCAATTCAATTTTAAATAAAAATCTTTTGTTAAATTGAAATGGGTAAAAAATAAATTAAATGGAGAAATGTTAAGAATTATGTATTCCATAAGTATTTAAATAAATATATGAATTTTAAATGGGTATTTTCAGTATTCATAAAAATAAATTGGTATTTTAAAAAGGATATTAATAAGAAAAGAATTTCTTATTTCACTATATGACTGAAAATATTCTGATTACATAAAAATTAAAAAATAAGATTTTTGAATATGTATAAGCAATAAGATTTTTATTGAGATTAATACTAGAGATAAGAATAGGTTGATATTGTATAATGAAAAGAAGAGGTTAAATGACATTATATTAATAAAAAGAAAGTTATTAATATAATGTGGAAAGTCTATAATTTTTATAAACTTAAATCCGTCGTGATTCCTTGAAAATCAACTTCATCGAGTGAACAAAATAAATTGACAGGCAATTTATTTTGTAGTTGATTGAAACAGGAACAAGTCTAGGTCAGTCATCGCAAGTGATATGTAACCCATCTACGTCAATTTCGAGGCAAGTGGTTTGGGTTCGATTTTCATATAAAATCGTTTATGTATCACTCGTTTTATCAAGCATGTTACATATCGTTATATGTTGTCATGTGTTCTAAATTGTTTTATGACTATGCTGGGAACTCTTGTATGAAATAAAATGAATCTAGGATTTATATTGTTCTAGATTTAATGACGTTATTTCTAGTCGTACTTAGGTTACGCTAGATGGATTGTAGGGTCGTTGCCTTGTGATATGTGTGCCTAGATGAGTAGGCTTGTATGTGCTTACCTTATGTTATACGCGTCGATTCATTCAACATTAATCTTGAGTCGATGCTCTACCTTTAAGACCATCGTCAATACCCGCTCGCTCGATGAGGGGTGATGGCACGTAGCTCATGCTAGTGTGGGCTTGCAACCCAACCTTTGAGTATTTTCGTGGGGCTGTTAACCCACATTTTGTCTTTTGGTTATTTTCATGGGGCAGTAACCCACATTCTGTCTTACTTAAAAAATATGCTTAATTCCAAGTGGAACGATATTGTGATCCTTAAAAATTGGTAGAGATTAAATAGGCGTTTGTGGCGACAATTAAAATAATAGGAAGGCTAGTACAAAATGCAATGTCATCCTTAATCTCGGATTCCGTAATTTTTTGGCTCCAATCTGAATTCGCACAACACGTATGCGGTGAGGTTGGTAGAGGGAAACGTGATCAACGAGAGGTTTGATCACCCACTTGACTAAATGTGTGAAACCCAAGTTCCCAACATAAGTAAATCTTTCTTTCTAAACCGAGACTCACTCTTGGGTGACGTTCTCACTTTTTTCTTCAAATATAGTTTTCATAGGAGTTCCGAGGTCTGAGGATGGGACCGGCTTTCATTCGGTGCCCGACATCCCAGCTCGTCCCTTCCTAAAAACCGAACCACCTTCCAAAATCCCATTTGCTTAGTCTGTCACAAGACTAACCGACCGTTTCTTTTCCTTGCATGGTCGGCTGGTGTCCATCGCATTTCTTGTCGCAGCACATCAGGAGTGGAGTTCTACGTTGAGGATCAAGAGGAGAAACTAGAGTGAAGGTGGTTAGCTTGGAAAAAGTTACAATAATTTTAAGGGTCGAGGTTCCGACTTGTGGGACCCTTTTCATTTCAATTTTTTATCCGTTCATGTTTATTCAACTATTGTATTCGACTTCCGCATCGTTTATATATATATATATATATATATGTATATCTTCCACATTTTTAAGTTTTTGGTTAAGTTCTGTAATTATTGTAAGTCTTGGGTGATTTTGAGAGTTTAATCTTGGGGTCACTGGCGGTAATATCCCTGTATAAAAAGGGGGTGTTACAGCCTCCCAGCTAAGGACGAAGCTAGATTGTGATGGCGCAGAAGCCGTCTCATCAACGGCTTCAATCTCGCTACCAAAGCTTTCGTTGCAATCTTCATGGCAACATTTCACAAACTTATCGACCTCAATTAATTAACCAGTTTTGGGTTTTCCACCTTTGGAATTAGAACAAGCAAAGTTTCATTCATCCCTAGCGGCACCCCTTTCCCTTCCAAAATCTCAATCACCATGTTCTCGACCTCTTCTCTTATATGCACCCAATTTAGTTCATAGAAGATAGCATGAAAGCCATCCGGGCCGGGAGCATTAAGAGGACCCATGCTATCAATCGAATCTTTGATCTCTCGAGCATTGTAACCTTTACTTAACATGGCCATCTCATCCCCTGTAATCTCCGGGAACTGCCCACGTGGCATGACAAAAGGCCCATCAACATACTCTCTTCTTCATACAACTTTTTAAGATGCACCGTGACTATGTCATGTAACTGTTGTTGATCCCACACCCATTCACCATTCGAATCCATCAGTCCATCCACACGGTTTTGTCTTCTCCTAAGAACAGTGCTTTCATGGAAAAAACGTGTGTTGCGGTCCCCGTCAAGGAGAGCATCAGACCTGGCCTTTTGAATCCAAAAGATGTTGATTTGGTCAAGAACAATCGAAAGCTGTCATCGAAGTCGGCTATACAGCTCAAGAAAACCTCTCCTCACTCGATTCCCATGTGCTCTTTAGATGCCCTCCAATATTCTCCATAGTCTATCACGCTTCCGGAATAAGTTTCCAAAAACATTTTTGTTCCAATCATCAAGTTGAATGGCCAAGTTCGAGAGCATTGGGCCAAGTGGGGCACCTTTCTTCCAATGGCTAACTAGGAAGTGCTGGAACTCGTTGTGTATGAGCCACGCCGCCTGAAATCGGAATGGCTTTTGAAAAGGTAAGAAGCCATCAAAACCCGATGAAGCCAGTAGAAGTGGAGTGTGGTCTGATTGGACAGCCGCAAAGTGCCTGATTGCACCATTTTCAAATATTTCCCTCCACTCAATGTTACAAATACCCCGATCAAGGCGTCCGCTTGATCTTGTTGTCGGATCTCTTACCCGGTTCCAAGTAAAACGCGGTCTAGAAAATCCCATATCAATCATCTACATGTCTTCCTCAATCCATGCTCTAAACTTAGTAGTCCTCTGTTGAGAGGGATTTACTTGATAATAAATAAATTTGTAGTTAAGACCTCGCTGAGTATAGCCGAGTTAGGATCGTCCACGGGAAGCGAGGTTTTGTTTAATTACTAAACTAGAAAGCAAAAGAAAGTAGAACAAAAGCAAGAAATAAAGCAAAGCAAACAACCGGTCACGTCTCAAAGAAGACTCGGTACCGACCTTGTCAAGGTCGATAACGAGGTAAAACTAGAACGAACAAAGCACGAATCAACAGAAAATAGCAGGCTCGGTACCGATCCTTGATGACTCGGTAACAAGGTGAAACTGGAGATTAAAACGAACTAGCAAGTAAGAGAAAAGATCTAGGATAAGGGTCCACCACAACACAATCATGCAATTTAGATAATATGAATCATAAAAATCGTGCCTTTAACACAAAGTTATCAACTTTTGTTGAATAAACAAGTAAATCAATCAAGTTTCATAAATCAACTTACTTATTTACTTATTTTGATCCAAAGTTTTCAACTTTTGTTATCAAACTTTATCACTATTCAAGTTTATAACTTTCTCTTTCGATTGAGAAACAAACACGAATTACTTTGACTTTCATCAAAGCATAAGCAGAAACAAGTAGAGAATAGATAAGAGGCATTCGATTCATTTAATCACATCATCATTCATGCAAGATCATGTTGGGTTTCTAACCCCAATCCTAGAATAAAGGACTACTCACTCATAATTGAGATGAAACAAACAATGCAATTGAATGAAAACATAACTTGTATTAAAAATTGAATTTTACTTGAATTAAGAACAAACTTTGTCTCAGAATACACCTTAGAACACAAGAGAAAAACTCCAACAAACTTCTTCCTTGAGCTTTAGGCAACTTACTTCTCTCCTAAACCGAACATATGAACTAAACCGAGAGAGAAAGTCGTGTCCCCAATCCTCCTTAAAACAAGAGTATTTATAGTAAAGGAACTATCTAAAAGTTTCCTTAAAGATAAAACATCTAAAAATAAAAAGATTTCGGAATAAAAATCATTAAAAGTCTCGAAGTCGACTACATCTACCGACACAGGGACCCTGGGTAACGACCCTGTCAGGGTCGGTAGATTCTTCAATTTTGCTGAACTTCTGTCTTCCTGATGCCTCGGTACCGACCCATCCTGGGTCGGTAACTAGTCTTGTTTCCTTTGGATTATGCACTCCTCCTTTTGAATTTCCTCGGATTTCTTCATGTATCTTCACCTCTTCCTTCCTAGCCATGCTCCGCTCACTCTCCTTCATCTTGATGTCTCCAGAATGTGTCCAACTTTGCTCCAAAACCTACACAAAAACAACAAACTAGAGTAGTTTTTATACTTTTCACAAAATATGCAAACTCACCCAAGAAGACACAAAACTAACACAAAAATACAACTAAACAAGACTAAACAACCTAGAAAAACACTCTAAAACTAAGCTAAAAACATGGAGATCGAAATACCCCATACTTATGCTTGCTTGTCCTCAAGCAATCACTAAACATAGACCAATACCATCAAGATATCCTTCAAGTAATAGCGCTTATCAAAAAGCAACTTCAGCACAAGTGAGAATAGCAAGTAACTCTTAACGTCATCACACATATATGAACAACAAATAGACACAAGTAATCACAATCCAACCTCACACAGGATATAGTGTTTTATTCAACTCTCAAGTGTTTAGGATTATAAGCACAACTCTCAACTCGATCGAATATACAAAAAACAACACAATCATTGTTACTTATATTACCAAACTATCCATCGAAGATGTCAAAACAAGCTAAAATCATCAAGAGAACTTAGGCTCAATGAAAAACTTCATAGAAGCTTCTATTTGGCCGGGTTGTAATGGGAGTTGGTAATAACAATAAGGCGTGGAAATATTTTGGTTAGGTGGTGCTAAAAATCCGGGAATCAAGACTCCTAAACAATATACCAAACTCACTAACACTATGCACACTTCAACTCCTTAACCCTTTTATCTCAACTAATCTTGCTTAAAAAAACAACAAAGAATATTTGGCTCATGCATTCTTTCACTATTCAACTCTTCTTTCAGCATTTGATTTTTCTCATCTTTCTTTTCTCGATTTTTTTCATTGCTGATTTTTTTCTGGAAAGGTCGGTACCGAGTCTACTAGGGTCGGTAACGATATCACCGTACGTATTTTCCTTTCTCTTCTTTCTTTTAGTACATACAGGGAACCAAACTCCTTTTAGATGATAAACTGCAAGATCAATTAAATATCCAACCCAAAATTATCCCACACTTAAACCAATATAGTTCACTCAATAAAATCATTAACCAACACTAAGTCCTAATCCCCGGATAGGATCAAGCTAATATCGGCCAGGGAATAATTTTGTGGAGCTATAAATAAAAGGCTTTAAGGCTCAAATTGGCTTCAAAAAGAGAGCATAATGGTAAGGTAGGTAAAAGAGAAGATAAAAAAGTGGTTTAAAGAAATACGTTCTCCATCATATGATTTCACATGCAATGAACTAATATATCATATAGGCCTCAAGAAATAGATAACCATATCTGTAACACCCCGATAATTTATAAGGGATTGAGGTGCTCCCCATGTCAACAAGACCTCTTCCTTTTTTGGGTTTGAGTGAGGACAAAGAACTCAGAAGTTAAGTGTGTAGGGGCGAGAGTAGTACCAGGATGGGTGACCTCCTGGGAAGTCCTCGGGTTGGCATGGGATAGCGCTTCTATGGCCTCGGGCCTTACAAATGGTATCAGAGCCGACTCTAGGTTACGAGTTGGCTTGGCTCGGTGGGCGGTCACTCGACCTAGAGGGCGGTGCTTGGGCCTTGACGAGGACGTCAAGTGTTTAAGTGGGGGAGATTGTAACACCCCAATAATTTATAAAGAATTGAGGTGCTCCCCATGTCAACAAGAGCTCTTCCTTTTCTATGTTCGAGTGAGGAAAAAGAACTTAGAAGTTAAGCGTGCAAGGGCGAGAGTAGTACCAGGATGGATGACCTCCTGGGAAGTCCTCGAGTTGGCATGGGATAGCGCTTCTAAAGGCTTGGGCCTTACAATATCAATGACAAGAGATAATATGCATAAGGAGAGTAAATCACACAAGAAAAGAAGAGAGATTTTTTATGTTCTCCCTATAAGGCCAAAAACAACTCACAATGTAGCAATTTTTGTTGGATTAAAGTCACTTTTACCTAAGATCATATGTGCTTAATTTCATCACAAGCTAAGTTCTACAATTTAAAAACAACTTTTCACATGATTCAGGCAAAACTATCCAAACATGCTAAAGGAATTACATGATCAAGCAAGTTAAAGCATATCATAGGACATCTAAGTGAAGCATTATCAATCCAACCCACAAAACACAAAAGCTCAAAGAAAAAACTGAGTTTCCTTTTCCCCCACGTCGTATTTAAACGAAATAGTGTCCTCACTGTTTAAAACAAAGGCATAAAAAGAATAAAGAGGATAAGAAAAGGGAACTCACAAAATAAAATTGAAGATATTTGAAACCATTGATCATTTGAGAAGTTTGAATATTTTTAGATTTCTATAGAGGTCGATAACGATCCTGATGGGGTCATTACCGAACCTGCTGCTTGTACACCGAGTGTCTTGAATTTGTTCCTTCTTCTGTTTAGCACTTCATCTTCTTCTTGTAGTACATGAGTGATACGTCGGTTTTAGTACAGCGTAATTTTGTATTTTTATTAGGATTTCTGAGTGTTTTAGGCTAGATTAGGGTGTTTATTTGTAATATCAGAAAAGTCTACAGTTGAAGATTTTGAAGAACAGAAATCCTAAGTTCGAGCTGAAGATTTTACAGATATCAAGACCCGCGCCCTCGGGTATGGACCCTAAACCGCGGTGACGAGAAGATTCGAGAGAGTTGAAGAATGCAGGACCCGCGCTCGCGGGTCGGGACCGCGCTCGCGGTTTGACGAGTATCCGTGGTCGGGGGAAGATGACTGGACCCGCGCTTGCGGGTTGGGACCCGCGCTCGTGGGTGGCAATGTTTCAGCGCTGACTAGGTTTTATTTTATCTTTTATTTATATTTATATCTTTAGGTTTTTGGATATTGTTTTTACTATTTAAGCCTAGTTCGTAGCAGACTTTAGCATACTTTTGGAGACTACTTTTATTTTGAATCTAGTTTTTATTTCTATTATGGAGAACTAATTTCCCTTGGAGTTTGTTTGATCAAAGAAGCCTATTTATGTAATTTGTGAGATTCTGGTAACTTTTCTATCCCTTGGTTAATATCAAAACTCTTGTTTTTATTTACATGATCTATGTTTGATTTTAGGAGCCTAATCAACTTGTTTGATTGACTTAGATCTACTGTTTCGATTAGGTTTGATAGTTGTCTGTGCAATCTTATTTATCCTTGAAACAACTCTTTTCCAGGATCGTGGACTGGAATTGAGAAAGAGTATTTTATGGTTATTTTATGCATGAGCCTTGTTGTTTGATTGCATTAATTGATTTCCTGTTATCCTTAATATCTTGCATGATTTGAATTAAGTGTCCTTGTTCATATCATAGCTTCGCTTGGACCGTGGACAAGCGGAAATCTTTTATAAGTATTGGAATTAACCTAGGAATTATAGAAAAGTGGATGAATTGATGATCGAATGATTAAAAAGGTGGAATTGATTGAATGAACTCTGCTTTCCTTTAATTGATTTAAACCCTAATTTTGTTTGCTTGCTTAGACTCTCAAACCCTTGTTTTGTTCTTTGTTGATTGTTCAGAATACCGATTCTCTTGGGTTCGACCCCTTACTTGCATGCTATACTAGTTTGTAGTTTAGGATAATTTATTTATGATCAACGACTTTAGCCGAGTCAATGAGTCACTTTAGAAAAACTTCTATCCCTACTACACTAATCTAACTTAAAAAGAAGTTAAAAGAAAGCTAGAAAAAAGATCTAAGAAAGCAAAAACTAAAAGCGGGTTGGCTCCAGTAAGTGTTATTTTTAACGTCGTTAGCCCGATGAACTTAACTTGGCTCTAAGGTGGCTTCTCTCCAGATTTGTAAGGATCATGAGAAACCCCATACTTAGCCGAAACAACTTCAAAGCTACTTTTCCTGATTTATGGTCCTCAATCATCAATAAGTATGCTCGAAAGTCCTTCATAAGGGTTAGTAAAGTCCGACACCAAGGGGGTTTCGACTCTTTCACAATATTCATAGTAGGATGTAATGTAGAAAAAGGATGAAAAAAAGGATCATGACGGGAATTAATCGGATTAGAGCAAGAAGACTCACCGGGATTGATCAGATAAGGGGGTCATTACCGAGGTAGATGGGGTCGTTAACAACCCTGCTGGATTTGTCAGAGCTTCGGTAACGTGTAGGAATTCGCCACCAGCATTGTGATCCTTCAGAGATGGGTCATTACCGACCCATGGGGGTCGCTAGGCTCCTTCGTAAGCACGTCTTCCTTGAATATGCTCGTTTCTAGTCTCAGGAAAAGGTCGTTACCGACCCATGGGGGTCGGTAGTCGGTAGGCCCTTTGTTAACGATCTTTACAGGAGTGGTGTCATTCACAACGGGATTGAATGGAACTCGGCCTTCTCCTCTCCTATATCGGAGGTTAAGAGTCCCTTCTTTACATCAACAAGCGCACCTGATGTGGCTAGAAATGGTCTTCCAAGAATGATAAGCATTGTAGGATCTTCATGCATGTCTAGAACAATGAAGTGATTTGGGACAAAGAATTTTCCTACTTGAATAGGGACATCCTCAACAACTCCAGTTTCTTTGACACATGATCCGTTCTCCATATAAATATTCATGTTGACAGGTTCCACTGGTCCCATATTAGCTTTTGACCAAATTGAGAGGGGTAGTAAACTAGCATTGGCACTTAAATCACATAGCGCTTTAAAACGATGAAATCCAATACCAATGGAAATAGCAAACGTACCCGGATCGCCTAATTTCGCAGGGAGCTTTACAGATCAGACCTCATTAGTCAGCTCACATATAGACCTCTTCCTACTTAAGATCTCTTTTAAAAATTTAGTGTACACAGGCATTTCATTAAGGGCCTCGGTAAATGGTATAGAAATATTTAAGCCCTGGAGGATTTTAACAAAACGTCTAAACTTTCCTTCTGTAATATCTTTAGCTTTATTGGACGGGAAAGGAAGAGTCTTTGACGGACTTGGAGTAGAAAGAGGCCTGGATCGAGGCTATACCGAATCGACAAGAGGGTCGACCAGTGCAGAAGGAGGGTCGGTACCGACCCTGGGGGGGTCGGTAACGAGGTGCTGACTAAGAGAGGGGATCGGTTTAGAAGACCTACCTGGGTAGGAGGGGTCGTTAACGACTTGGGTGGGGTCGGTAATTATATCGACTAGGACTTCGTCTTCATCGTCGTGCTCTTTTTCCTTGGTCTCAGCACGTCTAGGCAACGTCTTTACGCTCCTCGGGTGTATGGCTGCTATTTGTCCTCTAGGGTTTTCCTCGGGACGGCCTGAGAGTTGACCTTGAGATCTTGGAATTTGTGCTACAAGGTTACCTAATTGGGAATTTACACTTTTTCTCTAGGTTTCGATATCTCCCAATTGTACCTGTATACCTTTTAGGTCAAAACGGACTCCATCAATCTTGTTGTGGACTCCATTAATACCCTCTTGTATCCCTTGTACCCGTGATGGTAGCTCTTGATAGACTGGAGGCTAGGGCTGGTCATGGGTCGGGTTATGGGTGGGTGGAGCATTTCCACCACCCGATCTGCGAAATAAATTGTATCACCCGACCCACCCATCACCCTCAGAACCTTTCACCCATATCTGACCAACCCGTCACCCGCGGGTGAATCAGGTGACCCGTCACCCGCGAGTTTTAAAATTACAATTAAATTTTATAAATTTTTAGAAATAATATAAAAAAAGTTAATGCAACAATATGCTTACTGAAGTGATATCCAAGGTATTCTCAAACATTTTATCCGTGAAGATTCACATATGTTGACCCACAAATTTCTATATCTTTCATTTGCTTAAGTTCCAACAGTAGTCCTCAACTTCCTCTCATTAAAACAAGTTCCTAGGACATTCAGATCCCTTAGCAAAAACGTTTACATTATCATAATAGCATTTCATTAAGAATTTAGCCTTTAAGGTCCGTATAGTTTCAATATTTAAAAAAAAACCCAAGTCTCAAACTTTCTTTTAGGAAAAAACTAAACCTAATTTTAATTTAGGATAAATTTTTACGGGTGGTAGACGGGTGAAACGGGTGGTGGGTGATGGGTCGGGTTAAACGGGTGTAAAATTTCACCCATATCCGACTCGTCACCCATTTCACCCTTCACCCGACCCACCTGTCACCCGCTTCATTACGGTTTTTCACGCGTATAATTGGGTTGGGTGAAGTAGGTGGGTCGGTCACCCACAGATAATGTACAACCCTACTGGAGGTCTGTTGTAACACCCCTATTTTACAACATTGGGTATTACCGCCAGTGACCTCGGATTTTACCGTCCAAGGTCACCCAAGGCTTTTAGAATGATATAGAATGATTAAGTGCAGAATAAAAATGCTCATAAATTAAAAGGTGCTCTCGAAGGAGACTTTGTTCTTACAACCCAAATCACAATACCAAAAACTTGTTTGGAAATTACAACTCATAAAACCTTGTCTTTGACACATAAATGAAAATAGACCGAAAAGAGATTCAAACACATCTTGGAACTTCTTGGCCTTCCTTTGTCCTTCACCTTACGCCTTGTGATTAATCCTAGGTTCTGACATAATTCGCGAGGGGAGATAAAATGCCAGGCAAACATGCGGAAGAGAAGAATTAGTCTAAGAGACTAAGCAAGCGGGAACGGAACTTTCCCAAGGGTATTTCGGTAATTTAGCAAAATAATGAAGATAACAATAGGTTGTGTTTCAAGATAGGGTTTATTTAAGTGGAGTTTTAACGGTACAAGGGAGAGCGTTTCTTAAGCGATGATAGCTCGTTAATTTAGAGAAGAACTACGAAATTGTAGGCCTCTTTTAGCATCGAGAATAAAAGATATGTTAGGAACATTATTAATTCAAACGAGTTAAAAACTTCTCTCGCCCTGAGCGGACCGAGTGCCAGGGTGGGAATTTACTTAATTTCAACGATATCCAAGGGTTATTTAAAATTATTTTCCCTTTACGAAAATACTTTATTAATAATATTTTCTCAATAAAATCCTTTTTAACTATAGGGGTTATAATAAAAAGAGGTAGAATAATATTAGGCTAGTTCTTAGTAACTTTCCATAGATAGAAACTTCTATTTACTTGATAGGGTAAACTTTCTAAAACAATCATAGTATAAAAATAAATAAATATTCTTATTTATTTTATTTCCAAAATTCCTCCCATAAATAATCTATAGTTATAAGATCATGGTATAAAATATCTAATTAATTCCTAATAATATACTTTTTATGATATTCTAGGTCACAAAATAATATTCTTTTCTATATTATACAATATCTTTCTAGGTGAGATATTTTTAAAAACTTAACAATATAATGTTATAATTCATATTATTGTCCATACCCTTGTATTTATAAAAGAACTTAGGCCTTGTAGGAAAACTTTACCCTAGAGGTAAGTTAAACTAATATTATATTAAATAATTTAAAATAATCATTATTAATATTCTTAGTTATATATAACTTGGTATTTCTCTATACTTAGAGATAAGTAAAAGTATTACTTGGAAAAGCTTATACCTTTATAATGGTGATATTTCATATAGAGACAAAAATCATAAGCTAATAAACTTATAAAATAAAATACTTTTTACAATAGCTTCATAAAAAAATTTATCTAGACAAACATGTCCTTGTTATTCATATTAGGATATAGTAATTTAATAATGGTTTATTAAAATGATTTATATCCTCCTTTGAACTAACAAGATTTATAAAAAAAAAATAATTCTTATAACTCTTAATAATTTGCAATTACTATTATTTGACCAACTTACTAATACTTAGCATACTATAATAAACTTAAATTAAATTAATAAATTAAATAAATTGGAATTAAGGGTTTACTGTAAGTTGCCTGAGTTACAGAACACAAGGAAAGAGGAGGCAGGAGGACCGGCGGTGGGAGGGGCGGCGCACCAGGGGGCTCCGGCGAGTAGGGCGGCGCGCTAGAGGAAGCGACAGTCGACGGTGGTGGAGCCGGTGGTCAGGAGAGGTGGCCGGCGGTCCAAAGGGGAGAGGAGGAGGCTCCTTTGGTGGGATTTTGAATGAAGAACTAGAGCTTGGAGGGCTGATTTTTTGGGGAAATTGGGAGCCAAATTGTAATAAGAAGGAGAAGAATGGGATGAGTGAATTCTAAGAAGGGATCTCATCCCCTTTAAATAAGTAGAGCATGATCCAATGCCATGGATTTTGCCCAATGGAGAAGAGGAGGGAGAAAGGTGATTGGGGAGGGTTGGTGAGAATGGTGATGTCATCTTGATGAGGTAAGCAAGGTGATGTCATGGTTAGGAGTGTGGGCTATGGTGGAAAGGAAAAGCATGGATTGGTCTCTTTTCATTCTACGTTAAAAGCATCAGACTAATTTGTTGAAGAAGGAGAAGAAAAAGATTATTTTAATGTGTTTTATTTATTTTAATAAATTTTGAGATTAAAATAAGCCCTTGTTTTATTCAAAGCTTTTTAAATTGCCCAAACCCTTATGGAGTATTCTTTAAATTTATTTAATAAATTTCCTTATGGAGTATTCTTTAAATTTTATTTAATAAATTTCATTATGGAGTATTCTTTAAATTTTATTTAATTAATTTTATTTTACAAAAATTCTCTTTTTACATAGAGAATGGGTTAAAAATAGAAATAGATAAAAATATTATATTAAATTTCATTTTTAAAAACTTGAAATATCGCGGATATTACACCTGTAAGATGGAACCCTTTGTTCTTGGTGAGGAGGTTAGCTTTCTTGGCCATGTGCATAATTGCCCCAGGTGGGCTGATTATTATTCCTTCCTGCATAAAAAGTATTACCTTGGCTCCGATATGGACCCCTCATGTAGTTAGGTTCTTCATATGCCTCATCAACACGTACATGTTGCAAGTTAGTGTAGGCAGAAGTAGCATGGGATTGGGACCCACATTTTTGACAAGATGAAGATGATTTAAGATAAATTACCTGCTTTTTCAGGCGGTTGATCTCGTCTTGCAAGAACTGATGCTTTACTTCGGGGTCTACCTCGTCTTTGTTCGGATTATAGAGCCTTCGTTGGGGCTGATGCGCTTGCTGGCATGGGTTCCATACATTGCATCATAGTTGGTCAACTTTTCAAGGAACGCCCACGCATCTTTGGGATCCATCTCAATAAAACCGCAAGTAGTGTGCAGGTTGATGCGGTTCTTCATTTCAGCGTTGATCCCTTGGAAGAAGATTTCTTGGAGTACATAATGTGGTTTCCCATGTGTAGGGCACTGTCTAACCATCTCCTTGAATCCCTCCCATGTCTCCACAAAAGTCTCATTAGGCAGTTGGTGGTAGGAGGTGATGCGTTTCCTTAACTCAGTAGTCTTAGCAGGTGGGAATAATTTTTTCAATAACAAGTCATGCAAAGCCTTCCAAGTCCTTATCGACCTAGGAGGTAGGCTCTCTAACCAACTCAAGGCCTTTCCTGTAAGAGACCACTTGAAAGACTTCAACAAAACATATTTAAGAGAGACACCGTCAACAACAATAGTGTCACATAAATCAGTAAAATTTTAAACATGTTCTATTGGGCATTCCATTAGTTTCCCTTCAAATTGAGATCTTTTACATAAGGATATGAATTGAGATTTGATCTTAAAAGCTTTCTCTATCTGAGGGAGTACGATTTCGGATTCTGGCACCCTCAGTTCTGGATGCATATACTGCTTGGCATTCTTTGCAAAAGCATCCAATTGCTCTCTTAAGCGGGAAGTGTGCTCTCGCTCACGTTCAACCTCAACAGTTGCATTGTCTTTTTCAGCTTGCAATGCTTCCATCTGCCTCTGGAGAGCAGCCATTTGTTAAGCCATCTCTTCAGTGGTTGCCATTGCTTTGTTTTCTCTTAATCTGCGATGGAAGGATCGCTCGGATTCAAAGTCTACTAATGGACTAGAGACAACTCGATGTCCTCCAACTGGCATGCACTGAAAGCAAAAACAAATTAAAAGCAAAACGAGTTCTCAAAGAGGGTCGATACCGAGGCCTAGAGGGTCGGTAACGAGCCTGCAGTGATCCCGTAAAATAAAAATTGAAAAGGAAAAAAACGAGTTTTTTCGATAAGGTCGGTACCGACCTGGGTAGGGTCGTTACCGACTCGGCATTGATCTTAAAAATGAACAGAAAAAGAAAAGAAAATGGGTTTGCCAAAAAGGTCGGTACTAACCCTAAGGGGGTCGTTACCGACTCCACAATGTCCCAAAAAACTCTAAAAAATAAAACTTTGAACATTTGAAATCTCCCCGGCAACAACGCCAATTTGTTGACAGGGATTTACTTGTCAACAAATAAATTTATAGTCAAGACCCCACTTAGTATAGCAGAGTTAGGATCGTCCACGGGAAGGGAGGTTGTGTTTAATTACTAAACTAGAAAGAAAAAGGAAGCAGAACAAAAGCAATAAATAAAGCAAAGCAAACAACCAGTCAAGTCTCCGAGAAGACTCGGTACCGACCTTGTCAGGGTCGGTAACGAGGTAAAACTAGAGCGAACAAAGCATGAATCAAACAGAAAATAGAAGGCTCGGTACCGATCCTTGATGAATCGGTAACAAGGTGAAACTGGAGATTAAAACGGACTCGCAAGTAAGAGAAAAGATCTAGGATAAGGGTCCACCACAACACAATCATGCAATTAGATAATATGAATCATAAAAATCACGCCTTTAAGATAAAGTTATCAACTTTCGTTGAATAAACAAGTAAATCAATCAAATTTCATAAATCAACTTACTTATCTACTTATTTGATCCAAAGTTTTCAACTTTCGTTATCAAACTTTATCACTATTCAAGTTTATAACTTTCTCTTTCGATTCAGTCGCAAACATGAATTACTTTGACTTTCATGAAAGCAAAAGCACAAACAAGTATAAAATAGATAAGAGGCATTCAATTCATTCAATCACATCATCATTCATGCAAGATCATGTTGGTTTTCTAACCCCAATCCTAGAATAAAGGACTACTCACTCATAATTGAGATGAAACAAACAATGGAATTGAATGAAAACATAACTTGTATTAAAAATTGAATCTTACTTGAATTAAGAACAAACTTTGTCTCAGAACACACCTTAGAACACAAGAGAAAAACTCTAATAAACTTCTTCCTATAGCTCTAAGCCATTAACTTCTCTCCTAAACCGAACGTACGAACTAAACCGAGAGAGAAAGTCGTGTCCCCGATCCCCCTTAAAACAAGTGTATTTATACTAAAGGAACTATCTAAAAGTTTCCTTAAAGATAATACATCTAAAAATAAAAAGATCTCGGAATAAAAATAATTAAAAGGCTAGAAGTCGACTACGTCTACCGAGATGGGGACCCTCTGTAACGATCCCGTCAAGGTCGGTAGACTCTTCAGTTTTGTTGAAATTTTGTCTTCCTGATGCCTCGGTACCGACCCCTCATGGGTCAGTAACGAGTCTCGACTGGTCTTTTTTCCTTTGGATTATTCACTCCTCCTTTTGGATTTCCTCGGATTTCTTCAAGTATCTTCACCTCTTTCTTCCTAGCCATGCTCCGCTCACTCTCCTTCATCTTGATGACTCCAAAATGCCTCCAACTTTACTCCAAAACCTACACAAAAACACCAAACTAGAGTTGTTTCCATACTTTTCACAAAATATGCAAACTCACCCACAAAGACACAAAACTAACACAAAAACACAACTAAACAAGACTAAACAACTTAGAAAAATACTCTAAAACTAAGCTAAAAATATGGACATCATCCTCGTTCTCAGCTCCTCGGAATCACCCATCCTTTCTTCCATGAGTCTGGTTTTATTAAAATCGCCGATCATGAGCCCTGGAAGATTGATAGTCGCCTTAAAGTCTTTGAGTTTCTCCGAAAGCGAGCTTCTATTGGTTGGATTTGGGTCTGCGTAAATGGTAGAAAAAAGCTATTCCGCTTCCCCTGCCTGACGCACTCTAACTAACACCACATATCTATGGGTGTCAACCGAGTTAATGTGAACTCGATCCTTCCTCCAAAGAATCCAAATTTCTCCTCGAAAGCCCACCGCTTCCGATTTGATCATGCTATCAAAGCCTATACGTTGGTAGACTTTACTTGCTTTCGGGCCACTGATTTTTGTCTCCAAAAGGACCAATACAAACGGATCATGTTGTCTAATTAGGTCTTTTAGAGTGTACATAAAGTCTCCGCTCCGTGCTCCTTGATCATTCCACGGGATAATTTTTAAGTTTGGACTTATCATAAGAAAAAGGTTGTAGAGGTTTGGATCTTCCTTGAAACAACCAATAAGATCATTGGTCATAAGCGTGGACCATGCTGGTGTCTCGAACTTGTATGCTATTGGGCCAACTTGAATCCTTGGCAAACTCTTCTTGAAGATCATCTTCCATTCCGGCGCCCAAAGAGGAATGAACCTAACCATTGGTGTTGTCGTTGGGCTGATCCATCTCCATTGTCATGTCATCTTTGTTAGGTGGGTCGTTTGACTGTTCAAATTGTCGAGTGCTTAATTGGTGATGATTCGTGCTCTCATTATGTGCCTGCTTAAATAATTGGTGATGATTCGTATATTTTGGAAAATATACGAAATTGATCTCGTAAAACTAGAGCGAACAAAGCAGATCATCGTACATGGCCGATTTTATCACATTTAAAGCAGATTATCCGTAGTCCCTCGTATTGGATCTTCCAATTGCAACCATTCATACAAAACTTCGGCCTCAATGGCCTCTAAATGTCAAGTTCCACACATAGTCTTGTGGACATTGATCTAATCCAAGAAGCAACTTTCTGAATAGTTTCTTCTGCAACGATGAAATTCGATCTCCATCTTTGAATCGTAAGGTAACTATCCCTAATCATCTAAGGTCCATTCATAAGGACGTTATTCAGGTCATCATCATTACGAAATATTATGACATAAAAATCATTTTCGGTGTCTATCATGGAGAAATAACCTTTTGGCTTCCATTTCTGCATTAGGCTCTCAAGTAGATGTATCCCACACTTCGATCCATGACTTTGATGATAATTGCATTTTTCTACGCTCTATGGATCCGTCTTTTTTCTTCTACCGATAACAGTATTATCGGGCACTCGGGGTCTTGTAGATCCGGCATCACATCGTCTACAACTTCATCCAACTCCATCTCCTCCTCCCAAAAAGGATTGTTGTATTCCGTTATCCTTTCCTTAGTTCTATGTCCAATTACAGAGTCTTTGTAGGATAGAACCTCTTTCCCTCTCTACAGCATTTTGTTTGCATCCAGTAACATTGGAAAATTAGCTTTTGACAACAGAGATCCATCGTCTCCTCAGTTGGTTTTCTTGCTTGACCTGGTTTCTTGTAGTGGGGATGAGCCCCCCGAAGGTTGTAGACGAGAATCCTCAGCGTTCATAAAGAGCGTTTTTATCTAGCTTGGCTATTTTAAACACAATTGTTTTATTATTTTTTCCTCTTCCACATCATCCATAATCTCTCATTCATATTTATACAGTTTAAAACATATACATCCCTCTGTACTTGTGCCAATTTGTCATATAGACACCCCGTCTGTGTGTCAGACCTATTGAACACTTAACGTAATTCCGGTCTATTAAACACCTGGCAGAGTACATCAACGTTGAGTGTATTGCACTCGCGCTAATGTATCAAGGATTTGTTCCACATAATGCCACATATATGCCAAGTGTATACCACATCATAATACTTACAATTTTAAAGGTGAATTAAATTGTTTTATTAAAAGAAAAAAAAAAGAAAAAAGAATTAAAAGGTGTGTTGCTCCTGAATATCTATGAATGTCCACCATCAGTCATTACTTGTGCGAAGATTGAGATCTTTGTTTTCAATCCTATGACGAGTTCGTCTTCTTCATCTTAGCTAGGAAGATGCACTCATTGCTCAGTGAGTTTCATAGGATTAAAATGGGTTTACCAAAAAAAAATGAGTCATTACTCGAGCGCAGTACAACATATGAACCGATTGCCGATTTTTCCACCGATAGAAGAAACCAAATTAGACAAAGTCCATATCAGAATATGAACCGATTGCCCACTGGCGATTTTTCCATCGTTGCTCCACCAAAGGTCGTCGCCGTGCCGAATCGCTGCCACTCACCCCTGCTCTAGCTTGCTCGCGGAAGGTAGAAGACGAACATGCACGTCTCTCCTTGGTCCATCTTTCCTGCTTTTTCCTTCAAATTAAACCTATATTTGAATTCCTTGTAACAAAAACCCCTTAATTTCCGCCCTAAAATTACTTTCAAACAACCTCAATTTGTCGTAGAAGTCATCGCTCGCCGCTAGGAAAACCGAGCAGGCCCGCCTATAGATCTACAACTTCTCCTTCATTTCTCCACCATCGATCCCCCACTTCGTCTCGATCCCCGCCGCCCACTTCACCCACCCAAAATCTGTGCGATCCCAGCCCAGATTTCCCATTAACCAGCCCCTTCTCTGCCTAGGGCCAGGCCTAACAACCCATCACCACCGCGAGTCACCTGACGTTCCCCGTCCAGATCCGGATTGACCTTAAACTACCTATGTCACTAACCTGTTTCCATCACCAGTAGCAACACCCCGCCACTCTGTCGCCTGTTTTGAGTCGAGAACGATGAAGATGAATGTTGCAAAAGGGTTTTGTTTTTTATTATTTTTTATTTCCATGTCATCTTATCGTTTAAATATTGTAAGAGAATCACTCGTTGATGAGAGCGTGAAACTAACGCCCAACGCCACGTTAAACAAAAGGAGTTCAATAGGTCCAAAATCATCACTACAAAAAAAACACAAATTTAGCGACCATATTTATGGTCGCTAAATCAAAAATCTGGTCGCTAAATCGATTTAGCAACCATACCATGGTCGCTAAATCTGGTCACTAAAAAGTCAAGACGCTAACCAAGTGGCGACCATATGGTGGACAGTACTAGCGACCATGGAGACCATGTGGTCGCTCCATATAGCGACCACATGGTCACTACATAGCGACCTTGGTCGCCAGTGGTCGCCAATATTGTGGCGACCATTTGTGCGACCACGGCGACCACGTGGTCGCCATTTATAGCAACCAAGGGGTCGCAGGTTATAGCGACCAAATGTGCGCCATTTCTAGCGAACAAATGGTCTCCATTTCTAGCGACCAATTGGTCGCCCGTTATAGCGACCATATGGTCACTATATAGCGATCACCATCGCGAATGGTCACCACACAGTTTGGAAATCCTAGGGGCCACGTGGTCGCTAAAATCAAAAAAGGACACACAAACCTGATCTTTGACTGAACGTAAGCGCACGATCGTGCGCTTATAGGGGCACAATCATTCAAAAATTTAGCGACCATATGGTCGCCAATATTTATTTAATAAAAAATTAAAATAAAAAAGTTACATATTATACAAAAAAATAAAAGAAACAATAAATAAAATATATAAAATTGATAATTTATATTAATTTAATAATTTACAAAATTATTTACAAAATAAAAAAACCTAAACTCATTGGTTCCGTCGGGGTTGGGCGGATCATTCCCGGCGGGACCACGGGATCCACTCTGTTGCGGGTCGTATCCACGCTGCATCCGGTCCATGAACTGCTCCAGCCAAGCGACCCTATTTTGCAAATCCGTCATTTCACTCGTAAGCACGACGTTTTGCTGTGTCAATTCCGCCACCAGAGGAGGTTGTCGACGTGGGGCCGTCAATCGCTCCTCATGATACTTAGAAGCAGAGTTGACAAGCCCGAAGACAGTGCCTCCCGGGCCCACCCCTCCAGCGGCCGTCAGATAGGCATCAGTGCATCACACTCGTCCAGAAAGGACGACGAGGTGCCCGAGTCTGAAGACATCTGGTAGAGGATCTCTTGGGACCGCGCCTAAAAAAATATGCAAATACTATAAATAAAAATAATAATATACGAATTTAAATAAATATAAGATAATTAAATACTTACAGGGATCTTGGTGGACCGATCGTCTATAAAATGCCGGTCCGGGCCCTGAGTAACCCGGCGACCCCGTTGTGTTTCCTACGAAATTCATCACAACCGTTACTAACTATTAAGAGTAGATTAACTTAATTTAAATACATTTAAATATTATACTATCTACCATGCGACGCATGGTATCGAGGTGCGACCTCGAACCGCTACTGTGGTTCATCGGGTTGGTATGCCGGATCCTCTTCTGGCGCTCACATTTGGCCTTGTACACGGCCGTGTTCCTGTTGGATCGTAAACCGTTAGCAAAGAGCTTGGGAACTGGTTGTTAAGTTGTTCCCAAGGCAGCGGAAGTAAAGTAAACGCAAGTATTAAACGCAGTAAAGAACGCAGTTCCCTTATAGAGGAACCCCACTACAACCAACTAGTTGTGTGGGTAAACCTCTACCTCCGCTTGGAGGATTTTGAATGACTTACTTATATTGATTGCTTTGTTCCTTAGTTACAACAACCGGATCCACACTTCTCTGTTCCTACGAGTTACACCGACTTCTCAGTTCCCTTGCCCCTGGGAACTTCGGCTTCACTGTCGTCGACATCACACACTCGCCGTCGGGGACTTCTCTTCTTTTTCTTTCTCTTTTCTCTGGTGTGGGTATTTGTGAGTTCTGGGAGAAGTACTCAATCCGAGTACTATTCATTTGGCTTTATAGACCAGGTGTGCTTGGGCAATCGTGTCTTTCATTTGTGTCCAAAATGTCCTTTGCTTGATGCCCAAGTTGTACTTTCTTCACATGTGACTTTGGTTTGAACTAGGTCAACTTCTTGAATCAATCGGACCGTTGGATCAAGCGTGACAGTCTGATCCTCAGACTGTTCCTTCGAACTGTCCAGGACAGGCAGGGGTGGAACTCGAGCCTTCTCATTGTAGGGGCCAAATTTAATCTTAATATAATATTTTTTCAATTTCAAAAAATACAAAATCGAAGGTATTCGAACCATAACTAATTGTTTTATGAAACTATGCAATCTAGCAAATGAGAGAACCACTTTGATTAAGTAAATGACTTGTAAAAATAGTTTGTATATCGTTAATTTTCAAATGCTCATAACTTTTTACTCAGATGTCAGATTGAAGCGTATAATATAACAAATCGAAGGTCTTGACAAAAGTAACATATATACATAAAAAAAATTGGATTGGGGAGGCCATAACCACCTCTGGCCCCCATTGAGTTCCGCTTATGAGGACAGGATCCCGTGATTTGCGCTGAACGGTCTTGTCCTCACATGTGAGTTCCCATTTCATGGGAACTGTCTTCTTCAGAGTTCCCTTGATGGAAACTCTTCATCGTTGTAAGCTTGTGTTTTCTTGATCATTCCTGGGAGTTCCCATTGCATGGGAACTTTCCTCTTCAGAGTTCCCTTGATGGGAACTCTGCATTGTGAGCTTCTGTGGCTTTTGGTCATTCATGGGAGTTCTTGGTTGTACCTGCGTTCCTTAGAAATACTTGAACAAACCACATTAGTTCCTCGTGGTGTTTGTCATTATCAAAACTCGGAGAATGGCATCATTGATACGTTGTTTAGAACCATAGATCCCAACAACGTCCCAACAATTTCCCCCTTTTTGATGATGACAATCCCATCACAAAATATGCAAGTATTTCAATGAAGGATATGCGAATGAGTTCCTAAGGATGTGTCTAGGGAGCCATTTTGATTAAAAACACTTAGATCTTACTTGCTTTTTATGCAATTGTTCCCCCTTAGCTTATGCATGTTCTGTGATAACTTAAACTTTTAACTCATCTCGCATTTGTTGTCTTTCCCCCTTTTGACATCATCGAAAACAAGCAATGCAATTATAAGGAAGAAAAGGAACACGCATTCAAATTAAAGACCAATTCATTACTTAAGCAAATATGTACAAGGAACTTGAAGAAACATATTTTGGTGGGAGCAAGTGAGGCTAAGGAAGAAAGAAGGGAAGATCATGGGCTTTGTGGGAACAGGGCATCACACATGCGGGTCAAGACCTTGACGAGCTTGTCTTGGCCTTTAGCAATTTGTTCTTGGTCCTGTGCTATCTTGTCAAGAGTGTTGGCAATGCGAAGCAAAACTTGAGAGTTCCCTTCTTCACCAGATTCCAGTTGAGCCGAATCCTCTACAGGCTCAGAGTGCCTCATCTTCTGGACCACTGAGATGTCCAGTTCCCTTCCAATCATGACTTTTTCCTTGGAGGCGTCGTAAAGACCCTCTTTTTGTAGAAGCTTCTTGATAAGCCCAAAGTAGGGAAGGGAATGGGATTTGGACGCCATACACTTCTCCATATGCCCAAGAATGATCCTTGGAAGGTTGATAGGCTTCTTGAGGAGGAAGTGATAGAGGATGATGGCATCAGGGATGTTGATGACCAGACGCTTCTCCTGGCGAGGGATCACCATATTGATGATGAATTGATGAGCCAGCTTGGCTATTAAGGACAGATGATGGGTCGAGGTCCCCTTGGCGGGAACTCGGCCCTCATAGATGGTGTTGTACACCTCAGCGCTGTCAAAGTCGCCCAGAGCTTGTTGGGCAAATCATGGAATCCCTGAACAGAGACTTGGAGCTGAACGCAGATGGTAGACGTTGTGAAAATAAACTCGTCGCCTTCGAGGGAGAGAGTTCCCTGAGTGCCATCTTGGCGGACTACAAAGTTGTTGTAGAACCGACGCACTTGTGAGGGATCTACACTCACTGGTTCCTTGCAGAGGTGCTCCCAGCCTTGGGCCTTGATCAGGTCCCACAGTTCCCCTAACCCGTGTTCCTGGAGCATTTTTTCAGAAATGATGAGGGGAGGGAGAAGCTTTCGGCGTTCGTCAACAGGGAACCTTTTCAACGCAGGTCCCTTCCTCTTTTTTGTAGTGCTCTTTGAGGTGTTCCCCCTTGAGACCGTTCTTGGTCCTTTATGCTGAGGGGGCGCAACCGCTTCGATCATCAGCACGCGTTCCCGTGGCTGATAGGAACTCTCGGACACCACCATTTGGTGTCCAGGTGTTGGGATCCTAGCGGGCTCCTTTTCAGCTGGAGCCTCTTCTTCTTCTTCTTCCTTGACCTCTTCACTGGAGGTCCCTTCTTCCTCGGAGGAGCTGGAGCTGGAGCCCTCCGCGTCATCTTCAGGATGACTTGTACTTGCCCCAGCACCAACAGCTGGTGCTGGGTCCCTTTTCTCCGTGGGCTCTTCAGGAGCCACCTTCTCTTGGGACTTAGTCCCTTGGGCAGTTGTGGCTTCAGTGGGGACCCTGTTGAGCTCTTCCTCTATAGCCTTGAGCTGGGCCTCTTCATCTAGAGTTCCCATGATGAGAGGAGGAGGGTCCTTGGTTATTTTGCCGATGACGGCGGAGATGGGAAGGTCATCGTTGTCCGAAGTGAGGACGACGGCAGTTTTGGAGGGAGAGGGAGAGGGAAGTTTTGTGGTAGTAGGGGATGTTGTGGAAGAGGGGAGGGGAGAGGAGAAGGGAGTGGATATTTGTGTAGAAGGGGGAAGAGGGGTGGATACGGGAGTCGGGGGAGTAGGGGTCCCCGAAGCAGAAGTGGGAGGGACAGAAGTGTTTTTGGGTGAGGAAGGAGGGGAAGGAGTTTTGTGAGGTGGAGGTGGAGTTCCCGTTGTTGTGGGAACAGAGGGGAGTGGGGGAGGTGGAGTTCCCTTTGTTGTGGGAATAGAGGGAGGTGGTGGAGGAGTCTTGTGTTTTGGGGGAAGGGGTTTGGGATGTCCCTCACTTATGGGAAGAGGGAGGGAAGAAGAGGTGAGTTGGCTCTGGGATTGGGAGGTCTTAGAGTCCGAATGAAAGACAAAGGGGGGTTTGGCGACACAGGAACTGTCCTTGGAGCAGTTCAGGTAGTCGTTAATTGTGAAGAGGGATTTCTTTCTGGGCTCCGAGTATTCAGAGACCCCAGAGTGTTTGCGTTTTTTGGATTGTAAGGGATCTTTGGAGTGTTTGGATTTTTGGAATGCTTGGATTTTGAGTGGTCTTTGGATGAATGGCGTTTTTTTGGATGAATGGTGGTGTTTGGATTTTCTGGGCTTCTCGTTTAGATAAGGACGAGCATCTCCGAAACTGTCAAGAATGACAGTTCCGGAGGAAGTGTTGGTGGTTGAAGGAGGAGGAAGAGATTCAGAGGAGGTGGCGGAAGAGGAGGTCCAGGCCAAAGTTTGGTCGGCCGGAGGAGGAGGTGGTAAGAAAGGGCTTACTTGGTTGTAGAGCCCTCCGATGAGGACGTCTTTCATGACTGGATCGGATTCTTTCTCAATCTCGTTTAATTGCGAGACGAAGAGGGTTCTCGGATTTGCAAGAACCCAGGCTTTAATCTGGGCGAAGGTGTGTGTGGAGGCCATTTGAGGGAATTTTGGGTAGAGATAAGGTTTTGGAGGTTTCTTGAAAAAGAGAGTGAAAGGGATGTGGAGAAGAAGAATGACAGAGGTGGAAGATGGAATAAGGTCCCAAAAATAGCAAACTAGGGTTTTAAGGAGAGAAGGGGCGAAGGGTAGAAAGGGAAGTGGGAAAACCTCGATAACCGTTGCCCAATGAACGTGGGGCATCGTTTCAACTTCCGTAGCACGCCTCTTGACACGCGTCACGATCTCTAGGGAAGCCCTTTCAAAATTTGAATACTTGGCCCTTAACGCTTCAGAGTTTCTGACACAAAATCCCGCTTCCCAAGTGACAATTCATCTTCTTAGAGGAGTCAGCGTTCCCTTGTTTGTGTGTCCCTGGTCCAATGATCGTATCAAGGTCAGGGAGAGTGAGGTTGTTAGGTAAACTTCACACTCATCCTTTTGTGGGGCTAGGGAACTCAAAGGGAACCAGACAATTTACGACTCGATAAGGGAGTAACCATTTTGGCTCATGAGAAGCGTTTGTCTGGTCCCTTGCTTAGGGTAGGTTATATGATCAACCGTCATAGTGGCTTGTAAGGTGGGATAAAGGAAACTCTGGTTGATCATGTAAGGCCAAAGGAAATAAAGTTCCCTTGTACACATTTATCTTTAGACTAGTAATCATGGCAAAGTGAAAGCAATAAATCCAAGTTCCCTATCATGCATCCTTAGAAAAACTAGTCAGGCATTGAGGGAGAGACAAACAGGGACTTGTTTAGTTTAGAGTAATCATCCCTAGAAGAATTCGAAAACACTGGTAGGGACCTCTGTCTAAAGCTTTGGTGAGAATGTCCGCAATTTGCTCTTCAGTTCTACAGTGTTCCATCAAGATGTTCCCACTTTCAACATTGTCACGTAGAAAGTGATGCCTTATATCTATATGCTTAGTCCTAGAATGATGCACAGGATTTTGGGAAATGTTTATGGCACTAGTATTATCACAAAGTATGGGAACTGGTCCAAAAGACATACCGTAATCCTGGAGTTGTGACTTAAGCCATAAAACTTGGGAACAACAAGATGCGACAGCCACATATTCTGCTTCAGTTGTGGAGAGTGCCACTGTGTTTTGCTTTTTGGATCCCCATGAAACTAAGCATGACCCTAGGAACTAGGCCATTCCTGATGTGCTCTTTCTATCGAAAAGATGCCCTGCAAAATCCGCATCTGTGTATGCAATGAGCTCAAGGGAACTGTTCCTTGGATACCAAAGGCACAAGTTATCGTTCCCTTTGAGATACCTGAAAATCCTCTTCACCTCTTTCAGGTGTGATTCCATAGGGTTAGCTTGAAAACGAGCACAAAGGCATACGGAAAACATGATATCAGGTCTACTAGCTGTTAAGTAGAGAAGGGACCCAATCATACCTCGATAGTTCCTTTGGTCCACACTTATACCTGTTTCATCCGCATTGAGCCTTGAATTTGGTGAGATGGGGGTGTCGATGGGCTTGGAGTGTTCCATCCCATACTTCACGAGCATTTCCTTGATGTATTTCTGTTGATGAATCTTTGTTCCCTCCTTAGTTTGAGATATTTGAAGTCCCAAGAAGAACGTGAGTTCCCCAATGAGACTCATCTCAAACTCACTGCTCATGAGGTCCTTAAATTTCTCTACAAGAGTTTCGTTAGTTGCTCCAAAAACAATGTCATCAACATATACTTGCACAATCAAAATGTCTTTAGACTCTTTCTTTAAAAAACAAAGTCTTGTCTATGGAACCTCGAAGGTATCCATGGGACAAGAGGAATTGAGCAAACCTGTCGTACCAAGCTCGGGGAGCTTGTTTGAGTCCGTAGAGGGCCCTCTTCAGGAAGTAGACATGGTTGGGTAGCTTCTCATCTTCGAATCCTGGGGGTTGGGCCACATATACTTCTTCCTTGAGATGTCTGTTGAGGAAGGCTGTTTTCACATCCATTTGATAGAGCTTGAATCCCTTGTGAGTAGCATAGGCAATTAAGAGTCGGATGGCCTCGATCCTGGCGACTGGTGCGAAAGTCTCTTCGCAATCGATTCCTTCCTATTGCATGTAGCCTTGTGCCACCAGTCTAGCCTTTTTCCTTGCTATAGCTCCAGTATCATCGAGCTTGTTTCTAAAGACCCATCGAGTTCCTATGATGTTCTTGTTCTTGGGCCTAGGAACTAGCTTCCAAAATTTGTTCCTCTCGAATTCGTGGAGCTCCTCTTGCATAGCTTGGATCCAATCTGGGTCCTTCAAGGCTTCTTTGATATTTTTGGGTTCCACCATTGAAACAAACGCGTTAAAAGCACAAAAATTATTGAGAGAGGAACAAGTTTGTACACCTTTATCATAAGGGGAGATGATGTTCTCAATGGGGTGGTCCTTCCTTTGTTGAAAGTTTCTTGTATGAGTGGGTTCCCTTGCACTTGTGTCATCTTCAGTAGAGGCTTCCTTTTCATGGGAACACTCATCTTCAGCTTCTTCATTGAGTGTTTCTTCAGAAATTCCTGGCAAGATCCCTCTTTGTTCCCCCTGAACACTTGATTCTGCCAGGGTATTGTCTTGGGGAACAAGAGAGTTGGAGGTATCTTGTAGTTCTTCTGAGGAGGGGACCTCGAGGGAGATTTGATCAGTGAGAGTTGGATCTCCTTCGTTGTTCCCTGGTTGTGGAATGTTACTTGCACTTGGATAGTCTTCATCTCTCTTCCTTGGCTCATCATCGTCGTCATCATCATCTTCTTGTCTGACTAGTTTGAACAGAGTTCCCTTCCCTTGGGTCTCTGTTCCCATTTTTACAGATTTCTCGTTGAAGACGACATGGATGCTTTCTTCTATCTTCTTGGTCCTTTTGTTATAGACCCTATAAGCCTTGCTTTGCGATGAGTATCCCAGGAAGATCCCTTCATCGCTTCTAGGATCAAATTTGCCAAGGTTGTCTTTGCCATTGTTGTGGACAAAGCATGTGCATCCGAAGGTCCTTAGGTGGGAAATGTTCGGTTTTCTCCCCTTGATGAGCTCGTAGGACGTATTCTTGATCATAGGCCTTGTCATGGCTCCGTTTAGGATATACGTAGCTGTGGCAATGGCTTCAGCCCAGAAATACTCAGGAACTCCGCTTTCAAACATCATGGTCCTGGCCATGTCCTCCAAGGTCCTATTCTTTCTCTCGACCACTCCGTTTTGCTGAGGAATGCGAGTGGCTGAGAAGTTGTGAGAGATCCCATGTTTGTCACAGAAGTTAAGGACCTCTGAGTTTTGAAACTCAGTTCCATGGTCAGACCTGATGGCTTTCAACTTTAGCCCCATGCTTACTTTTGTTCTTTTGATGAAAGGCTCGAACTCTTCAAAAGCTTGTGATTTTGCCTTCAAGAAAATAACCCATGTGAATCTAGAAAAATCATCAATTAGGACATACATGTACCTTTTTCCACCATAGCTGGTTGTTCGCATGGGACCACAGAGATCCATGTGAATTAACTCTAAAGGCCTGGTTGTGCTCACCACCTTTTTGGGTTTGAACGAGTTCCTAGTCTGTTTCCCTCGAACGCATGCTTCACACATTTGGACTCCTTCGAGATTGATCCGTGGAAGGCCGATGACCAGATCCTGTAGATAGAGCTTCAGGATTTGATTGACACCTGCATGTCCTAGTCTTCGGTGCCAGAGTTCCGTGTCATCGTGGGAACTCGCAAGACACAGCTTCATTGATGGTTCAAATTCTGTATCTACTACATAAACGTTGTTGTGCCTTCTTCCTCTCAGAATCACTTTGTTGGTCTTTTTGTTGATAACTAGGCATTCTTCTGAGTCGAAGGTGACAATGTTGTTCCCTTGATCACACATCTGGGCAACACTTAAGAGATTGTATTCCAGATCTTTTACCAGATTGACATTGCTGACTTTGATTGATCTATTTAGCAACACTTCTCCCTTTCCAATTACTTCTCCCTTGTTTTTATTGCCAAATGAAGCGTGGCCTCCTTCGGCATGAGTGTGGAGTGAGATGAGGTTCGAGCATCCACTATCTATGAATCATGCATTGTTCCCTCTCACTGCCACCTACAAGGTAAAGTTAGTGTTTTGAGACCCAGGCAAGATGACTCTTGCCAGGTCCCTTGCAAGGGAAAATATTCTCATTTAAAACATAGTCAGGGATGTTGATATCATGAGTGATTTGAGAGTTGGAGTTCCTTTGGTGATTAGCATGATATTTTTGTTTGTTCAGGAACTCACGGTTTCTGAGGGTTTGGACTCTCTTCTTGGGACATGCTTCTTTGTAGTGCCCATGAGCACCACAGTTCCAGCACGTCTTATAGTATTCTCCCAGGTAGTATTTTGGGTGTGGTCTCTGGATTCTGTTTCTATCCATAGTTTCCTTATTGTACACCCGTGACCCGTTTCCCTTAGCAATTTGGACATAAAGTCTATGTCCAGTGTTCCCAGTGTAATAGTCTTTCTCACCATCTTTCCCACTCTCTAGGACCCTGATTTTCTCCTCGAGATGCGCATTATTCTGTTTCTCACATTGGAGTTCTAAGGCCCTACACTCATGAATTTCATGTTCACTCAAGGGTGACTTCCCGTTCTTTGGGCTCTCAGTTTTGTATCCTATGCCGTGTTTGGCTGGGACAAACTTGACTTGGGAACTAGAGGCTTCAAGATGTTCGGGAGTCTTACTCAGGTTTTGTAAGAGGGTGTTCTCATCTTTCTTTAGAGTTTTGATTTCATTTTCTAGATCTACTATGTGAGACACATGGGACTTGAGTTTTTCGAGAAGGGATATGCTTTTGGGACAGGGTTCAAGACCAACTAATTGAGCATTTATGTGTTCCTGTTTTTCCAACTTGTTTTGCAGTTTTATATTATCTTTGACAAGACTTGAAAGAATTTTCAACAGCTCAGGTTTTTCATAGTTATTCAAAGAAGCAAGAACATTTTCAGTGGTTACCTCACTGAGTTGTTCCCCAGTGGTTTCTCCTATGGTCATTCACCACATATATGGGAGTGCCCATGACTCGGGATCTTCGTCCTCATCATCGCTCCAGGTGGCGATGTAGGCCTTTTTCCCTTGCTTCCGGCCGTTAGTTCCCTGTGGGCATTCCTTAGCGAAGTGTCCTTTCTTGTTGCACTTGTAACATGTAACATCCAAGAGGTCCTTCTCTGCGGTTTTTCTTTGGGAACTCTGTCCTTTTCCCCAGTTCCCACTGTTCCTTTGGAGCTTCCCTTTGTAGAAGTTCCGAAGTGCCTTTGTTACGAGAACTAGCTCCTCATCCTCTTCTTCTTTGGAGTCTTCGTGTTGTTCTTGAGTTGATTTGAGCATCTTCTCAATTTTGAGTGCGATCCCTCGATGTGCTCGAGTCTGTTCCTTATCATCGATCTTTCTCTTCTTGTGTCCCACTAGCTTTCCAAACACTTGATGGAGCATGAGAGTTCTATTTTCCGGATTTCCTTTGAACATTGTTCTCTCGTTTGCCCATTCTCCAGTCAGTCCGTTGAAGAGCTGTTGGACCTTCATCTTATGGGTGATTTCCTCTTTGGTGATCCCCAAGCCTTCCATTTTGGTGCAAAGTCCTTCAAATCGGGACTGATAGCTATCGACAGACTCTCCCATCTCCATTTGGAAGTTGTAGAACTCCCTTTTTGCATTCATCTGAAGATCTTCTCGGAGATCTGAGTTCCCAACGTGCATTTGTTGGATGGCTTCCCACATTTCCTTAGCTGTGTCAAGATTTTCTACCCTGTCACAGTCTTGTACGCACATGGACCTCTTCAGGTACTGTTTGGCCTTGTAGTTGGCCTCCATACACTTGTATTCGTTGGGTCCCCATTTGGTCAGGTCGTTAACTATAGCTGGATCAATTTCGAAGTTGCCTCTCTCGATAACACACCAGGCTTGGTAGTCCTGGCCATGCATCCAATCCTTCATGTCGCGTTGCCAGCTTTCGAATCTTCTTGTAATAAGCCTCGGCGGCTTACTAGTGTTGTTCCCTACCTGAGTAAGTTCCTGAGCCATTTGATACCTGCGATGCTAACACAAATCTAGAGCAAACCCGCTCTGATACCAATTGTTGGATCGTAAACCGTTAGCAAAGAGCTTGGGAACTGGTTGTTAAGCTGTTCCCAAGGCAGCGGAAGTAAAGTAAACGCAAGTATTAAACGCAGTAAAGAACGCAGTTCCCTTATAGAGGAACCCCACTACAACCAACTAGTTGTGTGGGTAAACCTCTACCTCCGCTTGGAGGATTTTGAATGACTTACTTATATTGATTGCTTTGTTCCTTAGTTACAACAGCCGGATCCACACTTCTCTGTTCCTACGAGTTCTACCTAACTCTAGCAACATTAGTGAATCCTCTCAACTGAGTTCCTAAGCTCACAACAACAAAATACAAGTAACTCAAACCTTACACCGACTTCTCAGTTCCCTTGCCCCTGGGAACTTCGGCTTCACCGTCGTCGAGATCACACATTCGCCGCCGGGGACTTCTCTTCTTTTTCTTTCTCTTTTCTCTGGTGTGGGTATTTGTGAGTTCTGGGAGAAGTACTCAATCCGAGTACTATTCATTTGGCTTTATAGACCAGGTGTGCTTGGGCAATCGTGTCTTTCATTTGTGTCCAAAATGCCCTTTGCTTGATGCCCAAGTTGTACTTTCTTCACATGTGACTTTGATTTGAACTATGTCAACTTCTTGAATCAATCGGACCGTTGGATCAAGCGTGACAGTCTGATCCTCAGACTGTTCCTTTGGACTGTCCAGGACAGGATCCCGCGATTTGCGCTGAACGGTCTTGTCCTCACATGTGAGTTCCCATTTCATGGGAACTGTATTCTTCAGAGTTCCTTTGATGGAAACTCTTCATCGTTGTAAGCTTGTGTTTTCTTGATCATTCCTGGGAGTTCAAATTGCATGGGAACTTTCCTCTTCAGAGTTCCCTTGATGGGAACTCTGCATTGTGAGCTTCTGTGGCTTTTGGTCATTCATGGGAGTTCTTGGCTGTACCTGCGTTCCTTAGAAATACTTGAACAAACCACATTAGTTCCTCGTGGTGTTTGTCATTATCAAAACTCGGAGAATGGCATCATTGATCCGTTGATTAGAACCATAGGTCCCAACAACGTCCCAACAGTTCCAATACGCGATCCAGAGGTCCCAAGAAGCGGACGCTATAAAATTCGGCTTCTTCCCCGTCCGACGGTGCTTCCCGACCAAGTCGCCGTACCGCTTCTTGGAGATCTTCTCCCACAGGAGCCGAACCATCTCGACGTCCATACCCGGCTGGGAGGGATCCCATCGGAAGTGCATCTAGTTAAAACCGACAAAACAATTAATGAAACATATTAGTCGATAAATACCAAATTTGTAAAACTAAATGCAAAATAAAATAAATTTACCCTCTAAGTCTCAAACCAACAAGCCTTCGATGCGGAGGAGGCAAAGTTGAACTCCAACGCCCTATCGTCTGTTTGGCCTGTTATGATGTGCGTGGATCACCGCGATACCATGCCCGACGGCTACAAGCTGTGAGATTCCATAAAACGTGTTAGAACATGTTTTTTGGAGTTATACACAAATATAAAATAAGTTCGTGTCGTACGTACCACCCGTTGATGATGGAAACGTCCCATATGCGATTGGGATCGAGCCCTTGGCTCGATCTTGACGATGGCGTCGGTGTAGGGGCCCTAGACTCCTCTACATGGGTGCCTGTCTCCTTTGTACTACGAAGACGGGCCCCATGGTCATCAGACAAGCCGGGTGTGTCCGTGTGGGTCGCCTCTGACGAGATCTCCTCCGGACGAGGACTCGTGTACAATAATTGAACAATACAAATTCAACAACAACAACAAAAACTAACAACTTTATGAACATTCCAACAATCAAATTTAACAATCCAATTTTATCAAAATAAATCCAAATTAAATCCAATTTTATCAAATTCAATACAACAACAACAACAACAACAACAACAATAACAACAACAACAACAACAACAACAACAACAACAACAACAACAACAACAACAACAACAACAACAACAACAACAACAACAACAACAACTTTATTAACAATCCCAAATCAAATTCTATCAAATTCAATCCAAATTCATTCAAATTCTATCCAAACTCTATCCATATTGAACCCAAATTTAATCAAATTCTATCCAAACTCTATCCAAATTCATCAAATCTACTATTTTATCAAGTCATAAATCTATCATTTATTCAATCAAAACCCTAAACTACAAATTAACAATTTAATTTAAGCCTAAACTACAAATTCAATCCAAATCTTAAACCCTAAATTCAACGGAAATACTCAATCAACCGAAAAGAGGAACTAAATTTGAGAAATACCTGAAAAAGGAGGCGGCGAGGGCGCGTTCTGATGGCGGCGGGCTGGCGGTGACCTAGCAGCCGGCAACACGACGAACTTTGAAGGTGTCGGGCGCATCTATGGAGGCGACGGGCGCATCTATGGAGGCGACGGGCGCCGCGACGAAGATTATTGGCGGCGTTTGCTGCATTGAAGGCGGCGGGCACCGCGATGAACATTCCAAGGATCCGCAAGCGACGAGAAGAGGCGGCGCTTGGAGAGAGAGGTGGCACGACGAGGCGGCAGGGAGAGAGAGACCGCACGCAGGGAGGGAGGCGGGAAACAGAGAGAGGCGGGCGGAGAGAGGGAGGGAGAGGGAGGGATGGAGGGGGCGTGAGGGAGGGGCTGGTGGCGCGAGGGAGGTGCGGCTGGGAGGGATTGAGAGTGAATCGGGAGGAATGAGGGGAAAGCGGAATAGGGACCATATGGTCGCTATTTTGTGACCATATGGTCGCCACATTTTACAGTTTGCGACGTTTAGGGTTCGCGACCACATGGTCTCTAATTAGAGCCCATGTGGTCGCTTAATGTGGTCGCCAACCCCAAAATTTGTATTCCCTCCATATTTTTCCGATTCGCTCGATTTTATTTTAGATTTCCCTCCATAATATTCATTTTTGCGACCATATCACCAAGCCTAAAAAAATTTAATTTCGCGCTAAAAAAATTCAATTCCGGTATCAAATTTCGAGTTGTCGACCATCTGGTCACAAAAATAGCGACCATATGGTCGCCAATCTGAAAAATATGGCACACAATCCTTTTGTTTGCCTGAGCGTAGGCACACGATCATGCGCTAAGATATGTTAGATGTGTCAGAATTAGAGACCATATGGTCGCCAAATTGGTCGGTAACGAAAGACTTTTCTCACAATTGGGTCGGTAATGACACACTACGAGGTGACCAAAATTTAATTATGTGACCACACGCAATTGTGTCAAAACAAATAACTTCATTGCTTCCAAACTTAACCCGAACTACAAACAACTAATTCATTACACCGTGCGAACAACACTTGCTTCTTGTTAAGGGAAAACATCAACAAACAACTAAAATTCATGGACTCTCATGTTTTACGTGGAGAATCAACTACCCGGATCTCAGCACCTTCGAGCACGTGAAGTTGCACAGTTGTTTCGCTGGCCTCAATATGATCTTCGCCGTTCAAGAAAAAGGGGGCAAAATCCCGGTGGTGCTCCCTCGTCAGATGATTTCCAAGAAGTGATCACTACTCTTAATGCGCAATTTGGTCTTGTGCTCCATTCTGTTCTAGTCTCCCTATCCCCACGCACGTGCACGATTGAGAAATGGATGAGTTTTGGAGCAAACATGATCGTACGCTTGAAAATAGATCTCCTTTGAGCCATTGATCGGATCAATTGGAGATGGAAGCTTTAGGTGGGGTTTGATGTTGGAATTTGAGATGAAGATGGAAGATTAATGCATGTTGGATTTGGATGATGAAGTCTCCCTTTATGGTTGGAAATGGATGACCACTTGTGATGTGCATGCATGACTCTTGTCATCAGAATAGTAAATATTAATAGTGTCATCAAAATAGTGTCATCCGAATAGTATTATCAGAATAGTATTATCAGCATAGTAAAAGAAAATAGTGAATCGGAATAGTAAATGATAATAGTGTTATCAGAAAAGTGAATGGCAATATAATAGTCGTATTCTGATTACATATCTTCCTCGTTTGTATCCGTCTCACTCTCAAACTCCCCCTCAAACGTTTCAGTAGACATCTCTGCTTGTTCCTCAACGACATGATCCTCTCCATTTGGGTTATTTAGTGAACCAAGTGGATCATTATCATGTGTGTCGTCAATAACTTGTGGAAGGGAAGAATCATGTTGAAATGCCTCTTCAACGGCAACCCCCCGTGAACCACTCTCGTTAGGGTCTACACACGTACCTTCATCGGGGCACACACGTGACTTCACTTTATAGACCGATATCCATTCAGCATCTGCACACATCATCTTTGGGTAATCTAGGAAATAAACTTGAGTGGCTTGATGTCCTAAGATGTAACGGTCTTTTGTTCTCAACATTTTATGTCTATGAACATCCACAAGCTTTAGGTCAGGGTGAATGCGTGTTCCTCCACGACTTCTAGGGTCAAACCACGAACAATTGAAGACAATAAGGCGCTTGACGGTTGGAGATATGTAATTCAGCTCAATTATTTCCTCTAGCACACCATAGAAGTCCTCCTCGTCAGTGTCGAAGCTTTGTCCTAGAACACAAACTCCAATACTGTCAGTAGCCCTGGTTGATGCGTGTGCCTTCTTGTGGAATCGATAATCGTTGACAACATAACCAGGATATGTCTTCACTTTTTTAGAGGGTCCACGAGTTAATATTGCAATTTTAGGATCTGTAATTGCAGGATTGTCAGCCTACATGTTAAAAAACAATTAACATTTTTGAACAATTTCAAATTAAACTGAAATTAATTTAAGAATTCATTACATGGTAGTAGAACCAGAGGCGAAAGTGTCTTTCCAAAATCTTTTGCTCTTTAGCTTCGTTTATTGTTGGATTTGATGGCCGCACGAAGTTTGTCAAATAGTATCTATCAAAGAGTATAATTGAATCAAGTACTTATATTAAGCACGTACTTTATTCAAATCAACATATACAGAATTAATTATTGACGATTATAGAAACATACTCAATATAGGGCTCCACTTTGATGCAGTTCAATGAGTATGTAAGTTTGGATCACATGGAATTCATCATCTGTGAGCACACGACCACTTGATCTGCTACCCAGGGTTCGACCAGTTGTTGTGAAAATAGACAAATCGCCCGGACCAACACCAACTACAAGTGTGCAACTGACGTTGCGGGCTACATCCATATGATTACTCGCGACATGCGAGTTAAAATAATACGAGCAAAAGGTGGACGTCTCTTGAACGAGATTGGCACTACAAATTGAGCCCTCAACTTAAGCTTTATTGCCAAATTTGCCCTTCAGCCGTTTTAGGAACCTACAATATATATTGAAGACCATGTGTTATTCAAGTTAGATAGATATAACCAAATTAATTAAAATAATACAATATATAATTGTACATACCTTTCTTCTGGATACATCCATCTATAATTGACAGGGCCACAAAGTGAAGCTTCATGTGGCAAATGAATAGGCAAGTGCTTAATTGAATCAAATAGCGTTGGGGAAAAGATACGCTCCAACTTGCAAAAAATTATTGGTATTTCCTTGTGCAACTGCATAACCACCTCAAGCTTAAGCTCGTAACACGTCAGATCCCTGAAGAACGCACTTAGCTGCGCAATAGGCTCCCAGACTTTGTCATCAAGAAATGCTCAAAAAGCAACAAGCATCAACCTTTTCATGAACACATGACAGTCATGGCTCTTCATCCCAAAGATTCTAAGCTTGTGCAAGTCAATGCACCGGCTCAAGTTGGACACGTAGCCATCCGGGAATTTTACAGATCTCAACCACTCCAGAAGCACTTGTTTTTCATGACGATCTAGTGCATAGCAAGTCTTTGGGTACCTATTGTCCTCCTCGTCGGATTCCAACTCCAGACGCTTGCACAATTCCTTTAGATCCTTTCTTGTCGACCACTTGTCTTTCGACTTCCCCAGAACATCGAGAATGGTGAAGAAAACATTATCGAAGACATTCTTTTCAATGGGCATGACATCTAGATTATGTCTTACCAACAGACTGGGCCAGTACGGTAGGTCCCAAAAAATGCTTTTCTTCTTCCAACCCGAACCTCTACTGACCATCTTATTATGCTGCTCGGCTCCCAGTTCAGTTATCTTCTTCAACTCCATATTGTTAATCTGGTCTAATATCTCGTATCCGTCACGGAGTACTAGGGGAGCACGATGTTTCCTTCTACCCTTCTTGAAATCATTCTTATTGTTTCGAAAGTGATGATCATGTTTTGTAAACCTCCTGTGACAATCGAACCAACACATTTTGTGTCCATGTGTTAGATAAAATGCATTAGTTTCTTCCATGTGTGTGTATTTCCGAGAAGTGCTCCAACCTACACAAACATATATTTGGTACAACACATTAAATTTCACAATTCATATATATGCATGATTATATATAATATATTCAATTTAATTAAGCATATGTACCAATGTACAACAACATACCTGACAACATCGAATATTCCGAAAGTCATTGATAGTCCATATTACATCTGCACGCAAGAAAAAAATTTGCTTCCTCCAAGATTCGTATGTGCACACCCCATTAAGCCACAAATTCTTGAGCTCGGCTATCAACGGCTGCAAGTAGACATCCAACTTTTTCTTTGGACTCTTCGGTAAAGGAACAATAACTGTCAAAAACATAATCTCTTCTCGCATACACATCGACAAAGGAAGGTTGTAGGGTGTCAGAATCACAGGCCAACATGAGTATTGGCACCCGGACCACCCGAACGGATTGAAACCATCCGTGCATAAGCCTAGTCTCACATTTCGTGTTTCTGCTACAAAATCTGGCCACGCAGCATTGAAGTGCCAAAATGCCTCTGCATCTGACGGATGTCTCATCACCCCCATCTTGTACGTGCTTTGCATACCATCTCATGTGCTCGGCAGTCAGCACCGATGCGTACAACCTCTGCAACCATGGAGTTATTGGCAAGTAAAACATACGAAAATAGGGAATGCGCTTTGACTTGACTTGCCTCCATCTAGGATACTCACATATCTTGCAAACCGCGTATTCTGTATCTACACCCCAATATATCATTCAAGAGTTTGGGCAACAATCAATGACCTCGTACGAAAGCCCGAGACCCTCAACCAGTTTTTTCGTGTCGTAAAACATGGTTGGTAATGCGGTCTCCGGGTGTGAAACACGTCCACAGAAATCCGAGATCATGTTGTATCCGCGCTCTATCATCCTTAGCTTTAACTTTAGGCTAAGTAGCTCAGTCGTCGCCTCCAACTGGGTCATATCACATCCAGGACACAACGGCCTATTTGCGGCCGATAACATGTCGTACATACGTTGTGCATCGGGATTGGGCGCTTCATGATAATATTGCTCCCCCTGCTCATGCCTTATATCCTTATTCAGGACGGGATCATCAATAGTGTAATGACTTCGGGCATTAAATCATCATAAACCATCTTCTCTATTCGATTATCATTCCCAGATACTAGCGGTGCTAGATCAGTGTTGCTACAGCCTTCATACTGTATAGACTTGGCCAACAAGGCAGCGAACATTTCATCTGTCTCCCCGTGCGAAACCCAATGGTAATGGTTTGGAACAAACCCATCCTTAACAATGTGATAATGCACATCATCTACAGGAATCAGTTTCCTATTCTTGCACCTACGACACGGACACCTTAATTCGTATGGTTTATATGTTGGCATAGATTTGCAGAAGTCGATAAATTGCTTAACGCCAGCTAAAAACTCATTGTTCAAAAAACCATCTATATTACGCACATATATCCATTCACGCATTTTTCCTTCCTGCAATTCAATATAAGACTTTATATCCGTCTTTTTAGTTGTGTTTTTAGTGTGTGTGTTTGTATGTTTGAGTCTTTTTCTTTAGTTTTGTGTTTTGTTTTGAGTCGTTTGTGTAGGTTTTCGTATTTCCTTAAGATATGGAGTCTACATAAGCTTTGGTGGTGTTTTTGTAGGTTTTGGAGCTGTTTGGAACATATTTTAGGAGAAGATGAGAAACTGAAGGAATAAAGCACTTAAGAAAAGATATTCAGATCGAGTTTCAAGCCATGAGAAAAGTCTATAGATCCGTTACCAAGCCTAAGGAAGAAGAATTAAGGCAAAAGGAAGGCTAATGACACGCTACCAAAGCAATAACAAGACAAATTACAAGTTGAAGTGGTCGTTACTGAGGTACATAGGATCGGTAACGCAGTGCCCAGGAAGAAGAAAGTCGAGAATTCAGCAGGAAATTCTACTGACCCTAACGAGGTTGGTACCGAGGGTCCCGTGTCGGTAGGAACATTAGAGTCGGCGGAATTAAATGTATTTTTATCCCTTTTATTAGTTTCCTTAAGGGGATATATCTTTTAGAGATTCATTATATCTTTTAGTAGATTTATTTTCTTATAGATAGATTAGTGTTCTCTATAAATACTCTTGTCCTAGCTTTAGTTTTCTAATCATTCAAGTTAGATTTAGGGTAGAAGAGAGAGAAAAGAGGGGGCTTGAGAGAGAGAAGAGGAACGAGTTTGTTTGGAGAACAAGTTTTGTTTGGATTCGGTTGTAAGCTTCTCTTTTCTTCTTATTTTAATTTAGTTGTCTTCAATTATGAATTGTGAGTAGTCTCTTCTCTCTAAGGTTGGGGTTGAACCCAACAATGGTTATGTATGTTTGCCTTTGATCACGTTTCGATTGATTTTATCCATGAATCTTATCTCTTGTTCTTAAATCCTTGAAACGAATGTTCAAAGGGAAATTCTCATTCATAGTTGAAGCGAAAGCGGAAACCTTGAATCAGAATAGTCAATTTAGGGTTTTGAAGCAAAAGCAGATCAATCCTAGTTGAAGTAGAAGAGATAGATAGTAAGTTTATTGATTGGACGAAAGTTGGTTTATTTACTTGTTTAGTTAACGAAAGTTAGCAACTTTGTGTGATAAAAGCATGATCTTTTGTAATTCTTTAGTGTTGGCATGCATAATTGTTGTTGCGGTGATACCTTAACCTTAGAAATCTCTCTCACTTGATAAAAAACCCTAGTTTTGATTGATTACTTGAGCCCTAAGTAAGACATAACTTGACATAGACTTTCTCTAGTAGACGAACCTTACTCCCCCTGCTTATAAATTTATTTGTTGTCAAGAAACCCTCTAAACAAATTAGCGTTGTTGCCGGGGAGATTTCAATAGTGCCAAGTCTTGTCCTTTTAGTGTTTTCCGGGACATTGTCGAGTCGGTAACGACCCCCTTTGGATCGGTACCGACCCTGTCGGCAAACCCATTTTTTTGTTCGTTTTCAGGATCACTGTCGAGTCGGTAACAACCCTACCCAGGTCGGTACCGACCTTGTCGAAATAACTCTTTTTTCCTTTTTAGTTTTTGATTACGGGATCACTACAAAGTCATTACCGACCCTTCCCAGGTCGGTACCGGCCCTCTCTGATAACTCGTTTTGCTTTTAATTTCGTTTTTGTTTGTGTTTTTGTTTATAGTGCATGCCAGCTGAAGGACGCCGAGTTGTCTCTAACCCAATAGTTGACTCTAAACCCGAGCGACCCTTCCACAGTCAATTAAGAGAACACAAAGCAAAGACAACTGGTGAAGAAAGGGCACAACAGATAGCCAACATCCGACAACAGATGGAGCGGCTCCAAGCTGATAGAGATGTTGCATCCGATGTGGTTGAACGTGAACGAGAAAACGCTGCCCGTCTATGAGAGCAGTTGAATGCCTTACCAAAGAACGTCAAGCAGTATATGCACCTGGAACTGAGGGTTCTAGAATCAACAATTGTTCTCCCAAAGATAGAGAAAGCCTTCGAGATCAAATCTTAATTTATATCCTTTATAATAAGGGCTAAGTTTGAAGGGAAACCCACTAAGTGTACCATGGACCATATTAGAAATTTTATTGATTTATGTGACACTATTGCTACTGATGATATCTCATTAGAATATGTTTTGTTGAAGGCCTTTAAGTGGTCCCTTATAGGAAAGGTTCTGAGCTGGTTAAATAGCTTACCTCCTAAGTCAATAAGTACTTGAAAAGCTTTGTATGACTTGCTCTTGACAAAGTTCTTTCCACCTGCCAAAACTACGGAGTTAAGGAAACGCATCACCTCCTATCATCAGTTCCCTAATGAGACCTTTGTGGAGACATGGGAGAGATTTAAGGAGCTGCTGAGACAGTGCCCTATTCATGGGCAACCACAATATGTGCTCCAAGAGATCTTCTTCCAAGGGATCAATGCTGAAACAAAGAACTGCATCAATCTACGTACTGCTTGTGGTTTCATAGAGATGGATCCCGAGGATGCTTGGGCACTGCTTGACAAGTTGACCAACTACGATGCAATGTATGGAATGCAGCAAGCCCAACAACCCCAAAGGAGGCTATATAATCCTAACAAGGATGAGGTGACCCCGAAGTGAAGCACCAGTTCTTGCAAGACGAAATCAACTGCCTGAAAAAGTAGGTAAGTTATCTTAAATCATCTCCATCTTGTCAAGAATGTGGGTCTCAAGCCCATGCTACTTCTGCCTGCATTAACTTGCAACAGGTTCGTGCTGCTGAGGAATATGAAGAAGCTAACTACATGAGGGGTCCCTATCTGGTCGCTAATTAGCGACCATATTATGAGGTCGCGAATATGGTCGCTAAATTTGCAGAATGGTGTAGTGATAAGTTCAAGTATTCAATATGTCCAAACCAAAGGTGAGATATCTATATGACAAATTGACACAAGTACAAGGGGATGTATATGTTTTAAGCCAGATTTATACAATTTTAACTCTTCCCGTTCATGAGCCCCATGAGCCCATATTTTCACAATTAATACCATTTTTTATTATTAGTTAAATATATATAAAATTGGTCTCTATGAGTAAATTTTAAAAAAAAATCTAAATTTTGGTATGATTTTTATTTTTAAATTTAACATAATAATAACTCAAAATAGACATTTAACATAAACCACAATATTTTAAAAATACCAACTAATAGTAACATGCCACATGGCACTTGCCCCCTATGTATTAATTTCTATCCAGGATGGAAAAGGGCACATGAGCCCAAATTTGGGAGATCGAATTTGGATCTAAATATTCTGGATCCAAACAAATGTTTATTATTATATTGTTTATTTATGATGAGCCCCTCAATGATCTTTGTATTTTGGGATTTTCCTTTTGGTGCCCCTGAGATTCGGACTTTTCCTCTTGGTGTCCAGAAAAAAAAGTTATTCCTTTTGGTGCCCCCGAGGTTTTGAAAAAATCTCAACCGTAGCCTAAATTAAACCTAAATCCCAATTCCATCCATTTTATACAAACTTCCATTAAATATTAAAAAGATAAAAATAAAAACCAATTTTGTTCCTTTCAATTGGAGACAACAATGGCGATCCCGAACTACTACTTCAGAGTCTACTCAACGGCCACCACTCCAACCTCCCGAGAACCACCGACACCGCCTCCATCGCAAGAATCGTTTCCAAATCCACGCCAGACGAAGATCATCCTCCCCAAAAAGAAGCCCATGAAATGGACGAACGGTGTTTCGCCTGGTGACTATGACGGCCCTCCGACCACAATGAAGCTCCGAAAGATCCGGTTACTTCTTCGGACTTGATCTGGAACAAAGATTTCATGCCTCAAATGGAGAAATTGGTTCATTCTTAATAATTTTACACATCTCTTTCACAAACTTATATTATCTCTATAGTAAATACAACAAAGTATATTTGAATCATATGATTAAAACAAATATAGAGTTTGAGTGAAATAGTTATTCCTTTTGTGGAACAGAAGTATATATTTGCACTGCGCCATTTTTAATTAACTAGTCCTAGTAATTTGGCGATTCAAAATAACATAAAAAACATTAATTCATGGACATTTTAACTATTACCTTTCTTTGATATAATCTTTTGTTTTGACATAGGGTTTTCTGTTTGAGAGGCTAGATTGTATGAATTTAAAATTTGTGATGAGTTACATTTATCTGTAATAATATTTTAAACAAAATTTAGAGCGTGTTTCACCACACGCTTGGGTTGCCACTCAAACTTTTTTAAAAACATACTTCGGTTGTGGCAAGAGTGCATCTTGGTGATGGCATCATCGCCGGAGGATCGTTCCGACAATTATGATTTAATGGAAGTCGACATAATCTCGGTTATTATTTCAACAAAAGTACTTTGAATATTTTGTTCCAAAAGAATGCTCAAGTTTGAAGTTAGAATACGCATTACCCCAACCACTACCCAATCAATGGCAACACCTAGGAGTTCCCACAATTCTGATTTATGTCTTTTGGTTAATGATATTTCTTCTTTAGGTTCATGTCTTTTCGGTTAATGATATTTGTTTCATGTCTTTATATGATCCTATGAGGTTCACGAAATTTAATTCATAATACTTGATTTTTCTTATTTCACTTGTAATATTTTGTGGTTCATACATTTATACGTTTAGGTTCATAACAACTATCATAAAGGTTCATAAAACTTAGTCACAGTGTTTGCTATTTTTGTGTTAAAATATAGTTAATAGAAGGTATTTTGTTATTTCATGTCTTTATATGATGGGATTCACTAACCGATAGCTTAGAGTTAGAAGTAGGCGAAAGTTAAGAAGAAGCAGATGGAGATTCTAACGATGTAGATTCTGATGATACAGATTCTGATGACGCAGATTGTGAGAAAAAGTCACATAAAAATACCATGAATATCCAATGGCTTTTTCTCAATGTTGATTTTTCGGTGATGTAAAAGTCATAATTTGTCACTTTAAGTTAAAATTTTATATTATGCAGAGATGAGTAAAACATTTTAGACTTTGAAATTTGTTTTACATGTATTAATTACGAAGTTCGTAGTGTTCAATATGAAGGTTCATGAATTTTAAAGAATCGATTTATTTAACATAAAAATACATAAAATTTGTAAAAAAATAAATAAGACATTCAATTCATTGTATTCAACGTGTGTGATTCCAAATACGAGTATAAAGCATCAATGTTGCAAAGCAAAACATAAAACATAAAAATTAAAGCATCTAAAAACAAATTTTAAAGTCTAAAAGGACCTTAAAAGCAATTACAATGTAGCAAAGTGATTTCTCAAACAAAAAGTAAACTAAAAAATAGACAACTTAATCCACAAAACACATAACAAACTACTACTAAAAAGGCAAATATAGAACTAGAATTTCAAAGTTTAATCTTCGACCACAGAAAGCAATTCACTTCCCAACATAAGTATGTATAGTATGACCATCCGTTTTCCCGCATTTTCTACAACGCCTTTTCCCGGCCGTACTTGATGACATTGCACTCTCCGTACCACCCAATAAGAACAATCTCGTGATAAGTGAAGAATATGGGAATCACTAGATTTTTCAAGATCATCCAATGAAACTCTGATCCATCCATACTAGCATCATTATCCGAATGAGACAAAAGTTAAGATGACCGGAGCTTGATAAACAACTTACAATAAAATAAGCTAATTTTGAAGCAACAAGGAACACATAATGAGCAATAAAATGTGCATAATACCGTTTTTTCTTTTGGTTCACAAATATTATCGTTGTGGTTTATAATATTAAATAGGTAGGTTCATTTAAAATAACAATGCGGTTCATGTAGATACAGCAATAAAAAATATGACAATATCCCGTTCAATTTTACAGAAAACTTTGACATAGATAAATCCAAACATTGTATATTTTTACAATAAGGTGTCATTTTCTAGAACCATTTTAGCTACAAGTGAAATAAAAATTTTAAAATAAGGTTTCTTTGACGTTTGTCTGTATTGTTTTTCCCGTCTTTGAATCCTTGACGATTACATAACAAATACTTGTGAATTATAGTATTATCAATCAATCAATATATCTTCTAAACCTGAAGCACTTTTGGACAAATTCGTCATTAAGAATTTATATTACCGCCACCCTATTTTTAAAATGATTTTTAATTAATTATATATTATGTAATTCAATCACCTTATGGAATTTCCAATTTTATCCACTCATCTTATTTAATAATTTTTTTTATCAGTATAATATGAGATTGGATAAATTTTTATCTCTACCCATTATTTTTATCTTTGTTCATGTTCATTATATTATACATTAATATGTAATTAACTTCTATCAATATATTAATAATGATTTTTTATTAATATTTTTAATTATGTATTTATATATTATTTATATATTACAAGATCTTGCACATATTTATATCATATACAATATGTCACGTTATTTTCATCTCTATTTCCCTAATAGTTTTTTTTTTATCAATTTGGTAAGAAATTGAATAAGTTTTTATCTCTATCCATTATATATAGCAATAATTTTTTTTATCAATTTGTTAAGATATTGGATAAATTATCTTCTATCCAAATATCAATTTGAAATTCAATTAATAATAGGTAATTATCTTCTATCCATATATAATAGTTTTATTTATATACTCCTACAATATATGGTTAATTAAGGGCACATAAGGTTTTTAATCAAAATTTGAGGTATTTTTATTTTTCTTGATTATTGATGTCCCTAATATGCTAAGAAAATCATTCATATAATTTTTAATTATGGATTTTTTATGTTAAATTTCTATCCATGAGATTGAAAATTATTAAATATAAATTTAATATTCCTATTACCTTTTTTAAATTTAATATCTCATAATAAATTAATTAAATATCCATAAATAAAATAGTAATTTCCTATTACCCAACTTAATTAATAAATATTCTAAATTTATAAATTACTCTTCATCCCACTTTCTTCATTTTGAGATTGGATTGAGTACACGTTTATATTGGTAAAATTTACGGTTCAATTTGGTAGGGCCATTGTAGGGTTTTTCTTTTGCATTATCAGGTCGATCAAACAGGTCAAGAGTAATGACTTTTTTAAGATTATTAAAATATTATATAATACTTAAATTTGCATCTTAAGAAAATTTCAACTTCATTTTCATTCTAATTTAAAATTTTGTGTTTATGTGATTAAGCCAATAAGATTAGCTCATTTATTTGTTTTTATTTTTCTAATAAAATTCATAAATTACTTTATTCACAAATCTTATATAACATTAAAAGCTCATTATAATGAACTTATAATTTTCTTAATTTAATTCATTCCTTAATTTTATACCTAATGATCTATATATTATTCAAAATAATACCCTAATAATTATTTAAAAAAGCCCATGCGCAAGGCGCAGGTCATAAATTAATTGAGTCTATACGAGAACCACCGTGTCGAATATCAAAACCACAGATAGAGGCATACTATGTGTAAAAGGAGATGCCCGCATCCAATGTAATAAAATATTGTCCTTCGTGTGGTTTATACTCGTCTGGACAATTTAGAATAAAATAAGAACAATCTTGTGATAAGTGAAGATCGTACGCATCACTAGATTCTTCAGTTTCATCCAATGTAACTCCATCAATAATAGCATATCAACACCCTTCTATTAAACCCCATCAATACCAGCATCATTATCCGAATGATACAAGTAAGGATGACTGGAGCCTGATGAATAACCTATAACAAAAAGGGGGAAAAAGAAGCAATCTAGTAAAAGTGTGCAAAATACCGTTTTTATTTGGTTAACAAATATTGTCATTGTGGTTCATAATATTAAAAAGGAAGGTTCATTGAAATTAATAATGCGGTTCATATAAAATAACAATACGTATTGTAAGGGAAGCGATCTAGTAAACATCACACGGGTACTAATTGCTGATTCAAAAACAATATCCTACTAGTCAATGTGGATAACTAGGCATAGACATATACACGAAAGCATCATATCCAACAAATGATACTAAACACTTAGCAATATGAGAATAAAATAATAGGTACGCATTCATTTTGTTCCTAAGGGGGAATTTTGAACCCTAAAATATCATCAATACATGAAAAGGTCTTGCAATTTATCCAATTTAGCTTCATATCCATGAATTATAATAGAAAAGTACGACAACGCTTTTCTGGCGTTGCCCGTTCTTTTCCATGCGTTCTAAGAAACGAGCTTTTTTCTTGGAGCCCAAGCAGCACGTGATCCTAGGGTTATCCTTTTGGTCTCTTGTTTCTATTTAAACCTATCAATGGTATTTTAATTGTATCCACAATATTGAGAGTGAAATAACTGGCTTGGTAGTGCCTCCAAACGTAGTCATTCTAACCAACTGGGTCAACAAATCTCATGCGTTCTTCTTTCTTGTTCGTTTCTAATTTCTCTTAAGAGTCTGTGAGACCGTTGTTCTTTGCAGTAGGTCCGAATTCCCAACACCCTTTTTGGGTAAGCTTCATAATGTTAGAGACATTAACAGTTATGAAAGGTTCATAAGGAACATGAGGTTTATGAATAGTGGTGGATCGACTACCTTGGTAGGCTTTAGACTAATGCCATATAGAGAGGTATTTTGTAAGAACTTGTGAGTTAATTATTAATGAAGGGGAGAGTATAAATACAACTTAAACCCTAGCTGTAATAAGGTTTTTGCTATGCAAGATAAGTTATCATACAAGTATTATCCTAAGATATAATATCATAATAATAAAACTATTGTAAGGTAATATTCTAGAGTATCTTGTGGTTAACATGAACCAACCAGAAAGCGGTTTAGTCCAAACATCACTCGCTTTACGCAAATTATTTCCTCTCGTCAAGAGAGATAACATTAATCCATTCTTTTTTGAATAGGTAAACATTAGGCGGACTAAGTCAGCCTAGTGCATCCTTTCGGACGAGGGTTTGGACCCCTCTATGGTTTGAAATCTGATTGATGCTACAAGTGTGATGTAGTTTTGCAATCATACCCGCAACAGAATTACAATCTCGAAGTACATGTTTGGTACTAATCACCCGAAAGATTGTATTATAACTAGAGTGTATGCAATTATCATGTCAATTGTCCAATGGCTCGATCGACTCCCCTTCAGCGTATTGATCACTAACAAATTGTCACCTTCAATTTCGATGTGCGTTAGTTTCCTCTTGTGAGTGTCTTTTACAACCTCGTATAGTCCCATGGCTTTTGCTTGTTCGACATTCCAATAGCCATTTTTCTTTGCATTCAAGCTTATAACATTAATCCATTGTAGATGGTTACAAAAAGCAAGGTTAAAAGGTAATAAACCAGAGTCCAAGACTTCCAAATAAGAAGGGTTGAAAATTAATGAATGTATTTTCTATAATCCTAAATATACCACCATATTAGAATTAGAATTTAGCACTTAGTTTAATTTATTTTTCGGGTAAAAAAATAAATAATTTGAAAATATTTTCAATTTTAGAGGATCATAAATGGAACGCAATCAAATTTTTGCCAAAATCCAAACTTCACAGTAGGTCAGTAGCTTTCGATTTTCACTTTGAACCTTGAAAGTAGGGGTGTTCAAACCCGGTTAACCGAGATTTCGGTTACCGAAGTTCGGTTAACCATGATTTCGGTTAGTTTAAATCATGAACCGAAACCGAACCGTGAATCCCAGTTAACCGTAGTTCGGTTAACCGATTTTTCGGTTCGGGTTTCTCGATTAACCGATAACCGTTTATGTAGTTTTATTTTAAATAATTAAGACTAAAATAATAAATTCTGAATAAAAAACGATCAAGAAAGATTTTTATTTTAAATATGTACTTATATCATATTGTTTTGGTTGTTGTAAACAAATATCGAGAGTATATACTTTATTGTGTGGAATCAAACATTATGTGTATTGATTTTTATCCCATCAAATTTAATAAGCGACTCTTATATAATTGAGAATTGGAAAAACAGTATATAAATTGTTAAAATTGAAGAAGGGAAAACTCAAACTATATTAACACCTTGAATATCATGGAGTTTAACCACTAAATAATAAAAAATAACTAACATTTGAAAAAATATTAATATATTTTCGGATTTTTGTTTAAATGTTATATGTAAAGTCGTTAACCAAACCGAAATTTCAAAAAAAATTCGGTTAGGTTAACTTAAAAAATAATCAGTTTTTCGGTTTCGGATTTTAATGGACACCTCTAGTTTGTACGATCTCATATTCTCTCAAGTCTCATCTACCAATGGCCAATGCCACCACCCACCAACTTAAAATATTAGATTTATTAGTTAAAAATATAAATGAAAATATAAAGTGAGAACATGTGCATTGGGAAGGTGGAGGATTGAACTTAGAGGCTTTTACATAAAGATATTCAATCTCACATTCCCATTAGAATACAAGTAGTTGTATAAATGTTTTAAAAAATTATAAAAATATATTTCGATTTCTCGATTAACCGGCAATATCAAAACTCCGAACCGAAAAACCGAAATTATTTTCGGTTCGGTTAACTAAACCGAATAAAATGTCAAAATTTCGGTTTTTCGGTTTCTATTTTCCGGTTCGGTTAAGATTGGACAGCCCTACTTGAAAGCCTACTTCAACATGGGTAGTCGGGTAGAGCACTAGAGCCGAGCATGAGGCACAAAAGATTGAAAGGACCGCTCTTGAATTTATTACATTATTTTTTGGTAAAAGCTTCCTTCTTTCTTTTTCTCCTCTGAAAATGAGCAACGATTAATTAGCATCCAAGAAATTCCTCCACTCTCTTACCTGATGGATCGCTCAATCCTCTTCTTCTTTATTCTCTCTGTTCTACTTCTCTCAGGTAATTTATATATTCCCCTGCCCAAATCCCTTTGATTCCAGTTTTAATCTTTTCTTCGAAAAAAGCAATTGAAAACATGAACGAAATGATGTTTCAGATGCGGAAGCGGCGTCGTTTCGATTCGTGAACCGGTGCCGGCACACAGTCTGGCCGGGCCTCCTCTCCGGCGCCAACTCCGTCCAGCTTCCGACCACCGGCTTCTCCCTCCCGCCGTCAAAATCCCGGACCGTGCACTTCCCCAGATCCTGGTCGGGCCGGGTATGGGCCCGAACCCTCTGCTCCACCGACTCCTCCGGCAAGTTCTCCTGCCTCACCGGCGACTGTGGCTCCGGCTCCGTCCAGTGTAACGGCGCTGGCGCCATACCTCCCGCGACCCTCGCCGAGTTCACGCTCAACGGCGCCGGCGGCCTCGACTTCTACGACGTCAGCCTCGTCGACGGCTACAACCTCCCCCTGTTGGTCGTCGCCAGGGACGGCTCCGGCGGCGGCGACTGCTCCCCGACCGGGTGCCTCGTCGACCTCAACGGCGCGTGCCCCGCGGAGCTGAGTGTGGCGGCGGGAGGCGGGAACAGGAACGCGAGCCGGCGCGTGGAGGCGGTCGCGTGCAAGAGCGCGTGTGAGGCGTTTGGGGACCCTCAGTACTGTTGCAGCGAGAGCTATTCAACGCCGGACACGTGTCGGCCGTCGGTGTACTCGCAGCTGTTCAAGCACGCGTGTCCCCGCGCGTACAGCTACGCGTACGACGACAAGACGAGCACCTTTACCTGTGCGTCGGCGGACTATACTATCATCTTTTGCCCTCCTCCATACACCAGGTGCGGATTTTACCAAACTACCATGCTTACTTTTTTTATTTGTCGCTTTTGTTCATTCATTCAGTCGTGTATGGATGGGGTAAATTGGTCAATTTGTTGGATGTGCGGGTTGTTTTGGGATTCCAGAATTGTCTGCTACTTTCTAGGTTAGGAATGGGGAGTGGGGGATTTGATTAGCTGGGTGATGGTGCACTTCACTTGTGTGGGGGTGCACCCTTCAACAAATTATAATGAAATTTCAATTGTAGTCACTAGTGAGAATAGGGTTAAAATTGGTTTTGGACGTTGATAGCAATAGGGCTTTTTCTTAAGGAAATCAAGCAATTATTAAGTAGCTGATGAATGTCTGAAAAATTGAATGCAGTGAGAAACTGCTGGGAGCAAGAAGAATGGCAGGGGAACTACCGTTGGTGAACAAGTCCATGATGTACTTGCATTCCAATGGAAGATCATCACGACCAAGCTTTGATTTCTTCCAATTTATATCCTGCACAATTGCTCTTCTTCTCATCCATAATTTTGCAATTTGAACTCGACTCAGTGGTGGACAAATTTTTTGGGGGTGACAACTATGTAAATACCATACCACCGCAGGATCAAGCTTTTTAGGAATCAGGTTGGGATTGTATTCTATTAAACTCGGTTTCTGTCTAATTCAGGTTTGAAATGTAATATTTCAGAGTAGAATTCTAAGGTAAAAGCTAGTTTGATTGTGGATAAACAAGGAAAATTCCCCTGTTTTTAGTGGGGTTGGAGTTTTTCTTTTTTAAAGGTTGGCGGGAAGAAGGGAAAGAATGAATCCATAAAATTAGTGGATTCTAGCTATTGATTAATAAGCCATAAAATTAGAAGAACCATTGGGAATTAATAAATCACGACCTTCCTCAACTACGGAATATCTTGTTCGGAGCAAACTCAACACTCCTAGAATCTCATTCACTAGTTGGGTGATTATTTAGGGTTGAGTGGCTGTTCGAATCGTTTACAATGATGTCTACTCATTCTATAATTGTGCAGCTAAGATAAGCGAGCATTTGTGGTTCAATTGAAGCTACTCCAACTATGTAATGTGCAGTGTTCTCTTACACGGTGAAAGATAAGCAAGTGTAAACCCCAAATTCTTCCTGGTTGGTAGTCATGACAAGCCATTAGCCATGTGTCAGTTAGAACCACAAAGCGTTTTAGGTTAATTTCACAAACCAGTTTTCATAATTGATGAGATAGTATCATGGTGCTCCAACTCATTTGTGCTCCTGAATATGAGATGCGCCAGTAACTAGCCCAATGGAAAAAGCTAGACGATAACTGTGATGCTGCTCGCACCCTGATCAATCAAACTATCCTAGCCGGAAACAACAAATAAACATCTGCTCTATTTTACAAACACGTCCATTTTTCAAATCTTTTTAAAACACAATACAAGTGCAACAAGTTGGATTACATAAAATCCATATCCTCCTTTAGCGCAGCAGGAAATCACATGTACAGTACATGTAGTTGGATTAACTCCCAACTCAACATTTGCATTCAAATATACATTGGAAGTTTGTAGTGGTTGATCGACACTAATGATGCGCGAAATAATCAAGGGCAAAATAGTCATGTATAAAAGGAAAAGAGACAACACATCGCGTTGCATATAGGTATCTGAGAGTGGCGTGCATAAATTCATGTTTTTCTTAGATGGGTAAAAATGAATATGGACAAGAGGTCAAGAGCCCAATAAGAAAGAATACAAATGGGCTTGCCCATGGGCTAAAACAATAAATATAGGCTCGTTAGACATGTCCATTGGCACATGTGAGAACTCTCTCCTGAAACTCTACGTGAAGATGATTTTCCATGCAAAATTATAGCTGGAGCGTATCTTTTTCCGTGTTATTTGATTCAATGGAGCACTTGCTTATTCATCTATCAAGGGATGCTTCACTTTGTAGCCCTGTCCAATATAGATGAATGTATCCAAGAGAAAGATATGTACTCCCTCCGTTAAGTGATTAAATTTGGTTTTATCTAATTTGTATAAAACAAGCTTTGTTATGAATATTGCAGGTTCCTAAAAAGGCTGAAGGGCACAGTTTGCAATACAGCCAAAGTTGAGGGCTCAATTTGTAGTGCTTATCTCGTCCAGGAGACGTACACCTTTTGCTCGTATTATTTTAACTCACCCGCAACGTGAGTTGCACACTTCCAGTTGGGGTTGATTTGGGTGATTTGTCTATTCTCACAACAATTGGTCGGACCTTGGGTAGCAAATCAAGTGGTCGTGTGTTCACATCTGTTGAATTCTATGTGATCCAAACGTACATACTCATGAACTGTGACGAAGTGGAGCCCTATATTGAGTAAGTTTCTATAATCTCCATTTATATGTTGATTTGAATAAATTCAAAATTAATATAAGCACGTGATTCAATTAATCACTGATAGATATTATTTGACAAATATCGTGCGGCTGTCAAATCCAACAATAAACGAAGCTGAAGAGCAAAAGATTTTGGAAAGACACTTTCGCATCTAGTTCTACTCCCATGTAAGGATTAACTTAATTTCAATTTAAAATGAAATAGTTTGAAAATGTTAGATTGATGAATCGATCCATATATGCAAGTTGATAGTACGGAAATTACAAGTCCAAACATTGCAACACTAGCTCGTGGACCCTCTAAAAAGTGAAGATATATCCTGGTCATTTTGTGAATGGTTATCGATTCCACATGAAGGCACACACATGAACCAGGACAATTGACAATAGTGGAGTTTATGTTCTAGGAAAAAGCTTTGACATTGACAAGGAGGACTTGTATGGTGTGCTAGAGGAAATAATTGAGTTGAATTCCTTGAAGCTTTAACGACCATACAAACAGCTCCATGCTCTAAATCCTTTGAGGCTTGCATTCATCATACATATTGTGATTACTTCATTAGTTCATTTTAATCCGATTGGTAGATAATAAAGGCATTCAAAATTAGAGCCATTTATGTAATCGACCATTCATGGAGAGCTTTATCATAGAGCCGGTTATGTAATCGACAATAAGAATTTGAATAAGTTATTTCAATGGCTTCAAGAGTTTTTAATATAGTGATCATTGATGAAATTTAATTTGTTATCAAAAGATAAAGCGGCTCCGAAAAAAAAAACGCTCTCTTTGAAAAACGCTCTCTCATGAACGTCGTTTCGAATCCGGTGTTCGCGCCGGAAAATCAATGTTTGGGTAACGATGGTATGCACGTCGACAAAGATCCGAATGACCGCCCACCAGGGGATCCTCCGGACAAGAAAGTTTCATGGAAAGATGTGGCGGTGGGAGGAGCGTTCCAAAGGAAAACTATATTGGATGAGAAGTTTTTGGACGGGAAAGTTACTATTTCATTCCCGGATGGAGAGAATGGTGACCCGATGGTGGTGATCGCTGAGGATGTCATGGAAGCGCTTGCTTCGGTGTGGTCATGGTCTATGGTTGTTAAGCTTTTAGGGCAACCTATTGCCTTCCATGTCATGGAGAGGAAGATTAGAGAGATGTGGAGAACGAATACTCGGTACCAGATCCTTGATTTAGACAACGGGTGTTTCTTGGTCAGGTTCGGGAGTGAGGAGGATTTTATCACGGCTCTTACTAATGGACCTTGGACGATCTTCGGGAGATGCTTATCGGTTCGGAGCTGGTCACCCAAATTTCGCACCTCCGAACCCATTAGAACGACGCCGATTTGGATACGACTGACCGGTCTACCAATGACGCTTTATGAAGATAAAATTTTACTGAAGGTGGCTACTGGTATAGGACGTCCGATCAAGGTGGATCCGAAAACTCTATACACGAATAGAGGGCGCTTTGCTAGAATATGTATCGAGGTTGATCTTGAGAAGCCACTAAAGGGAGCCATTAATATTAATGGAGATCGGTTTTTAATTGAGTATGAAGGGATCCCTACTATATGTTTTGGTTGTGGTCGTTTTGATCATGTGAAGAACAATTGTCCTTTTAGATCCGTTTCGGCTCCGCAGACGAATTTAAGCACACAAGATATGGAAGGAGGGACGGCCAGTCCGGCTTCTTTACTTGTTGCAATTGCTACTTCTAGTAATGATGGTAGTGTGGGAAAAGGCTCTTATGGGCAATGGATGGTAGTGACGAAAAAACCGAAGCCGGTTAAGGGAAAGGGTAAATTGTCAGAAGTTCAAGTTCCTCCGACGAATGAGGTTGCTAGGAACTCCGATCAAAGGAATATTCCGGGGACACTTGAGAAATGAAAAGATAGAATTCTCGCGGATTCTAGGCAATTATCTTTGCCAGCCAATCGGTTTGGAGCATTGGAAATTACTGAAAAGGAAAACCATGTTTTGGCCGTTGCTATGGACAAGAATATTGCTAATCAGAATGGGGATTAGAACAAAAAATTTGCTGAATTTACGTTCAAAAGTAGGAAAGTTAAGGATAGTAAGAGCTTGGAAAAAATTGCGTCTAATCTAGTGGAGCCCATGGTGGAGAGAGGGTCTGCTCCTAAAATTGGTGATATGGAAAATGCAGAAGCTAGTTGTGAGCAAGGCATTACGGGCTTCAATGTGGGAAAAGTCAATGGGCTGACCCAAAGTAAAGCCCAAATGGAGAAGAGGATGCCTAGAATAGGAAGAATAGAGGGAGTTTTCTCATCTAAGAAGCACACTAAAGAGGCGTCTATTGGGCCAAAGAGGTTGAAGGAAGATGGGCCTAAGAAGAGGCAGAGGAATTCAGAAACTGATTTTGTCCAGGGTATATCGCCAGCAGCTATACAAAACACCAGGATTCAATCTTCAAATCCTGATCCTGGGCGATATGATGATCCGGGGGGTCAGAGCTCTAATAGACATCATATTGAAGGAGAATGGGTCCAGCCGTCCAACAATGCGATTACTATGGATCTCCCTGAAGAGCAAGATGTTGAATCACATCGTCAACTATCTACGGTTTCGATCGTTGATAACGATTCCGCTATGGCGGAAAGTAGTTTGGCTAATGGGCCGAACTGATTTTTCTTGTGGTTACTGTCTTCTCTCCTTTTGTTTTGTCATGATGAATATCTTATTTTGGAATTGTTTTGGTGCAGGTAAGCCAGGTTTTAGAAGAGCAATCCGATACATGTGTAGGAATCATAAAGTGGATGTCTTGGTTGTGTTTGAAACGAGAGTTTCAGGAGATAGAGCTCAAGAAATTTGTGATCGTATGACAAGAGTTGACTTCTCGGATTGTGTTCGAGTTGAGGCTGTTCGGATGTCAGGGGGAGTTTGGCTTTTTTGGAAGAAAAATAGGGTCTAGATTAGTGTCATTCAGATGGATAGGAATTTTATTCAGGCGATGTTTGTTGAAAATGGCAGAAGTAATCATTTGTTTGTGGTGTACGGCCCTCCGACGGACACTCGTAGAAAGTCGTTCTGGTCCAACCTCAAGAGAGCTATTAGTAGGGTATCGGGACCCGTGATTATTGGTGGTGACTTTAATTGTATTAGATTCTTACATGAGAGAGAGGGAGGTTCGGGTGGATTACATCCGGATTCTATGACTTTCAATCATTGGTGCAATTCTCTGAGTCTCATTGACTTAGAATATATGGGGCCGAAGTTCACCTGGAGTCGTAGATTGTCACCGGACTCTGTTGTTCAGAAACGATTGGATAGAGTCTTCGTGAATACAGATGGAAGATTATTGTGGGAGGAGGCCAGGGTGAGACATCTTCCGAAGTTCTCGTCGGATCATTGTCCGCTTCTTCTCTCTCTTGAACCACCCTTAAACCAGAATCGGAGGAGGAGACCTTTCCGATTTGAAGCGGCGTGGTTCTCCCATCCCACTTTCAACCAAAAAATCCATGAAAGTTGGTGCGTGGATATGACAGCCCCTGATGCACTAAAGGTGTTGAGAGAAGAATTGATAAAATGGAACAAAAATACATTCGGTAATATCCATGAAAGGAAGAGGAAACTAATTGCTCACCTTCAAGAAGTCCAGAGCAGGCTTGCATTATATCCGTCGGCCAGATTACTAAATACTGAAATGGAGATTGCCAAAGAAATCGAAGAGGTCCTTGAACAAGAAGAATTGCTTTGGTTCCAAAAATCGAGAGAGCAATGGCTTATGAGTGGTGACCTCAATACTTCCTTTTTTCATGCCTCTACTATAGTTAGACGGAAGCACAATCGGGTGGAAGGTCTAAAAGATGATCACGGGACTTGGATTGATTCGAGGGAGGAGCTAGAGAAACTTTCTGTCGACTTTTATAAGAAATTGTATACGACTGATGTTCTGAATTTGAGTGGAAATCAGGTTTTACTGAGTAATTTTCCAGACATTGCTGCTGAGGATAAAACCAGACTCGTGAGACCTATTAATGAGGAGGAAATTTGGAAGGCAGTTAATAGCATGGGAGCTTTCAAGGCGCCCGGCATCGATGGATTTCAACCAGGTTTTTTTCAAAAGTGTTGGGGAACAGTGGGTAGATCAGTTGTCAATTTCATCAAGGAATTCTTTCGTACAAGCCAACTTCCCGAGGGCATTAATGATACTCTTATTGTCCTCATTGCCAAGGTGGATAAACCGGAGGAAATTAGTCAATTCAGACCGATTAGTCTTTGCAATGTGTTGTATAAGATTATTACCAAGATCATCACGATGAGACTTCAGCCCGTTTTATCTAACATCATAGGTCCGACACAAGGAAGTTTCCTTCCGGGCCGTATGATAACTGATAATATTGTGATCACACAGGAAGTTGTGCATTCCATGAGAAGGAAAAAAGGATGTAAAGGATGGATGATTCTGAAGTTGGATTTAGAGAAAGCGTATGATAGGCTGAGGTGGAGTTTTATAGAAGATTCTCTGAGTTGTGCTGGCTTGCCTGAACAGATCATTAGGTGGATAATGTTGTGCGTTTCTTCGACTCGGATGCAAGTGCTTTGGAATGGGGAGGTGACTACCCAATTTGAAGCATCGAGGGGTGTCCGACAAGGAGATCCGATATCTCCTTATCTTTTTTTGATGTGCATTGAAAGGCTTAGCCATGTCATTTTGGATTCGGTGAACAAAGGTGAATGGAAGCCAATCAAGATTACTAGGCGAGGTCCTTCACTATCACATATTTTCTTTGCCGATGATATACTGTTGTTCTCGGAGGCCTCGGTTGATCAGATTCGGATTAGTAAACGTTGCCTTGAAGAGTTTTGTGCAGCTTCGGGTCAAAAAATCAGTCCTCACAAGTCGAAGCTCTTCATATCTCCTAATGTCGATCGTGATACAGCTCGTGCTCTCAAAGAGGAAAGTGGTTTTAATGTGACGAGTAACCTCGGGAATTACCTCGGTATGCCCGTCCTTCACAAGCAGGTCAACAAGGACACTTTCTCCGGTCTCTTGGACAAATTCAACTCACGTCTGGCAGGGTGGAAAGCTAAATGTTTGAGTTTTGCAGGTAGAATTACACTTGTGAAATCGGTGTTAACATCCATTCCGGTTTACACCATGTCGAGTGCTTTGTTGCCGGATAGTCTTTGTAAATCAATTGACAAATCGGTAAGGGCTTTTATTTGGGGAAGCTCAAGGGAACGCAGACGTATGCACAAAGTAGCTTGGGAGGAAGTCATCAAACCAAAATCTCAGGGCGGGCTTGGTATACGCTCAATGAGGGACATGAATCTTGCTCTTCTTGGGAAAATGGGTTGGCGTTTTATCATGAGTAATGGTGAGCCATGGACAGTGGTGCTCAAGAATAAATATGTTGATTGTGCTCTTGGGGAATCTAGCGCTAGCTCTCACATTTGGAAAGGTTTGAAAACTGGTTTGGTGCAGGTTGTCAAGAAGGGGATTAAGTGGCACTTGAGAGATGGTGATCTGATCCGTTTTTGGACCGACATCTGGCTGTTGGACACACCTCTAATTGAAGTTGCTCAGTGTAATGTCGCTGAAAACCAACGTTTTCTGAACGTGAACAACTACTGGACCGTGGATGGCGGCTGGGACTGGGCGGTTTTATCCCACTATCTTCCAAACATGGTACTGATGTGTCTGGCTGCTGTGTCAGTGTTACAACAACATACTTCTGAAGTAGATCAGATCGGTTGGAGACACACACCTGATGGAAATTTCACAGTTGGATCGGGATACAATCTTATTCAAGGCAATTATGATAGATTGGTCATTGATACTGGTTTCTATCGCTGCGTTTGGAGACTGAAAACAACGGAAAGAATCAGGCATTTCATATGGTTAGCCAGCAAAGGAGGAATTTTGTCTAATGTCGAGCGTCATAGGCGTCATATAACCACATCAAGGAGCTGTGTGCACTGCACTAATGTGGACGAGACTTACGAACACCTTTTTCGTGACTGTCCGAAGGTTAGTGCGATTTGGATCAAGTTGAAAGCTTCTGACATGTGTAATATGTTTTTTCAGGTCCCGTTCGCTAGCTGGCTTAGAGAAAACATTCTTTCTACTAATGGCATTGGCTCCTTGGAATGGCGCTCCATTTTTGTGACCGCTCTTTGGTGGATTTGGCGGTGGAGAAATGCGATGGTTTTTAAAGAAGATGTGATTGTTTCCGATCGAGCAAGCTTTGTTTTGGATAGAGCTAGAGAGTATGTGGCTGCTGCACGTATGTCCTCTTCCCTTAATTCAAATAATATTGCTAGGGTGCAGGATATTAGATGGATCAGGCCTGCGCCGGGATGGGTGAAGTTGAATACGGACGGATCTGTACGAGAAGGGACTCGAGCTGCTGCAGGAGGAGTGTTGCGCGATGATAATGGTCAATGGATTCAAGGTTTTCTACACCACATTGGATCCTGCACAGTGCCGATAGCTGAACTTTGGGGACTGAGAGATGGTCTCGAGATTGCGTGGAACAAGGGCGTCAAACAGGTGATTGTTGAGTGTGATTCCCAATTAGTTGTTGGTTTATTAAATAGTAATATTAATAAAAGTCATCCGTTGTACAGCCTGGTTATACAATGCCAAGGCTTTATAAGTAGGAACTGGATTATCCAGTTCCGACATGTGTATCGAGAGGCGAATACAGTTGCCGATCGCCTCGCGTCTCTTGCTTTTCAGTTTCCTATAGGGTTTTATGTATTGATTGCCCCGCCTGAGGGGATTATTTCACTGTTATCTGATGATGTAAGGGGCCGGGCTATCCCCCGTTTGCTGACTACTTAGCCCATTTTTATTATTAATAAAACGCCTCCTTGAGGGGCCGGAGAGTACCGCCTCTCCTTCCACCAAAAAAAAAATCTGTTATCAAAATTTATGACGTGTCAAATAAATTAAACGGCTCAGCTAAGCGCCCCGGACAACTTTCTGGGCGGCCCGGTATTACCTCGATGGGCGAAATTAGGAGAAAATGGTTCGGTCACCTTGACCGAACCTATTTATTTTTATTATTTTAAGTTTAGTTTTTTTAGTAAGAGGCTTTAATGTTTTGAGGTAATATTTCAATAATTAATATCGTGGTGTTGTTTTTAAATCGCTTCAAAATTCAAATGCAGGTGGTGATTATTAAGATGATTTGAGTGTTAAAAGAATTTAATACTTATTATTAATTGATTTTAATACTACGGAGTAGTAAATAGTAATATATATTATGTGAGTATTAAAAGGATTTTATTGATCAAGCTTACAATTTGACCTCTCAAATGGGTCGGTCGGATCGGGTTATTTTGGGTTCGGGTTGAGTCGGGTTCGGATCATGACAGGTCACAGGTTAATTTGAGTCGGGTCGTTGTGGGCTTTCAGGCGGGTCAGTCGACACAACAAGTCAAAAAACGATTTTTTTACAATTATTAAAAGATTATTTTAATTAAATAATAATATTTAATAATAATCTATATTTTTATGTATTTTAATAATAAAATATTAAAATTTACAAAATAAATTATATATATTAAGAAAATATAACAAATCTGTTCAACCCAACGAATTTCGGGTCCATCGGGTTCGATTTATTTCAGATTTAGGGTTCAAATTTTCGGATCGTTACCCTAAAATTTTCGGACAGTTCGGATTGGATTTGCGGGTCGAGTTAACTTTTAACAACTCTACTTATAATGCACTAAATAAAAATAAAAATTTTGTAATTTGTCCTCTCCTATTAATCAAATTGATGAGTTATAAAGACTTGGGTCACGGTTTGGCCAAACCGGCGAACCGCCGGTTCAGAAACCGGCAAGAACCGGAATCGGCGGTTTCGGTTTATGAACCAGCAATTTCGGTTTATGAATAGGCGGGTTCGGTTCCCCCCACGGTTTCGGTTCCGGTTTGGCCCACCCCAGGAACCGGTGAACCGGCGGTTCCAAAATCGGGAACCGGCGGTTTATTCCGCCGATTTCCGGGTTAACGACTATATTTTTTAAACGAATTCCGAAACCGTGAACTGAGACCTGTGGTCGCAGTTTTTTCAGTAGAAAGCTCGGTTTTGAGCCAAAATCAAAACCGCGGGTCTAAGGCCGCGGTCGCGGAATGGGAAACCGCGATCGCGGTCGCGGTTTTGGTTAAAATGCCAACGGCTAGTTTTTAACGGCTAGTTCACAATTCAGCGGCTATTTGATAAATTTACCTATAAAAATCCACTAAATGATCTTATTCTCACCCACACTACCAATCTCTCTCAATCTCTCAAGTTTACAAAGCTCTTTCAATTCTCAATCTTTACTAGTTTTTACAATTGCTTTCCTAATTGTTCTTTTAAAAAATTAGCACAATTGTCTCTTATATCTTATTGCTTGTAATTTTAAGGTTCAATATCTTCTTAATTACACATTTCTTTACCATATTTTACTCTTTTTGCTTACTTGTTTAGTTACATTTTAAGAAAATGGAAGGATTTCTTAACATTGATCAAATTTTTTGCTCACAAGAGAGTGGTGCAAATGTAGAATTTGTACCCCCTATTAACTTGTCGGACTTTTCGAATCCCAATCCCAATGTGGTACAACCGGGATCGTCCACTCCCGATGAAAATGAGCGAGTGGGTGTGGATCATGGATCCGAGCCTTCCGAGGCGAGCGAGGTTCCATCCCTAAATCTGAAATTCTTATCAAGAAATTTAAAGTTCATTGTAACTATTGTCCTAGACAAGATAGGCATGATGCAAGGACAATCCCAACTATCGTGTTTGTAACTTCTTCTTCCCTTAATCCTCATCATAACCCTCATTTATTTACTTATAATCATAATGATAGCATGTATGCCTTGTACGAGTCTATTTGTGTTGATCATTTATCATTTAGTTTTCCCGAAAAGTTAGGATTTAACAATTGGATGACTAATCATGTACAACCCGCTTATAAACCGACCACTAGGAAGTCGTTAAAAAAATGTGATAAAAGCATATAAACCCGTAAAAAAATGTGATAAAAGCATATAAAACTCGTAAGTCTTCCTTGATTTCTTAATTCTGAAACTCAGCTTCGCTTTGAAATAGTTCAATCATGATCTTCACTCAAGTATAGCCATTGGAAACCTTTCTTCAACTTCTGGAGCTTCAAACATCTGAATCCGCCTCTTGAATCAACTTCCAAGAAGAACCTGATGTATCGTATACCAACGGTGGACACCAGCCAACCAAATAAAAGAAAAGAAAATGGACGGGTTAGTCTAATGATAGACTAGCAAGCGGAGAAACTAACTTGGTTCTTATGGTTGTAACTAAACATATTGGCATCCGAAATCCGAATAGACTCGGATTATGATCCAACAGTTAGCAGTCTTATAGAGAATAAGAAGGAGACTTGCATAATCAAGAGAGAGAACGCCGCCGCTTGTGGTTTCTTTAAGAAGCATAAACAATTGTTGGGAACTCATATTAATCACATCACATTTTGAAAAGCCTCCATCGACTAACCAGATTGACTTAATCAACGTTTGATTAAGAATCATTCATAACCGAGAGCAAGAATGGTTATCGAATAGACTAACCATTCGGGTACATTAATGTGCCCAACACACTTATCTATCATTACTCTCAATCTGTGCACTCGCACGATTTAATAGTTCTTATATAGTTCGGCCAACAACCGAGATCAGAGGGCCTGTTTCACCCATGATCATTTATATATGCTCGGCCAACAACCGAGATTCGGCCAACAACCGAGATCAGAGGGCCTATTCCATCCATGATCTTTCAAATGTGCTCGGCCAACAACCGAGATTCAATTGCACTTAGCTAGAGTGCACCATCGTTCTCCTTCAACGTGAAGCATGACATGAGTCATGACTCCAATATTGGGGTACGCTAGCAAGCTACGCCCCCGAATACAAATTTTGTTCTAAAGAGGTTATTGGAGACTCGACTCCTACCCCTGGACTACCTATTTTTTAATAGTGTTTCAGCACAGGACCACTAAAGAGATGCCTTGGAGTCTAAACTCCCATCTCTACCATCTTACTTCGCAACAATGTCTCAGCATGAGACAGCTAAACACACAAAGTCACGCAAACGGTCCTAAGTTCAGTTCTAGCGTAAAAACTGATATAACGACATGATCATTATTTCTAACAAAATAACAACCTAGAATTCACACCGATCCTTAAAATCACACACGACATGATATAACGCAAACGGTCCTAAGTTCAGTTCCGATACATAATTAAAAAGACGACTTATCCAATAAAAATTCTTTTTCCACTGAAAAATCCTTGAATTCACACCGATCCTTAAAATCATTTAATTGTGATTTTAGGATATCACCAAGAATTTTCTAGGATTTAATCTCCAACAAAAATATTGGATTAAGCGTTAAAACGAGCAAAGAGGTTAAAAGGATATCCGAAAAAATTCAAAAAATATCCTCAAAACCGCAATTATTACATTTTCTACCTCGTTTGACAATGCATCTAACAACACCGATTCAATCCGAGAATTGGTTCCGCATTGTCAACCAATTCTTGGAGCGAAATATTTTCATGTAATGTGTTTTCCATATTTTAAACCTTTGTGTCAAATATGGTTTAAATGTTATGCCGAGTTTAATCGCTCCTATTAGATATTTTGTTATTCGTATGTGGGCTAGGCCCCGAACCGCCGAAGATTGGACGGCGTTTTGTACTCAAAAAGGTGTTCCACCCCAAACATTTCCAAAAGATGTTTTCCACCGTTCGAACTCCTTTCCAAAAGACAATAGTTTTCTTATTAATTTCAAGTAAGTTTGTTTTGTTTTCAATATTTTCTCTTATTAAAGTTGTTTGCTTTATTATGATGAATAGTGAGTAGTTTTCTTATGTAGGATCGGAGTTGAAACCCGGCATAGTTATGCATGTTGGATGATTGAAGTTGATGCTTTGAATGCCTTTTTATCTAGTTTTATTGCTTGTTGTGTTTATGCTTAGACGATAGTCAAAGTAATTTGAGTTCTCAATTTGATCGAAAGAGAAAGTTGTTAACTTGAAGGTTGATATTGTTCGATTACGAAAGTTTCGAGCTTTGGATCCAAAACAAGTGATTGAGTGAATTGATTTATCAGAATTAATTGATTTACTTGCTAATCAGCGAAAGTTGATGAATCTATCTTTCTAAAGGCATGATCTTTATCTTCTTATGAGTTTATATGCATAGCTATATTGTGGTAGCCCTTGTCCTAGGTCTTTTAATCTTATAAGGTTTATCATTCGTTTTTATTCGTTATCTTATAAGGTTTAATATTCATCTAGTGTTAGTTCTTCTCCGTTACCTCCACATTCATCCTCCTCTTCGAGCTCGAGTGTCCTCAGTGCTACTAAAAGGTGGGGGGCTAATCTTTTGCATACCCTTACCAAGAAACCAAGACATTCGAGCTCGAATGCGGAGTTTGAAACATATCTAACAACCCACTTTGAGTTTGGTGAATGAGAATTTAATATTTTAGCTTGGTGGAAGACCCACAAGAAGACTTTCCCAACCTTGGTCAAGATCGCGACTCAAGTGCTTGTTGTTCCCGCCTCGTCCGTATCGGTAGAGCAAACATTTAGCGAAGGAGGACACGTCCTTGACGCAAAACGATCTAGTTTAAAGCCCGATGTCTTGGAAGCCCAAGTGTGCGTATGTGATTGGAAGAGGGCGGAAATTCGTCAACAAAAGGCAAAGGTATCCGAAACTTCCGACTCGGACGGCCAAGACGATGAGTCCCAATCCCAAAGCGCTTTGGATGGATCGACGTAGATGGTCGGTAAGCAAAGTGGGGTTTCATATCGAAAGGTAAAAGAACTATGTGGGCTTTGATTCCTCTATAACTCCGAAAGGATACGTAGACAACTTAATTTTAAGTCCAAGCCCTTTAACTATCCAACTTTTTTTTCTTTTGAAGAACACGCCTTAATCACCTATTTGCCTTAGTCCAATTTCCAAGTTCGATTTTGGGCCAAAATCAAAACTGCGACCACGGGTCTCAGGACGCGGTCGCGGAATGGGCAACCGCGATCGCGTCCATCAGGTCGCGGTCGCGGGTTTGGACTTTGTTAAAAAAACAGAGGTTTTGTTTTTTGGGACCACGATCGCGGTGTGTGTATACCGCGATCACGGTGTGTGTATACCGCGATCGCGACGTGGTTGGGATTATTTTTTTTAAATGCTCGGTTCCGAACGAGAACCGGAACAGTGAGAAACCGCCACCGGAACCAGGACCGGAACCGGGGAACCGGCCATGTCCGGTTCCGGTTCCATGTTTAGGGGGAACCGGAACCGCCAGTTTACAAACCGGATCTAGGTCTAGAGTTATATTCCAAAAACTATCCATTGTATCATAAAAGTGATAAAACTTAGGTGTTTATGTGTTATTTTCTGTTAACTAATGTAAATAGCACGTGAATAACTTTAATTACCTTTCCTATCTTGGAAAATTGGGTGTAATTTTTCGTTCAATTAATATACTATTGTAGAACTTTATTTGTGTTTAAAATTGCTTTAATTGCTACTTTAGTGATTTCGGTCGTGATGACCGAACCAATCAATTTTTTATTTTATTTTTACTTCGTTCAGATCAACCGAATCAAAAAGACCGGGCCGCCTAGAAATACTGTCCGGGGCGCCTAGCATTACTCTAAATTAAATGATGTGTAATGTGATATGTTTAAAAGTTTATGACATGTCAAAAAAATAAATTTAAGGAAATGTTGCCATTTGTCAAAATCATATGTGGCGTAATGTGGGATCGCCAAGTGGCAAAATCCGACCTGACCCAATATGGAGGCTCGAATCCTTAGCGCTTTTAATTATATATATATATTTGTCAAAATCATACGTGGCGTAATGTGGGATCGCCAAGTGGCAAAATCCGACGTGGCGCAATATGGAGGCTCGAATCCTTAGTGGTTTTAATTATATATATATATATATTAGATTTTGTAAAAAGGTTCACTACTATTCTAATATGGTTTTAGTTTCCTCTATTAGTATGTTTAAGGGCACACGTTAGAAAAATCGATATAAAAAAAGTAGTTGGGAGTAGGGGTGAGCAAAAATTCCCGATCCATTGATCCGATCCGCCGATCCGGCCTATCTGATCCGATAATATCCGGATTCGGACCGGATATCCGATATACCAGACCGGATCAGATGGGATATATCCATTTGAGCCCTAGTTGGAGAATTATATATAGGGAATCCCCTTGTACAAAACACCTCAAAGCCAGGCGGAATAGAGTCTCTCAATTGGTGATGGCATACCGTGAAGAACCTTCGGCCTACGCGAAAGCTGAGAAAGCGAACTCGGTGGCAACTCCGTTACAACTCCCGAAGGAGATTTGGGTTTCGATCTTCACGCCTCTTCCACCGAAGACGCTGGGGATGTGCCGGCGCGTTTGCAAGACGTGGAACTCTATCCTCACCGACTCCACCTTCATACGCATCCATTTTGATCACGCAAAGGCATCATCATCACCATCCTGCAGTTTGCACTGCAAGTTCATGAAGTCAGACAGTGGAGACGTCTACACGATGTGGACGACACCGACGGCGGTGCCAGGCGAAGAAGAAGACGAAGTTTCGCACAAGTTTCGTAGGGTTCCGCCCGCGTTCCCCTTGCCGCGCAAGCACATACTCGGTGTGAACCCGATCGGTATCAGCGGGGGACTCTACTGCTTGCAGGTGACGGAATCGAGATACGAAAACGTAATGATATGGAATCCGAGCATTGGGAAGTGCATGATCTTGCAGAGAAGGCCTCGCTCTACAATGATTAATCCTTATGTTGTATCTCGCCTCGTTTTGCAGGGATTTGGGTTCGATCCCGTTTCCAATGATTACAAATTTGTCATGGTTTGGAGGCGGCCTCCGCAGATTGTAGTGCAAGTTTACTCGCTTACAGGAGGGACTTGGAGTACCAAGCCTTTTTCTATTGCGCTTAGTCGACAAATTGTTGGCTATAGTTTTGGTTTGTGTGAGAAGGGAGTCCTCTATTGGGCCATACAACAGCAGCACGCTGAATCCAAGGGTTTTCGAGGTTACTCGAATCAGGATTGGCGAAACAATTTGATTCTCAACTTTGACATTAAAGATGAAGTGTTTGGGGTTTCAGAGAACACAAGCAAAGGGCATCTTCAGGATCTTGAAAATAAAAAAGGAATCTTTAACCCTAATTTTGATGGTTCCTTCTTTGAGTGTTTGGTTTTAGGGGATAAGCAATCCAAGCCGATGCCGTGGAGCAAGGGAGTGCCGATCATTGATGCCCAGGCGCTGCGTTAAGGAAAGAGTTGAATTCCATATTTCAATAATATTTCCTTTTTTTTTGAAGATTCATCAATCCATGTACATTGTACCTTCTTCTGATTTGTTCCTTTAATATTTTCGTTTGTTAAACGAAAACTTCTGATTTGTTCCTTAAAAAGTTGAATTCTACTTATATTTCAATAATATTTGTTTTTGTTTGAAGATTCATTAATCCATATTGTACATGTATTGTACCTTTCTGCTTTGTTCCTTAAATATTGTTGGTGTGTAAACGAAAATTTAACTATATAGGCTAGCAAGATTATCTTTTCTGATCCTTTTTAATGCCTAATTAATATACGCATAATTAAAGTCGATGATTGACAATTACTCTGATTTCTTCAAGATTATCTTTTCTGATCCCTTTCAATGCCTAATTAATATACGCATATATTGGAATATATGTAGTTGTCAAATATGTTGACTAAGTCGGTTTCTTTTTTTTTTTTTTTTGGTCTTGTCTTTTGGCTCTCCCGGTTCGATCGGTCGGACACCGCTCTACATCCGGACCGGGTACTTCGTGGCCCCATTTTGGGGAAGACCCTCCCAATATTAAGTCGGTTTCTGTAATAAGTAGAATTTGGAATAATAAAGTGGTATCTAGAGAGTTAGTTGTAAGCCTCAGTAGTATAAAAGGAGATGTACTGTTACATTGTAAAAGCAAGCTGGATACATTGAATACAAACAATTCTCTTCCTTTCTCGATTCTTCTCCTAGCTCTCACATGGAGCTTGATTCTTAACATGGTATCAGAACACGAACTAATCAGCTCGATTGTTCTTTGTTTTTAGCATTTCCGCATCTTTTCCTTCTTCCGATCGCTCTATTGGTGATCGCTCGTTCCATTCAGCAGAGGATTTCAGAATTAGATCAATCTGAAGATCCTACGTGAACGTGACTTCATTTTTGTTCCTAATCAGCATTTCAGAATGGTGAATGAGTTCGATGACACTGCTACAAGCCAATATAGGTCACAAATGGCTGGTAATTATTCTGATCCTCTCTTTCTATCCAATTCCGACCATCCAGGCAACGTTCTTGTTGTCGTGAAGTTTAATGGTTCCAATTTTCATAGCTGGAGTAAATCTGTTAAGATTGCTTTAGGATCGAAGATGAAATTATGTTTTATCACTAGAAATATCACAAAACCTAATGAAGGGATTGAAGAATTTGAGAGGTGGAAACGGTGTGATTGTGTGGTGTTGAGCTGGCTTTTAAACTCCATTAGTGGTGAAATAGTTGAGAATTTTTTGTATGTGCAATCCTCGAAACAACTCTGGGATGATTTGGTTGAAAGGTTTGAGGAATCGAGTGCACCACTGCTTTATCAGTTGCAAAAGGAGTTAAGCCAAATTAAACAAGAAAATCTTAGTGTGGCTACTTATTACAGTAAGCTCAAGCGTGTATGGGATGAGATTCAGACAATTGAAGGAATTCCTGTTTGTTCCTGTGGAGCACTAGAACAGTGTACATGTCTTGTGATCAAGAGAATGTATGAAAGAGAGTCCACAACCAAGTTGATGTAGATTCTTATGGGCCTTTCTGATGCCTATGAGACAGCTAGGAGTGCCTTTGATCCTTTACCAAATCTTAATCGTGTTTATCGAACGATTCAAAGGATTGAAAGACAAAAGGAAATTACAGGGGTTATAGCTTGTGATAAGAATGCTTTGGCTGTCAACAGGCAGATGAACAAGAATTGGCAAGGGAATGGAAAGACTAGTGGGAATCAAGGTCATGGAAATAATCATGGATCTGGTTATGGACAGTCCAAGAATTATGGGAACAAGAACTCTGGATATGGAGAAGGTTCTAGTTCAGGAAATTCAGGAAATTCAAAGAAAGATTCTAAAAGAGGCAGAGATGATAGGTTTTGTGATTACTGTAATGAGAGAGGTCATGTTCGTGATGCTTGTTTCAAGCTTATTGGATATCCTGATTGGTGGAAAGGTAATAAAGAGCAAGGGAATAACAGGATTGATGCTAACATCAATAATGTTCGAGATCGTGATGCTGTTATGCAAGAAAATTCACCATTGGAAGATGTTGATGCTAGCAATGTGGATCCTAATCTGGTTAATGCAATTTTTGCTGAAGTCTTAAAGAAGATGAAGGGAAAGCATCATGCTGAAAGTAGCACGGCTGGAGGCAAACAGTTTGGCACTATTAACTTTGCAGGTAATCTACATTCTTTGCTGCCTAATCATTCTACACAACACTTAAACCAGACTTGAATTGTTGATTCTGGAGCGACAAACCATATTTCTTTCAATAAGGATTTATTTTCTGTCATGCAACATTTATCTAAGCCTATTTTGATTGGCCTGCCTGATGGATCGACACAAAATGTTGAATTTATGGGAACAATGGTCCTTTCTTCTAGTCTAAAACTGAAAGATGTGTTGTTTCTTCCAACATTCAGATATAATCTTTTGTCTGTTCCAAAGATATTGACAGATGATGGTTTGGTTTTCATGTTCTTTGCGAACCATTTCCTGTTACAGGACCATTCAACTAATGCAGTTGTGGCACGAGGGTACAAAGAAAGAGGCTTATACAGATTGAAGGAAGAAAACATTAGATGCTATTCTCAGTTTGTGAATGCAACTGATATTTTGGACAGTTTAAATGATTACAGTCTCAATAAGACATCTAATTCAGTTTGTAAGGTACATCAAAACCTTGATTTAGCACATGCCCGTTTGGGACATGTTTCTATTAGTAAGCTCAGACATATGGAGGATTGTGCTTGCACTCATACTACATCTTTTGATTGTACTGCTTGTTCCTTATCCAATCATCATAAGCTGCCTTTTCTATTGAGTTCTTATCATGCTAAGCAATGCTTTGAGCTTATTCATCTAGATCTATGGGGTCCATATAAGACACGTTCTTTGTGTGGTGCCAAGTATTTTTTGACTGTCCTAGATGATTAGTCAAGGAATACTTGGACTTTTCTTCTTAATAGCAAAGATCAAGTTGGAAGAATTGTGGTAGAGTTCCTTGCTTATGTAGAAAACCATTTTCAAACAATAGTCAAGATACTTAGGTCTGATAATGGTACTGAATTCCTCAATGCTTTTATGCATGATGTTCTGTCCAAAAGGGGTATTGTTCATCAAAGCTATGCTCCTGGCACACCTGAGCAAAATGGTAGAGTAGAAAGAAAACATCGACATTTGGTAGAAACTCCTAGAGCACTGAAATTGCATGCTTCCTTGCTTGATCAGTTCTGGGGAGAATGTATCCTGACAGCCACTTACTTGATCAATCTTCTACCTTCATCTGTTTTGCACTGGGACACACCTTATTCAGTTTTGTATAAGTCTTCTCCTACTTATGATCATCTGAGGGTTTTTGGTTGTCAGTGTTTTGCTCTAATTCCTAAGAGTCAAAGGTTTAAATTTGAAGCTACTGCTCAGGAGTGTATTTTCTTGGGATATCCACCTGGTCAAAATGCTTACAAGGTATATCATCTTGCTTCTAAGAAACTTTTTGTTAGAAGGCATGTGGAGTTTAAAGAGCATATCTTTCCTTTTAGGAAGCTTGATACTTCTTCTAATATCACTTCTATACCTGTATCCATCATGGATCCAGAGTATGATGACTCTTATTATCAGTCATGTGCTTCTTTTCCTTCCACTTCTGTTTCACCTTCACCAGCACATCAGTCTCTACCCTTGGTTTCTGATGAGACCAGGTCTTCCCCAATTAATCCTTCCTTATCCTTGCTAGTACCTTCACCTGTTCTTCCACCTTAAAGACCAATTCGTACTGTCAAACCACCAACACATCTGAAGGATTTTGTATGTACTAATCTGCCAACAAGACAATCTTCTTCTAGAACTTCTATATCTCAAGTTTTTCAAGTTCAAGACCTGCAACATTATTCATTTGATTATGTGTCTTCCTTTTTTAATGTTCTAACCATACCTGAACCAAGTTCTTATAAGGAAGCTATTAAATATCCTGGTTGGGTAGAGGCTATGAACAAGGAGTTACAAGCCTTAGAGCTCAATAATACTTGTGAACTTACTTCTTTACCACCAGGAAAGCATGTTATAGGTTCTAAATGGGTCTATAAAACCAAATTTCGACCTAATGGGGAAGTAGAAAGGTTGAAGGCACGACTTGTTGCTAAAGGGTATAACCAAATCAAAAACAAAGATTATAAACATATTTTTTCTCCTGTTGCTAAATTCTCCACTGTTAGGGTTCTTTTAGCCTTAGCAGCAGCCAAGTCTTGGCCTCTTCATCAATTAGACATTAACAATGCCTTCTTACATGGATTTCTAGATGAAGAAGTGTATATGACACCACCCTTAGGTTATACCTCAGCCTCTCCAGGGGAAGTTTGTCGACTTACTTTATGGCCTTAAACAGGCTAGCCGACAATGGAACATTGAACTTTCCAAACATCTTCTTTCCTTGGTATTTATTCAGTCCAAACATGATTATTCTCTTTTTATCAAAAGAGATGCCTCTTCCATCACCATTGCCTTGGTCTATGTTGATGATCTCTTGTTGTCTGGTGACAATCCTGTAGAGATTACTTCTACTGAAGCCTCTCTTGATACAACTTTTACCATTAAGGATTTGTGTCTTGCCCGGTATTTTCTTGGCATGGAGATTGCCAGGTCATCTCAGGGAATTTTGTTGAATCAGAGAAAATATGTTCTTGATTTACTTACTTATGCCAATATGATGAATTGCAAAGCATCTTCTTTCCCTATGCAAAGAGGGCTCCAACTGTCTGTTGATAAAGGTGAATTGATTCCTGATGCTGAAGTTTATAGACGGTTGATTGGTAAACTTCTTTATCTCACGTTGTCTCGACCTGATATTGCATACACAGTGCAACAGCTGAGTCAATTTTTAGCATCTCCTCGTGTACCACATCTAAATGCTGCTTTATATTTTCTTCGATACTTGAAGGGTACACTGCATTGTGCTTTGTTTTATCCAGCCACTTCAGATTTGAGGTTATTGGCCTATTCAGATGTTGATTGGGGTAGTTGTCCCTACTCTTGTCGTTCTTTAACATGCTACTGTGTTTTTTAGGTGGTTCTTTGGTTTCTTGGAAGACCAAGAAATAGAAAATTGTATCAAAGTCCATCACTGAAAGTGAGTATCGAAGTATGTCCGCTACTGCCAGTGAAGTAGTCTGGTTAGAGGGTTTATTGTCAGATTTTGGTGTTACCATTCCTTTTCCTATTCCATTATGTTGTGACAATCGCTCAGCTCAACATTTGGCTGCTAACCCCGTTTTTCATGAAAGGACAAAACACCTTCGCATAGATTGTCATTTTGTCCGGGATATGGTTCAGGAGGGGTTCTTATCTACTGTCCATGTTCCTACTCATCTTCAATTAGCAGACCTCCTTACTAAACCTCTTGGAGCTCAGCAGCATCGATTCTTATGTCTCAAGCTAGGACTTGTCTTTGATCATCCTAGTCTAGCTTGAGGGGGGATATTGGAATATATGTAGTTGTCAAATATGTTGACTAAGTCGGTTTCTGTAATAAGTAGAGTTTGGAATAATAAAGTGGTATCTAGAGTAGTTAGTTGTAAGCCTCAGTAGTATAAAAGGGGATGTACTGTTACATTGTAAAAGCAAGCTGGATACATTGAATACAAACAATTCTCTTCCTTTCTCGATTCTTCTCCTAGCTCTCACATGGAGCTTGATTCTTAACAGCATAATTAAAGTCGATGATTGACAATTACTCTGATTTCTTCAAGATTATCTTTTCTGATCCTTTTCAATGCCTAATTAATATACGCATAATTAAGATCGATGATTGTCAATTACTCTGATTTCTTTTTTTTTTCCAGAAAGAGTGGCAACACTCTCTTCCCCTCTAGGGAGAGTCAATTTACTAATAATAAAAAAGGGTTAAGCGCTCAACTTACGTCCAGTTCGACTAGGGGCGCGTACTTGGATTTGGCGGGTGAGTCTTCCAATTTCATCCACTATAGAGTTTAACTCCAGACCTCGTGGATGTTGAACAGGCCACTTACCACCTGAGTCAACTCCCTTTGGTAGCTAGTTTCAATCTTAATGGACTAATCATGATTAATGGACTAATTTTAATGTACAACTTGCCTATTTTGTTTTTCCAAACGTGGTATAGTAGACATAGATGATACTTAGGATGTTGTGGAAAGCGAACCTGTTTAGATCTTTAATAATATTTTGCTTTTTTCTTTGCACATTTCCGAGTTGCTCGCAAATAGCATGTCATATCTATTTCAAGAGAGTAGCCCAATTAGATACATCAAGTAAACCTTCAACGAGAGCGAATGAATGATCCTGCAGCAAAACCCACACCTCGGATGTTCACGGAGGAAATCACCCAACGGTCGACTAACCACCTGGCAAACCGCCAGACCCTAGCCCCTCTTTCCGGGACATGCTGATGCAGAACACCACCACCCAATGATGGAAAGTTTGAGCGACGCTGCCCTAGCTGAGAAAATCTAGACGGATTATACACATATGGTGACAAAGGAATCCCCTCCGTTACCGTCCCCCCCCCCCCCAGGAAGTTATCATGTCGTTGGCAAGAACTTGGTGCAAATTCGTCATCATCAAGCTATTGGGGAAACCGGTGGTGTTCCAGGTCTTGGACGTCGGCTACACGAGATGTGGAAACCCAACAGAAAGTGGGTCATCATGGATCTAATGAACGGGTACATGGTCCTCCGGTTCGAGTTAGAGGAGGACTATTGGACGACACTCGCTGGAGGCCCGCTGAACATATTTGTCCAGGCTTTACTGATAGAATAGTGGTAACAATCTTTTAACCCTCAAGGACGCCATCTCGTCGGTATGCACAAGGGTCAGATTCTCGAACCTTTCGATCATCTTCTACGAAGAGAAGGTCCTCCACAAAATATAGTAGCCAACATTTGACGCTCGATTAGGATCGATTGAAAAGCATCCTCTCCTTGCGACTATAGGGAAATTTACTAGAGTATGTATGGACCAAGATCTCAAGAAACCTTTGAAGGGAGATTGTTGAGAGGGTTTCTTGACAACAAATAAATTTATAATCAAGACCCCGCTGTTGTATAGCAGAGTCAGGTTCGTCCACGGGAGATAGTCAGTATCAAGTTTTGTTACTTCTCACGCAAGCAATCAACTAAAGGTAGGGTTTTTAACAAGGAAAGAGAGAATCAAAGGTAAAGGTGTCACCACAACAACAATTATGCATGCCAAACGCTAATGAAACATAAAGATCATGCTTTTATCACATAAAGGTGTCAACTTTCGTCAACCAAAGCAAGTAAATCAATCAACTTTCGCTTAAATTAATAAACTTACTTTCTATCTCTTCTACTTCAACTAGGATAGATCTGCTTTCGCTTCAAAACCCTAATTTGACTATTCTGATTCAAGGTTTCGCCTTCGCTTCAACTATGAATGAGAAATTCCTTTCAACTTTCGTTTCAAGGATTAAGAACAAGAGAATAGATTCATGGAATAAAAAAAACAATCAAATCATGATCACAAACAAGCATGCACAACCATTGTTGGGTTTAACCCCAACCTTAGAAAGAGAGACTACTCGCAAAGCATAATAATTGAAAACATCCAAATTAAATTAAAAAGAAAGCTTACAACCGAATCAGGGAACAAAACGATAGTTCTTCTCCAATCCACAATCTCGTCCCCCTCTCACGTCTCTCTCCTCCCCTTACTTGCCCTCCAAGGCAATTGATTGTCTGTCGAATAACAAAGGGTAGACAAGAGTATTTATAGAGAAACTATTCTATCTTAAATCTATCTATAAGGAAATAAATCTATCTTAAATCTAACTATAAGGAAATAATATCTTCTAATAAGATATACCCCTTCTATCTATCTAATAACATAAAAAAGGAAACAAGATAGAAGCCCATTAATAGCACCGACTCGGATCTCTGCTGCTCTCGCTGCCTCGTTAACGACCTTGACAGGGTCGTTAACGAGCCTTGAGTAAAACTTGCGTAGAAGATTCGTTACAACTCCGTTTGACTCGATTCTTTTTCCTATGTTCTTGTAACGAATTTCTCTATCTCTTTCCAAGCTCAAACTTGATCTTCAATAACTTTACTTGAGCACTTAATCTTCATCTTCTCTTCCTTCTTGAGTGCTATCTTCACCGCCTTTGCTCCTTTCTTCATAAAATGCTCCAAAAAGCTTCTAAAAACCTACAAAACACCACCAAAGCTTATGTAGACTCCATATCTCAAGAAAATACGAAAACCTACACAAACGACTCAAAAAAAAACACAAAACTAAAGAAAAAGACTCAAAAGACACAAAAACACACCCTAAAAACATGACTAAAAAGGCGGACATCAAAATACCTCATACTTAGACTTGCTTGTCCTCAAGCAATAAACAAGACAAGAACCAAAACCATCAACACATATATCAAGTCAATGCCTTCATCAAAAAGCAACATCTAAGCACAAATAGAAAATAGACAAGTGAATCTAACATCATCACACATATATAAGCAACCTCAAGCAAAAGCAACTAAAAATCCAACCTCACAAGGGATGATGTGTTTCTCTCAACTCTCAAGTGTTTAGGCTTTGAATAACAACTCTCAACTCAATCCAATATACAAAGATCAACATAGTCATTGTTACTTATATCACCAAACTCTCCACCTGAGATGTCAAAACACATAAAAATCATCAAGAGAACTTAGGCTCAATGAAAAACTTCATAGAAGCTTCCATTCGGCCGGGTTGTAATGGGGCTTGGTAATAACAATAAGGCGTGGAAATATTTTGGCTATGTGGTGCTAATAATATCCGAGAATCAAAGACTCCTAAAAACTCACATCTCCAAAAACTCTCATAAAAGATTATACCAAACTCACTTTTCTTTATGCACACTTCTCTCATTAACCCCTTTTATCTCAAAAAATCTTGCTTACAAACACTTAGGAAATTTGGCTCATGCACATTATTCACTTTTCAACTCTTTCTTTCTTTTTTTTTTCTTCCTCCCTTTATGATTTTCATTTTTTTTTTGCGGGAGGTCGGTACCGAACCTGTAGAGTTGGTAACGATGTATGCTCATTTTTTTTCTTTCTTCCTTCTAACACTTCTTTTCTTGTAAATGCATACAGGGAACCAAACTTCCTTTTACATGACAAACTGCAAGATATTACTTCACCCAACCCATATTACCCCACACTTGAACCAATACAACTCACTCAACAAAATCAATCTCAAACCAATACTAAGTCCTAATCCCCGGATAGGGTCAAGCTTTCATCGGCTAGGGATTAATTTTGTGGAGCTAAAAATAACAGGCTTCAGGCTCAACTTGGCTTCAAAAAGAGGATAATTTAAGGGTGGATAGGGATTAATAGGGCTTATAAAAATAAGTTCTCCATCATATGACTTACATGCAATGAACTAATATCTCATATAGGTCTCAAGAAATAGATAACCATGCAATGACAAGAGATAATATGCATAACGAGAGTAAATCACTCAAGAAAAGAAGAGGGATTTTTGATGTTCTCCCTATAAGGCCAAAAATAACTCACAAGGTAGATTTTTGTTGGATTCAAGTCACTTCTACCTAAGATCATATGTGCTCAATTTCATCACATGCTAAATATCCACATAAAAACAATTTTCAACATGATTCAGGCAAAGCTCTCCAAACATGCTATGGAATTATATGATCAAGCAAGTAATAGCATATCATAGGACATCTAAGTGGAATATTATCAATCCTAAAAAAAACAAAAACTGACACAAAATTGAGTTACCTTTTCCCATACCCCATACTTAAACCAAACAGTGTCCTCACTGTTTAAAGCAAAGACAGAAAAAATAAAGAGAATAAGGAAAAGGGAACTCACATAATAAAAATGAAGCTATTTGAAACCATTGATCACTTGAGGAGTATAAATTTTTCTCGGATTCCTGTAGAGGGTCGGTACCGACCTTGAGGGGTCGTTACCGAGCTTGCGTGCTTGTCCACCAATTGTCTTTGATTGTAGCACTTTTTCACTTCTTGGACCTGAGTCATATTAGAAAAACTTCTATCCTACTACACTAATCTAACCTAAAAAAAACTCAAAAGAAAGCTTAGCAAAAAGATCTAAGAAAGCAAAAACTAAAACAAAAACAAAAAGCGGGTTGCCTCCCGTAAGCGCTATTTTTAACGTCGTTAGCCCGACGAGCTTACCTTGGCAGATCAGGTCGGTTTCCATCCAAATATGTTGGGATCAATAGGGACCCCATACTTAGCCGAAACAACATTCTCCAAGATATTTGGCCCTCTATCATCAATCAGAATGCTCGGTAATCCTACAACAGGGTTAGTAAAATCCGAAAACCAAGGAGGTTTTGACTCCTTCATAGGACTAACAGTAGGATGTAATATAGAACTAGGATAAGAGAAAGGATCATGACCAGAATTGATTGGATAAGAACAAGAAAACTTACCAGGGTCGTTCGGGAAGTGGCTCGTTACTGAGGTGTAAGGGGTCGTTAACGACCCTGCTGGATCTGGAAGTGGCTCGATATCGTGTTTGAATCCACCTCCCACCTCGTTTTCCTTCAGATAAGGATCGTTACCGACCCATGGGGGGTCGGTAGGCTCCTTGATAGGCGTGTCTCTATCGATCTTGCTTGTTTTTGTACTCAAGGAGGGGTCGATACCGAGCCATGGTGGGTCGGTAGGCTCCTCAGTACTACAACTACCCACTTCACTTATGGATGAATTGAAATGGAATTCAACCTTCTCTTCTCCAATATCAAATGTGAGAAGTCCTTTTCTGACATCTACTCGTGCCCCTGCGGTGGCTAAAAATGGTCTGCCTAGAATGATTGGTACCGCAGGGTCTTCAGGCATATCTAGCACAATGAAGTCGTTTGGAACAAAGAATTTTCCAACTCGGACAGGACCATCGTCAACGACTCCAGTTGCTTTTACAGAAGATCCATCTGCCATGTAGAGTTTCATCTTGACAGGCTCTAGTGGTCCCATGTTAGCTTTTAACCAGATGGAAAGAGGAAGCAAACTAGCACTGGCTCCCAAATCACATAAAGCTTTAAATTTGTGGTCGCCTATGCCAATCGTGATGGCAAATCTCCCTGGGTCTCCAAGCTTTTCTGGTAGAGCTATTGATCTGACTTCATCCTGCAGCTCTGTAATGGACCTTTTCCTGCTAAGAATATCCTTCAAAAATTTTGTGTAAGCCGGCATTTCGCTTAGGGCGTCAGCGAATGGGATGGAAATATTAATGCCCTGAAGAATCTTCACGAAACGCTTGAACCTACTCTTAGTAGAGTCCATAGATTTCTTAGTTGGAAATGGAAGAGATTTCACCATTCTCGGAACCAAGTTAGGTTCGAGAGGTGAGAGTACCGGGTCGACACTAGGGTCGTTAGGTACGCTCGGCGGGTCGTTACCGACCCTGATGGGGTCGTTAACTACCCTGGAATAGAGAGTTAGGCTCAGATTAGTAGACTTACCTTGGTTAGGGTCGTTAGATACCCTCGGAGCCTCGTCACCCTGGTATGCGGGCTCGGTATTTGCCCTCGCTGGCTCGTTACCGAGCTGGGTTGTGACATCCTCTTCCTTCTCTTCAGCTTGAACTCTCTCCGGTAATGTCTTCCCGCTTCTAAGGTGTACTGCTGCTATTTGGCCTCTAGGGTTTTCCTCGGGGCGACCCGGAAGTTGCCCTTGTGGTCTTGGAATCCGTGCAGCAAGGTCTCCTAGTTGGGAATCAACACTCTTCTTCCAAATATCGAACTCTCCCCATCTTTTATCCAATCCATTGATGCCCTCTTTAATCTCTTGAGCCCATGATGGTGTCTCCTGATAGTCCAGAGGTTGGTAAGGAGGAACCCTTTGTTCTTGTTGAGGAGGTTGGCTCCATTGGTCATATGCATAATTACCCCAGGTGGGCTGATTGTAATTCCTCCATGCATAAAAAGTATCACCTTGGTTCCTATAGGGACCTCTCATGTAATTATCCTCTTCATATGCCTCAGCAGCTATGATTTCCCTTTCTCTCTGGATCTCCCCAATCTCTAAACAGAGTTCAGCGATCTGCTGAGCTAGTTCTTCATGTGTAGCCATGGCTTTGTTAGCTTGATGACCTTCAGCTGGCATACACTGTAAGCAAAAACAAAAAAAACAAAAAAAACGAAATCAAAAAGCAAAAACGGGGTCTCGGACAGGGTCGGTAACGAACCTGGGGGTCGTTAACGAGCCTAGAGTGATCCCGTAAAACAGAAACTAAAAAGAAAGAAACAACTACCTGTCGACAGGGTCGTTACCGAGCCTGGGTAGGGTCGGTAATGGCTCGACAGTGACCTAGAAACTAAACAAAAAAAAAGAAAAAAAACTGGGTTGCCCAGCAGGGTCGGTACCGACCCTGGGGGGGGGGGGTCGTTACCGACTCGGCGGAGTCCCGAAAAGCGAAAAAAGAACAAAACTTGGCACAATTGAAATCTCCCCGGCAACGGCGCCAATTTGTTGAGAGTGTTTCTTGACAACAAATAAATTTATAATCAAGACCCCACTGTTGTATAGCAAAGTCAGGTTCGTCCACGGGAGATAGTCAGTATCAAGTTTTGTTACTTCTCACGCAAGCAATCAACTAAAGGTAGGGTTTTTAACAAGGAAAGAGAGAATCAAAGGTAAAGGTGTCACCACAACAACAATTATGCATGCCAAACGCTAATGAAACATAAAGATCATGCTTTTATCACATAAAGGTGTCAACTTTCGTCAACTAAAGCAAGTAAATCAATCAACTTTCGCTTAAATTAATAAACTTACTATCTATCTCTTCTACTTCAACTAGGATAGATCTGCTTTCGCTTCAAAACCCTAATTTGACTATTCTGATTCAAGGTTTCGCCTTCGCTTCAACTATGAATGAGAAATTCCTTTCAACTTTCATTTCAAGGATTAAGAACAAGAGAATAGATTTATGCAATAAAAAAAACAATCAAATCATGATCACAAACAAGCATGCACAACCATTGTTGGGTTTAACCCAACCTTAGAAAGAGAGACTACTCACAAAGCATAATAATTGAAAACATCCAAATTATATTAAAAAGAAAGCTTACAACCGAATCAGGGAACCAAACGATAGTTCTTCTCCAATCCACAATCTCGTCCCCCTCTCACGTCTCTCTCCTCCCCTTACTTGCCCTCCAAGGAAATTGATTGTCTGTCGAATAACAAAGGGTAGACAAGAGTATTTATAGAGAAACTATTCTATCTTAAATCTATCTATAAGGAAATAAATCTATCTTAAATCTAACTATAAGGAAATAATATCTTCTAATAAGATATACCCCTTCTATCTATCTAATAACATAAAAAAGGAAACAAGATAGAAGCCCATTAATAGCACCGACTCGGATCTCTGCTGCTCTCGCTACCTCGTTAACGACCTTGACATGGTCGTTAACGAGCCTTGAGTAAAACTTGCGTAGAAGATTCGTTACAACTCCGTTTGACTCGATTCTTTTTCCTATGTTCTTGTAACGAATTTCTCTATCTCTTTCCAAGATCAAACTTGATCTTCAATAACTTTACTTGAGCACTTAATCTTCATCTTCTCTTCCTTCTTGAGTGCTATCTTCACCGCCTTTGCTCCTTTCTTCATAAAATGCTCCAAAAAGCTTCTAAAAACCTACAAAACACCACCAAAGCTTATGTAGACTCCATATCTCAAGAAAATACGAAAACCTACACAAACGACTCAAAAAAAAACACAAAACTAAAGAAAAAGACTCAAAAGACACAAAAACACACCCTAAAAACATGACTAAAAAGGCGGACATCAGAGATGTGAGCGGGTAAATAATTAAAAATATTTTCTGTAAGCATTTCATTAACTACCTTATGATAGAGGATTCTATCTTAATTAAAATAATAGAATTTTCGAGTGGATTGGGGAGCAAAATATCGCTTTCTTGGGTGTCCAGGCATCTTGGCCAGCCCTAGAGATATATTTTTTGACCTTCTCTATCCCTTTCCTCCATTATAAATACATGGGATCGCCATGTATGGTAGACACATGTTGATATTCACTCAGCACATTGAACAGGCTGATATTCGCTCAACTTGGTTATTGAGTATAGGTTGATATTCACTCAGCTTGCTTGTAGTCTACTTTTACCTCGACGTTAATACGACATTTACTCTTTTGACTTGGGGATCAGAGGTGGATTAGTGGGACCTCACCCCATGTGTCCATTGTTTTACATGTTCTAGATTGAAGAGGAGCTTGGAACGGAAGGTGAAAAGGTGAATTAAGAGAAGTATTCGACTAGTGCATTAAAGGCGAATTTTTGTGCACTAACAGTTGGCGTCGTCCATGGGAAACAAAGATTCCAACCCATAAATAATTTTGATATGGTGAGAAGAGCAGAAAAAGATTGCCGCCTCGAGGTTTGCGCGAACCCTTGGACATACAACGGTTGCGGATTGTCACCGCGATCACGTCCAATAGCAAAGCACGACCACAGATTATAAACCGCGATAGGGACCGCAGCCAACACCGATCAAAACGAGCATTGCGAAACCGATGACGCTGTGTAAGGAGCGATCTTGCTAGCCCTTCGTTGATCTCAGTCCTGCCTAAGGTTGGTAGTCGACCACCGAGTGACGCCTTAACTCCTCCAAGACAGAGTATAGGGAAGCCATTAACTTCTTGAGTCGAAATCAACTCGCACGAACGATGACGGTCGGGACTCGCACCATCGATCGCGTGCGATTCTCGAAACAGCGACCGTGAATCTCCCAAAATGAACAGCAATCCTGGACAATAAACGGGGACAACCGCGATCATGGCTCACGAAACTGTGAGGGCGGCTCCCCTGAAGCCAAGCGTGATCGACTGGAATATCGCAACCGCCGCTCATGAAACCTCGATTGCGGCTCTCCAGAGCGAAATTTTAGTTACGAGGGGGACTGCGACTACGGATTTTGTTGGTGATTTGTGAAAGTCATCAATCCCATTATGTGCATGTGATGAGAAAAGAAGTCACATAAGAATATCGATTAAGAAGATCGACCTTGTGACTTGCCATGAGATGATTAAAGGAATATAAGTGGTTGTAGAAAAGTGTCCAAGAAATGCAAAGACACCGAGGCACATAACCTCTTGTGCAACGGTGCATGGCAAGGGCGCGCCGACGATGGAAGTGACGCGGCACAAGCACGACTCTCGGACGCGTCACAAGCAACGACGCTCGGTAGAGGTGCGCCGGTTCTAGGCGTGCGTGCGTACATGGTGCATGGGTTGCGGCGCGAGCGTGTGGACAACCGGGACGCGCCTACGCCTTGGTTGTGGCACGCCCAGTGCGCGCGTGGTTGGTTGGGAGAAAAAGAAAATGTTGCGGCGCGCCTAGGGTTTTGGCACGAGGCGTCGGGCACTTTGGCTTAATGTTCAACAAAGCTAGGTTTTGTGGTTTTGAGCAAAGAAAGGTTATACTATAGCTTTGTGCAATATCATATGAAGGAATGGAAGCTTCTCTAAGCTTGGTGAATGTGTTATACAGAGACCAAGGCAAGAGAATAACTTGGCACATAGTTATGAATGCTAGATAGGAGTTTGTAAGCTTCAAACTAGTTTAAAGTTAGCTTTATAAGCTTAATTCAGCTCTTAACTCAATGAACTAGCTTGATAGGAAGCTCATGTAGCTAGGGTTTAGCTCGAGTAAGGTCAAACTAGCTAAAAGTTAGCTCAAATAGCATGTAAGTCAGCTCAACGAGCTAAAGCTCAGCTTAAGCCAACTTAACTAGCTGGATGTCAGCTCAACTAGCTGAGGGACAACTACACTAGCTAAGTGACATAGCTTGGTACCTAGCTATGGTAGCTTGACCTAGGCCTTGGTGGGTCGGCCCATGGGGCGTGCCTTTAGGCTTGATGGACCGCACATGTGGGCTAGAGTTTGGGCCACAAAGGTTGCAATTTTGGGCTTTGAGATGGGCTTTTCTAGAAGAGTTTTGGACCAACTCCTTGGGCTATTTAGGCTGGTGTTTGGACGACAAATTGGACCAATTTTTGGGCTATTTTGGATGCCTACAATGGTGACTAGGAGAGAGGGTTTGGATAAGGAAAAGTTGATTATAACTTCTCTAAACTTCTCTCAACTTCCCGACTACTTGTAACTTCTCCATAACCGACTTTTGGACAGCCAAGGGCACGTCTATTTAAGGCGTGTTGGGCGTCGGTGAAGGGTAAGTGCAAGACACGAAACTTCGGTGGAGTCTAGTGTTATTCTAAGTGAAAATTTCTCAAATAAATCAAGCACATTTGATCATTATCATGGAACGAATTTCTCATGTGGAAATCAAGAAGGAACTTCAAGTTTCATACGTGGACTATGGCGTTCGTGTGAAGGAAGAAGAGGAATAAATGGGATCGAACAAGGTTCGTTTTATTCTTAATGGAATCTTCTTGCCAACATTTCCATTGTCGTTGTTGGAATGTTTTATCTCGCAACAATATTGTGGAATCCCTTGAAATGGAATAGGGGCAATATTCGTTGAAGGAAAACTCGAATTGTTTGAGTCACTCGTTGCCATTATCCAAGACATATTTATAAACTGTTTTAAATAGTCGGTGATGATTATCTTTATAGTCTACACCTAAACAAGACTACCCTTTGGGGTCTACTTCAACCGCCTTGACTATCCTTATAGATCTACAAGGGCCGACTTTACTTCAACTTTACTTTGCAAAAATGATATTCTATTTATACCCTTAAAATAAACAATCTTCAACGAATATTATGTTTATGTTGTTTATTTTGCATTGTTCTCTTATTTTTATTAAGATTAGGGATATGGCTAATCGAGGGGATAAAACGGTTGATGACGTGACCTCTATCTTGAGGGAAGTTAAGATCGAACCCCCTATTCCCATAAGGCTGAATAACGAGGACAAAGGAGGGCTCCATAATTTTGATGATTGGCTTGAAGAGTACAACCAAAGCATGGCTAATTGGGATTGGGATATCACTCACGTGAAAGTGGAATCCAATCTTGATAGTAATAAGGAAAAGGAGGTTCTTATGCCTCAACCCTCCAATGCTGCGGAGGTTCGTGTTGCTACCATGGACATGAGGAAAAGCAGCGGTACTCGAGGTTCAATAAGCGCACGAAGTCTAGGGCAAAGCACACGCGTGCCAAGCCTAGGGTGCGCATCCCTAAGGTTGAGCCTTTGGGCGATGGAGGAGCCGTTGTTGTTGGTGCCTATTGGGCGAATGTCTATGGGGATTGTAGGCCAATAAGGCCGGTCTATTGCACTTTATGCGGCATTAAGCGTCTTGTATGATTTAAGCAAGATTATTATTTCCTTATACACGTTTGTGTTGAAGTAGCATTGAAAGTGTGCTTTGAATTTATGTATGTGTGTGAACCTTGCATAAAGGGTTATAGTGTATGATTTGATGATTAAAGACGATTATGTAATTGTTTATATTTGAAGTAATAAACTATGGCTTGATTTATAATTTGATCTTAACAACATGTGTGCAAGAAGAGGATTATCTCCTATTCTTAAGATCTACTTTAAAAAGTTGATTCTTGGTTCATTCTCTTTTGGATGATCCTAAACAAATTACCCTTGAGTCGACCTTTCTTTGATTGGGACGACTCATGCTCTAGACTACCTTCGGGTCTACTAGAGTAATTAGACTACCTTTGGGTTTACTAATGTAAGGGTCTATTGGATTCCCCCACCCCCACCCCACGTGAGAGGGTTGACATATGTTGGCCATGAATACACTAAAGACTGCATAAAAGAGATAGTGAGAATCTCTTTGATAAGATGCATGATATTGGTGGGATTAGGAAGAGGAAATGATGATGAAAGTTTGATGTTTGGAATGTGAAGAGGAAATGTAAGTTCATTAAACTGAACATCCCTTGAAATATGGATTTTTAGTGTGGCTATATCAAGAACTTTGTAGCCTTTGGTACCTGATGGATATCCAAGGAAAAGACAAGGAGAGCTCCTAGGATCAAGCTTGCTCCTATCTCTCTTGAGAGTGGAAACAAAACAAAGGCATCCAAAGGGCTTAAGATGGTTGTATTCTGGTGGTTTGCTATATAATTTCTCAGATGGGGTTACAAAATCAATACTGGCTAAAGGGAATCGGTTGATCAAGTATGTAGAAGTAAGAATGCATCTCCCCAATAGGAATCTGGTAGGTTGGATTGGAAAATACGTGCTCGAGCAGTCTCAAGTAGATGTTTGTGTTTTTGCTCCACTACCCCATTTTGTTGTGGTGTTTCCACACAAGAAGTTTGGTGTATGATTCCACGAGAGGAAAAGAAAGCTTTGGCATCTGTTGGACGGGCCTTTACTCTGGACAACAAATAAATTTATAAGTCAAGACCCCGCTGAGTATATGGGAGTCAGGATCATTCCACGAGAAGCAAGGTTTGTTTATCTATCGACTACTAAAAATAAAACGAAAACAAGCAAAAACTATCACAAGCAGCCTCGTTAACGACGTTGTCAGCCTCATTAACGAGCCACCGTAAACAATTAACCAACACTAATGAGCTAAACAAGTTCGGTACCGAGCCTACGAACTCAGTAACGAATATGATTTTAAGAGAATTCAAATAAAAACAAAGATCTAGGACAAGGGTTACCACAACATAGTCATGCATAAAAACTTGTAAGAAGATAAATATCATGCCTTTAAATAGATAAATTCATCAACTTTCATTGACTAGCAAGTAAATTAATCTACTTTCATAAACTAATTCACTCAAACACTCGTTTTGGATCTAAAGCTTGAAACTTTCGCATTCAAACAATATCAACCTTCAAGTTTATAGCTTTTTCTCTCGATCAAGTTAAGAACTCAAATTACCTTGACTTTCATCTAGGCATAATCACAACAAGCATCGTAAAAATAGATAAAAGGCATTCGAAACATCATCTTACGCATCAAACCATGCATAACCATGCCGGGTTTCAACCCCGACCCTAGATAAAAAGACTACTCACTACTCATAACTAAGAAACAAACAAATTCAACAAGAGAAAACATTGAGAACAAAACAACTACTTTGAATTAATAAGAAAATATCGTCTTACAGAATCAAGAAGAAACAGAAAAGAACAAAAACACCGAATCAAAAACTTGTGATTAACGACCCCGACAACTCTCGTCCACCGATTCGTTGTCGACTTCCGACTCGTCTCTCTCTCTCTCTCTCTCTCTCTCTCTCTCTCTCTCGTCTCTTCCTACTTCTCTACTCCAACCTTACTCCTATTCTTCTACTTGCCACCCCCTTTTAGGTTATAAAGGAGGGTATTTATACTAATGAGGCTATCTAAAGATATAAAGATATAAGATAAAAAACTTTCCTAAAAGATAGAAAACCTATTCTAAAAAGATAGAAATAAAATCTAGAAAGATACCAAGACGTAAAATAAATAATATAATAACCCTAAAACTCATTAAAAATACTCTACCGACACGGAATAAAATCCCGCACAGGATCGGTAAGACATTCACTAAGAATCCTCAAAAAACCTATCTCGTGACCTCGTTAATGAGCCCTCACAACCTCGTTAACGAGCCTGGGTTTCGCTTCTTCAACACTTCATCTTCAAAACACCTGAGACTTCGACTCCTTTTTCTTGTATTCCTCCGTCTTCACCATAGCACTCCAAATTTAGCTCCAAATAGCACCGTTTCCTTGCTAAAACCTACAAAAATACACAAAACGGAGTAGCTTCCATACTTTTCACAAAATATGTAAACTTATCCAAAAACGCACAAAACTAACCCTAAACTTATCAAAACTAATCCTAATAAACTAAGAAAACACACTAAAACTATACTAAAAACACGAACATCAACATCAATACTATAAAATTCCCCACCGTTATCTAATCTCACAATGTGAACAGAATGAGAAAACTGTTTTTCAATAAAAATGATAAAGTCCTTAAGAATGGGGAAGGCATTACTTTTATGTGTGAGTAAATGAACCCATGTTGTTCTTGTGAAATGATCAACCACGCTTAGAAAATAGCTGAATCCATTGTAGGTTTTATCCTTGTACGGCCCCCAAACGTTTGTGTGGATGAGTTGAAAAGGATAAGTTGTTTATATTTTGCTTATGGGAAAGGAAGATCGTTGTTGTCTAGCTTTAGGAAAAATGGTGCATATTGTTGGTGATTTGTGTCAAGTCATCAAATCCCTATAAGAGCATGTTGAGGTTTACAAGTCATATTGGTAATGTCGATTGGGAATTGACATGTATGACTTTCCATGATTTGATTATAGAGAGTCGTCATAGATCCAAAAGTGAAATTGCACACCAAAACCGAGGTATGGAACTTCGAGTGCCACGACATTAGGCAAGGGCGTGCCTCGGAGGTGGCGTCGCTCGGAGTCGGCGCGATGCAAAGGCACCGTGCTAGTGCGTGGCTCGGCGAGGGACTCGTTCTTGAGGATTCGAGGCTCGGTTGGTGTGGCGCGCCTAGTGATTGAACTTGAGGTTCATGTCACGATAAGTAGGGGCGCGCCTAGGGTGGTGAAATGGCACGACAAGGCTGCGGTGAGGCTAGCGACACACCTAGGAGGATGCGGTGGAGCTTGCGGCGCACCTAGGGCATTAGCCCATGGCACCGAGTCCGAGTTATGGAGCTAAGGTAAGGATTTAAGCTTTGTATTTGAGTCTTATAGCTTTGTGCATGTTCTAATGTAAATTAGGAAGCTTCTCTAAGCTTGTTAGATGCTCTAAGCAAGAACCAAAACTTTAGTTTAGCTTGGCACATAGCTATGCATGCTAGAAAGAAGTATTGAAGCTTGATACTAGCTTAGAGTTAGCTCTAGGTGCTTGAAAAGGCTCTAGACTCATTTTATAAGCTTTATAAGAAGCTCATGAAGCTAAGGATTAGCTCATGGAAGCTCATTCTAGCTCACACTAGCTCAAGTTAGCTCAACAAGCTAGAAAGTCAGCTCAACGAGCTCAAACACATCTCAAGCCAGCTCAACTAGCTAAGGGGTAGTGACACTACCTAAGTGACCTAGCTAGGTATCTACCTATGCTATCTAGGCTTGGGGCTAGGTGGGCCGGCCCATGGGGCGCGCCTATGGGCTGTTGGGCCGCAAGCATGCGCGCATGGCATGGGCTTTGTGCTTTGCCATTTGGGCCGATTGCTTGGGCTTTTGGATTGGGTTTTGGGCTTCTCTCTTGGGCTTATTATTGGCTTGATTTAAAGCGTTTTTGGAGTCCAAGGGGGGCTGAATGCGGACGCCCATGCATGACTAGGAAAGAGGAAGACAAGTTGCAACAACTTCTTCTTATATTCACTCTCGGCCATCCACTTGTGCAACCGATTGGTAACCGCCATCCAAGGCAGTTTTTGGGCAGGTTTTCTCACGCCTATATAAGGGTGAAATGTCGGACTTTTGAGGATGAAACACATGAGGAAAATCAGAACCTTGGTCCCAAAGAAATCGGTGAGAAAAACACACATGAATCTAGGATATATTGTCGGTGTTTAAAGTGCAAACACACGAGTGTTTCAAGAACGAGTGTGGCATCATGGACCGAATTTCTACAACAAGGAAGGAACCTCAAGTTAAAGTGCATGGGGCGTTCATCCAAGTGGAGGAACCACGCACTTCAACGGATGACGACTTTGTTCAAGTCAAGATCGAAGAGGAATCATGGGACTCGAATAAGGTACGCTTGTTCTAATAGTCATGTCTTGCCAACACGTCTATTGTTTCGTTTTTGTTCGTTTTATCTCTCAACGATATTTCATAAACCCTTGGCATGGAATAGGGGCAATATATGTTGTAGGAAAGCGGGATCTCATCCCGTGACTCGTAGCCTTTATCCAAGACACTTAAGATATAGTAGGGGTCGATGGTGATTGCCTTTGGGCCTACACCCACGAGACTACTCTTCAATGGGTCTACTCGAATTACCTTAATTATCCTTTGGATCTACAAGGGTCGACTTTCCTTCAACTTAAACAATGTAAACACGATAATATGATTGCATACATACACTAATACCCAACAATCTTCAACGTATATTTGTGTTTATTTTGCTTTCATTCGCTTATGTTCATGTATGCATTGTTGTTTTATCTTGTTAAGTTCGAGGATTTGGCTAGACGAGGGGATAAAATGGTCGATGACGTTACGTCTCAATTGAGGGAAGTCAAAATCGAGCCTCCTAGTCCCATAAGGCCGATTGAAGTACAAGGCGGACTTCAAGACTTTGACGAGTGGCTTGAGGAGTACAATAAGAGCAACTTGTATTAGGATTGGGTCCTCGCTAATGTGAGGTGTGAACCCGATTTCGAAGATGCTATCCAAGGTGAGGTTCTTGCGCCTCAACCGTCCAAGGAGATGGAGGCTCGTGATCCAAGGCGTGGACATGAGGCAAGGCAAGGGTACTCGAGGTTCAAGCGTCGTGCTAAGTCAAGGGCTAAGCAATCTCGTGCCAATCCAAGAGGGAGCATCCCTTGGGGCGCGCCTTTGGGAGATGGAGGGGCCTCGGTTGGAGGCAATTATTGGCAAGTGGTCTATGGGGACCGAAGGCCAATGAAACTGGTTTATTGCTCCTTATGTGGCGTGAGACGCCATGCTTGATTGTATACTTATATTGTTTCCATATATGTACGTGTGTATGTATGTACTTTAGCATTAGACGTGTACTTTAAATATGTGTGCTTGTATGCCTTGAAAAAAGGGTATTAGTGTGTAAATTGATCAAAAATAAGATCATGTAATGTTTATGGTATGAAATAGACTATGGTTTGATTCAATGTTAATCTTAACGACATCTGTGCAAGAAAAGGAATAAAGTCTAATTCTTGAGATCGACTTTAAAAGGTTGATTTTAGGCTCATTCTTTTTGGATGATCCTAACCAGACTACCCTTGAGTCGACCATTCTTTGATTGGGACGACTCATGCTCTAGACTACCTTCGGGTCTACTAGAGTAATTAGACTACCTTCGGGTCTACTAATGTAAGGGTCTACTGGATTTCCCCCCACGCGAGAGGGTATGCACATGTTGGCCATGAATGCACTAAAGAACACATAGAAGAGATGGTAAGAGTCTCTTGATAGGATGCATGTGGAAGTTCACTTGGTGACTTCATAGAAATCATGCTTCTTATGGAAAAAGGAAATATGAAAGTCTTGATTGGTATAAGATTGAGTTTTTGGTATACATGAAGTGAGCAATGTTTTATGAGAATGAAATCTCTCATGGCTTGGTCAAATAAAATTTGACAAGGCTTAGAAAGTGTCAAAAGGAACTTTTGATACTTTGGCATGACAAAGAAGTTCATGTAAAGACCGTTATATCATATGGTTGAATCCTAAAGATTAAATGACTTGTCTAAATTGTAAATGTGGTTTGATGTTGACTTATATGAATGTTAGCATGATGATTTGCCTTGCTAAGACATGCAAATGTCAAAAAAGGGATTGCTTTGCTAAAAAGAGGATCGGCGCATAGAAGTCTAGGGTGAAAACCTAGATATGCTTTTGGCTAGGCCATAGGCGCGCCGAGTGGTGTCGAGACTCGACATCGTTCCTCACGGCGCTAGGCGCTCGTGGTTGGATCCCACAGAGCATCGAAGGCACGCCCATAGAGGCTCGCTGCCTAGAACCCCTCGGTGCATAGCACTAGACGGTAGACGTCGCATGGGGGAGGCGTCGTGTCGATCGCAACACAACGGCTATGGCACGATCGAGGATCGCATATGCTTAAGCACACCGAGTCGTAGCGCTCGGCACATGGCTTGGCTGGATGTGTGATATCCGCTTTTTAGGTAGGTTTTTAGTATCTAGATAGATTATATTAAGTTGGTTTTCGCATTAGAGTTTTATGTTTTTGAGTCTTTTTGCTTTAGTTTTCGTATTTCCTTGAGATTTGGAAGCTACGCACCTTTTTTGTCATTTTTGTAGGAGTTTTGGAGCTTAGAAGAAGAGTTTGGAGCATTACAAGAGAAGATGGAGATGAAGCGCTCAAGTAAAGTCATTGAAGATCAAGTTTGAGCTTGGAAAGAGATAGAGAAATTCGTTACAAGAACATAGGAAAAAGAATCGAGTCAAACGGAGTTGTAACGAATCTTCTACGCAAGTTTTACTCAAGGTTGTTCGAACAAGCCGTCAGGAACGACCCAGGGGGGTCGTGAACGACCCTATTAGGGTCGTGCTAGACCCACCCAAAATTGTAAGCCTCAGGACCGACCCCGGGGGGGGTCGAGAACGACCCTATGTGGGTCGATCGGGGCGCCGACTCTCCCTTATTCCGAGATCTTTATGGATATATTCTATCTTTTATTTTAGGAAGTAGTTTTATCTTGTTTCCTAGTATAATTAGGGCTCCTTTTTCTCTATAAAAGGGGGCTAGACCTTCTAGTTGAAGGAGATCTTTGGCTAGCTTTGTTTGGAGGTTATTTGGAGATTAAGAGGAAGACTTGGAAGACAAGTTGGAGAAATTTTGTAAGACCTCTTTATTTTTATCATCATGTCTTCTTCTTTCTTTTCAATGTGTGAGTAGTCTTCTTAGATTCTAGGGTTGGGTGAAAACCCAACACAATCATGCATGTCTCAACTTGAATTCATGACTTGAATGCTTGAAGATCATATCTATCTATCTTGTGCTTAAATCCTTTGCGAAAGTTGAGGCATGTCTTGCAATTAACCTAAAAGCGAAAGTGTAAAGTTGATTGCTTTGACTAGTTCTAATAGGATTATTTGCGAAAGTTGATATTCCTAGGTTGAAGGATAGATAGAAAGTTGTTTAATTTGCGACAGTTGATTGAATAACTTGAATTGTTTGCGACAGTTGACTTTTCTATGATCTAGATTGCATGATAGTTGTGAATTCTTGTTGAAAGCATGAATGGTTGTTGTTGTGGTAGCCCTAGCCCTAGAATTGCCTTTTTATATTTGATTTAAAACTTGTGATTTTGCTTCGATCTCGACCCCCAAAGTCGTGCTCGAACCCTTGCTTTGTTTGTGTTTTCTTGCTTTTCTTAGTTTATCAACTAATCTTTGGCCCTAATCTCATTCCCGTGGACGAACCTGACTTCGCTGTACTCAGTGGGGTCTTGAACATAAATTTATTTGTTCAAGAAACCCTTCAACAATGTGTGAGGCATGACAACGGTGCGCATGGACACAATGCGTCGCTAATGGAGTGCAAGAGACTCGACACTCGGCGACGCGGTATATAGGTTTGATCCTTGGCACGGTTGGGTTGCGCAAGGTGCGCCGAGGCTGGTTGAAACCAAGCCTTGATTCGGCAATTGCTCGACGCGTGGCGTCGGTGTGCACTCGATTGGCACGTAAGGCGCGCCTACCATAAGGCATTCAAAATTGATTTAAACAAATCAATGAAACCATATTTGAAGTCATGTTAGGTTTTCCTAGTTTAGGGTTTAATAAAATTGTGATTGAGTTTGGAAACTTGGTTCATCACATGTTCCATATGATCTTTTGAAATGCTCATGTGTAGTGTCGTTTTTTTGGATGGAACTTGTTTGAGAAATTTGAAAGGTTGGTTTTAGAACTTTCAAATTAACAAGTTGTGGTCTTGAAAAGACTATGAGGAATATGTTTAATCCTCAGATTCAAGGAAAGTGTCAAGCGCCATGAAGGATTAAAATTTGATAACTTTGATAAGTTAGTCTTATGGTTGAGTAACCATTGAAAAGATTAATGGAAATAAATGACATGGTTAAATGAAAGACAATTCTTAACATGTGTGTAAACACTTGTGTTAAGATGATTGTCTCATGAGCATAATTCTTCTAGTTTTCTTGGATGAAATTTTCTAAGGAAAAGAAGAATTGAATCATCTAATGTTGTAACATGGATGATGATCCTGTGGAAACTCCCATTGATTTGGTGGTTACGACGGAAGTGGAACATAAAGTGGGATACTTTGTGTTGAATGGCCAAAAGAAAAGATATGTCATTTGGAAGTCTTTCTAAAGACTAAATATTCTTGTAGCATGATATGATAGAGTAAGTTTAATCACTTTGGTTAAGAAGTGTTTAATGAGTCTATATGGAAATGACATGTTTTACTTGGTAGGAACCAAGTTAAATGGTAAAGATGATAAGATCTTGTTATTCGTTGATAATTTATGAAGATGCCAATGTATAGAGGTGAAGGTGAATTAGATTTTAGATGTTCTAAATCTTCGTCTTGGTTGAAATACATTGGAATGGAAATAGAATTCCATGATTATACACATGTTTTGATAACATCTATGGATTAATGAACACACGGTTATAAGTTAGATGTGTCATGACTTGGGGACGCTCAAGTGAATGTTAAGGTGTGGATATCTTGACATAGGCCATTTATCTAAGATATGATTGATGCATAAGGCGTTGGATGTGTATAAAAACTTCCTAGGTTGGAAAGTTTGAAAGCAAGTTGGATCACTCAACTTAGGAAGACCTTTAGTCGCGAATTGGTCATGAATTCCTATTTTGATTGATGGGCGCGCATTCTTGGAGTTTCCAAGAGGCAATTTGCTATACTTCGACTTTAAGTCGAAAAGTGACATCTAAGTGTGAGGGAATCTTGAACTAAGGTATATTCCATACTTGGAGTCAACTCGTTTGATTTTTGTTAAGCACATCGAATTTGTTGATTTCTCCATAAGAGAAGATTGGCATAAGTGTATGTGTTAACTTCAATCGAGGGATGGGGGTAACGTCCTTATAACTCTAAGATTTGGACACCCAATTCCCCCACATCGAAAGGTATTCCCCCACATCGAAAGGTGTGGGCTGAATTCAATGAGGAAAGCCAAAGTCATAGAGTTGGAGAGCATACATATTTTCCCATCAAAGTTTATGTTCTAGACCACATGAAACCTAGTTTTGAAACAAAATTTTCACTAATGAGTTTTGGTTGCTAATGTGGAGCATGATAGAAAACTCAACTATGCATATGTGGAAGTGTAAGGCTTCTTCCAAGTTAGAGTAGAAGGATGACTCGACTAAAACATATGTGAGAGGATAAGGGATGAAAGATCCTTTACAAAAGCGTCAAGTAAAGGATAAGCGTAAGAAACTCACGCGTAATTCTTACGATGTGTACTTAGACAAGTTGATGTGGTTCAAACCTGAGGAGCACCATGATTCCTTAGTGCATGATTGTAATTTTTACAAGGTATAAATTCAAGTCTACGGACATTTATATCTATGCGTAGAGTTTGTTTAATAAACTTCGAGTTTTGATGACATGGCTCAAATGGGGGAGGAATGTTGGTGATTTGTGTCAAGTCATCAAATCCCTATAAGAGCATGTTGAGGTTTACAAGTCATATTGGTAATGTCGATTGGGAATTGACATGTATGACTTTCCTTGATGTGATTATAGAGAGTTGTCATAGATCCAAAAGTGAAATTGCACACCAACATCGAGCGAGGTATGGAACTTCGACTGCCACGACATTAGGCAAGGGCGCGCCTCGGAGGTGGCGTCGCTCGGAGTCGGCGTGATGCAACGGCACCGTGCAAGTGCGTGGCGCGGAGAGGGACTCGTTCTTGAGGATTCGAGGATCGGTTGGTGTGGCGCGCCTAGTGATTGAACTTGAGGTTCATGTTACGGTAAGTAGGGGCGCGCCTAGGGTGGTGAAATGGCACGACAAGGCTGCGGTGAGGCTAGAGATTCACCTAGGAGGATGCGGTGGAGCTTGCGGCGCGCCTAGGGCATTGGCCCATGGCGCTGAGTCCGAGTTATGGAGCTAAGGTAAGGATTTAAGCTTTGTATTTGAGTTTTATAGCTTTGTGCATGTTCTAATGTAAATTAGGAAGCTTCTCTAAGCTTGGTAGATGCTCTAAGCAAGAACTAAGGCTGTAGCTTAGCTTGGCACAGAACTATGCATGCTAGAAAGAAGTATTGAAGCTTTATACTAGCTTAGAGTTAGCTCTAGGAGCTTGAACAAACTCTAGACTCATTGTATAAGCTTTATAAGAAGCTCATGAAGCTAAGGATTAGCTCATGGAAGCTCATTCTAGCTCACACTAGCTCAAGTTAGCTTAACAAGCTAGAAAGTCAGCTCAACGAGCTCAAACGCAGCTCAAGCCAGCTCAACTAGCTGGATGCTAGATAAACTCGCTAAGTTGTAGTGACACTACCTAAGTGACCTAGCTAGGTACCTAGCTATGCTAGCTAGGCTTGGGGCTAGATGGGCCGGCCCATGGGGCGCGCCTATGGGCTGTTGGGCCGCAAGCATGCGCGCATGGCATTGGCTTTGTGCTTTGCCATTTGGGCCGATTGCTTGGGCTTTTAGATTGGGTTTTGGGCTTCTCTCTTGGGCTTATTATAGGCTGGATTTAAAGCCTTTTTGGAGTCCAAGGGGGGCTGAATGCGGACGCCCATGCATGACTAGGAAAGAGGAAGAGAAGTTGCAACAACTTCTTCCTATATTCACTCTCGGCCATCCACTTGTGCAACAGATTGGTAACCGCCATCCAGGGCAGGTTTTGGGCAGGTTTTCTCACGCCTATATAAGGGTGAAATGTCGGCCTTTTGAGGATAAAACACATGAGGAAAATCAGAATCTTGGTCCCAAAGAAATCGGTGAGAAAAATACACAAGAATCTAGGATATCTTGTCGGTGTTTTGAGTGCAAACACACGAGTGTTTCAAGAACGAGTGTGGCATCATGGATCGACTTTCTACAACAAGGAAGGAACCTCAAGTTGTAGTGCATGGGGCGTTCATCCAAGTGAATGAGGAACCACACACATCAACGGATGATGACTTCATTCAAGTCGAGATCGAAGAGGAATCATGGGACTCGAATAAGGTACGCTTGTTCTAATAGTCGTGTCTTGCCAACACACCTATTGTTTCGTTTTGGTACGTTTTATCTCACAACGATATTGCATAAACCTTTGGCATGGAATAGGGGCAATATATGTTGAAGGAAAGCGGGATCTCATCCCGTGACTCGTAGCCTTTATCCAAGACACTTAAGATATAGTAGGGGTCGATGGTGATTGTCTTTAAGCCTACACCCACGAGACTACTCTTCAATGGGTCTACTCGAATTGCCTTGATTATCCTTTGGATCTACAAGGGTCGACTTTCCTTCAACTTAAACAATGTAGACACGATAATATGATTGCATGCATACCCTAATACCCAACACATATTTGATGCTATTTGACACATTTGACATCTTTATAAAAGGGAAAACGATGCATAGATTCAAATGGAATATGTCCAAGCCTTAAATGTAAAAGCTCAATTGACACAACATTGTTGGAATAAGCAGAATTGAAACTGTATAGGCTTTTATTACAATTGATTAAAGTAGAATCTGAAAAACTAGAGGAATTAGGCTGGAAACTGGAGCTCATCTTGCCAAAATGGTCATGAGAAGTTGTGGAAAGATAAAGTCCTCTCGAGACTCTATCAAGCACCTGAGGCGTGCTCATTGAATGGTCTTGAAGAAGACATTCAATAGGATTGAACATAATTTTAGAGTGAAGATCACTAGAAAGTTGGTGAACAGACAATAGGTTGAAGGTAAACTCAGGAACATGTAACACATTCTTAAGAGTAATTGTGGGAGAAAGTTGGATTGTTCCAATGTTGATGATCTTGGCTTGTTTATTGTTAGGCAAGGTGATAAAATTGGTCTCAGTGTAAGGTTCATGAGCAGAAAACGAGTCTAAATGAGGACATATATGATGTGTTGCTCCATTGTCAATAACCCAAACATAAGTATTGCCATAAATTGAGAAACAAAATGATTTACCACCTAGCATGAATGACTTGTTGTTGTCTGCGGAAGAGCCTCCAACTTGTTGTCGATCCAACAATGCCATCAACATGTCATACTTAGATTGAGTGACCATGACATTTTTGTCTGAATTTTCCTTGCCAGCTTCTCCAACAGATGAACTCCCAGTAAATTTCTTCTCATTATCCTTAGGATAACCATTGATTTTGTAGCACCTGCTCAAAGAGTGCCCTGAAATCTTGCAATGATCACAATAGTAGTTGACTCTCCTCATTACATTGCTAGATTTATTGCTATTGGAATTGCTTGAAGAAGAACTGGTTTGATTTCCTCCACCACGAGTAGATTGTTGGTTTGGTTTTGGATTGAAATTCTGAGTTTTTGACCATTGGTATGGTGAGAATTTGAGGAACTCTGTTTGGGCTTGGGAAAAACACTTAAGGTTGTCGAATCACTACCAAGAGACGGAGCACGACTGGTTAAACCCCTTTGTTTATCTTCTTCCAAGATCATATGATAAGTTTCTCCAAAGTTAGGGGTTGGCTTTATCATCAGTATATTTGCACACACAGATGCATAAAATTCATTCAACCCGACCAATAATTGCAGGATCTGTTGGTTCCAAACAAGTTGAGGCATGCTAATCACTGTGTTACATCTTCCATATTTAAGCATTTCAGACAATACCATGTATTCATCCCACAATCGTTTGAACTTAGTATAATAAGCTGAGATTGAGATATTACCCTGAGAGATGGTGAAGAGCTCCTTCTGAACTTGACAGGTTCTGGCCAGACTTGGTTGTCCATGTTGCCCCCGAAGTTCTGTCCAGATTTCAGCAGCAGTGTCGTAGTAGAGAAAAGTCTCAACAATGCCTTTCTCGACGGAGTGTAAAAGCCACGCGATGAACATAATGTTGCATCGATTCCACTGCATCTCAAGAATCGATCCGACAGCTAGCTTCTCAAACCCACCAATAACAAAGGCGGTTTTGTTTTTCGCCATTAATGAAACCTTGACAGCTCGACGCCACTGGTGATAGTTGGTTTCATTGAGAAGTTGAGTAGCTAGTGAGTAATTGGGATGATCGGAGTGATGAAGATATAACCAGTGATTGGGATCGGAGATCGCCAACGCGTTCCCAACCCTAGAATTCAGATCTGGTGGCGAATCATCATTCGCGAACACCATCACACCCATCTGTGATTCGAGATCCATCATGTTGAGGAAGAACGGAAATTAAGCGATCAAAAAAATCCGGAAGGATCTATTGCTTTGATACCATATTACAAGTTGGAATTGAAGAATTTGAGATTGGATGAGCTAGAGATGAACGAGGGTGGAGAGAGCGACTGTAGCGCAAGAAATGAGCGTTCTCATTCATGTGTCAGAGTTTGTTACAGAGCAAAGGCTTATATATGAGCCTTGAGATACAAAAGCTTTAAAACACAGCGTTAGAGCAATTAAATGAGCAATATAAAATTAGGCAAATACAAACTCTTACTTATATTGAGAAATGAATTCATGAGAATCATATCTCTTATGGCTTAGTCGAACAAATGTTTGACAAAGGAAGAAAGTTTCGAGCGCAAGGCTTTAACATTTTGGCACGACTAGGGTCGGTCATGGCATGACCGGTCTTGTTGCGCATGTATATCTATAAAAGTTAATGACTTGAAACTAAATGAAGTATGTTTGGCTGTTGGCTGGTTTAGGGTCAGAAGGTATGTGCCTTGGATTGACAAAAACTAATGTCAAAAGCACTGCCATAGAAAGAGGTCGGCGCATGACATGTCTTGGAAAGAACCAAAACACGCCCTTATATGGGCTAAGGCGCGCCGTGGGAAGTGTCGAGTCGAGGCACCACTCGTCGTGGCTCTTGGAATTAGTGGTTGTGGCACATATGGCGCACCACAAGCACGTCCGTGATAGGTCCAGTGCATCTACCCTCTCGGCGCTAGGCACTAGGAATCGTCGCGCATGGGTTGAGTTGTGGGCGCACATGGCAAGGCTTTGGCATGCCCAAAGCTCTACACGTGCCTTGGCGCACCGTGTATCGGTGCTCGGTGTTCGGCATGGATGGACTTGCTACAAGGCGAAGGTGGGCCCGTGCCGAAAGACATGCGTCGCTCCTATGAGTGCGATGCGCTCGGCATCGCCACTTTTGGCGAGTCACACGACACGTTTGTTTGTAGGTCTTGGCTCGCTAAGGCTGGTCATGACCAAGCCGGCTCCATGATTGGTGCTCGACGCTTGGCGTCGTTGTACTATCTGGTTGTTCATAGGCGCGCCAATAAGAGGCACTTAGTTTTGATCGTTCTATGATCAATGGAGTCATACTTAAGTCATTGACTATTTCCTTGAAAATGAGATGTTAAAGTGATGTGATTAAGTTTAAAAACTTGGAATATCACATACCCCATAAGGTTCTTCGGGTGGCTCATGTTGTATGCCATTAGGTTGGATTGAAAGAAGTTGTTTGAGAAATTTTGAAAGGTTGTTTATAGAGCTTTCATTTCCTTACAAGTAATGGTTTAAAAGAGACCTATGAGGGCGTGTGACCCATCCTCGGATCCAAGGAAATAAAAAGGAAGTGTCGATGCGCCATGAATGCTTAAATTTGACAACTTTGTTAACTTAGTTGTATGGTTAAGTGGACCATTGAAAAGCCTAAGGCATGTATAATGACATGTTTTGTGAAAGACAAATCTTAACATGTGTAATAAACACTTGTGACAAGATTAATGTCTTGTGAGCATAATTCTTCAAGTTTTTTTTATAAAAGATTTCTAGAAAAGGAAGAATTGAATCATCTCATATCTTTGTATGGATGATGATCATATGGAGTTCCCAAAGTAATGGTGATTAGGATGAGAGTTATACATGAAGCAACAAAGCTTTATGTTAAATGGCCAAAACGAGAAGAATGTCATTTGGAAAGTCCCTCTACGGATTATATCTATGTGCTTATATCATGAGAATATATAGTAAGTTTATTAACTCTCGTTAAGGAGTTTTAATAAGTCTATATGCAAATGACATGGTTGATTTGTGTTGGACGGGCCTTTACTCAGGACAACAAATAAATTTATAAGTCAAGACCCCGCTGAGTATAGGGGAGTCAGGATCGTTCCACGAGAAGCAAGGTTTGTTTATCTATCGACTACTATTTATGAAAATTAAACGAAAACAAGCAAAACTAGCACAATCAGCCTCGTTAACGACGTTGTCAGCCTCGTTAACGACCCACCGTAAGCAACTAACCAATACTAACGAGCCAAACAAGTTCGGTACCGAGCCTACGAACTCAGTAACGAGCCAAAAGAATCTTTGGCTTATCTATAAACACTATGCACATCTTTCTTCTTCCCTTTATTTTCATATTCTCCTTCATCTCATTTTCATTTTTCTTCTCTTTTTTTTCTCTTCTCGCTACCACGTTAACGAACCCATATGGGTCGTTATCGAGCTCCATCGTGTACTCCCCCTTTTTTTCCTCAACAATCAATCTCATTTTGTGCATCTTTTGTACCAAGAGATCATTCTTTTTACACAATTAAAACAAGAGACTTCCAATCTACCCTTCACAACAATCCATCAATTTCACATGAACCATTACACATCACTCCTCTCTTTTTTTATACTCAACAAAACATACCTCTCCAAACTAAGTCCTAATCCCCAGATAGGGTCAAGCTTATCTCGGCTAGGGAATAATCTTGTGGAGCTAAAAATAAAAGGCTTCAGGCTAAAATTGGTTATCAAAAGAAAGGATCATGTAAGGGTGGATAGGGATTAATAGGGCTGATAAAAAATCAGTTCTCTATCATCTTATTTTCACAAGTAATGAACTAATATCTCATAGAGGCCTCAAGTAATAGATAACCATCACAATTCCAAGAGATAATATGCATATAGAGAGTAATCACACAAGAAAAGCAGAGGGAATTTTAATGCCGCTGTGGAGGGCTGGACTTCCCCGGTGATATAGCTCCACGTCCTCGTTACCTTGTAATCTTTGAGGCTGTAATCTCTAGAAGGATTTGGGAGCTCCAGAATTGCATTGAACTCCGCCATAGTGTACTCTCGTGTCACATTGCCGAGCCGAAATTTGATGCGTCTGGAAAGTGTGGTGAATTCGGATGTGAGAGCCGGAAAGTGTGGTGAATTCTCCTTCTTCAGCAAATGAGGTACACCAAGAATAGCAAAGGCCTCCTTAACATCCTCATAGATCTTCATTGCTTTAGCACTTGACCTCGAGAACCACCGAGTTGTTGTGGTCCTACTCTAGGATAGCATTGTATCGGTCCGCTTGCCCTTGAGTGCGTAGGATCACATTGTCCGTGCGAGGTGGAGATGGGGACCTCTGATTCCTTTTCTTCTTCTGGGCTCGGGTAGCGGGTCGGCTTGAGCTTGCCATTGAGATCTACAAAACAATTATGATTTTTCCAAGATAAGATCCACTCAACTAGGTTAGGTAAGAGACCCCATACTTGGTCTCGTAGTAGTCTCGGAATGCCTCGTTAACTACCCAATTGGGTCGTTAAACGAGTCTGAACTGGCTTTTCTTCAATTTTGAGGACACGCAGGGTCGTTAACGACCTGCCGAGAGCCAATGCACAGAATCCGAAAGTCATCAACTCTAAAATCAAGCCATAAATTAAGCATGCATCCTCTATACTCCCTCACTAGACACACAATCGGGTATACACACCCCATACTTGCTCAATTAACCATCCCGAACATGCTAAATTTACCCAAAATTATCATGGTGAAGATCAAACTCAATTTCTAGAACAAGAACATTCATGCTTTTCAAATCAAAATTTTTGCAATGGAGAATCTAGCATGAATAACTTTCCCTAGATAGAGAATCACTACCAATGTATGAAAATAGAAGTAATGGGTAAAATAGAACATGCAATTCGAACACCTCTAAAAACACAATCAAGATATGAAATTTCTACCCTAAGAATCATGAATCATGCAATAAAGACTTAGGGTTTAGAAATCATACTGGAAGATTCGGTAACAAGGGTGAACTGGGGCGGTTAACGAGCTCGGATCTCGTCGGTGGGTGAACTGGGGCGGTGGGCTTCGGTAACAAGGGTGTTTTCCGAAGGTCGGTGGAGCGGAAGATTCCGATCGGTGGTGAAGGGATTGGGTAAGGATTTTGAGGGATTTGGAGTTTGGGATTTGAGGGTTTGAGAGTAGGATTTTGTTTGAGAGTTTTAGAAGGGTTAAATAGGAGAAGGTAGGGATATGAGGAGGGTAGGTAAGCGGCGGCTGGGGGAGGCTAAAAGATAGAAGGTATATTAGGGTTGGAAAATTTACCTGACTGTTTTTGCCGAATCGGGTCGTTAACGACCTTGGGTGGGTCGTTAACGAGCCACCGTAGCCTCCTTGAATGATTTTCCAGCCCTTCTCCTGTATCTTGTTAGCTCAAATATTTATCCTATTTTCTATCCTAAGAACTACTAAAAATTCAAAAGAAAGCTATGAAAAAGAACTAAAAAGAAAGAAAAATCTAGTCTATACTAAAAGCGGGTTGCCTCCCGTAAGCGCTATGTTTAACGTCGTCAGCCCGACGTACTTACCGTGGTTCAAGGTGGCTCTTTTGTCTTCTATCAGTATGCCCGATATTCCTACATATGGGTTAGTGAAATCCGAAAACCAAGGTGGTCTAGACTTCTCTATAGCATATATCGTGGGGCACTATGTAGGAACAAAGTATGAAGAAGAGTCCCCACCAGTTCAAGTGAGTTCATAGTTAGAATACTCACCTTGATTATACCCTTGCATGGGAGACTCCGTAGTGGGCCAAGGAGGTTCGGTAGGGACCTGTGTGAAATTCTCGCTCATATTGATAGTTGGAGGAGGCACGGTGGGAACAACTATGTCGAGTTCTGGCTGGGTTAACTCGATTTGTGCAACCGTTGTTGGGTCATTAGCATTTTGATCTAAACTGAATTCCACTCGTTCTTCTCCGATATCAAAAGTGAGAAGTCCTTTCCGCACATCGACTCTAGCACCTGCTGTAGCTAGGAATATTCTGCCTAGAATAATAGGGACGTGAGGGTCTTCAGGCATATCGAGGACGATGAAATCATTCGGTATAAAGAATTTCCCGACTTGAATAGGATAGTCGTCCCCGACTCCTGTGGCTTTGACGCATGATCCGTCTGCCATGAAGAGGTTCATATCTACAGGCTCTAGTGGCCCATGTTAGCTTTAGACCATATTGAGAGAGGAAGTAAACTAGCAATGGCTCCCAAATCACATAAAGCTTTAAACTTGTGGTCGCCTATGCCGATCGTTATTGCAAATCTCCCTGGGTCTCCTAACTTTTCTGGTAGAGCTATAGATCTGACTTCATCCTGCAGCTCTGTGATGGATTCCTGCTAGGAATATCTTTCAAGAATTTTGTGTAAGCCGGCATTTCGCTTAGGGCTTCAGCGAATGGGATGGAAATATTAATGCCCTGAAGAATCTTTACGAAACGCTTCAACTTACTCTCAGTAGAGTCCATAGATTTCTTAGTGGGAAATGGAAGAGATTTCACCATTCTCGGAACCAAGTTAGGCTCGAGAGGTGAGTTTATCGGGTCGACACAAGGGTCGTTAGGTACGCTCGGCGGGTCGTTACCGACCCTGATGGGGTTGTTAACTACCCTGGGATGGAGAGGAGGACTCGGTTTAGAAAACTTACCTGAATTAGGGTCGTTAGGTACCCTCGGGGCCTCGTCACCATGTTGTCTCAGTTCGGTATTCGCCCTCGCTGGCTCGTTACCGAGCTGAATCGTGGCGTCTTCTTCAGCATTGTCCTTAGCTTGGACACGCTCCGATAATGTCTTTGCGCTCCTAAGGTGTACCGCTGCTATTTGTCCCCTAGGGTTTTCCTCGGGGCAGCCCGGGAGTTGCCCTTGTGGTCGTGGAATCTGTGCAGCAAGGTTCCCTAGTTGGGAATCAATACTCTTCTTCCATATATCGAACTCTCCCCATCTTTTATTCTGGTGGTCATGGTTGACTTGAACTTCATTAAATTTGTTGTGAACTCCATTAATGCTTTCCTGTAACCCTTGTACCCATGACGGTGGCTCCTGATGGCCTGGAGGTCGATAAGGTGCAGGTCGTCTATCTGGTGGAGGCGCTGCATAGCTTGGTTTTGGATTTTGATTGCCCCATGCTTGATAGTTGTTTGACCTGTCAAAATTGGTAGGTTGGTTCCTGTATGGGCCTCTCATGTAATTCATTTCAACAATTGTCTCAGCGGCTCTTACCTGCTCTATGTTAGTGCAAGCAGAAGTACTATGGGAAGAAGAACCACACTCTTGACAGGATTGAGAGGATTTCAGAAAACTTACCTGCTTCTTCAGGCGGTTGACCTCGTCTTGTAGAAATTAATTTTTAACATCCGGGTCAACGTCTTCTCGGTTAGGCACATAGAGACGTTTCTGGGGCTGTGGAGTTTGTTGTGTCCCATACATGGCATCATAATTGGACAACTTATCAAGCAATTCCCATGCAGTTGTAGGATCCATCTCTATAAAACCGCACACTGTATGCATGTTGATGCAGTTCTTGGTCTCGGCGTTGATACCCTGGAAAATGATTTCTTGAAGAACATATAAAGGTTGCCCATGAGTGGGGCACTGCCTAAGCATTTCTTTAAATCTTTCCCATGTTTCAACGAAAGTCTCATTAGGCAGCTGATGATAGGAGGTGATGTGTTTTCTCAACTATGTTGTCTTGGCAGGCGGGAAGAACTTTGTAAGAAATTGATCATAAAAGTTCTTCCATGTCCTGATAGACTTAGGAGGTAAGCTCTCCAACCAGCTCAGGGCCTTTCCAGCAAGAAACCACCTAAAAGCTTTTAATAGAACATATTCAAGTGAGACACCTATTGAGCTATGGTGTCACATAAGTCAAGAAAATTTCTAATATGTTCCATAGGGCACTCAGTAGGTTTCCCTTCAAACTGCGCCCGCTTTATTAAGGATAAAAATTGAGATTTAATCTCAAATGGTTTCTATATCTCTGGAAGCACAATTGGTGATTCTGGCACCCTTAGTTCCGGATTCATGTATTGTTTGGCGTTCCTTGGATAGGCATTCAACTCTTCCTGCAGACGATCATTGTTAGTTCGTTGACGCTTAACCTCAGCAACAACGTCTTCCTTCTCGGTTTTCAATGCCTCCATCTGGTTTTGGAGGATTTGCAACTGACGAGCCATCTCTTCAGGTGTGGCCATAGCTCGGTTCTCTCGGCGTCTACGGTGCAGGGAACGTTCAGGTTCTGAATAATAATCAGCGTTGTCAAATTCAAGCCTTCGACGTCCTACCGGCATACGTTGAGAAAAGAGACAGAAAAAAAAATTAAAAACAAAAACGGGGTCGGGCTATTCCCAAACCCACAAATAAACAAACAAACTCGTTGCTTCCCCGACAACGGCGCCAATTTGTTGGAAGGGCCTTTACTCAGGACAACAAATAAATTTATAAGTCAAGACCCCACTGAGTATAGGGGAGTCAGGATCGTTCCACGAGAAGCAAGGTTTGTTTATCTATCGACTACTATTTATGAAAATTAAACGAAAACAAGCAAAACTAGCACAAGCAGCCTCGTTAACGACGTTTTCAGCCTCGTTAACGACCCACTGTAAGCAATTAACCAATACTAACGAGCCAAACAAGTTCGGTTCCGATCCTACGAACTCAGTAACGAATATGATTTTAAGAGAATTCAAATAAAAACAAAGATCTAGGCCAAGGGTTACCATAACATAGTCATGCATAAAAACTCGTAAGAAGATAAATATCTAGCCTTTAAATAGATAAATTCATCAACTTTCATTGACTAGCAAGTAAATTAATCTACTTTCATAAACTAATTCACTCAAACACTTGTTTTGGATCTAAAGCTTGAAACTTTCGCATTCAAACAATATCAACCTTCGAGTTTATAACTTTTTCTCTCGATCAAGTTAAGAACTCAAATTACCTTGACTTTCATCTAGGCATAAACACAACAATCATCTTAAAAATAGATAAAAGGCATTCAAAACATCAACTTACTCATCAAACCATGTATAACTATGCGGGGTTTCAACCCCGACCCTAGATAAAAAGACTACTCGCTATTCATAACTAAGAAACAAATAAATTTAACAAGAGAAAACATTAAGAACAAAACAAAACTACTTTGAATTAATAAGAAAATATCGTCTTAAAGAATAAAGAAGAAACCGAAAAGAACAAAAACACCGAATCAAAAACCTTGATTAACGACCCCGGCAACTCTCGTCCACCGACTCGTCCTCGACCTCCGACTCGTCTCTCTCTCTCTCTCTCGGCTCTTCCTTCTTCTCTAACTCTACTCTAATTCTTCTCCTTCCACTTTCTGCCCCCTTTTTTTAGGTTATAAATGAGAGTATTTATACTAATAAAACTATCTAAGGATATAAAGATATAAGATAAAAACTTTCCTAAAAGATAAAAACCTAGTCTAAAAAGATAGAAATAAAATCTAGAAAGATAACAAGACCTAAAATACAAAATATAATAACCCTAAAACTTATTAAAAATACTCTACCGACACGGAATAAATTCCCGCATAGGATCGGTAAGACATTCACTAAGAATCCTCGAAAACCTCTCTCGTGACCTCGTTAAAGAGCCCTCACAGCCTCGTTAACGAGCCTGGGTTTTGCTTTTTCAACACTTCCTCTTCAAAACACTTGAGACTTCGACTCCTTTTCTTGTATTCCTCCGTCTTCACCATAGAACTCCAAATTAGCTCCAAATAGCACCGTTTCCTTGCTAAAACCTACAAAAATACACAAAATGGAGTAGCTTCCATACTTTTCACAAAATATGCAAACTTATCCAAAAACACACAAAACTAACCCTAAATTTATCAAAACTAATCCTAATAAACTAAGAAAACACACTAAAAACTATACTAAGAACACGAACATCAAAATGGTAGATACCAAATGAAATTGATAAGATGAAAAGAGTGTTGTCTATGAAGTTCTTCATTGATGAAATTATGAAGATGCCAATGTGGAAGAGATGGAATAGAATGAAAAATTATATGTCTTCTTCGGTCTAAAGTTAGATTGGAAAGGGAATGTAAATTCCATGATTTTACACATGATTGAGACACCTATGGATAAAAAGATACACGGTTCTAGAATGTGCGTCATAGCTTGAGTACTTTAAGTGATAGAGTGTTGATACCTTGACATGGCCATTGTCAAAGGTATGAGGATCAAAATATTTAAGGTTTTGTATGTGTGGAAATGCTTTCCAAATATTGGAAAGGTTAAGATGCAAGTTGGATCACCTAATTGTGGAAGACCGCTAGTTGACGAGTGGTCATGAATTCCTAATTTTGGTGATGGGAGCTCATTCTTGGGATGTCCCAAGAGGCAATCTTGCTGAATTCGACTTTGGAGTCGGAATTTGGCATTTAGGTACGAGGGGATATTATTTTGAGAAATAATTCATACTTAGAGTGAACTCAGTTGAGTTTTGAAAAACACAATAAGGTTGTTGATCTCTCTACCGAGAGACTTAGCATAAGGATTCGTGTTAAATTCAACTCGAGGGATGGGGTTAAAATCCTAGTGATCAATCTATGAATTGGACGCCCAATTCCCCGTTACAGAAAGGTGTAGGGCTGAATTCAATGTGGTAAGCCAAGGACATAGGGTTGGAGAGCATAAAAGACCCATCAAAGGAAAATGCTCTAGCCTACATAAAAAGGGGAAGTTTTTAAACTTTGTTTCCTTAATGAAACTTTGGAAAGTGCCTTTGTAGGAGCATGTTAGAAGTTTCAACTAAGAATATGTGGAAGTGTAAAGCTTCTTCAAGGGAGTTTTAGGATTACTCGCCTAAAAGCATATGTGAAAAGGATATCGGACGTAAAGCCTTTAAACACGTCAAGTTTAAAGAATAAACGTTATGTAACTCATGTCGTACTATTGCTTGATGTACTTTGACAAGTTGAATGGTTCAATTCTAAGAACACCACGATTCTTTATTGCGCAATGTTGATAGCTACAAGTTGTAAATTCAAATCCATGATATATTTACATCTATGATATAAAGTTTAGAAATTTTTCGAGTCTTGATGACATTGCTCAAATGGGGGAGGAATGTTGGTGATATGTGAAAAGTCATCAATCCCATTGTGTGCATGTGATGAGAAAAGAAGTCACATAAGGATATCGATTAAGACGATCGACCTTGTGATTTACCATGAGATTATTAAAGGAATATAAGTGGTTGAAAAAAAGAGTCCAAGAGATGCACCAACACCGAGGCCCGAAACCTCATGTGCAACGGCGCATGGAAAGGGTGCGCCGACGTTGGAAGTGACGCGGCACAAGCACGACGCTCAGAAGCGGAACAAGCAACGACGCTCGGTAGAGGCGTTTCGATGCTAGGCGTGCGCGCATACACGGTACATGTGTTGTGGCACGAGCGTGTGGACAGCCGGGGCGGGCCTACGCCTTGGTTGTGGCATGCCGAGTGCGTGCGTGGTTGGTTGGGAGCAAAAGCATGTGTTGCGGCGCGCCTAGGGTTTGGCACGAGGCGTCGGGCACTTTGGCTTGATGTTCAACAAAGCTAGGTTTTGTGGCTTTGAGCAAAGAAAGGTTATACTATTGTTTTGTTCAATATCATATGGATGAATGGAAGCTTCTCTTAGCTTGGTGAATGTGTTATACAAAGACCAAAGCAAGAGAATAGCTTGGCACATAGTTATAAATGCTAGATAGGAGTTTGTAAGCTTGAAACTATAGTTTACAGTTAGCTTTATAAGCTTAAATCAACTTTTAACTCAAAGAAATAGCTTGATAGGAAGCTCCATGTAGCTAGGGTTTAGCTCGAGTAAGGTCAAACTAGCTAAAGGTTAGCTCAAATAGCTTGTAAGTAAGCTCAACGAGCTAAAGCTCAGCTTAAGCCAACTCAACTAGTTGGATGTCAACTCAACTAGTTGGATGTCAACTCAACTAGCTGAGGGCAAGCTACACTAGCTAAGTGACCTAGCTTGGTACCTAGCTATGCTAGCTTGACCTAGGCCTTGGTGTGCCGGCCCATGGGGCGTGCCTTTGGGATTGATGGGCCGCACATGTGGGCTGGAGTTTGGGTCACATAGGTTTCCATTTTGGGGTTTAATTTTGGGCTTTGAGATGGGCTTTTCTAGAAGAGTTTTGACCAACTCCTTGGGCCTTTTAGGCTGGTTTTTGGACGACAAATTGGACCAACTCCTTGGCCCATGGGGCGTATTTCTCATGTGGAAATCAAGAAGGAACCTCAAGTTTAACACGTGGATTATGGCGTTCGTGTGAAGGAAGAAGAGGAATCAATGGGCTCGAACAAGGTACGTTTTGTTCTTAATGGAATCGTCTTGCCAACCTTTCCACTGTCGTTGTTGGAACATTTTATCTCGCAACAATATTGGAAAATCCCTTGGCATGGAATATGGGCAATATTCGTTGAAGGAAAGCTTGAATTATCTGAGTGACTCGTTGCCGTTATTCAAGACATCTTTATAAACTATTTTAAATAGTCGGTGGTGATTACCTTTATAGTCTACACCCAAACGAGACTACCCTTCGGGGTCTACTCAAACCGCATTGACTATCCTTATGGATCTACAAGGGCCGACTTTACTTCAAATTGCATAATTGTGTCACCATGGCCCTCCTGAGGCCGATGACCAGCGGAAACGAGGCGGGCCGAAGCGGAATAGGCTCAAAGCCAAGTGAGAAGTCCATTGATGAACTACAATTCCATAGGAGAGGACATGCCCGAAAAGAATTCATTATAGGGGCAAATCTCTAAAACGATGAACTGTTAGTTATCACCCATTGCATCTAGGCGCGTATCAGTAGACACGGCCCACGACGTCGGCAAAAGAGGTGGCTGCCTATCCCCGACTCCCCTAGCCGCCACTCCAATGTGTTCTAGGGTTTCTTGTGGGCTCCTCTATATAAGGAGTCACGCCCCCTTGTATATTTCACGCTTGAATTTATGATAATGAGACTATCGAAATTGTTCCAAACTTGTTGTTTGAGTGTCACATCTCTCCTATCTTCTTCCTCTTGATCGAATTCTCCCTTGAATCAGCCGTGTCTTATCTATTTTATACTTATCACCTCCAATTCTAATACCTCATGTCACTAATTGCATCCGCTCACTCAAGTTCCAGACCCAATACGCTTTTTAAGACGAGATCATGTCATGGATTCAACTTCTTTGAAGACGAGTTCACATCACCATAGCTCACATATACTTTCATTCTCTTATATTTACACTCATTCTTATTGTAAACTCATCAAATCTTATGTTCTCCACAAACCCCCTCGCAGTTGTAGCATGATAGCCTACATGTAACCTTAATATTCTTCTGTTATCATATTGCAATCTCTTTGTATATCTATTCAATAGAAGATAAATGTTCTATTTCTTTATTTACATTACGACTACATTCGATTACCATCACATTCATTCACTTTCATTGATTTTTGTACGCAATTTCTACAATAATCTGTGCAGTTTCCGCAAACAAACAATTTTGAATACAGATCGATTGCACCCCACTAAAAGCAAAGACGTAACTTGTTCATTTTTTTTATCCAAAACCCGGTCCTTGAACGAATTAAAACTTTTGCTTGGCTGCCGATAAAGGCATACTTGCTACAAGGACAAAGTCTGTTCGTATTTTGCTTCAGACAAATCTAGCACCATATGTTCCACCGAAGAGTCGTTGATTCCCAATAATATTCACTTATTGTCCATATGAGGGCTTGCTTTGATGTTGATTCAAAACTTATGGCTCTTTTTCTAGTTAGACCTATGGACTGTTGTTATGCTCTTTTTAGCGTAGTTTCTTAGGGTCAAGGCTATCTAGGTAGATATTGGACTATCCAATTTGTCACGTGTTTTCTGAAGAGAATAGTGTAGCTAACTTTCTCACTTCGTATGTGTTTTCTTTTAATCTAGGATTGCATATTTTGGTTGACCCACCTAAGAACTTTATTAATTTCTTTGCTTAATAATGATGTAAATTGTTTGGGTATCTCTCGTTTTATCACTACTTAATCACTTAAATTATTAATAAGATGAGCTAAAATTAAGTTCCAAGAATACAACCTCTCCATCCAAAAAAAAAGCAATTACTATTGGATTCAATGCAAAGAAACATACCACGCATACACATCATACACAAGCAACGCACGCTGAACTAGCCTTGCCTCGAATCATTATTTTCATGTGGCTAACATAACAGCTAGCCCGACCATTAATTTCCTTTTAACCACATTTCCCCAAACAAACACCAAATGAATTTCATTTCCCGTTGCACAGTGATTTTGCACGCTTGGACTCTCCAATCCTCTTGTAAAGATCTTTAGTCTTGACCGATTGCCAGACATCCAAGACGCTACCCACCAAGCACGTCCCAGCCAATATGAAGAAAGACAACCGGTAGCAGTGGGGCCCGTTGCAAAAGTCTCCACCATTCTTGGTAGGAGTCGCTTCCTTGTCGTACAAGTTTCCTGCCAGAAGACCGGAGAAGAGAAAAGAGCCGATGGGGAGGTTGAGGACGATGATGTTGTAGATGAGACCGAAGCACTTGAGACCGAAGAGCTCGGAGGCCACTGGCACTGACACAGCTAGTCGAACCCCATAGCTGAAACCAACTATGCATGACCCTACATAGAGGCTGCCAGGAATTGCTACCGCCATCACTATAAATCCAACCGCCATTAGGACTTGAGATGCCCCGTTAAATATGGGCCTCGGGGTACCCTTGTTCCTACATTAGCAAATTATGCATTTGTGCACAAGTATTAGGACTTGAAATTAATCCCCTCTAAGACTTGTGACTCTCTTACTCAAAATCTGATAACACCTAAACTCGATTGAATCGAGAATATCTAGGTCAGCCCAATTGGATTAATAACCATGCCAGAACTACCCATGTTCTGACTCAGAATGATCAGTACTCCTAGTTGACAAATTAAATAAAATAGACAATTAAGGATTTGGCTAGTTAGATACTTCGATAAAATAGAATATGCCTATTAGTACTTATTTAGTAGCTAGTAACTCATCGATTAATCTTGAGATAGAGGAGTACTTACTTGATGAAATACTCTGAACCAGTTCCTGAAAGAATCCTTCCGAAGAATCCCATGATACTAAGAAGCGAGACAAAGATAGAGACATCGGAGTATCCGAGTGCGGAGCCCATCTGCCCCATGTTGTTCATCACGGTCATACCGGGGCCCACCCCTAGCAAAAACGCCACAAACAGCACCCAAAAGTCAAAGCTTTTCAGTACCTCAACGATGGTGTGATCCTCCCCAAGAGCGGGCTTCCCCGTTTTCTCAACAGCCTCTTCCACGGGGGAATCCGACGCCGGCGTCACCACGGCTGATGTCGACGTCATCTCCTTCTCTTCTTTCGGCCTTTGCTCGACGTCAGCAGCCGATCTCGGCCTTTGCTTCACGGCAACGTAAGCCGGAATAATCAAAGGGGAGGCCAAAAGGAGGAGGAGAACGGCGGAGAAGGACACGTTGAAAGCACGGCCGTGGGAGCCGATGAAGTCGTAGGCGAGTAGGTAGAAGGCGGCGATGGTGGCGACGGTGTTGACCATGTTGAAGTAGTTGGATTCTCCGGGGTCGTCGGTGTTGTCTTCGTCAACCTCGCGAAGGAAGATCATGGCGGTGACGTTGACTGCGAAGGGGACGATCATGAGCATGAGGAGGAAGTCGGTGGAGCGGTTGGAGAAGAGCGCGTTGCAAAGGTCGGTGAAGATGGCCGTGCTCAGGCCCACGTATCCCTTCAGGATGCCGGAGGCCGGGCCCCGGTTGCGACGGAAGTTGCGGAGGCACGTCACTAGGACGGCCGTGTTCATCCACGTCGTGCTATTCCCTCCCATGCACATGAATACAGCCATCTGTACGTATATGAAAGATGTAGTGGCATTTAATTAATGCATCATTCCATGGGTTACTTATGAAAAGATTGATCCACCAATCAAAACAAAATCTTCACATGGTTAATTGGTTTGAACAATAAAAGTGAGGTCTTTTAATTAAAGAGGACTTGAGATTCAGCGTCATACACTCATACGAATTGATCAAAGAATCAAGACTCAGGATTCTCAATAACAGACAGATGTCTTTTTCATGAGTTGGTACATACGGAGTATATAACTAGGCTCATCGGAGTCACTCCTGTTACTTCTCTAATAGAATGTATCATGCATTAAAAATTATTAGAAAAACTTATTTATTATTTAATTATTAATTGGTTTTTGGAATGAAATTTCATTAGGCTTGAGCTCATGAAACTTTAACATGGTGTCAAAACTACATAGACCTATCGTGTATGTGAGCACAAACCAACACCCTCTTCGTTAAATGGCCCACATGACAAACACCCTCTCCTTTAACTGGCCCACAAGACTTTAAAAAGCCTACATACTAGGCATTATTGTACATTTGCGTACAAAGACACCCTTTCCGTTAACTGATATACTAGGCCTATTGTACATTTGCGTACAAAGACACCCTCTCTGCTAAACTAGCCACTTGACTATAAAAGTATGTTCAATGGTAGACCATTTTAAAATGGTCATCAAATTAAAAAAATATTTCCCTCTTCCATTTTATTTATGACCAAACACAAATTTTAGAATCTCAGTAGTTGCCCAATTTATGAGAAGGGGGAAAGAAAGTTGTTGCCATGTGATGAGAATATTACATTAATTTTTTAATCTTCTTTCTTCTATTTTCAGGACATGTGGTAATTCTACATTCAATGACCAAATGTAAGAAGTGGTCATTGTGATGATGAGGGCATGGTTCTCTTTCCTCCCAATTCATACCCTCTCTCTTCCTTTAATTATATTTTATTACATTTCTCCCCCGATGACCATTTTGATGAGTGATGACCACCCCTGGGAGTGCTCTAACAATTACCTTATTTTTATTTTTTGTGATAGTGTAAAGATTATGCCCGAAAGCAACTAACAATTCCCTATCTAAACACTATTAACTACATATTCTTTTTCATGGTTTGATTTTTAACCTATGAAAATTATAACAAGAAAGAATACTTTAATGCCATCATTAATTAATCAAATTTTAAAATTTGACTTGTGAACCCTCATTTTAATTCATACAAAAAATTAGCTTGATGTTAACTATGATGAAACTATTCATTTTTCTTCGGTTTTTTGTAAAATCACTATCAATGGTAATCGAAACAAAGATTTTATGATATTAATTTTAAAGCTTAACTGCTTTAAATAATTACTTGGGACATTTAGTGTTCTTTAGGTTGCCAAATAATGAAATTATTTTCTCCTCTTCTATCGAGAGAAGCAATTTATTTTAGTTTGGATTTTCAAAAGTTACCTTTGATTCCAGTCCAGTCCACAAAATTTCCTTTTCCCAGTTTTTTCTTTTTTTTGGTGGAATCCTTTTTCCGGTTTTTGATGGGCCGTACTCTTTTGCATTATTAATTGATAATGACACGTTATCTTAATGCTTTTACGTTTTTTTTTTGTCAGGACACGTTATTAATTGATAATGACACGTTATTTTATGTTAATTTGGTCATGATACTTTTGAAAATGTTGCAAAAGAACAAATGTTAGTACTTTATTTTTGGTAGGCACAAATGTTAGTACTTTGAGAAGCAAATTTTTAGAAAAATGTATACTTTTACATTTTTCAACACAAAAATATACTCTCTCCATTTCACAATACATTTTCATAGATAAAGTTTTACACTTATTAAGGAAAATTTCTTTTACTAAAATTACCCCTATTAAATGTTATAAGTTGTTCCCGTCGTGCCCTGCACAACTATGACACGATATTTTTTTAGATATACTATAAAAAAGATATTAATAAATAAAAATATAATATAAAACTTAATGTAAGTAATTTGTTGTCTGTAATATGTACAAAAATTATTTTATTTTTTAAAATCAAATAAAGCAAATTAAATTTATATTATTAAGTTAAAAATTGAGAATAAACATAGATTATTAAGATAAAATAATCTACATTGCTCATTTTCCTTGACAATATTTCATAAATAGGTTTAATTTAAAAGAAAGAGATAAAATATGAAGAAAATAAAGCAAAAAAGATATATTTTGAAAATACGGAAGAGATGAGATTTTGAAAAAAAAATTAATTTAATAATATATGTAATTGAGTATATATATCTTTTAATATAAAAGGGAGAAAGAAACAACTAAAATGTTAAAAAGATTAAGCATGTATATTTTATTGGCTTATAAGGAAAAAATTCAACCATTGATTAAATTTTTTTAGTTAAGATATTATCTCCTACCAAAAATTAAGATATTATATAAATTTGGGAAATAAATAAATTTTAATTAAGTGGAAAAAATTTGTCATGTGGAATATGAAGTGGAAAAAATAATTAATATATAATTTTTATGGAGCAATGATTAAATGACATGTGGGAAAATCCTATATGAATTAATAATAGAACGACATGTGGCAAAAGCTGACGTGGCGCAACGTGGAGGCTCCAAACCTTATTGCTTTTATATTATTTTAACATTGACCCAAACCGAAAAATGTTTTTCAAACATTAATATAGATGATTAATTAAAAAATATTACTATGTTTTTTCGTCAAGGACTCCCATAAAAATTTAAACCAATACCTTATAATATTATTCTAAAGTCTTAAGCAACTTCATTAGATGTCGGAAGATTAAAATAAAGCTTTAATAATGTAAAAATGAAAAAAGAACAGCCTAGAAGAGTCATTACTAGAAGAAAAAAAAGAATTACATTTGAAAGCTTAACAAATTGAATACGGTTAAGCTAGGGAGTATCAATACGCTAACAATGTGTTTAAGGTCGATGGGAATACTTACATCATTCGATTGTTAGCATATCAATACTCCCTAACTTGACTGTATCCAATTTATTTAAAATGATATATAAGAGTATCTCCAACAACTTTCCTAAATTATTGGGGATTGAACTTTTGGAGATTTTAAATCAAAAAATTGGTCCAACAAATGCTCCATCTCTTTCTATATTTTGGAGTGATTCTCCAAAATGGTTAAAGATCACCCTAAATTTGGAATGATCTACAAATCACTCCAAATCTCCAAAAGAATTTAATTTCCTCCTTTTCCTTTTTATTTTATATGTTGATATAAAAAAATGTTGATATTCATATGTAAAAATATAAATATTTTATTTCCGTATTAATCAAATAAGAAATAATTTATGATTTATTAAATTAAGATTCTGGTAAATATTTTTATTTCCTAACAAGTCGAATAAAAATAACTTATCATTTATTAGGTTAAACTTCTAGAATATTTTTATTTCTTATAAGTCAAATAATAAATAATTTATCATTTAATAAATTAAGATTCTAAAATATTTTTATTTCCTTAAAAGTCGAATAACAATTAATTTATCATTTATTAAGTTAAGATTCTATAATATTTTATTTTCTTATGTAAGATAATATATAATTAGCTATTGTAATTTATATGGTAAAAAATAGAGAATGTGTTGGAGTTGGGCTCAATTGTTTCTAGAGAATATGACATTTGGTTGTCCATTTTGAAGAAAGTTATGTGAAATCTGTTGGGCTTGCTCTAATATACTACGTATATCATTTTTAAATATATTCAAAATCCTTCGAACATGCAGCAGATAACCAAATCAAATCTTCAACTGTCTAAATAAACTCCCTTCTATACTTCCCTAAGACGTGATTGGGTGATGAATTTCTAAATTACTTTAAAAAAAACTTTAATATTAGTAAAATATTAAAAAATAGCTTCTAACCAATTAAAACAATAGGGTATAAGAAAGAGAAAGAGAGTGTAGCGAGTAAAGAAATCGGACCGGCAGATAACGGACTCTGATACACGAATCTTAATACCCTAAACACCAAAGCGTAAAACCATGAAAACCCAGAGAATAGAGATACAAAATCATCCATCATATTTCTACCAAAAAAAATCATCCATCATATATGGGCTAAAAAGAAGGCTTAAATATATGAGGCAATTAACCAAGAGAGAGGAAGGATAGTGAAAATACGTACGGCGCCATAAGGCAAAGGCCTAATCTTCTGACTAACGACCAAATATTGAGCCCCGTATCCGACAAACCCTTCCACCGATCCGATGAGGAGGAGGAGCCACGGTGGGATCCGGTCCGATGCAAAGCCCGCAACAAGCCCGAACGCCTTCCCCAAGTCCTTGGCAACCGAAAGATAGTTCAGCTTGGCCTGGTTTAGGTTCATGATGCTCTTGAGCGCATCCGAGTAGTTTGAAAATGTGTAGTTGTTGCCTGAGATTGACTGCACCCAAACCGCCGTCACAAAGCCCAGCCACTTCATCGCCGTTCCCCTTTGCAAACCCATCTTGTTAGCCTAATATATTATGAGCTGGTTTTGGAAATAGTTAAACTTAGATTAAAATGTGAGCGGTTTCTCTCTAATCTCCCACTGCTTATATATATATATATATATCTAATTTAAAGTTATATAGTGGGAGCATGATTTGATATATTGGGTGAAACGCATTTCTCATGCACTTATAGATAGTTGTTGTATACGTACAGTACATATCCTAGATATAAGTAATGTACTTGGCATGCGTTCTTGCATGCAGCTAGTTAATTAGGAATCCGAGTCAGCTTCAAGTTAGTTCCATTTTCAACAGCATACTCAATTGGAGCCACCCATTATCGTCACCTTTATCCGCTCGCTTTGTGTAAAGCAGTCTTGGGTTAATCATGGAGCTCTTGAAAAACCCAAATTAATTCATTAACAATTACAAATTGCTATGAGTGACCCAATAAAGGACAAAACATGACGAGAGTCCCAAAATAACCGGCGTGTTGCGTGCGTGCACACACTAGTGTTAAAGATAGAGGAAAGCTAATCACCTCCTCTGTGGTTTGTTAGCCACCTTAATATTATATCCAATCTCAATATAGTATATGTAAAGATGGAAATTGGTTCTTCCTTTGAGCAGCTTTTCCTTAATTTGTTAAGACAACTGACTGAATGTGGTCATGTTACTCATGTAGAATAATATTCCGACTTAGCCAATCAATCGCATTCTTCTCTTGATTGAAGCTCGATGTTTCGTCCACCAGACACATATTGAGCACCCGGCCATATATAGTTGACCTACTGTCAACACGATATTCATATTATATTTAAAAGACACTGGATGTTTCTCACAAACTGATGCTTCCTTGTGAAGTTTTTTTGGACATGTAAATTCCTTTCTCTTTTCAATACACCGTAACTTTTCCAAAAAAAAAAAAAAAAAAAAAAAGACACTGGATGTAGTATTTTTTCAACACTCTAAGATTTTTAAATTCAGCAGACTTTCCTAGCACCCAGTAGCGATCCTCTAAAATTTCAACCACTAACATTAGGATGTCCTGTTTTTTTATTAAATTAACCTCATTGAAAATGTTATGTTTGTTAATTATTAGATAATTTATCTGGTAGGAGACAGCTACTAGTCATGGCGGGTTCGGGTTCGGATTAAGTCGAGTGCGGATCTTAACGGGCCACCAGTCAAATCAGGTCGGGTCATTGCGGGTTGTCGGGCGGTCGGGTCGACCTAACAGGTCAAGAAAATTGATTTTTTACAATTATTAAAATATTTTTTTATTTAAAAAATGATATTTAATAATAAATATATTATTTTTATATATTTAATAATAAATATATTATAAATTTCAAAATATATTATATATCTTAAAATATAACAAATTGGGTCTACCCAACGGTTTTTTCGGGTTTGAACCCAACGGGTTTCGGGTCTATCGGGTTCGGTTTATTTTGGGTTTCGGATTCAAATTTTTGGATCTTGACCCTAAATTTTTCGGGCAGTTCGGATCGGTTTTTTGCATCGAGTCAGCTTTTAACAGCTCTAGCTACTATATATCGCTGCTTTGTTATAGCTAGTCCTATAGATTAACAACAATTGCTTGACTTAAATTTATTAAGAATTGAAGTATATTGTTGAATCTGACACGACATCATTTAAAATATTTTTCCACCATGGATAGGGATGTATAAATCTGTGGGACAGAAATTAGGGTGGGGATATATGGGATCAATTTTATATTCCCGAGGGGACGGAAAATTGTTGAGACGGTGTTGGGAACTCTGGTCCCTTACATCGGAACAACGATACTAGTCTCCAATTTTGATAATGACAAACTCCATACGGGAACTAACGTGCTACACTCAAGTATTTGAAAGGAACACCAGGTCTAATGAAGAATCTCTAAGATGCTAAAGGAATACATGAATACATGATTACGAGTTCCTATCAAAGGAACACACTAGGCCTGAAAGTCATGGCTGCGATCGAAGTAGGGAACTTCGAGGTAGACCCAACCATTCGCAACGACTTCACCAAATGGGGGCCAAATGAGTGGAAGTACAATGCAAGATTGCGACAGGGTAGCAAATATTGAAACAGCAAAAGAGATGTGGGAAGCCATTTAGCAAATGCACATTGGGAACTCTGACCTCAGAGAAGACCTTCAGATGAACGCCTAAAGGGAGTTCTTCAACTTCCGAATGGAAGTGGGAGAATCAGTCAACAACTATCAATCACGTTTCGAAGGCCCGTGTACCAAGCTCATTGGGCTTGGGATTACAAAGGAAGAAATAACTGACAAGATGAAGGTCCAACAGCTCTTCAACGGTCTGACAGGTGAATGGGCTAATGAGAGGACTATGTTCAAAGAAAACCCTGAAAACAAGACTCTCATGCTCCACCAAGTTTTTGGAAAGCTGGTCGGACATGAGAAAAGGAAACAAGACGATAAGGAGCAAGAAAGGGCACACAGGGAATTGCTCTAAAGCTGGAAAAGATGCTCAAGTCGGTTCAAGAACAACACGAAGACTCCGAGGAAGAAGAAGACGAGGAACTCGTCCCTGTCACAAAGGCCCTTCGATCCTTCTACAACAAGGGAAAGTTCAAAAAGGGCTATGAGAACTATCAAAAGGGTCAAAGTTCCCAAAGAAAGCCAGCTGAGAAGGACCTCTCAAACGTTACATGCTACAAATGCTATAAGAAAGGGCACTTTGCTAAAGAATGCCCACAAGGAACTGACGATCAAAGGTAAGGAAAGAAGGCCTACATTACCACCTGGGGCGCTGATCCAACGGCGCGATTTATTCTCAAAGTTGACCCAATTTAAATCAAGTCACGTGTGAAGGACAACGACTTGGCGCGCAAGACAAAGGGCATTTCGGACACAACGAAAGTCAGGATTGCAACCCAAGTAAGAACGAGTATAAAGCCAAATGAATAGACCTCGGTGGAAGCACTTCTCGCAAAACACAAATCCTCTCACAAAGATAGAAAGATAACAGAAGAGAAGTTCCCGACGGCGAGTGTTTAATCTCGACGACGGCGAAACCAAGTTCCCAAGAGATAGGGAACTGCGACATTGAGCTCAAGGTGTAAGGTTCGATTTGTCTTATGTTTAGTTGAGATGTTCGCTTAGGAACAAGGTCGAGAAGACTTACTAGTGTTACTAGAGTTAGGGAGAAATGCTAGGAACAGAGAAGTGTAAGTCTTGCTTGTGTAACTAGGGAACAATCAATAAGATAAGAAGATCGTTCAAAATCCTCCAAGTAGAGGTAGAGGTTTACCCACACAACTAGTTGGTTGTTGTGGGGTTCCTCTATAAAGGAACTGTGTCATTTACATTCTGTCTTACTTGCCTTTACGTTGCTTCCGCTGCCTTGGGAACAGCTTAACAGACAGTTCCCAATCTCTAACTAACACATAACGATCCAACAAAAATGTACTATGCACCCGAAATCCCCCGCTATATACATGACATGTTTTTTCAATTTATAAATGTCAAATAAAAATAGATTTTAAATGTAACTGTAGTTTTTAATTTAAAAGCTTATACTTTAAAATATGTTTTTAAAATAAATGTGGCCGTATTGATACCCGATAACCGACAGTGATTCCCCACCCCGTTCCCCGCGGGATTTGATGGGGACGAGGTGGGATGGGGGCATAATAGTAGGTCGTGGCTGCGGCGGTGAATGCATTCCTCGGCCCGCCCCGCCCCGCCCACATGTGCATCCCTAACTATGGAAAAAACGTATTAGAAAGCACTTCTATATAGGAAATATATATATATATATATATATATATATATATATATATATATATATATAAACGACACGCAACAGTTTGAACGAAAGTCATTTCAAAGGCATGTAAGCTAACTGCTTGGCCAAGACAAAAATCAACAATGGAATGAGTATTGAAGACAAACGAAAAGTTTCTAACTAGGCTACGTCTTAAGAGACGTGGAAGGCTCTTGAACAAATTCACAATGGTATTGCTCAAATCTCAAGGAAACTCTTATACTTGCTACCAGGAGAGACTTTTACACTTTCTCCATGATTGTGGGTGAATCTATCTCATCGTACTAGTCTCGCTTTGAGGCTCAAAACACTCATCTTCTCAATTTGCGAATTGACATACCCTCTAAGAAAAAAATTGATAATTGTCATGGAGTGATTGATTGGCAAATGGGAACATGATCAAACCACCTTCTAGGAAATTCCAAAAAAAAAAAAAGAATTCTTGACCTTTATTATATCTTTAAAAAAACTTCTTAATTATGAGAAGAAAAGACATCTCAAGAAGGGCAAGGATGTGGATGCTAATGGGATGTCTTTGAACCTTTAGAAAGCCATGAAGTATCTGGATGAAGAAGGTGAAAAGGAGAGAGTTAATGTTGATTAATGTGAGACTGCGCTAGTCACTAGCGCCTTTACAATCGTTGGAAGTTCAGATCCTTTAAGAACAAAAGTTCCTATGGTAACAATGACGCCAAATGCGAAATCAAATATGCCACTTGTTATAAGTATCGTGAAGAAGGTCACTTTGCACATACTTGTACCTAAAATAATGATGGGGGAGGAAAGAAGGCCTACCTTGCTACATGAGATAATCCATGAAGATGAACCTCATTAAGAGTTGTGTCCGGAACAAGATATGCAAAATAAAGGACAAAACATGACGAGAGTCTCAAAATAACCGGCGTGTTCCGTGCGTGCACACACTAGTGGTAAAGATAGGAAAGCTAAGCACCGCTTCCTCTCCGTGGTTTGTTATCCACCATAATATTATATCCATCTCAATATAGTGGAGTATATGCAAAGAAGGAAATTGGTTCTTCCTTTGAGCAGCTTTTGCTCAATTTGTTGGAAGCACTGACTGAAGGTAGAATATTCCGAATTAGCCAATCAATCGCATTCTTCTCTTGATTCAAGCTCGATGATTCGTCTAGACACATGTGGAGCACCCAACCATAAATAATTTACATACTTGCAACACGATATTCATAGTTTATTTAAAAGGCACTGGCTTTTGTAGTTTTTTCAACACTGTAAATTTTTTTAAATTCAGCAGACTTTTAGCATCCAGTAGCTCCTGTCAAATTTCAGCCACTACCAAATAGGAGGACTTCCGGATTTGAATGTGGAGTAAAACACTCTCTTCTCTCTCCTAGGGTAGGGTTTCCTTCTCGTTCCGCCGTTCTCCCATTTCTTCGGTTGTTCTTCCTTCTTCATCATGTAAATCCGTCTGGTGTTTGTGGTTGTTGGTTTGGTTGTGTTTCCCCTTCCTCCTCTACATCTGCGAGACATGCATCTCTTTTGTCTCGATCCATTCCTCTCCTTTTTTCTTCTCAGTTGAAAAATCTAGGGTTTGTTTGGTGCTTGATCTTCGACTGGGTAGATCTTGCCTTCCTCTTATCCCTTATGAAACCTTCTCTTCCCGAGATTTTTTGTTGCTCCTTTGGTTGGATCTTTTTGTTTGGTGTGGCTTTGATTTGCCCTTTCGTAGTCTCTGTGGTTGGATCTTTGACTGTTCCCTCTTTCTCGTCTTTGCTCGGCGTGGTTGTCTTTCTCTGGCTAGGGATTTCTCTTTATTTGAGAGATTCTTGGTATGGATTGATGTTGTGAGATGCAGATCTGGCTTCTTTTTGCTTGATTTCTCTACTGTGCTTGCTGGAGGTTGGAAATTTCTTGTTCTTCTATGGGAGGATGAGAAGTGTTCTCATTCGCTTTGCTACTTTTGGAGTTCGGCTTCTTCAGGTTATGTATCTTCTTCTTCTTTTTCTCTTCTTTTGGCTCTGGTTTTGTATTCTCTGGTTGTTATTATCCCTGTTAAAACTTTCTCTTGTTTGCTGCATTGTGGTATCCATCTCTCTTGTCTGACTTTAGGGTTTGCTGAGATTGAGATCTTGCCATATTGTTTGCATCTAGAGAGTGATCATTTAACATATGAAGTATCACTGAAACTTGGCTCTCGCTATTTTTTGAACCTTACTCTGTTTCTTATCCTAGATCTTCGTTTTGAACTATTGAGATCTAAAGTTCCTATTACTTTTCTTGCTATTTTGACCCTCATTATGTACATTATTCTTATCCTATTATCTTGTTCAAGCTTTGTGCAGGCTTGCTGTGTGCCCTCCTGTCTTAGGAGTGGTATTGTTCAATTGTATGAGTATCCTTGGGGTTGTACTTCCTTATTTATACTGAATGTTCTTGATTTTTGCCGCCCTTCCCTTTGGTGTTGGATGTCGCTGAGCTCAACTTGTTCAGGTTATGCCTTCATGACTTTTTCTCTTCTTTTTTTGGTTATTTTTTCTTCTCTGGTTTTTGTTCTTATCTCTGTCAAACTTTTCTTTGGGTTGCTGCATTATGGTTTCCATCTCTCTTTTCAGACCTTCTGGTTTGTAAGGATTGAGATCTTGCTATATTGCTTGCATCTAGAGAATGAAACATTACCTTTTGAAACATCACTGAAACTGGTCTCTCACTATTTTTGAACCTTAATATGATACTTATCTCAATTCTATATTCTGAACTTATGATATCTAGATTGCCTATTATTATAAAGCCTGTATTTATCTCTACCCATTACAATATGCTTACCTTTTTTATCTTTTTTAAGCTATATGCAGGTAATTTCTGTGCCCTCCTATTTTGGGAATGTTACCCTACATCTTCTTGTGTTTGGTTTCTTCAACTTAATAGCTAATGACAAAACTTGTGGACAATTAAGGATTCCAGGTTCTTTCTTCTCAATCTCTGTTATGCTAGATATCTGCAACTTGTTTGCTTTGTCTGTGCTGATACAACTTCTATCATTTCATATTTCAGGTGAACTATCTTTTATAGATTTTGCTCATGTTCTTCTAATTCTCTTCTTGTTGATCTTATTATCCTATTATTTTTTTATAATAACAATTTTATGCTTTTGGTATCTTCCTATGACTAGGTGTCATTTTGATTGGGCATTCTTACCTTTAATGCATAGATTTGCCCTTGGTTCCCCCTCCTTTTGGATTTGGCAGCATTTTCTCCTCTTCATTGAGGTGTTGTTGCCTCCTTTTTGGGGGTTGTGTTTGAGCCATGGGTTAATCTATCTTGTTATCATGTCTGGTGTTTGGTGGCTTAGGCTCCTTTTCCTTCTTGGAAGAGTTGTAGCTTTTCCCCTTCTCCTTTCATGGTATAAAATCAAATTCAATGAGGATACTTGGGTGCTCTATCTTTGTGATAGACTCCCTCTGAGAATTGATTCTATAACTGCCAATTTATGCCTGCCTTCTTCTTGTGGTGTTTCATTTGTTAAAACTGCTCTTTATTATGTGATTAATTCATCTCTATGGTTAAAAAAGAATTCATGGTTCTACATTGCAAGGGTTGCTTCTTCTTGTCTACTTGAGTTTTATGAGTCATACTATCTGTTAAGTTGTGCATTTTATCAATACTATACCAAAATTTTCAATTTACTGTTCATCATGTCAAACCTCTTTATTTTATTATTCTTTAATCTGTATCTTATGAATTCTTATTTTCATATTGTGTATATCTTTCCAACTAGCTTTCTCTGTTTAACCAGATTTTGTTTATCTGTATTTGTTCACATTGGTGTATCTTTTGAGTCAACTCTTTCCAATATTATTATAAGGCATAGAATATATAATATCTCTGTTTGCTTTCTTCTCTTCTTAGCAATCATTCCTCTTGCTACTTATATCATAAATGCTTCTGTGGATATCTTTCTTCTCATTTATGGTACAAGGACTTATGTTACATTCATTAACTTCTTTCTGTACTTGTTACTGGCTATTATCCTAGTCTACTTTTGTAGAATTACTGTTGACCGCTTTCCTAACCAATCATATCTACTTACATTCAATTTTTTCAACTATTCCTCTGAGGTGATCTTTTTGGGTACTAATCTAAGATTCAATTTTAATGAATATTCTCTCTGTAGTGCTCTCTTTTGCACAATCATTTATCTAACCACCTATTCATTCAATTCTTCTGCACAACTCTCTCTGCATTCCTTTTGCCAAAGAATATCTTTCTCTGTACTATGCTTATCTTACCATATACTTCAGTCTGTTACCTATTTCTCTACCTATATGGTTACTGTTAACCTCTCCTATATCCAATTACATTTGTTAGTTCTGAATTCACTAAGGCATGTCATTTATTACTACTTCTCTCCTACTAACTACTGCCTCCTAGTTCTTCATCTTACTTCTCTATTTAAGAACTGCTTTGAGATCAATACTTCATACCATCCTCGAAATACAAAGCATCCTACTTACTTACCTTCATTTCCCTTGGTTACTCTGTCAACAATGTCTGATACTATATCTTACCAAGATGCTTTGGTCAACTTCCCTGTTCTCAACTCTATGTCTGCTGGCATGGAGGTTGATGGCCTTTTGGCATCTTCTTTCCCTAATGCTCATCTTCAACCTCTTGGAACCAACCCACTCAAATCTCTAAGCCCTACTAGACCTCTTTCAGGTGGGGAGGCTCTGTCCCACATCTCTGATGAGGCTCTTGTCATTATCCCTGAGTGTGACTTTGTCCCATCTAATGATATTCTCAATCCTTCCACCTTCACTGCTTCTATTCCTCTCCCAAACCCAACATCCATTCCCTCTGTTAAGAAATACTTGCAAGAGTTGATGCATTTTTCCCTTTTGCTTAAGATGGTAGAAGACCCTATTTCTACTACTCTGATCAATGGGAAGATGAAAGAGGTTTGGAAAGATTATGTGAAAGGTGAAGTTCAGTTTCAGGAGTTTGCAAACTTTTGGATCCTTTTTAAATTTTCAAATAAGGAAGCTAGAGATGCTGTTTGGAATAAAAGGCCATATCTTGTTCAGGGAAAACTTGTTGCTCTTCTTCCCTTTTATCCTGAATTTAACCCTATATCTGATGAGGTGTTAAGAGCTGATTTTTGGGCCCGCATCCCATCTTTACCTTATTACCTTTACACTCCTTCTACCCTTGACCTTATCCTGAGAGACAATCTTATTGGGCACTTTGTAAGGGTTGATGAAGCTTCTAATGCAAAGAATACGATGAAATTCTGTAGGGTTCTGGTTAATGTGGATATTACTTCTCCTCTCAAGGGTAGTGTTAAAATTCAAACCCAAGTAAACACTGTGTTTACCCTTAAGGTGTGGTATGAGACTGTCTCTTCTGGGTGTGGTTGTTGTGGGGAGAGTACTCATTCCTTTGATGAGTGTCCTCTTAACAACATTCAGCCGAGAATTTGCAAACTTACTGTGCTTGATAATCCTGTTGAAGCTGAACTCATTAACCAAACATACAATAGGCTGCATGGGGATGTTTCCACTAGGCCTTTGACTCAAAGAATCTCTAATGGTCCTACCTTTGTAAGGTCAAATGTTGTTTCTCCTCTGTTTGCTACAAACCAAGCTTCTGGTGGCCCTGTTGTGTCTGTTGGTGTGCCCTCTGTTGGGGTGAATCCTACTGACCTTATCCCTGTGCAGACTTTGCCCCCTATTAACCCTCTTATAACTTTGGATTTCTATTCTTCAATGGATCCTTCTGTGTTCTCTGACCCTGTTGTGCTGATGAATGCTAGAGAGCAAGTTGCTTTGGCTCTTGCAAACCTGAATGCCCCGATCCCTGAGACTATGATGATCCCTCCCTACCTCTGTGCTTCTCCCTTGGTGACTGGTGGAATGATTATGCCTAGTGCTTCTCATTCTGTTCCACAACTTGCCTACTTGGGATTGACTGGTATGGACCCTGGGGCTGAGTCTTCTAACACCCTCTTGAGAAACCAAATGCATGCTGTTGACATTAGGTGTGCTGGAGAGAGCACCTCTGACTCCTCCAAACGTAAGGACAATGAAGTTGTCAAAGAATATGCTGAAGCCTCCTCTGTTGCCAAGAAGCCCAAGAAAACTAGAGGCAAAAAGCAAGTCGGCCACCTAATGATTAGTGCCCCCCTTGTGATTGGTTCTGTTTTGTGTAAAATATCCTATGAATCTGGCCTTCTTGTTGGTTTTATGTTCCACCTGTTTGTTGCACCTTTGCTATATTTCCTACCTTTCCCTTACTGTTGTAACTTGCTGGGCCTAGGCTTCTTTATGTTGCCTCCTTTTGATAACTGTAATGCCCTGTGTAGTTCCTTCTGGCTGGATGTTTGCTATATCAATCTTCTATGAACAATATTATGCTTATTTGGTTTTTACTTCTGGTTGTCAACCTACACTTGGTTAACTTTTACCATATTTGGTTGTCACTATAGTTCTCTCTTTATTATTATGACTACCTTGTGTTATCTTTCTTGTTCTACTTTTTATCTTGTTCATTCTAGATGTATGTCTTATTGCACTCTTATTTTTTGGAATCTTTGCAGCCTTGTTACTTGGAGCTCCTCTCCAAGTAATTGTTGCTGTATCTGCCCCCTCTCTGTAATGTTGATATCTCCCTTTAGTGTGCCTTCGTATCATTGCAGCTTTGAGATCTTGCTTGTTGCTGCCTATTTAGTGCATATCTATACTGATAATATACCCTGGTTCATAGTCTCGTGCTATAATTTAGTCAAAATTTGGATTGTTACAACCTGCTTATATTATGTTCCTATTAATCCTAGCCATTATGTAGTTACTAATTTCACTCTATGTATAAGTTCTAATGCCTTATCTTCTGTTTTCCTAAATGTAACAACTTATTTTTTTTAACACTTTAAGGCTTTTCCTTTGTCTTGTGCTCATTTACAAGTTGTGTTGTATTTGCTTCTTGGAGAAATGCAACATCAAACTCACTTACTTCCTTTTCAAGTTGTTCTTTATCCTTGTTTGGTCTCTTATAAATTTATGCATTTGTGGCCACTTAGTTCTTTATATTTTGTATTTATGGTGTATCAAGTTAATGTGGCTAAAAATTCTGTATACCTTGTTTGGTTGTAATCTTTTAGGCTCTTATTATTATTTTTGGTATGGGTGGAAATTTGTAAACTTTTTAAATATCATTTCTCACTTATCTCTTTTGATTAATCATGATATGAATCATACTTGCTTGCACTTTTGTTTCTCTTATAAACAAGGTTTTTTATGAATATAGGTTATTGGAACATTAGAGGGATTCGTAGGCCTAACTTCTGGGAGGAAGTTGGGTTCATAAGAAAGGTTAATAAACTTAATTTTCTTTGCCTAGCGGAAACTAAAACTGACTCTGACCCTGTCATCTCTATTATTCGAAAATCTGGCTTTCATAGAGTAATTTCATCTCCATCTATTGGTACTAAAGGTGGGATTTGGTTACTTATCTCTGACAATATTGAAACCCGAAAATGTGTTTTAGTGCATCAATCCGATAATCTTATTATTATGCAATATACCTATCGACAGCATATTTTTTTATTGATATTTGTTTATGCCCCCTCTCTAGAAGAACACAAAGTCTCTTTCTGGAATTCAATCTCCGAAACTATTTATCGTTTCCAATTACCTTTCCTGTTAATGGGTGATCTTAATGAGATTTCATCTCCCAACGATAAACTTGGAGGTTCTACTCCTGTTTTAAGTCGTTTCAATAGACTATTGAACTTCGCAAATGAGTTTGGACTTGTTGACTTAAAAACAACTGGTTTTCCTTTCACTTGGAGAAAACGATCTGTTGCGTTGGATAATATTTTTGAAAAATTAGATCGTGTGTTATGTCATCAAACATTGACTACTTTATTTCCTTCGATTGTAGTGCATCATCATCCTTTTACTACCTCTGATCATTGTCTTATTACTTTCTCCCTTGGGACTGCAAATTTATTTCGGAAAATTCCGTTCCGTTTTGAAAATGCCTGGATGTCCGATTGTTCTTTCATCCTGCTTGTTTCTAAAGTTTGGAGTTATCAGATGTCTGGTTCGTTTATGTTTCGTCTATCCATGAAGTTAAATCTTTTAAAGAAATATTCGAAGGTATGGGCTAAACATCATACAAATAATAATTTTGAGCAGTTAAAAATATCGGAAACACAGCTCCAACACCTACAATCAGATCTGTTACTTGATCCCTTAAACCCTACTATTATTCTCCGGCTACAAGCACATTTAAATAAATATAACGCTTTGCTTGGTTTCCAACATAATTTTTGGAAGCAACGTGCTAAGGTCACTCACTTACAAAATGTAGATAAAAATACCAAATATTTTCAATCAATCACTAAAATTCGTTCGTATAAACAGAGAATTATTTCTTTTCAAACACATGAGGGTGTTGTTATCTTTGATCATTATTTGATTTCGCACAGCATTACTGAAGAACATAGTCATAGATTTTTAATTAACCCTTCATGCTCTATTTTATCAGGAGATCTTGATATTATTCCAAACTTAATTTCTACATCAGATAATCTTATGTTAATTATGGGACTGCCAAATGAAGTAAACTGTTGTGGAGAACACCAAAGCTCGAAGTTTGAACACAAAGCTCTTCCGCCGCTTGCTCTGGTCAAATAAGTGGAGCCAATCCTGAAGTGCATGTGTCAGGAACAGTGGATAGGTCGGTCCACGTCATAACAACGGTAAGACCACCCTTGGAGAATTGGCTTTGGAACCATCAATGTGCCATTGTTTCCTCATGATGATTGCAAAGGGTACACATGGGGTTATTGAAAAACCCAAACGGAAATAATCTAACGGAAGAGGGGGCCCTGTTTTGGCGCACTAGCCAGGAGATGAACGAACATCACGGGATGTTGATTGCGTCCCATATAGTGCTAGTCTAGCCAACCACTAGTATGCGAATCCGGAAGATGTCATACAACTTATGCATTGTACCCTTGACATCTCGAAGGTCCCAACATCTGCTCCACTCAACCTCATGTAGTTGATGCTTAACAGAGATCAAAGAGTCCCTTAATTTGAGAAGCATTTTCTAGTGCCAAGAGTCGGGCACTTTCTTTTCGTAGCTCCAAATGTTGGCACCATTAAAAATAGAATGCTTGGCCCACGACCACTTCGAAAGAACTCCTGAACAATTGCGATGATCATGCTACCAAATCTAGACCAAGAATGCTTGAAGAGACCACTATTGTATCTGTCTAGTCCGAGAGACATTGAGTTTAGGATGGAAAAAAGGGAGTATTTTAATTTCTGCATTGGTGATCAGGGCAACAATAGACGAGACATGTTGCGGACTGAGCAAGGGCCGACGCCCGCAAATATCAAGATCAACAACGGTGATTGTAGAAGCAAAACCAAGAAGCCCTTCAAAAAAATTCACAACATGGCTTTCAATTTTGGCAGGATCAATCAATCTATGCCAAACCCCGTCAGGAATTGATGGAGTAAAGGGAAGAATCGTCTTGTTTCTTGTTTATGGCAGCGTGAAAAAATCTAGTAGGGGCATCACCTTCATTGATCCACTTGATTTTTGCCCTATGTTTGAGGTTAGTGTGAACCAGCTGGGCTTACAAATGAGCCGCTTGCAGCAACTCCTTTTCAAGGTCAATTAGACCGACATTCAATGGGTGAGTTGAGAGCTTATCCTCGATGTTGGAGAAGTTTTGATAGTTGAGAGCTATGAGACCCGATTTGAGAAGTTTGCATTTCGACACCAGCTGAAACATAGCACAACCTTCAACACAAGTGCTCCATGAACTATTAACAATCTCATTGAACCTAGGGTCAGGAGTCCATATATCCCTAAATCTAAACAACAATCTTTTCTGAATGAAAGAGGCGACGCTAATGAGGATAGGAGAATGATCAGACGAGTACCTATTGTCAAACATGGAAATCGATTGAGGGAAGTTGGTACTCCAAAAGCAATTAAGAATCGCCGGATCGAGCTTACAATAGACTCTAACAACTCCACTTTGGAAGTTTTTCCATGTGTAGAAATTGCATCTACTTGGCAAATCATTAAGGCTAGTATCGAATCACTCTTGTAATTCCGACGACTAGGAGGGTTCATTCCTATCACCATGAAGCTTTTCTCCTTCATGTAGACATAAATTAAAATCCCCAAAAACAACCAAGCAAGGTCATTAGAATTGGAAATGCTTTTAAGATCATACCACAACTCTTTTCGCAAAGACCGTTGATTGAAGGAGTAAATGATAGTTGCAAGAAATTTGTCCCCTTTCCTGTTACACACTTCCAAGTAGTGGACCATCTCTCTTGTGACCATATACACTTGAATATCCATCCACTTCGCGGTCTTTCTAGAAAATCCAGTTGTGGAAATTTTGGGCTTCATTCACGTTGCTAACTCGATTCCACCCATACAAAAACGAATCATAGATAGCACAAAAATTTTCAAGCCTGATCCTGGTCTACAAAATGCCAAATGGAAGACCTTATTCGATTCACTAAACCTACTAGTTACCAAATGCTTAGAGGCAATCGAGCAACCTCTAATGTTCTAGGTTCCGAAGGAGAGACTATACGTGAGAAGGGTTAGGTGATGGCTCTCCGACACGGGAGAACCACCTTGGAGGAAAACAACCAAACTACCTTCGAACTTATCAGACTCGGCTAGCGACAAGTCATTAGTGTTTGTCCCAGTTGCAGAGATCTTCTTTTGGGGCACCGAAGAGGAAGCTAGATCTTCTAATCCCTTCGGAGTAACTGGAGCAACTCTAGGCTAGTATGTGGCATTTGTCTTAGCCTTAGAGTAGAGCAAGGCTACTTCTAACCTCATTGCCGTAGATGCATTAGAGGCACCACATGTTTAAGGGGCATTGCATTGATCTTCTCTAAATAACTTGGAGTCTCAAGAGCTTCAATCGAAGGTTGATTGCATGGTGGTGCGACTTTAGCACTAGGCTTCCTAACAAAAAACGTCAAGGGGAGTTGGGGCTTGAGGCAGTTGCCTTCTTTGTGTCCAAACACACAGCCAAAGGACAATACAACTCGGGCTTCCACTCTAGTACAATCTTTTCTCCATCATGACTCCCTTTGGGTCCCTAATATGGATACTTTCCTTGTGATCTTTCTTGGCATCAACATCTACAAGGATTTGGGCATAGGAGATGCAATCGAGGTTGGAGGTAATCTTGTATGTGGATATAGACGTTCCAAAGCACATTCCAATATTATTGAGGGTGTTTGTAAACCAAAATATAAGGTCAATATTGGGCAAGACGACCAAAAGTGGAATCGTCTTGAGGCAATTCGGGTTAAGCTCCAATCCTAGCTCTCATTTGTTTAGAAGAAGTGGGCGATGGCCTCTTAACATCTAGGGACTATCTTCTAGGATGGCAAACATATCCTTAACAGAATAGAACCTAAAGAAGGACCATAGTAGAAGATAAACCGTACCATAGTAGAGAGGGACCTTTAGGCTTGGGGCAATGCCAACAAGGGAGGTGCTCCAATGTTCACACAGCTTGAAGATTTCAGCTTCATCAATCTAGACAAAGTCTTCATTGATGCCTTCAATTAAGTTGAGCTTATTCCTATTGGCTAAAAGGCGGTTTCCCGTCGCCGCATCCTTAAACGATTTGGTCGGAGGCGTCTCTTTAGGTGGAGTCGACAACGTGCCAACTTATGTTCCAATCGGGGGTGGCTGTGCCAGAGCAGAGCAGATACCAAAGTGGCCCGTCGGCGGTGCAGCCGAAGTTGGAAGAACGCGGATGAGAACTTCATGCTCGTTGTCCCCATGTGCTTTGTTTCCACCCACTAGGCAAATCGGCAAAGGACATAAGGTTGGGTCGATTAGTGTATGACCGTGCGCGGTGGCAGGAGCCTTAGAGTTTTGAAGGACCATCGATTGGCCCGACGGTAGCTGCCAACACACTGAGCTCGATTTGGAAGCTTTGGCCTTCCTGGCCATGAAGAGTAAAAAAAGACATAGCGGAGATGAAAGGTGCCAAGAGGGATTAAGTCGTGGGGGGGGTGTAGGGACACCGATATCCGCCTAAGACTGGTGGGGAAGAATCGCCAAAAACCCTAACATTTGGGGGAAATAGAGAGTGGTTCTGTTGCTCTTCTTCTACATAGTGATGCGTTTGCTACTATGACTGCCGCCGAGGAAGAGGATTGATATTCATATTTTTGGTCTAGTTTTTAGTATATTTCTTAGTTTGTTTAGTTTAGTTTTAGTAGTTTTTAGCGTTAGTTTTGTGTGTTTTTGGATAAGTTTGCATATTTTGTGAAAAGTATGGAAGCTACTCTGTTTTGTGTCTTTTTTAGGTTTTGAGCAGAAAAGAGCGCTTTTTGAGTTAAACTAGAGTATTGTGGTGGAGGGTGGAAGAACTAAAGTGAAAGAGGAAGATGGCATGGAAGAATGAGTCGAAGTCCAAAGTTTTAAGTCAAGAAAGTCGAAGAAAGCCAAATCCCAGGCTCGTTAAGGAACCTGTGAAGGGTCGTTAACGAGGCTTAAAGATAGGATTTTCAAATGGATTTTGTGATTCCTACCGTCCCTTTGCGGAGGTTGTTAACATTGGCTCCGTGTTGGTAGGGTTTTAACCGACTTTTGGGTAGTTCTATCTTATATCTTATATCTTGTTATCTTTTTAAGGTTGGTTTTTATCTTTTAGGCTTTTTAATAAGATAGATTTTTAGATAGAATAGTTTCTCTATAAATACAATTGTTCCCTCTTTGGTTTGGAAGGATCGATCAATCAATCATTCAAGGAGACGAGAGAAGATAACGAGCTGGTTCATTCGAGAGAAGGGCTAGGGTCGTTAGTCGGAATTCTTCGGGTTTTGTTCAGTATTTTCGGTTTCTTCTGGATATTGTAAGACGATATTTCTCTTATTAATTTTAAGTAAGTTTGTTTTGTTTTCAATGTTTTCTCTTATTGAAGTTGTTTGATTCGTTACTATGAGTAGTGAGTAGTTCTCCTATCTAGGATCGGGGTTAAACCCGACAAAGTTATTCATGATTTGACAAGTGAGTTGATGTTTTGAATGCCTTTTATCTATTTATAGATTGCTTGTTGTGTTTATGCTTAGATGGTAGTCGAGGTAATTTGAGTTCTCAACTTGATCGAAAGAGAAAGTTGTTAACTTGAAGGTTGATATTGTTCGATTACGAAAGTTTCGAGCTTTGGATCCAAAATGAGTGATTGAGTAAATTGATTTATGAGAATTGATTGATTTGCTTGCTAACCAGCAAAAGTTGATGAATTTAGTTGTTTAAAGGCATGATCTTTATCTTCTTATGAGTTTATATGCATAGCTATGTTATGGTGACCCTTGTCCCAGGTCTTTTATTTTATAAGGTTTATCATTCGTAATATTCGTTATTGAGTTTCTAATCCCTCGGTACCAAACCTTTGTTTAGGTCGTTAGTATGTTTGTATTTTACCCATGTTCGTTAACGACCCTGACAAAGTCGTTAACGAGGTTGGTCGTGTGTGTCTTTGCCTGTTTTGCTTGTTTTTTCCCTATTTTTAGTAGTTGATAGACAAACAACTGTGCTTCCCGTGGAACGATCCTGACTCTGCTATACTCAGCGGGGTTTTGAGTATAAATTTATTTGTTGTCAAATTAACTATACCCTATCAACAAATTGGCGCCGTTGTCGGGGAAGCAACAGTGTTTATTTGTTTATCTGTGTGTTTGGGAATAGCCCGACCCTGTTTTTGTTTTTAATTTTGTTTTCTTTGTCTGTTTTCTCAGCGTATGCCAGCTGGACGACGCAGGCTCGAATTTGACAACACCGGTTACTATTCATAGCCTAAACGTTCCCTGCACCGTAGACTCAGAGAAAACCGAGCCATGGCCGCACCTGAAGAATTGGATCGACAAATGAAAGTCCTCCAGAAGCGGATGGAGGAGCTACAAGCTGATAGAGATGCCGCTGTTGCTGAGGCTGAATGTCAACGAGTCAACAGTGATCGTTTACAAGAAGAGTTGAATGCCTATCCGAGGAATGCCAAGCAATATATGCATCCAAAAATAAGGGTGCCGGAGTCTGCAATTGTGCTTCCAAAGATAGAGAAGACTTTTGAGATTAAGTCTCAATTTATATCCTTGATTAAAAGGGCTCAGTTTGAAGGGAAACCTACTGAGTGCCCTATGGAACATATTAGAAATTTCCTTGATTTATGTGACACCATAGCTGTTGAGGGTGTCTCACTTGAATATGTTCTGTTAAAAGCTTTTAGGTGATCTCTTACTGGAAAGGCCCTGAGCTGGTTGGAGAGCTTGCCTCCTAAGTCTATCAGGACTTGGAAGGCTTTGTATGATCAATTTCTTACAAATTTTTTCCCTCCTGCCAAGACAACGGAGTTGAGAAAACGCATCACCTCCTATCACCAGCTGCCTAACGAGAGCTTTGTAGAGACATGTGAAAGATTTAAGGAAATGCTTAGACAGTACCCTACTCATGGGAAACCTTTATATGTTCTCTAAGAAATCTTTTTCCCGGGTATTTATGCAGAGATGAAGAATCGCATCAACACGCATACAATGTGCGGTTTTATAGAGATGGATCCCATAGCTGCATGGGAATTGATGGACAAGCTGTCCAACTATGATGCCATGTATGGTACCCAACAATCATCCCAGCCCTAGAGACGTCTCTACGTTCCTAACAAGGAGGATGTTGATCCCGACATCAAAAGTCAATTTCTGAGGGACGAGGTCAACCGTATGAAGAAGCAGGTAAGTTTTCTGAAATCCTCTCAATCTTGTCAAGAATGTGGCTCTTCTGCCCAGAGTACTTCTGCTCGCACTAACATAGAGCAGGTAAGAGCCGTCGAGACATATGCTGAAGTGATATATATGAGAGGCCCATACAGGAATCAACCTAGTAATTGTGACAGGTCAAACAATTATCCAACGTGGGGGAATCAAAATCCGAATTCCAACTACACAACACCTCCACCGGATAGAAGACCTGCGCCATATCGACCTCCATGCTATCAAGAGCCACTATCATGGGTACAAGGGCTACAAGAAGGCATTAACGGAGTTCAAGCCAACCTAAATTGCCAATTAAAAAGATGGGGAGAGTTCGATGTGTGGAAGAAGAATGTCAACTCCCAACTAGGGAACCTTGCTGCACAAATTCCAAGGCCACAAGGGCAACTCCCAGGCCGTCCTGAGGAGAACCCTAGAGGACAAATAGCAGCAGTGCACTTTAGGAGCTGAAAGACACTACCGGAGCGTGTACAAGTGAAAGAGACGAGCCCCACAACTGATGAGGAAGCCACGGCTCAGCTCGGTAACGAGCCAATGAGAGTCGTTACCGAACCTCAAAATGTTGGTGACAATGCTCCCAGGTTCGTTAACGACCCCAGTCCAGGTAAGTTTCCTATTCCGAGCTCCTATCTCAATCCCAGGCTCGTTAACGACCCTTCCAGGGTCGTTAATGATCCTCCGAGAATGGTGAAATCTCTTCCTTTTCCTACTAAGAAATCAAAAGACTCTACAGAGAGTAAGTTCAAGCGTTTCAAAAGATTCTCCAGGGCATAAATATTTCTATTCCATTCGCTCAGGCAATAAGCGAAATGCCAGGCTTACACAAAATTCTTGAAAGATATTCTTAGCAGGAACGATCTATTACAGAGCTGCAAGATGAGGTCTGATCCATTGCTCTACCATAGAAATTAGGCGACCCAGGGTGATTTGCCATAACAATTGGCATATGCGACCACAAATTTAAGGCTCTATGTGATTTGGGAGCCAGCGCCACTTTACTCCTTTTATCAATCTGGTCAAAAGCAAATATGGGACCATTTGAGCCGATCAATATGAGGTATACATGGTAGATGGCTCATGCATAAAGCCAAAAGGGGTTGTAGAAGACTTTCCGGTTCAAGTGGGCAAATTCTTTGTTCCTAATGATTTCATAGTCATGGCAATACCCGAAGACCTTGTGGTTCCTTTTATCTTAGGGATACCATTCCTCGCCACAATCGGCGCCATAATTGACGTTAGGAAGGGACTCCTATCTTTCGAAATTGGAGATGAGGCGACGGGATTTTGGTTCAACCCGACAATGAAGAAGACAGATAGAGCCGAAGTCAAGATGCTCTACACCCACAATGAATTTATCGAATGTGGGGACCTCGTTGGAAGATTAATATTGAATGATGGATTGTCCGGTCAAAGATGGGCCTAGATAGCCCCTACAGTTTCGGTAACGAGTTCCCCAACCACGATACCGATTTTCGTGGCAGAAGAAACAAGCTCGCTAACGACCCCACCAGCATTGTTAACGACCTTGGTCGAGGACAATGAAATCTCAGCATTTGAATACCTTGAAGAGGTGTTGAAGACGGAGCCAGAAGAACCAATTCTCATTCCAGCCGAGCCTTCTCCAACACTAAAACCTCTTCCGGATTCTCTCAGGTATGAATTTCTTGGTCCTAATTCTACTTTCCATGTCATCATCAATGCTAAATTAAAAGACGAGGAAGTAGAAAAGCTGCTTAATGTGCTTAGGTTGCATAGAAAAGCCATAGGTTACTCCCTAGATGATATAACTGGCATATCCCCTTCACTTTGCATGCATAGGATATACATGGAGGATAATTCTAAACCCATTATAGAGCATCAACGTAGGTTCAATCCTAATATGAAAGAAGTGGTCAAAAAGGAAATCATTAAATTACTTGATGCTGGGATCATATTTCCTATATCAGACAGGCAATGGGTTAGTCCGGTCCATGAAGTTCCAAAAAAAGGGGGAATGACCATAATAGAAAATGAAAAGGGAGAGCTAATCCCCACTAGGACCACCACTAGTTGCAGGATGTGCATTGATTATAGGAAGCTTAACAGTGCCACTAGAAAAAATCATTTTTCGCTTCCTTTCATACATCAGGTGTTAGAATTCTTAGCCTAGCATGATTATTTCTGTTATTTAGATGGCTATAGCGGTTTTTGGCAGATTCCCATTCATCTTGATGATTAGGAGAGGACTACCTTTACATGTCCCTATGGGACTTTTGCTTTTAAAAGAATGCCATTTGGGCTTTGCAATGTCCCCGCCACCTTTCAACGGTGTATGATGGGAGTTTTTTCTGATATGATAAACGATATTTTAGAGGTCTTTATGGATGATTTCTCTGTTTATGGTTCTTCCTTTGATACTTGTCTTGCTAACCTTGCATGTGTTCTTAAAAGATGTGAAGAAACCAATCTTGTGCTAAATTGGGAAAAATGCCATTTTATGGTCCAAGAGGGGATAGTATTAGGACATCTTGTCTCTAAAAGAGGGATAGAAGTAGATAAAGCAAAAATTGAGCTTATTGAAAAATTACCTCCTCCATCTTCTGTAAAAGACTTTAGGAGTTTTCTAGGGCATGCTGGCTTTTATAGACGCTTCATCAAAGATTTTTCTCAGATAGCTAAATCTCTGACTAACCTACTAATGAAATATGTAGTGTTTGAGATGTCTCCAGAATGTCTTGAAGCAATTTACAGGTTAAGAGCAGCCCTCGTCTCCGCCCCTATTATGCAGTCCCCAGATTGGACTTTACCATTTGAGATTATGTGTGACGACAGTGACTATGTTGTTGGCGTAGTATTGGGACAAAGGAAGGATATGAAGCTCCACGCCATCTACTACGCAAGTAAGACACTTGACGAGGCGCAAAGTAAGTATACCACAATGGAGAAGGAATTCTCGCTGTGGTATTTACCTTTGAAAAATTCCGTTCCTATCTTGTTGGTTCAAAAGTGATTGTTTATACTAACCATGAGGCCATTAGATATTTAATGGCCAAAAAGGACGCAAAGCCTAGGCTGCTTTGTTGGATGCTCTTATTGCAGGAATTTGATCATGAAATCAGAGACAAAAAAGGAGCAGAAAACTTGGTAGCAGATCACTTATCACGGCTGCCGGTTGAGCATATCACCGAATCCAACAATGAAGTACCAATCAACGACTCCAGACCACACGAACACCTCATGCTGAACGAGGTTGAACTCGACAAGGCCCTCGTTACCGACCCCTTCAGGGTCGTTAACGAACCACCGAGGCTGGAAGGCATAGATCACGATGGCGAAGAATCAAAGTGCATCGACACAACAATCGGGAAGCTCGTTACCAGGCCACGTGAGTTCGTTACCGAGGGTACCACATCAACTCCACGTTCGTTAATGACCCAAACATATTCAGTAACGACCTAGTCAGGTAAGTTTTCTCTACCAGAACTCATTCAATTCAATTATATTCCTTCCTCACTTCTTGCTTCTACTTCTTTCACATCAATTCATGCTATTAGAGGGTCAAAATCCCCTTGGTTTGCGGATTTTGCTAACTATCTTGTAGGAGGCATAATCCCCGAGGGACTAACCCCACAAAAGAAAAAGAAGTTCTTTCACGATGTAAAACAGTACTATTGGGATGATCCTTACTTGTTCAAACAAGGGAGTGATCACCTCTTTAGACACTGTGTCCCAGAAGAGGAGATAGAGAATGTGATCCGTCAATGCCACACTTTTCCTACCGGAGGCCATGCAAAAGGATTCAAGACTGATGTCCGCTTTTTAGGTAGGTTTTTAGTGTCTAGATAGATTAGATTTAGTTGGTTTTCATACTTGAGTCTTCTGTCTTTGAGTCTTTTTGCTTTAGTTTTCGTATTTCCTTGAGATTCGGAAGCTACGCACTTTTTATGTCTTTTTGTAGGAGTTTTGGAGCTTGGAAGAAGAGTTTGGAGCACTTTTGAAGAAAGGAGCAAAGCGGGTGAAGATAGCACTCAAACACTTAAGGAAAAGCTCAAGATTGAAGATTAAGTGCTCAAGTAAAGTCATCAAAGATCAAGTTTGAGCTTGTAAAGAGATAGAGAATTTCGTTACAAGAACATAGGAAAAAGAATCGAGTCAAACGGGGTTGTAACGAATTTTCTACGCAAGTTTTACTCAAGCACGACCCAACCAAAGAACAAGCTCTCAGGCACGACCCTATAAGGGTCGTGCACGACCCCATCACGCTCAACTCGACCCATCTAAATTACAAAGCTTCAGGACCGACCCTTGGAGGGTCGTGCACGACCCACTTTGGGTCGTGCATGGCGCCGACTCTCCCTTATTCCGAGATCTTTTGTGATATATTCGACCTTTTTATTTTAGGAAGGTGTATTATCTTGTTTCCTAGGTTAATTAGGACTCCTATTCTTCTATAAAAGGAGGCTAAACTCTTTGTTTTAGGGGGGGGGGGGATTTTTAGTAGAACTTAGTGTGTTTTTTTGGGAGAAGACTTGGAAGACAAGTAGCAGAAAATTGTAAGACTTCTTTTTAGTTTAATTGAATTTTTGGTTTTATGATATGATGATGTCTTCTTCTTTCTTCTCAATGAGTGAGTAGTCTTCTTAGATTCTAGGGTTGGGTGGAAATCCAACGCGATCATGCATGTCTAAACTTGAATTCATGACTTGAATGCTTGAAGATCATATCTATCTATCTTGTGCTTAAAATCCTTTGCAAAAGTTGAGGCAATATCTTACAATTAACCTAAAAGCGAAAGTGTAAAGTTGATTGCTTGATTGGATCTAATAGGATTATTTGCGAAAGTTGATATTCCTAGGTTGAAGGATAGATAGAAAGTTGTTTAATTTGTGACAGTTGATTGAATAACTTGAATTGTTTGCGACAATTGACTTTCCTATGATCTAGATTGCATAATAGTTGTGAATTTTCATTGAAAGCATATGTGGTTGTTGTTGTGGTAGCCCTAGCCCTAGGATTTCTTTTTATATTTGATTAAGTCTAGTTAATTTGCGTCGATCTCGACCCACCTAGAGTCGTGCTCGAGCCCTTGTCTGTTTGTGCCCCTTCGTGTTTATTTTGCTTTTCTTAGTTTATCAACTAATCTTTGGCCCTATTCTCATTTCCGTGGACGAACCTGACTCCGCTATACTCAGCGGGGTCTTGAATATAAATTTGTTTGTTCAAGAAACCCTTCAACTAATTGGCGCCATTGCGGGGGAGTAAGCAATAGTGCCTAGTTTAGTTGATATTTGGGGTTTGGGACTAGCCCTTACCCTTTTGTTTTTATTTAATTTTGTTTTCTTTGTTTTTGTTCGCAGTATATGCCATCTCGTTCTTCCCGGAGAACTCTTGAGATTGACTACTACAACGAACTTGAGAGGTCCTTCCATAGACGTTTGAGAGAACAACTAGCAATGGGCGACACTGAGACTCTTGTTCAACAAATGGAGGAACTCCGCACTCAGATGCAACGCTTGCAAGCGGACTGAGATACTCAGGCCGCCAATGTGCAGCAATTCCAAGAGCAACTGAACGCTATCCCAAGGAATGCCAAGCAATACATGCACCCAGAATTGAGGGTGCCCGAATCAGCGATAGTGCGAAGATCGACCGCAGTTTTGAGATTAAATCTCACTACATACCCTTAATAAAGCGTTCTCAATTTGAGGGGAAACCTACTGAATGCCCAATGGAGCATATTAAGAACTTTACTGATTTATGTGACACTATTGTTGTTGACCGTGTCTCATTTGAATATGTTCTCTTGAAGGCATTTAAGTGGTCTCTTGCAGGAAAAGCTTTGAATTAGTTGGAGAGTTTGCCACCAAGGTCAATTACAACGTGGAAGGCTTTGCATGATTTATTCATGACCAAGTTCTTTCCACCGGCAAAAACAACGGAGCTTAGGAAGCGCATTACCTCCTACCATCAACTTCCAAACGAGACGCTTGTGGAGACATGGGAACGATTTCAAGAGCTTCTACGCCAATGCCTGGGCAACCTCCCTATGTTCTCCAAGAGATCTTCTTTCGAGGCATTATTGCGGCTACCAAGGATCGCATTAACCTTCACACTAATTGTGGGTTCATTGATATGACTCCAGATGAGGCATGGGCGCTATTGAACAAGCTAACCAACTATGATGCCATGTATGGAACCCAACAATCTAAGCCCACTGAGAGGAGGTTATATGAACCACAATCCGAGGTGGTTGATCGGGATGTGAAAGTCCAATTCATGCAATATGAAATCAATCGTCTGAAAAAGCAAGTAAGTTACGTTAATTCTTCTTCATCTTGTCAAGAATGCGGGTCTTCCGCCCATACTACTTCCAATTGCACTAACTTGCAGCAAGTGAGAGCCGTTGAGGCCTATGAGGCCAACTAAATGAGAGGTTCCTATAGGAACCAAAACAATTATGCAGGGAGGAACAATGCTCAACCATTTCGGGGATATTCCAATTATGACCAATTCAAGCAACCCCAACAAGAGCAACGTCCCCCTCCCTACCGTCCTCCGGGTTATCAAGAGCCACCATCATGGGTGCAAGGGCTGCAAGAAGGAATCAATGGCGTCCGAACCGAGATCAACGGAGTCCAGAATGGGATCAACGAAGTCCGAGCTGAGGTCAATGGAATACGAGTTGAGGTCAATGGAGTACGAGCCGAGCTTACTACGCAAATGAATGATGTTCATACAAGGTTGGGAGAATTTGACTCATGGAGGAGGAACGTAGACTCCCAACTTGGACTACTAGCTACTCAAATCCCGAGACCTCACAGACAACTTCTGGGCCGTCCCGAAGAGAATCCTAGAGGCCAAGCAAGCAATGGTGAAGTCCGAGCCATGCACCTAAGGAGTGGCAAGGCGTTGCCCGAGCCAACCGAGCATAAGGAGAAGGAGCAAGCCTCAGGACCGACCCCTTCAGGGTCGAGCACGACCCCGATAGAGGTTGGACCTCTCAGGTCCGACCCTGTCACATTTCCCTTAGGGTAGCGCACAACCCCCTTAGGGTCGCGCACGACCCCCTTAGGGTCGTTCCTCAAGGTGATAATAATGAGGAAGTAGAGTTGATCGACCCTTGAAGGGTCGAGCTTGACCACCCTTCGCCACGTAAGTCTTCTAACCCTTCTCGTTCCATTCAATATCCATCTAAAGTACTTCCTTTCCCTTCTAAGAAACCTAAAGCCTCAACGGAAGGTAAATTCAAGCGCTTTGTTAAGTTGCTTCAAGGCTTAAATCTTTCCATTCCTTTCGCTGAGGCTTTGAATGAAATGCCTGCCTATACTAAATTCTTGAAGGAGATCTTATCTAGAAAGCGATCCATGTCGGAATTAACAAATGAAGTAAGATCGTTGGAGCTTCCCGAGAAGCTAGGCGACCCAGGTAAGTTCGCTATTACAATTGGTATTGGAGCTTACCGTTTCAAAGCTTTGTGTGATCTAGGTGCTAGTACGAGTTTGCTTCCACTTTCAATTTGGTCCAAGACCAACATGGGGCCTTTAGTATCGGTGAACATGAGGCTATACATGGCGGATGGGTCGTGTGTCAAGCCAACGAGAATAGTGGATGATTTCCCGGTTCAAGTTGGGAAGTTCTTTGTGCCCAATGATTTCATAGTGATGGAGATGCCTGAAGATCCCGTGGTGCCCATTATTCTCGGACGACCATTCTTAGCCACAGCGCGAGCCATCATTGATGTCAAGAACGGTCTTCTCACCTTTAATATTGGAGAAGAAGTAGTTGAGTTTCGATTCAATCCAACCTTGAAGGAGTCAAATCAGGAGGAGATTAAGATGCTATACACGCGCCCCGACTACATTGAGTGCAACAACCCAATGGAGAAATTATTGAATTGGGATCCTCTACCACACGATCTTAGGGTCTCAAGACCGACCCTCCAAGGGTCGTGCACGACCCTTCTGGACGAAGGTGAGGATCAATGCCTTGTCTTGGAGGCACTCAAAGTGGAGCTTGAGAGGAAGTTAGCTTGCCCGAACCCACTCTTGAGCTTAAGGAGCTCCCCGACTCCCTGAGGTACACTTTTCTTGGTCCTAATTCTACTCTTCCCGTTATTATTAATGCTAACTTGAGTATGGAAGAAGAGAATAAATTGCTTGATGTGCTTAGGACCCATAGGAAAGCCATAGGGTATTCATTAGAGGAACTTAGTGGTATTTCACCCTCTTTGTGCATGCATAGAATTCCCATTCACCCAGATGATCACTTTCCACTTTCCTTCATTGACCAAGTCCTAGAACGCTTAGCCCAACACGATTACTTTTGCTATTTGGATGGCTATAGTGGTTTCTGGCAGATTCCCATTCACCCAGATGATCTGGAGAAGACGACTTTTACTTGTCCATATGGGACGTTTGCCTATAGGAGGATGCCTTTTGGGTTATGCAACGCCCTGGCCACCTTTCAACGATGAATGATGGCCATCTTCTCCGACATGATTGAAGAAATAGTGGAGGTATTTATGGATGATTTCTGAAATTATGGTTCTACTTTTGATTCATGTCTTGCTAATCTCTCTAGAGTCCTTAAGAGATGTGAGGAGACTAACCTTGTGCTTAATTGGGAAAAGTGTCATTTCATGGTTAGAGAGGGTATTGTCTTAGGACATCTAGTGTCTAAACGCGGGATAGAGGTGGAGAAGGCAAAAATTGAGCTTATTGAGAAATTGTCCCCTCCATCCTCCGTTAAAGACGTTAGGAGCTTTTTGGGCCATGCAAGTTTTTATAGACGCTTTATTCAGGACTTTTCTAAAATTGCTAAACCATTGACTAACCTACTAATGAAAGATGTAGTGTTTATCATGCCTCCAGAATGTCTTGAAGCGTTTTATAGGTTAAGGAAAGCCCTTGTGACGGCCCCCATTATGCAATCACCGGATTGGTCACTTCCCTTTGAGATCATGTGTGATGCTAGTGACTATTACATAGGAGTGGTTCTTGGGCAGCGGAAGGACAAGAAGCTTCATGCCATATACTATGCAAGTAAGACGCTCGATGAAGCCCAAAGTAAGTACACTACGACCGAGAAAGAGTTTCTCACCGTGGTGTTTGCTTTTGAAAATTTTCGCTCTTACTTATAAGTTCTAAGGTGATTGTTTATACTGACCATGCAGCGGTTAGATTTTTAATGGCGAAAAAAGACGCCAAGCCTAGGTTGCTTCGTTGGATGCTCTTATTGCACAAATTTGATCATGAAATACGAGACAAGAAGGGAGCGGAGAACTTAGTGGCGGATCACCTATCAAGACTACCCCTTGAGCATTATCAGGAGTCCGGCGGATCAATTCCCATCAATGATACACGCCCCGATGAGACTCTTTTGCAAAGCAACAATAAGCCCCACAGAGACAAGGCTAATGAAGAAGTCGAGGCCTCAAAACCGACCCTGCCAGGGTCGTGCACGACCCCAACACAAGTTGGACCTCTCAGGACCGACCCTGCAATGACCATCACAGGGTCGTGCACGACCCCTTAGGGTCGAGCACGACCCCTGCCCTCGAGCCATTCTTAGAGCACGACCCAGTTGGCTCGTGCACGACCCTCTCCCTAGGTCGAGCAGGTAAGTCTTTTTCGCCCTTTTTGGTTCTTTCGAGTCCTAATGATCTACCATCTTTTTCTTCTCTCCCTACTTCTATTCTTGCTATACGTGGGTCAAAGACCCCTTGGTTTGCGGATTTTGCTAACTATATTGTAGGAGGCGAGATTCCGACGGGTTTAACCCCTCAAGCCAAGAAGAAATTCCCCCTCGACGTCAAGCACTACTATTGGGATGATCCCTACTTGTTCAAGCAAGGAAGTGATCACATATTTCGACGTTGTATTCCGGATGATGAGATTGAAAGCCTCATTCGCCATTGCCACACTCTACCAACATGAGGCCATGCTACGGGATTCAAGACCACGACGAAGATTCTTCAAAGTGGTTTGTATTGGCCAACGCTTTTCAAACATGTGCATGAGTTTGTGACAAGATGTGACGAGTGCCAACGATCCGGAAACATCACTTGGAGGAATGAGAACCCGCTCACCGGTATCTTGGAAGTAGAGCTTTTTGATGTGTTGGGGTTAGACTTTATGGGACCCTTCCCTTCATTGGGTCCTTATAAGTACATCCTTGTAGCGGTTGATTATGTCTCCAAGTGGGTGGAGGCCATTGCAAGAAAGACAAATAATGCTCGAGTGGTTGCGAAGTTCATGAAATTGAACATCTTTCCCCGTTTTGGAGTCCCCCGAGTTCTTATAAGTTATAAGTGATGGTGGCTCACAATTCATTGAGAGGAGCTTTGAATCTCTTTTGACCAAGTATGGGGTCTCTCACCGGGTGGCAACACCATATCATCCTCAAACAAGTGGTCAATTGGAGGTCTCACATCGTCAAATAAAGAGCATCTTGGAGAAGACGATATCCCGGTCAAGAAAAGATTGGTCTTCAAAGCTTGATGATGCACTTTGGGCATACCGCACCGCTTTCAAGACGCCACTCTGCACCACTCCTTTCAATTTGGTGTATGGCAAGTCATGCCACTTGCCCGTCGAGCTTGAACACAAAGCTTTATGGGCGCTTAAGGAGCTCAACATGGATATCGATGCGGCCGGAGCAAAACGCTTCATGGACTTGCAAGAATTGGAAGAATTGAGGCTCAAGGCCTATGAGAATGCCAAGATCTACAAGGAGAGAACCAAAAAGTGGCATGACAAGAAGCTTGTTCCAAAGCTCTTCAAAGCCGGTGACCAAGTACTCCTTTTCAACTCTAGGCTCCGACTCTTCCCCGGAAAGCTAAAGACAAGATGGAGTGGACCGTTCACGGTTCACCACATTTATCCACATGGGGTGGTTGACCTTATAGATGAGAACGAAGCGATTTTCAAAGTCAACAGGCACCGGTTGAAGAAGTACTATGCAACGGTGGAACCTAATCATGAAATCCGAGCCACATGGGCTCTCACCACCTCGGACTGAGCTCAGGTAAGTCGTCAAGCTAATGACGTTAAACAAGCTCTTTTGGGAGGCAACCCGGTTTTTAGATTAGTTTTATTATTATTATTATTATTATTTTATTTTATTTTTAGATTAGATTTTCTAACCTTCCTTAGAATAGGATAGAATACTATTGTTTGGAATAGAGTTTTGTGGTATTTTTGCAGGGTCCTAAGTTTCAAAAACAGGCTCAAAAAGATGAGAAAAGATGACTTTACATGCGGTGCAACTTTGGGTATTTGTTCCACCTCGTCTCCAAGCTTCCAAGAGTTCTTTATGAGTTTTCTTCTTCTTTTCTCTTTACTTTTTCATATCATTTTCATGCATGGCGACATTGCATGATTTAAGTATGGGGTGGGGGAAGAAGAAATCTCACATGTTGTACATAATTGAGTCTTGGTGTGTTGGTTTTGTTTTCTTGTTTGTTAGTCAGTCTTGTTAAGAAAAAAAAGAATTCGAGAAAAATCAAAAAAAATCAAAAAATGTCGAAAAATAAAAAAATATTTCTTTGTTTGTTTTAGGATAGAAGAATGCTCCATCTTAGATGTCCTATGATGAGATCTAATTTTGATGTTTATCATATAATTCCTTTGGCTTATTTGGATAGTATAGCCTAAGTCTTGAGAAATTGTTTTTGATTGTGAAAATTGAATTGTGATGAAATTGAGCATATGTGTCTTGAGTAAAAGTAATTTCAATTCCAACAAAAATTTTACCTAGTGAGGAATTTTGGCCTTATAGGGAGAACATCAAAAATCCCTCTTCTTTTTCTTGTGTGATTTGCTCTCTTTGTGCATTAATCTCTTGTCATTGATATGGTTATCTATTTCTTGAAGCCGCTATGAGATCATTCATGCATGTTAATTATGATTAAGAATTTATATTTCATAAGCCACTTTTTATCCTCTCTTTTACCTACCTTTACATTATCCTCTTTTTGATAGCCAAGTTGAGCCTTAAGCCTTTTATTCTTAGCTCCAAAAAATTATTCCCTAGCCAAGATAAGCTTGACCTATCAGGGGATTAGGACTTAGTGTTGGTTTGTGATAGTTTTGTTGAGTGAGATTGCTTGGTTCAAGTGTGGGGTAATTATGGGTTGGGAAAAGTTAAAAAAATCTTGCAATTTGTCATGTAAAAGGAGTTTGGTTCCCTGAATGCACTTACAAAAGAGTTGAAGAGAAAAAAAAGATATCGATATCGATCTCCCATGAAAAAAAAATGAAAATCAAAAGGGAGGAAAAGAAAAAAAAAGAAAGAGAAAAGCAAAGAGCTAAATAGTGAATAATGTGCATGAGCCAAATTTCCTTAGTATTTGTAAGCAAGATAAGTTGGGATTTAAAAGGGTTGAAAAGAAGTGAGTTTGAGCATAATGTTGAGAGAGTTTCGTATATGTTCTTTTATGAGAGTTTTGGTATTGTGTGAGTTTTTAGGAGTCTTTTGATTCCCAGATATTATTAGCACCACATGGCCAAATAATTTAAACGCCTATTTGTCATTACCAAGCCCCATTACAACCTGGCCGAATGGAGTCTTCTATGAAGATTTCATTGAGCCTAAGTTCTTATGATGATTGATATGTTTTGACTTCTCTAGGTAGAGAGATTGGTGATATATGTCTCAATGATAAAGTTGATGTTGCATAAAGATTGAGATGAGAGTTGATATTAATAGCCTAAACACATGAGAGTTGAGAGAAACACATTAATATCCTTTGTGAGGTTGGATTGTGATTGCCTATGCTTGAGACTTATACATATGTGATGACGTTAAAATTACTTGTCTACTTTTTCACTTGTGTTTAAAATGTTTTGACAAGGGCTATGCTTGAAGATTGTGTTATTGGTCTTGATTTTGCATGATTATTGTTTGAGGACAAGCAAGTCTAAGTATGGGGTATTTTGATGTCCGCTTTTTAGGCAGGTTTTTAGTGTCTAGATAGATTAGATTTAGTTGGTTTTCGTACTTGAGTCTTATGTCTTTGAGTCTTTTTGCTTTAGTTTTCGTATTTCCTTGAGATTCGAAAGCTACGCACTTTTTATGTCTTTTTGTAGGAGTTTTGGAGCTTGGAAGAAGAGTTTGGAGCACTTTTGAAGAAAGGAGCAAAGCCGGTGAAGATAGCACTCAAGCACTTAAGGAAAAGCTCAAGATTGAAGATTAAGTGCTCAAGTAAAGTCAACAAAGATCAAGTTTGAGATGGTAAAGAGATGTAACGAATCTTTCCTCAAGATTGAAGAATTTCGTTACAAGAACATAGGAAAAAGAATCGAGTCAAACAGAGTTGTAACGAATCTTCTACGCAAGTTTTACTCAAGCACGACCCAACCAAAGAACAAGCTCTCACGCACGACCCTATAAGGGTCGTGCACGACTTCATCAAGGTCTAGCTCGACCCATCTAAATTACAAAGCTTCAGGACCGACCCTTGGAGGGTCGTGCACGACCCACTTTGGGTCGTGCATGGCGCCGACTCTCCCTTGTTCCAAGATCTTTTGTGATATATTCTATCGTTTTATTTTATGAAGGTGTATTATCTTATTTCCTAGGTTAATTAGGACTCATTTTCTTCTATAAAAGGAGGCTAAACTCTTTGTTTTAGGGGGGGATTTTTAGTAGAACTTAGTGTGTTTTTTTGGGAGAAGACTTGGAAGACAAGTTGGAGAAAATTGTAAGAATTCTTTTTAGTTTAATTGAATTTTCGGTTTTATGATATGATGATGTCTTCTTCTTTCTTCTCAATGAGTGAGTAGTCTTCTTAGATTCTAGGGTTGGGTGAAAACCCAACGCGATCATGCATGTCTAAACTTGAATTCATGACTTGAATGCTTGAAGATCATATCTATCTATCTTGTGCTTAAAATCCTTTGCAAAAGTTGAGGCAATATCTTGCAATTAACCTAAAAGCCAAAGTGTAAAGTTGATTGCTTGATTGGATCTAATAGGATTATTTGCGAAAGTTGATATTCCTAGGTTGAAGGATAGATAGAAAGTTGTTTAATTTGTGACAGTTGATTGAATAACTTGAATTGTTTGCGACAATTGACTTTTCTATGATCTAGATTGCATGATAGTTGTGAATTCTCATTGAAAGCATGTGTGGTTGTTGTTGTGGTAGCCCTAGCTCTAGGATTGCTTTTTATATTTGATTAAGTCTAGTTAATTTGCGTCAATCTCGACCCACCTAGAGTCGTGCTCGAGCCCTTGTGTGTTTGTGCCCCTTCGTGTTTATTTTGCTTTTCTTAGTTTATCAACTAATTTTTGGCCCTATTCTCATTCCCGTGGACGAACCTGACTCCGCTATACTCAGCGGGGTCTTGAATATAAATTTATTTGTTCAAGAAACCCTTCAACAAAGACCACAGCGAAGATTCTTCAAAGTGGTCTCTACTGCCAACCATTTTTAAAGATGTATAGGCATATGTGACAGCATGTGATGAATACCAACACTCGGGTAACATCACTTGGAGACGTGAGAACCCGCTAACTGGGACACTAGAGGTCGAGTTATTCGACGTATTGGGCATAGACTTCATGGGAACATTTCCCACATCGGGCCCCTACAAGTATATCTCGGTTGCGGTTGATTACGTCTCCAAGTGGGTGGAGGCCGTTGCTACAAGGACCAATGATGCTAAAACCGTGGCCAAATTTATTAAGACAAATATTTTTCCCGGGTTTGGTGTCCCAAGGGTCCTCATTAGTAATGGTGGATCTCATTTCATTGAGCGGAGTGTTGAAGCCCTTTTTGCCAAGTATGGGGTATCACACCGGGTGGCAACACCATACCATCCCCAAACTACTGGCCAAGTTGAGGTTTCAAACCGGCAGATCATAAGTATATTAGAAAAGAAGGTGTCCCGCTCTAGTAAGGATTGGTCATCTAAATTGGATGACGCTCTATGGGCTTATAGGACGACATACAAGACGCCTCTACGCACCCCCCCTACAACCTAGTGTATGGCAAGGCATGCCATTTACCGGTCGTGATGGAGCATAAACCATTATGGGCTCTTAAGGAGCTCAACATGAACCTCGACGCAGCCGGAGCGAAATGATTCATGGACTTACAAGCACTAGAAGAGTTGAGGCTTAAGGCGTAAAAAAACGCCGAAATCTACAAAGAGCGCACCAAACGGTGGCATGATCAGAAATTGGTGCCCAAAACATATGAAGTTGGTGACAAAGTACTTCTCTTCAACTCTAGACTCCGCCTATTCCCAGGAAAGCTAAGGACAAGATGGAGCGGGCCATTTGTGGTTCACCACATCTATCCTCACGGGGAAGTAGAGTTGATCGATAACCAAAGCGCTATCTTCAAAGTTAACGACCACCGATTGAAAACATTTCATGAGCAACCCGACCCGGACGAAGAGATTGGAGTCACCATGGCTCTTATAACATCGGATAAGCAAAGGTAAGTACGTCGGGGTGACGACGTTAAAAATAGCGCTTACGGGAGGCAACCCGGTTTTAGTTTCAGTTTAGTTTAGTTTTTGCTTTCTTCTAGATCTTTTTCCAAGCTTTCTTTTGAGTTTTTCTGTACTTTCGAAGCTAGCAAGATAGAATTGTTTCTAGGCTAACCTGAAACAGGAGTTGGGCTCAAAAATCACTGGAAATAGGCTACATAAGCTCGTTAAAGACCCCACCCAGGGTCGTTAACGACCCAGTTTGGCGACCCGGAAAAGGAAACGGGCAAGTAAGTATTTTTGACCTAATCCTATATCTTTTACTTGTGCCGCCCTTTTACTCTCTTCCCCTACCTCTAGCCCTCTTCTATAAATCCCTTCTAAACTACCAAAATCCCACCCTCAAATCTCTCAATCTAAAGCTTAAAACTCTCAATCAATCCTACCGGTTTCCTCACCACCGATCGGAATTCGCACCACCACCCTAGCCTCGGAATCCCACCACGTTAACGAGACCCCCATTCTTAATCTCGTTACAGGCGAGAAATCAAGCTCGTTAACCACTCCCGATTTCAATCTTCTTCTTCAATTTATCGAACCAACGGTATGATTTCTATACCCTAACTCTCTCTTTGCAAGATTCATGGTCGATAGGGTAAAGGTTTCATATCTTGATCTTGTTTGAAGTGGTTGAATTGCATGTTTATTTCGCTCAATAATCATTGTGCTACTTCTATTGGTGTTCGATCATGATCTACGAAGGTTTGTTCTTGATCAATTTTGCATAAGAAATTTTGATTAGAAAAAGCATGAACTACCTTGTTCTTTGAATTGAGTTTGATCTTCACCATGTGTTTTTGGGCAAAATTTGACATGTTTCGGGTGGGTAATAGAGCAAGTATGGGGTGCATGCGCATGATTGTGTGCCTTATGTGGGATTGTGTTGGTTTCATGCTTGATTTATTGCGAAAATTACGGAGTTTTAGAACTCGGAAACCGCGGATGATTATTGCCCAAGCTCGTTAATGACCTGCCCAGGTTCGTTAACGACCCTGCTATTTGTTCGGTTCAAAACGCAAGTCCAGGCTTGTTAACGACACCAATTGGGTCGTTAACGAGGCACTTTGAGAGCAATTTCGAGGCCAAGTATGGGGTTTCTTTTCTATCGATGTGTATGTATCCTATCTTGGACAATTCATATTTTGCAAGACCATATGGCAAGTAGGAGTGGGCACGGCTGGTTAACCGGAGTTTCGGTTAACCGGACATCGGTTAACCGGAACTTCGGTTAGTAATTTTCGATAACCATAACCGTACCATTCGTTATCGGTCAACCGTTCACGGTTAACCGTGAAACTGAAGACGGTTTATCGGTTAACCGACTAAATTTATTTATTTATTTTAATTAAAAATTGAATTTTTAATACAAAAAAAATCCTTATTTTTTAATAAAATAAAATCAGATTTTTGAAATCCATCCACTAGTTGGCTTTTGTATTAGTTGGTTAGTGGTTACAATGTGTTTTTTTACCTCTATGTCAAATTGTTAAATTAACTTTGTTCCATACAGGTTAAGCCAGATTACAATTTCTCTTAATTATAGAAGTATATTTTTTTCATAGACATGAATGGATGGGGAAGATTTTGATTGATCATAATTTTGTTTTGTGTACGTGGTTAGCGCAGCCTCTTTCCAATATCATGGGACTTTCAATAGCCTTACACTTGTAATCTATATATAATTACCTTTTTAAATTAGGTAGTTTAATATTTATTAAAATACATTTATTTTTAACTAAAATTAATAAGATGTATAATTTCCTTTTTAAGAACATATAATATATACTATAAATATTATCGGTTCATCGATTAACCGCTTTTGAATATATTGATAACCGTATCTGAACCGTTGAACCGTTCAATGTATCGGTTGGTTAACCGTAACCAGTTAAAAAAAAATTCGGTTCGGTTAACCGTAAAAAGTGATCGGTTTGTCGGTTTTTCGGTTCGGTTTTTCAGTTACGGTTTTTTTTGCCCAGCCCTAATGGCAAGTACTAGCAGAGCTCCAACAAGGGCCCAAAAGAAGAAGAGGACTCAACGGTCCCCATCTCCCCCGTGCATGGACAATGTGATTTTGCGCACCCAAGCTCAAGCCGACCGCTTCGATGCCATATTAGAGAAGGACCACTACACTAGGTGGTTCTCAAGGTCGAGTGCTAAGGAAATGAGGATATATGAGGATATCAAGGAGGCCTTTGCAATTCTAGGAGTGCCTCAGTTGTTGAAGAAAGATGAGGTACCGCACTACCCGGCTCTTACTTCCGTGTTCTTGGCCACACTTGAGACGAGATTCCCAACCAAGACCTCGAAAGGACGGATACGATTCCGTTTGGGCAATGTCAATCAAGGACTACAAGGTTATATGGACTTGGAGCTATATTACCTGGGAAGTTGAACCTTCCGCTGCAACACTTTCTGGGGCAAGCATCATCAACCAAATTTTCGGATCATTCTCCGTGTCCTAGCTGCTACTTTTTGGCCCAAGGGAGAGTTGAATAGGCCAACAAGGACGGAAGTTGCATGCCTCCGAACCATACTCTTTGAGGATCCCGCCCCATTGATCTTGGGGTATGAGTGGCTAAAATATGTCGAGAAGCAAGGGGTCAAGTCCAAGGAGGTATGGTGCGGAAATTTGGTTAATCTCTTGGCGACCAACCTCGGATTCGATCTCTCCCTCTACACGTCGTCTCGTGCCCAATTGCTCAACAAGAACTACTGGTTTGCCTCCAACATTTTTACCCAGGTTGAGGGATGGTGTACGACCAGAGTACAAGGCCGAGATGTCATCCCCACCCAGGACAACGTACCAAATTGGTACGAGACATGGACGGGTCATGCATTCCCGTTAGAGCATAAACCGCAAGATGAGCCATCGTTGAGGCCGTGTATGACACAGTTTTCTAGAGAAGGAGAGGCAATTGATGAAGATGATGAAGAATCTGAGGCAGGAATAGAGGCAGCCACGAAAGAGCTCAACATCGAGGTTGATGACCTCGATACCGAGGTTTTGGGGAACACGGACAACTTCGTTAACGAGCCACCCAGGGTCGTTAACGACTACTTTGAGGCTACTACCGAGGCACAAAACTTTGGTAACGACCCCCCGTCGGCACCTGTCAAGCCTCATTCCTATGGTCTTATGCCCTACAATCCGGTAATTTTTCAAGACCACTTCCAGCCTCACAACCACTACCAATCACCTCCTCAACCCGCTTACACTAGATGGAGTGTCCAACTTCCATGGGCCGAAGATCTATCGTCTCAGATACAGCAGCTTCACCTACAACAGACACACATCCACCAAAGGATGGATAGGTGGGAGAGTGTTTATTCTGCTCGTATGGCGCTAGATGATGCGAGGCACCAACAGTGAGAGGCGGATGATGCAGAGCGCTGGAGGACGATGCACGATTTTATGGGGAACTTTGAGCACCGGTTCCCACCACAAAGGCGCTGATCCAGCTTTTGAGAGTTGCTTCTTTTCTGCTTTAAGAATGTTGTAAGTTTTTCTGTTTTTTTTCTTTTCTCTTTCTTTTGCTTTTCTATTCTTTTCTTCTGCTTATTTTTATTACAGTGGGGACACTGTAATTTTAAGTATGGGGTGCGAAAGGGTAGAAAAATTGAGTCTTGTTTCTTTTATGTGTCTTGTGTGTTTTAAGTAGTTCTTTGTTTTATTAAATCAAAAATCAAAAAAAATTGAAAAATTGAAAAAATTCCAAAAAGAGTTTTAGAATGGATAAATACTCTTTCTTTTGGTTCTATGATAGTAGTTGCTAGCATGATCATATAATTCCTTGCAAGCATGTCTTTGATAGTATAGCCTGATTCTTGATATGAAGTTGTTTTTATAGAGGAATAGCATTTGATGAAATTGAGCATGTATACTTTTTAGCATAAGTGATGGAATCCAACAAAAATTTACCTTGTGAGTTATTTTTGGTCTTATACGGAGAACATTAAAAATCCTTTTTCTTTTCTAATGTCATTTACTCTCTTTATGTATATTATCTCTTGGAATTGTGATGGTTATCTATTTCTTGAGGCCTATATAAGATTTATAGTTCATTACTTGTGAAAGTCATATGATAGAGAACTTATTTTTCATAAGCCCTAATAATCCCTATCCGCCCATACATTATCCTTCTATTGACAACCAATTTGAGCCTTAAGCCTTTTATTTTAGCTCCACAAAAAATTTTCCTAGCCGAGATAAGCTTGACCCTATATGGGGATTAGGACAGTTTGGAGAGGAGTGTTTTGTTGATTGAAAAAGTTGTAATTGGTACGAAAATTAAAGGTGTTTAGGGAAAGGGTAGATTGGAAGTCTTTTGTTTTGTTTTGTAAAAACAAAGATCTCTTGGTAAAGAAAGGATGCACAAAAGAATGTAGTTGTGGTTGAAGAAAAAATGAAGAAGAATGAGTGCACGATGAAGCTCGTTAACCACTTGAGAAAAAGAAAAAAAGGTTGAAAGTAAAAAATATAAAAAAAAAAGGGGAAAGAAGAAGAGAAGATGTGCATTTGTGTTTAAAAGATAGGCCAGAGATTCTTTTGAGTATGTTTTATGAGACTTTCTAGGATATATTGTGTGAGTGAAAGGAAAGTGCATAAAGAAGAGTGAGTTTGGTATGTTCTTTTTGAGAGTTTTGGTATTGTGTGTGTTTTTAGGAGTCTTTGATTCCCGGATATTATTAGCACCAGATAGCCAAAATATTTCCATGCCTATTTGTTTTTACCATGCCCCATTACAACCCGGCCGAATAGAAGCTTATATGAAGATTTTCATTGAGCCTAAGATCTCTTGATGATTTTTGCTTGTTTTGACAAATCTTAGGTTGAGAGTTTGGCAATATAAGTTCCAATTTCTATGAGTTTTTACATATAAGATGAGTTGAGAGATTGAATTTATAAGCCTAAACACTTGAGAGTTGACTGAAACACATATTACCCTTGTGAGGTTGGATTGTATTTGCTTATGTCTATTTAGTGTTTATATATGTGTGATGACGTTAATGGTCATTTGCTATTTTCTTCTATGTTTTTGATGTTGCTTTTAAGTTGATGGCTATTAGCTTGATGAGCATGATTGTTTGGTCTTGGTTGTGTTTAGTGATTGCTTAAGGACAAGCAAGTCTAAGTATGGGGTATTTTGACATTCATGTTTTTGTTCTAGTTTTTAGTATGTTTCTTAGTTTGTTTAGTTTAGTTTTAGTAGTTTTTAGCGTTAGTTTTGTGTGTTTTTTGATAAGATTGCATATTTTGTGAAAAGTATGGAAGCTACTCCGTTTTGTTTCTTTTTGAAGGTTTTAGCGGAAAAGAGCTCTTTTTGAGCTGAACTGGAGTATTGTGGTGGAGGGTGGAAGAACTAAAGTGATAGAGGAAGATGGAATGGAAGAATGAGTCGAAGTCCAAAGTTTTAACTCAAGAAAGTCGAAGAAAGACAAATCCCAAGCTCGTTAACGAACATGCGAAAGGTCGTTAACGATGCTTAAAGATAGGATTTTCGAATGGATTTTGTGATTTCTACCGACCCTGTGCGGAGGTCGTTAACATTGGCTCCATGTCGGTAGGGTTTTAACCGACTTTTGGGTAGTTCTATCTTATATCTTATATCTTGTTATCTTTTTAAGGTTGGTTTTTATCGTTTAGGCTTTTTAATAAGATAGATTTTTAGATAGAATAGTTTTTCTATAAATACACTTGTTCCCTCTTTGGTTTGGAAGGATCGATCAATCAATTATTCAAGGAGACGACAGAAGATAACGAACTGGTTCGTTCGAGAGAAGGGCTAGGGTCGTTAGTCGGAATTCGTTGGGTTTTGTTCTGTATTTTCGGTTTGTTTTGGATATTGTAAGACAATATTTCTCTTATTAATTTCAAGTAAGTTTGTTTTTTTTCCAGTGTTTTCTCTTATTGAAGTTGTTTGCTTCGTTACTATGAGTATTAAGTAGTTCTCCTATCTAGGATCTTGGTTGAAACCTAGCATAGTTTTGCATGATTTGACAAGTGAGTTGATGTTTTGAATGCCTTTTATCTATTTTTAGATTGCTTGTTGTGTTTATGCTTAGACGATAGTCGAGGTAATTTGAGTTCTCAACTTGATCAAAAGAGAATGTTGTTAACTTGATGGTTGATATTGTTCGATTACGAAAGTTTCGAGCTTTGGATCCAAAACGAGTGATTGAGTGAATTGATTTATGAGAATTGATTGATTTTCTTTCTAATCAGCGAAAGTTGATGAATTTATCTGTTTAAAGGCATGATCTTTATCTTCTTATGAGTTTATATGCATAGCTATATTGTGGTGACCCTTGTCCTAGGTCTGTTATTTTATAAGGTTTATCATTCGTAATATTCGTTATCGAGTTCCTTTGCCTCGGTACCGAACTTGTGTTTAGGTCATTAGTGTGTGTTCGTATTTTACCCAGGTTCGTTAACGACCCTGACAAAGTCGTTAACGAGGTTGATCGTGTGTGTCTTTGCTTGTTTTGCTTGTTTTTTTCCTATTTTTAGTAGTTGATAGACAAACAACCGTGCTTCCCGTGGAACCATCCTGACTCTGCTATACTCAGCGGAGTCTTGACTATAAATTTATTTGTTGTCAAGTTAAGTATACCCTATCAACAAGGAGGCCATGTCGGTTCGATCCAACGGAACCTTGACGCGTGCCCGCACCAAGGCCATAGGTCAGGCTACGGTTTCCATCATAAGATGAGCTAACCAATCTGTGAGTTCGGTTCCAGACCCGCCTTCGACTCTATTGATGACATCTTTGGTTCAAGACGCATTTTCGGTTCAATTGGAGGAGTCGGGAGTCGAGCCAATCAATTCCGAAGGAAACACCAACTATGCGATCAACCCCACGCCGAGCGCCCCCGCGCTCCAACCGTTGGTGCCCGAGCCTCGGCCGTAGAACACAACAAGTTCCGATAGCGGGATGCACGCTAGAAGCGTGACCGCACTCTGGCCGGCCGTGACCGCGCTTCGGCTGCATCGTGACGACGCCCTCGGGAGCGGGTTGGAGTCTGGAAGTGTGACCGCGCCCTGACAGACGGTCTTTCGGGTTTCGTCCGAGCATGTGCAAGGCCTTCCGAGGCTCGGGTCTCCGGGTTTCTATCTTAATTATATTATCGGGTTTCATGTGAGACAAATTACATTATTTGGTATTATTTTCAACTTCGTCATTTATTTAAATTAATGAGATGGGCTGGGCTTGCATGCTTGGACCCATCTTCATTAGGGTTTTAGGTTAGACCTAGTTTTCTATTTAAGTTGTCAGAGTCTCATACTTTCAGTTTTACGCTTGAATGAATTGAATTGCCCTTGTTGAATCGAGTTTCTCTTCCCTACGCCTAGATTCTTCTAAACCTTCTTCCAATCGCCCTACAATCCTTCTGTGATTTCGTTTGACGGAATCAATTCCACATTGAGACGCCGCTAGACCCTAGCGTCATACCACCAATTGATGAACCGCGCGCCCTTGCGTTCCGCTATCTCGCTTGGTTCCGCTTTGTTGTTCACTGGAGATCGTGACGGGATTCATAATACGAGACGTTGGTCCTTGTAGCGAGGCGAAACGCATCAAGTGGCATCAGAGCCATCGTCTTGTAAGTCTCCTGATTCGATCTTTGCACTTTCACCACCATAATTAAGCCATTAATTCAGCAAAAATCGATTTTTTTTTTAAAAGCCAAACCCTAATTAATTTTCTTGTCCTTTGAGTATAATTGTGGTGTAATTTGTTCATTGCTTTACTTTGCTTGATTGATTGCCCATCATTAGTAATTTTCATTACTTGATAGACTATCTTGCTTGTATTTTATTGCATTGAACTACAATTATCGTTGCATATTAATCGTTGTTTGTTGCGGGTCACCAAAAATGCAACATAAAAAAAAATTCGGCCCAAATTTACAAAAAAAATCAAACAAAAACTCAATTGTGGGTGGCATAGTCAAAATAAGGTAAGCCATTAAACCACATTTGTTTTGAAAAAAAAAGTGATTTGTGGGTGGCATAGCCAAAATAAGGTAAGCCATAAACCACACCTTGTTAGTAATTTTAATATTGTTAGTGCTTGCTTCATTCCTTGTTTGATTGGTGCTACTTGTTTGATATTACTAAATTGTGTGGGTGCATATCATGCCTTAAGTTTGCTTTGATTCAATAACACCATTGTTTTACTCGCGAACCTAAGCCGCCTCTTGCACAAAAGCCACCTGTGACCTTGTGTGAGTGCATCGCTCGGGTCAAGAGATAAGACTTTGCGTGTTTGTTTGCTTTGTTCGTTTTGTTCTTTGTTACTCTCCATGTCTTATAATGATGGTTCAGGTTCCCCTAAAGCAAGTGATGGCAATGATCCACTCAATCCCGCTGTTGTGGTTGAGCAAAGTACTACAGATGAAAAGATTGACCGCTTAACTTTAGTGGTTACCGAATTACTTGCTCAGTTGAAGGCTCAATCCTTTCCACAACAACCTATTATGCCTCAAACAACCTATTATGCCTACAACAACCCGACCGATCGTAAACATTGCTAGTTCCAACCAAGAACAAGTGTTGGCCACTCTTCCGGAACAACAACAACCGCCTCCCGGGGTTTTGACGCGCTCCTGCGCCAAGGCCGCGGGCATCACTATTGGCGCTCCCGAAGCTTCGTTGGATCCTGGTATGGGTACTCAACCTATTCCTCTTGATACTCAAGACCCTCGGCGCAAGGACAAAGGACCCGCCAAGCTTATCCAACCGTCAGTCCCCAAACAAGAGCTCGCTACGGCGTTTGCACTTGGCTAAGACACACGGGTGCTTCACAGCGACCCCAATGCTTATGATCTGTCTACGAGTATCTATGCCAAAGACCAATGTATGTTTTCTCAAATCCCTCTTCGTAACTCTTATGGTCAAAGAGATGATGGTTATTACGCCACCACCTCTCGTAGTGCCCAACCTCGCCAATAATTTGTTGACGATGCCCGAGCACGCTGGCTTCATGGCATGCGTGACCGACGCTTTCCAACACCGATAATTAATCATAATGCTATTTCTAGAAACAAAAGGCCTTATGAGAAGGAACCTAGTCACAATCGTTGACATGGTTAATCCTCATAATTTTCCAATGTAGGGTGATCCCCCCGAGTTGGATGCGTGCCCATCGGATTGGATTCCGCCAACTCCCACCCCTAATATTTGGTAATGCCCAAACGCGTCAAAACCGGTGTGCTTTTGATCATCCTACCGAGCGGTGCGCACAAGCTCTTCACTGGCAGCATGATCAAGGGCAAGATCATTATTAAGGGAAGGTGCCGTCCCGGTCTTGGTCCCCTATTGATCGTGGGCATGATGTTCGTGTTGCTAATGGCGACCGGGACACTCTCCGGTACCAACGACACAAAGTCAAGGTTAAAATAGAACCGTTTGAAGGGCATCATGACCCTGCGGTCTTTTTAGAATGGGTTATTGCAGCGGCGCATACTCTGCGCTATTGTAATATCCCCGCTTATGAGCATTTACAAGCGACTACCTTACATTTCCGTGGTTCAGCCCGGGTCCGGTGGCAACATTTTTTTGATGACCGTTTGCGTCGGGGTCTTACTACAGTGACTACTTGGGATCAGTTGGTCTACGTTATGAATTAAAAATACATTCCAACTGATTATCGTAACCAAATGCGTTTGAAAATCTCGCCAAGGATCCTTGTCCCTTGTCGAGTACTTCGAGAAATTGGAGGACATGTTTTTCAAGGCAAACATTAGTGTTGCTCCATCCATATTGCGTACTAAATTTATTAGGTTCCTGAATTTGTCTATAAAAGATCAGCTTTAGATCCTTCCTATTAAGGATATCAACACATTAGTGCACACGACCATGAAAATCCATCAACAACATGTGCGCAATAAGAGCTATGGTTCCGGAACGTCTTCGGGCAGGTATGTTTCTTCCAACCCTCGTCAATACGGTTTTAATACTAATGAAAAATCCAGTGCTGTTGTAGGACAGGGTTCTTCTACTCCTTTGGGCAAGTCCACGGCTTCTACACCGACCCGCACGACTCCCCAAAAGCCGGTGCAACCAGGCTGTGAACGAGCCCGTGATTTGGAATGCTACACTTGCGGTGGCTGTGGTCACTACCAAAAGGAGTGCCCCAACTACAAGAAAGTTATGTTTGTCCAAGCCTCAGCTGGTTACGAGTCTATGGATGAAGAAGAAATTTCAGCCGAGGCACCAATGGAGGAGGAGTGTTCGGCTCAAGCAAAGGAGTTGGATTGTGCTCCATCGTCGGCGAACATGGGGACTCGATTGAGGTTGGTTTCCCGAAAGGCGGTCGATCATCTTAAGTGTCATCATTGATTTCGGGTGTTGCACTAATTTGGTTAATGAAAAGGTGGTCGATCATCTTGGGCTGCCTACCACTCCACACCCAGCTACTTATGATCTTCAATGGCTTTCGTCAAGCTCAGGTACGCAAGTTACAAAACAATGTACCTTTTCCTTTTCAATTGGTCCTTACACAGATACTATTCTTTGTGATGTAGTTGCAATGAACGTCACACCTTTATTGTTGGGACGCCCATGGCAATTTGATAGACATGTCTTCACGATGGCTACTTGAACACTTATGTGTTTACGTACCATGGGAAGCACGTCAAGCTCTTACCTATGTCGCCGAGTGAGATTTTGCAGGATTAGGTTCAATGGGATCACCAAAAAGCGATTGAGGTTGAGGAAAAAGCTAGCAAAGCCAAGAGTGTACCCAAACAAAACCTCTTTGATGAGCAAGGCAACGGTACACATCCATCTAATTCGGACAAGGCGCGTCCAACGCAGCAGGCACAACAGCGGCCACGCCAACCGGCGTCGCCTGGCCCGCCCCTGCAAGGCTCGGTCGAGCGGCGACTCTTGTTGGCCCGGCCGTCGTCCCTTACAGCATCGTTGCAAGGCCGCGCCCCGTGCTTTCTTTTGGTGTCGATGTCCTTGACATCTTCTAGCAATGACACCCCGGCATTGCCAAATGAGTTAACTTCCTTACTAAGTAAAATTTAAAGATGTTTTTTCTGACAATTTGCTTGTTGGTTTGCCAACTATACGAGGTATTGAGCACCAAATCGATTTGGTGCCCGGTGCTTCGTTGCCTAATAGGGCTCCTTACAAGGCCAGTCCGGATAAGACTCGGGAACTTCAAAGCCAAGTTCAGGAGCTACTTGAGAGATGCTATGTTAGAGAGTCGATGAGTCCTTGTGGTGTGCCAGTCATCCTTGTTCCCAAAAGGATGGCTTTTGGCGCATGTGCATGGATTGCCGGGCCATCAATCAGATTACCGTCAAATACCGGCATCCTATTCCATGACTCGATGACATGTTAGATGAGCTCCATGGCGCCTCCATCTTCTCTAAGATTGACTTGAAGTCCGGCTATCATCAAATCTGGATGAAAGAGGGAGATGAGTGGAAAACCGCTTTCAAGACCATATTCGGTCTCTACGAGTGGTTAGTGATGCTTTTTGGCCTCACCAACGCGTCGAGCACATTCATGAGACTGATGAATCACATGCTTCGTAATTTTATTGGTAAGTTTCTCGTATTCTATTTTGATTATATTTTAATTTATTCTTAGACTTTGACTGACCACGTGGACCATTTGAGGCTCGTTCTGGCGCGCTTGCGTTGATGTACGCTTTTTAGGTAGGTTTTTAGTGTCTAGATAGATTAGATTTAGTTGGTTTTCATACTTAAGTTGTATGTTTTTTAGTATTTATGCTTTAGTTTTCGTATTCCTTGAGATTCGGAAACTACGCATATTTTGTGTATTTTTGTAGGTATTTTGGAGCGTAAACGAACGGTTTGGAGTACCATACGAGGAGGTGGACGAGCTATGTGGATAAGTTAAGGAAGGAAGCCCAGAAACAGAGTAGAATCAAGCCAAAGGAGCTCGTACACAAGCCAAAGCAAGCCAAGAATGACACAACAAGGTCGTGCACGAGCCTACACTTGTCAAGATCGACCCAACCAAGATTCAAGCTCTCAGGCACGACCCTTATAGGGTCGTGCACGACCCTATCATTGTCATTCTAGACCCATGGAGATTACCAAACCTCAAGACCGACTCCTGGAGGGTCGTTCACGACCCACTTTGGGTCGTGCATGGCGACGACTTTTGCTAGATTCCGTGATCTTTTATAAAATATTCTCTCTCTTATTTTAGGAAGTTGTTTGATCTTGTTTCCTAGGTTAATTAGGACTCCTTTTCCTCTATAAAAGGAGGCTAAACTCTTTGTTTTAGGGTTCCAAATTTTAGTCGAACTTAGTGTTTTTGTTTGGTAGAAGACTTGGAAGACAAGTTGGAGAAAATTGTAAGACTTCTTTCTAGTTTATTTGCATATTTCGGTTTTATTAATCAATCATATTTGCGTTTTATTTCACCATGAGTGAGTAGTCTTCTTAGATTCTAGGGTTGGGTGAAAACGCAACACGATCATGCATGTCTAAACTAGAATTCATGACTTGAATGCTTGAAAGATCATATCTATCTATCTTGTGCTAACATCCTTTGCGAAAGTTGAGGCAATATCTTGCAATTAACCTAAAAGCGAAAGTGTGAAGTTGATTGCTTGATCAGATCTAATAGGATTTTTTGCGAAAGTTGATATTCCTATGTTGATGGATGGATAGAATGTTGTTTAATTTGCGACAGTTGATTGAATAACTTGAATTGTTTGCGACAATTGACTTTTCTATGATCTAGATTGCATGATAGTTGTGAATTCGCATTGAAAGCATGTGTGATTGTTGTTGTGGTAGCCCTAGCCCTAGGATTTCTTTTTATATTTGATTAAGTCTAGCTAATTTCCATTGTACTCGACCCACCGAAAGTCGTGCTCGAGCTCTTCTGTGTTTGTGCCCCTTCGTGTTTATTTTGCTTTTCTTAGTTTGTCAACTAATCTTTGGCTCTAATCTCATTCCCGTGGACGAACCTGACTCCCTGTACTCAACGGGGTTTTTATATAAACTTATTTGTGCGCCGTTGTTGGGGATTGAGCAATAGTGCCTAGTTTAGTTGACATTAGGGTTTGGGACTAGCCCTTACCCTTTTGTTTTTATATAATATTGTTTTCTTTATTTTTGTTCGCAATATATGCCATCTCGTTCTTCCCGGAGAACTCTTGAGATTGACTACTACATCGAACCTGAGAGGTCCTTCCATAGACGTTTGAGAGAACGACGAGCAATGGACGACGCTGAGACCCTTGCTCAACAAATGGAGGAACTCCGCACTCAGATGCAGCGTTTGCAAGCGGACCGAGACGCTCAGGCCACCAATTCACAACGATTCCATGCGCAACTGAATGCTATCCCGACGAATGCCAAGCAATCCATGCACCCAGAACTGAGGGTGCCTGAATCAGCGATAGTCCTCCCGGAGATCGTTCGCACTTTTGAGATTAAATCTCACTTCATATCCTTAATCAAGCGTTCTCAATTTGAGGGGAAACCCACTGAATGCCCCATGGAGCATATAAAGAATTTTACTGATTTATGTGACACTATTGCTGCTGACGGTGTCGCACTTGAATATGTTCTCTTGAAGGCTTTTAAGTGGTCTCTTGCAGGAAAAGCTTTGAGTTGGTTGGAGATCTTGCCACCAAGATCTATCACAACGTGGAAGGCTTTGCATGATTTATTCATGACCAAGTTCTTTACACCGGCAAAAACAACGGAGCTTAGGAAGCGCATCACCTCCTACCACCAACTTCCAAACGAGACGCTTGTGGAAACTTGGGAGCGGTTTAAGGAACTTCTTTGGCAATGTCCTACTCATGGACAACCACCCTATGTGCATCAAGAGATTTTCTTTCAGGGGATTAATGCCGCTACAAAGGACAGAATCAACCTCCACACCAATTGTGGGTTCATTGAGATGGATCCCGATTAAGCTTGGGCTTTCTTGGACAAGCTAACCAACTATGATGCCATGTATGGAACCCAACAAGCTAAGCCAACGGAGAGGAAGCTGTATGAGCCCCAATTTGATGTGGTAGATCGGGATGTGAAGTTCCAATTCAAGCAAGATATGATCAATCGATTGAAAAAGCAAGTAAGATACTTTAAATCTTCTCAATCTTGTCAAGAATGCGGGTCTTCTGCCCATACTACTTCCAATTGCACTAACTTGCAGCAAGTGCGAGCCGCTAAGGCTTATGAGGAGGCAAATTATATGAGAGGTTCCTTTAGGAATCAAAATAATCATACAGGGAGGAACAATGCTCAACCATCTTGGGGCAATTCAAATTATGATCAATACAAGCAACCCACTCAACAAGAGTAACGCCCCCCTTCCTACCGTCCTCCGGGCTATCAAGAGCCACCATCATGAGTTCAAGGGTTGCAAGAAGGAATCAACGGAGTCCGAGCTGAGGTCCAGACCGGGATCAATGGAATGCGACCTGAGCTTACCACGCAAATGAAAGGTGTTCATGCTAGGTTGGGAGAATTTGACTCATGGAGAAAGAATGTCGATTCCCAACATGGCCAGCTAGCGACTCAAATCCCGAGACCTCATGGACAACTCCCGGGCCGCTCTGAGGAGAATCTTAGAGGCCGAGCAAGTGATGGAGAAATTTGAGCCATGCACTTAAGGAGTGGCAAAGCTTTACCCGAGTCATCCAAGAATAAGGAGAAAGAAGAAGCCTCAGGACCGACCCCGCTAGGCTCGTACACGACCCCAGCAGAATTTGGACCTCTCAAGACCGACCCTGCCATGCCTCCAATAGGGTCGAGCACGACCCCATCTAGGTCGAGCGCGACCCCATCAAGGGCGAGCATGACCCCTTCAGGGGTTGATCCGGAGCGTACTAATAACAAAGAAGAAGAGGCGATCGACCCTCCAAGGGTCGAGCTCGATCACCCTTCGCCAAATAAGTCTTCTAACCCTTCTCCTTCCATTCACTCTCCATCTAAAGTCCTTCCTTTCCCTTCTAAGAAACCCAAAGACTCCACGGAAGGTAGGTTCAAGCGCTTTGTTAAATTGCTTCAAAGTTTAAATCTTTCCATTCCATTCGCTGAGGCTTTGAATGAAATGCCTGCTTATACTAAATTATTAAAGGAGATCTTATCTAGGAAGCGATCCATGACGGAGTTGATAGATGAAGTGAGATCGTTAGAGCTTCCCGAGAAGCGAGGCGACCCAGGTAAGTTTTGGAGCTTACCGTTTCAAAGCTTTGTGTGATCTAGGTGCTAGTACGAGTTTTCTTCCACTTTCAATTTGGTCCAAGAAAAACATGGGGCCTTTAGTACCGGTGACATGAGGCTATACATGGTGGGTGGGTCGTGTGTCAGCCCAACGGGAGTGGTAGATGATTTCCCGTTTCAAGTTGGGAAGTTCTTTGTGCCCAATGATTTCATAGTGATGAAGATGCCTGAAGATCCCGTGGTGCCCATTATTCTCGGACGGCCATTCATAGCCACAACGGAAGCCATCATAAATGTCAAGAACGGTCTTCTCACCTTCAACATTAGAGAAGAGGTGGTTGAGTTTTGGTTGAACCCAACAATCAAGGAGTCAAATCAGGAGGAGGTCAAGATGCTATACACACGCTCTGACTACATCGAGTGCAAAAACCCAACGGAGAAATTCTTGGCTTGGGATCCTCTACCACACGTTTTAGGGGTCTCAGGACGGACCCTCCAGAGGTCGTGCACCACCCTCCTGGACGAGAGTGAGGAGCAATGTCTTGTCTTGGATCTACTCAAAGCGGAGCTTGAGGAGGAAGTTAGCCCACCCGAGCCTACTCCCGAGATTAAGGAGCTCCCCGACTCCTTGAGGTACGCTTTTCTTGGTCCTAATTCTACTCTTTCCGTTATTATTAATGCTAACTTGAGTGTGTAAGAAGAGAATAAATTGCTTGTTGTGCTTAGGACCCATAGGAAAGCCATAGGGTATTCATTGGAGGAACTTAGTGGTATTTCACCCTCATTGTGCATGCATAAAATTTATATGGAGGATGATCATAAACCCACTATTGAGCATCAATGTAGGCTAAACCCTAACATGAAAGAGGGAGTGAAAAAGGAAATTCTTAGGATGCTAGATGCCGATATCATATTTCCTATCTTCGATAGTAAATGGGTTAGCCCCGTACATGTAGTTCCTAAAAAAGGGCGAATGACGGTTGTTGAAAATGAGAAGGGGGAGTTGATTCCAACTAGGACCACCACTAAGTGGAGAATGTGCATAGATTATAGGAAACATAATAGTGCCACTAGGAAGGATCACTTTCCACTTTCCTTCATTGACCAAGTCCTAGAACGCTTAGCCCAATACGATTACTTTTGCTATTTGGATGGCTATAGTGGTTTCTGGCAGATTACCATTCACCCAGATGATCTGGAGAAGACGACTTTTACTTGTCCATATGGGACGTTTGCCTATAAGAGGATGCCTTTTGGGTTGTGCAACGCCCTGGCCACCTTTCAACGATGAATGATGGCCATCTTCTCCGACATGATTGAAGAAATAGTGGAGGTATTTATGGATGATTTAAAAATTATGGTTCCACTTTTGATTCATGTCTTGCTAATCTCTCTAGAGTCCTTAAGAGATGTGAGGAGACTAACCTTGTGCTTAATTGGGAAAAGTGTCATTTCATGGTTAGAGAGGGTATTGTCTTAGGACATCTAGTGTCTAAATGCGGGATAGAAGTGGAGAAGGCAAAAATTGAGCTTATTGAGAAATTGCCCCCTCCATCCTCCGTGAAAGACGTTAGGAGCTTTTTGGGCCATGGAGGTTTTTATGTATGCTTTATTCAGGACTTTTCTAAAATTGCTAAACCATTGACTAACCTACTAATGAAAGATGTAGTGTTTAGCATGTCTCCAGAATGTCTTGAAGCGTTTTACAGGTTAAGGAAAGCTCTTGTGACGGCCCCCATTATGCAATCACCAGATTGGTCACTTCCCTTCGAAATCATGTGTGAGGCTAGTGACTATGCCATAGGAGCGGTTCTGGGGCAAAGGAAGGACAAAAACCTTCATGCCATCTACTATGCAAGTAAGACACTTGATGAAGCCCAGAGTAAGTACACTACAACCGAGAAAGAGTTTCTTGCTGTGGTGTTTGCTTTTGAGAACTTTCGCTCTTACTTAGTAGGTTCTAAGGTGATCGTTTATACGGACCATGCTGCGGTTAGATTCCTAATGGAGAAAAAAGATGCCAAGCCTAGGTTGCTTCGTTGGATGCTTTTATTGCAGGAATTTGATCATGAAACCCGAGACAAGAAAGGAGCGGAGAACTTAGTGGCGAATCACCTATCAAGACTGCCATTTGAGCATATCTAGGAGTCTGGCGGATCAATCCCCATCAATGGTACACGCCCCCATGAGACTCTTCTGCAAGGCGATAAAGAGCCCTATGGAGACAAGAATGGTGGAGAAATCAAGCTCTCAGGACTGACCCCTCCAGGCTCGTGCACGACCCCATTGGAAGTTGGCCCTCTCAGGACTGACCCTCTTAGGGTCGTCATAAGGTCGTGCACGACCCTAGAAGGGTCGAGCAAGACCCCAGCCCTCGAGTCAAGCTTCAAGCACGACCCCACTGGCTAATGCACGACCCAAACCTTGGGTCGAGCAGGTATGTTATCTTCAGCCTTTTCAGTTCTTTCGAGTTCTGATGATCTCCCATCTTTACCTTCTCCCTCTACTTCTATTCTTGCTTTACATGGGTCAAAGACCCCTTAGTTTGCGGATTTTGCTAACTATATTGTAGGAGGCAAGATTCCGGCGGGTCCTTATAAGTATATCCTTGTAGCGGTTGATTATGTCTCCAAATGGGTGGAGGCCATTACCACAAAAACAAATGATGCTCGGGTGGTTGCTAAGTTCATGAAATCAAAGATCTTCCCTCGTTTTGGAGTCCCCCGAGTTCTTATAAGCGATGGCGGCTCACACTTCATTGAAAGGAGCTTTGAAGCTCTTTTGGCCAAGTATGTGGTCTCTCACAGGGTGGCCACACCATATCATCCTCAAAAAAGTGGTCAAGTGGAGGTCTCAAACCGTCAAATAAAGAGCATCTTAGAGAAGACGATGTCCCGGTCAAGGAAAGATTGGTCTTCAAAGCTTGATGATGCACTATAGGCATACCGCACTGCTTAAAAGACGCCACTCCGCACCACTCCTTACAACTTGGTGTATGGCAAGTCATGCCACTTGCCCGTCGAGCTTGAACACAAAGCTTTATGGGAACTTAAGGAGCTCAACATGGATCTCGATGCGGCCGGAGCAAAACGCTTCATGGACTTGCAAGAATTGGAAGAATTGAGGCTCAAGGCCTATGAGAATGCCAAGATCTACAAGGAGAGAACCAAAAAGTGGCATGACAAGAAGCTTGTTCCAAAGCTCTTCAAAGCCGGTGACCAAGTACTCCTTTTCAACTCTAGGCTCCGACTCTTCCCCGGAAAGCTAAAGACAAGATGGAGTGGACCGTTCACGGTTCACCACATTTATCCACATGGGGTGGTTGACCTTATAGATGAGAACGGAGCGATTTTCAAAGTCAACGGGCACCGCTTGAAGAATTACTATGCAACGGTGGAACCTAATCATGAAATCCGAGCCACATGGGCTCTCACCACCTCGGACTGAGCTCAGGTAAGTCGTCAAGCTAATGACGTTAAACAAGCACTTTTGGGAGGCAACCCGGTTTTTAGATTAGTTTTATTATTATTATTATTTTATTTCGTTTTATTTTTAGATTAGATTTTCTAACCTTCCTTAGAATAGGATAGAATACTATTGTTTGGAATAGAGTTTTGTGGGATTTTTGCAGGGTCCTAAGTTTCAAAAACAGGCTCAAAAAGATGAGAAAAGATGACTTTACATACGGTGCAACTTTTGGTATTTGTTCCACCTCGTCTCCAAGCTTCCAAGAGTTCTTTGTGAGTTTTCTTCTTCTTTTCTCTTTACTTTTTCATATCATTTTCATGCATGGCGACATTGCATGATTTAAGTATGGGGTGGGGGAAGAAGAAATCTCACATGTTGTACATAATTGAGTCTTTGTGTGTTGGTTTTGTTTGCTTGTTTGTTAGTCGGTCTTGTTAAGAAAAAAAATAGAATTCGAGAAAAATCAGAAAAATTGAAAAATGTCAAAAAATAAAAAAATATTTCTTTGTTTGTTTTAGGATAGAAGAATGCTCCATCTTAGATGTCCTATGATGAGATCTAATTTGGATAGTATAGCCTAAGTCTTGAGAAATTGTTTTTGATTGTGAAAATTGAATTGTGATGAAATTGAGCATATGTGTCTTGAGCAAAAGTAATTGCAATTCCAACAAAAATTTTACCTAGTGAGGAATTTTGGCCTTATAGGGAGAACATCAAAAATCCCTCTTCTTTTTCTTGTGTGATTTGCTCTCTTTGTGCATTAATCTCTTGTCATTGATATGGTTATCTATTTCTTGAAGCCGCTATGAGATCGTTCATGCATGTTAATTATGATTAAGAACTTATATTTCATAACCCACTTTTTATCCTCTCTTTTACCTACCTTTACATTATCCACTTTTTGATAGCCAAGTTGAGCCTTAAGCCTTTTATTCTTAGCTCCAAAAAATTATTCCCTAGCCAAGATAAGCTTGACCCTATCCGGGGATTAGGACTTAGTGTTGGTTTGTGATAGTTTTGTTGAGTGAGATTGCTTGGTTCAAGTGTGGGGTAATTATGGGTTGGGAAAAGTTAAAAAAATCTTGCAATTTGTCATGTAAAAGGAGTTTGGTTCCCTGAATGCACTTACAAAAGAGTTGAAGAGAAAAAAAAAGATATCGATATCGATCTCCCATGAAAAAAAATGAAAATAAAAAGGGAGGAAAAGAAAAAAAAGAAAGAGAAAAGCAAAGAGCTAAATAGTGAATAATGTGCATGAGCCAAATTTCCTTAGTATTTGTAAGCAAGATAAGTTGGGATTTAAAAGGGTTGAAAAGAAGTGAGTTTGAGCATAATGTTGAGAGAGTTTCGTATATGTTCTTTTATGAGAGTTTTGGTACTGTGTGATTTTTTAGGAGTCTTTTGATTCCCGGATATTATTAGCACCACATGGCCAAATAATTTAAACGCCTATTTGTCATTACCAAGCCCCATTACAACCCGGCCGAATGGAGTCTTCTATGAAGATTTCATTGAGCCTAAGTTCTTATGATGATTGATATGTTTTGACTTCTCTAGGTAGAGAGATTGGTGATATATGTCTCAATGATAAAGTTGATGTTGCATAAAGATTGAGATGAGAGTTGATATTAATAGCCTAAACACATGAGAGTTGAGAGAAACACATTAATATCCTTTGTGAGGTTGGATTGTGATTGCCTATGCTTGAGACTTATACATATGTGATGACGTTAAAATTACTTGTCTAGTTTTTCACTTGTGTTTAAAATGTTTTGACAAGGGCTATGCTTGAAGATTGTGTTATTGGTCTTGATTTTGCATGATTATTGTTTGAGGACAAGCAAGTCTAAGTATGGGGTATTTTGATGTCCGCTTTTTAGGCAGGTTTTTAGTGTCTAGATAGATTAGATTTAGTTGGTTTTCGTACTTGAGTCTTATGTCTTTGAGTCTTTTTGCTTTAGTTTTCGTATTTCCTTGAGATTCGAAAGCTACGCACTTTTTATGTCTTTTTGTAGGAGTTTTGGAGCTTGGAAGAAGAGTTTGGAGCACTTTTGAAGAAAGGAGCAAAGCCGGTGAAGATAGCACTCAAGCACTTAAGGAAAAGCTCAAGATTGAAGATTAAGTGCTCAAGTAAAGTCATCCAAGATCAAGTTTGAGATTGTAAAGAGATAGAGAATTTCGTTACAAGAACATAGGAAAAAGAATCGAGTCAAACAGAGTTGTAACGAATCTTCTACGCAAGTTTTACTCAAGCACGACCCAACCAAAGAACAAGCTCTCAGGCACGACCTTATAAGGGTCGTGCACGACTTCATCAAGGTCTAGCTCGACCCATCTAAATTACAAAGCTTCAGGACCGACCCTTGGAGGGTCGTGCATGACCCACTTTGGGTCGTGCATGGCGCCGACTCTCCCTTATTCCAAGATCTTTTGTGATATATTCTATCGTTTTATTTTAGGAAGGTGTATTATCTTATTTCCTAGGTTAATTAGGACTCATTTTCTTCTATAAAAGGAGGCTAAACTCTTTGTTTTAGGGGAGGATTTTTAGTAGAACTTAGTGTGTGTTTTTGGGAGAAGACTTGGAAGACAAGTTGGAGAAAATTGTAAGACTTCTTTTTAGTTTAGCTGAATTTTCGGTTTTATGATATGATGATGTCTTCTTCTTTCTTCTCAATGAGTGAGTAGTCTTCTTAGATTCTAGGTTTGGGTGAAAACCCAACGCGATCATGCATGTCTAAACTTGAATTCATGACTTGAATGCTTGAAGATCATATCTATCTATCTTGTGCTTAAAATCCTTTGCAAAAGTTGAGGCAATATTTTGCAATTAACCTAAAAGCCAAAGTGTAAAGTTGATTGCTTGATTGGATCTAATAGGATTATTTGCGAAAGTTGATATTCCTAGGTTGAAGGATAGATAGAAAGTTGTTTAATTTGTGACAGTTGATTGAATAACTTGAATTGTTTGCGACAATTGACTTTTCTATGATCTAGATTGCATGATAGTTGTGAATTCTCATTGAAAGCATGTGTGGTTGTTGTTGTGGTAGCCCTAGCCCTGGGATTGCTTTTTATATTTGATTAAGTCTAGTTAATTTGCGTCGATCTCGACCCACCTAGAGTCGTGCTCGAGCCCTTGTGTGTTTGTGCCCCTTCGTGTTTATTTTGCTTTTCTTAGTTTATCAACTAATTTTTGGCCCTATTCTCATTCCCGTGGACGAACCTGACTCCGCTATACTCAGCGGGGTCTTGAATATAAATTTATTTGTTCAAGAAACCCTTCAACAAAGACCACATCGAAGATTCTTCAAAGTGGTCTAAACTGCCAACCATTTTTAAAGATGTATAGGCATATGTTACAACATGTGATGAATGCCAACGCTCGGGTAACATCACTTGGAGACATGAGAACCCGCTAACTGGGATACTAGAGGTCGAGTTATTCGACGTATTGGGCATAGACTTCATGGGAACATTTGCCGCATCGGGCCCCTACAAGTATATCTCGGTTGCGGTTGATTACGTCTCCAAGTGGGTGGAGGCCGTTGCTACAAGGACCAATGATGCTAAAACCGTGGCCAAATTTATTAAGACAAATATTTTTCCCGGGTTTGGTGTCCCAAGGGTCCTCATTAGTGATGGTGGATCTCATTTCATTGAGCGGAGTGTTGAAGCACTTTTTGCCAAGTATGGGGTATCACACCGGGTGGCAACACCATACCATCCCCAAACTAGTGGCCAAGTTGAGGTTTCAAACCGCCAGATCATAATTATATTAGAAAAGAAGGTGTCCCGCTCTAGTAAGGATTGGTCATCTAAATTGGATGACGCTCTATGGGCTTATAGGACGACATACAAGACGCCCCTACGCACCACCCCCTACAACCTAGTGAATGGCAAGGCATGCCATTTACCGGTCGAGATGGAGCATAAACCATTATGGGCTCTTAAGGAGCTCAACATGAACCTCGACGCAGACGGAGCGAAATGATTCATGGACTTACAAGCACTAGAAGAGCCGAGGGTTAAGGCGTAAAAAAATGCCGAAATCTACAAAGAGCGCACCAAACGGTGGCATGATCAGAAATTGGTGCCCAAAACTTATGAAGTTGGTGACAAAGTACTTCTCTTCAACTCTAGACTCCGCCTATTCCCAGGAAAGCTAAGGACAAGATGGAGCGGGCCATTTGTGGTTCACCACATCTATCCTCACGGGGAAGTAGAGTTGATCGATAACCAAGGCGTTATCTTCAAAGTTAACGACCACCGATTGAAAACGTTTCATGAGCAACCCGACCCGGACGAAGAGATTAGAGTCACCATGGCTCTTATAACGTCGGATTAGCAAAGGTAAGTACGTCGGGGTGACGACGTTAATAATAGCACTTACAAGAGGCAACCCGGTTTTAGTTTCAGTTTAGTTTAGTTTTTGCTTTCTTCTAGATCTTTTTCCAAGCTTTCTTTTGCGTTTTTCTGTAGTTTCGAAGCTAGCCAGATAGAATTGTTTCTAGGCTAACCTGAAACAGGAGTTGGGCTCGAAAATCATTGGAAATAGGCTACATAAGCTCGTTAACGACCCTAATGGCAAGTACTAATGACCCTAATGGCTCGAAAATCATTGGAATTGTTTCCAAGCTTTCAGTTACGGTTTTTTTTGCCCAACCCTAATGGCAAGTACTAGAAGAGCTCCAATAAGGGCCCAAAAGAAGAAGAGGACTCAACGGTCCCCATCTCCCCCGCGCATGGACAATGTGATTTTGCGCACCCAAGCTCAAGCCGACCGCTTCGATGCCATATTAGAGAAGGACCACTACACTAGGTGGTTCTCAAGGTCGAGTGCTAAGGAAATGAGGATATATGAGGATATCAAGGAGGCCTTTGCAATTCTAGGAGTGCCTCAGTTGTTGAAGAAAGAAGAGGTACCGCAATACCCGGCTCTTACTTCCGTGTTCTTGGCCATGCTTGAGATGAGATTCCCAACCAAGACCTCGAACGGACGGATACGATTCCGTTTGGGCAATGACAATCAAGGACTACAAGGTTATATGGACTTGGAGCTACATTACCGGGGAAGTTGAACCTTCCGCTGCAGCACTTTCTGGGGCAAGCATCATGAACAAAATTTTCGGACATTCTCCGTGTCCTAGCTGCTACTTTTTGGCCCAAGGGAGAGTTGAATAGGCCGACAAGGACGAAAGTTGCATGCCTCCGAACCATACTCTTTGAGGATCCCGCCCCATTGATCTTGGGGTATGAGTGGCTAAAATATGTCGAGAAGCAAGGGGTCAAGTCCAAGGAGGTATGGTGCGGAAATTTGGTTAATCTCTTGGCGACCAACCTCGGAGTCGATCTCTCCCTCTACACGTCGTCTCGTGCCCAATTGCTCAACAAGAACTACTGGTTTGCCTCCAACATTTTTACCCAGGTTGAGGGAGGGTGTACGACCAGTGTACAAGGCCGAGATGTTATCCCCACCCAGGACAACGTACCAAATTGGTACGAGACATGGACGGGTCATGCATTCCCGTTAGAGCATAAACCGCAAGATGAGCCATTGTTGAGGCCGTGTATGACACAGTTTGCTAGAGAAGGAGAGGCAATGGATGAAGATGATGAAGAATCTGAGGCAGGAACAGAGGCAACCATGAAAGAGCTCAACATCGAGGATGATGACCTCGATACCGAGGTTTTGGGGAACACGGACAACTTCGTTAACGAGCCACCCAGGGTCGTTAACGACTACTTCGAGGCTACTACCGAGGCACAAAACTTTGGTAACGACCCCCCGCTGGCACCTGTCGAGCCCCATTCCTATGGTCTTATGCCCTACAATCCGGTAATTTTTCAAGACCACTTCCAGCCTCACAACCACTACCAATCAGCTCCTCAGCCCGCTTACACTAGATGGAGTGTCCAACCTCCATGGGCCGAAGATCTATCGTCTCAGATACAGCAGCTTCACCTACAACAGACACACATCCACCAGAGGATGGATAGGTGGGAGAGTGTTTATTCTGCTCGTATGGCGCTAGATGATGCGAGGCACCAACAGTGAGAGGCGGATGATGCAAAGCGTTGGAGGACGATGCACGATTTTATGGGGAACTTTGAGCACCGGTTCCCACCACAAAGGCGCTGATCCAGCTTTTGGGAGTTGCTTCTTTTCTGCTTTAAGAATGTTGTAAGTTTTTTTGTTTTTTTTGTTTTCTCTTTCTTTTGCTTTTCTATTCTTTTCTTCTGCTTATTTTTATTATAGTGGGAAACTGTAATTTTAAGTATGGGGTGGGAAAGGGTAGAAAACTTGAGTCTTATTTCTTTTATGTGTCTTGTGTGTTTTAAGTAGTTCTTTGTTTTATTAAATCAAAAATTGAAAAAAATTGAAAAATTGAAAAAATTCCAAAAAGAGTTTTAGAATGGATAAATACTCTTTCTTTTGGTTCTATGATAGTAGTTGCTAGCATGATCATATAATTTCTTGCAAGCATGTCTTTGATAGTATAGCCTGATTCTTGATATGAAGTTGTTTTTATAGAGGAATAGCATTTGATGAAATTGAGCATGTATACTTTTTAGCATAAGTGATGGAATCCAACAAAAATTTACCTAGAACATTAAAAATCCTTCTTCTTTTCTAGTGTGATTTACTCTCTTTATGTATATTATCTCTTGGAATTGTGATGGTTATCTATTTCTTGAGGCCTATATAAGATTTATAGTTCATTACTTGTGAAAGTCATATGATAGAGAACTTATTTTTCATAAGCCATAATAATCCCTATCCGCCCTTACATTATCCTTCTATTGACAACCAATTTGAGCCTTAAGCCTTTTATTTTAGCTCCACAAAATTTTTCCCTAGCCGAGATAAGCTTGACTCTATACGGGGATTAGGACTTAGTTTGGAGAGGAGTGTTTTGTTGAGTGAAAAAGTTGTAATTGGTACGAAAATTAAAGGTGTTTAGGGAAAGGGTAGATTGGAAGTCTTTTGTTTTGTTTTGTAAAAAGAAAGATCTCTTGGTAAAGAAAGGATGCACAAAAGAATGTAGTTGTGGTTGAAGAAAAAATGAAGAAGAATGAGTGCACGATGAAGCTCGTTAACGACCTAGTAGGTTCGTTAACGAGGCTATACGAGGCTGCTTGAGAAAAAGAAAAAAAAGGTTGAAAGTCAAAAATATAAAAAAAAAGGGGAAATAAGAAGAGAAGATGTGCATTTGTGTTTAAAAGATAGGCCAGAGATTCTTTTGAGTATGTTTTATTAGACTTTCTAGGATATATTGTGTGAGTGAAAGGAAAGTGCATAAAGAAGAGTGAGTTTGGTATGTTCTTTTCGAGAGTTTTGGTATTGTGTGTGTTTTTAGGAGTCTTTGATTCCCGGATATTATTAGCACCACATAGCCAAAATATTTCCATTCCTATTTGTTTTTACCAAGCCCCATTACAACCCGGCCGAATAGAAGCTTCTATGAAGATTTTCATTGAGCCTAAGATCTCTTGATGATTTTTGCTTGTTTTGACAAATCTTAGGTGGAGAGTTTGGTGATATAAGTTCCAATTTCTATGAGTTTTTACATATAAGATGAGTTGAGAGATTGAATTTATAAGCCTAAACACTTGAGAGTTGACTGAAACACATATTACCCTTGTGAGGTTGGATTGTATTTGCTTATGTCTATTTAGTGTTTATATATGTGTGATGACGTTAATGGTCATTTGCTATTTTCTTCTATGTTTTTGATGTTGCTTTTAAGTTGATGGCTATTAGCTTGATGAGCATGATTGTTTGGTCTTGGTTGTGTTTAGTTATTGCTTGAGGACAAGCAAGTCTAAGTATGGGGTATTTTGACATTCATGTTTTTGTTCTAGTTTTTAGTATGTTTCTTAGTTTGTTTAGTTTAGTTTTAGTAGTTTTTAGCGTTAGTTTTGTGTGTTTTTTGATAAGTTTGCATATTTTGTGAAAAGTATGGAAGCTACTCCGTTTTGTTTCTTTTTGAAGGTTTTAGCGGAAAAGAGCGCTTTTTGAGCTTAACTGGAGTATTGTGGCGGAGGGTGGAAGAACTAAAGTGATAGAGGAAGATGGAACGGAAGAATGAGTCGAAGTCCAAAGTTTTAACTCAAGAAAGTCGAAGAAAGCCAAATCCCAAGCTCGTTAACAATGCTTAAAGATAGGATTTTCGAATGGATTTTGTGATTTCTACCGACCCTGTGCGGAGGTCGTTAACATTGGCTCCTTGTCGGTAGGGTTTTAATTGACTTTTGGTTAGTTCTATCTTATATTTTATATCTTGTTATCTTTTTAAGGTTAGTTTTTATCTTTTAGGCTTTTTAATAAGATAGATTTTTAGATAGAATAGTTTCTCTACAAATACACTTGTTCCCTCTTTGGTTTGGAAGGATCGATCAATCAATCATTCAAGGAGACGACAGAAGATAACGAGCTGGTTTGTTCGAGAGAAGGGCTAGGGTCGTTAGTCAGAATTCGTTGGGTTTTGTTCTGTATTTTCGGTTTGTTTTGGATATTGTAAGAGGATATTTCTCTTATTAATTTCAAGTAAGTTTGTTTTTTTTCCAATGTTTTCTCTTATTGAAGTTGTTTGCTTCGTTACTATGAGTAGTGAGTAGTTCTCCTATCTAGGATCTTGGTTGAAACCTAGCATAGTTTTGCATGATTTGACAAGTGAGTTGATGTTTTGAATTCCTATTATCTATTTTTAGATTGCTTGTTGTGTTTATGCTTAGACGATAGTCGAGGTAATTTGAGTTCTCAACTTGATCAAAAGAGAATGTTGTTAACTTGATGGTTGATATTGTTCGATTACGAAAGTTTCGAGCTTTGGATCCAAAACGAGTGATTGAGTGAATTGATTTATGAGAATTGATTGATTTTCTTGCTAATCAGCGAAAGTTGATGAATTTATCTGTTTAAAGGCATGATCTTTATCTTCTTATGAGTTTATATGCATAGCTATATTGTGGTGACCCTTGTCCTAGGTCTGTTATTTTATAAGGTTTATCATTCGTAATATTCGTTATCGAGTTCCTTTGCCTCGGTACCGAACTTGTGTTTAGGTCGTTAGTGTGTGTTCGTATTTTACCCAGGTTCGTTAACGACCCTGACAAAGTCGTTAACGAGGTTGGTCGTGTGTGTCTTTGCTTGTTTTACTTGTTTTTTTTCCATATTTTTAGTAGTTGATAGACAAACAACCGTGCTTCCCGTGGAACGATCCTTACTCTGCTATACTCAGCGGAGTCTTGACTATAAATTTATTTGTTGTCAAGTTAAGTATACCCTATCAACAAGGAGGCCATGTCGGTTCGATCCAACGGAACCTTGACGTGTGCCCGCACCAAGGCCATAGGTCAGGCTACGGTTTCCATCATAAGACGAGCTAACCAATCTGTGAGTTCGGTTCCAGACCCGCCTTCGACTCTATTGATGACATCTTTGGTTCAAGACGCATTTTCGGTTCAATTGGAGGAGTCGAGAGTCGAGCCAATCAATTCCGAAGGAAACACCAACTACGCGATCAATCCCACGCCGAGCGCCCCCGCGCTCCAACTGTTGGTGCCCGATCCTCGGCCGTAGAACACAACAAGTTCCGATAGCGGGATGCACGCTAGAAGCGTGACCGCGCTCTGGCCGGCCGTGACCGTGCTTCGACTGCAGTGTGACGACGCCCTCGGGAGCGGGTTGGAGTCTGGAAGTGCGTCCGCGCCCTGACAAACGGTCTTTCGGGTTTCGTCCGAGCATGTGCAAGGCCTTCTGAGGCTCGGGTCTCCGGGTTTCTATCTTAATTATGTTATCGGGTTTCATGTGAGACAAATTACATTATTTGGTATTATTTTCAACTTCGTCATTTATTTAAATTAATGAGATAGGCTGGGCTTGCATGCTTGGATCCATCTTCATTAGGGTTTTAGGTTAGACCTAGTTTTCTATTTAAGTTGTCAGAGTCTCATACTTTCAGTTTTACGCTTGAATGAATTGAATTGCCTTTGTTGAATCGAGTTTCTCTTCCCTACGCCCAGATCCTTCTAAACCTTCTTCCAATCGCCCTACAATCCTTTTGTGATTTCGTTTGACGGTATCAATTCCACATTGAGACGCCGCTAGACCCTAGCGTCATACCACCAATTCATGAACCGCGCGCCCTTGCGTTCTGCTATCTCGCTTGCTTCCGCTTTGTTGTTCATTGGAGATCGTGACGGGATTCATAATACGAGACGTCGGTCCTTGTAGCGAGGCGAAATGCATCAAGTGGCATCAGAGCCATCATCTTGTAAGTCTCCTGATTCGATCTTTGCACTTTCACCACCATAATTAAGCCATTAATTCAGCAAAAATCCAATTTTTTTTTAAAATCCAAACCCTAATTAATTTTCTTGTCCTTTGAGTATAATTGTGGTGTAATTTATTCATTGCTTTACTTTGCTTGCTTGATTGCCCATCATTAGTAATTTTCATTACTTGATAGACTATCTTGCTTGTGTTTGATTGCATTGAACTACAATTATCGCTACATATTAATCGTTGTTTGTTGCGGGTCACCAAAAATGCAACATAAAAAAAAATTCGGCCCAAATTTACAAAAAAAATCAAACAAAAACTCAATTGTGGGTGGCATAGTCAAAATAAGGTAAGCCATTAAACCACATTTATTTTGAAAAAAAAAGTGATTTGTGGGTGGCATAGCCAAAATAAGGTATGCCATAAACCACACCTTGTTAGTAATTTTAATATTGTTAGTGCTTGCTTCATTCCTTGTTTGATTAGTGCTACTTGTTTGATATTACTAAATTGTGTGGGTGCATATCATGCCTTAAGTTTTCTTTGATTCAATAACACCATTTTTTTACTCGCGAACCTAAGCCGCCTCTTGCACAAAAGCCACCTGTGACCTTGTGCGAGTGCATCGCTCGGGTCAAGAGATAAGACTTTGGGTGTTTGTTTGCTTTGTTCGTTTTGTTCTTTGTTACTCGCCATGTCTTCTAATGATGGTTCAGGTTCCCCTAAAGCAAATGATGGCAATGATCCACTCAATCCCGCTGTTGTTGTTGAGCAAAGTACTACAGATGAAAAGATTGACCGCTTAACTTTAGTGGTTACCGAATTACTTGCTCAGTTGAAGGATCAATCCTTTCCACAACAACCTATTATGCCTCCAACAACCTATTATGCCTACAACAACCCGACCGATCGTCAACATTGCTAGTTCCAACCAAGAACAAGTGTTGGCCACTCTTCCGGAACAGCAACAACCGCCTCCCGGGGTTTTGACGCGCTCCTGCGCCAAGGCCGCGGGCATCACTATTGGCGCTCCTGAAGCTTCGTTGGATCCTGGTATGGGTACTCAACCTATTCCTCTTGATACTCAAGACCCTCGGCGCAAGGACAAAGGACCCGCCAAGCTTATCCAACCGTCAGTCCCCAAACAAGAGCTCGCTACGGCGTTTGCACTTGGCTAAGACACACGGGTGCTTCACAGCGACCCCAATGCTTATGATCTGTCTACGAGTATCTATGCCAAAGACCAATGTATGTTTTCTCAAATCCCTCTTCGTAACTCTTATGGTCAAAGAGATGATGGTTATTACGCCACCACCTCTCGTAGTGCCAAGCCTCGCCAATAATTTGTTGACGACGCCCGAGCACGCTGGCTTCATGGAATGCGTGACCGAAGCTTTCCAACACCGGTAATTAATCATAATGCTATTTCTAGAAACAAAAGGCCTTATGAGAAGGAACCTAGTCACAATCGTTGACATGGTTCCTTGGAGTACAATTTTGCTACACCGGTTATCCATGACGACTTCAAAGAGTTCGATGATGAACAAATTGATTATTCGGGCATGGTTAATCCTCATTATTTTCCAATGTAGGGTGATCCTCCTGAGTTGGATGCGTGCCCATCGGATTGGATTCCGCCAGCTCCCACCCCTAATATTTGGTAATGCCCAAACGCGTCAAAATCGGTGTGCTTTTGATCATCCTACCGAGCGGCGCGCACAAGCTCTTCACTGGCAGTATGATCAAGGGCAAGATCATTATTACGGGCAGGTGCCGGCCCGGCCTTGGTCCCCTATTGATCGTGGCCATGATGTTCGTGTTTCTAATGGCGACCGGGACACTCTCCGGTAACAACGACACGAAGTCAAGGTCAAAATAGAACCGTTTGAAGGGCATCATGACCCTGCGGTCTTTTTAGAATGGGTTATTGCAGCGGCGCATACTCAGCGCTATTGTAATATCCCCGCTTATGAGCATTTACAAGCGACTACCTTACATTTCCGTGGTTCAGCCCGGGTCCGGTGGCAACATTTTTTTGATGACCGTTTGCGTCGGGGTCTTACTACAGTGACTACTTGGGATCAGTTGGTCTACGTTATGAATTAAAAATACATTCCAACTGATTATCGTAACCAAATGCGTTTGAAAATCTCGCCAAGGATCCTTGTCCCTTGTCGAGTACTTCGAGAAATTGGAGGACATGTTTTTCAAGGCAAACATTAGTGTTGCTCCATCCATATTGCGTACTAAATTTATTAGGTTCCTGAATTTGTCTATAAAAGATCAGCTTTAGATCCTTCCTATTAAGGATATCAACACATTAGTGCACACGACCATGAAAATCCATCAACAACATGTGCGCAATAAGAGCTATGGTTCCGGAACGTCTTCGGGCAGGTATGTTTCTTCCAACCCTCGTCAATACGGTTTTAATACTAATGAAAAATCCAGTGCTGTTGTAGGACAGGGTTCTTCTACTCCTTTGGGCAAGTCCACGGCTTCTACACCGACCCGCACGACTCCCCAAAAGCCGGTGCAACCAGGCTGTGAACGAGCCCGTGATTTGGAATGCTACACTTGCGGTGGCTGTGGTCACTACCAAAAGGAGTGCCCCAACTACAAGAAAGTTATGTTTGTCCAAGCCTCAGCTGGTTACGAGTCTATGGATGAAGAAGAAATTTCAGCCGAGGCACCAATGGAGGAGGAGTGTTCGGCTCAAGCAAAGGAGTTGGATTGTGCTCCATCGTCGGCGAACATGGGGACTCGATTGAGGTTGGTTTCCCGAAAGGCGGTCGATCATCTTAAGTGTCATCATTGATTTCGGGTGTTGCACTAATTTGGTTAATGAAAAGGTGGTCGATCATCTTGGGCTGCCTACCACTCCACACCCAGCTACTTATGATCTTCAATGGCTTTCGTCAAGCTCAGGTACGCAAGTTACAAAACAATGTACCTTTTCCTTTTCAATTGGTCCTTACACAGATACTATTCTTTGTGATGTAGTTGCAATGAACGTCACACCTTTATTGTTGGGACGCCCATGGCAATTTGATAGACATGTCTTCACGATGGCTACTTGAACACTTATGTGTTTACGTACCATGGGAAGCACGTCAAGCTCTTACCTATGTCGCCGAGTGAGATTTTGCAGGATTAGGTTCAATGGGATCACCAAAAAGCGATTGAGGTTGAGGAAAAAGCTAGCAAAGCCAAGAGTGTACCCAAACAAAACCTCTTTGATGAGCAAGGCAACGGTACACATCCATCTAATTCGGACAAGGCGCGTCCAACGCAGCAGGCACAACAGCGGCCACGCCAACCGGCGTCGCCTGGCCCGCCCCTGCAAGGCTCGGTCGAGCGGCGACTCTTGTTGGCCCGGCCGTCGTCCCTTACAGCATCGTTGCAAGACCGCGCCCCGTGCTTTCTTTTGGTGTCGATGTCCTTGACATCTTCTAGCAATGACACCCCGGCATTGCCAAATGAGGTAACTTCCTTACTAAGTAAAATTTAAAGATGTTTTTTCTGACAATTTGCTTGTTGGTTTGCCAACTATACGAGGTATTGAGCACCAAATCGATTTGGTGCCCGGTGCTTCGTTGCCTAATAGGGCTCCTTACAAGGCCAGTCCGGATAAGACTCGGGAACTTCAAAGCCAAGTTCAGGAGCTACTTGAGAGATGCTATGTTAGAGAGTCGATGAGTCCTTGTGGTGTGCCAGTCATCCTTGTTCCCAAAAAGGATGGCTTTTGGCGCATGTCCATGGATTGCCGGGCCATCAATCAGATTACCGTCAAATACCGGCATCCTATTCCATGACTCGATGACATGTTAGATGAGCTCCATGGCGCCTCCATCTTCTCTAAGATTGACTTGAAGTCCGGCTATCATCAAATCTGGATGAAAGAGGGAGATGAGTGGAAAACCGCTTTCAAGACCATATTCGGTCTCTACGAGTGGTTAGTGATGCTTTTTGGCCTCACCAACGCGTCGAGCACATTCATGAGACTGATGAATCACATGCTTCGTAATTTTATTGGTAAGTTTCTCGTATTCTATTTTGATTATATTTTAATTTATTCTTAGACTTTGACTGACCACGTGGACCATTTGAGGCTCGTTCTGGCGCGCTTGCGTTGATGTACGCTTTTTAGGTAGGTTTTTAGTGTCTAGATAGATTAGATTTAGTTGGTTTTCATACTTAAGTTGTATGTTTTTTAGTATTTATGCTTTAGTTTTCGTATTCCTTGAGATTCGGAAACTACGCATATTTTGTGTATTTTTGTAGGTATTTTGGAGCGTAAACGAACGGTTTGGAGTACCATACGAGGAGGTGGACGAGCTATGTGGATAAGTTAAGGAAGGAAGCCCAGAAACAGAGTAGAATCAAGCCAAAGGAGCTCGTACACAAGCCAAAGCAAGCCAAGAATGACACAACAAGGTCGTGCACGAGCCTACACTTGTCAAGATCGACCCAACCAAGATTCAAGCTCTCAGGCACGACCCTTATAGGGTCGTGCACGACCCTATCATTGTCATTCTAGACCCATGGAGATTACCAAACCTCAAGACCGACTCCTGGAGGGTCGTTCACGACCCACTTTGGGTCGTGCATGGCGACGACTTTTGCTAGATTCCGTGATCTTTTATAAAATATTCTCTCTCTTATTTTAGGAAGTTGTTTGATCTTGTTTCCTAGGTTAATTAGGACTCCTTTTCCTCTATAAAAGGAGGCTAAACTCTTTGTTTTAGGGTTCCAAATTTTAGTCGAACTTAGTGTTTTTGTTTGGTAGAAGACTTGGAAGACAAGTTGGAGAAAATTGTAAGACTTCTTTCTAGTTTATTTGCATATTTCGGTTTTATTAATCAATCATATTTGCGTTTTATTTCACCATGAGTGAGTAGTCTTCTTAGATTCTAGGGTTGGGTGAAAACGCAACACGATCATGCATGTCTAAACTAGAATTCATGACTTGAATGCTTGAAAGATCATATCTATCTATCTTGTGCTAACATCCTTTGCGAAAGTTGAGGCAATATCTTGCAATTAACCTAAAAGCGAAAGTGTGAAGTTGATTGCTTGATCAGATCTAATAGGATTTTTTGCGAAAGTTGATATTCCTATGTTGATGGATGGATAGAATGTTGTTTAATTTGCGACAGTTGATTGAATAACTTGAATTGTTTGCGACAATTGACTTTTCTATGATCTAGATTGCATGATAGTTGTGAATTCGCATTGAAAGCATGTGTGATTGTTGTTGTGGTAGCCCTAGCCCTAGGATTTCTTTTTATATTTGATTAAGTCTAGCTAATTTCCATTGTACTCGACCCACCGAAAGTCGTGCTCGAGCTCTTCTGTGTTTGTGCCCCTTCGTGTTTATTTTGCTTTTCTTAGTTTGTCAACTAATCTTTGGCTCTAATCTCATTCCCGTGGACGAACCTGACTCCCTGTACTCAACGGGGTTTTTATATAAACTTATTTGTGCGCCGTTGTTGGGGATTGAGCAATAGTGCCTAGTTTAGTTGACATTAGGGTTTGGGACTAGCCCTTACCCTTTTGTTTTTATATAATATTGTTTTCTTTATTTTTGTTCGCAATATATGCCATCTCGTTCTTCCCGGAGAACTCTTGAGATTGACTACTACATCGAACCTGAGAGGTCCTTCCATAGACGTTTGAGAGAACGACGAGCAATGGACGACGCTGAGACCCTTGCTCAACAAATGGAGGAACTCCGCACTCAGATGCAGCGTTTGCAAGCGGACCGAGACGCTCAGGCCACCAATTCACAACGATTCCATGCGCAACTGAATGCTATCCCGACGAATGCCAAGCAATCCATGCACCCAGAACTGAGGGTGCCTGAATCAGCGATAGTCCTCCCGGAGATCGTTCGCACTTTTGAGATTAAATCTCACTTCATATCCTTAATCAAGCGTTCTCAATTTGAGGGGAAACCCACTGAATGCCCCATGGAGCATATAAAGAATTTTACTGATTTATGTGACACTATTGCTGCTGACGGTGTCGCACTTGAATATGTTCTCTTGAAGGCTTTTAAGTGGTCTCTTGCAGGAAAAGCTTTGAGTTGGTTGGAGATCTTGCCACCAAGATCTATCACAACGTGGAAGGCTTTGCATGATTTATTCATGACCAAGTTCTTTACACCGGCAAAAACAACGGAGCTTAGGAAGCGCATCACCTCCTACCACCAACTTCCAAACGAGACGCTTGTGGAAACTTGGGAGCGGTTTAAGGAACTTCTTTGGCAATGTCCTACTCATGGACAACCACCCTATGTGCATCAAGAGATTTTCTTTCAGGGGATTAATGCCGCTACAAAGGACAGAATCAACCTCCACACCAATTGTGGGTTCATTGAGATGGATCCCGATTAAGCTTGGGCTTTCTTGGACAAGCTAACCAACTATGATGCCATGTATGGAACCCAACAAGCTAAGCCAACGGAGAGGAAGCTGTATGAGCCCCAATTTGATGTGGTAGATCGGGATGTGAAGTTCCAATTCAAGCAAGATATGATCAATCGATTGAAAAAGCAAGTAAGATACTTTAAATCTTCTCAATCTTGTCAAGAATGCGGGTCTTCTGCCCATACTACTTCCAATTGCACTAACTTGCAGCAAGTGCGAGCCGCTAAGGCTTATGAGGAGGCAAATTATATGAGAGGTTCCTTTAGGAATCAAAATAATCATACAGGGAGGAACAATGCTCAACCATCTTGGGGCAATTCAAATTATGATCAATACAAGCAACCCACTCAACAAGAGTAACGCCCCCCTTCCTACCGTCCTCCGGGCTATCAAGAGCCACCATCATGAGTTCAAGGGTTGCAAGAAGGAATCAACGGAGTCCGAGCTGAGGTCCAGACCGGGATCAATGGAATGCGACCTGAGCTTACCACGCAAATGAAAGGTGTTCATGCTAGGTTGGGAGAATTTGACTCATGGAGAAAGAATGTCGATTCCCAACATGGCCAGCTAGCGACTCAAATCCCGAGACCTCATGGACAACTCCCGGGCCGCTCTGAGGAGAATCTTAGAGGCCGAGAAAGTGATGGAGAAATTTGAGCCATGCACTTAAGGAGTGGCAAAGCTTTACCCGAGTCATCCAAGAATAAGGAGAAAGAAGAAGCCTCAGGACCGACCCCGCTAGGCTCGTACACGACCCCAGCAGAATTTGGACCTCTCAAGACCGACCCTGCCATGCCTCCAATAGGGTCGAGCACGACCCCATCTAGGTCGAGCGCGACCCCATCAAGGGCGAGCATGACCCCTTCAGGGGTTGATCCGGAGCGTACTAATAACAAAGAAGAAGAGGCGATCGACCCTCCAAGGGTCGAGCTCGATCACCCTTCGCCAAATAAGTCTTCTAACCCTTCTCCTTCCATTCACTCTCCATCTAAAGTCCTTCCTTTCCCTTCTAAGAAACCCAAAGACTCCACGGAAGGTAGGTTCAAGCGCTTTGTTAAATTGCTTCAAAGTTTAAATCTTTCCATTCCATTCGCTGAGGCTTTGAATGAAATGCCTGCTTATACTAAATTATTAAAGGAGATCTTATCTAGGAAGCGATCCATGACGGAGTTGATAGATGAAGTGAGATCGTTAGAGCTTCCCGAGAAGCTAGGCGACCCAGGTAAGTTTTGGAGCTTACCGTTTCAAAGCTTTGTGTGATCTAGGTGCTAGTACGAGTTTTCTTCCACTTTCAATTTGGTCCAAGAAAAACATGGGGCCTTTAGTACCGGTGACATGAGGCTATACATGGTGGGTGGGTCGTGTGTCAGCCCAACGGGAGTGGTAGATGATTTCCCGTTTCAAGTTGGGAAGTTCTTTGTGCCCAATGATTTCATAGTGATGAAGATGCCTGAAGATCCCGTGGTGCCCATTATTCTCGGACGGCCATTCATAGCCACAACGGAAGCCATCATAAATGTCAAGAACGGTCTTCTCACCTTCAACATTAGAGAAGAGGTGGTTGAGTTTTGGTTGAACCCAACAATCAAGGAGTCAAATCAGGAGGAGGTCAAGATGCTATACACACGCTCTGACTACATCGAGTGCAAAAACCCAACGGAGAAATTCTTGGCTTGGGATCCTCTACCACACGTTTTAGGGGTCTCAGGACGGACCCTCCAGAGGTCGTGCACCACCCTCCTGGACGAGAGTGAGGAGCAATGTCTTGTCTTGGATCTACTCAAAGCGGAGCTTGAGGAGGAAGTTAGCCCACCCGAGCCTACTCCCGAGATTAAGGAGCTCCCCGACTCCTTGAGGTACGCTTTTCTTGGTCCTAATTCTACTCTTTCCGTTATTATTAATGCTAACTTGAGTGTGTAAGAAGAGAATAAATTGCTTGTTGTGCTTAGGACCCATAGGAAAGCCATAGGGTATTCATTGGAGGAACTTAGTGGTATTTCACCCTCATTGTGCATGCATAAAATTTATATGGAGGATGATCATAAACCCACTATTGAGCATCAATGTAGGCTAAACCCTAACATGAAAGAGGGAGTGAAAAAGGAAATTCTTAGGATGCTAGATGCCGATATCATATTTCCTATCTTCGATAGTAAATGGGTTAGCCCCGTACATGTAGTTCCTAAAAAAGGGCGAATGACGGTTGTTGAAAATGAGAAGGGGGAGTTGATTCCAACTAGGACCACCACTAAGTGGAGAATGTGCATAGATTATAGGAAACTTAATAGTGCCACTAGGAAGGATCACTTTCCACTTTCCTTCATTGACCAAGTCCTAGAACGCTTAGCCCAACACGATTACTTTTGCTATTTGGATGGCTATAGTGGTTTCTGGCAGATTACCATTCACCCAGATGATCTGGAGAAGACGACTTTTACTTGTCCATATGGGACGTTTGCCTATAAGAGGATGCCTTTTGGGCTGTGCAACGCCCTGGCCACCTTTCAACGATGAATGATGGCCATCTTCTCCGACATGATTGAAGAAATAGTGGAGGTATTTATGGATGATTTAAAAATTATGGTTCCACTTTTGATTCATGTCTTGCTAATCTCTCTAGAGTCCTTAAGAGATGTGAGGAGACTAACCTTGTGCTTAATTGGGAAAAGTGTCATTTCATGGTTAGAGAGGGTATTGTCTTAGGACATCTAGTGTCTAAATGCGGGATAGAAGTGGAGAAGGAAAAAATTGAGCTTATTGAGAAATTGCCCCCTCCATCCTCCGTGAAAGACGTTAGGAGCTTTTTGGGCCATGGAGGTTTTTATGTATGCTTTATTCAGGACTTTTCTAAAATTGCTAAACCATTGACTAACCTACTAATGAAAGATGTAGTGTTTAGCATGTCTCCAGAATGTCTTGAAGCGTTTTACAGGTTAAGGAAAGCTCTTGTGACGGCCCCCATTATGCAATCACCAGATTGGTCACTTCCCTTCGAAATCATGTGTGAGGCTAGTGACTATGCCATAGGAGCGGTTCTGGGGCAAAGGAAGGACAAAAACCTTCATGCCATCTACTATGCAAGTAAGACACTTGATGAAGCCCAGAGTAAGTACACTACAACCGAGAAAGAGTTTCTTGCTGTGGTGTTTGCTTTTGAGAACTTTCGCTCTTACTTAGTAGGTTCTAAGGTGATCGTTTATACGGACCATGCTGCGGTTAGATTCCTAATGGAGAAAAAAGATGCCAAGCCTAGGTTGCTTCGTTGGATGCTTTTATTGCAGGAATTTGATCATGAAACCCGAGACAAGAAAGGAGCGGAGAACTTAGTGGCGAATCACCTATCAAGACTGCCATTTGAGCATATCTAGGAGTCTGGCGGATCAATCCCCATCAATGGTACACGCCCCCATGAGACTCTTCTGCAAGGCGATAAAGAGCCCTATGGAGACAAGAATGGTGGAGAAATCAAGCTCTCAGGACTGACCCCTCCAGGCTCGTGCACGACCCCATTGGAAGTTGGCCCTCTCAGGACTGACCCTCTTAGGGTCGTCATAAGGTCGTGCACGACCCTAGAAGGGTCGAGCAAGACCCCAGCCCTCGAGTCAAGCTTCAAGCACGACCCCACTGGCTAATGCACGACCCAAACCTTGGGTCGAGCAGGTATGTTATCTTCAGCCTTTTCAGTTCTTTCGAGTTCTGATGATCTCCCATCTTTACCTTCTCCCTCTACTTCTATTCTTGCTTTACATGGGTCAAAGACCCCTTAGTTTGCGGATTTTGCTAACTATATTGTAGGAGGCAAGATTCCGGCGGGTCCTTATAAGTATATCCTTGTAGCGGTTGATTATGTCTCCAAATGGGTGGAGGCCATTACCACAAAAACAAATGATGCTCGGGTGGTTGCTAAGTTCATGAAATCAAAGATCTTCCCTCGTTTTGGAGTCCCCCGAGTTCTTATAAGCGATGGCGGCTCACACTTCATTGAAAGGAGCTTTGAAGCTCTTTTGGCCAAGTATGTGGTCTCTCACAGGGTGGCCACACCATATCATCCTCAAAAAAGTGGTCAAGTGGAGGTCTCAAACCGTCAAATAAAGAGCATCTTAGAGAAGACGATGTCCCGGTCAAGGAAAGATTGGTCTTCAAAGCTTGATGATGCACTATAGGCATACCGCACTGCTTAAAAGACGCCACTCCGCACCACTCCTTACAACTTGGTGTATGGCAAGTCATGCCACTTGCCCGTCGAGCTTGAACACAAAGCTTTATGGGAACTTAAGGAGCTCAACATGGATCTCGATGCGGCCGGAGCAAAACGCTTCATGGACTTGCAAGAATTGGAAGAATTGAGGCTCAAGGCCTATGAGAATGCCAAGATCTACAAGGAGAGAACCAAAAAGTGGCATGACAAGAAGCTTGTTCCAAAGCTCTTCAAAGCCGGTGACCAAGTACTCCTTTTCAACTCTAGGCTCCGACTCTTCCCCGGAAAGCTAAAGACAAGATGGAGTGGACCGTTCACGGTTCACCACATTTATCCACATGGGGTGGTTGACCTTATAGATGAGAACGGAGCGATTTTCAAAGTCAACGGGCACCGCTTGAAGAATTACTATGCAACGGTGGAACCTAATCATGAAATCCGAGCCACATGGGCTCTCACCACCTCGGACTGAGCTCAGGTAAGTCGTCAAGCTAATGACGTTAAACAAGCACTTTTGGGAGGCAACCCGGTTTTTAGATTAGTTTTATTATTATTATTATTTTATTTCATTTTATTTTTAGATTAGATTTTCTAACCTTCCTTAGAATAGGATAGAATACTATTGTTTGGAATAGAGTTTTGTGGGATTTTTGCAGGGTCCTAAGTTTCAAAAACAGGCTCAAAAAGATGAGAAAAGATGACTTTACATACGGTGCAACTTTTGGTATTTGTTCCACCTCGTCTCCAAGCTTCCAAGAGTTCTTTGTGAGTTTTCTTCTTCTTTTCTCTTTACTTTTTCATATCATTTTCATGCATGGCGACATTGCATGATTTAAGTATGGGGTGGGGGAAGAAGAAATCTCACATGTTGTACATAATTGAGTCTTTGTGTGTTGGTTTTGTTTGCTTGTTTGTTAGTCGGTCTTGTTAAGAAAAAAAATAGAATTCGAGAAAAATCAGAAAAATTGAAAAATGTCAAAAAATAAAAAAATATTTCTTTGTTTGTTTTAGGATAGAAGAATGCTCCATCTTAGATGTCCTATGATGAGATCTAATTTGGATAGTATAGCCTAAGTCTTGAGAAATTGTTTTTGATTGTGAAAATTGAATTGTGATGAAATTGAGCATATGTGTCTTGAGCAAAAGTAATTGCAATTCCAACAAAAATTTTACCTAGTGAGGAATTTTGGCCTTATAGGGAGAACATCAAAAATCCCTCTTCTTTTTCTTGTGTGATTTGCTCTCTTTGTGCATTAATCTCTTGTCATTGATATGGTTATCTATTTCTTGAAGCCGCTATGAGATCGTTCATGCATGTTAATTATGATTAAGAACTTATATTTCATAACCCACTTTTTATCCTCTCTTTTACCTACCTTTACATTATCCACTTTTTGATAGCCAAGTTGAGCCTTAAGCCTTTTATTCTTAGCTCCACAAAATTATTCCCTAGCCAAGATAAGCTTGACCCTATCCGGGGATTAGGACTTAGTGTTGGTTTGTGATAGTTTTGTTGAGTGAGATTGCTTGGTTCAAGTGTGGGGTAATTATGGGTTGGGAAAAGTTAAAAAAATCTTGCAATTTGTCATGTAAAAGGAGTTTGGTTCCCTGAATGCACTTACAAAAGAGTTGAAGAGAAAAAAAAAGATATCGATATCGATCTCCCATGAAAAAAAATGAAAATAAAAAGGGAGGAAAAGAAAAAAAAGAAAGAGAAAAGCAAAGAGCTAAATAGTGAATAATGTGCATGAGCCAAATTTCCTTAGTATTTGTAAGCAAGATAAGTTGGGATTTAAAAGGGTTGAAAAGAAGTGAGTTTGAGCATAATGTTGAGAGAGTTTCGTATATGTTCTTTTATGAGAGTTTTGGTACTGTGTGATTTTTTAGGAGTCTTTTGATTCCCGGATATTATTAGCACCACATGGCCAAATAATTTAAACGCCTATTTGTCATTACCAAGCCCCATTACAACCCGGCCGAATGGAGTCTTCTATGAAGATTTCATTGAGCCTAAGTTCTTATGATGATTGATATGTTTTGACTTCTCTAGGTAGAGAGATTGGTGATATATGTCTCAATGATAAAGTTGATGTTGCATAAAGATTGAGATGAGAGTTGATATTAATAGCCTAAACACATGAGAGTTGAGAGAAACACATTAATATCCTTTGTGAGGTTGGATTGTGATTGCCTATGCTTGAGACTTATACATATGTGATGACGTTAAAATTACTTGTCTAGTTTTTCACTTGTGTTTAAAATGTTTTGACAAGGGCTATGCTTGAAGATTGTGTTATTGGTCTTGATTTTGCATGATTATTGTTTGAGGACAAGCAAGTCTAAGTATGGGGTATTTTGATGTCCGCTTTTTAGGCAGGTTTTTAGTGTCTAGATAGATTAGATTTAGTTGGTTTTCGTACTTGAGTCTTATGTCTTTGAGTCTTTTTGCTTTAGTTTTCGTATTTCCTTGAGATTCGAAAGCTACGCACTTTTTATGTCTTTTTGTAGGAGTTTTGGAGCTTGGAAGAAGAGTTTGGAGCACTTTTGAAGAAAGGAGCAAAGCCGGTGAAGATAGCACTCAAGCACTTAAGGAAAAGCTCAAGATTGAAGATTAAGTGCTCAAGTAAAGTCATCCAAGAACAAGTTTGAGATTGTAAAGAGATAGAGAATTTCGTTACAAGAACATAGGAAAAAGAATCGAGTCAAACAGAGTTGTAACGAATCTTCTACGCAAGTTTTACTCAAGCACGACCCAACCAAAGAACAAGCTCTCAGGCACGACCTTATAAGGGTCGTGCACGACTTCATCAAGGTCTAGCTCGACCCATCTAAATTACAAAGCTTCAGGACCGACCCTTGGAGGGTCGTGCATGACCCACTTTGGGTCGTGCATGGCGCCGACTCTCCCTTATTCCAAGATCTTTTGTGATATATTCTATCGTTTTATTTTAGGAAGGTGTATTATCTTATTTCCTAGGTTAATTAGGACTCATTTTCTTCTATAAAAGGAGGCTAAACTCTTTGTTTTAGGGGAGGATTTTTAGTAGAACTTAGTGTGTTTTTTTGGGAGAAGACTTGGAAGACAAGTTGGAGAAAATTGTAAGACTTCTTTTTAGTTTAGCTGAATTTTCGGTTTTATGATATGATGATGTCTTCTTCTTTCTTCTCAATGAGTGAGTAGTCTTCTTAGATTCTAGGGTTGGGTGAAAACCCAACGCGATCATGCATGTCTAAACTTGAATTCATGACTTGAATGCTTGAAGATCATATCTATCTATCTTGTGCTTAAAATCCTTTGCAAAAGTTGAGGCAATATTTTGCAATTAACCTAAAAGCCAAAGTGTAAAGTTGATTGCTTGATTGGATCTAATAGGATTATTTGCGAAAGTTGATATTCCTAGGTTGAAGGATAGATAGAAAGTTGTTTAATTTGTGACAGTTGATTGAATAACTTGAATTGTTTGCGACAATTGACTTTTCTATGATCTAGATTGCATGATAGTTGTGAATTCTCATTGAAAGCATGTGTGGTTGTTGTTGTGGTAGCCCTAGCCCTGGGATTGCTTTTTATATTTGATTAAGTCTAGTTAATTTGCGTCGATCTCGACCCACCTAGAGTCGTGCTCGAGCCCTTGTGTGTTTGTGCCCCTTCGTGTTTATTTTGCTTTTCTTAGTTTATCAACTAATTTTTGGCCCTATTCTCATTCCCGTGGACGAACCTGACTCCGCTATACTCAGCGGGGTCTTGAATATAAATTTATTTGTTCAAGAAACCCTTCAACAAAGACCACATCGAAGATTCTTCAAAGTGGTCTAAACTGCCAACCATTTTTAAAGATGTATAGGCATATGTTACAACATGTGATGAATGCCAACGCTCGGGTAACATCACTTGGAGACATGAGAACCCGCTAACTGGGATACTAGAGGTCGAGTTATTCGACGTATTGGGCATAGACTTCATGGGAACATTTGCCGCATCGGGCCCCTACAAGTATATCTCGGTTGCGGTTGATTACGTCTCCAAGTGGGTGGAGGCCGTTGCTACAAGGACCAATGATGCTAAAACCGTGGCCAAATTTATTAAGACAAATATTTTTCCCGGGTTTGGTGTCCCAAGGGTCCTCATTAGTGATGGTGGATCTCATTTCATTGAGCGGAGTGTTGAAGCACTTTTTGCCAAGTATGGGGTATCACACCGGGTGGCAACACCATACCATCCCCAAACTAGTGGCCAAGTTGAGGTTTCAAACCGCCAGATCATAATTATATTAGAAAAGAAGGTGTCCCGCTCTAGTAAGGATTGGTCATCTAAATTGGATGACGCTCTATGGGCTTATAGGACGACATACAAGACGCCCCTACGCACCACCCCCTACAACCTAGTGAATGGAAAGGCATGCCATTTACCGGTCGAGATGGAGCATAAACCATTATGGGCTCTTAAGGAGCTCAACATGAACCTCGACGCAGACGGAGCGAAATGATTCATGGACTTACAAGCACTAGAAGAGCCGAGGGTTAAGGCGTAAAAAAATGCCGAAATCTACAAAGAGCGCACCAAACGGTGGCATGATCAGAAATTGGTGCCCAAAACTTATGAAGTTGGTGACAAAGTACTTCTCTTCAACTCTAGACTCCGCCTATTCCCAGGAAAGCTAAGGACAAGATGGAGCGGGCCATTTGTGGTTCACCACATCTATCCTCACGGGGAAGTAGAGTTGATCGATAACCAAGGCGTTATCTTCAAAGTTAACGACCACCGATTGAAAACGTTTCATGAGCAACCCGACCCGGACGAAGAGATTAGAGTCACCATGGCTCTTATAACGTCGGATTAGCAAAGGTAAGTACGTCGGGGTGACGACGTTAATAATAGCACTTACAAGAGGCAACCCGGTTTTAGTTTCAGTTTAGTTTAGTTTTTGCTTTCTTCTAGATCTTTTTCCAAGCTTTCTTTTGCGTTTTTCTGTAGTTTCGAAGCTAGCCAGATAGAATTGTTTCTAGGCTAACCTGAAACAGGAGTTGGGCTCGAAAATCATTGGAAATAGGCTACATAAGCTCGTTAACGACCCTAATGGCAAGTACTAATGACCCTAATGGCTCGAAAATCATTGGAATTGTTTCCAAGCTTTCAGTTACGGTTTTTTTTGCCCAACCCTAATGGCAAGTACTAGAAGAGCTCCAATAAGGGCCCAAAAGAAGAAGAGGACTCAACGGTCCCCATCTCCCCCGCGCATGGACAATGTGATTTTGCGCACCCAAGCTCAAGCCGACCGCTTCGATGCCATATTAGAGAAGGACCACTACACTAGGTGGTTCTCAAGGTCGAGTGCTAAGGAAATGAGGATATATGAGGATATCAAGGAGGCCTTTGCAATTCTAGGAGTGCCTCAGTTGTTGAAGAAAGAAGAGGTACCGCAATACCCGACTCTTACTTCCGTGTTCTTGGCCATGTTTGAGATGAGATTCCCAACCAAGACCTCGAACGGACGGATACGATTCCGTTTGGGCAATGACAATCAAGGACTACAAGGTTATATGGACTTGGAGCTACATTACCGGGGAAGTTGAACCTTCCGCTGCAGCACTTTCTGGGGCAAGCATCATGAACAAAATTTTCGGACATTCTCCGTGTCCTAGCTGCTACTTTTTGGCCCAAGGGAGAGTTGAATAGGCCGACAAGGACGAAAGTTGCATGCCTCCGAACCATACTCTTTGAGGATCCCGCCCCATTGATCTTGGGGTATGAGTGGCTAAAATATGTCGAGAAGCAAGGGGTCAAGTCCAAGGAGGTATGGTGCGGAAATTTGGTTAATCTCTTGGCGACCAACCTCGGAGTCGATCTCTCCCTCTACACGTCGTCTCGTGCCCAATTGCTCAACAAGAACTACTGGTTTGCCTCCAACATTTTTACCCAGGTTGAGGGAGGGTGTACGACCAGTGTACAAGGCCGAGATGTTATCCCCACCCAGGACAACGTACCAAATTGGTACGAGACATGGACGGGTCATGCATTCCCGTTAGAGCATAAACCGCAAGATGAGCCATTGTTGAGGCCGTGTATGACACAGTTTGCTAGAGAAGGAGAGGCAATGGATGAAGATGATGAAGAATCTGAGGCAGGAACAGAGGCAACCATGAAAGAGCTCAACATCGAGGATGATGACCTCGATACCGAGGTTTTGGGGAACACGGACAACTTCGTTAACGAGCCACCCAGGGTCGTTAACGACTACTTCGAGGCTACTACCGAGGCACAAAACTTTGGTAACGACCCCCCGCTGGCACCTGTCGAGCCCCATTCCTATGGTCTTATGCCCTACAATCCGGTAATTTTTCAAGACCACTTCCAGCCTCACAACCACTACCAATCAGCTCCTCAGCCCGCTTACACTAGATGGAGTGTCCAACCTCCATGGGCCGAAGATCTATCGTCTCAGATACAGCAGCTTCACCTACAACAGACACACATCCACCAGAGGATGGATAGGTGGGAGAGTGTTTATTCTGCTCGTATGGCGCTAGATGATGCGAGGCACCAACAGTGAGAGGCGGATGATGCAAAGCGTTGGAGGACGATGCACGATTTTATGGGGAACTTTGAGCACCGATTCCCACCACAAAGGCGCTGATCCAGCTTTTGGGAGTTGCTTCTTTTCTGCTTTAAGAATGTTGTAAGTTTTTTTGTTTTTTTTGTTTTCTCTTTCTTTTGCTTTTCTATTCTTTTCTTCTGCTTATTTTTATTATAGTGGGAAACTGTAATTTTAAGTATGGGGTGGGAAAGGGTAGAAAACTTGAGTCTTATTTCTTTTATGTGTCTTGTGTGTTTTAAGTAGTTCTTTGTTTTATTAAATCAAAAATTGAAAAAAATTGAAAAATTGAAAAAATTCCAAAAAGAGTTTTAGAATGGATAAATACTCTTTCTTTTGGTTCTATGATAGTAGTTGCTAGCATGATCATATAATTTCTTGCAAGCATGTCTTTGATAGTATAGCCTGATTCTTGATATGAAGTTGTTTTTATAGAGGAATAGCATTTGATGAAATTGAGCATGTATACTTTTTAGCATAAGTGATGGAATCCAACAAAAATTTACCTAGAACATTAAAAATCCTTCTTCTTTTCTAGTGTGATTTACTCTCTTTATGTATATTATCTCTTGGAATTGTGATGGTTATCTATTTCTTGAGGCCTATATAAGATTTATAGTTCATTACTTGTGAAAGTCATATGATAGAGAACTTATTTTTCATAAGCCATAATAATCCCTATCCGCCCTTACATTATCCTTCTATTGACAACCAATTTGAGCCTTAAGCCTTTTATTTTAGCTCCACAAAATTTTTCCCTAGCCGAGATAAGCTTGACTCTATACGGGGATTAGGACTTAGTTTGGAGAGGAGTGTTTTGTTGAGTGAAAAGGTTGTAATTGGTACGAAAATTAAAGGTGTTTAGGGAAAGGGTAGATTGGAAGTCTTTTGTTTTGTTTTGTAAAAAGAAAGATCTCTTGGTAAAGAAAGGATGCACAAAAGAATGTAGTTGTGGTTGAAGAAAAAATGAAGAAGAATGAGTGCACGATGAAGCTCGTTAACGACCTAGTAGGTTCGTTAACGAGGCTATACGAGGCTGCTTGAGAAAAAGAAAAAAAAGGTTGAAAGTCAAAAATATAAAAAAAAAGGGGAAATAAGAAGAGAAGATGTGCATTTGTGTTTAAAAGATAGGCCAGAGATTCTTTTGAGTATGTTTTATTAGACTTTCTAGGATATATTGTGTGAGTGAAAGGAAAGTGCATAAAGAAGAGTGAGTTTGGTATGTTCTTTTCGAGAGTTTTGGTATTGTGTGTGTTTTTAGGAGTCTTTGATTCCCGGATATTATTAGCACCACATAGCCAAAATATTTCCATTCCTATTTGTTTTTACCAAGCCCCATTACAACCCGGCCGAATAGAAGCTTCTATGAAGATTTTCATTGAGCCTAAGATCTCTTGATGATTTTTGCTTGTTTTGACAAATCTTAGGTGGAGAGTTTGGTGATATAAGTTCCAATTTCTATGAGTTTTTACATATAAGATGAGTTGAGAGATTGAATTTATAAGCCTAAACACTTGAGAGTTGACTGAAACACATATTACCCTTGTGAGGTTGGATTGTATTTGCTTATGTCTATTTAGTGTTTATATATGTGTGATGACGTTAATGGTCATTTGCTATTTTCTTCTATGTTTTTGATGTTGCTTTTAAGTTGATGGCTATTAGCTTGATGAGCATGATTGTTTGGTCTTGGTTGTGTTTAGTTATTGCTTGAGGACAAGCAAGTCTAAGTATGGGGTATTTTGACATTCATGTTTTTGTTCTAGTTTTTAGTATGTTTCTTAGTTTGTTTAGTTTAGTTTTAGTAGTTTTTAGCGTTAGTTTTGTGTGTTTTTTGATAAGTTTGCATATTTTGTGAAAAGTATGGAAGCTACTCCGTTTTGTTTCTTTTTGAAGGTTTTAGCGGAAAAGAGCGCTTTTTGAGCTTAACTGGAGTATTGTGGCGGAGGGTGGAAGAACTAAAGTGATAGAGGAAGATGGAACGGAAGAATGAGTCGAAGTCCAAAGTTTTAACTCAAGAAAGTCGAAGAAAGCCAAATCCCAAGCTCGTTAACAATGCTTAAAGATAGGATTTTCGAATGGATTTTGTGATTTCTACCGACCCTGTGCGGAGGTCGTTAACATTGGCTCCTTGTCGGTAGGGTTTTAATTGACTTTTGGTTAGTTCTATCTTATATTTTATATCTTGTTATCTTTTTAAGGTTAGTTTTTATCTTTTAGGCTTTTTAATAAGATAGATTTTTAGATAGAATAGTTTCTCTACAAATACACTTGTTCCCTCTTTGGTTTGGAAGGATCGATCAATCAATCATTCAAGGAGACGACAGAAGATAACGAGCTGGTTTGTTCGAGAGAAGGGCTAGGGTCGTTAGTCAGAATTCGTTGGGTTTTGTTCTGTATTTTCGGTTTGTTTTGGATATTGTAAGAGGATATTTCTCTTATTAATTTCAAGTAAGTTTGTTTTTTTTCCAATGTTTTCTCTTATTGAAGTTGTTTGCTTCGTTACTATGAGTAGTGAGTAGTTCTCCTATCTAGGATCTTGGTTGAAACCTAGCATAGTTTTGCATGATTTGACAAGTGAGTTGATGTTTTGAATTCCTATTATCTATTTTTAGATTGCTTGTTGTGTTTATGCTTAGACGATAGTCGAGGTAATTTGAGTTCTCAACTTGATCAAAAGAGAATGTTGTTAACTTGATGGTTGATATTGTTCGATTACGAAAGTTTCGAGCTTTGGATCCAAAACGAGTGATTGAGTGAATTGATTTATGAGAATTGATTGATTTTCTTGCTAATCAGCGAAAGTTGATGAATTTATCTGTTTAAAGGCATGATCTTTATCTTCTTATGAGTTTATATGCATAGCTATATTGTGGTGACCCTTGTCCTAGGTCTGTTATTTTATAAGGTTTATCATTCGTAATATTCGTTATCGAGTTCCTTTGCCTCGGTACCGAACTTGTGTTTAGGTCGTTAGTGTGTGTTCGTATTTTACCCAGGTTCGTTAACGACCCTGACAAAGTCGTTAACGAGGTTGGTCGTGTGTGTCTTTGCTTGTTTTACTTGTTTTTTTTTCATATTTTTAGTAGTTGATAGACAAACAACCGTGCTTCCCGTGGAACGATCCTTACTCTGCTATACTCAGCGGAGTCTTGACTATAAATTTATTTGTTGTCAAGTTAAGTATACCCTATCAACAAGGAGGCCATGTCGGTTCGATCCAACGGAACCTTGACGTGTGCCCGCACCAAGGCCATAGGTCAGGCTACGGTTTCCATCATAAGACGAGCTAACCAATCTGTGAGTTCGGTTCCAGACCCGCCTTCGACTCTATTGATGACATCTTTGGTTCAAGACGCATTTTCGGTTCAATTGGAGGAGTCGAGAGTCGAGCCAATCAATTCCGAAGGAAACACCAACTACGCGATCAATCCCACGCCGAGCGCCCCCGCGCTCCAACTGTTGGTGCCCGATCCTCGGCCGTAGAACACAACAAGTTCCGATAGCGGGATGCACGCTAGAAGCGTGACCGCGCTCTGGCCGGCCGTGACCGTGCTTCGACTGCAGTGTGACGACGCCCTCGGGAGCGGGTTGGAGTCTGGAAGTGCGTCCGCGCCCTGACAAACGGTCTTTCGGGTTTCGTCCGAGCATGTGCAAGGCCTTCTAAGGCTCGGGTCTCCGGGTTTCTATCTTAATTATGTTATCGGGTTTCATGTGAGACAAATTACATTATTTGGTATTATTTTCAACTTCGTCATTTATTTAAATTAATGAGATAGGCTGGGCTTGCATGCTTGGATCCATCTTCATTAGGGTTTTAGGTTAGACCTAGTTTTCTATTTAAGTTGTCAGAGTCTCATACTTTCAGTTTTACGCTTGAATGAATTGAATTGCCTTTGTTGAATCGAGTTTCTCTTCCCTACGCCCAGATCCTTCTAAACCTTCTTCCAATCGCCCTACAATCCTTCTGTGATTTCGTTTGACGGTATCAATTCCACATTGAGACGCCGCTAGACCCTAGCGTCATACCACCAATTCATGAACCGCGCGCCCTTGCGTTCTGCTATCTCGCTTGCTTCCGCTTTGTTGTTCATTGGAGATCGTGACGGGATTCATAATACGAGACGTCGGTCCTTGTAGCGAGGCGAAATGCATCAAGTGGCATCAGAGCCATCATCTTGTAAGTCTCCTGATTCGATCTTTGCACTTTCACCACCATAATTAAGCCATTAATTCAGCAAAAATCCAATTTTTTTTTAAAATCCAAACCCTAATTAATTTTCTTGTCCTTTGAGTATAATTGTGGTGTAATTTATTCATTGCTTTACTTTGCTTGCTTGATTGCCCATCATTAGTAATTTTCATTACTTGATAGACTATCTTGCTTGTGTTTGATTGCATTGAACTACAATTATCGCTACATATTAATCGTTGTTTGTTGCGGGTCACCAAAAATGCAACATAAAAAAAAATTCGGCCCAAATTTACAAAAAAAATCAAACAAAAACTCAATTGTGGGTGGCATAGTCAAAATAAGGTAAGCCATTAAACCACATTTATTTTGAAAAAAAAAGTGATTTGTGGGTGGCATAGCCAAAATAAGGTATGCCATAAACCACACCTTGTTAGTAATTTTAATATTGTTAGTGCTTGCTTCATTCCTTGTTTGATTAGTGCTACTTGTTTGATATTACTAAATTGTGTGGGTGCATATCATGCCTTAAGTTTTCTTTGATTCAATAACACCATTTTTTTACTCGCGAACCTAAGCCGCCTCTTGCACAAAAGCCACCTGTGACCTTGTGCGAGTGCATCGCTCGGGTCAAGAGATAAGACTTTGGGTGTTTGTTTGCTTTGTTCGTTTTGTTCTTTGTTACTCGCCATGTCTTCTAATGATGGTTCAGGTTCCCCTAAAGCAAATGATGGCAATGATCCACTCAATCCCGCTGTTGTTGTTGAGCAAAGTACTACAGATGAAAAGATTGACCGCTTAACTTTAGTGGTTACCGAATTACTTGCTCAGTTGAAGGATCAATCCTTTCCACAACAACCTATTATGCCTCCAACAACCTATTATGCCTACAACAACCCGACCGATCGTCAACATTGCTAGTTCCAACCAAGAACAAGTGTTGGCCACTCTTCCGGAACAGCAACAACCGCCTCCCGGGGTTTTGACGCGCTCCTGCGCCAAGGCCGCGGGCATCACTATTGGCGCTCCTGAAGCTTCGTTGGATCCTGGTATGGGTACTCAACCTATTCCTCTTGATACTCAAGACCCTCGGCGCAAGGACAAAGGACCCGCCAAGCTTATCCAACCGTCAGTCCCCAAACAAGAGCTCGCTACGGCGTTTGCACTTGGCTAAGACACACGGGTGCTTCACAGCGACCCCAATGCTTATGATCTGTCTACGAGTATCTATGCCAAAGACCAATGTATGTTTTCTCAAATCCCTCTTCGTAACTCTTATGGTCAAAGAGATGATGGTTATTACGCCACCACCTCTCGTAGTGCCAAGCCTCGCCAATAATTTGTTGACGACGCCCGAGCACGCTGGCTTCATGGAATGCGTGACCGAAGCTTTCCAACACCGGTAATTAATCATAATGCTATTTCTAGAAACAAAAGGCCTTATGAGAAGGAACCTAGTCACAATCGTTGACATGGTTCCTTGGAGTACAATTTTGCTACACCGGTTATCCATGACGACTTCAAAGAGTTCGATGATGAACAAATTGATTATTCGGGCATGGTTAATCCTCATTATTTTCCAATGTAGGGTGATCCTCCTGAGTTGGATGCGTGCCCATCGGATTGGATTCCGCCAGCTCCCACCCCTAATATTTGGTAATGCCCAAACGCGTCAAAATCGGTGTGCTTTTGATCATCCTACCGAGCGGCGCGCACAAGCTCTTCACTGGCAGTATGATCAAGGGCAAGATCATTATTACGGGCAGGTGCCGGCCCGGCCTTGGTCCCCTATTGATCGTGGCCATGATGTTCGTGTTTCTAATGGCGACCGGGACACTCTCCGGTAACAACGACACGAAGTCAAGGTCAAAATAGAACCGTTTGAAGGGCATCATGACCCTGCGGTCTTTTTAGAATGGGTTATTGCAGCGGCGCATACTCAGCGCTATTGTAATATCCCCGCTTATGAGCATGTACAAGCAACTACCTTACATTTCCGTGGTTCTGCTCGGGTCCGGTGGCAACATTTTGTTGATGACCGTTTGCGTCGGGGTCTTACAACAATGACTACTTGGGATCAGTTGGTCTACGTTATGACTTAAAAATACATTCCAACTGATTATCGTAACCAAATGCATTTGAAAATCTCGCCAAGGATCCTTGTCCCTTGTCGAGTACTTCGAGAAATTGGAGGACATGTTTTTCAAGGCAAACATTAGTGTTGCTCCATTCACATTGCGTACTAAATTTATTAGGTTCCTGAATTTGTCTATAAAAGATCAGCTTTAGATCCTTCCTATTAAGGATATCAACACATTAGTGTACACTGCCATGAAAATCCATCAACAACATGTGCGCAATAAGAGCTATGGTTCCCGAACGTCTTCGGGCAGGTATGTTTCTTCCAACCCTCGTCAATACGGTTTTAATACTAATGAAAAATCCAATGCTGTTGTAGGACAGGGTTCTTCTACTCCTTTGGGCAAGTCCACGGCTTCTACACCGACATGCACGGCTCCCCAAAAGCCGGCGCAACCAGGCCGTGAACGAGCCCGTGATTTGGAATGCTACACTTGCGGTGGCTGTGGTCACTACCAAAAGGACTGCCCCAACTACAAGAAAGTTATGTTTGTCCAAGCCTTAGCTGGTTACGAGTCTATGGATGAAGAAGAAATTTCAGCCGAGGCACCAATGGAGGAGGAGTGTTCGGCTCAAGCAAAGGAGTTGGATTGTGCTCCATCGTCGGCGAACATGGGGACTCCATTGAGGTTGGTTTCCCGAAAGGCAGTCGATCATCTTAAGTGTCATCATTGATTTCGGGTGTTGCACTAATTTGGTTAATGAAAAGGTGGTCGATCATCTTAGGCTGCCTACCACTCCACACCCAGCTACTTATGGTCTTCAATGGCTTTCGTCAAGCTCAGGTACGCATGTTACAAAACAATGTACCTTTTCCTTTTCTATTGGTCCTTACACAAATACTATTCTTTGTGATGTAGTGGCAATGAACGTCACACCTTTATTGTTGGGACGCCCATGGCAATTTGATAGACATGTCTTCACGATGGTTACTTGAACACTTATGTGTTTACGTACCATGGGAAGCACGTCAAGCTCTTACCTATGTCGCCGAGTGAGATTTTGCAGGATTAGGTTCAATGGGATCACCAAAAAGCGATTGAGGTTGAGGAAAAAGCTAGCAAAGCCAAGTGTGTACCCAAACAAAACCTCTTTGATGAGCAAGGCAACGGTACACATCCATCTAATTCGGATAAGGCGCGTCCAACGCAGCAAGCACAACAGCGGCCACGCCAATCGTCATCGCCTGGCCCGCCCCTGCAAGGCTCGGTCGAGCGGCGACTCTTGTTGGCTCGTCGTCGTCCCTTACAACATCGTTGCAAGGCCGCTCCCCGTGCTTTCTTTTGGTGCCGATGTCCTTGACATCTTCTAGCAACGACACGCCGGCATTGCCAAATGAGGTAACTTCCTTACTAAGTAAATTTAAAGATGTTTTTTCTGACAAGTTAATTGCTTGTTGGTTTGCCAACTATACGAGGTATTGAGCACCAAATCGATTTTGGTGCCCGTTGCTTCGTTGCCTAATAGGGCTCCTTACAAGGCCGGTTCGGATAAGACCCGGGAACTTCAAAGCCAGGTTCAGGAGCTACTTGAGAGATGCTATGTTTGAGAGTCGATGATTCCTTGTGGTGTGCCAGTCATCCTTGTTCCCAAAAAGGATGGCTTTTGGCGCATGTGCATGGATTGCCGGGCCATCAATCAGATTACCGTCAAATACCGGCATCCTATTCCATGACTCGATGACATGTTAGATGAGCTCCATGGCACCTCCATCTTCTCTAAGATTGACTTGAAGTCCGGCTATCATCAAATCTGGATGAAAGAGGGAGATGAGTGGAAAACCGCTTTCAAGACCAAATTCGGTCTCTACGAGTGGTTAGTGATGCCTTATGGCCTCACCAACGCATCGAGCACATTCATCAGACTGATGAATCACATCCTTCGTAATTTTATTGGTAAGTTTCTCGTATTCTATTTAGATTATATTTTAATTTATTCTTAGACTTTGACTAACCACGTGGACCATTTGAGGCTCGTTCAGGCGCGCTTGGGTTGATGTCCGCTTTTTAGGTAGGTTTTTAGTGTCTATATAGATTAGATTTAGTTGGTTTTCGTACTTAAGTTGTATGTTTTTGAGTCTTTATGCTTTAGTTTTCGTATTCCTTGAGATTCGGAAACTACGCATATTTTGTGTATTTTTGTAGGTATTTTGGAGCGTAAACGAACGGTTTGGAGTACCATACGAGGAGGTGGACGAGCTATGAGGAGAAGTTAAGGAAGGAAGCCCAGAAAGCGAGTAGAATCAAGCCAAAGGAGCTCATACACGAGCCAAAGCAAGCCAAGAATGACACAACAAGGTCGTGCACGAGCCTACACTTGTCAAGATCGACCCAACCAAGATTCAAGCTCTCAGGCACGACCCTTATAGGGTCGTGCACGACCCTATCATTGTCATTCTAGACCCATGGAGATTACCAGACCTCAGGACCGACTCCTGGAGGGTCGTGCACGACCCACTTTGGGTCGTGCATGGCGACGACTCTTGCTAGATTCCGTGATCTTTTGTAAAATATTCTCTCTCTTATTTTAGGAAGTTATTTGATCTTGTTTCCTAGGTTAATTAGGACTCCTTTTCCTCTATAAAAGGAGGCTAAACTCTTTGTTTTAGGGTTCCAAATTTTAGTCGAACTTAGTGTTTTTGTTTGGTAGAAGACTTGGAAGACAAGTTGGAGAAAATTGTAAGACTTCTTTCTAGTTTATTTGCATATTTCGGTTTTATTAATCAATCATGTTTGCGTTTTATTTCACCATGAGTGAGTAGTCTTCTTAGATTCTAGGGTTGGGTGAAAACGCAAAACGATCATGCATGTCTAAACTTGAATTCATGACTTGAATGCTTTAAAGATCATATCTATCTATCTTGTGCTAAAATCCTTTGCGAAAGTTGAGGCAATATCTTGCAATTAACCTAAAAGCGAAAGTGTGAAGTTGATTGCTTGATTAGATCTAATGGAATTTTTTGCGAAAGTTGATATTCCTAGGTTGATGGATGGATAGAATGTTGTTTAATTTGCGACAGTTGATTGAATAACTTGAATTGTTTGCGACAATTGACTTTTCTATGATCTGGATTGCATGATAGTTGTGAATTCGCATTGAAAGCATGTGTGATTGTTGTTGTGGTAGCCCTAGCCCTAGGATTTCCTTTTATATTTGATTAAGTCTAGCTAACTTCCATTGTACTCGACCCACCGAAAGTCGTGCTCGAGCTCTTCTGTGTTTGTTCCCCTTCGTGTTTATTTTTCTTTTCTTAGTTTGTCAACTAATCTTTGGCTCTAATCTCATTCCCGTGGACGAACCTGACTCCCTGTACTCAGCGGGGTCTTGATATAAACTTATTTGTTCAAGAAACCCTTCAACAAATTGGCGCCGTTGTTGGGGATTGAGCAATAGTGCCTAGTTTAGTTGACATTAGGTTTTGGGACTAGCCCTTACCCTTTTGTTTTTATATAATATTGTTTTCTTTATTTTTGTTCGCAGTATATGCCATCTCGTTCTTCCCGGAGAACTCTTAAGATTGACTACTACATCGAACCTGAGAGGTCCTTCCATAGACGTTTGAGAGAACGACGAGCAATGGACGACGCTGAGTGCGGATCCATCTCAACGAACCCACAATCGGTCCGCTTGCAAACGCTGCATCTGAGTGCGGAGTTCCTCCATTTGTTGATCAAGGGTCTCAAGGTCGTCCATTGCTCAACAAATGGAGGAACTCCGCACTCAGATGCAGCGTTTGCAAGCGGACCGAGACACTCAGGCCACCAATGCACAGCGATTCCATGCGCAACTGAATGCTATCCCGATGAATGCCAAGCAATACATGCACCCAGAATTGAGGGTGCCTGAATCGGCGATAGTCCTCCCGGAGATCGATCGCACTTTTGAGATTAACTCTCACTTCATATCCTTAATCAAGCATTCTCAATTTGAGGGGAAACCCACTGAATGCCCCATGGAGCATATAAAGAATTTTACTGATTTATGTGACACTATTGCTGCTGACGGTGTCGCACTTGAATTTGTTCTCTTGAAGGCTTTTAAGTGGTCTCTTGCAGGAAAAGCTTTGAGTTGGTTGGAGATGGATCCCGATTGTGGGTTCGTTGAGATGGATCCCGATTAAGCTTGGGCTTTGTTGGACAAGGTAACCAACTATGATGCCATGTATGGAACCCAACAAGCTAAGCCAACGGAGAGGAATCTGTATGAGCCCCAATTTGATGTGGTAGATCGGGATGTGAAGTTCCAATTCATGCAAGATCTGATCAATCGATTGAAAAAGCAAGTAAGATACTTTAAATCTTCTCAATCTTGTCAAGAATGCGGGTCTTCTACCCATACTACTTCCAATTGCACTAACTTGCAGCAAGTGCGAGCCGCTGAGGCTTATGAGGAGGCGAATTATATGAGAGGTTCCTTTAGGAATAAAAATAATTATACAGGGAGGAACAATTCTCAACCATCTTGGGGCAATTCAAATTATGATCAATACAAGCAACCCACTCAACAAGAGTAACGCCCCCCTCCCTACCGTCCTCCGGGCTATCAAGAGCCACCATCATGAGTTCAAGGGTTACAAGAAGGAATCAACGGAGTCCGAGCTGAGGTCCAGACCGGGATCAATGGAATGCGACCTGAGCTTACCACGCAAATGAAAGGTGTTCATGCTAGATTGGGAGAATTTGACTTATGGAGAAAGAATGTCGATTCCCAACATGGCCAGCTAGCGACTCAAATCCCGAGACCTCATGGACAACTCCCGCGCCGCCCTGAGGAGAATTCTAGAGGCCGAGCAAGTGATGGAGAAATCTGAGCCATGCACTTAAGGAGTGGCAAAGCTTTACCCGAGTCATCCAAGAATAAGGAGAAAGAAGAAGCCTCAGGACCGACCCCGCTAGGCTCGTACACGACCCCAACAGAATTTGGACCTCTCAGGACCAACCCTGCCATGCCTCCAATAGGGTCGAGCACGACCCCATCTAGGTCGAGTGCGACCCCATCAAGGGCAAGCATGACCCCTTCAGGGGTCGATCCGGAGCGTACTAATAACAAAGAAGAAGAGGCGATCGACCCTCCAAGGGTCGAGCTCGATCACCCTTCGCCAAATAAGTCTTCTAACCCTTCTCCTTCCATTCACTCTCCATCTAAAGTCCTTCCTTTCCCTTCTAAGAAACCCAAAGACTCCACGGAAGGTAGGTTCAGGCGCTTTGTTAAGTTGCTTCAAAGTTTAAATCTTTCCATTCCTTTCGCTGAGGCTTTGAATGAAATGCCTGCTTATACTAAATTATTGAAGGAGATCTTATCTAGGAAGCGATCCATGTCGAAGTTGATAGATGAAGTGAGATCGTTAGAGCTTCCAGAGAAGCTAGGCGACCCAGGTAAGTTTTGGAGCTTACCGTTTCAAAGCTTTGTGTGATCTAGGTGCTAGTACGAGTTTGCTTCAACTTTCAATTTGGTCCAAGACCAACATGGGGCCTTTAGTACCGGTGACATGAGGCTATACATGGTGGGTGGGTCGTGTGTCAGGCCAACGGGAGTGGTAGATGATTTCCCGTTTCAATTTGGGAAGTTCTTTGTGCCCAATGATTTCATAGTGATGAAGATGCCTGAAGATCCCGTGGTGCCCATTATTCTCGGATGGCCATTCTTAGCCACAACGGGAGCCATCATAAATGTCAAGAACGGTCTTCTCACCTTTAATATTGGAGAAGAGGTGGTTGAGTTCCGGTTCAACCCAACAATGAAGGAGTCAAATCAGGAGGAGGTCAAGATGCTATACACACGCTCTGACTACATCGAGTGCAAAAACCCAACGGAGAAATTCTTGGCTTGGGATCCTCTACCACACGTTTTAGGGGTCTCAGGACCGACCCTCCAGGGGTCGTGCACGACCCTCCTGGACGAGAGTGAGGAGCAATGTCTTGTCTTGGATCTACTCAAAGCGGAGCTTGAGGAGGAAGTTAGCCCACCCGAGCCTACTCCCGAGATTAAGGAGCTCCCCGACTCCTTGAGGTACGCTTTTCTTGGTCCTAATTCTACTCTTTCCGTTATTATTAATGCTAACTTGAGTGTGGAAGAAGAGAATAAATTGCTTGTTGTGCTTAGGAAGCCATAGGGTATTCATTGGAGGAACTTAGTGGTATTTCACCCTCATTGTGCATGCATAAAATTTATATGGAGGATGATCATAAACCCACTATTGAGCATCAACGTAGGCTAAACCCTAACATGAAAGAGGTAGTGAAAAAGGAAATTCTTAGGATGCTAGATGCCGGTATCATATTTCCTATCTTCGATAGTAAATGGGTTAGCCCCATACATGGAGTTCCTAAAAAAGGGCGAATGATCACTTTCCAACTAGGACCACCACTAAGTGGAGAATGTGCATAGATTATAGGAAACCTAATAGTGCCACTAGGAAGGATCACTTTCCACTTTCCTTCATTGACCAAGTCCTAGAACGCTTAGCCCAACACGATTACTTTTGCTATTTGGATGGCTATAGTGGTTTCTGGCAGATTCCCATTCACCCAGATGATCTGGAGAAGACGACTTTTACTTGTCCATATGGGACGTTTGCCTATAGGAGGATGCCTTTTGGGTTATGCAACGCCCTGGCCACCTTTCAACGATGAATGATGGCCATCTTCTCCGACATGATTGAAGAAATAGTGGAGGTATTTATGGATGATTTCTCAAATTATGGTTCCACTTTTGATTCATGTCTTGCTAATCTCTCTAGAGTCCTCAAGAGATGTGAGGAGACTAACCTTGTGCTTAATTGGGAAAAGTGTCATTTCATGGTTAGAGAGGGTATTGTCTTAGGACATCTAGTGTCTAAACGCGGGATAGAGGTGGAGAAGGCAAAAATTGAGCTTATTGAGAAATTGTCCCCTCCATCCTCCGTGAAAGACGTTAGGAGCTTTTTGGGCCATGCAGGTTTTTATCTATGCTTTATTCAGGACTTTTCTAAAATTGCTAAACCATTGACTAACCTACTAATGAAAGATGTAGTGTTTAGCATGTCTCCAGAATGTCTTGAAGCGTTTTACAGGTTAAGGAAAGCTCTTGTGACGGCCCCCATTATGCAATCACCAGATTGGTCACTTCCCTTCGAAATCATGTGTGATGCTAGTGACTATGCCATAGGAGCGGTTCTGGGGCAAAGGAAGGACAAAAACCTTCATGCCATCTACTATGCAAGTAAGACACTTGATGAAGCCCAGAGTAAGTACACTACAACCGAGAAAGAGTTTCTTGCTGTGGTATTTGCTTTTGAGAAATTTCGCTCTTACTTAGTAGGTTCCAAGGTGATCGTTTATACGGACCATGCTGCGGTTAGATTCCTAATGGAGAAAAAAGACGCCAAGCCTAGGTTGCTTCGTTGGATGCTTTTATTGCAGGAATTTGATCATGAAACCCGAGACAAGAAAGGAGCGGAGAACTTAGTGGCGGATCACCTATCAAGACTGCCGTTTGAGCAGATCTAGGAGTCCGACGGATCAATCCCCATCAATGATACACGCCCCCATGAGACTCTTCTGCAAGGCGATAAAGAGACCTATGGAGACAAGAATGGTGGAGAAATCAAGCTCTCAGGACTGACCCCTCCAGGCTCGTGCACGACCCCATTGGAAGTTGGCCCTCTCAGGACCGACCCTCGTAGGGTCGTCATAAGGTCGTGCACGACCCTAGAAGGGTCGAGCAAGACCCCAGCCCTCGAGTCAAGCTTCAAGCACGACCCCACTGGCTCGTGCACGACCCATACCCTGTGTCGAGCAGGTATGTTATCTTCAGCCTTTTCGGTTCTTTCGAGTTTTGATGATCTCCCATCTTTACCTTCTCCCTCTACTTCTATTCTTGCTTTACATGTGTCAAAGACCCCTTAGTTTGCAGATTTTGCTAACTATATTGTAGGAGGCGAGATTTCGGCGGGTTTAACCCCTCAAGCTAAGAAAAAAATATCTCCACGACGTTAAGCAATATTATTGGGATGATCCTTACTTGTTCAAGCAAGGAAGTGATCACATCTTGCGGCATTGTATTCTGGATGATGAGATTGAGAGCGTCATTCGCCATTGCCACACTCTACAAACGGGAGGCCATGCTAAGGGATTCAATACCACGGCGAAGATTCTTCAAAGTGGCTTGTATTGGCCAACGCTTTTCAAGGATGTACATGAGTTTGTGACAAGGTGTGACGAGCATCAGCGTTCCGGCAATATTACTTGGAGAAATGAGAACCCGCTCACCGGTATCTTGGAGGTCGAGCTTTTTGATGTGTGGGGGTTAGACTTTATGGGGCCCTTCCCTTCGTCGGGTCCTTATAAGTATATCCTTGTAGCGGTTGATTATGTCTCCAAATGGGTGGAGGCCATTACCACAAAAACAAATGATGCTCGGGTGGTTGCTAAGTTCATGAAATCAAAGATCTTCCCTCGTTTTGGAAGCCCCCGAGTTCTTATAAGCGATGGCGGCTCACACTTCATTGAAAGGAGCTTTGAAGCTCTTTTGGCCAAGTATGTGGTCTCTCACAGGGTGGCCACAGCATATCATCCTCAAACAAGTGGTCAAGTGGAGGTCTCAAACCGTCAAATAAAGAGCATCTTAGAGAAGACGGTGTCCCGGTCAAGGAAAGATTGGTCTTTAAAGCTTGATGAAGCACTATGGGCATACCGCACTGCTTACAAGACGCCACTCCGCACCACTCCTTACAACTTGGTGTATGGCAAGTCATGTCACTTGCCCGTCGAGCATAAACACAAAGCTTTATGGGCTCTCAAAGAGCTCAACATGGACCTCGATGCGCGGAGCAAAACGTTTTATGGACTTGCAAGAATTGGAAGAATTGTGGCTTAAAGCCTATGAGAATGCCAAGATCTACAAAGAGAGAACTAAAAAGTGGCATGACAAGAAGCTCATTCCAAAACACTTCAAAGCCGGTGACCAAGTACTCCTTTTCAACTCGAGGCTCCGACTTTTTCCCGGGAAGCTAAAGACTTGATGGAGTAGACCATTCTGTAACACCCCTATTTTACAATATTGGGTATTACCGCCAGTGACCTCGGACTTTACTGTCCAAAGTCACCCAAGGCTTTTAGAATGATATAGAACAATTAAAATGCGGAATAAAAACATAATACATAATGAGGAAAGGTGCTCCCGAGGGAGACTTGGTTCTTACAAAACATCTTACATTGTTTTCAGACATAAAGTTGTTCGGAATTGAAATACAAAACCTGCTTGTCCTTGAAACGTAATGAAACTAAAGCAAAATGATAGAAAGGTACATCTTGAAAATCCTTGTTCTTCCTTCGTCTTCACTTCACTTCATGCCTTGTGGGATTCCTAAAATCTGACATAATTCGCGAGGGGCGAGAGAATGCCAGGCAAACATGCGGAAAAGAAGAATTAGTCTAAGAGACTAAGCAAGTGGGAATGGAACTTCCCGAGGGTACTTCGGTAATTTCAAGTCTTATCGAATGATATAGAAAGGTTGTGTTTACAATGAGGCTATATATGTGGGGCTTAAAAGTATGAAGGAGAGTATATCTTAAGCAAAGATAACTCGATAAGCGACATAAGAACTACTAGATTGTAGACTTCTTTGGAGTAGAACGTATGTTGGGAACGTTTATTAATTTATACAAGATAAAAGCTTCTCTCGCCCTGTGCGGAGCGAGAGCCGGTCGATCATTTGAGACCGGTCCGGTTTTGGTGTCTTAATTGTGCATTGGGCACTTATCTTCTTTTAGTGGCAAAAAGGCGTTCGAATTCATTTATGATTTTGAATAGAAAGTGGTGGGACACGGATAATCCGAGCCACCCGAGGGAAAAACTCCGTTTCCCGGCACTTAGCTGGAGTGCGCTCATCCCTCCTTGCAATCGGAGCGGATGGAGATCATGATCCCGAAAGTCGTTGATGTCTCTCTATTTGGTGGTGTTTTCATATGTGATTTCCTTTGTAAATATGTTTCTTTTTCCCCTTTTCTTGTGCGCTTTGTTCCTTTTTAGCCTAGTTCTCGTATTTCTATGAGATTCGGAGACTACGCACATTTTATGTGTTTTGTAGGTAATTTGGCATGAATCGAGGATCGATTTGAAGGAGGGTCAAGACATGGATCAAAGGCCGAGCTAAAGCGAGAAAGAGAGAAGCAAGCCATGGAGAAGAACAAGAGAAGCCAACAAAGAAGAAGGTGGAACGAGGTCAGGACCGAGTTGCAACCACGTCGGGCCCGACTTTGAAGTCTCCAACCTCGGACCGAGTTGCACAGTAACTCGGGCCCGAGGTCCTCCGTGTCGGTCCGAGTCGTTCACCGAACTACTTGGGCTCCAAGGCACGAATTTGTGGACTTCCACTTTAGCCCCTCATCTAATCTATAAAAGGCCCTCTTGTCTTCTAAGAAAGGGTTCCCTGACACACACACAAAAAGGGGGTTCCAAGGGAACCAAGGGGATTCTTGGAGAGCAAGGAGGAAGGAGAGGAGAAGGAAGAGAGAGAGAATCGGCCAAGGGAGGAAGTCTTGATAGGTTTTGTTGGTAGATTTGCTTTGATTTGCTTTGTTCTTGTGGATTTGAAAACCCTTGATTGGAATTTGTGGATTGCTTTGGATTTGAATGAAACTTTGCTTTGTTTTGAGATTGATTACGATGATTGCTTTCCCTTTTGATTTGATTGCTTTCTTTGCTTGTCTCATGGAGTAGATCTCCTTCATCTTGGGTTATGGGGGAAAACCCTAGCTAGGTTTAGGCTAGAAACCCCAATTCCATAGCCTTGAGTGTTTGATCTAAGGAACCCACTCTACATAGAGCTACAATTCGTTGCGAAATTTGGGAATCAAGGCTTGAGATTGGCAAAGTAGCGAAAGTGAACATGTGTCAATCTCAAGACCTTGCTTCGAAGGGGATTTCCCCAATGATCGAGGTGTAGAAGTGGTTGGAACGAGGCCGAAAGCACTCGATCCTAGTCCGATCATCACTCATTGCTTGAATTGGGGTGGAAAAGCCTTAATCTACTAGGGAAGGAACCCAAATGCCCAAGATCTACTTTTAAATCTTTGAGTTCAACATCCCAGATACCTCGGGCCCGACTTACACAGTGTCGGTCCCGACTTCCTCTTGTCGCCAACCTCGGGTGTGACGTGACCTCAGTGTCGGTTCCGACTGATTCCTTTGTTTTCCTTTGTTTTATGCTCTCCTTTCTAGCTTCCTAGTATCTAGGCACATCGATCGAGTAGACTTCCCGAGTGTTCGACACCCACCACGTAATACAACGGGGTCGGGTTATAAATTGTATCTCTAGACCCTCGCAATCCGAGAGGCGATCAAAAGATTGGCGCCGTTGCCGGGGAAGTCTAAGTGCATTGAGTGCCAATTTGGTGAGTTTCTTGTGTTTTGGTAGTGATTTCGGTGAGGGAATAGCCCAAACCCTTTGTTTGTTTTTGATTTGTTTTGGTTTGTGTTTTTGTTTTGTAGGTGTATGCTAGCTCGTTCCTCCCGAGGAACACTTGAGCTTGAGTTTGTGAGTGATCCGGAAGGTATTCTCAAGGAAGCCCGAAGAAGGAAAAGGATGGCGAATCAAGCTCTCCATGTTGATGAGGAGTTGGCTCAACTTAGGGCCGAAATGGCTAGATTGCAACTTGAGAGGGACAATCAAGAGGAGATGGCAAGAAGAGAACGGGAGCAACGGATGAGAGCCGAGGCTCAACTCAACGCTCTACCCCGGAATGCACGCCAATACATGCATCCGGAGTTGAGGGTACCCGAGCCGGCTATAGTGCTTCCCGAGGTTGCCAAGAATTTTGAGATCAAGACGCAATTCATCTCCCTCATCAAGCGGGATCAATTCGAGGGCCGTCCACATGAGTGTCCCATAGAGCATGTCAAACGTTTTGTGGATATGTGTGAGACGATCTCTACCGACGAGGAGACATTGGAGTATGTGCTTCTAAAGGCGTTCAAATGGTCACTTGGGGGCAAGGCCGCACATTGGCTCGAGAGCCAAGCTCCTAGGTCAATCACAACTTGGAAGACACTCTATGATGCTTTCTTGATGAAGTTCTTCCCACCCTCAAAGACAACCGAGCTAAGAAGGAAGAGTGCAAGCTTTCAACAAGGCCCGAATGAGCCTCTTTTCGAAGCATCGGACCGTTTCAAGGAGATGTTGCGCCAATGTCCTACTCATGGCCAACAACCATATGTGCTTCAAGACATCTTTTTCCAAGGCATAAATCTGGTAACGAAGGACAAGCTCAATCTCCACACCGATTGTGGATTCATAGACTTGACACCGGATCAAGCTTGGGAGCTACTTGACAAGCTATCCGACTATGAGGCCATGTATGGGGTGAGTCAAGCTAGCAAGGAGGTGAGAGTTCAAGGCGAAGGTACAAGGAAGTTATATGATCCAAAGGAAGAAGACATTGATAGGGATGTGAAGCTCCAATTCCTTGAATGTGAAGTGAGCAAGCTTAAGAGGCAAGTCCACTACTACAAGCAAAATGCTAGAGCTTGTGAGGAGTGTGGATCCTTTGCACATACTACACAAGTTTGTCCAAATGAGAGCCAAGTGCGCTTGGCCGAGCAAATTGAGGAGCCAAACTATGTTTGGGGAAATTTCGGTGGAAGAGGCAATTTCAACAATGGTGGCAATGGCCGGTGGAACAACGGTCAAGCTCAAGGCTACAACAACAACTTCAACCAAAATGAGCCAAGGGCGCCACCACCACCATATAGACCACCGGGATTCAATGAGTTACAAACATTTGCTCAAGAGATCAGAGACGGGTTCAAGGAGATGAGGACCCAATTCAATGAGTTTGGTGCATGGAGGAGGCAAGTCGACAATCAATTTGCTCAAATTGCGACTCAAGCCCCGAGAGAGAATGGAAGACTTCCGGGCCGACCCGAGGAGAATCCTCGAGCTCAAAACAATCAAAATGAAGTCCGGGCAATTGGATTGAGAAGTGGACGAAACCTACCCGAACCACACGTGCCTAAGAAGAATGAAGAGAGTCGGACCAACTTACCCAGCAAGTCGGGTCCGACGTTCCCCGCAGTCGACCCAGCAAGAAGATCGACTCCTTCACCATGGACCGAGGTCGAGAGCAACTCGGGACCGACCTACACAGACCTCGATCAGACTCCTTTGCCCAGGACCGAGATTCACAACATTGGGCCCGACATGGTGCCCAAGTCGGTCCATTCAGAAAATGTTGCAAATGAAGTAGGGAAGTCCAAAGAAGTTGATCCAAGCAAGATTCAAGGTGCAAAAATTCTTCCATATCCCTCGAAGAAGCCGAAAGATGTTGTTGAGAGCAAGTTCAAGAGGTTTCTCAAACTCTTGCAAGGCTTGAACATCTCTATCCCGTTCACCGATGCATTGAGCGAGATGCCATCTTATGCCAAGTTCTTAAAGGAGATTTTGAGCAAGAAGAGGTCCATAGTTGAAATGCAAGATGAGGTCAAGACCTTGGAGTTACCACAAAAGCTAGGAGATCCCGGTCGTTTCGCTATAACCATTGGTGTGGGGTCTCAAAATTTCCAAGACTTATGTGACCTTGGGGCAAGTGTTTCGGTGATGCCCGCTAGCATTTGGAGAAGAGAAAATTTGGGTGAAATGGAGCCGGCCGATATGTCCCTAACTATGGCCGACGGTTCCATCATCAAGGCTAAGGGAATATTGGATGACGTTCCGGTGCGAGTTGGAAAGTACTTTGTCCCCGATGATTTCGTGATCTTGGACATGCATGAGGATCCCTTGGTCCCAATAATCTTAGGAAGACCATTCTTAGATACGGCGAGGGCAAGGTTTGATGTCAAGAACGGCAAGGTTTCCTTTGAGATTGTGGAAGAGAAGGTTGATTTTCACTTCAACAAAGCTTTGAATGAGCCGGACGCCTTGGCCATCCTTAAACATGAAGAGAGTGCCAAGAGAGAAAGTGAAGAAGTGGAAGTTGCTAGAGAGGTCGGTGCATTAAGGGGTGATGAAAGCTTCAATGAACAAATACAAGTAAGGGAGTTGTTGGAGCAATTCAAGGATCCAAATGAGTCAATAATCAATGCTAGCTCAAGAAGAGATGAAGAGTATCCTTACTTATATCCTTTTAATGTTGGTGAAGACCACAATTCTCCCCAAAATTTTGATTCCTACATTTGCTTGAGTGATTTGAACGATGACTTAGGAGACTCCTACATTTGCCTTAGTGATTTAAAAGATGAATTGGCAGAATCTCCTAGGAATACTTTGGATAACTATGGTGTAGGAAAATAAAAACATGATGGAGCAAGTAAGAAGGAAAAATCTCATTCGTTGGAGGAGGAGGATGAGATAGGCCCGAGATCGGAGAGCCATGCCTATATAGACCATCGTTGGTGGTTTTATGGGTATGAGGGCAATGGGAATGGGCATGACAATGGCGAGCAATTCACCGTGTTTCACCCGCCATAAGGTTGAGGTTAGGAAGTCAAGCTAGTGACTCTAAACGAGCGCTTCTCGGGAGGCAACCCGAGCTAGTAACTTTCTTTTCGTAATTTTAGTTTGATTTTCTTTGTTTAGCTTAGCCTTTCTCTAACCGATCCCTATCTAGTGTTTTGTGGATTTATGGTGTTGTGCATCCTTCAAAGTTGTGTAGGATTTGAGGTGAAATATTTAAATGGAAATATGGGAAAGAAGTTGCATGAGGATGGAGTAAAATTGGCAACCCGAATACTCCCACATCGAGCCCAGGTAAGTCGGGCCCGACATAGGGACGTCGGTCCATGAAGTCGGTCCAACTTGATTCGACTAGTTAGAATGCCAATTTTGCCCTTGACCTAATTTGTCCCTTTCTCCCATTAAATATTATCCCCCACCTACCTACCATCTTCATTATCAACTACCATTCCCAAAATACAACCCCTCTCCCTCAAAAATTCTCAAAGTCGGCCGCCCCTACCCTCACCATACTCGATCCACATCCTCCCTACTTCATCTCGTTCCAACCACAAAAAGGCCTCCCAAACCCGAATCCAAGTAGAAATCTCGAGTTCAATATAGTCCTTCATCCCCCATCTAGATCTAGATCTAGGAAATTTGAGTTCTAAGTTGCTTATTTGTTCAAAAGTTCAAATACTCTTCGAATCCGGTATGTGTTACTCGATCTCTACTTATTTCTTTGAAAATTTTGTGTTTTCATTGCATAGATTGAGTAATGCCATGTTTGATTGAGAGCTTGAGATTGAGCATCAATGGTGGATTTGCATGATTTGTGAAATTGAGCTTTAAAGTTGTTTATGCATGCTTAGATCCATTTAGAACTTCGATTAGGGATGTTTGGTGGTTGAATTTGAAATTTAAGTGAATGATGGAATGATTTGGGTTGATTTGAGGTTAGAGTAGAAGCATGAACTAGGTCGAGATCGACGTGCCCAGGAGAGTCGGGCCCGAGTTGAGAAAGTCGGTCCAACAAGTCGGACCGAGGTTGAGTAAGTCGCGCCCGACATAGGTTGGAAGTCAATCCTTGTTGTTTTTGCTCTCTTCTTGTGATATCATGTGGATTCATGTTTTTAATTGTTGGCTATAGCCTAATCATGATGTAGAATGATCATTTGCTTAGCCATTGTTAGAAGATGTCCATGATGATTTATGTTGGATTGAGATGCATGTGAGTCTAGAGACTAAGTATGGAGTTCCCTTTGTGTTGAAATGTTGTTGTGTGTTGATGAGAGCTTTTGTTGAGGTGTATGGAGTTTATCTTGGATCCTTTTGTTTGGTTGATGTGTGTAGGTACCATGGAGACAAGAGCTTCATCCTCTCATGTGGTAAGGCCAAGGAAGAAGTCCAAGAAGTCAAGGAAAGAGCCGAAGTTGGATGATGTCTATTTAGAGGATGATGAGCAAGTGGAGAATTATGAAAGATATATGGCGCTTGAGCACCACACGAGGTGGCTTGATTGGGAAGCCGTGAGGAAGATGGACATGGATCAAGCCCTTCCAAGATGCTACTCCCACATCGGTCTTAATGGAATGCTAAGGTGGGACAACACTCACTGCCCCGCCCTCACCTCGGAATTCATGGCCACATTCGAGTGCACTTATGATAATGTGGAGGATGAGGAAGGGGCGCTCACTTTCCGATTGGGCAACGAGGACCACAATCTCACTCTTAGGGATTTGGATACCTACTTCGGGTTTCCATGCCCAAGAGAAGAGGCCGGCGTCAACAATGAGAAGGTGAACCAAGTGTGGCGTCATGTGGCCGGGAAGAGTGAGATGAGAAAGGGCGCCTCCACAACCGAGATTGCTAGCCCTCTTTTTCGGGTCATGGTGCGAGTCATGGGGTGTGCAATCTATGCTCGTCATGAGTTGAGCAAGCCGATGAAAGAGGAGATCATGTTGCTCCATGAGATGCTCTTCAACACCGAGAAGCCCATGAACCTTGCATGGGAGTGGGTCAAGATGGTGCGAGACTTCCAAAGCTCCTCTTGGATCTACTTCGGTGGGATGATAGCAAGACTCGCCATGCGTCTAGGAGTTGATCTTGACAAGTATTCTCCGGCTCCGAATGGTGTTGAGTTCATGAACATGAAGTATTTCAAGAAGGCCAACATCATCAAGGAGAGGCTCTACATGATTTCCTTGGCCCCTCACTCAAACTATGATGGTGTGTCGATCCGGTTAGTGCACAACCTCTATGATCTTTCTCGGTATCAAAATTGGTACCAAGTGTGGGCCGGAAAGCCACACTCATTTGGTGAGCCCAAAGGTGCAATAGAAGGGCGGCGACAACAATCTCAACACATTCGGTTTACCTCCCCTCCATCTACACCGGATTCCGACCAAGACAACTTCGTGTTTGCACCTTGTGGGGAGGACATGGATGTCGATCAAGGGCAAAGTGAAGAAGATGAGCGCCTCCAAGGCTTGATGGCCGACCTCCGAGCCACGCACCATGCTCCAACACTGGCGGACCGAGGTACACAACAAGTCGGGCCCGACTTTCCTCAACGTCGGTCCAGTTCATTCCATGGTGGTGAGGTCCCAAGGCATTATGAATGTGGAGAAGGGAGCGGTGAAAGGTGAGAGCAATTCCAAGGTGGCGGTTATGAAGGCTATGCCCAATGGTACGGTCCGGGAATGGTGTTTCCCGAGCAACAACAACCGGTGGACATGTCCTTCTTAGCCAACCAAATGGCTCATCTCCAACTTCAACAAGAAAATGTTCTCCAAGAGGTCCATCAAGTGAATCTCCAACAACAACAAATGTACCAACATCAACAACAAATGTACCAACAACAACAACAAATGCTTTAACAACAAAGTTCTTTCCAAGCTAGCCAAAATGAGATGAACCGAGCCCTCGGCTACACTAGACAAGAGGTAGAGGAGCTTAGGGAGGTGGAAGACCAAAGGTGGCGGGTCCAAGATAGCTACAACACGTGGATGAGCGGGAACTTCCCTTCCCGTGAGGACCAATGGACACGCCCGGAGCCTCAACTCCAACCACCACCACAACACTTCTACCAAGAGCAAGTGTACGAGAGGGAGCGGCAAGCAAGGCTCCAAAGAGGACGTAGAGGTGACAACCCCTTCGATTGATTCTATACATGCCATTGAAGAATAAGAAATTGTGAGCTTTTCATACTCTTCTCTCTTGCTTTTAAGTTTTGATTTCCTTGTTTGATGGGGACATCAAAATTTTAAGTATGGGGTGGGGGTAAGTGTGTTCATGATTTCACTTGTTTATGTTTGTTTATTATTTTGAGGATATTTAGTTTGTGTTTCTAGTTTGTATTTGGGATGTTTGCTTATTGGTTTGTGGTTGATGAGTGACATGGATGATTGATTTGGTCTTGAATGGATGAGTTTTTGGTTTTAGAGAAATTTTTGCAAAAATCCAAAAAAAAAAAAATATTGAAAAAATTGTGTTAAAAACAACAAAAAGATTTTGTGTTTTGTAGGTTTTGGACTAGAAATTCCCATCTTAGATTGCCAAAATAAAAGCTAATGATGATGTGAGCATGTAAATTCCTTTGCATATTTTCGGATGGTTTAGCCTCTAAAATGATGTTGCTTTTGATGTGATCATGATATCTTGCTTGTTTTATTGAACATGTGAGTTCTAGGATGAGTTCTTATGCAACTAAGTATGAGTGACCCTTGTGAGATTGATTTTTGGCCATTTTAGGGATGCTTGATCATATTTGCATATCCCTCATTTTTCTTGTGTGATTAGCTCATTCATGCTTAGTAACCTATTGCGGTGTTTATCTATTTTCCAAGACCGTCATGAGAATTGTCCTAGCATGGTCACATTGATTTTGAACTTTATTCTTCTAGTCACATAAATGTTCCATATCCTACCATGAAGATAATCCTTTGTTTGTAGCCCCGTTCTAGCCTAAGCCTTTGTTTGAAACTCCTCAAAAATATTATTCCTAGCCTTATATGACTTGACCGTTATGGGATTGGATTTTAGAAGAGAGGTTGGGATTGTATTTGAAGAGTTGAGATTCTCTTGGGTTTAAGGGCAAAAAATGGTGTTATGAATCATGTGGGTAGTGCATCTTTGTTGTACAAAAATGAAAAAAGAAAGAAAAGAAAGAAAGAAAATGTTGGAAATGTAAAGTGGAATAAAGCAAAGAGCTTAAGTGAAGAAAATGTTCCGACCGAGTTACAAGCAACATCGGGCCCGATGTCATAAGAAAGTTGGTACAAATGTAGAAAGTGTTGAAAATCCAACAAAAAGCATAAGAGCAAAGATGAAGTGGAATGTTAAGAGAAATTTTGGGTTGAAAAGGAAATGTTAAGTCTTTTGGGTGAGTGTGAAAGTAATTGTGAAATTTTGGTGAAGTTGGTGAGAGTTTAGGTTGTTCAATCCACATTGAAAGCACCACAAGACCAAATAATTCCCACCTTGAGAAATACCAAAAGCCCCATTACAACCCGGCCGAATGGAACCTCTTTGAGGACCTCCATTGAGCCAAGTTCGAAATTCTTTGTGTACTTTGTATTAGGCATCTCTAGGTGGAGGAATTGGTGATATTAGCTTCAATAGTAAAGTCCTTACTTGCATGATTCTTGAGCTTGAGTGTTCATTGCTAAACCCAAACACATGATGAGTGATACACATTCACATATCCCTAAAGTGAGGCTTAGTTGCATTGACTTTATTCCTTGGAACACTTAATCATATGTGACGATGTAATCTTGCTTGAATATCAATCACTTGTCTTTAAAATGTGTTTTCATACGAGGCTTTACTTGAAGATTATGTTTCGGTCTTGCTTACATTGTTATTGCTTGAGGACAAGCATGTTTAAGTATGGGGTATTTTGATGTCTCTCTATTTGGTGGTGTTTTCATATGTGATTTCCTTTGTAAATATGTTTCTTTTTCCCCTTTTCTTGTGCGCTTTGTTCCTTTTTAGCCTAGTTCCCGTATTTCTATGATATTCGGAGACTACGCACATTTTATGTGTTTTGTAGGTAATTTGGCATGAATCAAGGATCGATTTGAAGGAGGGTCAAGACATGGAGCAAAGGCCGAGCTAAAGCGGGAAAGAGAGAAGCAAGCCATGAAGAAGAACAAGAGAAGCCAACAAAGAAGAAGGTGGAACGAGATCAGGACCGAGTTGCACAGTAACTCGGGCCCGAGGTCCTTCGTGTCGGTCCGAGTCGGTCACCGAACTACTTGGGCTCCAAGGCACGAATTTGTGGACTTCCACTTTCGCCCCTCATCTAATCTATAAAAGGCCCTCTTGTCTTCTAAGAAAGGGTTCCCTGACACACACACAAAAAGGGGGTTCCAAGGGAACCAATGGGATACTTGGAGAGCAAGGAGGAAGGAGAGGAGAAGGAAGAGAGAGAGAATCGGCCAAGGGAGGAAGTCTTGATAGGTTTTGTTGGTAGATTTGCTTTGATTTGCTTTGTTCTTGTGGATTTGAAAACCCTTGATTGGAATTTGTGGATTGCTTTGGATTTGAATGAAACTTTGCTTTGTTTTGAGATTGATTATGATGATTGCTTCCCTTTTGATTTGATTGCTTTCTTTGCTTGTCTCATGGAGTAGATCTCCTTGATCTTGGGTTATGGGGGAAAACCCTAGCTAGGTTTAGGCTAGAAACCCCAATTACATAGCCTTGAGTGTTTGATCTAAGAAACCCACTCTACATAGAGCTACAATTCCTTGCGAAAGTTGGGAATCAAGGCTTGAGATTGGCAAAGTAGCGAAAGTGAACATGTGTCAATCTCAAGACCTTGCTTCGAAGGGGATTTTCCCAATGATCGAGGTGTAGAAGTGGTTGGAACGAGGGCGAAAGCACTCGATCCTAGTCCGATCATCACTCATTGCCTGAATTGGGGTGGAAAAGCCTTAATCTACTAGGGAAGGAACCCAAATGCCCAAGATCTACTTTTAAATCTTTGAGTTCGACATCCCTAGATACCTCGGGCCCGACTTACACAGTGTCGGTCCCGACTTCCTCTTGTCGCCAACCTCGGGCCCGACGTGACCTTAGTGTCGGTCCCGACTGATTCCTTTGTTTTCCTTTGTTTTATGCTCTCCTTTCTAGCTTCCTAGTATCTAGGCACATCGATCGAGTAGACTTCCCGAGTGTTCGACACCCACCACATACTACAACGGGGTCGGGTTATAAATTGTATCTCTTGACCCTCGCAATCCGAGAGGCAATCAGTCGTACTTCAAACGCGTAGGCACTTACGACTTAGTAATGTGATATAGAGGCGTCGGCTATTCCGCGCCCCTCTCTAGTTCGTTCGATGTTGATCTTTGAGCGAGATCGCAAACAATCAAGATAACAATTACACTAGCATAATAATCCTAACATAGGAATGTAAAGCATACTATGCTAACAATAGTCTTTATTTCTAGCAATCGATATTTCCTAGGTTCATTTTTATTTAAGCATACACGTTGTTCCCAACATCGAGAATGTTCACGGAATGAAATATAAAGGTCACAAGGGGAAAATTCCACTTGCCTTAGCTTTGGCGAGTTCTAACAATCGAGCTTTGGCGGAACTATGTGATTCACGACTACGAGTGAGGATTCCGACCTAAAGACATGCGATTTACGAACGGCTTTTAAATATGGATTTTTCTCAACTTGGATTCTCTCGTATAATACTTCTATAAGAGAAGCGGAATTCTAAATTATTATGGTAATAATTTAGAAGATTATTTAAAATAATAATATTCCTTTATTATTCTTTTGGTTTTGTAATATCCTTATTATTCCATAAAACCTTTACTAAAATAATCTCTTATAACTTTATTTTCTATTTCTTTAATATAAGTAAGCAAGTAAAATATCATAAAATACTATACTTTGCCTAGAAGTATTTTTCTTATAAAACTATTTGTTTTCTGTAAATTATAAGAAATTTACTTTAACCTTTTTATGTACTTGTCTTAGTTTAAAATATTATTTTTAAATTCCTTAAGGATCTTGTAGCGATATACTCTCACCAAAAATATTTTATTAATAATAGACCTTTAGTAGACTTTTATTTCATTCTATAACTCACCTAAAACAATAAGGCTCATAAACTTATAATCTACTTTTCTTAAAAGTTTTCATAATTAGGAATTTCTACTTTTCTTTAAAAGGTAACTTCCAAAAATTAACATATATTAAATTAATCTTATTTATTTTATTCCTATTGTTCTTTTCACATTATATGACTTATAAAATATCTATGATCATAATCTTATAAAATAGGGTCATGGCTTATAAAATATAATCACGGCTTATAATATCATCATGGTTTATAAATATCGTCATGGCTTATAAATATCCTACTTCATATTTATAGTCCATTATTACAATATTTGTAGGTTATACAATAATATCCTTTCTATATCTATATGATTTCTTTCCATACAAGTCAACCTTATGCTATATAATATCATAAACTCATTATAGGATCATACTTCTTATATTAACCTAGAACTTATGTCTTGCAATAATTCTTTATACTTAGAGATTATTAAATTAATATCTTTCTCACATGATGACTTTAATACTATAATTATTAATAATATTATTCTTCCATAAAAATCAAAATCTAATGTCAAACTATAGATCATGACTGTAATCTTTGTACTAATAATATCTTTATAAGGGTTCTCTACAAGTATTTAGATTAGTTATAATTATACTATGTCATAAGTATTTTATCATCCCTACCATATTTTATAAATAAACTATATCTATGACAATTCTCTAACAATTATTATCATGATACTATTTCTTAGATCACTACCATATTTTATAACAAAAGTCATATGCTAACAAAGGTTATTTTATAGTCACCTTTATCATATCATAATAAAAGATTATGTCTTGTAATGACTGCTACACCTAGAGGTATGCTAAATTCATATTTTTATTGAATAAGGAATTTATTTTATGAATCTATTTATCTTGATCAAACTCATAAACATGATATCTTCTATAGTTTAGGACATGCAATGACTTTTTATCTACTAGAACCTTATTATTATTTTTGTATAAAGATGGTAATATTAATTGTAAATGTTGTAGGCTATATTTATTTTATAAAACTATTTATATTTTGTAAGGAGCATACTTATAATAACTACAATAAGAAAAGTTTATATTTCCTTATGAGGTTAATTTGCCATAGTAACTCTAAGTTGTTTCTATCAATCAACTAACATGATTTTATACCTAATATTTTTATTCCATAAATCCTTATTTGATTTCTACTATTACATTTACTAATCATAAAAGGCTAATGTTTATAAAGTACATAAATTAATTTAAATAAATAAAGCTTAGGAGTATACTTTCTTAGTTCTGTATTACAGAACAATGGAGAGGAGAGGCGGGGGAGGCCGGCGGTCTTCAAGGCGGCGCAACCAGGGCGGGACGACGGCTCCGGCGTGGCTCGGCGGTGCAGGGGCGACGCGCTGGTGGTCCGGCTAGGATAGGTGGTGGCCGGCGGTCTCCAAGAGGGAAAAATAGGGGATTTTTGGTGGGGTTTTGAATGGAGAATTGAAACTTGAAAGGCTGATTTTTGGGCACTAGAGAGCATTTAGCAAGAAGGAGAAGAAGATGTTTGAAGTGTGAGTGAAATGGTGAAGGGGAGGCTCCTTTTATAGGCAAATTTGTAGAGCTTGGCAATCCATGCCAATGGCTATGGACCAATGGAGGATGAGGCAAAGCTTCACTATTGGTCACTTGTGTATTTCTTTTGTGGTGATGAGAAGATGATGGAAGCATGGAGTCTTGCAAGCAAAGTGAGAAGGGTGGAGGACATGCATTGCTCCCATGTCAAATCAAGTTGACTTGTTTGAAGAATAAGACTAAAAGTTGATATAAAATTAAAAGAGTGGGGTGAATGTCAAGAAAGTCACATTGGTCTAGCGGAAGAGGGGAGGGGCGTGTGTAGAGATTTGCAAGAGGTCTCGAGTTCAAGTCTCGGCTCTTGCATTCTTTTTATTGAATTTTTCATGTATTTTCACTAACAAGTTGTACCTTTTTTTATCTACTAAAACCGAAATTATGAATTATTTTTATTTAAATGCTTTTACTTATTCCTAACCCCTTATAATGCCCTCTTGCAATTTATTAAATTTTAATTTACGTACGAAACTCTTTTAACGAGACAAAGGGTTATATATAGAATATATTTAGAGATTCTCCTTTATAAAATAAAGAATTATAAAATTATATTATATTGTTTTTAACGCCTTGGAATATTGCGGATATTACAATAGTACCCCCTTAAAATTAGTTTCGTCCCCGAAACTAGGAAAGACTTAGGGCGGTACAAGGTTACCACGGAAAGCTCCTAACGCTCACATCCTTGAGGAAACAAGAAAAGGTCTAGTACCCCCTTAAAGAACATTTCGTTCTTTAGTTAGGATGATTGTACAAGTAGAAGAATTATTATTGTACCTTTATCTTAAGGAATCGTTAAGTTATAAATCCTTAAGAAGATTCCAACATTTGAGCTTATGCGGCTTCATCGGAATCAAGGGATAGGATTGGAAATCCGATCGATCTGGCTAGCGAAGTAGGCGGGGGTCCAGTGGTTTTATCCAAAAACTTTGTCAACCCTACGGAAGTTTTGGGTTGACCTTCCCGAACATAATGGTTTGATTGCTTATGGAGTAAGTTTCCTTATTGAAATTAACACTTAGGTGCTTCTAGGAAGCAAGTAAGTCCATGACTAATCTATTCTATATTTCTGGAATTTGGTCATTGCAGAGGAATCCTTTTCAGGTGACCATTCGATAACTAACGATATGGAAACGAAGTTTGAATATGCAAGGGTCATGCCTTCGAAAAAGAATTTCGAGTCACGATTTCTAGAGAAGTTACTACTGGGATAGGGGATGGTTATTTTTCCAAGAGGGAGTAACCATCATTACGATGTCGTATTTGAATATATATTATACTATCGAGGAATGGTTCGAGCGTCCCTTTTAATATATTCTACAGTATTTATCAAAAATGTAGTTTTTCATAAGCAAGGTTAAACTCGAGGGACTACGTGGTTTCATTCCACCGATGTGATCAGTACCGGGGAGCGATTTCCAACATAATCGCCTAAAGTGTATATCTTCATAGGAATAAGACTTGAAGTTCTACCTCAACCATGTGGCCAAGGTGGGAGGTAAAAGTCCATTCTTATTCACCGCCATGAATCTATATTGAAACTTTTGATTTTATAGCTTATAATTTCATTTTGGTATAAAGAGTAGCATTTTGAGGCGAACTTAGTAATACTTATGCATATGTCCTAAAGTTAAATCAGGGTTTAGCTCGAACTTTCTCCTCTATTAAGCTCACGATGGAACACGGTCTTTGGTTTGATACGCAAGGATATAATATGATAACCATAATCATAACATATATTTCAAAATGAGACACTCTTACGAGGAAGAGTGTCACCCGAATGGTTCAACATTAGCATCCACTGTTGTGATACAAAAGTGCCTTAAGGGCAAAACTAATATGATTACGAAGGTTAAACTCGGATAGGAAGATAGCTACTGAACTCACACTATGAAGATGCTACGAGGTCTAGTATCCCCTTAAAAAGATAATACTAATGGTACTTAAGAGGACATTAACTGGGGAAAATGCCTCTGCATATCTTGCTCGGTTTCCCAGGTTTTCCATGTTGTACCTTGATTGCCATCCTTGGACCAAAGTACTCGTACTAGAGGTACTTCTTTGTTGCGTAGCTGCTTAACTCGGTTCTCTACTACCTTAAGCGGTCTCTCCTCGAAAGGAGCCATCTTTATGGTGGAATGCCAGTTTGTCGTGGTGGGTGAATTCTATAATATTTAGGTTGTCATCCCAACTCATTGTGTGGTCTAGCGCATGATGTTCGCATTTTTAGTATAGTTTTTAGAGGTTTTCTTTGCTTATTAGGTTTAGTTTTGTTTAGTTTAGGTTTAGTTTTGAGTGTTTTTAGATAGTTTTGCATATTTCTATGAAAAGAGTGGAAGCTAAGCTATTTTGTGAATTTTGTAGGTTTTAGCGAGGAAAAGAGCTATATGGAGTTGAATTTGGAGCATTACAATGAAAGATGGAGGAGTGCAAGATTGAAGAAGTCAAAGCTCAAGATTACGAGAGGAAGTGTGGAAGAAAACAAAGCCCAGGCTCGTTAAAGAGGTTGTGAGGGCTCGTTAACAAGGCCACGAAGGAGAAGATTTGAAGTATTTATTTTATAATTCGCCGATCCTGAGAGGGAATTTATTTCCGTGTCGGTTGAGTATATTTTTAGAATCTTTTGGGGTTATTAGAGTATGTATTTTGGGTCTTAATATCTTTTTAGATTTTATTTCTATCTTTTAGGGTTTGTTTCGATCTTTTTAGGAAAGTTTATATCTTTTTAAGCCTTTTTAGTTTTTAACTTTTTAGTATAAATACCCTTCTATCTAGCATAGAAAAGGGGGGAAGCTTTTAGAAGAGAAATTTTAGGGAGAGAATTCCGAAGGGCCGAGAAAGAGAGAGAGTCGAATCGAGGAGGCTCGGTAGACGACAGTCACCGGGGTCGTTAGTCGCGATTGTGATTCGGTATTTTGATGTTTTTCGGTTTCTTCTGAATCTCTGTAAGACAATATTTTCTTAATTAATTTGAGTTTTGTTTTGTTTTCAATGTTTCTTTTAATTGAGATTTTTAGTTTCTTTGTTATGATTAGTGAGTAGTTTTCTTTTCTAGGATCGGGGTTAAGCCCGGCATAGTTGAGCATGTTTGATGAGTAAGATTGTGTTGTGAATGCCTTTTATCTTTGATTGAGAATTGTTTGTTGTGCTTATACCGAAACGAAAGTTGAGGTAATTGGAGTTTTTAACTTGATTGAAAGAGAAAGTTAGTAACTTAAGTCAACGAAAGTTGATGACTCTATCTATTTAAAGGCATGATCTTATCTTCTTACGAATTTTTATGCTTGGCTATGTTGTGGTGTCCCTAGTCCTAGATCTTTGTTTTATTTAATTTATTCTAGTGAAATTTCGTTGCTGAGTATTTGCCTCGGTACCGAATTTAATTAGAATTTAATTAGGTCGTTAGTTGAAGTGTTTTGTGTTCGGTGGTTCGTTAATGACCCTGACAACGTCGTTAAGGAGCCTACTTGTGAGTGTTTTTATTTGTTTTTAGTAGATTGATAAACGAACAACCTTGCTTCCTGTGGAACGATCCTGACCTCCCTATACTCAGAGGGGTCTTGATTATAAATTTATTTGTTGTCAAGAAACCCGTGTTCAACATATTGGCGCCGTTGCCGGGGAAGCAACGAGTTTGTTAGTTTATCTTTGGGTTCGGGAATAGCCCGATCCCGTTTTTGTTTTTAATTTTCGTTTTCTTTGTCTGTTTTTCTCAGTGTATGCCGGTAGGACGACGAAGGCTTCAGTTTGATAACACAGGTTATTACTCAGAACCCGAACGTTCCCTGCACCGTCGACTCTGAGAAAACCGAGCCATGACTACAGCAGAAGAGATGGCTCGAGAGTTAGAGATCCTCCGGACCCAGATGGAGGCACTGAAAGCCGAGAAGAACGGCGCAGACGCCGAAGCTTAGCGTCAACGAGCTGACAAGGCTCGTTTACAAGAAGAGCTAGATGCCTATCCAAGGAATACCAAACAATACATGCATCCGGAACTGAGGGTGCCAGAATCTCCTATTGTGCTTCCATCGATAGAGAAACCTTTTGAGATCAAGTCTCAATTTATATCCTTAATTAAACGGGCTCAGTTTGAAGGGAAACCTGCTGAGTACCCTATGGAGCATATTAGAAACATTCTTGATTTATGTGATACCATAGCTGCTGAAGGTGTCTCATTAGAATATGTTCTGTTTAAAGCTTTTAGATGGTTTCTTACTGGAAAAGCCCTGAACTGGTTAGAGAGCCTACCTTCTAAGTCTATCAGGACTTGGAAAGCTTTGTATGATCAATTTCTTACAAAGTTTTTCCCTCCTGCTAAGACGTCGGAGTTGAGGAAACGCATCACCTCTTATCACCAGTTGCCTAATGAAATATTCGTTCAAACATGGGAAAGATTCAAAGAGATGCTTAGACAGTGCCCTACTAATGGGCAACCTTTATATGTTTTGCAAGAAATCTTTTTCCAGGGTATCAATGTAGAGACCAAGAACCGCATCAACACGCATATTGCGTGCGATTTTGTAGAGATGAATCTGACAGAGGCATAGGAACTATTGGATAAGCTGGCGAATTACGATGCTATGTACGGAACCCAACAGACTCCACAAACTCAAAAACGTCTCTACATACCCAATCGAGATGAAGTTGACCAGATGTTAAAAATCAATTCTTATAAGACGAGGTCAACCGTCTGAGGAAACAGGTAAGTTTTCTGAAATCCTCCCAATCATGTCAAGAATGTGGTTCTTCTGCACATAGTACTTCTGCTTGCACTAACATTGAGCAGGTTAGAACCGCTGAGACAATAGCTGAGATGAACTATATGAGAGGACCATACAGGAACCAGTCTAATTATAATGACAGGTCGAATAACTATCAACCATGGGGGAATCAGAATACAAGTCAAAACTACGCAGGGCCCCCACCAGATAGACGACCTGCACCATATCGACCTCCAGGCCATCAAGAGACACCATCATGGGTTCAGGAAATAAAGGAAAGCATTAACGGAGTGAACAACAAAGTTGATGACGTTCAAGCTAAACTGAACCGACAAGATAAAAGATGGGGAGAGTTCGATGTTTGGAAGAGGAGTGTTGATTCCCAATTAGGGGACTTAGCTGCACGGATTCCAAGACCACAAGGACAACTTCCGGGCCGCCCCGAGGAGAACCCTAGAGGCCAAATAGCAGCGGTACACCTCAGAAGTGGAAAGACATTACCGGAGAGAATTCAAGCCGAAGAGAAGGAGGAAAAGGACCTCGCCAACCGGCTCGTTAACGAACCAGCGAGAGCTAATACCGAGCCTACAAACCAGGGTGACGAGGCTCCGAGGGTTCCTAACGACCCTACCACAGTTAAGTTCTCTAAACCGAGCCTCCCTATCAATTCCAAGGTAGTTAACAACCCCACCAGGGTCGGTAACGACCCGCCGAGGACACCAAACGGCCCCAGTGTCGACCCGGTACTCTCACCTCTCGAGCCTAACTTGGTTCCGAGAATGGTGAAATCTCTTCCATTTCCAACTAAGAAATCTATGGACTCTACTAAGAGTAAGTTCAAGCGTTTCGTTAAGATTCTTCAGGGCATTAATATTTCCATCCCATTCGCTGAGGCCCTAAGAGAAATGTCGGCTTACACAAAGTTTTTGAAAGATATTCTTAGCAGGAAAAGATCCATTACAGAGCTGCAGGATGAAGTCAGATCAATCGCTCTACCAGAAAAACTAGGAGATCCAGGAAGGTTTGCAATCAAAATCGGCATAGGCAACCACAAATTCAAGGCTTTATGCAATCTAGGTGCCAGTGCTAGTCTCGTTCCGCTCTCAATCTGGTCTAAAGCCAATATGGGACCACTAGAGCCGGTAGACATGAATCTGTACATGGCAGATGGGTCAAGTGTCAAAGCCACAGAAGTGGTGGACGACTATCCTATTCAAGTCGGGAAATTCTTTATACCGAATGATTTTATCGTCCTTGATATGCCTGAAGACCCCCATGTCCCCATAATTCTCGGGCGACCATTCTTAGCCACAGCAGGAGCAAGAGTTGATGTGCGGAAGGGACTCCTCACTTTTGATATCGGAGAAGAACAGGTGGAATTCAACTTGGATCAAAAAGCCAATGACCCAGTTGGAGTCGCACAAATTGAGTTGACTCAACCTGAACTCGACACAACCGTCATTACCGAGCCTCATTTGCCGATCAATGAGTCCCACGTGCAAGAGTTTAACCAAGGCCCTACTATAGGTATTAAAGGAAAGTCCAAACCACTTTGGCTTTCGGACTACACTGACAATCCAGGGATAACGAGCGTACTAATAGAAGAAAAGGGTCCTAATTTAGCAACTCAAGCACACAGAGGCTGCAAGGCTACGAGTGGGGTACCTCAAGACCCCAACATGGCTACACATGAACCACCATGAGACTAGCAAGGGAGCTCGTCGGGCTAACGACGTTAAAAATAGCGCTTACGGGAGGCAACCCGCTTTTTTTTCTTTTTAGATTATTTCTTAGCTTTCTTTTGTTTTTCTTTTTAGTTTTAGTTAGGATAGAAATTAGAATTTTTGAGCTAATAAGATTTCAGGAGAAGGGATCGAAAAATCACTCCAAGAAGGCTACGGTGGCTCGTTAACAACCGACCCAGGGTCGTTAACGAGCCGGTTCAAAGACCCGACTCGTCAAGAAACGGGGCAGATAAGAATTTTAACCTAATCTATCCAATCTTTTACCCTAGCCGCCGCCCACCTCTACCCCTTCCCCTCCTATAAAAAACCCTTTTACCCCCTTCCACAAATCTACCACTACCCTCTCAAAACCAAAAAGCTCTAAATCCCTCTCCCTTCTCTCCCACCGGTTCGGAATCCCCCACTCCACCTACCACCGAGAGGCCATCGTTACCGGAGCCCGGAAACCGATCACCGACGAGACTCAAGCTCGTTAACCACCCTGATTCCGACCCTTGTTCTTCAATTTCTCGATTTTCCGGTATGATTTCTAAACCCTTGCTCGAAATTGCATGATTGATTATCTTTAGGGTCGAAATTTCGTGTCTTGAATCGTGTTCTTAGAAAGGTCGATTTACATGCTTGATTTTTTTGTTCATAAAAATTCTTGATTATATATAGTTGTTCATGTTTTAGGAAGAATTATTCATATTAGATTATCTATTGCAACACTCTAGTTAGGAAAGCATGAATTTTTCTTGTTCTAAATCTTAAGTTCAAACTTTGCATGTCAAAATTTTGGGTAATTTTAGCATGTTCAGGATGGGTAATCGAGTAAGTATGGGGGTGCTTATACCCGTTTTTGGGATTGGTGGAAGAATATAGAACATTGCATGCTTGATTTGTGTTGTAATTTAAGGCAGATTAAAATCGGAAATTCTGGTTTTCGTTCTCGGCGGCTCGTTAACCACCCACACAGGCTCGTTAACGACCCTGCAATGCATCATAGATCAATCCGAGCCCAGAATCGTAAATGACCCAATTGGTTAGCTAACGAATAATTCCGAGGTTGATTCGAGACCAAGTATGGGGTCTCGTACCTATCTATTTTTGAGTGGATCTTATCTTGGAAAAGTCTTGATTATTTTGTAGGATCCATGGCAAGTTCAAGCAGACCCGCTAACCGAGCTCAGAAGAAAAGGAGGAACCATAGGTCTCCATCTCCACCTCGAGTGGATGATGTGATTTTGAGCACTCAAAGCCAAGTACGGCGTTACCGAGATTTTCTGGAGAAGGACCACTACACCCGATGGTTCTCAGAGTCCAGCGTTGTCAACTCGGGGATCTACACGGATGTCAAAGACGCTTTCATGATCCTTGGGGCTGCCCATCTTTTGAAGCAAGAGAGCTTGCCACACTATCCGGCCCTCACATCCGAGTTGTTGGCCACCTTGGAGACCAACTTCTCGTCGAAGACCTTGGCGGGACAGATCCGGTTCCAGCTCGGTAATGAGGACCGTAACTTTACTATGGCGGAGTTCAATGCAATCTTAGAGCTCCCAAACCCGTCTAGAGATTATAGCTTGAAGGACTACCGAGTGACCCGCACTTGGATCTACATTACCGGGGAGGTTCAATCCTCCACCGCGGCGTTATCCGGGGCAACCATCATCAACCCCATCTTCAGGATTATTCTTAGAGTCCTCGCCGCGACGTTTTGGTCGAAGAGAGAGTTGAACCGGCCTACAAGGACGAAAGTTGCTTGTTTCCGCACCATTCTTTTTGAGGAGCCCGACCCCTTGAATTTGGGGTACGAATGGCTCTACTACATCGGAAAATCTACCAAGTCCAAGGAGGTGTGGTGTGGCAATTTGGTTAGCCTCTTGGCTAAGAATCTTGGAGTCGATCTCACCCGCTACACACCGGCTCACGCCCAACTCCTCAACAAAAACTTTTGGTATAGCTCCGGTGTCTTCATTCAAGCTGAGGGATGATTCAAGGTGAAGGTTCAGGACTGCATAGTTACACCTAGCCTCGACAAGTTCGAGCTTCTCTATGTACCGAATTGGTACGAGGCGTGGAAGGGGCACACCTACCCATTGGAGCCTAAACCAGAGGATGAGCTTTCGCTTAGGCCATGTGAATCCCGGTTTGATTGGGAAGACATGGATGAAGATGAAGATGAAGATGATGAAGAGGACACCGAGGTAGTAGGCAACGACACCGAAGAAGCCGACACCGAGGGAGGCATTGAGGAGCTCAATTACGAGGAAGAAGAAATCGACACGGAGGTCTTAGGGAGCAACATCTTCGTTGACGAGCCCACCAGGCTCGTTAACGACCACTTCCAGCCCCATCACAACACTGTTAACGAGGCACCCAACTTCGTTAACGAGGTGTCGAGAGCTCCTGTCGACCCACCACCAGCTCCTGTCGACCCTCATGCCTACGGACTCATGCCTTACAACCCGGTGATGTATCAAGACCATTTCCAGCCACACAACCCAACACCTCCTCAGCCCGAGTACACAGGATCGAGTATACCACCACCATGGGCCGAGGATCTTTCTGCACGGATGCAGCAGCTTCACCTCCAGCAGGATCACATTCATCGGAGGATGGATAGATGGAACACTGTCTATTCAGCTCGCATGTCGATGGAGGATGAGAGGCAGCGTCAGAGAGAGGCGGGGGACGCTGAGCGTTGGAGGACGATGTACGACTTCATGGGGAACTTTGAGCACTACTTTCCTCCACCGAATCGTTGATTCAGCTCGAAGATGAAGTTTTTCCTTGTTTCCACTTTTACAACTTTGTAAGTTTTTTTTTATGTCTTTCTTTTTCTTTTTAATTTTTTGTTTTGTTTTCTATTTCTTTTCCTTCTTCTTATTTTTCTTACAGTGGGGACACTGTAATTTTAAGTATGGGTTGGGAGAAAGTAGAAAACTTATGTCCTAGGTGTTTATGTGTTTTATGTAGTTTTTATTTCTTTAAGTTGCAAATCGAAAAAAAAAAATCGAAAATCGAAAAAAAATTGGAAAAATTTCGAAAAATCTAAAAAAGAGTTTTAGAATTGATAGATATCCTTTCTTAAGTTCTATGATAGCAATCGCTAACTTAATCATATAATTCCTTGCAAGTTTGTCTTTAAAAATATAGCCGGATTCTCAACTAGAAATTATTGATTTTAGAAGAAGATAGCATTGATGAAATTGAGCACATATACTTCATAGCATAGATGATGCAATCCAACAAGATTTACCTTGTGAGTTATTTTTGGCCTTATAGGGAGAACATTATAAATCCCTCTTCTTTTCTTGTGTGATTTACTCTCTTTATGCATATTATCTCTTGGAATTGTGATGGTTATCTATTTCTTGAGATTCTTATAAGATTTTTAGTTCATTACTTGTGAAGATCATATGATGGAGAACTTATTTTCATAAGCCTTATTATTCCCTATCTACCTTTACATTATTCCTTCTTTTTGATAACCAATTCTAGCCTGAAACCTTTTATTTTTAGCTCCACAAAAAAGTATACCCTAGCCGAGATAAGCTTGACCCTATCCAGGAATTAGGACTTAGATTGGAGAGGTAAGTTTTGTGGTGTATAAAAAAGAGAAGAATTGCTTATATTTTGCTTAAATTGAAGGGTATTTGGGGAGGGTAGATTGGAAGTCTCTTGTTATTACATGTAATAATAAAGGTCTCTTGATATAAAAATGCACAAAACAAAGTTTTTGATGGATGTAGTGAAAGGAGGAGAAAGAATGTATACGGTGGCTCGTTAACGACCCTGATATGGGCTCATTAACGAGGCAACGAAAGAAAAAAAAGAAAAGAAAAGAGAAAAAAAACAGAGAAGAAGAATGATAAAAAGGGAAGTAGAGAGTTGAAGTGCATTTGTGTTTATGGATAATATCAGAGATTCTTTTATTTTGTTATGAGACTTTTATTTTGTTCGCATTTTTAGTATAGTTTTTAGTAGGTTTTCTTTGCTTATTAGGTTTAGTTTTGTTTAGTTTAGGTTTAGTTTTGAGTGTTTTTAGATAGTTTTGCATATTTCTATGAAAAGAGTGGAAGCTACGCTATTTTGTGAATTTTGTAGGTTTTAGCGAGGAAAAGAGCTATATGGAGTTGAATTTGGAGCATTACAGTGAAAGACGGAGGAGTGCAAGATTGAAGAAGTCAAAGCTCAAGATTACGAGAGGAAGTGTGGAAGAAAACAAAGCCCATGCTCGTTAACGAGGCCACGAAGGAGAAGATTTGAAGTATTTATTTTATAATTCGCCGATCCTGAGCGGGAATTTATTTCCGTGTCGGTTGAGTATCTTTTTAGAATCTTTTGGGGTTATTAGAATATGTATTTTGGGTCTTAATATCTTTTTTACATTTTATTTCTATCTTTTAGAGTTTGTTTCTATCTTTTTAGGAAAGTTTATATCTTTTTAAGCCTTTTTAGTTTTTAGCTTTTTAGTATAAATATCTTTCTATCTAGCATAGAAAAGGGGGGGGGGGAACTTTTAGAAGAGAATTTTTAGGGAGAGAATTCCGAAGGGCCGAGAAAGAGAGAGAGTCGGATCGAAGTCGGATCGAGGAGGCTCGGTAGACGACAGTCACCGGGGTCGTTAGTCGCGATTGTGATTCGGTATTTTGATGTTTTTCGGTTTCTTCTGAATCTCTGTAAGACAATATTTTCTTAATTAATTTGAGTTTTTTTTTTGTTTTCAATGTTCTTTTGATTGAGATTTTTAGTTTCTTAGTTATGATTAGTGAGTAGTTTTCTTTTCTAGGATCGGGGTTAAGCCCGACATAGTTGAGCATGTTTGATGAGTAAGATTGTGTTGTGAATGCCTTTTATCTTTGATTGAGAATTTTTTGTTTTGCTTATACCGAAACGAAAGTTGAGGTAATTTGAGTTTTTAACTTGATTGAAAGAGAAAGTTAGTAACTTGAAGGTTGATATTTTTTGAATACGAAAGTTTCAAGCTTTAGATCCAAAACAAGTAATTAAGTGAATTAGGATACGAAAGTTTGTTAATTTACTTGCTAAGTCAACGAAAGTTGATGACTCTATCTATTTAAAGGCATGATTTTATCTTCTTACGAATTTTTATGCTTGGCTATGTTGTGGTGTCCCTAGTCCTAGATCTTTGTTTTATTTAATTTATTCAAGTGAAATTTCGTTGCTGAGTACTTGCCTCGGTACCGAATTTAATTAGAATTTAATTAGGTCGTTAGTTGAAGTGTTTTGTGTTCGTTTGTTCGTTAACGACCCGGACAACGTCGTTAACGAGGCTACTTGTGAGTGTTTTTATTTGTTTTTAGTAGATTGATAAACGAACAACCTTGCTTCCTGTGGAACGATCCTGACCTCCCTATACTCAGTGGGGTCGTGATTATAAATTTATTTGTTGTCAAGAAACCCTCGTTCAACAACGCATAGGCTCGAAGCATATCTTCAAGGGTTTGGATGGTCCTTTCCGATTGACCACCGGTTTGAGGATGGAAAGCTGCGCTAAACTTCAATTCTGTTGTTTCCACAAGGAGGCCATGAAACGACCATCTTGATCATCTATAATTATCTTCGGGGTTCCATGGAGGCGGACTATTTCCTTGATGAAGACTGCTGCCAACTTTGGAGCTTTCCATGTCTTCGGAATGGCGCTGAAGTAAGCGCTCTTGGTGAAACGATCCATGATAACCCAAATTGAATCCTTTTTCCCCTGAGTCTCGGGTAGGTTGATCACAAAGTACATTGCTGGCACACAAATCTGATTTCGGAACCGAAGGGAACCTTCATCTCGAATGACGAATCTGAGTGCCCTTCCTTCTTGTACTTCGCCACTAATCTTTATTAGCATAAGGTCATCGGTTTGCTTCTCTCGGATTTCAGCTGGTGAGTCGGATTGGATTCCTAAGGTGTTTAAACAACCTTGTTGTCTCCAAAACCAGACCTCGATGCCTTCTCTTATCAATTCCTGTTGGAGCTTTGCCTGAACTATTAGCATCGCGATTAAGCCCTCTTGTTGTTCTTACGACTGAGAGCGTCTGCTACGACGTTAGCTTTGCATGGGTGATAGAGCAGCTCGATGTGGTAAACTTCCAGTAGTTCCAACCATCTTCTTTGCCTCATGTTCAGTTTCTTCTAAGTGAACACCTACTCCAAACTCTTGTGATCAGTGAAAATCAGACATTTGACCCCGTACAAGTAATGTCGCCAAACCTTTAAGGCGAACACCACTGCTGCTAATTCGAGGTCGTGCATCGGATAGTTCACTTTAAAGTCCTTGAGTTGTCGGGATGCATAAGTGATTACATTCCCTTTCTACATTAGCACGCATCCCAAGCCTTGCTTTGAGGCATCACTGTGTACCACATAATCTTTGTGTTTTTTGGGCAGAGTCATCACGGGTGCACTTGTGAGACGTTTCCTGAGTTCTTGGAAGCTTTCCTCACATTTTTCATCCTACACAAACTTCTTGTGGGTTTTCTTGAGTAGTTTCTGATGTCTCTCTATTTGGTGGTGTTTTCATATGTGATTTCCTTTGTAAATATGTTTCTTTTTCCCCTTTTCTTGTGTGTTTTGTTCCTTTTTAGCTTAGTTCCCGTATTTCTATGAGATTCGGAGACTACGCACCTTTTATGTGTTTTGTAGGTAATTTGGCATGAATCAAGGATAGATTTGAAGGAGGGTCGAGACATGGAGCAAAGGCCGAGCTAAAGCGGGAAAGAGAGAAGCAAGCCATGAAGAAGAACAAGAGAAGCCAACTAAGAAGAAGGTGGAACGAGGTCAGGACCGAGATGCAACAACGTCGGGCCCGACTTTGAAGTTTCCAACCTCGGACCGAGTTGCACAGTACCTCGGGCCCGAGGTTCCTCCGTGTCGGGCCGAGTCGGTCACCGGACTACTTGGGCTCCAAGGCACGAATTTGTGAACTTCCACTTTTGCCCCTCATTTAATCCATAAAAGGCCCTCTTGTCTTCTAAGAAGGGGTTCCCTCACACACACAAAAGGGGGGTTCCAAGGGAGCCAAGAGGATACTTGGAGAGCAAGGAGGAAGGAGAAGAGGAGGAAGAGAGAGAGAATCGGCCAAGGAGGAGGAAGACTTGACAGGTTTTGTTGATTGTTTAGCTTTGATTTGCTTTGATCTTGTGGATTTGAAAACCCTTGAATTGAATTTGTGGATTGCTTTGGATTTGAATGAACCCTTGCTTTGTTTTGAGATTGATTATGATGATTGCTTTCTCTTTTGATTTGATTGCTTTCTTTGCTTGTCACATGGAGTAGATCTCCTTGATCTTGGGTTATGGGGGAAAACCCTAGCTAGGTTTAGGCTAGAAACCCCAATTCCATAGCCTTGAGTGTTTGATCTAAGGAACCCACTCTACATCGAGCTACAATTCCTTGCGAAAGTCGGGAATCAAGGCTTGAGATTGGCAAAGTAGCGAAAGTGAACATGTGTCAATCTCAAGACCTTGCTTCGAAGGGGATTTCCCCATGGATCGAGGTGTAGATGTGGTTGGAACGAGGGCGAAAGCACTCGATCCTAGTCCGATCATCACTCATTGCCTGAATTGGGGTGGAAAAGCCTTAATCTACTAGGGAAGGAACCCAAAAGCCCAAGATCTACTTTTAAAATCTTTGAGTTCGACATCCCCAGCTACCTCGGGCCCGACTTACCCAGTGTCGGTCCCGACTTCCTCTTGTCGCCAACCTCGGGCCCGACGTGACCTCAGTGTCGGTCCCGACTGTTTTCTTTATTTTCCTTTGTTTTATGCTCTCCTTTCTAGTTTCCTAGTATCTAGACACATCGATCGAGTAGACTTCCCGAGTGTTCGACACCCACCACGTACTACAACGGGGTCGGGTTATAATTTGTATCTCTTGACCCTCGCACACCGTGAGAGGCGATCAAAAGAATGGCGCCGTTGTCGGGGAAGTCTAAGTGCATTGAGTGCCAATTTGGTTAGTTTTTTTTGTGTTTTGGTAGTGATTTGGGTGAGGGAATAGCCCAAACCCTTTGTTTGTTTTGGTTTGTGTTTTTGTTTCATAGGTGTATGCTAGCTCGTTCCTCCCGAGGAACACTTGAGCTTGAGTTTGTGAGTGATCCGGAAAGTATTCTCAAGGAAGCCCGAAGAAGGAAAAGGATGGAGAATCAAGCTCTCCATGTTAATGAGGAGTTGGCTCAACTTAGGGCCGAAATGGCTAGATTGCAACTTGAGAGGGACAATCAAGAGGAGGTGGCAAGAAGAGAACGGGAGCAACGGATGAGAGCCGAGGCTCAACTCAACGCTCTACCCCGGAATGCACGCCAATACATGCATCCGTAGTTGAGGGTCCCCGAGCCGTCTATTGTGCTTCCCGAGGTTGCCAAGAATTTTGAGATCAAGACGCAATTCATCTCCCTCATCAAGCGTGATCAATTCGAGGGCCGTCCACATGAGTGTCCCATAGAGCACGTCAAACGCTTTGTGGACATGTGTGAGACGATCTCTACCGACGAGGAGACATTGGAGTATGTGCTTCTAAAGGCGTTCAAATGGTCACTTGGGGGCAAGGCCACACATTGGCTTGAGAGCCAAGCTCCTAGGTCAATCACAACTTGGAAGACACTCTATGATGCTTTCTTGATGAAGTTCTTCCCTCCCTCAAAGACAACTGAGCTAAGAAGGAAGATTGCAAGCTTTCAACAAGGTCCGAATGAGCCTCTCTTCGAAGCATGGGACCGTTTCAAGGAGATGTTGCGCCAATGTCCTACTCATGGCCAACAACCATATGTGCTTCAAGACATCTTTTTCCAAGGCATCAATCCGGTAACGAAGGACAAGCTCAATCTCCACACCGATTGTGGGTTCATAGACTTGACACCGGATCAAGCTTGGGAGCTACTTGACAAGCTATCCGATTATGAGGCCATGTATGTGGTGAGTCAAGCTAGCAAGGAGGTGAAAGTTCAAGGTGAAGGTGCAAGGAAGTTATATGATCCAAAGGGAGAAGACATTGATAGAGATGTGAAGCTCCAATTCCTTGAAGGTGAAGTGAGCAAGCTCAAGAGGCAAGTCCACTACTACAAGCAAAATGCTAGAGCTTGTGAGGAGTGTGGATCCTTTGCACATGCTACACAAGTTTGTCCGAATGAGAGCCAAGTGCACTTGGCCGAGCGAATTGAGGAGGCAAACTATGTTCGTGGAAATTTTGGTGGAAGAGGCAACTTCAACAATGGTGGCAATGGCCGGTGGAACAACGGTCAAGCTCAAGGCTACAACAACAATTTCAACCAAAACGAGCCAAGGGCGCCACCACCACCATATAGACCACCGGGATTCAATGAGTTACAAACATTTGCTCAAGAGATGAGAGATGGGTTCAAGGAGATGAGGACCCAATTCAATGAGTTTGGTGCATGGAGGAGGCAAGTCGACAATCAATTTGCCCAAATTGCGACTCAAGCCCCGAGAGAGAATGGGAGACTTCCGGGCCGACCCGAGGAGAATCCTCGAGCTCAAAACAATCAAAATGAAGTCCAGGCAATTGGATTGAGAAGTGGCCGAAACTTACCCGAGCCACACATGCCTAAGAAGAATGAAGAGAGTCGGACCAACTTACCCAGCAAGTCGAGTCCGACGTTGCCCGAAGTCGACCCAACAAGAAGATCGACTCCTTCACCCCGGACCGAGGTCGAGAGCAACTGGGGACCGACGTACACAGACCTCGATCCAACCCCTCAGTCCAGGACCGAGATTCACAACATCGGGCCCGACACGGTGCCCAAGTCAGTCCATTCAGAAAATGTTGAAATTGAAGTAGGGAAGTCCAAAGAGGTTGATCCGAGCAAGATTCAAGGTGCAACAATTCTCCCATATCCCTCGAAGAAGCCGAAAGATGTTGTTGAGAACAAGTTCAAGAGGTTTCTCAAACTCTTGCAAGGCTTGAACATCTCCATCCCGTTCACCGACGCATTGAGTGAGATGCCATCTTATGCCAAGTTTTTAAGGGAGATTTTGAGCAAGAAGAGGTCCATAGTGGAAATGCAAGATGAAGTCAAGACCCTGGAGTTACCACAAAAGCTAGGAGATCCCGGTCGTTTTGCTATAACCATTGGTGTGGGGTCTCAAAATTTCCAAGCCTTGTGTGATCTTGGAGCAAGAACGAGCATCATTCCTTACACCATATGGAAATCCACATCTATGGGTCTCATAGCTCCGGTCAACATGAGGTTAACAATAGCGGATGGGTCGTCCATCGAACCAATTGGTGTCGTCGAGGATTATCCCGTTTGCATTGAAGGCCACTATGTCCCAATCGACTTTGTTGTAGTAGACATGATAGAAGTGCCGGGTGAACCGATCATACTAGGGAGACCTTTCCTTGCTACGGTTGGAGCAATCATTGATGTAAAGAAGGGCCACTTGTCTCTTGACATTGGAGGAAGAGAAATTGAGTTTTTCTTTAGACCAACTTCAAAAGGGACCGTACATAAAGAAGCTAAGATGATCCAAGTTCCTCTTGGATTGCAATGGGAAGCCATTTCTAAAAAGTCAAGGCCAAGGGAGCTTAGGTTGAAAGCCACCCCACCACCTAGAGAAATTGAGATAGAGCGCCAAGGTCTAGCCCTCAATATGATTGAGCATGAGCAATTGGAGGAAGGGATGTCTTACTTGGGGTGTTCAAGGCCGAGAAAGAAGAAGTTCAAGCACCACCGGAACCATCTCAAGAACTCAAGGAGCTTCCAAATGATTTGAGGTACGCATTTCTTGGTCCCAACTCTTCTTTACCCGTAATCATAAATGCCAACTTGAATGATGAGGAGGAGTCTAAGTTGTTGAAGGTTCTAAGAAAACATAGAGGAGCTTTAGGGTATTCACTAGAGGAACTAAAGGGAATCTCTCCCTCAATTTGCATGCATAGGATTTATATGGAGGATAACCATAAACCCACTATTAAACCCCAAAGAAGATTAAATCCTAACATGAAAGAAGTGGTAAAGAGTGAAATACTTAGGATGTTGGATGCGGGAATTATCTTCCCAATTTCCGATAGCAATTATGTGAGTCCCGTGCATGTAGTTCCTAAGAAAGGAGGTTTCACCGTTGTGCAAAATGAAAAGGGAGAAATGATACCTATGAGAACCACAACAAAATGGCGTATGTGTATTGATTACCGTAAGCTTAATACCGGCACTCGCAAAGACCATTTTCCTCTTCCTTTCATAGACCAAGTCCTAGAGAGATTAGCACAACATGAATATTTTTGCTACCTTGACGGGTATAGCGGGTTTTGGCAAATCCCTATTCATCCCGATGATCAAGAGAAGACGACATTCACATGTCCTTATGGGACTTTTGCCTATAGACGCATGCCTTTTGGTTTATGTAATGCGCCGGCAACATTTCAAAGATGCATGATGTCCATCTTCTCCGATATGGTTGAGGATATAGTAGAAGTGTTTATGGATGATTTCTGCGTCTACGGATCCTCATTTGATGTTTGCTTAGCTAACTTAGACAAGGTTTTGACTAGATGTGAGGAGACTAGCTTGGTGCTTAATTGGGAAAAATGCCACTTTATGGTGAAGGAGGGCATAGTACTAGGACACCTAGTTTCTAGTAGGGGGATAGAAGTAGATAGAGCTAAAGTTGAAATAATTGAAAAACTACCTCCCCCCTCTTGTGTTCGTGATGTTAGGAGTTTCTTAGGTCATGCAGGATTTTATAGACGGTTCATCAAGGATTTTTCTAAAATTGCAAAACCATTGTCTAACCTCTTGATGAAGGATGTGCCCTTTGTATTTTCCGAGGATTGCATGAGTTCTTTTTGTAGGTTGAGAGATGCCTTGATCTCGGCTCCAATAATGGCGGCACCCGATTGGAATCTTCCATTCGAGGTGATGTGTGATGCTAGTGATTTCGCCGTAGGGGCCGTCCTTGGGCAAAGGAAGGATGGAAAGTTGCATGCCATTTACTACGCAAGCAAAACTTTGGATGAAACTCAGTGCAATTACACAACAACGGAGAAAGAGTTTCTTGCGATAGTGTTTGCATTTGAGAAATTCCGTTCATATCTTGTGGGATCAAAGGTGGTAGTCTTCACAGACCATGCGGCAATCAAATACCTCATGAAGAAGAAAGATGCAAAGCCGAGGCTTCTAAGGTGGATGCTCCTTCTCCACGAGTTTGACCATGAGATCAAGGACAAAACCGGTGCGGAAAATGTGGTAGCGGATCATCTATCCCGTTTGCCCATCGAGTACATGTTGGAAATGGAGGATGGTATGACTATAGATGATTCAAGAGCGGATGAAGTTCTCATGAGCGGAAGGGAGGAAAGGAAGGGTGGATCGACGAACCAAGTACGTCGGGCCCGAGGTTCAGAACATTGGACCGAAGGCAAGGCAAGTGCGAGTGAGTCGGGACCGAGTACTTCAACATCGGGCCCGAGGCAGCTGCGTGTCTGCGAAGCTGGACCGGCGTCTAACCATGTCGGGCCCGGTATACTTCAATGTCGGTCCGTGGAAGAAAGTAAGTTTCCTAGCTCGATTTCCATTTCTTCTCGTTCTAAATTGATTGATTCTTTCTCTCCCACTGGCCTTCTTTCTATTAGTGCCGTAAGACGAGGGGTTTCCCCTTGGTTTGCGGATTTTGCTAACTTTGCCGTAGGGGGAGTGATCCCACCAAATTTGTCTTATCAAGCTAGGAAGAAATTCTTACATGATGCTAGACAATACTTTTGGGATGATCCATATCTCTACAAGGAAGGGCGTGATCAAATCTATAGACGGTGTGTGTCATGTGAAGAGGTTGAGAGCATAATTCACCATTGCCATTCCTTGCCTACGGGAGGTCACGCTAAGAGTTCCAAAACCACCTCAAAAATTCTTCAATGTGGTTATTATTGGCCAACCATGTTCAAGGATGTGCATGATTATGTAAGGAAGTGTGAGGAGTGCCAAAGAGAGGGGAACCTATCAAGGAGGAATGAGACTCCTCAAACTGGCATTCTAGAAGTTGAGTTATTTGATGTATGGGGTATTGACTTCATGGGACCATTTCCCACATCGGGGCATTACAAGTACATCTTGGTAGCCGTGGACTATGTTTCAAAATGGGTGGAGTCCATACCAACAAGAACCAATGATGCTAAGGTGGTGATGATGTTTTTGAAAAGCAACATTTTTGCAAGGTTTGGTGTGCCTAGGGTTCTCATAAGTGATGGCGGACCTCATTTCATTGAGAGGTGCTTCGAAAATGTGTTGATTAAGTATGGGGTGTCTCATCGAGTTGCTACTCCTTATCATCCTCAAACAAGCGGGCAAGTCGAGGTGTCAAACCGTCAAATCAAGGCTATCTTGGAGAAGACCGTATCTCGATCAAGGAAAGATTGGGCCTCTAAGCTCGATGATGCACTTTGGGCTTATAGAACCGCCTTCAAGACACCTTTGGGAACTACACCCTTCAATCTAGTTTATGGCAAGGCATGTCATCTTCCGGTAGAGCTTGAGCACAAGGCGAAATGGGCACTCAAAGAGATGAATTGGGATATCAACTTGGCCGGTGAGAAAAGGTTTCTAGAACTTCATGAGTTGGGGGAATTGAGGTTGAAGGCCTATGAGAACTCCAAGCTATACAAAGAGAAGACCAAGAAGTGGCATGATAGGAAGTTAATTCCAAAGACCTATCAAACCGGTGACAAGGTTCTCCTTTTCAATTCAAGGCTTAAACTTTTTCCCGGGAAGTTAAGGACTAGGTGGAGCGGACCATTTGTGGTCCACCGTATCTATGCTCATGGTGCGGTGGACTTGGTTGATGAACAAGGACATATTTTCAAAGTGAATGGTCATCGAGTGAAGAAGTTCTATGACAGGGACGGTCCAAACGAAGAAGTTAGAGCCTCATGGGCTCTCGTCCTCGCCGATTGATCCTATATATGCCATTGAAGAATAAGAAATTGTGAGCTTTTCATACTCTTCTCTCTTGCTTTTAAGTTTTGATTTCCTTGTTTGATGGGGACATCAAAAATTTTAAGTATGGGGTGGGGGTAAGTGTGTTCATGATTTCACTTGTTTATGTTTGTTTATTATTTTGAGGATATTTAGTTGGTGTTTCTAGTTTGTGTTTGGAATGTTTGAGTCTTTGGCTTTAGAGAAATTTTTTTTTTTGCAAAAAAAAAAAAAAAAAAACCATAAAAAATTGAAAAATTGTGTTAAAAACAACAAAAAGATTTTGTGTTTTGTAGGTTTTGGACTAGAAATTCCCATCTTAGATTGCCAAAATAAAAGCTAATGAAGATGTGAGCATGTAAATTCCTTTGCATATTTTTGGATAGTTTAGCCTCTAAAATGATGTTGCTTTTGATGTGATCATGATATCTTGCTTGTTTTATTGAGCATGTGAGTTCTAGGATGAGTTCTTATGCAACTAAGTATGAGTGACCCTTGTGAGATTGATTTTTGGCCATTTTAGGGATGCTTGATCATATTTGCATATCCCTCATTCTTCTTGTGTGATTAGCTCATTCATGCTTAGTAAAACTTGCTATTGCGGTGTTTATCTATTTTCCAAGACCGTCATGAGAATTGTCCTAGCATGGTCACATTGATTTTGAACTTTATTCTTCTAGTCACATAAATGTTCCATATCCTACCATGAAGTTAATCCTTTGATTGTAGCCCCGTTCTAGCCCAAGCCTTTGTTTGAAACTCCTCAAAAATATTATTCCTAGCCTTATATGACTTGACCCTTATGGGATTGGACTTTAGAAGAGAGGTTTGGATTGTATTTGAAGAGTTGAGATTCTCTTGGGTTTAAGGGCAAGGAATGGTGTTATGAATCATGTGGGTAGTGTTGTATAAAAAAAAAAAAAAAAAAAAAAAAAGAAAAGAAAGAAAGAAAATGTTGGAAATGTAAAGTGGAATAAAGCAAAGGGCTTAAGTGAAGAAAATGGTCCGAACGAGTTACAAGCAACATCGGGCCCGATGTCATAAGAAAGTCGGTCCAAATTAGAAAGTGTTGAAAATCCAACAAAAAGCATAAGAGCAAAGATGAAGTGGAATGATAAGTGAAATTTCGGGTTGGAAGGAAAATGTTAAAGTCTTTTTGGTGAGTGTGAAAGTAATTGTGGGATTTGGTGAAATTGGTGAGAGTTTAGTTTGTTCAATCCCTATTATAAGCACCACAAGACCAAATAATTCCCACCTTGAGAAATACCAAAAGCCCCATTACAACCCGGCCGAATGGAACCTCTTTGAGGACCTCCATTGAGCCAAGTTCGAAATTCTTTGTGTACTTTGCATTAGGCATCTCTAGGTGGAGGAATTGGTGATATTAGCTTCAATAGTAAAGTCCTTACTTGCATGATTTTTGAGCTTGAGTGTTCATTGCTAAACCCAAACACATGATGAGTGATACACATTCACATATCCCTAAAGTGAGGCTTAGTTGCATTGACTTTATTCCTTCGAACACTTAATCACGTGTGATGATGTAATCTTGCTTGAATATCGATCACTTGTGCTTAAAACGTGTTTTCATACGAGGCTTTACTTGAAGATTATGTTTCGGTCTTGCTTACATTGTTATTGCTTGAGGACAAGCAAGTTTAAGTATGGGGTATTTTGATGTCTCTCTATTTGGTGGTGTTTTCATATGTGATTTCCTTTGTAAATATGTTTCTTTTTCCCCTTTTCTTGTGCGTTTTGTTCCTTTTTAGCTTAGTTCCCGTATTTCTATGAGATTCGGAGACTACGCACATTTTATGTGTTTTGTAGGTAATTTGGCATGAATCAAGGATGGATTTGAAGGAGGGTCGAGACATGGAACAAAGGCCGAGCTAAAGCGGGAAAGAGAGAAGCAAGCCATGAAGAAGAACAAGAGAAGCCAACTAAGAAGAAGGTGGAACGAGGTCAGGACCGAGATGCAACAACGTCGGGCCCGACTTTGAAGTTTCCAACCTCGGACCGAGTTGCACAGTACCTCGGGCCCGAGGTTCCTCCGTGTCGGGCCGAGTCGGTCACCGGACTACTTGGGCTCCAAGGCACGAATTTGTGAACTTCCACTTTTGCCCCTCATTTAATCCATAAAAGGCCCTCTTGTCTTCTAAGAAGGGGTTCCCTCACACACACAAAAGGGGGGTTCCAAGGGAGCCAAGAGGATACTTGGAGAGCAAGGAGGAAGGTGAAGAGGAGGAAGAGAGAGAGAATCGGCCAAGGAGGAGGAAGACTTGAGAGGTTTTGTTGATTGTTTAGCTTTGATTTGCTTTGATCTTGTGGATTTGAAAACCCTTGAATTGAATTTGTGGATTGCTTTGGATTTGAATGAACCCTTGCTTTGTTTTGAGATTGATTATGATGATTGCTTTCTCTTTTGATTTGATTGCTTTCTTTGCTTGTCACATGGAGTAGATCTCCTTGATCTTGGGTTATGGGGGAAAACCCTAGCTAGGTTTAGGCTAGAAACCCCAATTCCATAGCCTTGAGTGTTTGATCTAAGGAACCCACTCTACATCGAGCTACAATTCCTTGCGAAAGTCGGGAATCAAGGCTTGAGATTGGCAAAGTAGCGAAAGTGAACATGTGTCAATCTCAAGACCTTGCTTCGAAGGGGATTTCCCCATGGATCGAGGTGTAGATGTGGTTGGAACGAGGGCGAAAGCACTCGATCCTAGTCCGATCATCACTCATTGTCTGAATTGGGGTGGAAAAGCCTTAATCTACTAGGGAAGGAACCCAAAAGCCCAAGATCTACTTTTAAAATCTTTGAGTTCGACATCCCCAGCTACCTCGAGCCCGACTTACCCAGTGTCGGTCCCGACTTCCTCTTGTCGCCAACCTCGGGCCCGACGTGACCTCAGTGTCGGTCCCGACTGTTTTCTTTATTTTCCTTTGTTTTATGCTCTCCTTTCTAGCTTCCTAGTATCTAGACACATCGATCGAGTAGACTTCCCGACTGTTCGACACCCACCACGTACTACAACGGGGTCGGGTTATAATTTGTATCTCTTGACCCTCGCACACCGTGAGAGGCGATCAGTTTCATCATGCGTAGGGCAATCTCTGAGTACCCTTCGACGAATATTCGGTAGTACCCTACGAGTCCTAGGAAGCTGCGAACTGCTTTGACATTCTTTGGTTGCTTCCATTCTGAGACTGCTACAATTTTCTTCGGATCCACCATAACTCCGTCTGGGTTGATGAAGTGGCCTAAGAATGCCACTTCTTTAATCCATGAGTCACACTTAGACAACTTGGCATAAAGTTGGTTGTGCCTTAAAATCTGTAGCACAGTTCGGAGAGGTTCTTCATGCTCAGCTTGATTTCTGGGGTAGATTAGAATGTCGTCGATGAAGACGACGACAAACTTGTCGAGGTATTCATGGAAGCATCGGTGCATAAGGTCCATGAACACCGCAGGTGCAATGGTCAATCCAATTGGCATCACTACAAACTCGTAGTGGCCATCGCGGGTGCGGAAAGCAGTCTTCGGTATGTCGTCCTCGCGGATCCGAAGTTGATGATACCCTGATATTAGGTCAATCTTTGAGAAGACTTTTGCACCTTGGAGTTGGTCTAGGAGATCGTGTAGCGGATATTTGTTCTTGATGGTGACTTTATTCAACTCCCTGTAGTCGATGCATAAGCAGAAAGTCCCAACCTTCTTCTTTACAAAGAGCATCGGTGCTCCCCAAGGCGAAGCACTCGGTCGGACGAATCCCTTCTCAAGCAGCTCTTCGAGTTGACTCTTGAGTTCTTTCATCTCTAGTGGGGCCATCCTGTAGGGTGCCTTGGCGATTGGCGCAGTTCCTGGCTCGAGGCTTATTGAAAACATGACTTCTCATCGGGGAGGTAATCCAAGGAGTTCTTCTGTGAAGACGTCGGGGAATTCTCTGGCTGTCGGAATCTCTTGAATATCCATGAGCTTCTTCTTCGTCGGCTTGAGGTAACAAAGATACCCAACACAGTCTTGTCGGAGTAGCTTCCCGGCCTTCTTATCGTTGATCACCTTTCCATTTTCTTCTTCTCATTTTCCCTTGAACTTACATATGTGCTTCCCTCCTGAGTTGATGGTTACGGTTTATCGCTCCATGACGAGACAACCATTCTCTTTCGAGAATGATGTCATAGGGATCCATGTCAAAATTATCTTGGTCCTAGCAACTTCTTTTCTAACTTCATCTGTCACCGTGTTGAATTATCAAAATTGAGGCGAAGAAAAGTCCATGACGTGGCTATAGCTTTACTATGGTTGATTATTCGGTTTACGACATCAAATGTCACGCCTAGTTTCCATCTGTTAGTTGAGCAATTCCTACTACTTGGAGGTACGTCAGATTAATATATATTTCATTGGTTAGAATCCTCTACCACTCCTTTATTTCTAGATCATTGTTTGTCCCTCACATACCTCTCGATAATCTATTTCGAGATCAGGTTAAGTGGAGACATGTTAGATCTTAGTCGACTAAGCCTTCCTTGGTGTCCTCCTTGGAAATTTCTATTTTTCCGTGAGTCACTGGCTTAGTAAGTTTGACTCTATGGAAACGTAAGTATTCCTTTTAGTTAGCGTGACTTCTTCTCATTCCCGATGTGCATGAACTTATCTTTTGTTAGAACCTTTTTCTGTAAATGGCTAATAATCGACATTCATATAGAATATCCGTAATTCTATATATTGAAGAAGAATATAGTTGTTTTTGTTACCAAGTATTAGGCAAGAAATGACGCGTATGTTTAGAGAAGAGAGAAGATTTATATTAGAACTTTTATGGAAACGAAATACAAAAGGCTCTATATAATAAGCCAGTACACCAGGGACGAAAACAAAACTACTATCGACCTGACTATTCAAGGACAAAATGAATAGTCGAGTTAAGTGGACTACTTAGAGTTTCACACTACTTAATGATAAACCACCGAATTTTAGCCCTAGGGTGTGCTTAGGAAACAAAAGTTGTCCAAGAATCCTTCATCGAACAAACTTTCATCGAGGGCGCCTCCTTCGTGGTTCAATAGTAATTGGGCTTGCTCGATGTGCCGACGGGTCACAGCTATATAGCCACGGTTGACAGCAAGACGAGCATGGACTTGGGCGTCCTCATTTTGGTATGACCTCAATTCATCCCTCCACACTTCCTTGCGTTGAATGAGGTACTCGTACTTTGGTTGACGAACCCTTGTTGGGTCTGGGCCTTTGGTTGGAGATGGTTTTCTTGCTTGACTATTTGCCTGGTGATGGGATGACTCTCCTTGAGTCCAGTTAGCCCATCCACCCGCTTGATAGGTCATTGTAGCTTGACTTGTGATTTGGTGACGTGGAGTCTCCGTCATGTGTCCCCATGGATGATATCCCGAGAATTCTTGCTCAGTGATGTCTGGACTTGATTGGCCGTGAAGTGAATTATTAACTCCTCCCTCGAGGAATGCTTCTTCAAGGTTCTCTTCCTCGAGATTCACCTTGGTTGCATTTTCATGCATCTCCTCTTGTAGTGCTAGCTCGGGGTTGTCCTCGAGGTATCCATTTGGTAAAAACGGCCATTGAGAGAAAGCCTCATCAAGCTCTTGAGCGGCTTCTAGTGAGTACCATTTATGTAGAGGAGAAGAAGGTGTTTATATAGAATATCCTTTGATTCTATAAGGCAAAGATATGTTGAAGGAAGTTAAGGCGTTGTTTATAAAAATCACATATAAAATGTTTACTTTAAGACTTTTCATTTTCTTGGCCCTATTAGGGAGTCTAGGAAATTCTATTTGAACACGTTACTTAAGACGGAAATTTCTTGCTTTACCAACAAGTTTACTAAGGTAGAAGTTAAGTTTACAAAATAAAAATTATATCGAAAATGTCTAGAGTTTAAAAGTTGAAACACTTATACTACTTGAGTTTTTAAGAAATAAGTGTTGGGATTACTAACAAGTTCCCTAGTATGAAGGTGCGAGTATTTTATAAATTTCTAAAGAAGTGCTTAAAATTCTACTTGAATTGGGATGTTCGTACGACTTAAGTTTTTGAAGGATAGAAAGGGAATTTTATATAAAAAAAAAAACGTTAGTTCTAGAACTAAGTATTTAGTATTTAAGGTTTTTAATATTTTCAAGAGATTTTTCTTAGCTAAGAAATTTGAAATTGGAAGGGTACTATTCCTAAGTTTTCTTTAAAAGAGTAAAGAAGGGCATTTTCTAGAATGGGAAGTGTTAAATAGCGGAAGTAAAAGTTAGGGTTTGAAAGTTCTCGGTTTTCAAAAGAAATTTGGTTTTAAAACTTTTCGGTTTTAAAACAAAAACGTTTAGCTCTGATACCACAATTGTAACACCCCTATTTTACAACATTGGGTATTATTGCCAGTGATCTCTGACTTTACCGTCCAAAGTCACCCAAGGCTTTTAGAATGATATAGAACAATTAAAATGTAGAATAAAAACATAATACATAATGAGGAAAGGTGCTCCCGAGGGAGACTTGGTTCTTACAAAACATCTTACATTGTTTTGAGACATAAAGTTGTTCGGAATTGAAATGCAAAACCTGCTTGTCCTTGAAACGTAATGAAACTAAAGCAAAATGATAGAAAGGTACATCTTGAAAATCCTTGTTCTTCCTTCGTCTTCACTTCACTTCATGCCTTGTGGGATTCCTAAAATCTGACATAATTCGCGAGGGGCGAGAGAATGCCAGGCCAACATGCCGAAAAGAAGAATTAGTCTAAGAGACTAAGCAAGCGGGAATAGAACTTCCCGAGGGTACTTAGGTAATTTCAAGTCTTATCGAATGATATAGTAAGGTTGTGTTTACGATGAGGCTATATATGTGGGGCTTAAAAGTATGAAGGAGAGTATATCTTAAGCGATGATAACTCGATAAGCGACATAAGAGCTACTAGATTGTAGAATTCTTTGGAGTAGAAAGTATGTTGGGAACGTTTATTAATTTATAGAAGTTAAAAGCTTCTCTCGCCTTGTGCGAACCGAGAGCCGGATCGATCATTTGAGACCGGTCCGGTTTTGGTGTCTTAATTGTGCATTGGGCACTTATCTTCTCTTAGTGGCAAAAAGACATTCGAATTCATTTATGATTTTGAATAGAAAGTGGTGGGACACGGATAATCCGACCCACCCGAGGGAAAAAGTCCGTTTCCCGGCACTTAGCTAGAGTGCGCTCATCCCTCCTTGCAATCGGAGCGGATGGAGATCATGATCCCGAAAGTCGTACTTCAAACGCGTAGGCACTTACGACTTAGTAATGTGATATATAGGCGTCGGCTATTCCGCGCCCCTCTCTAGTTCATTCGACGTTGATCTATGAGCGAGATCGCAAACAATCAAGATAACAATTACACTAGCATAATAATCCTAACATAGGAATGTAAAGCATATTATGCTAACAATAGTCGTTATTTCTAGCAATCGATATTTCCTAGATTCATTTTTATTTAAGCATACACGTTGTTCCCAACATCGAGAATGTTCACGGAATGAAATATAAAGGTCACAAGTGGAAAATTCCACTTGCCTTAGCTTTTGCGAGTTCTAACAATCGAGCTTTGGCGGAACTATGTGATTCACGACTACGAGCGAGGATTCCGACCTAAAGACACGGGATTTACGAACGGCTTTTAAATATGGATTCTTCTCAACTTGGATTCTCTCTTATAATACTTCTATAAGAGAAGCGGAATTCTAAATTATTATGGTAATAATTTAGAAGATTATTTAAAATAATAATATTCCTTCATTATTATTTTGGTTTTGTAATATCCTTATTATTCCATGAAACCTTTAATAAAATAATCTCTTATAACTTTATTTTCTATTTCTTTAATATAAGTAAGCAAGTAAAATTTCATAAAATACTATACTTTGCCTAGAAGTATTTTTCTTATAAAACTATATGTTTTCTTTAAATTATAAGAAATTCACTTTAACCTTTTTATGTACTTGTCTTAGTTTAAAATATTACTTTTAAATTCCTTAAGGATCTTGTAGGGATATATCCCTCACCAAAAATATTTTATTAATAATATACCTTTAGTAGACTTTTATTTAATTCTATAATTCACCTAAAACAATAAGGCTCATAAACTTATAATCTACTTTTCTTGAAAGGTAACTTCCTAAAATTAACATATATTAAATTAATCTTATTTATTTTATTCCTATAGTTCTTTTCACATTATATGACTTCTAAAATATCTATGATCATAATCTTATAAAATAGGGTCATGGCTTATAAAATATAATCATGGCTTATAATATCATCATGGTTTATAAATATCGTCATGGCTTATAAATATATCTACTTCATATTTATAGTCCATTATTATAATATTTGTAGGTTATAAAATAATATCCTTTCTATATCTATATGGTTTCTTTTCATACAAGTCAACCTTATGCTATATAATATCATAAACTCATTATAGGATCATACTTCTTATATTAACCTAGAACTTATGTCTTGCAATAATTCTTTATACTTAGAGATTATTAAATTAATATCTTTCTCACATGATGACTTTAATACTATAATTATTAATAATATTATTCTTCCATAAAAATCAAAATCTAATGTCAAACTATAGTTCATGACTATAATCTTTGTACTAATAATATCTTTATAAGGGTTCTCTACAAGTATTTAGATTAGTTATAATTATACTATGTCATAAGTATTTTATCATCCCTACCATATTTTATAAATAAACTATATTTATGACAATTCTCTAACAATTATTATCATGATACTATTTCTTAGATCACTACCATATTTTATAACAAAAGTCATATGCTAACAAAGGTTATTTTATAGTCACCTTTATCATATCATAATAAAAGATTATGTCTTGTAATGACTTCTACACCTAGAGGTATGCTAAATTCATATTTTTATTGAATAAGGAATTTATTTTATGAATCTATTTATCTTGATCAAACTCATAAACATGATATCTTCTATAGTTTAGGACATGCGATGACTTTTTATCTATGAGAACCTTATTATTATTTTTGTATAAAGATGGTAATATTAACTATAAATGTTGTAGGCTGTTGGGACGTTGTTGGGACCTCTGGTTCTAAACAACGGATCAACGATTTAATTCTCTTAAGTTTTGATAATGACAAACACCATAGGGAACTAATGTGGTTTGTTCAAGTATCTCTAAGGAACACAGGTACAACCAAGAACTCCTACGAATGACCAAAAGCCACTGCAAGCCACAATGAAGAGTTTTCATCAAGGGAACTCAGAAGAGGAAAGTTCCCATGAAGTGGGAACTCCCAGAAACAATCAAGAGAACACAAGCTTAAAACAATGAAGAGTTTCCATCAAGGGAACTCTGAAGAAGTCAGTTCCCATGACAGGGGAACTCAGATCGCGGGATTCTGTCACAGACAGCCCGAGGGAACAGTTTGAGGATCAGACTGTCACGCTTCATCCAACGGTCCGATTGATCCAAGAAGTTGACCTAGTTCAAACCAAAGTCACATGTGAAGAAAGTACAACTTGGGCATCAAGCAAAGGGCATTTTGGACACAAACGAAAGATGCGAATGCCCAAGCTCATTTGACTATAAAGCCAAATGAATAGTACTCGGTCTAAGTACTTCTTACAGAACTTACAAACACCCACATCAGAGAAAAGAAAGAAAAGGAAAAGAAGTCCCCGCCGGCAAGTGTGTGATCTCGACGACGGTGAAGCTGAAGTTCCCAGGAGCAAGGGAACTGAGAAATCAGCGTAAGGTTTGAGTTACTTGTGTTTTGCTGTTGTGAGCTTAGGAACTCAGTTGAGAGGATTTACTAGTGTTGCTAGAGTTAGGAAGAACTTGTAGGAACAGAGAAGTGTAAATCCGGCTGTGTAACTAAGGAACAAAGCAATCAATATAAGTAAGTCATTCAAAATCCTCCAAGCGGAGGTAGAGGTTTACCCATACAACTAGTTGGTTGTAGTGGGGTTCCTCTATAAAGGAACTGTGCCTTTTACTGTTTTTATTACTTGCGATTATTTACTTCCGCAGCCTTGGGAACAACTTAATTGCTAGTTCCCAAGCTCATTGCTAACCGATTACTATCCAACAATTGGTATCAGAGCGTGCGCTCTAGATTTGTGTTAGCATCGCAGGTATCAAAATGGCTCAGGAACTCACTCAGGTGGGGAACAATACCAGTAAGCCGCCAAGGCTTATTACAAGAAGATTTGAAAGCTGGCAACGCGACATGAAGGATTGGATGCGTGGCCAAGACTACCAAGCCTGGTGTGTCATCGAGAGGCGGAACTTTGAAATCGATCCAGCTATTGTCAACGACCTCTCAAAGTGGGGTCCCAACGAGTACAAGTGCATGGAGGCAAACTACAAAGCCAAACAGTACCTAAAGAGGTCCATGTCCGTACAAGATTGTGACAGGGTTGCAAACCTTGACACAGCCAAGGAAATGTGGGAAGCCATCCAACAAATGCACGTTGGGAACTCAGATCTCAGAGAAGATCTTCAGATGAATGCAAAAAGGGAGTTCTACAACTTCCAAATGGAAATGGGAGAGTCCGTCGATAGCTACCAATCCCGGTTTGAAGGACTTTGCACTAAGATGGAAGGATTGGAGATCAAAAAAGAAGAAATCGCCCACAAAATGAAGGTCCAACAACTCTTCAATGGATTGACTGGATAATGGGCAAACGAGAGAACGATGTTCAAGGAAAACCCAGAAAATCGAACACTTATGCTCCATCAAGTGTTTGGAAAGCTAGTGGGACATGAGAAGAGGAAGATCGATGATAAGGAACAAACTCGAGCTCATCGAGGGATCGCACTCAAGATCGAAAAGATGCTCAAATCAACCCAAGAACAACATGAAGACTCCGAAGAAGAAGAGGATGAAGAGCTAGTTCTTGTAACAAAGGCTCTTCGAAATTTCTACAAAGGAAAGTCTCAACGGAACAGTGGGAACTGGGGAAAGGGACAGAGTTCCCAAAGAAAGCCCATAGAGAAGGATCTCTCAGAAGTGACTTGCTACAAATGCAACAGGAAAGCACATTTTGCGAAGGAATGTCCACAAGGAACTGATGGCAGGAAGCAAGGAAAGAAGGCCTACATCGCTACCTGGAGCGATGATGAAGACGAAGATCCTGAGTCATGGGCACCCCCAGACATGTGTGGCATGGCCATAGGAGAAACCAATGGGGAACAACCCAGTGAGGTAACCACTGAAACTGTTCTTGATTCCTTGAGTAACTATGAAAAACCTGAGTTGTTGAAAATTCTTTCAAGTCTTGTCAAAGATAACATAAAACTGCAAAACAAGTTGGAAAAACAGGAACACATAAATTTTCAATTAGTTGGTCTTGAGCCCTGTCCCAACTGCATATCCCTTCTAGAAAAACTCAAGTCCCATGTGTCTCACATCGTAGATCTAGAAAGAGAAATCAAAACTCTAGAGAAAGATGAGAACACCCTCTTGCAAAACCTGAGCAAGACTCCCGAACATCTTCAAGCCTCTAGTTCCCAAATTAAGTTTGTCCCAGCCAGACATGGCATAGGATACAAAGGTGAGTGCTCCAAGAACGGAAAGTCACCCCTGAGCGAACATGAGATCTATGAATGTAGGGCCTTAGAACTCCAGTGCGAGAAATAGAAAAATGCTCATCTCGAGGAGAAAATCAGGGTCCTAGAGAGTGGAAACAATGGTGAGAAAGACTACTATACTGGGAACTCTGGACATAGAATCTATGTCAAAATTCCTAAGGGAAATGGGTCTCGAGTGTACAACAAAGAAACCATGGATAGGAACCGTATCCAGAGACCACACCCAAAATACTACCTGGGAGAATACTACAAGACATGTTGGCTCTGTGGTGCTTATGGGCACTACAAGGATGCATGTCCCAAAAAGAGAGCCCAAACCCCTAGAAGCCATGAGTTCCCAAACAGACAAAAACGTCATGTTCATCACCAAAGGAACTCCAACTCTCAAAATTCCAAAGACATCAACATTTCTGACTATATCTTGAATGAAAATGTTTTCCCTTGCAAGGGACCTGGCAAGAGTCATCCTGCTTGGGTCTCAAAACACTAACTTTTCCTTGTAGGTGGCAGTGAGAGGGAACAGTACATGGTTCATAGATAGTGGATGTTCGAACCATATGATAGGAAACAAGGATATCCTCATCTCACTCCACACTCATGCCGAAGGAGGCCACGTCTCATTTGGCAACAAGAACAAGGGAGAAGTTATTGGAAAAGGAGAAGTGTTGCTCAATAGATCCATTAAAGTTAGCAACGTAAATCTGGTAAAGGATCTGGGATACAATCTGCTGAGTGTCTCCCAGATGTGTGATCAAGGGAACAACATCGTCACTTTCGACTCAGATGAATGTCTCGTCATCATCAAGAAGACCAACAAAGTAATTCTGAGAGGAAGAAGATACAACAATGTGTATGTGGTGGACACCAACTTTGAACCATCAATGAAGCTGTGTCTTGCAAGTTCCCAAGATGATACGAAACTCTGGCATCGAAGACTGGGATATGCTGATGTAAATCAAATCCTGAAGCTTTATCTACAGGATCTGGTCATTGGTCTTCCACGAATCAATCTCGAAGGAGTCAAAATGTGTGAAGCATGTGTTCGAGGGAAACAGACCAGGACCTCCTTCAAACCCAAGAAGGTGGTAAGCACAACCAGGTCCCTGGAGTTAATTCACATGGATCTTTGTGGTCCCATGAGAACAGCTAGCTACGGTGGAAAAAGGTACATGTATGTTTTAATTGATGATTTTTCAAGATTCACCTGGGTTATTTTCTTGAAGGCAAAATCACAAGTGTTTGAGGAATTTGAGCCCTTCATCAAAAGAACAGAAGTAAGCTTGGGGCTGAAACTGAAAGCAATCAGATCTGATCACGGAACTGAGTTTCGAAACTCGAAGTTCCTAAACTTCTGTGAGCAAAATGGGATCTCTCACAACTTTTCAGCTCCTCGCACTCCTCAGCAAAATGGAGTGGTCGAGAGAAAGAACAGAACTCTGGAGGATATGGCTAGAACCATGATGATCGAAAGTGGAGTTCCTGAGTACTTCTGGACTGAAGCCATCTCCACAGCTACATACATCCTGAATCGATCCATGACAAGGCCCCTGATCAACAAGACTTCCTATGAGCTCATCAAAGGGAGAAAACCAAACATCTCACACTTAAGAACATTTGGTTGCACATGTTTTGTTCACAACAACGGCAAAGACAATCTTGGCAAATTGGACCCCAGAAGCGACGAAGGGATCTTCCTGGGATACTCATCACAAAGCAAGGCTTATAGGGTCTACAATAAAAAAACCAAGAAGATAGAGGAAAGCATTCATGTCGTCTTCAATGAAAAGTCTGTAAAGATGGGAACCGAGACCCAAGGGAAGGGAACTCTGTTCAAGCTAGTCAGACATGAAGACGATGATGATGACGAGGATGAGCCAAGGAAAAGGGATGAAGACTATCCAAGTGCAAGCAATATCCCATAACCAGGGAACAACGACGAAGGTCCAACCCTCACTGATCAAACCTCCCTCGAGGCTCCCTCCTCAGAAGAACTACAAGACACCTCCAACTCTCTCGAGGTCCCCTCTTCAGGGAACAACTCTGCTGTCCTCCAAGACAATACCTTGCCAGAATCAAGTATTCAAGGGGAACAAAGAGGGAACCTGCCAGAAATCTCTGAAGAAACATCAAATGAAGAAGCTGAAGATGAGAGTTCCCACGACAAAGAAACACCAACTGAGGATGATACACATGCAAAGGAACTCACTCATACAAGAACCTTTCAACAAAGGAAGGACCACCCCCTTGAGAACATCATCTCCCTGGCCTCTTGATAAAGGTGTGCAAACTCGTTCCTCTCTCAATAATTTTTGTTCTTTTAACGCGTTTGTTTCAATGGTGGAACCCAAAAATATCAAAGAATCATTAAAGGACCCAGATTGGATTCAAGCCATGCAAGAGGAACTCCACCAATTCAAGAGGAACAAAGTTTGAAAGCTAGTTCCTAGGCCCAAGAACAAGAACATCATATGAACTCGATGGGTATTTGGGAACAAGCTCGATGATACTGGAGCTGTAGCACGGAACAAGGCTAGGTTAGTAGCACAAGGATACAAGCAAGAGGAAGGAATTGACTACGATGAGACCTTCGCGCCGGTTGCCAGGATCGAGGCCATCAGACTCCTAATCGCCTATGCCGCTCACAAGGGATTCAAGCTTTATCAAATGGATGTGAAAACAGCCTTCCTCACTGGACATCTCAAGGAAGAAGTGTATGTAGCCCAACCTCCAGGATTCGAAGATGAGAAACTACCCAACCATGTCTATTTCCTGGAGAGGGCCCTTTATGATCTCAAACAAGCTCCCCGAGCTTGGTATGACAGGTTTGCTCAATTCCTCTTGTCCCATGGGTACATTCGTGGTTCCATAGACAAGACTTTGTTTTTAACGAAAAAATCTAAAGACATTATGATTGTGCAAGTATATGTTGATGACATTGTTTTTGGAGCAACTAACGAAACTCTTGTAGAGAAGTTTAAGGACCTCATGAGCAGTGAGTTTGAAATGAGTCTCATTGGGGAACTCACGTTCTTTCTGGGACTTCAAATATCCCAAACCAAGGAGGGAACAAAGATTCATCAACAGAAATACATCAAGGAAATGCTTGTGAAGTATGGGATGGAACATTCAAAGCCCATTGACACTCCCATCTCACCAAATTCAAGGCTCAATGCAGATGAAACAGGTATCAGTGTGGACCAAAGGAACTATCGAGGTATGATCGGGTCCCTTCTCTACTTAACAGCTAGTAGACCTGATATCATGTTCTCCGTATGTCTTTGTGCTCGTTTTCAAGCTAACCCTAAGGAATCACACCTGAAAGAGGTGAAGAGAATTTTCAGGTATCTCAAAGGGAACGATAACTTGTGCCTTTGGTATCCAAGGAACAGTTCCCTTGAGCTCATTGCATACACGGATGCAGATTTTGCAGGGCACTTGGTTGACAGAAAGAGCACTTCAGGAATGGCCCAGTTCCTAGGGTCATGCTTAGTCTCGTGGGGATCTAAAAAGCAAAACTCAGTGGCACTCTCCACAGCTGAAGCCGAATATGTGGCTGTCGCATCATGCTGTTCCCAAGTTCTATGGCTTAAGTCACAACTCCAGGATTACGGTATGTCTTTTGGCCCAGTTCCCATACTCTGTGATAACACTAGTGCCATAAACATTTCCAAAAATCTTGTGCATCATTCTAGAACTAAGCATATTGATATAAGGCATCACTTTCTACGTGACAATGTCGAAAATGGGAACATCTCGATGGAACACTGTAGAACTGAAGAGCAAATTGCGGACATTCTTACCAAAGCTTTAGACAGACGTCCCTACTAGCGTTTTCGAATGCTTCTAGGGATGATAACTCTAAACTAAACAAGTCTCTGTTTGTCTCTCTCTCAATGCCTGACTAGTTTATATAAGATTGCATGATAGGGAACTTGGATTTATTACTTTCACTATGCCATGATTACTAGTCTAGAGAAAAATGTGTACAAAGGAACTCTATTTCTTTTGGCCCAAAATGATCAACCAGAGTTCCCTTTATCCCTCATTACAAGCCACCATGACGGTGATCATATGACCCACCCTAAGCTAGGGACCAGACAAATGCTTCTCATGAGCCAACATATTTCCTTTATCGAGTTGCAAATTGTATGGTTCCCTTTGAGTTCCCTAGCCCCACAAAAGGATGAGTGTGAAGTTCCCTTAACCACTTCACTCTCCCTGACCTTGAAAAGATCATGGGAACTGATGCATCTACAAAGGGAACGCTGACTAATCTTAAAAAAAAAAAAACGTCACATGGGAAGAGGACTTTTGTGTCAAAGGCTCTGAAGCGTTAAAGGCCAAGTATTCAAAATTTGAAAAGGACTTCCCAAGAGATCGTGACGCGTGTCTAGAGGCGTGCTTGAGAAGTTGAAACGGCGCCCCACATTCATTGGGCAACGGTTATTGAGGTTATTCCACTTCCCTTTCTACCCTTCACCTCCTCTCTCTTTTAAAACCCCTCTTTCCCATTTTTAGGCCCTTTATTCCATCTTACATCTCTGTCAATCGTCTTCCCCAAATCTCTTTTACTCTCTTTTCAAGAAACCTCCAAAACCTCCCAATCTCTTACAAAAATGGCACCTCAACACACCTTCGCCCAGATCAAAGCGTGGGTACATGCCAATCCTCGCATCCTCTTCGTCTCTCAACTAAACGAGATTGAGCAAGAATCGGACCCAACGATGAAGGATGTTCTTATCCAAGGGCTATACAATCAAGTAAGCCCCTTCTAGGCCCCTCCTCCTCCTCAGGCCGACGAAACCGTCTCCTGGACCTCTTCCTCCTCCGAATCTCTTCCTCTCCCTCCTTCCCACACCAACACCTCCTCCGGAGTTGTCATCATCGACAAATTCGGAGACGCTCCCCCCTCAATCAATGAAAAACCCCACAAGTCCAAACACCACCATTCATCCAAACGACGTCACTCATCAAAAGATCCCTCAAAATCAAAAAAATCCAAACACTCCCACGACCCCTCCAAATCCAAAAAGCGTAAACACTCTGAGGCCTCTGAATTCTCGGAGCCTAGAAAGAAGGCTTTCTTCAAGTTTGAGGACTACCTGAACTGCTCCAAGGAGAGTTCTTGTGCTCCCAAACCTCCTTACCCTTTCCCTTCCGACGATGGGACCTCCGAACCCCAGGGTCTACTCCCCTCTTCCTCCTCCATCCCTCCTCTTCAAATCGAGGGACCTCCCAAACCTCCTCCCACAAAACGACCAACTCCTCCTCCGCCACCTTCTCCAGTTCCCGCCACGATGGGAACTCCACCTTCCCAACCTTCTTCACTTCCTCCCGTTCCCATCATTACGGGATCTCCAACTCCACCTTCACCTCACAAAACTCCTTCTCCTCCCTCTTCACCAAAACACATCTCCACCACTCCCATTTCTACTTCGGAGATCTCTACTCCCCAGGTCACCAGATCCCTTCCTCCCCCTTCCACTCAACTAACCACCCCTCTTCCTTCTTCTCCTCTCCCCTATTCCATCACATCTCCAACCACCACCAAACTCCCCTCTCCCTCACCATCCAAAAGTACCGTCGCTCTTACCTCAGACGACGACGATCTTCCTCTCTCTGTGGTCATCGGCAAAATGACTAAGGACCCTCCTCCAATCATCATGGGAACTCTGGAGGAGGAAGCCCAGCTCAAGGCAATCGAGGAAGAGCTCAATCGGGGCACCTCTGAGCACACAGTCTCCCAAGGGACAAAGTCCTCAGAAAAGGTGGCTCCCGAAGAGCCCAAGGAGAGTAGGGACCTCGCACCAGCTGGAGGTGCTGAGGCAACAACGAGTCATCCTGAAGATGACGCGAAGGGCTCAAGCTCGAGCTCCTCCGAGAAAGAAGGGACCTCGCAAGATGAGGTCGAAGAAGAAGAAGAAGCTCCAGCTGCTAAGGAGCCAGCACGGATCCCTACACCTGGACACCAAATGGTGGTGTCCACGAGTTCCCAACCACCAAGGGACCGCGTGCTTATGATTGAAGCGGCTGCACCCGCTCAGCAGAAAGGACCTCGCACGGTCTCTAGGGGGAACACATCTAAAAGAACTTCAAGGAAGGGGAAGGGGACCTCTTCCACCAAGCATCATGTCGATGAGTGCAGGAAGCTTCTTCCTCCCCTCATTGTTTCAGAAGAAGTGCTGACTGAAAATGGTCTAGGGGAACTATGGGAACTAATCAAGGCCCAGGGCTGGGAGAGACTCTGCCAAGAGACTGTGAGCGTAGATCCCTCACAAGTGCGTCGATTCTACAACAACTTCACTATCACCAACGACGACACTCAAGGAACACTCTCCCACGAAGGCGACGAGTTCATTTTTACAACGTCGACAATCCGCCTTCAACTCCAGGTCCTTGGTCAAGGGCTTAGCGAGGTGCCCAACAAGCTCTAGGGCGACTTCAATAGCGTCGAGGTGTGCAACATAATTTTTGAGGGTCGGGTTCCCTCTAAAGTCCTCTCGACGCATCATCTGTCCTTGGTTGCCAAGCTCGCTCACCAATTCATCATCAACGTGGTGATTCCACGCCAAGAGAAGCGCCTGGTCGTCAGCATTCCAGATGCCATCATCCTCTACCACTTCCTCCTCAAGAAGCCCATAAATCTTCCCCGAATAATCCTTGGGCACATGGAGAAGTGCATGGCCTCCAGGTCCCACTCCCTTCCTTACTCCGGGCTGATCAAGAAGCTCCTACAAAAAGAGGGTCTTTACGACGCCTCTAAAGACGAAATCGAGCTTGGAAGGGAACTGGACATTACAGTTGCCCAGAAGATGAGGCACTCGGAGCCTGTAGAGGAAGCGGCTCCACTAGAGTCTGGTCCATAAGAGGGGAACTCTCCAGTGTTGCTCCGCATTGCCAACACCCTCGACCAGATTGATAGGGACCAAGCAGTGTTGGCCAGAGAACAAGAAAAGCTTACACAAGTCCTTACGCGCCTCTGTGACACCCTGTTCCCTCAGAACCCATGATCTCTCCCTTCTTGTTCCCTTAATCCAAAAATGACCACAAATTGTACTTGGGTTCCCATTGTACATATTATCTTAAGTAATGAAATGGTCTTTATTTTGATGCGTGTTCCCTTCCTTCCTATTGCTTTGCTTATTTTCGATGATGTCAAAAGGAGGAAAGACAAAAAATGAGAGATGAGTTAAAAGTTTAAGTTATCACAGACCACGCATAAGCTAAGGGGGAACAATTGCATAAAAAGCTTAATAGGAACTATGTGTCTCACCAGAAGTGGCTCCCTAAATCGAAGTGTTTCACCAAAAAATGACTTCCCAAAATTATACTTAGGAACTCATCAGCATATCATTCATTGAAATACTTGCATTTTTGTGATGGGTTTGTCATCATCAAAAAGGGGGAAATTGTTGGGACGTTGTTGGGACCTCTGGTTCTAAACAACGGATCAACGATTTAATTCTCTTAAGTTTTGATAATGACAAACACCATAGGGAACTAATGTGGTTTGTTCAAGTATCTCTAAGGAACACAGGTACAGCCAAGAACTCCTACGAATGACCAAAAGCCACTGCAAGCCACAATGAAGAGTTTTCATCAAGGGAACTCTGAAGAGGAAAGTTCCCATGAAGTGGGAACTCCCAGAAACAATCAAGAGAACACAAGCTTAAAACAATGAAGAGTTTCCATCAAGGGAACTCTGAAGAAGTCAGTTCCCATGACAGGGGAACTCACATGTGAGGACAACGACCGTTCAGCGCAGATCGCGGGATTCTGTCTCAGACAGCCCGAGGGAACAGTCTGAGGATCAGACTGTCACGCTTCATCCAACGGTTCGATTGATCCAAGAAGTTGACCTAGTTCAAACCAAAGTCACATGTGAAGAAAGTACAACTTGGGCATCAAGCAAAGGGCATTTTGGACACAAACGAAAGATGCGACTGCCCAAGCTCATTGGACTATAAAGCCAAATGAATAGTACTCGGTCTGAGTACTTCTTACAGAACTTACAAACACCCACATCAGAGAAAAGAAAGAAAAGGAAGAGAAGTCCCCGCCGGCGAGTGTGTGATCTCGACGACGGTGAAGCTGAAGTTCCCAGGAGCAAGGGAACTGAGAAATCAGCGTAAGGTTTGAGTTACTTGTGTTTTGCTGTTGTGAGCTTTGGAACTCAGTTGAGAGGATTTACTAGTGTTGCTAGAGTTAGGAAGAACTTGTAGGAACAGAGAAGTGTAAATCCGGCTGTGTAACTAAGGAACAAAGCAATCAATATAAGTAAGTCATTCAAAATCCTCCAAGCGGAGGTAGAGGTTTACCCATACAACTAGTTGGTTGTAGTGGGTTTCCTCTATAAAGGAACTGTGCCTTTTACTGTTTTTATTACTTGCGATTATTTACTTCTGCTGCCTTGGGAACAGCTTAATTGCCAGTTCCCAAGCTCACTGCTAACCGATTACGATCCAACATAGGCTATATTTATTTTTTAAAACTATTTATATTTTGTAAGGAGCATACTTATAATAACTACAATAAGAAAAGTTTATATTTCCTTATGAGGTTAATTTGCCATAGTAACTCTAAGTTGTTTCTATCAATCAACTAACATGATTTTATACCTAATATTTTTATTCCATAAATCCTTATTTGATTTCTACTATTACATTTACTAATCATAAAAGGCTAATGTTTATAAAGTACATAAATTAATTTAAATAAATAAAGCTTAGGAGTATACTTTCTTAGTTCTGTATTACAGAACAATGGAGGGGAGAGGCGGGGGAGGCCGACGGTCTTCAAGGCGGCGCAACCAAGGCGGGACGGCGGCTCCGGCGTGGCTCGGCGGTGCAGGGCGGCGCGCTGGTGGTCCGGCTAGGCTAGGTGGTGGCCGGCAGTCTCCAAGATGGAAAAAGAGGGGATTTTTGGTGGGGTTTTGAATGGAGAATTGAAACTTGAAAGGCTGATTTTTGGGCACTAGAGAGCATTTAGCAAGCAGGAGAAGAAGATGTTTGAAGTGTGAGTGAAATGGTGAAGGGGAGACTCCTTTTATAGGCAAATTTGTAGATCTTGGCAATCCATGCCAATGGCTATGGACCAATGGAGGATGAGGCAAAACTTCACTATTGGTCACTTGTGTGTTTCTTTGGTGGTGATGAGAAGATGATGGAAGCATGGAGTCTTGCAAGCAAAGTGAGAAGGGTGGAGGACATGCATTGCTCCCATGTCAAATCAAGTTGAATTGTTTGAAGAAGAAGACTAAAAGTTGATATAAAATTAAAAGAGTGGGGTGAATGTCAAGAAAGTCACATTGGTCTAGCGGAAGAGGGGAGGGGCGTGTGTTGAGATTTGCAAGAGGTCTCGGGTTCAAGTCCCGGCTCTTGCATTCTTTTTATTGAATTTTCATGTATTTTCACTAACTTGTTGTACCTTTTTTTTATCTACTAAAACCGAAATAATGAATTATTTTTATTTAAATGCTTTTACTTATTCCTAACCCCTTATAATGCCCTCTTGCAATTTATTAAACTTTAATTTACGTACGAAACTCTTTTAACGAGACAAAGGGTTATATATAGAATATATTTAGAGATTCTCCTTTATAAAAGAAAGAATTATAAAATTATATTATATTGGTTTTAACGCCTTGGAATATTGCGGATATTACACATTCACGGTTCATCACATTTATCCACATGGGGCGGTCGACCTTATAGATGAGAACGGAGCGATTTTCAAAGTCAACGGGCATCGCTTGAAGAAGTACTATGCAAAGGTGGAACTAGATAAAGAGATCCGAGCCACATGGGCCCTCACCACCTCGGACTGAGCTCAGGTAAGTCGTCAAGCTAATGACGTTAAAAAAGCGCTTTCGGGAGGCAACCCGGTTTCTAGATTAGTTTTTTTTATTCTTTATTTATTACACTTTTAATAGGATTTTTATAACCTTCCTTAGACTAATATATATTTTTGTGAAGGAATTTTGTGGGGTTTTCGCAGGGTCATAAGCTTAAAAGACGAGATCAAAAAAACGGGAAAAGACAACTTTTCAAAAGGAGCAATTTAAGGTACTTTTCGACCACCTCCCAGGGGGGTCGAGCACGACCCCCTTAGGGTCGTGCACGACCCCAGTCGGATATTACGACTTTGCCCTTGTTCACAAAGGTAAGTATTCTTATCCTTTCTTTTTAATTCCATCCAAACACAACCCAATACCCCTCTCTTCTCCCTCATTCCTACCCCAACAACCTCCTCCTCCATTGCCTCCCTCGATCTTTCTCTCTCACAACCCTCTTCCTTGCCAAAATTCACAAACCACCCCACCATAACCACCAAACCACCACCAAACCACCACCACCACACCACTACAGCCTCGCACGAGCACCACCAGCCCAAATCGATCCCAAGCCGTTCGTGCTAGACCCATCCCCCTCGTCCCAAGTCTAGATCTAGGTCGAACACGCCCCATTTTCCACCCTTTTTTCTTGAATCTCAGATTTTCGGTATGGATCTCTAACTCTCTACTCTTAATCGTTATTATTCATGGTTGTATTGAATTTTTGGGTTGGACTTGCATTATTTGGAATTTTTTTTATTTTGGGTAGAAATTTGGAAATTGATTGCATAATTGTTGTTGTTTCGATTTGTGCATGCTTTGGTGTGTTGTGACCTGAAATTTGGAGAATATTGTGGTTGAAATCTGATACTTGGGGCCATTGCGGGCTAGATCCGAATTTTGGGTGGAGGTTGAAGACGATGTGTATTTACAGGTGGTCGTGCACGACCCTAAACCAGAAAACGAGCACCCAGGACCGACCACCAAGGGGTCGTGCACGACCCCCTTAGGGTCGTGCAAGCACTCTTTTTGTGTGCAATTGGTGGTTTTTGCTATGTATTGCATGGTAGGTTGAGATTTGATCCATGCTTTCATGTCTTTATATATTATGTCTCGCCTTCGTTGTGTCGTGCTTAATTGATATGCTTGCAATACTTACTTTTGAATAAGTATGGGGTGTATTATGTGGAGTTTGTGTTTGATGAATGTAGGTACCATGGCCTCTACTTCCCGACACGCCAAGAAGTCAAAGAAAAATGACAAGCCCGAGATTAACCAATGCACCCTGGCCAGCGAATTCAGAAAGACGTACAATGCTTGCCTTGAGCTTAAGCATAGAACCCGTTGGTATTGCAAAGAGGATGGGCAACGCTTGCACATCCATGATGATTTGATGGAGCCTTTCACTTACATAGGGGGCAAGAATTTGCTTCAATGGAAAAATCACCAATATCCCATACTCACTTGTGAGTTTTTGACCACTTTCACTACCTCTATCAAGAGCCCTCACACTGGTGGTAAGATCCAATTTCAGCTCGGGAACAAATGGTTCAACCTCACCTTGCAAGAGTTCAATGATAAATTCGGGTTCCCTAACCCGATTTATGATGCCAAGCGTGAGCCCAACCCCCTAGTGACATGGAGTTATCCATCCGGGAAACAGGACCGCGCCTTCCACAACTTGCCTAGCAATGATATAGCCAACCCGCTCTTTCAGATCATTCTTCGCATCCTAGGGAGCACGGTGTACCCGAGGACCGAGTTATCTAGGCCAAACAAGAGGGAGGTCATCATGCTGAGGACGATGTTATTCTCTTCCCCCGAGCCTCTCAACCTTGGCTTCAAGTGGATGAGAAGTGTGGATGATTTTAAGGCTAAATCGGATTCGGTCTATTTTGGGGGGATGATTGCTCGGCTCGCCCAAAACCATAGAGTCGAAATGAGTGCTTATTCAGGAGAGAAACCGATATTTATGGATATCCCGTTTCTCATTAATGCAAAGCTGATATCGAGGCACCCTAATGATCCCAACACATATTGCTCCGTCTTTCATGACCATAAAGTCGTCATCACCAAAGAGCGGGTGGATTTTCTTCATTTGCCCAATTGGTTTGAGGTGTGGTCCAGTGACCGATACCGTTTGAAGAAACGCCCTGAACAAGAAGAGTCCTTGAGAAGACGCCTCCACCGCTATCCAAGTCCAGAGCCCGGGTATGAAATTCTAGCTTTACCCCCTCCTCCTACCCTCAGGCACGACTCATTTGGGTCGTTCCAACCGGCGCGCCAGTCCGTGCACGACCCTAGGGGGTCATGCACGACCCGCCATAATTGTTCGAGCCTACTCGCCACTCTGTACACGACCCCTATGGGGTCGCGCACGACCCTCCACGGCCATACCATGTCCCTTTGCCACCGATGCATCCTACCTTTGGGACGGCTTATGAGTTCGCGACCTCTTCTAATGCTAATACCAGTCCCGGGGATGAGGAGCCAATGCAACAAAATGAGGCTCCGGTGTATGATATGAACTATTTGGCTCGGGAGATGGCGGCGATGAGGGTTGATCACCGACAACAACATGAGGCCGTGATGCGTGGGCAAGCATCTATCAGGGAGGACTTAAGGGAAACTCGGGGCGTGATGGATCAGCGTTACCAAGAGTTCCATCAGTTTCAGTCTTACTATGAGGCCCAACAAGAAGTGGATGATTACCGTTGTGCTCATACGGAGGGCTACATGCATTGGGACTACGAGAACTACTCGGGTAGAGAGGCGTGTATTCCACCAGAGCATCCACCCTCGTCGCCGACCTCCACAGTGATGAGTTCCACCACCCTTCCAGCTTCAAGAGTTCGTTGTGAGTTTCTTCTTCCTATCTTTTTACTTTTTCATATCATTTTCATGCATGGGGACATTGCATGATTTAAGTATGGGGTAGGGGAAGAAGAAATCAATCTCACATGTTGTATATAATTGAGTCTTTTGTGTTGGCTTTGTTTGCTTATTTGTTAGTTGTTTCGTTAAGAAAAAGCTTTAAAAAATTGAAATTTTGTTTTTGAAAAATGTTGAAAAATTCAAATTTTTTTTAGGATAGAAGAATGATTCATCTTAGATGTCCTATGATGAGAACTAATTTTCATGCTTATCATATAATTCCTTTGACATATTTGGATAGTATAGCCTAAGTCTTGAGAAATTGCTTTTGATTGTGAAAATTGACTTGTGATGAAATTGAGCATATGTGTCTTAAGTTGAAGTAGTTGCAATCCAACAAAATTTTCACCTAGTGAGGAATTTTGGCCTTATAGGGAGAACATCAAAAATCCCTCTTCTTTATATGTGTGATTTGCTCTCTTTATGCATTAATCTATTGTCATTGATATGGTTATCTATTTCTTGAAGCCGTTATGAGATCGTTCATGCATGTTAATTATGATTAAGAACTTATATTTCATAAGCCATTTTTTATCCTCTCTTTTACCTACCTTTACATTATTCTATTTTTGAAGCCAATCTGAGCCTTAATCCTTTTATATTTAGCTCCACAAAATTATTCCCTAGCCAAGATAATCTTGACCCTATCCGGGGATTAGGACTTAATATTGGTTGTTGTGAGGGTTTTGTTGAGTGAGATGCATTGGTTCAAGTGTGGGGTAATATGGGTTGGAAAAAGTTAAAAAATCTTGCAGTTTGTTATGTAAAAGGGGTTTGGTTCCCTGAATGCACTTACAAAAGAAGTTGAAAAAAAAAGAAATTGGTACCAACCTCCTATGAATAAATATGAAAATAAAAAAGGGGAGGAAAAGAAAAAAGAAAAAAAGAGCTAAATAGTGAATAATGTGCATGAGCCAAATTTCCTTAGTATTTGTAAGCAAGATAAGTTGGGATTTAAAAGGGTTGAAGAAATAAGTCAGTTTGAGCATAATGTTGGGAGAGTTTGGTATATGTTCTTTGATGAGAGTTTTGGCAATGTGTGAGTTTTTAGGAGTCTTGATTCCCGGATATTATTAGCACCACATGGCCAAAATATTTTCCACGCCTATTTTGTCATTACCAAGCCCCATTACAACCCGACCAAATGGAGTCTTCTATGAAGATTTCATTGAGCCTAAGTTCTTATGATGATTGATGTGTTTTGACTTCTCTAGGTAGAGAGATTGGTGATATAAGTCTCAATGATAGAGTTGATGTTGCATAAAGATTGAGTTGAGAGTTGATGTTAATAGCCTAAACATATGAGAGATGAGTGAAACACATTAATATCCCTTGTGAGGTTGGATTGTGATTGCTTAAGTTTGAGACTCAAACATATGTGATGACGTTAAAATTACTTGTCTACTTTTTCATTTGTGTTTAAAACATGTTTTGACAAAGGCTATGCTTGAAAATTGTGTCATTGGTCTTGATTTTGCATGATTATTGCTTGAGGACAAGCAAGTCTAAGTATGGGGTATTTTGATGTCCGCTTTTTAGGTAGGTTTTTAGTGTCTAGATAGATTAGATTTAGTTGGTTTTCGTACTTAAGCTGTATGTTTTTGAGTCTTTATGCTTTAGTTTTCGTATTTCCTTGAGATTCGGAAACTACGCATATTTTGTGTATTTTTGTAGGTATTTTGGAGCGTAAACGAAGGGTTTAGAGTACAATACGAGGAGGTGGATGAACTATGAGGAGAAGTTAAGGAAGGAAGCCCGGAAAGAGAGTAGAATCAAGCCAAAGGAGCTCGTGCACGAGCCAAAGCAAGCCAAGAACGACCCAACAAGGTCGTGCACGAGCCTACACTTGTCAAGATCGACCCAACCAAGATTGAAGCTCTTAGGCACGACCCTTATAGGGTGGTGCACGACCCTATCATGGTCGTCCTAGACCCATGGAGATTACCAGCCCTCAAGACCGACCCTTGGAGGGTCGTGCACGACCCAAAGTGGGTCGTGCATGGCGCCGACTCTTGCTAGATTCCGTGATCTTTTGTAAGATATTCTATCTTTTATTTTAAGAAGTTGTTTGATCTTGTTTCCTAGGTTAATTAGGACTCCTTTTCCTCTGTAAAAGGAGGCAAAACTCTTTGTTTTAGGGTTCCGGATTTTAGTCGAACTTAGTGTTTTTGATTGGCAAAGACTTCTTTCTAGTTTATTTGCAATTTTTGGTTGTATTAATCAATCATGTTTGCGTTTTATTTCACCATGAGTGAGTAGTCTTCTTAGATTCTAGTTTATTTGCAATTTTGGAAGACACGATCATGCATGTATAAACTTGAATTCATGACTTGAATGCTTGAAAGATCATATCTATCTATCTTCTGCTAAAATCCTTTTGTGAAAGTTGAGGCAATATCTTGCAATTAACCTAAAAGCGAAAGTGTAAAGTTGGTTGCTTGATTAGATCTAATAGGATTATTTACAAAAGTTGATATTCCAAGGTTGATGGATAGATAGAAAGTTATTAAATTTGCGACAGTTGATTGAATAACTTGAATTGTTTGCGACAGTTGCCTTTTCTATGATCTAGATTGTGTTGGACCCAGAAATAATCCAACCAGGAGGCAGCCCATTACCAGGGAAGGCCTAATGCCTTGCAGCTACAAGATATTGTTCGACCCAGATTTTAGGTGACGAAGCGTCGACCCATAGACAGAGAATCTCCAACGCACCTAGGGCTACGAAAGATTTTCGGGATCAACTAAGTCGGTTGGAGGAGAGAGGGTCCAAGATATGTTTGTTACAAGATAGATTCTTCTCCAGATTGTATTCATTATAAGATAGAGATAAGCAAATATTTGTTAGTTAGAGATAAGATCATATCTTTTATTAAGATAGAATATGCTCTAGAGGGCTATATAAATCGATGTAATCCTTAGAGGAAGGGACACAATTCAGACGCTTGATTCATGCAATTTCTTCTGATTTCTACAGCAATAAAACAAACACGATTTTCGTTCATATTCTTCTTAGTTCATTCGATCAAGGCCCGATCTAAGCCAAGGTTCTACCTTTGGTAAATTTTGGCTCAAACAGATTGCATGATAGTTGTGAATTCTCATTGAAAGCATGTGTGATTGTTGTTGTGGTAGCCCTAGCCCTAGGATTGCATTTTATATTTGATTAAGTCTAGCTAATTTGCATTGAACTCGACCCACCAAAAGTCGTGCTCGAGCTCTTGTGTGTTTGTGCCCCTTCGTGTTTATTTTGCTTTTCTTAGTTTGTCAACTAATCTTTGGCTCTAATCTCATTCCCGTGGACGAACCTGACTCCTTATACTCAACGGGGTCTTGATATAAATTTTTTTGTTCAAGAAACCCTTCAACATGCGCCGAGAGACACTTTTTGCCAATTTGGCCAAGTGTACTTTTTATAGCCCATCCACTGTATTTCTTGGCTTTTTGGTGTCTTCTCGTGGTTTACAGGTGGATGATGCTAAAATTAAGGCCATAACAGAGTGGCCTACTCCTACCACCTCTACTATGGTTCGCTCTTTCTTGGGCATGGCCGGGTTTTATCACTGGTTTGTGCGCAATTTCTCTTCTATAGCGGCGCCCCTACATGCCTTGACTAAAAAGGGCACCGTCATAGAATGGAAAAAGCACCACGAGAGGGCGTTCCAAGACATGAAGGATGCCTTGAGCCATGCTCCTTCGCTACAATTGCCGAATTTCTCTAGGCCTTTTGAGGTGGAATGCGATGCTTCTAACACTAGCATTGGGGGAATCCTCCACCAAGAGAAGAAGTCGATCGCTTATTTTAGCGAAAAGCTCACCGGAGTACAACTCAATTATCCAACATATGACAAGGAGCTATATGACTTAAACCGAGTGCTACAAACTTGGAAGCACTACTTGTGGCCGCGAGAATTTTTGAATCATATTGACCATGCGGTGCTTTCTTACCTCAAGAGTCAAGCCCATTTGAATAGAAGACATGCTCGATGGGTGGAATTCTTAGAGACATTTCCATATGTCATCCAACACAAGAAGGGAATAGAGAATGTGTTCGCTGACGCCCTTTCTCGCAGTTATGTGCTTCTTACTCAATTGCAAACTCGTTTACTTGGCTTCTCTTTGATTAAGGAGCTTTACGCTTCAAACCCCTTCTTTGGACCAATCTTTGCAAAGTGCTCGGTTCATCGTGAGTGGGACTCTTATTTTTTAGATGATGGTTACTTATACAAGGCTGGGAAACTTTGTATCCCAGCATCGTCTATAAGGCACCTTGTAATTAAAGGGGCTCATGATGGACGGGGACATTTCCATGTGAAAAAAACTATTGTAGCTTTGCGTGGACATTTCTTTTGGCCTAACTTGGTCTCTAATGTCACCAAATTTTATAGGAGTTGTGTTCCATGCCGAAAGGCCAAGTCAACTACTTTACCTTATGGACTTTACTCGCCTTTGGCTGTGCCTAACATCCCGTGTGAGGACATTTCTATGGACTTCATTACGGGCTTACCTATGTCAAAGCGAGGCAAAGATTCCATTTTTGTTGTTGTGTGCCCATTCTCTAAGATGGCCCATTTTATCGCTTGTAAAAGTATGAATAACGCTACGGAAGTGGCTTCTTTGTTCTTTGACAATGTGGTCAAATACCACGGAGTACCGAGAACTATTATTAGTGACCGGGACACCTAGTTTGTGGGCCATTTTTGGAGAACACTTTGGGCTCACTCCTACGAATGATGCTCAAATTCAACCCACGCCGGTGGGAGGACTTACTTTCTACCCTTGAGTTTTGCTATACTAGGTCCAAACATTCGGCGCATTCTTTGACTTCGTTTGAGGTCGTTTATGGGTGCAATCCCATTACGCCTTTGGATTTGGTTCCCAAGCCGTTGAAGCAGGGAGAACATGTTGATGCCGCTAATCGAGCCAACCAAATTCAATAGCTCCACGCTAGGACCAAGGCGCACCTTGAGCGGTGCGCTATTCAATATTCAACACAACACAACCGGGGCCACATTCCTATGATCTTTGAGCCTGGCGATCTTATTTGGCTCCATTTATGCAAGGAACAGTTTCCGGAAGCCCGGAAGACCAAGCTCCATCAACATGGTGATGGACCGTTTCGTATTCCTGAGCGAAACGGTCAACGTATGGCAATGTTCATGCAACGGTCAACGTGTCTGATCTTTCTCCTTTTGATGAGCTGGATATTGATTTTGTGTAAGCGGGGACGCTTCCCACTCAAGGGGGGGGGGGATGATGCGTTTGCTACTATGACCGCCGCCGAGGAAGAGGAGGCCATGTCGGTTCAATCCAACGGACCCTTGACGCGTGCCCGTGCCAAGGCCATAGGTCAGGCTACGATTTCCATCATAAGACGAGCTAACCGATCCGTGAGTTCGGTTCGAGAACCGCCTTTGACTATATTGGCGACATCTTTGGTTCAAGACGCGTTTTCGGTTCAATCGGAGGAGTCGAGAGTCAAGCCAATGAATTCTGAAGGAAACACCGACTGCGCGATCAACCCCACACCGAGCGCCCCCGTGCTCCATCCGTCGGTGACCGCGCCTCGGCCGCAGAACACAACAAGTTCCGATCGTGGGATGCATGCCGGAAGCGCAACCGCACTCTGGCCAGCCGGGACCGCGCTTCGGCCGCAGTGTGACAACGCCCTCGGGCGCGGGCTGGAGTCTGGAAGCGCGACCGCGCTTCCCCAAGGCGAAACCGCACCCCGACTGACGGTCTTTCAGGTTTCATCCGAGCATGTGCAAGGCCTTCTAAGGCTCGGGTCTCCGAGTTTCTATCTTAATTATATTATCGGGCTTTTAAGTGAGACAAATTCCTTTATTTGGTATTATTTTCAACTTCGTCATTTATTTAAATTAATGAGATGGGTTGGGCTTGCATGCTTGGACCCATCTTCATTAGGGTTTTAGGTTAGACCTAGTTTTCTAATTTAAGTTGTCAGATTCTAATACATTCAGTTTTGATCGCCTCTCACGGTGTGCGAGGGTCAAGAGATACAAATTATAACCCGACCCCGTTGTAGTACGTGGTGGGTGTCGAACACTCGGGAAGTCTACTCGATCGATGTGCCTAGATACTAGGAAGCTAGAAAGGAGAGCATAAAACAAAGGAAAATAAAGAAAACAGTCGGGACCGACACTGAGGTCACGTCGGGCCCGAGGTTGGCGACAAGAGGAAGTCGGGACCGACACTGGGTAAGTCGGGCCTGAGGTAGCTGGGGATGTCGAACTCAAAGATTTTAAAAGTAGATCTTGGGCTTTTGGGTTCCTTCCCTAGTAGATTAAGGTTTTTCCACCCCAATTCAGGCAATGAGTGATGATCGGACTAGGATCGAGTGCTTTCGCCCTCGTTCCAACCACATCTACACCTCGATCCATGGGGAAATCCCCTTCGAAGCAAGGTCTTGAGATTGACACATGTTCACTTTCGCTACTTTGCCAATCTCAAGCCTTGATTCCCGACTTTCGCAAGGAATTGTAGCTCGATGTAGAGTGGGTTCCTTAGATCAAACACTCAAGGCTATGAAATTGGGGTTTCTAGCCTAAACCTAGCTAGGGTTTTCCCCCATAACCCAAGATCAAGGAGATCTACTCCATGTGACAAGGAAAGAAAGCAATCAAATCAAAAGAGAAAGCAATCATCATAATCAATCTCAAAACAAAGCAAGGGTTCATTCAAATCCAAAGCAATCCACAAATTCAATTCAAGGGTTTTTAAATCCACAAGATCAAAGCAAATCAAAGCTAAACAATCAACAAAACCTCTCAAGTCTTCCTCCTCCTTGGCCGATTCTCTCTCTCTTCCTCCTCTTCTCCTTCTCCTTGCTCTCCAAGTATCCTCTTGGCTCCCTTGGAACCCCCCTTTTGTGTGTGAGGGAACCCCTTCTTAGAAGACAAGAGGGCCTTTTATGGATTAAATGAGGGGCAAAAGTGGAAGTTCACAAATTCGTGCCTTGGAGCCCAAGTAGTCCGGTGACCGACTCGGCCCGACACGGAGGAACCTCAGGCCCGAGGTACTGTGCAACTCGGTCCGAGGTTGGAAACTTCAAAGTCGGGCCCGACGTTGTTGCATCTCGGTCCTGACCTCGTTCCACCTTCTTCTTAGTTGGCTTCTCTTGTTCTTCTTCATGGTTTGCTTCTCTCTTTCCCGCTTTAACTCGGGCTTTGCTCCATGTCTCGACCCTCCTTCAAATCCATCCTTGATTCATGCCAAATTACCTACAAAACACATAATAGGTGCGTAGTCTCCGAATCTCATAGAAATACGGGAACTAAGCTAAAAAGGAACAAAACGCACAAGAAAAGGGGAAAAAGAAACATATTTACAAAGGAAATCACATATGAAAACACCACCAAATAGAGAGACATCAAAATACCCCATACTTAAACTTGCTTGTCCTCAAGCAATAACAATGTAAGCAAGACCGAAACATAATCTTCAAGTAAAGCCTCGTATGAAAACACGTTTTAAGCACAAGTGATCGATATTCAAGCAAGATTACATCATCACACGTGATTAAGTGTTCCAAGGAATAAAGTCAATGCAACTAAGCCTCACTTTAGGGATATGTGAATGTGTATCACTCATCATGTGTTTGGGTTTAGCAATGAACACTCAAGCTCAAAAATCATGCAAGTAAGGACTTTACTATTGAAGCTAATATCACCAATTCCTCCACCTAGAGATGCCTAATGCAAAGTACACAAAGAATTTCGAACTTGGCTCAATGGAGGTCCTCAAAGAGGTTCCATTCGGCCGGGTTGTAATGGGGCTTTTGGTATTTCTCAAGGTGGGAATTATTTGGTCTTGTGGTGCTTATAATAGGGATTGAACAAACTAAACTCTCACCAATTTCACCAAATCCCACAATTACTTTCACACTCACCAAAAAGACTTAACATTTTCCTTCCAACCCGAAATTTCACTTATCATTCCACTTCATCTTTGCTCTTATGCTTTTTTGTTGGATTTTCAACACTTTCTACATTTGGACCGACTTTCTTATGACATCGGGCCCGATGTTGCTTGTAACTCGGTCGGACCATTTTCTTCACTTAAGCTCTTTGCTTTATTCCACCTTACATTTCCAACATTTTCTTTCTTTCTTTTCTTTCTTTTTTCATTTTTGTACAACAAAGATGCACTACCCACATGATTCATAACACCATTCTTTGCCCTTAAACCCAAGAGAATCTCAACTCTCCAAATACAATCCAAACCTCTCTTCTAAAGTCCAATCCCATAAGGGTCAAGTCATATAAGGCTAGGAATAATATTTTTGAGGAATTTCAAACAAAGGCTTAGGCTAGAACGGAGCCACAAAGGATTAACTTCATGGTAGGATATGGAACATTTATGTGACTAGAAGAATAAAGTTCAAAATCAATGTGACCATGCTAGGACAATTCTCATGACGGTCTTGGAAAATAGATAAACACCGCAATAGCAAGTTTTACTAAGCATGAATGAGCTAATCACACAAGAAAAATGAGGGATATGCAAATATGAACAAGCATCCCTAAAATGGCCAAAAATCAATCTCACAAGGGTCACTCATACTTAGTTGCATAAGAACTCATCCTAGAACTCACATGTTCAATAAAACAAGCAAGATATCATGATCACATCAAAAGCAACATCATTTTAGAGGCTAAACTATCCAAAAATATGCAAAGGAATTTACATGCTCACATCATCATTAGCTTTTATTTTGGCAATCTAAGATGGGAATTTCTAGTCCAAAACCTACAAAACACAAAATCTTTTTGTTGTTTTTAACACAATTTTTCAATTTTTTATGGATTTTTTTTTTTGCAACAAAAAAATTTCTCTAAAACCAAAGACTCAAACATTCCAAACACAAACTAGAAACACCAACTAAATATCCTCAAAATAATAAACAAACATAAACAAGTGAAATCATGAACACACTTACCCCCACCCCATACTTAAAATTTTTGATGTCCCCATCAAACAAGGAAATCAAAACTTAAAAGCAAGAGAGAAGAGTATGAAAAGCTCACAATTTCTTATTCTTCAATGGCATATATAGGATCAATCGGCGAGGACGAGAGCCCATGAGGCTCTAACTTCTTCGTTTGGACCGTCCCTGTCATAGAACTTCTTCACTCGATGACCATTCACTTTGAAAATATGTCCTTGTTCATCAACCAAGTCCACCGCACCATGAGCATAGATACGGTGGACCACAAATGGTCCGCTCCACCTAGTCCTTAACTTCCCGGGGAATAGTTTAAGCCTTGAATTGAAAAGGAGAACCTTGTCACCGGTTTGATAGGTCTTTGGAATTAACTTCCTATCATGCCACTTCTTGGTCTTCTCTTTGTATAGCTTGGAGTTCTCATAGGCCTTTAACCTCAATTCCCCCAACTCATGAAGTTCTAGAAACCTTTTCTCACCGGCCAAGTTGATATCCCAATTCATCTCTTTGAGTGCCCATTTCGCCTTGTGCTCAAGCTCTACCGGAAGATGACATGCCTTGCCATAAACTAGATTGAAGGGTGTAGTTCCCAAAGGTGTCTTGAAGGCGGTTCTATAAGCCCAAAGTGCATCATCGAGCTTAGAGGCCCAATCTTTCCTTGATCGATATACGGTCTTCTCCAAGATAGCCTTGATTTGACGGTTTGACACCTCGACTTGCCCGCTTGTTTGAGGATGATAAGGAGTAGCAACTCGATGAGACACCCCATACTTAATCAACACATTTTCGAAGCACCTCTCAATGAAATGAGGTCCGCCATCACTTATGAGAACCCTAGGCACACCAAACCTTGCAAAAATGTTGCTTTTCAAAAACATCATCACCACCTTAGCATCATTGGTTCTTGTTGGTATGGACTCCACCCATTTTGAAACATAGTCCACGGCTACCAAGATGTACTTGTAATGCCCCGATGTGGGAAATGGTCCCATGAAGTCAATACCCCATACATCAAATAACTCAACTTCTAGAATGCCAGTTTGAGGAGTCTCATTCCTCCTTGATAGGTTCCCCTCTCTTTGGCACTCCTCACACTTCCTTACATAATCATGCACATCCTTGAACATGGTTGGCCAATAATAACCACATTGAAGAATTTTTGAGGTGGTTTTGGAACTCTTAGCGTGACCTCCCGTAGGCAAGGAATGGCAATGGTGAATTATGCTCTCAACCTCTTCACTTGACACACACCGTCTATAGATTTGATCACGCCCTTCCTTGTAGAGATATGGATCATCCCAAAAGTATTGTCTAGCATCATGTAAGAATTTCTTCCTAGCTTGATAAGACAAATTTGGTGGGATCACTCCCCCTACGGCAAAGTTAGCAAAATCCGCAAACCAAGGGGAAACCCCTCGTCTTACGGCACTAATAGAAAGAAGGCCAGTGGGAGAGAAAGAATCAATCAATTTAGAACGAGAAGAAATGGAAATCGAGCTAGGAAACTTACTTTCTTCCACGGACCGACATTGAAGTATACCGGGCCCGACATGGTTAGACGCCGGTCCAGCTTCGCAGACACGCAGCTGCCTCGGGCCCGATGTTGAAGTACTCGGTCCCGACTCACTCGCACTTGCCTTGCCTTCGGTCCAATGTTCTGAACCTCGGGCCCGACGTACTTGGTTCGTCGATCCACCCTTCCTTTCATCCCTTCCGCTCATGAGAACTTCATCCGCTCTTGAATCATCTATAGTCATACCATCCTCCATTTCCAACATGTACTCGATGGGCAAACGGGATAGATGATCCGCTACCACATTTTCCGCACCGGTTTTGTCCTTGATCTCATGGTCAAACTCTTGGAGAAGGAGCATCCACCTTAGAAGCCTCGGCTTTGCATCTTTCTTCTTTATGAGGTATTTGATTGCCGCATGGTCTGTGAAGACTACCACCTTTGATCCCACAAGATATGAACGGAATTTCTCAAATGCAAACACTATCGCAAGAAACTCTTTCTCCGTTGTTGTGTAATTGCACTGAGTTTCATCCAAAGTTTTGCTTGCGTAGTAAATGGCATGCAACTTTCCATTCTTCCTTTGCCCAAGGACGGCCCCTACGGCGAAATCACTAGCATCACACATCACCTCGAATGGAAGATTCCAATCGGGTGCCGCCATTATTGGAGCCGAGATCAAGGCATCTCTCAACCTACAAAAAGAACTCATGCAATCCTCGGAAAATACAAAAAGCACATCCTTCATCAAGAGGTTAGACAATGGTTTTGCAATTTTAGAAAAATCCTTGATGAACCATCTATAAAATCCTGCATGACCTATGAAACTCCTAACATCACGAACACAAGAGGGGGGAGGTAGTTTTTCAATTATTTCAACTTTAGCTCTATCTACTTCTATCCCCCTACTAGAAACTAGGTGTCCTAGTACTATGCCCTCCTTCACCATAAAGTGGCATTTTTCCCAATTAAGCACCAAGCTAGTCTCCTCACATCTAGTCAAAACCTTGTCTAAGTTAGCTAAGCAAACATCAAATGAGGATCCGTAGACGCAGAAATCATCCATAAACACTTCTACTATATCCTCAACCATATCGGAGAAGATGGACATCATGCATCTTTGAAATGTTGCCGGCGCATTACATAAACCAAAAGGCATGCGTCTATAGGCAAAAGTCCCATAAGGACATGTGAATGTCGTCTTCTCTTGATCATCGGGATGAATAGGGATTTGCCAAAACCCGCTATACCCGTCAAGGTAGAAAAAATATTCATGTTGTGCTAATCTCTCTAGGACTTGGTCTATGAAAGGAAGAGGAAAATGGTCTTTGCGAGTGCCGGTATTAAGCTTACGGTAATCAATACACATACGCCATTTTGTTGTGGTTCTCATAGGTATCATTTCTCCCTTTTCATTTTGCACAACGGTGAAACCTCCTTTCTTAGGAACTACATGCACGGGACTCACATACTTGCTATCGGAAATTGGGAAGATAATTCCCGCATCCAACATCCTAAGTATTTCACTCATTACCACTTCTTTCATGTTAGGATTTAATCTTCTTTGGGGTTCAATAGTGGGTTTATGGTTATCCTCCATATAAATCCTATGCATGCAAATTGAGGGAGAGATTCCCTTTAGTTCCTCTAGTGAATACCCTAAAGCTCCTCTATGTTTTCTTAGAACCTTCAACAACTTAGACTCCTCCTCATCATTCAAGTTGGCATTTATGATTACGGGTAAAGAAGAGTTGGGACCAAGAAATGCGTACCTCAAATCTTTTGGAAGCTCCTTGAGTTCTTGAGATGGTTCCGGTGGTGCTTGAACTTCTTCTTTCTCGGCCTTGAACACCTCCAAGTAAGACATCCTTTCCTCCAATTGCTCATGCTCAATCATATTGAGGGCTAGACCTTGGCGCTCTATCTCAATTTCTCTAGGTGGTGGGGTGGCTTTCAACCTAAGCTCCCTTGGCCTTGATTTTTTAGAAATGGCTTCCCATTGAAATCCAAGAGGAACTTGGATCATCTTAGCTTCTTTATGTACGGTCCCTTTTGAAGTTGGTCTAAAGAAAAACTCAATTTCTCTTCCTCCAATGTCAAGAGACAAGTGGCCCTTCTTTACATCAATGATTGCCCCAACCGTAGCAAGGAAAGGTCTCCCTAGTATGATCGGTTCACCCGGCACTTCTATCATGTCTACTACAACAAAGTCGATTGGGACATAGTGGCCTTCAATGCAAACGGGATAATCCTCGACGACACCAATTGGTTCGATGGACGACCCATCCGCTATTGTTAACCTCATGTTGACCGGAGCTATGAGACCCATAGATGTGGAATTCCATATGGTGTAAGGAATGATGCTCGTGCTTGCTCCAAGATCACACAAGGCTTGGAAATTTTGAGACCCCACACCAATGGTTATAGCAAAACGACCGGGATCTCCTAGCTTTTGTGGTAACTCCAAGGTCTTGACTTCATCTTGCATTTCCACTATGGACCTCTTCTTGCTCAAAATCTCCCTTAAAAACTTGGCATAAGATGGCATCTCACTCAATGCGTCGGTGAACGGGATGGAGATGTTCAAGCCTTGCAAGAGTTTGAGAAACCTCTTGAACTTGTTCTCAACATCATCTTTCGGCTTCTTCGAGGGATATGGGAGAATTGTTGCACCTTGAATCTTGCTCGGATCAACCTCTTTGGACTTCCCTACTTCAATTTCAACATTTTCTGAATGGACCGACTTGGGCACCATGTCGGGCCCGATGTTGTGAATCTCGGTCCTGGACAGAGGGGTTGGATCGAGGTCTGTGTACGTCGGTCCCGAGTTGCTCTCGACCTCGGTCCGGGATGAAGGATTCGATCTTCTTGCTGGGTCGACTTCGTGGAACGTCGGACCCGACTTGCTAGGTAAGTTGGTCCGACTCTCTTCATTCTTCTTAGGCACGTGTGGCTCGGGTAAGTTTCGGCCAATTCTCAATCCAATTGCCCGGACTTCATTTTGATTGTTTTGAGCTCGAGGATTCTCCTCGGGTCGGCCCGGAAGTCTCCCATTCTCTCTCGGGGCTTGAGTCGCAATTTGGGCAACTTGATTGTCGACTTGCCTCCTCCATGCACCAAACTCATTGAATTGGGTCCTCATCTCCTTGAACCCATCTCTCATCTCTTGAGCAAATGTTTGTAACTCATTGAATCCCGGTGGTCTATATGGTGGTGGTGGCGCCCTTGGCTCGTTTTGGTTGAAATTGTTGTTGTAGACTTGAGCTTGACCGTTGTTCCACCGGCCATTGCCACCATTGTTGAAGTTGCCTCTTCCACCAAAATTTCCACGAACATAGTTTGCCTCCTCAATTCGCTCGGCCAAGGGCACTTGGCTCTCATTCGGACAAACTTGTGTAGCATGTGCAAAGGATCGACACTCCTCACAAGCTCTAGCATTTTGCTTGTAGTAGTGGACTTGCCTCTTGAGCTTGCTCACTTCACCTTCAAGGAATTGGAGCTTCACATCTCTATCAATGTCTTCTCCCTTTGGATCATATAACTTCCTTGCACCTTCACCTTGAACTTTCACCTCCTTGCTAGCTTGACTCACCCCATACATGGCCTCATAATCGGATAGCTTGTCAAGTAGATCTCAAGCCTTATCCGGTGTCAAGTCTATGAACCCACAATCGGTGTGGAGATTGAGCTTGTCCTTCGTTACCGGATTGATGCCTTGGAAAAAGATGTCTTGAAGCACATATGGTTGTTGGCCATGAGTAGGACATTGGCGCAACATCTCCTTGAAACGGTCCCATGCTTCGAAGAGAGGCTCATTCGGACCTTGTTGAAAGCTTGCAATCTTCCTTCTTAGCTCGGTTGTCTTTGAGGGAGGGAAGAACTTCATCAAGAAAGCATCATAGAGTGTCTTCCAAGTTGTGATTGACCTAGGAGCTTGGCTCTCGAGCCAATGTGTGGCCTTGCCCCCAAGTGACCATTTGAACGCCTTTAGAAGCACATACTCCAATGTCTCCTCGTCGGTAGAGATCGTCTCACACATTTCCACAAAGCGTTTGACGTGCTCTATGGGACACTCATGTGGACGGCCCTCGAATTGATCACGCTTGATGAGGGAGATGAATTGCGTCTTGATCTCAAAATTCTTGGCAACCTCGGGAAGCACAATAGCCGGCTCGGGGACCCTCAACTCCGGATGCATGTATTGGCGTGCATTCCGGGGTAGAGCGTTGAGTTGAGCCTCGGCTCTCATCCGTTGCTCCCGTTCTCTTCTTGCCACCTCCTCTTGATTGTCCCTCTCAAGTTGCAATCTAACCATTTCGGCCCTAAGTTGAGCCAACTCCTCATTAACATGGAGAGCTTGATTCTCCATCCTTTTCCTTCTTCGGGCTTCCTTGAGAATACTTTCCGGATCACTCACAAACTCAAGCTCAAGTGTTCCTCGGGAGGAACGAGCTAGCATACACCTATGAAACAAAAACACAAACCAAAACAAATCAAAAACAAACAAAGGGTTTGGGCTATTCCCTCACCCAAATAACTACCAAAACACAAAAAACTAACCAAATTGGCACTCAATGCACTTAGACTTCCCCGGCAACGGCGCCATTCTTTTGATCGCCTCTCACGGTGTGTGAGGGTCAAGAGATACAAATTATAACCCGACCCCGTTGTAGTACGTGGTGGGTGTCGAACACTCGGGAAGTCTACTCGATCGATGTTCCTAGATACTAGGAAGCTAGAAAGGAGAGCATAAAACAAAGGAAAATAAAGAAAACAGTCGGGACCGACACTGAGGTCACGTCGGGCCCGAGGTTGGATACAAGAGGAAGTCGGGACCGACACTGGGTAAGTCGGGCCCGAGGTAGCTGGGGATGTCGAACTCAAAGATTTTAAAAGTAGATCTTGGGCTTTTGGGTTCCTTCCCTAGTAGATTAAGGCTTTTCCACCCCAATTCAGGCAATTAGTGATGATCGGACTAGGATCGAGTGCTTTCGCCCTCGTTCCAACCACATCTACACCTCGATCCATGGGGAAATCCCCTTCGAAGCAAGGTCTTGAGATTGACACATGTTCACTTTCGCTACTTTGCCAATATCAAGCCTTGATTCCCGACTTTCGCAAGGAATTGTAGCTCGATGTAGAGTGGGTTCCTTAGATCAAACACTCAAGGCTATGGAATTGGGGTTTCTAGCCTAAACCTAGCTAGGGATTTCCCCCATAACCCAAGATCAAGGAGATCTACTCCATGTGACAAGCAAAGAAAGCAATCAAATCAAAAGAGAAAGCAATCATCATAATCAATCTCAAAACAAAGCAAGGGTTCATTCAAATCCAAAGCAATCCACAAATTCAATTCAAGGGTTTTTAAATCCACAAGATCAAAGCAAATCAAAGCTAAACAATCAACAAAACCTCTCAAGTCTTCCTCCTCCTTGGCCGATTCTCTCTCTCTTCCTCCTCTTCTCCTTCCTCCTTGCTCTCCAAGTATCCTCTTGGCTCCCTTGGAACCCCCCTTTTGTGTGTGAGGGAACCCCTTCTTAGAAGACAAGAGGGCCTTTTATGGATTAAATGAGGGGCAAAAGTGGAAGTTCACAAATTCGTGCCTTGGAGCCCAAGTAGTCCGGTGACCGACTCGGGCCGACACGGAGGAACCTCGGGCCTGAGGTACTGTGCAACTCGGTCCGAGGTTGGAAACTTCAAAGTCGGGCCCGACGTTGTTGCATCTCGGTCCTGACCTCGTTCCACCTTCTTCTTAGTTGGCTTCTCTTGTTCTTCTTCATGACTTGCTTCTCTCTTTCCCGCTTTAACTCGGCCTTTGATCCATGTCTCGACCCTCCTTCAAATCCATCCTTGATTCATGCCAAATTACCTACAAAACACATAAAAGGTGCGTAGTCTCCGAATCTCATAGAAATACGGGAACTAAGCTAAAAAGGAACAAAACGCACAAGAAAAGGGGAAAAAGAAACATATTTACAAAGGAAATCACATATGAAAACACCACCAAATAGAGAGACATCAAGTTTTACGCTTGAATGAATTGAATTGCCTCTGTTGAATCGGGTTTCCCTTCCCTAGACATCAGGCGTCAGATCCTTCTAAAACTTCTTCCAATCGCCCTACAATCCTTCTATGATTTCGTTTGACAAAATCAATTCCACATCAAGACGCCGCTAGACCATAGCGTCGTACCACCAATTCATGAACCGCGCGCCCTTGCGTGCTGCTATCTCGCTTGCTTTCGCTGCGTTGTTCATTGGAGATGGTGATGGGATTCATAATACGAGACGTCGGTCCTTGTAGCGAGGCGAAACACATCACATCGTTTGAACGAAATTGATCAAAGATGAATTTTCTCATATATTTTGATGATAAAAAATTCTATGAATTTTATAGTTTGTATTTGAAGGTAATTTAGGTGTTTAATTAAAGAGAAGAATACTAGATGTGGGCATTAGTTCAAGACCGAATTAAGACATATTTTTCCAAAAAATTGGACCGAGGACTGGATAAGATTTTCTCACTCCGATACTATTTTGGCTTGGGTTATTCTTTTATTACAAAATACTATTTTAAATAAAAAAGTAGATATTATTCATAAAAACATTATATTTAAATAGAAAATATATATTATATCACATAAAAATGAAATTTGTATATGAGTCAAGATCGTGTGGTCGAGTTCACTAGTTCGAGTTCGTAGAAGTTCTTTCGACGTTAAGGAACAAGGGTTAGTTACTAGGAGTCAAGATCGTGTGGTCGACGTTAAGGAGCAAGTAGAAGTTTTTTCAACATAATAAGATTAGTTAGTGGATTGAGATTTTTTTTGGTTACTTGTTTTTGTTTATTTTCTCTACCTAGTTCAGTTATCCCTATATTCTAACATGCCAAATCAAACAATTGGTATCAGATCCTTATCGCTCTAGGTTGTATATTTTGTAGGTAACAAAAATGAGTTCTCCATAGTACAAAGTTGGTACTAGTAACAACAAACTATCAGTTCTTCTTATTTGTCAATATGATCAATGGAAGAACTTTTTTTCAATCTTGATCAAAGGCAAAAAAAATTCAATCCTAGATTGCTATTGAATATGGTAATCTTGAAGTCTTGGATGAAAAGAAAGAAAATGATGTTCGTGTTTTTAGTCTAGTTTATAGTATGTTTGTTAGTTTGTTTAGTTTAGTTTTAGTAGTTTTTAGAGTTAGTTTTGTGTTTTTTTGGATAAGTTTGCATATTTTGTGAAAAGTATGGAAGCTACTCTGTTTTGTGTCTTTTTGTAGGTTTTGAGAGAAAAGAGCGCTTTTTGAGCTGAACTGGAGTGTTGTGGTGGAGGATGGAAGTCTTGAAGATAAAGAGGAAGATTGCATAGGAAGAATGAAGTGAAGTCCAAGTTTAAGTCGATTGAAAGTCGAAGAAAAACCAAATCCCAAGCTCGTTAACGATCCTGTGAAGGTCGTTAACGAGGCTTAAAAATAGATTTTTCGAGTGGAGTTTGTGATTTCTACCGACCCTGTGCGGAGGTCGTTAACGATGGCTCCGTGTCGGTAAGGTTTTAACTGATTTTAGGGTTGGTATATCTTATATCTTTTATCTTGTCATCTTTAGTAGAGTAAGTTTTTATCTTTTTAATAGACAGATTTAAGATAGATTAGTTTCTCTATAAATACCCTTGTTTGGGGATGGAAAGAGAAGTTTTTAGAGAAGAATCAGAGTTAGGGTCGAGAGAAGAGTTAGGGTCGTTAGTGGATAGAATCGGAGTTAGTGGATAGAATTACGAGACTGGTTCGTTCGAGAGAAGAGTTAGGGTCGTTAGACGAATCTGCTCGGGTTTTGTTCTGTATTTTCGAATTATTCTGAAGATTGTAAGATGATATTTCGCTTATTAATTTAAAGTAAGTTGTTTTGTTTCTAATGTATTCTTTTATTGAAGTTATTTGTTTTGTTACTATGAGTAGTGAGTAGTTTTCTTATCTAGGGTCGGGGTTGAAACTCGGCATAGTTATGCTTGGACGATAGTCGAAGTAATTTGAGTTTGCAATTCGATCGAAAGAGAAAGTTGTTAACTTGAAAGTTGATATTGTTCGATTACGAAAGTTTCGAGCTTTGGATCCAAAACAAGTGATTGAGTGAATTGATTTATAAGAATTGATTGATTTTCTTGCTAATCGGCGAAAGTTGATGAATTTATCCTTTAAAGGCATGATCTTTATCTTCTTATGAGTATTATATGCATGGATATGTTGTGGTAACCCTTATCTTTCATAATATTCGTTATCGAGTTCGTTTGCCTCGGTACAAAACCTGTGTTTAGTTCGTTAGTGTGTGTTCATAGAATTTCTAGGTTCGTTAACGACCCTGAAAAGGTCGTTAACGAGGTTGGTCGTAGGTGTCTTTGTTTTTTTTTGTTTTTTTTGTAGTTGATAAACAAACAATTGCGCTTCCCGTGGAATGATCCTGACTTCGCTACACTCAGCGGGGTCTTGACTATAAATTTATTTGTTGTCAAGTTAAATATCCCTCTCAACAAATTGGCACCGTTGTCGAGGAAGCAACAATGTTTATTTATTTATCTGTGAGTCCGGGAATAGCCCGACCCCGTTTTTGTTTTTAATTTTGTTTTCTTTGTCTGTTTTATCAGCGTATGCCAGCTGGACGTCGTAGGCTCGAATTTGAGAATACCGATTACTATTCAGAAGTTGACGTTCCCTTATTCAGAACCTGAACATTCCCTGCACCGTAGACGTAGAGAACACCGAGCCATGGCTCGCCAGATGGCTGAACTCTAGAGGCAGATGGAGGCGTTACAAGCTGACCGGGATGCCACTAATGCCGAGGCTGAACGTGAACGAGTGAACAACGCTCAGTTACAAGAAGAGATGAATGCCTATCTGAGGAATGCCAAGCAATATATGCATCCAGAACTGAGGGTGCCGGAGTCTACAATTGTGCTTCCGGAGATAGAGAAGACTTTTGAGATTGAATCAAAATTTATATCCTTGATTAAAAGGGCTTAGTTTGAAGGGAAACCTACTGAGTGCCCTATGGAACATATTAGAAATTTTCTTGATTTATGTGACACTATAGTTGCTGAAGGTGTCTCACTTGAATATGTTCTATTGAAAGATTTTAGGTGGTCTCTTACTTGAAAGGCCCTGAGCTGGTTGGAGAGCTTACCTCCTAAGTCTATCAGAACTTGGAAGGCTTTGTATGATCAATTTCTTACAAAGTTTTTCCCTCCTACCAAGACAACGGAATTGAGAAAACGTATCACCTCCTATCACCAGCTGGCTAATGAGACCCTTATAGAGACTTGGGAAAGATTTAAAGAGATGCTCAGACAGTGCCCTACTCATGGGCAACCTTTATATGCTCTCCAACAAATCTTTTTTCAAGGTATTAATGCAAAGACGAAGAACTGCATCAACACGCATACAACATGCGGTTTTATAGTGATGGATCCTGCAACTGCATGGGAATTGCTGGACAAGCTTTCTAACTATGATGTCATGTATGGTACCCAGCAATCGCCCTAACCTCAGAGACGTCTCTACGTGCCTATCAAATGCGATGTTGATCCTGATGTTAAAAATCAATTTCTGCAAGACGAAGTCAACCGTCTGAAGAAACATGTAAGTTTTCTGAAATACTCTCAATCTTGTCAAGAATGTGGTTATTCTGCCCATAGTACTTCTGCTTGCACTAACATTGAGCAGGTTAGAGCCGCAGAGACATATGCTGAAGTGAGCTATATGAGAGGGCCATACATGAACCAACCTAGTAATTTTGACAGGTCAAGCAATTATCTGACGTGGGGCACCCAAAACCAGAATTCCAACTATGCAGCGCCTCCACCGGATAGACGATATGCACCGTATCGACCTCCAGGCTATCAAGAGACACCATCATGGGTACAAGGGTTATAGGAAGGCATTAACGGAGTCAATAACAAGGTTAACGAAGTTCAAGCCAACCTAAATAGCCAATTAAAAAGATGGGGAGAGTTCAATGTATGGAAGAAGAATGTCAACTCCCAGCTAGGGAACCTTGCTGCACAGATTCCAAGGCCACAAGGGAAACTCCCGGGCCGCCCCGAGGAGAACCCTAGAGGAAAAATAGCAACGGTGCACCTTAGGAGTGGAAAGACACTACCGGAGCGCATTCAAGCTAAAGAGACGAGCCCCACAACTGATGAGGAAGCCATCAGCTCGGTAACGAGCCGGAGAGAGTCGTTACCGAACCTGAATGCATTGATAACGAAGCTCCTCTCTCAATCCCAAACTCATTAACGAGCCCACCAGGGTCGGTAACGATCCTCCGAATGCACCAAACGACCCTAATGTCGACCCGGTAGCATCACCACTCGAACCCAATTTGGTTCCGAGAATGGTGAAATCTCTTCCTTTTCCTACTAAGAAATCTAAGGACTCTACTGAGAGTAAGTTCAAGCGTTTTGTAAAAATTCTCCAGGGCATAAATATTTCTATCCCATTCGCTGAGGCCCTAAGCGAAATGCACAAAATTCTTGAAAGATATTCTTAGAAGGAAACGATCCATTACTGAGCTCCAAGATGAGGTCCGATCCATCGCTCTACTAGAGAAATTAGGAGACCCAGGGAGATTTGCCATAACAATTGGCATAGGCGACCACAGATTCAAAGCTCGATGTGATTTGGGAGCCAGTACTAGTTTACTCCCTCTATCAATCTGGTCAAAGGCCAATATGGGACCGTTGGAACCGATCAATATGCGGTTACAAATGGCAGATGGCTCATGTGTTAATCCAACGGGGGTCGTAGAAGACTTTCCGGTTCAAGTGGGCAAATTCTTTGTTCCTAATGATTTCATAGTCATTGCAGTGCCCGAAGACCCGGTGGTTCCTATTATCTTAGGGAGACCATTCCTCGCCACAGCCGGAACCATAATTGATGTTAGGAAGGGACTCCTAAATTTCGAAATTGGAAATGAGGCGACGGAATTTTGGTTCAACTCGACAATGAAGGAGACAGATAGAGCCGAAGTCAAGATGCTCTACACCCACAATGAATTTATCGAATGTGGGGACCCCGTTGGAAGATTAGTGTCGAATGATGAATTCTTCGGTCAAAGATGGGCCGTGATAGCCCCTGCAGTTTCGGTAACGAGTCCCCCAACAATGGTACCAATTCTCATGGGAGAAGAACGAAGCTTGTTAACGACCCCACCAACATCGTTAACGACCTTGGCCGAGGACAATGAAATATCGCTTGAAGAGGTGTTGAAGACGGAGCCAGAAGAACCAATTCTCATTCCAACCGAACCTTCTACAATACTAAAACCTCTTACGGATTCTCTCAGGTATGAATTTCTTGGTCTTAATTCTACTTTCCCTGTCATCATCAATGCTAAATTAAAAGATGAGGAAGTAGAAAAGTTGCTTAATGTGCTTAGGTTGCATAGAAAAGCCATAGGTTACTCCCTAGATGATATAATCGGCATATCCCCTTCACTTTGCATGCATAGGATATACATGGAGGATAATCATAAACCCACTATAGAGCATCAACGTAGGTTAAATCCTAATATGAAAGAAGTGGTCAAAAAGGAAATCATTAAATTACTTGATGATGGGATCATATTTCCTATATCGGACAGCCAATGGGTTAGTCCGGTCCAAGTAGTTCCAAAAAAGGGGGGAATGATCGTAATAGAAAATGAAAATGGAGAGCTAATCCTCACTAGGACCACTACTAGTTGGAGGATGTGCATTGATTACAGGAAGCTTAATAGTGCTACTAGAAAAGATCATTTTCCGCTTCTTTTCATTGATCAAGTGTTAGAACGCTTAGCCCAACATGATTAATTTTGTTATTTAGATGGCTATAACGGTTTTTGGCAGATTCTCATTCATCCTGATGATCGGGAGAAGACTACCTTTACATGTCCCTATGGGACTTTTGATTATAAAAAATGCCATTTGGTCTTTGCAATGCCCCCGCCACCATTCAAAGGTGTAAGATGGCAATTTTTTCTTATATGATAGAGGATATTGTAGAGGTCTTTGATGCTTGTCTTGCTAACCTCGCATGTGTTCTTAAAAGATGTGAAGAAACCAATCTTGTGCTAAATTGGGAAAATGGCATTTCATGGTCCAAGAAGGGATAGGGTTAGGGCATCTTGTCTCTAAAAGAGGGATAGAAGTAGATAAAGCAAAAATTGAGCTTATTAAAAAACTACCCCCTCCTTCTTCTGTAGGAGAGATTAGGAGTTTCTAGGGCATGCTGGCTTTTATAGACGCATTATCAAGGATTTTTCTCACATAGCTAAACCACTGACTAACCTACTAATGAAAGATGTAGTGTTTGAGTTGTCTCCAGAATGTCTTGAAGCATTTTACAGGTTAAGGGAAACCCTCGTCTCCACCCCTATTATGCAGTTCTCGGATTGGACCTTACCTTTTGAGATTATGTGTGACGCTAGTGACTATGCTGTTGGCGCAGTTTTGGGACAACGGAAGGATAAGAAGCTCCACGCCATCTACTATGCAAGTAAGACGCTTGATGAGGCGTGAGTAAGTATACCACAACGGAGAAGGAATTCGTCTCTGTGGTATTTGCTTTTGAAAAATTCCGTTCCTATCTAGTTGGTTCAAAAGTGATTCTTTATACTGACCATGAGGTCGTTAGATATTAAATGGCAAAAAAGGACGCAAAGCCTAGGCTATTTCGTTGGATGATCTTATTGTAGGAATTTGATCATGAAATCAGAGACGAAAAAGGAGTAGAAAACCTAGTAGCAGATCACCTATCAAGGTTGCCGGTTGAGCATATCACCGAATCCAATAATGAAGTGCCAATCAATGATTCCAGACCAAACGAACACCTCATGCTGAACAAGGTAGAATTTGACAAGGCCATCGTTACCGACCCCTTCAGGGTCGTTAACGAACCACCGAGGCTGGAAAGCATAGATCACAACGGCGAACATTCAAGGTGCATTGACACCACTTTCGGGAAGGTCGTTACCAAGCCATGTGAGGTCGTTATCGAGGGCAACACAACAGCTCCAGGGTCATTAACGACCCAAACATATCCGATAACGACCCATTCAGGTACGTTTTCTCAACCGAAACTCATTCATTTCAATTCAATTCCTTCGTCAACTCTCTCTTCTACTTCATTCGTCATGCTATTAGAGGGTCCAAAGCTCCATGGTTTGCGGCTGTTGCTAAATATCTTGTAGGCGGCATAATTCCTGAGGGACTAACCCCACAAAAGAAAAAGAAGTTTCTGCATGATGTCAAACAGTACTATTGGGATGATCCTTACTTGTTCAAACAAGGAAGTGATCACCTCTTTAGACGATGTATTCCAGAAGAAGAGATAGAGAGTGGGATCTGTCAATGTCACATACTTCCTACAGGGGGCCATGCAAAAGGATTCAAAACCAGGGCGAAGATTCTTCAAAGTGGTCTCTATTGGCCAACCATTTTTAAAGATGTACAGGCTTTTGTGACAGCATGTGATGAATGCCAACGCTCGGGTAACATCAATTGGAGACATGAGAACCCGCTGACCGGGATACTAGAAGTCGAGTTATTCGACGTATGGAGCATAGATTTCATCGGACCTTTTCCCGCATCGGGCCCCTACAAGTATATCTCGGTTGCGGTTGATTATGTCTCTAAGTGGGTGGAAGTCGTTGCTACAAGGACCAATGATGCTAAAACCGTGGCCAAATTTATTAAGACTAACATTTTTCCCAAGTTTGGTGTCCCAAGGGTCCTCATTAGTGATGGTTGATCTCATTTCATTGAGCGGAGTTTTGAAGCACTTTTGGCCAAGTATGGGATATCACACCGGGTGGCAACACCATACCATCCCCAAACTAGTGGCCAAGTTGAGGTTTCAAATAGGCAGATCAAGAGCATTTTGGAAAAAACGATGTCCTGCTCTCGGAAGGATTGTCATCTAAATTGGATGACGCTCTATGGGCTTATTGGACGGCATACAAGACGCCCCTACGCACCACCCCCTACAACCTAGTGTATGGTAAGGCATGCCATTTACCGGTCGAGATGGAGCATAAAGCATTATGGGCTCTTAAGGAGCTCAATATGAACCTCGACGTATCCGGAGCAAAACGATTCATGGACTTGCAAGCACTAGAAGAACTTAGGCTAAAGGCGTATGAAATTGCCGAAACCTACAAAGACCGCACCAAACGATGGCATGATCATAAATTGGTGCCCAAAACCTATGAAGTTGGTGACAAGGTACTTCTCTTCAACTCTAGACTCCGTCTATTCCCAGTAAAGCTAAGGACAAGATGGAGCAGGCCATTTATGGTTCACCACATCTATCCTCACGGGGCGGTAGAGTTGATTGATAACCAAGGCGCTATCTTCAAAGTTAACGGCCACCGATTGAAAAAGTTTCATGAGCAACCCGACCCGAATGAAGGGATTAGAGTCACCATGGCTCTTACAACGTCGGACTAGCCAAGGTAAGTACGTCAGGCTAACGACGTTAAAAATAGCGCTTACGGGAGGCAACCCGGTTTTAGTTTAGTTTAGTTTTTCCTTTCTTTTAGATCTTTTTTCCTAGCTTTCTTTTGAGTTTTTTTAGTAGTTTAGAAGTTCGCAAGATAGAATTGTTTTTAGGCTAACCTGAAACAGGAGTTGGGCTCCGAAAATCGCTCGAAAGAGGTCACGCAGGCTCGTTAACGACCCCCACCAGGGTCGTTAACAACCTTGTTTGGTGACCCGAATTCAAGAAACGGGCAGGTATGTTTTTTTTACCCTAATATATCTTCTATCTTCTACTTTTGCCCCCTCCTACCTCTAACCCTCTCCTATAAAACTCTCTCAAAACTCCCAAAATCCCACCCTCAAATCTCTCAATCTAAAGCTTAAACTCTCAAATCAATCCTACCGGTTTTTATCTCACCACAGATCGGAATCCACACCACCGCCTACCCCGAATCTTACCTCGTTAACGAGACCCCCACTCACAAACTCGTTACCGGTGAGGCACTAAGCTCGTGAACCACTCCCGATTTTAATCTTGTTCTTCAATTTCTCCATCCAAACGGTATGATTTCTAAACCCTAACTCTCTATTTGCAAGATTCATGATGATTGGGGTAAAAATTTCATATCTTGATCTTGATTGAAATGGTTGAATTGCATGTTTATTTTGCTCAATAATCTTAATGCTTCTTCCATTGGTGTTTGATCTTGATTTATGTTGGTTTGTTTCTTGCTCAATTTTGCATAAGAAATTTTGATTTGAAAAAGCATGAACTACCTTGTTCTTGAAATAAGTTGAACTTCACCATGTGTTTTTGGGCAATTTTTGACATGTTCGGGTAGGGTAATGGAGCAAATATGGGGTGCATGTCAATGATTGTGTGTTTTATGTGGGATTGTGTTTGTTCCATGCTTGATTAATTGGAAAATTATGGAGTTTAGAACTCGGAATGAATCACGAGTACTCTCGCCCAGGCTCGTTAACGACCTGTTCAGGTTCGTTAACGACCTTGCTATTCATCTAGTTTTAAACACAAGTCTAGGCTCGTTAACGACCCAATTGGCTCGTTAACGAGGCAAGTCGAGAGTGTTTCCAAGGCCAAGTATGGGGTCTCTTTTCACTTGATTTGAGTATATCTTATCTTGTACAATTCGTATTTTTGTAGGTCCATATGGCAAGTACTAGTAGAGCTGCAACAAGAGCCGGAAAGAAGAAGAGGACTCAACGGTCCCCGTCCGCTCCTCGCATGGACAACGTTATTTTGCGCACTCACGCACAAGCCGATCGCTAAAATGCCATCTTGGATAAGGACCACTACACTAGGTGGTTCTCGAGATCGAGTGCCAAGTCAATGGGACTATACGAGGATGTCAAGCACGCCTTTTCCATTCTCGGAGTACCGCAATTATTGAAGAAGGAGAATATGCCGCACTTCCCAACTCTTACTTCCGAGTTTTTGGCGACTCTTGAGACTAGCTTCCCAACCAGGACCTCGGCAGGACGGATACGATTTCGGCTCGGCAATGTTAGTCATAAGTTCACTGTGGAGGAGTTCAACGGCATCCTTGAGCTCCCTAATCTTCTCGGTACTATAGGATCAAGGACTATAAGGTGACTAGAACGTGTAGCTATATTTCCGGGGAAGTTGAACCTTCCACTGCAGCACTTCCCGGGGCGAACATCATCAACCCCATCTTCCGGATTATACTCCGAGTCTTGGGCACCACCTTTTACCCTAAGAGAGAGTTGAATAGGCCAACAAGAACTGAAGTTGCATGCCTCCAAACCATACTCTTTGAGGATCCCGCCCAATTGAATTTGGGTTATGAGTGGCTACAATACGTTGAGAAGCATGGGATCAAGTCGAAGGAGGTGTGGTGCAGAAATTTTGTTAGTCTCTTGGCGGAAAATCTTGGTGTCGACCTCTCCCTCTACACACCGAACCACGCTCAAATACTTGACAAGAACTATTGGTTCGCTTCTAGCATTTTTGTGCAAACCGAGAGAGGGCACGCTACCAAGGTCCATAGACAAGATGTCCTCCTTACCCGAGCCAAGATGGAGCTGCTTTATGTGCCAAATTGGTACGAGTCATGGACGGGGCATGCGTTCCCGTTGGATCACAAACCGCAAGATGAGCCGACTTTGAGGTCGTGTGTTTCCCGATTTGCCCGGGAAGAAGATGACATGGATGAAGATGATGAAGAGCCGGATGCAATTTTCAGAGGCGGGCATGGAAGAGCTCGATATCGGGGACGACGACCTCGGTTCCGAGGTTCTGGGCAACATTGACAACTTCGTTAACGAGCCACACAGGGTCGTTAACGACTACTTCGAGACTACTACCGAGGCACACAACTTCGGTAACGACCCCCCCCCCCCCCGCCAGCAGTCGAGCCACACTCTTATGGTCTTATGCCCTACAACCCGGTAATTTTTCAAGACTACTTCCAGACTCACAACCACTACCAACCACCTCCTCAGCGCGCTTACACTGGATTGAATATCCCACCTCCATGGGCCGGAGATCTCTCGTCTCAGATGCAACAGCTTAACCTACAGTAGACTCATCTCGACCAGAGGATGGATCTGTGGGAGAGTGTTTACTCTGCTCGCATGGCTCTAGATGATGCAAGGCATCAGCAGCGGGAGACGAAAAATGCAGAGCGATGGAGGACAATGTATGACTTTATGGGGAACTTCGAGCAACGGTTCCCACCACAAAGGCGTTGATCCAGCTTTTAAGAGTTGTTTCTTTTTTGCCTCAAAAATCTTGTAAGTTTTTCTTTCTTTTCCTTTTTTTCTTTTCTTTTTTTATTTTTATTATTGTGGGGACACTGTAATTTAAGTATGGGGTGGGAAAGGTGAGGAATTTGTGTGTTTTGTGTGTCTTGTTTGTTTTAGTTGTTCTGTGCTTAATAATAAAAATAAAAAATAAAAAAAAATTGAAAAATTGAAATTTCCAAAAAGAGTTTTAGAATGGATAGATACCCCTTTATTTTGGTTCTATGATAGTAGTTACTAGCATGATCATATAATTCCTTGCATGCATGTCTTTGCTAGTGTAGCCTGATTCTTGATATGAAGTTGTTTTTATAGAGAAATAGCATTTGATGAAACTGAGCATGTATACTTTTTAGAATGATTGATGCAATCCAACAAAAATCTACCTAGTGAGTTATTTTTGGCCTTATAGGGAGAATATCAAAAAAAAGCTCTTCTTTTCTAGTGTGATTTTACTCTCTTGATGTATATTATCTCTTGGAATTGTGATGGTTATCTATTTCTTGAGGCCTATATAAGATTTATAGTTCATTACTTGTAAAAGTCATATGATAAAGAACTTGTTATCATAAGCCCTATTAATCCATATCCACCCTTACATTCTCCTTCTTTTGACAAGCAATTTGAGCCTTTAAGCCTTTTATTTTTCGCTCCACAAAATTTTCCCTACCCGATATAAGCTTGACCCTATCCGGGGATTAGGACTTAGTTTGGAGAGGTTTGTTTTGTTGAGTGAAATGTTATGTTTGGTTCGAAAATTAAGGGTTTGGGAAGGGTAGATTGGAAGTCTCTTGTGTTAATTTGTAAAAAGATCTCTTGGTAAAAAAAGGGATGCACAAAAGAAAATTGTTGTTGAAAAAGTAAGGGAGTTTGTACACGATGAAGCTCGTGAACGACCTAGTTGGTTCGTTAACGAGGTTGTTCGAACAGAAAAAGAAGAAAAAGAGTTGAAAGAAATATATGAAATATAGAAAAAAAAGGAAGAGAAGAGAAGTAATATGTGCATTTGTGTTTAAAAGATAAGCCAGAGATTCTTTTGAGTTTTTATGAGACTTTCTGATGAAAGGATCTTGATGTTGTAAGCGGTGCAAGGCAATCCTAGGAAGACACGAGCAATCTTGATGGAGGAACTTCTATTTTGGCTTCACGAGGGCAGATCTCCCTCGTCCGGACTCGAAATTCGGTGATTCCAAATCCAAGAGTTAGATCTACGAGTCTGGTTTAAAACCTCCAAATTTGAGATCAAAAACTCTTGTGGATCGAACGTTATGCAAGTTTTACTGAGTTATCGCAGAATCCACCAAGAAGAGATTTCAACTTGTGTTGATGTTGTTTTTGAAGGGGATTATGGATCCGAATTTGAAGGAGGAGGAGATGGTGATGTTGAAGATTAAAAGTGATGGGAAAGTTGATGTTGATGGTGAATTGAGGATTGGATATGGACAAGCAAAACTCAAGGATATGACTCACCTTGAATCTAACTTGAACTAGGAGGCTCGGGCTAGGATGTGGCTCACCTAGATCGAAACTCCAGGCTTGGATCGATATGACTCACGATCCACAAGATCTAAACTTAAAATTGAAAAAAACAAACAAAGGAAAAACATGCTTAACAGGAGACAAAAGATTGGGATGTGTTCATCAATTCTTGTCTACTAGAAAACTAGAGCCCTAGTGGCTTATAACGAAAGGCCTAAGGGCAAAACTGACATTAGCCTTAGGAAAATTTTAACAAATAACAAAATAGGCCCAAAATTTCCAAATTTCTTATAACATTCTCACAATCCAAGCAATGAACCACACAAGTCGTGGCCTTCTAACCAGACACGCACGTGTCACTATTTCACCATGTGATGGCCTTAGCATAGTCACATCATCCTCCCTCCCTTCAAAAGGAATTCGTCCTCGAATCCAAGTGCACTTACAAGAGAAAATCTCTTGAATACCGTAGCTTAGGGGCAACTCTATCCCAAAAGTGTTAAAGTAGACACGTCTGTTCAAAAGGATGTCCTCGGTGATGTTGGGCACCGTTTTTATCTTGCACTTGTTTAAGGTCATTCTCTGAGCTCCGAACTCCAAATTGAGTGATTACAAGTCCCATTTGGATCTCACGAATTCTACTTTACGTCCTCCAAATTTGAGCAGCACTAGATCATTGAGTTGAAAGTTACACCATTTTTCCCAAGGTGGCGCATATTGATCTGAGAAGAAGGTTTCACTTTCATGCAAAAGATGAGAAATGGGTGAGGGTAGATGACCGAATTCTTGATGAGAAAAAAAAGCTTCATGAAAGAGAAGTAGAAAGAAAACTTTACTCCCCTTGATGGTGCGAACAATTTCCTTTGGTTTCGCGAGTAGAATAGTCTTCCCTTTCTCTTCTTTCTTGGTGGGATTCTCCTCATGATATAGGAAGGGTAAACTGAAGGGAACCAAAGGGAAAGCATCCATCTATGGGGTAGCCAAAGAATGAATGGAGCTAGGAGTGATGGCAGGATGAAGCTTGATTTTAGGAGATAATTCCACAACTTCCTCCACTTTTTCCTTGGAATCAACCTTCTCTTGAATTTCTGTTGGAGGTTCATGAAGTGGCTCTTTTGAAGTAGCTTCGTCCATGAATTTGGAGATAAGGTTAACCACAACTTCTTGGATGAGAGACTCCTCGATTGGTTTTGAAACATCCACCTTAGGTGAAGATTCAAAGACTTGATGTGGTGGAACCAAGCAAGATGAATGCTCTTTACCTCTCTCTTGGACTTTTTGTGGCTCCACATTCATTGAAGGACAATAAGGTGGTTCTTCAAATGTGGCTTGTCCTCTAGGTGTTGGATACCAAGTCTTGGGTATTGATGATGAAAATCCCAAGCTTGATAATAAAAAGCCCATGCTCCATGTCCTACAATGTTAGTGTCGCAAGTAGAATATGAAGGGTAAAAAGGATAAGCCTCAACATACACTTGTGGTACATACCTCTCCATGAGCGCTTGTTTGAGCTCTTGCCACGTAATAATGGGATTGTATCCTTTACACCTTCTTTTCTCCTTGTGATCATACCACCAATTACAAGCCCCGTGGATTAAGCGTTTAGTGGCATAAGTAACTTTCATATCTTCAAGATAGCCGCCATAATAGTCAAAAAAATGACCGAGCTTGGAGATCCAAGCTGAGCAAGCATTGGCATCGGATAGGCAGTCAAAATATGGAATATAAGACCTTTTAAAATGGAACTCCTCATAATATGTACTTGTTCTTGACATCTTGCACACACTCAACAAATAAGATTATCCCACAAATCACAAGTAATGCCAAAACACAAGCTCCTCCTAAATCAACCAAGAAAGAGCAAAGGAATGCAAGTGCAAGGTCAAGGCAAGAAGTTAGGTATGGCTAGGCAAAGAACAATCCAATACACACACAAGCACCCAAATTCAACAAGGACTTATAGGAAAAGAAGCTACTAGACACCAAGTTTTCTACACAACAACAATTTATGCAAAGAATTAGGCCATTGTTAGGCTCAACAGTTGGACTACTCTTTCCGTGCCTGGCCCCTTATTAGCTCTACGCCGCCGACAAGATTTGTCTAGCCTCGTTTCTTTTTCTGTGCCTTGCCCCTTATTAGCTTTACGTTGCCGGCAAGGTTTTTCTGATTTTTTTTAAAAAAAAAGAAAGTAAGAAACAACCACAATTCACACTACAAGCAACAAGCAATTGCTATTCGAAGGTTAACAACTTGATGTCGTTCCCGTATCATAAACTAAGCCTAAACAAGTTCAAATGCAAGACATGTGCATGGAAAATGGGAAGGGACGTGGCTGTTTTGAGGCTGGTTCGGATTTGGACACAACCCACACAAGACACCCTTAAATGCACCAAAAATGAAAGGTTGTTTCAAAGCGGTTTTGAGGCTTTTCAGTTTGAGAATTGAATTGGAAAACCCTTGGGATATCTTCTTCAACCTAGGGAAGAAATTTATTGGTTGAAAACAGAGTTACAGGTTCATATCACTCAGCCACACAATAACACAAGACAACACAAGGCAAACAACTCCAATCTAAGGCAATGCAAGCAAATCGACAAAGGCAATCAAGGGTGGCTTCTAAGAGCACTTGCAACCCTAGATTGCTCAATCAAAGGTAAAAAGAAGAGTACCTTGCATGGCTCTGATACCACATGACGAAGGATCTTGATGTTGTAAGCGGTGCAAGGCAATCCTAGGAAGACCCGAGCAATCTTGATGGAGGAACTTCTATTATGGCTTCACGAGGGAAGATCTCCCTCGTCCGGACTCAAAATTGGGTTATTCCAAATCCCAGATTTAGATCTACGAGTCGTCTTTAACACCTCAAAATTTGAGTTCAAAATATGTTGTGAATCAAAAGTTATGCAAATTTTACTGAGTTGTCGCTGAATCCACCGAGAAGAGATTTCGACTTGTGTTGATGTTGTTTTTGACGGGGATTATGGATCCGAGTTTGAAGGAGGAGGAGATGGTGATGTTGAGTATAAAAAGTGATGGGAAAGTTGATGGTGATGGTGATGGTGAATTGAGGATTGGATATGGACAAGCAAAACTCAAGTATATGACTCACCTTGAATCTAACTTGAACTAGGAGGCTCGGGCTAGGATGTGACTTACCTAGATCGAAACTCCAGGATTTGATCGATATGAATCACGATCCACAAGATCTAAACTGAAAATTGAAAGAAAAAACGAAGGAAAAACGTGCTTAATAGGAGACAAAAGATTGGGATGTGTTCATCAATTCTTGTCTACTAGAAAACTAGAGCCCTAGTGGCTTATAAAGAAAGGCCTAAGGGCAAAACTGACATTTGCCTTAGGAAAATTTTAACAAATAACAAAATAGGCCCAAAATTTCAAAATGTCATAAAACACTCTCACAATCCAAGCAACGAACCACACAAGTCGTGGCCTTCTAACCAGACACGCACGTGTCACTATTTCACGATGTGATGGCCTTAGCATAGTCACATCATCCTCCCTCCCTTCAAAAAGGATTCGTCCTCGAATCTGAGTGCACTACCAAGAGAAAATCTCATGAACACCATAGCTTAGTGGCAACTCTATCCCAAAAGTGTTAAAGTAGGCACGTCTGTTCAAGAGGATCTCCTCGGTGATGTTGGGGACAATTTTCATCTTGCACTTGTTTAAGGTCGTTGCACAGGAAGCAAGGTTGTTTGTCTATCAACCTAACAAAAATCAAACAAAACACTCACGAGATGCCTCGTTAACGATGTTGTCAGGATCGTTACCGAGCCACCGAACACAAAAATACTAACTAACGACCTAATAAAATTCTAATTAAAATTCGGTACCGAGGCAAGTACTCAGCAACGAAGATTTAAGAGAAATAATTCAAATAAAGCAAAAATCTAGGACAAGGGACACCACAACATAGCTAAGCATAAGAATTCCGTAAGAAGATAAGATCATGCCTTTAAACAGATAGAGTTATCAACTTTCGTTGACTTAGTAAGTAAATTAATCTACTTTCGCATCCTAATTCAATCAATTGCTTGTTTTAGATCTAAAGCTTGAAACTTTCGTGTTCAAACAAGATCAACCTTCAAGTTACTAACTTTCTCTTTCAATCAAGTTAAAAACCTAAATTACCTCAACTTTCGTCTTGGTATTAAGCACAACAAACAATCTCAATAAAAGATAAAAGGCATTCACACACAATCTTACTCATCCAACATGCTCAACTATGCCGGGCTTAACCCCGACTCTAGAAAAATAAACTACTCACTAGTCATAACTAAGAAACTAAAAATTTCAATAAAAAGAAACATTGAAGCAAAACTCAAACTCAAATTAATAAGAAAAATATATTGTCTTACAGAGATTCAGAAGAAACCGAAAAAAAACAAAACACCGAACCACAAACACGACCAACGACCACTCGGCAACCATCGGCTACCGAGCCTCGTGATCCTCTTCCGATCCGATCTCTCTCTCCTTCGGCCTCCACAAATCTCCTCTAGAATAACTCCCTAAAAACTTCTCTCCAAAATCAAGCCCCCCTTTCTATGCTAAATAGAAGGGTATTTATACTAAAAAGCTAGAAACTGAAAAGGCTAAAAGATATAAACTTTTCTAAAAAGATAGAAACAATCTCTAAAAGATAGAAATAAAATCTAAAAAGATATTAAACCCTAAAATACATATTCTAACAACCCCAAAAGATTCTAAAAAGATACTCAACCGACACGGAAATAAATTCCCGCTCAGGATCGGTGAATAATAAAAATAATACTCGAAATCTTCTTTTCGTGGCCTCGTTAACGACCCCTCACAGCCTCGTTAACGAGCCTGGGGTTTGTTTTTCTTCTACACTTCTTCTTGTACTCTCGAGCTTCGACTTCTTCAATCTTGCACTCCTCCGTCTCTCGCTGTAATGCTCCAAATTCAACTCCATTTAGCTCCTTTCCTCGCTAAAACCTGCAAAATTCACAAAATAGCGTAGATTCCACTCTTTTCACAGAATTATGCAAAACTAACTAAAAATACTCAAAACTAAACCTAAACTAAACAAAACTAAACCTAATAAGCAAAGAAAACCTATTAAAAACTATACTAAAAATGCGAATATCAAAATACCCCATACTTAGACTTGCTTGTCCTCAAGCAATAAAGAAGACTCTAACCAAAACCAAAACAAATCATGCTCATCAAGACATAGCCATCTTCTAAAAAAAACAACATCTACACATAAGAAAATTATAGCAAAAAACTATTAACGTCCTCACACATATATACACTTAAATAGACATAAAATAATACAATCCAACCTCTCAAGGGATATACTGTGTCTCACTCAACTCTCAAGTGTTTGGGCTTATAAATTCAATCTCTCAACTCATCTTATATACAAAAACTCATAGAAATTGGAACTTATATCACCAATACTCTCCACCCCAAGATTTGTCAAAACAAGCAAAGAATCATCAAGAGAACTTAGGGGGCTCAATGAAAAACTTCATAGAAGTTTCCATTCGGCCGGGTTGTAATGGGGCTTGGTAATAACAATAAGGAGTGGAAATATTTTGGTCATGTGGTGGTAATAATATCCGGGAATCAAAAGACTCCTAAAAACTCACATCTCACCAAAAACTTCATAAAACAACATACCAAACTCACTCTCATTATGCACACTCATTTTCACTCACCCTTTATCATCCTAGAAAGTCTCATAACCAAAATAAAAGAATCTCTTGATATTACCTATAAACACAAATGCACTTTAACTCTTCACCTCTTTTTGATTTCCTTTTTTTTTTTTCTTTTTTTCTTTATTTTTTTTCTTTCGTTTTTTTCCTTTTATGCTCTGCGTTGCCTCGTTAACGAGCCTACATCAGGGTCGTTAACAATCCACCATATACATTCTCCTTCCTCTTTTCACTACATCCATCAAAACTTTATTGTGTGCATTTTTTCTATCAAGAGACCTTTCTTACATGTAATAACAAGAGACTTCCAATCTACCCTTCCCAAATACCCTTCAATTCAAGCAAATATAAACTCTTTTCTTTTTAACAAAGCACAAAACTTTACCTCTCCAATCTAAGTCCTAATTCCCGGATAGGGTCAAGCTTATCTCGGCTAGGGAATAATTTTTGTGGAGCTAAAAACAAAAGGTTTCAGGCTAGAATTGGTTATCAAAAGAAGGAATAATGTAAAGGTAGATAGGGAATAATAGGGCTTATAAAAATAAATTCTCCATCATATGATCTTCACAAGTAATGAACTAAAAATCTTATAAGGGGCTCAAGAAATAGATAACCATCACAATTCCAAGAGATAATATGCATAAAGAGAGTAAATCACACAAGAAAAGAAGAGGGATTTATAAATGTTCTCCCTATAAGGCCAAAAATATCTCACCAGGTAGATTTTGTTGGATTGCATCATCTATGCTATAAAGTATATGTGCTCAATTTCATCAAATGCTATCTTCTTCTAAAAACCAATAATTTCAAGTTGAGAATCCGACTATACTTTTAAAGACATGTTTGCAAGGAATTATATGATTAAGCTAGTGATTGCTATCATAGAACTTAAGAAGGGATATCTATCAATTCTAAACTCTTTTGGGATTTTTCATCATTTTTTTTTCAACTTTTTTTTTGTTTTTCGATTTTTTTCGGTTTAAAAGAAATAACAACTACATAGAACACAAAAACACCTAGGACATAATTTTTCTACTTTCTTCCCACCCCATACTTAAATTTACAGTGTCCCCACTGTAAGGAAAATAAGAAGAAGAGGGAAAAGATATAGAAAAGAAAACAAAAAATTAAAAAGAAAAAGAAAAACATAAAACTTACAAAAGTGGAAACAAGGAAAGGAAACTTCATCTTGAGCTTGAATCAACGATTCGGTGGAGGAAAGTAGTGCTCAAAGTTCCCCATGAAGTCGTACATCGTCCTCCAACGCTCAGCATCATCCGCCTCTCTCTGACGCTGCCTCTCGTCCTCCATCAACATGCGAGCGGAATAGACGGTTTCCCATCTATCCATCCTCCTATGAATGTGATCCGTATGGAGGTGAAGCTGTGTCATCCATGCAGAAAGATCCTCGGCCCATGGTGGTGGTATACTCGATCCTGCATACTCGGGCTGAGGAGGTGGTGGGTAGTGAGGCTGGAAATGGTCTTGATACATCACCGGGTTGTAAGGCATTAGGCCATAAGCATGAGGGTCGACAGGAGCTGGTGGTGGGTCGACAGGAGCTCTCGGCACCTCGTTAACGAAGCTGTGTGCTTCGTTAACAGTGTTGGTTGGTGGCTGGAAGTGGTCGTTAACGACCCTGGTGGGCTCGTCAACGAAGATGTGGCCGCCTAACACCTCCGTGTCCATGTCTTCTTCTTCAAAGTTGAACTCCTCAGTGCCGCCCTCGGTGTCGGCTTCTTCGGTATCGTTGCCTACTACCTCGGTATCCTCTTGCTCATCTTCGTCTTCATATTCATCCACGTCGTCCCGCTCAAACCGGGTTTCACAAGGCCTAAGCAAGAGCTCGTCCTCCGGTTTTGGCTCCAATGGGTAAGGATGTCCCGTCCATACCTCGTACCAATTTGGTACATAGAGTAGCTCGTACATGTCGAGGGAAGGTATGACTAGTCGATCTTGAACCTTCACCTTGTAGCCTCCCTCGGCTTGCACGAAAATCCCGGAACTATACCAATAGTTTTTGTTGAGGAGTTGGGCGTGGGCCGGTGTGTAGCGGGTGAGATCTATTCCAAGATTCTTAGCCAAGAGGCTAACCAAATTGCCACACCACACCTCCTTGGACATGGTGGACTTCTCGACATAGTAGAGCCATTCGTACCCCAAATTCAAGGGGCCGGGCTCCTCAAAGAGAATGGTGCGGAAGCAAGCGACCTCCGTCCTTGTAGGCCGGTTCAACACTTTCTTCGGCCAAAATGTTGCGGCGAGGACTCTCAAGATAATCCGGAAGATGGGGTTGACTATGTTTGCCCCGGATAGCGCCGCGGTAAAGGATTGAACCTATCCGGTGATGTAGCTCCAAGTGCGGGTCACCCGGTAGTCCTTCAAACTATAATCTCTTGACGGGTTTGGGAGCTCCAAGATTGCATTGAACTCCTCCATGGTGAAGTCACGGTCCTCGTTACCGAGCCGGAACCGAATACGTCCCGCTGAGGTCTTCGTCGAGAAGTTGGTCTCCAAAGTGGCCAAGAACTCGGATGTGAGGGTCGGGTAATGTGGCAAGTTCTCTTGCTTCAATAGGTGAGCGGCCCAAAGGATGATGAAGGCGTCCTTGACATCCGTGTAGATACCCGTAGAGACGGCGCTAGTCTTCGAGAACCATCGGGTGTAATGGTCCTTCTCCAAAAAATCCCGGTAGCGCCGTACTTGGCTCTGACTGCTCAAAATCACATCATCCACCCGGGGTGGAGATGGAGACCTGTGGTTCCTCCTCTTCTTTGGGGCTCGGGTAGCGGGTCTGCTTGAACTAGCCATAAATCCTACAAAATAATCGAAAATTTTCCAAGATAAGATCCACTCAAAAATAATAGGTACGAGACCCCATACTTGGTCTCAAAACTAACTTCAGAATTATTTGTAAACTACCCAATTGGATTGTTCACGATTCTGGGCTCGGATCGATCGATGATGAAGTGCAGGGTCGTTAACGAGCCTGGGTGGGTCGTTAACGACCTGCCGAGAGCAATAACCAGAATTTTCCGAAATTAATCTACCTCTAATTCAGCACAAATCAAGCATGCAATCTTCTATTATTTTCCACAAATCCCCCATCGGGTATAAGCACCCCATACTTACTCAATTTCCCATCCCGAACATGCTAAAAATTTCCCGGAATTTTGACATGCAAAGATTGAACTTTTAGATCTAGAACAAAAAAAAATTCATGCTTTCCTAACTAGATAATTACAATAGCTAATCTAACATGAATAATCTTTCCTAAAACATGAACAACGAAGCACAATCAAGAATTTTTTTAGGACGGAATTAAGCATGCTCATCGACTTCCCTAAGAATCATGATTTAAGATATGAAATTTCGACCCTATTAATAATCAATCATGCAATTTCAAGCAAAAGTTTAGAAATCATACCGGAAAACCGAAAAATTGAAGAACAAGGGTCGGAATTGAGGTAGTTAACGAGCACGGCCTCGTTGGTGGATGGCTTCCGAGCTCCGGTAACGACGGCGTCTCCGGTGGTCGTTAGCGTGGGGAATTCCGACTCGATGGGAGAGAAGGGAGAGGGATTGAGCGTGTTTTGGGTTTGAGAGTGAATTTTTAAGGGATTGTGGTAGAATTTTGGGAGGGGTAGAAGTGTTTATATAGGAGGGGTAAGGGTAGAAGGGGGGGTGGCGGCTAGGGTTAAAAAGATAGAGTAGGTTAGAATTACTTACCTACCCTGTATTGTGACGAATCGGGTCTTCTGAACCGGGTCGTTAACGACCCTGGGTGGGTCGTTAACGAGCCGCCGTGGCCTTCTTGAGTGATTTTTCGACCCCTTTCTCCTGAAATCTTCGTTAGGTTTAAAAATCTAATTTCTATCCTAGTTAAGACTAAAAATAAAATAAAATAAAACTAAGAAATAAAAAAGAAAAAAGAAAATAAAAATAAACTAAGCTAAACCTATTCTAAAAAGCGGGTTGCCTCCCGTAAGCGCTATGTTTAACGTCGTTAGCCCGACGAGCTTCCTTGCTAGTCTCATGGTGGTTCATGTATGGCCGTGTTGGGGTCTTGAGGTACCCTGCTTGTAGCCTTACTGCCTCTGTGTACTTGAAATGCTAAATTAGGGCCTTTTTCTTCTATCAGCAAGCTCGATATCCCTAGATTGTTGGTGTAGTCCGAAAGCCAAGGTGGTTTGGACTTTTCTGTAACCTCTGTAGTAGGGCCTTGGTTGAACTCATGCACGTGGGACTCAGTGATCGGCAGATGTGGCTCGGTAGGGACTGTGGTGTCGAGTTCGGGTTGAGTCAACTCTATTTGTGCTACTCCAATTGGGTCGTTGGCTTTTTGTTCCAAGTTGAATTCCACCCGTTCTTCTCCTATATCAAAAGTGAGGAGTCCCTTTCGCACATCAACTCTTGCTCCTGCTGTGGCTAAGAATGGTCGCCCGAGAATTATGGGGACATGAGGGTCTTCAGGCATATCAAGGACGATAAAATCATTCGGTATAAAGAATTTCCCGACTTGAATAGGGTAATCGTCCACTACTCCTGTTGCTTTGACACTTGACCCATCTGCCATGTACAAATTCATGTCTACTGGCTCTAGTGGTCCCATATTGGCTTTAGACCAGATTGAGAGCGGAACAAGACTAGCACTGGCACCAAGATCGCATAAAGCTTTGAACTTGTGGTTGCCTATGCCGATTGTGATTGCAAACCTTCCGGGATCTCCTAGCTTTTCTGGTAAAGCTATCGATTTGACTTCATCCTGCAGCTCTGTAATAGACCTTTTCCTGCTAAGAATATCTTTCAAAAATTTTGTGTAAGCCGGCATTTCGCTTAGGGCCTCAGCGAATGGGATGGAAATAATAAAGCCCTGAAGAATCTTAACGAAACGCTTGAACTTACTCTCAGTAGAGTCCATAGATTTCTTAGTAGAAAATGGAAGAGTTTTCACCTTTCTCGGGACCAAGTTAGGCTCGAGAAGTGAGAGTACCGGGTCGACACTAGGGTCGATTGATGTCCTAAGCGGGTCGTTACCGACCGTGATGGGGTCATTAACTACCCTGGAATAGAGAGGAAGGCTCGGATTAGTAGACTTACCTGGTTTAGGGTCGTTAGATACCCTCGGAGCCTCGTCATCCTGGTTTGCAGGCTCGGTACTTGCTCTCGCTGGCTCGTTAACGAGCTGGTTGGCGAGGTCCTTTTCCTCCTTCTTTTCAGCTTGAATTCTTTCCGGTAGTGTCTTCCCATTTATGAGGTGTACCGCTGCTATTTGGCCTCTAGGGTTCTCCTCGGGGCGGCCCGGGAGTTTCCCTTGTGGTCTTGGAATCCGTGCAACAAGGTCTCCTAGTTGGGAATCAACGCTCCTCTTCCAAATATCGAACTCTCCCCATCTTTTATCCTGTCGGTTCAGCTTAGCTTGAACGTCATCAACCTTGTTGTTCACTCCGTTGATGCTCTCTTTAATCTCCTGAACCCATGATGGCGTCTCTTGATGGCCTGGAGGTCGATATGGTAAAGGTCGTCTATCTTGTGTGGGCCCTGCGTAATTTTGACTTGTATTCTGATTGCCCCATGGTTGATAGTTGTTTGACCTGTCATTATAATTAGGTTGGCTCCTGTAGGGTCCTCTCATGTAATTCATCTAAGCTATTATCTCAGCGGTTCTAACCTGCTCAATGTTAGTGCAAGCAGAAGTACTATGCGCAGAAGAACCACATTCTTGACATGATTGAGAGGATTTCAGAAAACATACCTGTTTCCTCAGACGGTTGACCTCATCTTGTAAGAATTGATTTTTAACATCGAGGTCAACTTCATCTCGGTTGGGCACATAGAGAAGTTTTTGCGTTTGTGGAGCCTACTGGGTTCCGTACATAGCATCGTAATTCGCCAGCTTGTCCAATAGTTCCCACGCCCCGGTCGGGTTCATCTCTATAAAACCGCACGCAGTATGCGTGTTGATGCGGTTCTTGGTCTCCGCGTTGATACCCTGGAAAATGATTTCTTGCAATACATATAAAGGTTGCCCATGAGTAGGGCACTGTCTAAGCATCTCTTTGAATGTTTCCGATGTTTCAAAAAATGTTTCATTAGGCAACTGGTGATAAGAGGTGATGCGTTTCCTTAACTCCGTTGTCTTAGCAGGAGGGAAAAACTTTGTAAGAAATTGATCATACAAAGCTTTCCAAGTCCTGATAGACTTAGAAGGTAGGCTCTCTAACCAGTTCAGGGCCTTTCCAGTGAGTGACCATCTAAAAGCTTTTAACAGAACATATTCTAACGAGACACCTTCAGCATCTATGGTGTCACATAAATCAAGAAAATTTCTAATATGCTCCATAGGGCACTCAGCAGGTTTCCCTTCAAACTGATCCCGTTTGATTAAGGATATAAATTGAGACTTGATCTCAAAAGGTTTCTCTATCGCAGGAAGCACAATAGGAGATTCTGTCACCCTCAGTTCCGGATGCATGTATTGCTTGGCATTCCTTGGATAGGCATCTAGATCTTCTTACAGTCGAGCCTTGTCTGCGTCTGCGCCGTCCTTCTGGGCTTTCAGTGCCTCCATCTGGGTCCGGAGGATCTCTAACTCTCGAGCCATCTCTTCTGCTGTGGTCATGGCTCGGTTTTCTCGGAGTCGACGGTGCAGGGAACGTTCTAGTTCTGAGTAATAACTTGTGTTATCAAACTGAAGCCTTCTTCGTCCTACCAGCATACACTGAGAAAACAAACAAAGAAAACAAAGATTAAAAACAAAAACGGGGTCGGGCTATTCCCGATCCCGAAGATAAACTAACAACACGTTGCTTCCCCGACAACGACACCAATTTGGTGATAGGGTTTCTCGTCCAACAAATAAATTTGTAAGTCAAAACCCCGCTGAGTACAGTGGAGTCAGGATCGTTCCACAGGAAGCAAGGTTGTTTGTCTATCAACCTAACAAAAATCAAACAAAATCAAACAAAACACTCACGAGATGCCTCGTTAACGATGTTGTGAGGATCGTTACCGAGCCACCGAACACAAAAATACTAACTAACGACCTAATAAAATTCTAATTAAAATTCGGTACCGAGGCAAGTACTCAACAACGAAGATTTACCAGAAATAATTCAAATAAAGCAAAAATCTAGGACAAGGGACACCACAACATAGCTAAGCATAAGAATTCCGTAAGAAGATAAGATCCTGCCTTTAAACAGATAGAGTTATCAACTTTCGTTGACTTAGTAAGTAAATTAATCTACTTTCGCATCCTAATTCATTCAATTGCTTGTTTTAGATCTAAAGCTTGAAACATTCGTTTTCAAACAATATCAACCTTCAAGTTACTAACTTTCTCTTTCAATCAAGTTAAAAACCTAAATTAGCTCAAATTTCGTCTTGGTATTAAGCACAACAAACAATCTCAATAAAAGATAAAAGGCATTCACACACAATCTTACTCATCCAACATGCTCAACTATGTCGGGCTTAACCCCGACCCTAGAAAAATAAACTACTCACTAGTCATAACTAAGAAACTAAAAACTTCAATAAAAAGAAACATTGAAGCAAAACTCAAACTCAAATTAATAAGAAAAATATATTGTCTTACAGAGATTCAGAAGAAACCGAAAAAAAACAAAACACCGAACCACAAACACGACCAACGACCACTCGACAACCGTCGTCTACCAAGCCTCGTGATCCTCTTCCGATCCGATCTCTCTCTCCTTTGGCCTCCACAAATCTCCTCTAGAATAACTCCCTAAAAACTTCTCTCCAAAATCAAGCCCCCCCTTTCTATGCTAAATAGAAGGGTATTTATACTAAAAAGCTAAAAACTAAAAAGGCTAAAAGATATAAACTTTCCTAAAAAGATAGAAACAATCTCTAAAAGATAGAAATAAAATCTAAAAAGATACTAAACCCTAAAATACATATTCTAACAACCCCAAAAGATTCTAAAAAGATACTCAACCAACACGAAAATAAATTCCCGCTCAGGATCGGTGAATAATAAAAATAATACTCGAAATCTTCTTTTCGTGGCCTCGTTAAAGACCCCTCACAGCCTCGTTAACGAGCCTGGGGTTTGTTTTTCTTCGACACTTCTTCTTGTACTCTCGAGCTTCGACTTCTTCAATCTTGCACTCCTCCGTCTCTCGCTGTAATGCTCCAAATTCAACTCCATTTAGCTCCTTTCCTCGCTAAAACCTGCAAAATTCACAAAATAGCGTAGATTCCACTCTTTTCACAGAATTATGCAAAACTAACTAAAAATACTCAAAACTAAACCTAAACTAAACAAAACTAAACCGAATAAGCAAAGAAAACGTATTAAAAACTATACTAAAAATGCGAACATCAAGCAGCATTAGACCATTGAGTTGAAAGTTAAATCATTTTTCCCAAGGTGGCGCAGATTAATCTAAGAAGAAGGTTTCACATTCCTACAAAAGATGAAAAATGGGTGAGGGTAGATGACCTAATTCTTGATGAGAAAACAAAGATTCATGAAAGAGAAGTAGAAAGAAAACTTTACTCCCCTTGATGGTGTGAGCAATTTCCGTTGGTTTGGCGAGTAGAATAGTCTTCCCTTTCTCTTCTTTCTTGGTGGGATTCTCCTCATGATATAGGAAGGGTAAATTGGAGGGAACCAAAGGGAAAGCATCCATCAATGGGGTAGCCAAAGAATGGTTGGAGCTAGGAGTGATGGCAGGATGAAGCTTGATTTTAGGGGATAAGTCCACAACTTCCTCCACTTTTTCCTTGGAATCAACCTTCTCTTGAATTTCTATTGGAGGTTCATGAAGTGGCTCTTTTGAAGTAGTTTCGTCCATGAATTTGGAGATAAGGTTAACCACAACTTCTTGGATGAGAGGCTCCTCGATTGGTTTTGAAACATCCACCTTAGGTGAAGATTCAAAGACTTGATGTGGTGGAACCAAGCAAGATGAATGCTCTTTACCTCTCTCTTGGACTTTTTGTGGCTCCACACTCATTAAAGGGAAATAAGGTGGTTCTTCAAATGTGGCTTGTCCTTTAGGTGTTGGATACCAAGGCTCATTGGCGCCCCTCGTGGAAGTTGGGTATTGATGATGAAAATCCCAAGCTTGATGATGAAAATCCCATGCTCCATGTCCTACAACGTTGGTGTCGCAAGTAGAATATGAAGGGTAAAAAGGATAAGCCTCAACATACAATTTTGGTACATACCTCTCCATGAGCGCTTGTTTGAGCTTTTGCCACGTACTAATGGGATTGTATCCTTTATGCCTCCTTCTCTCCTTGTGATCATACCACCAATTACAAGCCCCATGGATTAAGAGTTTAGTGGCATAAGTAACTTTCATATCTTCAAGATAGTCGCCATAGTAGTCAAAAAAATGATCGAGCTTGGAGTTCCGAGTCAAGTATAAAGCTAAGCAAGCATTGGCATCGGATCGGCAGCCAAAATATGGAATATAAGACCTTTTGAAATGGAACTCCTCATAATATGTACTTGTTCTTGACATCTTGCACACACTCAACAAACAAGATTATCCCACAAATCACAAGTAATGCCAAAACACAAGTTCCTCCTAAATCAACCCAGAAAGAGCAAAGGAATGCAAGTGCAAGGTCAAGGCAAGGAGTTAGGTATGGCTAGGCAAAGAACAATCCAATGCACACACAAGCACCAAAATTCAACAAGGACTTATAGGAAAAGAAGCTACTAGGCACCAAGTGTTTTACACAACAACAACTTATGCAAAGATTTAGGCCATTGCTAGGCTCCACAGTTGGACTACTCTTTCCATGTCCGACCCCTTATTAGCTTTACGCCACCGACAAGATTTGTCTAGCCTCGTTTCTTTTTCTATGCCTGGCCCCTTATTAGCTTTACACCGCCTGCAAGGTTTTTCTGAATTTTTTTTTAAAAAAAAGAAAGTAACAAACAACCACAATTCACACTACAAGCAACAAGCAATTTCTATTCGAACGTTAACAACTTGATGTCGTTCCCGTATATTAAACCAAGCCTAAACAAGTTCAAATGCAAGATATGTGCATGTAAAATGGGAAGGGACGTGGCTGTTTTGAGGCTGGTTCGGATTTGGACACAACCCACACAAGACACCCTTAAACGCACCAAAAATGAAAGGTTGTTTCAAAGGGGTTTTGAGGCTTTTCGGTTTGAGAATTGAATTGGAAAACCCTTGGGATATCTTATTCAACCTAGGGAAGAAATTTATTGGCTGAAAACAGAGTTACACGTTCATATAGTTCAGCCACACAACAACACAAGACAACACAAGGCAAACAACCCCAATCTAAGACAATGCAAGCAAATCGACAAAGGCAATCAAGGATGGCTTCTAAGAGCACTTGCAACCCTAGATTGCTCAATAAAAGGTCAAAAGAAGGAGTACCTTGCATGGCTCTGATACCACATGATGAAGGATCTTGATGTTGTAAGCAGTGCAAGGCAATCCTAGGAAGACCCGAGCAATCTTGATGGAGGAACTTCTATTCTAGCTTCACGAGGGAAGATCTCCCTTGTCCGGAATCGAAATTAGGTGATTCAAAATCCCAGAGTATGATCTACGAGTCTTATTTAACACCTCAAAATTTGAGTTCAAAATATCTTGTGAATCGAAAGTTATGCAAGTTTTACTGAGTTGTAGCAGAATCCACCGAGAAGAGATTTCGACTTGTGTTGATGTTGTTTTTGACGGGGATTATGGATCCGAGTTTGAATGAGGAGAAGATGGTGATTTTGAGGATTAAAAGTGATGGGAAAGTTGATGGTGATGGTGAATTGAGTATTGGATATGGACAAGCAAAACTCAAGGATATGACTCACATTGAATCTAACTTGAACTAGGAGGCTCGTGCTAAGATGTGACTCACCTAGATCGAAACTCCAGGCTTGGATCGATATGACTCATGATCCACAAGATCTAAACTGAAAATTGAAAGAAAAAAAAGGAAAAACGTGCTTAAGAGGAGACAAAAGATTGGAATGTGTTCATCAATTCTTGTCTACTAGAAAACTAGAGCCCTAGTGGCTTATAAAGAAAGACCTAAGGGCAAAACTGACATTTACCTTAGGAAAAGTTTAAAAAATAACAAAATAGGCCCAAAATTTCCAAATGTCATAAAGCACTTTCACAATCCAAGCAATGAACCACACAAGTCGTGACCTTCTAACCAGACACGCACGTGTCACTATTTCACGATGTGATGGCCTTAGCATAGTCACATCACTTTCTAGAGTATATTGGGTGAGTGAAAGAGAAAGTGCATGAAGAGTGAGTTTGGTATATGTTATTATGAGTGTTTGGATGTGTGAGTTTTTTTAGGAGTCTTTGATTCCCGAATATTATTAGCACCACATAGCAAAAAAAATCCTTATTGTCTTTACCAAGCCCCATTACAACCCGACTGAATGGAAGGTTCTATGAAGTTTTTCATTGATCCTAAGCTCTCTTGATGATTTTTAATTTTTTTTTGACAAATCTTAGGTGGAAATTTTGGTGATATAAGTTCCAATTTCTATGAGTTTTTGCATATAAGATGAGTTGAGAGATTGAATTTATAAGCCTAAACACTTGAGAGTTGAGTGAAACACATATATCCCTTTTGAGGTTGGATTTTATTTGCTTATGTCTATTAAGTGTTTATGTATGTGTGATGACGTTAATAGTCATTTGCTATTTTCTGCTATGTTTTTTATGTTGCTTTTAAGTTGATGGCTATTTGCTTGATGAACATGATTGTTTGGTCTTGGTTATTGTATAGTGATTGCTTGAGGACAAGCAAGTCTAAGTATAGGGTATGTTTTTAGTATGTTTCTTAGTTTGTTTAGTTTAGTTTTAGTAGGTTTTAGAGTTTTATTTTGTGAAAAGTATGAAAGCTACTCCGTTTTGTGTCTTTTTGTAGGTTTTGAGCAGAAAAGAGCGCTTTTTGAGCTGAACTGGAGTGTTGTGGTGGAGGATGGAAGTCTTGATGTTAAATAGGAAGATTCTATAGGAAGAATGAAGTGAAGTCCAAGTTTAAGTCGAGAGAAAGTCGAAGAAAAGCCAAATCCCAAGCTTGTTAACGATCTTCTAAAGGTCGTTAACGAGGCTTAAAGATAGATTTTTCGAGTGGAGTTTGTGATTTCTATCGACCCTGTGTGGAGGTCGTTAACGATGGCTCCGTGTCGGTAGGGTTTTAACTGATTTTAGGGTTGTTATATCTTATATCTTTTATCTTGTTATCTTTAGTAGAGTAAGTTTTTATCCTTTTAATAGATAGATTTAAGATAGATTAGTTTCTCTATAAATACACTTATTTGGGGATGGAAAGAGAAGTTTTTAGAGAAGAATCGGATTTGTTTTAGGAGAGTCTAGTGGATGGAATTACGAGATTGGTTCGTTCGAGAGAAGAGTTAGGGTCGTTAGACGAATCTGCTCGGGTTTTGTTCTGTATTTTCGAATTCTTTTGAAGATTGTAAGACGATATTTCTCTTATTAATATCAAGTAAGTTTTTTTTGTTTTTAATGTTTTCTTTTATTGAAGTTATTTGTTTTGTTACTATGATTAGTGAGTAGTTTTCTTATCTAGGGTCGGGGTTGAAACCTGGCATAGTTATGCATATTTGATGAATGAGTTGATGTTTAAAATGCCTTTTATCTATTTTAGATTGCTTGTTGTGCATATGATTAGACGATAGTCGAAGTAATTTGAGTTTGCAATTCGATCGAAAGAGAAAGTTGATATTGTTCGATTAGAAAGTTTCGAGCTTTGGATTTGCTGATGCCCAAATTAGTAAAAGGGAGAGGTGGGCCCGGGGTATGTAATACGAATGAATGGTTCCTGGTCCCACTCTCATATCCCTCATTTATTTAAGATAAGTTCGTACCCTGCGAGATCCCCGGAGACCTCGGAGCGAGGCCTAGACCTCGTAACCGACCTTACTGACACCCGCCCCCACGGACCACTCACCGATGCCGCCTCACCCAGCCAACCACACGCTGCCTCACCTGCGGACCAATCAGGAGCCCACAATCTCGGGCGTCCCATATCGGACCTTGGCCAAAACTCAATCCCTCAATCCTCTATAAATAGGGAGGAACCTCGTAAGAGAAAGGGTTCAAAAAACATCTTAACTCAAGAACTGTCTTGCTCGTTATAGATCGACGCGGTAGAAACATCGTTAAAAGACCTCGCTACAAACAAGAAGAGTCCACAAAAAGACTTCAAGTCACCCGAAATCTCGCCTGCAATGAAGACCTCGCTACACAATCTCACAAGGATCAACTCCACACACTCAAGTCCACCTCGCTTCAAGATCAATCTCGCAACACTTAGGTGGTAGAATCATTTAGCAAAGTAGGAGATCTTGAAGATTGTTAACTCGAGATCTCGATAATCTGTAGGATGTCCAAATTTTATCTCTTAATTACTCGTCAATCCTCGTTGGCTTTGTAACCCCGGTGTAAGGAAAGATATAAATAAGAAGCAAGTGTTTGCACTATCAAAAATAAAAACCTCGTTCCTTGTCTTTTAGCGGGTCGTTATTTCGGGTTTCATCAGGATCCAAAACAAGTGATTGAGTGAATTGATTTATGAGAATTGATTGATTTGCTTGCTAATCGGAGAAAGTTGATGAATTTATCCTTTAAAGGCATGATCATTATCTTCTTATGAGTATTATATGCATGGCTATGTTGTGGTAACCCTTGTCCTAGGTCTTTTATCTTATTGAGTTTTTGTTTATCTTTCGTAATATTCGTTATCGAGTTCGTTTGCCTCGGTACCGAACCTGTGCTTAGTTCGTTAGTGTGTGTTCGTAGATTTTCTAGGTGTCTTTGTTTGTTTTGTTTTATTTTGTTTTTTTAGTAGTTGATAAACAAACAACCGTGCTTCCCGTGCAACGATCCTGAGTTCGCTATACTCGGCGGGGTCTTGACTATAAATTTATTTGTTGTCAAGTTAAAAATCCCTCTCAACAAAAAACCCAACGCTGATGAAATCTGATGATTTCAAGGCCATGGAAGTCTTCTCCTTGGCCAAGACATATATCAACAATGGACTAAGCCTGAAGACAAAAGCAAAGTTTCTAACTTGGCTACGTTTAAGCAGATGCGGAAGACTCTTGAAAAAATTCAAAATTGGAGTCTTCAAATCTCAAGGAAACTCTTATAATTGCTACCAAGGATAGTTTCCACACTTTCTTCATGATTGAGGGTGAATCTATCTTATCTTACTAGTCTCTCTTTGAGGTTGAAAACACTCATCTCCTCAATTTCGGATTGACATAAAGCAGATCCCTCTAAGAAAAAAGTTGATAATTGTCGTGGTGGGGTTTATTGGCAAATGGGAACATCATCGAACCACCTTCTACAAAAATCCAAAACAAAAGAATTCCTTTCATGCGATTTTTGGAAAACATCTTAACTATGAGAAGAAGAGAAATCTCAAGAAGGGCAAGTATGTGGATGCTAAAGGGGTATCTGTGAAGCTTTAGAAAGCAATAAAATATTTGGATGAAGAAAGTGAAAAAGAGAAAGTTCATACTGATAGTGAGAAAAACATTACTTAGTAGAGCCTTTACAATAATGGAATCATTCAAGAACAATAATTCTTGTGGTATGAAGAGAAATGCGACATCCACTATGTCACTTGCTATAAGTGTCGTGTAAATGCACTTTTCACATACTTTTACCTAAATGAATGATGACGGGAAAGGAAAGAGTTTTTTCTTGCTACATGAGGTAATCGAGATGAAGATGAGCTTGAGAGATGTGTACACTATTGAATTTAAAATATTATGAAACAAGATATGCTACAATTGTCTTAATAAATTGTCTTAATAAATTTTTTATTCTTATTTTATGAAACAAGATAAATAAAATTTTAAAAAATTACACAAAATGTACACTATTGAATTTAAAATATTAAAAATTTAAATTTGAGAAAATTGGTTACATCCCCATCTATAAAAATTACTCAAAATTCTTTTGTCAAATATAAAATTACTATTTGAGATATGCTACAATTTTAGGATAGAAGTATTTATTTAACCTTTTCTATTTAAAAAGTTATTATATTAAAATTTTTGCAATTAGATAGCTTTATTTGCAAAAAAATATGATAAACTAAATTAATAAATTTTATATTCTTATGTTAAGAAAGAAGATAAATACTCCCGCACGTTGTGGCGCAACGTTGTGGCAGAAATTTAGGGATGAATTTTTACAAATATTATTTATCTTTATGATTACTTGGAGATAAAATTTTGACATAATTAACTATTTAAATAAAGGGGTGATGTGGCGCAACGTGGTGCCAGAAATTGCTACCGCTTTAGTTATTAGTAATACCCAGATTAATAGATTAATCGATAATATATGATATTTTTATGAATTTGAGGATAATACTCCCGCAGTTACCCACATCAATATTTGTGTCTAATTTTTTCTGGGTATGGATGCAGCTTCTAGCGTGTGTTTTCTTTACCTATGTGTTATTTGCCACACTAGCTTATTATGGAGAAAGTTTCTCCCACATCTGAAATATGAAACATAACTTGTCCAACATATATACTCTTGGGCTAATCCTCCTAGTGTCAAATGGTTTTAGGATGAAACCCCACGGATTTGTGTGTTGGACCTAAAGCTCATACGCGCATGAATGGACGTGTGCACCCCCACGTCATTTTGGCCCACCGAAATTTAACACTTATATCTTCATAAGCTTTTTTTAGCGTTATAGAAAATCAAATGTTTACCAAAAATTAAAGTGAAGTGATTAATTGGAAGAAGAAAATGTTATAAATCTCGAAAGCTCGTTTGAAATAAAACATAAAAGCCATGATATATAAAAGAATGATGTTGATGACTTTCGTTACCATACGTGATGGGAGTGGGACGCGTGTTTTTCAGACATGATTTGGTGGAAATGGTGTTGGCCCAATGAAGTCACTTTCAGGTATATATGGCAGGCACACCATATATTTGACGTTCAAGCGGCATGGGGTTGTGTTGCAACATGCCGATCGTATTTTACTTCATGAAGTGATGCTCCAGATCGATTTCTCTTGATGATCCAGGTAAGTTTGCGGTTATGTCTTGTGCGAAAAAGTGACAGTCGCTTATTAGTCTTTCGAGGAGGTAATAACCGAGCGCTTCCATAATAGTCAATAGATTAAAGAATGGGGATCAAATCAAAATTGCTCTTATTCTATAAAATGAGAACAATTTTCAGCCTTTGATTTTGTATGATTGAGGGTTTAGATGATGTGCCACGCGCTTCCCTTATTTTAAACCTGGAGGGGTGTTTTCGTTATTTTATTGTATTTTATATTCAATTTTAACTTCTATCCCAATGTTCCATTGTACGTACGTTCGCTCTATGTCGACTTTGTGAGTGTTCTTCGATCTCAGTTGTTCTCTTCAATCTCCAATGTGCTCTTGATCTGCCGTGTGCTATTGATCGAACTTCTCCTTCAATCTCCTCTTTATTAATGGATTTAGGTATGATTTCTGTTAATTTAGGTTTTTCAATCTATGTTCATGAGTTTTCATGGATTTATGTATGATTTTGTCATCGTTGTTTATGGATTTTGGTGAAGAGAGATGATGGCCGAATCGATGGCGGAGTTGGTGGTGGGAAAGATCGCCTCAAGAGACTTCCAAGAAATTCGACCACAAACACCAAGAAATCTAGTATGTCTTCAACTGGCTTGATCTTCCTGTTCGAAACTTGGATTTGAGTGATTCCAAATCGAGGAGTTAGATCTATGAGTCTAGTTAAACTCCTTTAAATTTCAGATCCATATCACTTGAGGATCGAAAGTTGTGACAACATTACTGAGGCGTCGCTGAATCCACCGAGTTGGGATTTCGAATGAGAACTTCCTCTTGGACCGGTGTTGGTGGTGGAATGGAACGATTGAAAGTGGAATGGCAGAGTGTTGGATATGGATGTTGCCCTTGGATATGACTCACAAAGAACAACAAACTAAGGTCGAGAGATTATCGGATATTACGCACCAATAATCAAAAAACAAGATTCAAAGAAGGAAAATGCAAGAAATTTAGATTGAAACAAAGAGAGAGCAAACAAGTCATGATTCAAGTCTTGAAAAAGAAAGCAGGCCAAAAACAAGCTAGCCTTAATACCCTAATATCCACGCCTCTCCCTCATATCAGCCATAACTCCTCTCGTTACTACATAAAACAACCCATATTTTCAAGAAAACAAACTAAATGTCCTTAACCACACATAAGTCAACTCATAGAACCAAGATTCACAAGGATACTCCAACCCTCACCTTCATTAGCCAAAGTCCAACTTATGAGCCATGATCTTTGATAGCTTTGAAGGATCGTCCTTGTAAGCCTTCCCGAGATCCTCGTGAACGAGTGTCGAAGAAGATCAATAGACTCGAGCCTAGATGCCAACGTTGGACCGTTCTAGGACAAGATCTATGATGTTTGTCTGATTATATGAGAGATTTGCAAGAGAGGAAGAGAAATGCAAGAAGAAAGAGAAGAGAGAGATGTGGAATTAGAGTAATCTCAATTTCTAATTAACCAAAACTAGGTTTTACAAGGGAGTAAGGAGCTTTATATAGAGAAGCTCCTTACTAGAAAAACAAGGACTAGTCCCGATATGCAAATCGAGACGCACGTCCGATAATAAAAATAAACAGAGCAAAAATAAAAATAATGTCAAATTTGTCAATAAAATAAATAAATACATAGGCATCGATTAAGGCTTGGCTAGGTCAATAATGATCCGTCACATGAAATCGCTACCGAGCATACGACAATGTCTGGCTCGACATGCTGAGTGAACTATAGTCGGGCTCTCGAAATGACTAAAGTAGTAGCCCTAGGAATGGCCTTAGCCCGAGAACGGGTGATAAGCCCACTGAGCAAACACTCATAGCCTCCTCCTCATGAAGCGTCCCCGCTTCACCCTCGTCGAACTCAGGGAGCAATGTATGGAGTGAGATCGGCGACATTAAATGTTGTATGAACACTGTACTCTGCAGGAAGATCAATCCGATAGGCGTTATCGCCCACAACACGGACACCATGAAACAAACTCTCACCCCGTGGACATACCTTGGTCTTGCGCTGAGCAGGAAAGAGCTCCTTGTGCAAATGCACCCAAACTAAGTCTCCTGAAGCGACACAACCCGGGGCCGGCCGCGGTTGTGCTAAGACACGTACTGCGAAGCACGTCTCTCCAGTTGTGCATGAGTCCTCCTATGAAGCTCTCTAATCTGCGCTGGGTGGTTGTCCGCGGTAATCTGCTCTCCATCAGCAAGAGGTCCGAGCTAAAATCCAGGGGCGTCAAAGGATTGAGGCCATAAACGACCTCAAAAGGAGTCAACTGCGTTCGGTTGGTCACCTTAGTTTGAAAATCTGTTTGGGGGTGATAGCGTAGAGTATACAAGCTTAGTACCAAGCTTCCCCCAAAGTGTGTGCCGAAAGTGACAAACAAATTTGGAGTCACAGTCACTAACAATAGTGCGCGGAACTCTATGAAGGCGTACCACATTATCATAGAATAGATCAGCAATGTAAACTACGCTATTTGTGGTGTTACAAGACACAAAGTGGGCCATGTTCAAAAACCGATTGACAATGACAAAGATGGAATCCTTCCCCCTCCTAGATGTGGGCAAACCCACAAGAGACTTTGAGTCGAATGAACGACTAGACTTTGATGAGAAAGAAGTGAAAGGATGAGAAGGTGATCTCTTTTGAGGGAGACCGGAAGAATATGGGATGAGAAGAGAATATTAGGTGACGCCTTTAAGAAACGAATTTGGAGACAACTCGACAAAGTAACGGTATATTCAAACAAAGCGTGCGAAATACAATAGAGGAGGCTCCTATTTATAGAGGAGCTCCTAGAAAACCCTAAGGAGGCATGAACCAAACTAGGGTTACACATGTAAGTGGCCCAACGTTTAGGCCCAAGCCCATAAATGCTCATTAATAATAGTAAAAACATAAATAGTAATGTTCGGAAAGGAAATAATACTAAATATGGTAAAAACGGATAGTGGTCACGGTGGCCATGTCGTGAGTGTCACGACAAGGCCGTGACAAGGGCTAGCGCGATGCGACAAGGGCGTCGGCGCGCCAGCGCGCGCGCATGGCATGTCGCGACACGCTAGGCGTGGCACGACAAGGCCAAGGCGCGGGGCGCGAACCTCATGTTGCGACGTCGGGTTGACCCGGCGTGGACATGGTGGTCGGTATCAAGGCGTGGGGCTCGGTACCGAGTGTGGTGCGGCACAGCCGAGGCGTGACGCACACGGACTTCATGTGTTGACACCGGGTTGGCCCGGCGTTGGCACGACTCGAGCGTTCGGGGCCGTGGTGTCGTTGGTGAGGCGGACCACGGGACTTGGCACGAGTCCTACGGAGCCGCGGATTAGCCCAAGGGGGCCACCACGATCTCGGGACCCTAGGGCTATTGCATCTTTGCTTGCTAGTTGCATGTTCATAGTTGCCTTGTTTGCTGATTTCTTGCCCTTGAATCAGCCGAGCAAATCCTTTTGTCGACTTCTACCCAGATTTTGACCACACAAAAAAATTCTTTTTCGGCATTTTTTTGCATAATATTGTAGGTCTTTTCGATACGAGTCCGGGCATATAGAATTCGCCCAAAATGGACGTCGTTTGCCCCTTCAAAAGTCTGAAATACCAACCAGCAGCACGCCAACGCCGTGCCGTGGAGTCAAGTCCGCGCGAGTCCTCTCGTGCCAAGGTTGCAGCAGCCCACGCCGAATCTGGAAACCCTAGATTTCGAGATTATTTTCAAGATCTCTTGGGTTATTTTTGGATACATATCTTGTTATTTTTATTTTTATTTTTTATTTTTTCACTTTTGTTATGATTTTGTGAAGATCTTATGTTATAAAAGATCTTTTAGTTATTTTTCATTCTAGGTTAGTTTATATTTTCCGTTTTTAACGGGATCTTCGGATTGTGGAAGATATCGTAATATTGTAAAAAAAAAAACGAAGGGCTGATCCATGCCTTATCCGACCCACGTCGAAGCGAGGACGCTTCGAAGCTAAGCGGGGGAGAATGATGCGACTCTGCCCTAGCTCGGACCCAGCTCCGACGGACCCGAGACGGCCTAGACCTTGGAGACCTCCTTGGATTAGGACTTAGTCTCATTTATGTTATTATTTATATTTTCGTCATTTCCCTTTTAGGCGTGTGTCCATTCTTATAGTATGGCCTAGCCTTGTTATTTCCCTTTATAACTAGTTTCCATTATTAGTATGTTGTCTTATTGGGCCAGGAGTCGTTGGGCTTTGTTTGCATACAAACCCTAGGCGCCTCTCCCTTGCTAGATTAGGGTTTCGTGGTTCTCCTCTATATAAAGGAGCCACACCCCATTGTAATTCTCACGTCCAAAATGAATTAAGCCAGAGCATTGAGTCGAGTTTCTCCTCCCCTTTGGCCCGGGCGTCACCCTATTCTTTTCCCGACCCCATATTCTCCTGGTGACGAAGGATTTTCAGAGGTTGGTGACGAAGGATTTTTACGGGCTTCGTTCGTATCCTTCCGGTCACCTATCCGGTATCCACCGCCGACAGTAGGTATATGGGGATGTCTACTTTTATCTGTCGCAGGTACCTTGGCCATACCGTCCCTGGTGTCTCCGGTGAAAGCCGACGAACAGGCCTTCGCGGACAGCTTTGCTGCTGAATTCTTTTACCCAGAAAATTCAGCATCGATGAATGATTTTCGTCGCCTTTGTGCTCTGTCTTCCGGCAACCAATAGCAGATCTGTTGCCAATAGTTGCAAGGTGAAAAGGTGAGCTTTCTACTGTTGCAAATAGCCGCGCCACCCCGCTCCTGGTGTCTCCTCCAGAAGCCGGTGAACAGGTCTTCACGATCAACTTTGGTACTGGTTTACTTTGCCCAGAAATTCAGCTTCGGCGAGCTGTTTTTGTAGCCTTTTTTCTCCGTCTTCCCTCAATGAATTAAAGTTACGTTGCCAACAGTAGAAATAGGGTGATGAGGTCTTCTAACTGTCGCTTGAATCACCCAAAACGGACATCAAACGAAGCCGCTAGCCATCGACGAAGTGGGCTTGTCATTCATTAAATTTCTGGCCTTCTTTGGTTTTGAAAGGAAAAGGGAAAGGTGTTGGACCCGGATTTGCCTCGGATGTGTCATGGATTCTGATGGATCGTTTTGATTCAGATGTTGCCTCATTTTGTGTGTTGCATCGTTTGGCGTGCCACCTCGATTTGCGTGCAAAGCAAATCCCGAAAGCGTATCGTTAGGTAATTTCCGTCTTTCGATCTTGACTTATATTATAGAATGATTTTAGGATATGATCATTCAAGGTTGGATTTTCGTGTTAAATCTCGTAAAGCATGATTTATCGAATTGGTTCAGTTATAAAGCCGGATTAAGTCAAGCAAGTGTTGGAAAAATTATTATAAGGACCTTTCGGTTCCGCTTTGCTAATTAAATTTATGGTTTTTATAATCTTGACGTTGATACGGTCCCACAGGTTCAAACCACTCGGGAAACGGACGTCCAAATCTTCCGTTATAGCGAAGACAAGTTTTGGATATCGATTGGCAGGTAAAGGACTTCGGATAATTACTCGGGATTCGTTATTAATCCGTTTGATCCGAAATTTGGTAACCTTTAATAACTGTTGCTGATGAACAATTTTTATTTAGAAAATTGTTTCAAAAGTGAAGCGGATAATTAGTTATAATTCCGCCAAGATGGCTCCTTGAAACATGATAACTAAGGATTTATTATATATCGATATTCGGAAATTAAATCGTTTATCGATTAGGAAGTTGTAGGAGTTGAGAATACAGCTAAGAAGTGTTTATGTGAGCTCGTTGATGAGAAATCCTTTGGTTATATTTGTCACAAGGATGATAAAGATTTTTGTTGGAATCGCTGAGGACGTTGAGCACGCCTTTTAAGGCAAGTGGACGATTCTCTCTTGTGTTATGATTATTAATGAGGAATTGAACTCCATTTGATCCTCATGTTGGAAATAATTTTTATGTTGAATAAAGTTTGATAGGTTGTTATCTTGTTAGAAATAATGACCATATCGTTATTTCAGTTTTTGCGCTAGAACTGAACTTAGGACCGTTGTATGATTAGTTGTCACATGCTGAGACATTGCTGTGAAATAAGATGGTAGAGATGGGAGTTTAGACTCCAAAACATCTCTTTAGTGGTCCTGTATTGAAACACTGTTGCAAAATAAGTAGTCTAGGGGTAGGAGCCGAGTCTCCAATGACCTCTTTATAACAAAATCTGTATTGGGGGGCGCAGCTTGCTAGCGTACCCCAATATTGGAGTCATGACTCCTGTCATGCTTCACGTTAAGGAGAACGATGGTGCACTTTAGCTAAGTGCAATTGAATCTCGGTTGTTGGCCGAGCATATATAAATGATCATGGATGAAACAGGCCCTCTGATCTCGGTTGTTGGCCGAATCTCGGTTGTTGGCCGAGCATATATAAATGATCATGGATGAAACAGGCCCTCTGATCTCGGTTGTTGGCCGAACTATATAAGAACTATTAAATGGTGCGAGTGCACATAGTGAGAGTAATGATAGATAAGTGTGTTGGGCACATTAATGTACCCGAATGGTTAGTCTATTCGATAACCATTCTTGCTCCCGGTTATGAATGATTCTTAATCAAACTTTGAATAAGTCAATCTGATTAGTCGACGGATGCTTTAGTCGACGAAGGCTTTTCAAAATGTTATGTGATTAATATGAGTTCCCAACAATTGTTTATGCTTCTTAAAAGAAACCACAAGCGGTGGTGTTCTCTCTCTTTACTATGCGAGTCTCCTTCTTATTCTCTATAAGACTGCTAACTGTTGGATCATAATCCGAGTCTATTCGGATTTTTGGTGCCAATATGTTTAGTTACAACCATAAGAACCAAGTTAGATTCTCCGCTTGCTAGTCTATCATTAGACTAACCCATCCATTTTCTTTTCTTTTATATGGTCGGTTGGTGTCCACCGTTGGTTTACGACACATCAGGTTCTTCTTGGAAGTTGATTCAAGAGGCGGATTCACATGTTTGAAGCTCCAGAAGTTGAAGAAAGATTTCCAATGGCTATACTTGAGTGAAGATCATGATTGAACTTCTTCAAAGCGAAGCCGAGTTTCAGAAAATAGAACTCAAGGAAGACTTGATGAAGATTTTGTTTAAATAGAAGGTTGTTCTAGTTATTTACTAATTCTTTTTGATTTAAGGTTTGTATAAGACCAATTGTATTTATTCCGCTGTAATGTTTCTTTTAGTTTGTTCAGTCAATTTAAAGCCTTGGGTAGCTTCGGTTTAGTCTTAATCGGGGTTACTGGCGGTAATACTTCCAGGGTAGAAATTGGGTGTTACAAAAGTGGTATCAGAGCTAAAAGTTCCTAAGTCTTGCTTAAGACTTTCATCCTTCCATATAGAATTGTGGAGAATTCTATATTGGTGTTGTCTTAGAACCATTTACGGAAAGTGGTTAAGATTGAAGGTCAGACTCATGAAGAGATAGAAGGAGAAAAGGGAATTGGAGAACATGAGGTAACAAGTTTGTAATGGCTTATGTGAAAAAGGTCCTATAGTGGACATTTGATTCCCTAGAGATGGGAATGGATTCCGAGAAGGATCCATAGTAAGATCAGGTGAAGATTCCTGAAGTTGACTCGGTTCTAGACCAAGTTCTCAATGAATTCCTATTCTCTCTTGAGAGTCTGAATTGGGTGTACCCTCGTCGTTTCTTCCATATTAGGAAACTTCTTGTGAGATTTTGAAGTTAAGTATTGTACTTCATGAAGACTTTCTAGATTGAAGGATTCCTAATTTAAGCTAGTATGATGGAAGATTTCAAGTTAAGAATTTTTGTTAGAAAGTTCATGATACAAAGTATGTGAAAGGAATTGTTAATTTCTTTTCTTAAGATATGAAAGTTCAAGTGTTGTCTTTAAAAAGGAAAATTTTAAGTGAGTTTCTTTGACATTGAAGTCATAAGAGTAAGAGTTTTCCCGAGAATATTTTCTTAGGAATTTCTGAATTTTGAAATTCGAGTATCAATAGAAGTTCGGAGTTGGAACCTCTACTCCTCAATGTTGAGATTTGACGAATCTTATAGGCATTGATTGTTTCTAAAAAGATCAATATGGATCATGAAGGGATGTAAAAGAATCTTGAAAAGAAAAGGATTGTCTTTGGAAACTTTCTTCATCAACTGTGTTTGTGACTCTATGGTATAGAATCATGGATATTCTGTACTTTTCTTTGCCTAGTGGGAAGTTAAAGAGCTTTGAGGTGGTCAAGTGTTGGATCAATTGAATTGTTAAACTATTGGAAGATGCAGTTCAATTTTGAATCTGGGAGTGTTAAAACTCGGATTTTCATATATGTTGATATCCTTTGAGTTAAGAGGATTGAGAATCCTAAATGGAATGGGAATTTCTTATGATTATAGTAAGAAAGAAAGGAAGAATGTTGGTTCAGTTTAAGTTGTAAACAAGTGGTTAATCATCAAGGTTGTTGTGAATAAGGTTGATTGGTCAAAATGGATTGAACAGGTAAAAGTTTATCAGTAATGTTTTTATGTTCAATTAACTACTTAGCACAAGTGTTAATTGATTACATGAGCTGTTGATATCCAGATGACTAACCTATGAGACAACGTTATTGGAGTTTCGTTGTATGATACCCAACTCGGGATAATGAGAAGAGACTTGAGGTCTATAGTTGACCAATAATGGAATCAGTAAGAAGATGTTCTAAATTGCCAATGGAATTGGCTTATGTTTCTTCAAGGATGGAAATGATAAACTTCAGTTTTGAGAAGATCAATCAAGGAATGATCTTAGCATATTTGCCTTTGATATTTTAATCGGTTGGGAGAAAAATATCAATCATTCAATATTGTGGTCAATAACGCTTAGACCTTATCGCTGAAAAATAATTTCAGTTGTGTTTGAGTTTTGAAGATTTTATATCTGTCAAACCTAATGTCTAAGGTGGTACTGGTGAAACTATTAAGTTGTCGGCAAGTCTCCTAACCACAAGCTCTTCCTTTGCAATGTGGTTTGAACTTGAGCTAATAAAAAGGTATATGTCTTCTCCTTATTGTTAAGTAAGAAGACAAGAATGATGGAGAAGTCTAGTTTGTTCACCAATGTTGAATTGGGATAGGTTCAAGAATATCTTGTTTGGTCATGTGCATTTTTCTGCTAAAGGAGATTGGAAATTAAACGGAATTCCTTATATGTAGAGAGATATAAGGATTGAATGTTTTGAACTAGATGCATAGTTTGAAAGGTCACTTTTTATATTGAGAAGATTAAGTTATAAGAGGATTGAAAGTCCTTAAAATCGTCAAAAGAGTTTGATAGTCACTCTTGGATATCGGAATTTAAATGACTATTAACTTGCTGAAGGCTTGTTGTTTTGTGAATGGATGAACTCAAGTATTAATTTTTTGTCAATGGATCATGTTTGCATAACTTTAAAGTAATATGTCAAGATGGTACACAAGTTGAGAGCGACCTTGGAAGAAGTTGTCATGGGTATGAAAATGTCATAATCACACTTTCCCTAAGGATTGCAAGTAAATTGATGCAAGCAATCAACTTCTTTTATTGAACCTGTCAAGTTAAGTTGGGTTGAGATTGAGTTAAATCAGGCAGAGATTACTCAATACTATGGATTATAGAAAAGTCTAGCAGTATGTCTAATTAAGAAAAGTCAAGGTATGTCATCAAGTTCTACCTTGAGGAGGGAATGAAGTATTACATTCGAAAGAAAATGTAGTACGCATAATGAATTGGATTGTCTTAGGTCATTTGAGGCTCAGTTTTAATCTGAAACTTTTGCCAAGTTGGTAAAGTCAGCTAATGTGCAAGTGTCAGCACAGAACTAAGGCAAAGCGTTAGTAGCATCATTAAGATAACGTCAGTAATTTAAATTGATGCATTGCTTTGACGCGCCCAATTCTTCAAGAGAGTAGACAACCTTTGTTTCCAAGGTATTCCAGGTTAAAGCAAGTATGCTAGTAACCTATGTCGAGTTTTCTGTCAAGCTGTCATGAAGTAAGGAATATTTGAAATTCTCTTGTGATTTTCTCTTTTGAGAAAAATCTTAGGACTTTGTAGAATTTTGGTATGAATTTTTTTTTTAAAAAAAGAAGTATTGAGTTAATATACGGGATTCATGAATAAAATTTTCTACGGTTTTCATGGCGGTGAGTAAGAATGTGATTTGTCTTCCATCTTGATCACATGGTAAGACAAGATTAAATGTCTTATTCTTATGAGAATGCAGTAAAGGATTATGTTTATTTTATCTCCCCATCCTGATCACATGGTGGAATAAGATCACATAATTCCTTGGATTTTAAAGAATAGTTTCTAGTATGATTTGGCAAGCATATAAGTTTTGCAATTATATGAGTTTTGCAAGTGTAGTTGGTTGAGATGAAAAGATGCAAGCTTTGCTTTTGCATTATAGCAATTGCCATATCTAGTATCTTGTAAAACTCATTTGAGTTAGTATATCCTTGGTACCCTATACCATTTAAGGAGTATGGTCAAACTTCCCAAAACAGTTCGATTATAAGTAAATAAATTTGGTAAGATTCTTTACAAATCTGTGTTGGTCTCTGAAGAGCATGGAGTAACTCTGTACTTCTCTAAAAGTTTGGGATTGTTTTCGGTCAACGATTATTGAAATTCTCTAAGCAGATTGCTAGTAGTTCATCTTGGTTGATGTCATGACCTAAGAAAGTCATAGCATTTTTAGCGGAATTGTCCTTAAAAGTAAGTTGATATGAACTCCTGGGATGGAACCCTTTTTAAGGAATGATATTGTAGTAATCCTTTCTTTGGAATAAAGGATATACTAGTAATTTCTCCATTAGTTGTTATTTGTTTTCATGTTGTCTTGAAAACTTAAATCTCTTTGAGATAAGATAGTCAAGTGAGGATTTTAAGCAGAACTCCAATAGGTTTGGAGTTTGGATATGTAAGTTAGTGTTGATATTCAATCTCAGCCTGATTAGTTGTTGGATATAGAGAATGAACACTTGAGGATATGTTTTAATCCTAAGAGCTAGATTGCTCAACAAGTCAGGACGTCAAATGAAGTTTTAACCGTTCTTCAATGGCAAGGGCTAATAATTGTCAATGGGAACAATTATGCTAGAAATTCCTTGTATTGGAAGTGTTATTGTGCAATGTGTTGGAATGATAATATTGAAGATATGGTTTTGAATTAAGTTGGATATAATCACTATGAATGGATATAAGTATTTCCAAGTCAAGTTTTGATAGTGAAAGGTTAGTAAAAGTTTTATGTCTTTATGAAGCAAGAAGTTGCTAAGTTGACATGGTTGATAGGTTTTGTCAAGTGACTCTATTAAAGGATGTATTCTTGTTTATAAGGAAACAAAGTAAGTTCATCCTCGTTATGTTGAACCTTACGAAAGGTTTGAGTGAATTGGCAAGATAGGCTATTATCTTGTCATACTTATTGTGTTATCTAATCCATAACAACTTTTAAATGTTGTTATCCTGAGAGGATAAGTCGGATGGATCTCACGTTCTTGGTGAAGACGATGTTGAGATTTTATCTATAAGAAAGTCGAGTAAGGATTGCGAGACATCCCTGTAAAGAAATTATGAAATAAAAAAGAACCATTAGTAAGAAAATCTGGTTCAAAGATGGTGGTATAGAAACCTCAAATATAGTGACACCGAAATTGCTTAGGTAAACGCTTGGAAAATCGAGCAAGTGATGCAAAGGTGTTTTCCTGAGTTGTTTTACCTAGTTAAAGAATGAAACATTCTTTAAGGGGGGTACTTAAGTGATAAATCATTTCTCTGTTTGGATAGAGAATAGTTTGAGTATTTTTTTGGCATTCTTATGTGTACCACCCTAGTCTTTCCTAGTTTCGGGGACGAAACTATTTTTAAGGGGGTACTAATGTAATATCCGCTCTTTTTAATAAAGAGATATTACTATAATTCTTTCGAGTTAATACTAAGCAAAGAGTTATACTTATTTTAAATCCGCTGTAAATGGATAAAACTTGCAAAAAGAAAATTTATTTCTTATGAACGAATTATTGCAAGTTTAGCTAGCCGAAAATTTAAAGTTATACAAACGTAAAAAGGATTGATTTTGGGTACATTTTTAAGGCAAATAAAGAAGATTTACAAGGGACAAAAAGGGCATGAAGTTCGAACCCATGACCTTTTGCACTACAAACTTAAGACACCCAAAATCACTCCACTAATTAAGATTTCAATGATATCAAGGAAATCAGTTTCATATATTGATTTCTTCCCGGGCCTTGTGTCTTCTTCGACGCCTCTCTATTTTTGTTTAGACTCGAGGCCGGCGCCGCCTATTGTCACGCCTACGTCAACACAGCGTAAATCCGCCACCTTTTCAAGCTAGCATATAGCTCCGCTGAGTCACGTTCGCCGTTTCTCGCCACCTCTGTCCTCCCTCCTCTGTTTCGGTGGTGTTTTGGCACAAGGAAACGAGGCCAGTGGACGTCCTTAGAGGAGGAGATGGAAGGGGATGGGGAATGGAATATACTAGGGTGGGGATTTGCTCAGAATCACCCTTAGGGGCTGTTCGAATTAATTCCCGAAATTCAATTGAGTTTATGCTCTGTTTCGTCCTAATTTCGACCCCAATCTTCAAAATTCGATTGTGAACTCATTTCTTAACCAAAATTGGTGATTCAAGTCTCTATATGTCGAGGATTAAGTGATCTACAATAACCCTCAATCAATTGTGGATAAACGATTGAAGAATCGAGTCGAAATCCACCAAAACAGATCGAGTACTGAATTTTCCAGATTTTCAGAGGTTGGTGACGAAGGATTTTTATGGGCTTCGTTCGTAGCCTTCCGGTCACCTATCCGGTATCCACAGACGACAGTAGGTAGATGGGGATGTCTACTTTCAGATGTCGTAGGTACCTTGGCAATCCCGTCCCTGGTATCTCCGGTGAAAGCCGACGAACAGTCCTTCGCGGACAGCTTTGCTGCTGAATTCTTTTACCCAGAAAATTCAGCATCGATGAATGATTTTCGTCGCCTTTGTTCTCTGTCTTCCGGCAACCAATAGCAGATATGTTGACAACAGTTGCAAGTTGAAAAGGTGAGCTTTCTACTGTTGCAAATGGCCGCGCCACCCCGCTCTTGGTGTCGCCTCTGGAAGCCGGTGAACAGGTCTTCACGACCAACTTTGGTACTGGTTTACTTTGCCCAGAAATTCAGCTTCGGCGAGCTGTTTTTGTAGCCTTCGTTCTTCGTCTTCCCTCAACGAATTAAAGTTACGTTGCCAACAGTAGAAAGAGGGTAATGAGGTCTTCTAACTGTCGCTTGAATCACGCAAAACGGACATCAAACGAAGCCGCTAGCCATCGACGAAGTGGGCTTGTCGTTCATTTAATTTCTGGCCTTCCTTGGTTTTGAAAGGAAAAGGGAAAGTTGTTGAACCCGGGTTTGCCTCGGTATGTGTGCCATGGATTCTGATGGATCGTTTTTATTCAGATGTTGCCTCATTTTGTGTGTTGCATCGTTTTGTGTGCCACCTCGATTTGCGTGCAAAGCAAATCCCGAAAGCGTATCGCTAGGTAATTTCCGTCTTTCAATCTTGACTTATATTATAGAATGATTTTAGGATATGATCATTCAAGGTTGCATTTTCGTGTTAAATCTCGTAAAGCATGATTTATCGAATTGGTTCAGTTATAAAGCCGGATTAAGTCAAGCAAGTGTTGGACAAATTATTATAAGGACCTTTCGGTTCCGCTTTGCTAATTAAATTTATGGTTTTTATAATCTTGACGTTGATACGGTCCCACAGGTTCAAACCACTCGGGAAACGGACGTCCAAATCTTCCGTTATAGCGAAGACAAGTTTTGGATATCGATTGGCAGGTAAAGGACTTCGGATAATTACTCGGGATTCGTTATTAATCCGTTTGATCCGAAATTTGGTAACCTTTAATAACTGTTGCTGATGAACAGTTTTTATTTAGAAAATTGTTTCAAAAGTGAAGCGGATAATTAGTTATAATTCCGCCAAGATGGCTCCCTGAAACATGATAACTAAGGATTTATTATATATCGATATTCGGAAATTAAATCGTTTATCGATTAGGAAGTTGTAGGAGTTGAGAATACAACTAAGAAGTGTTTATTTGAGCTCGTTGATGAGAAATCCTTTGGTTATATTTGTCACAAGGATGATAAAGATTTCTGTTGGAATCGCTGAGGACGTTGAGCACGCCTTCTAAGGCAAGTGGACGATTCTCTCTTGCGTTATGATTATTAATGAGGAATTGAACTCCATTTGATCCTCATGTTGGAAATAATTTTTATGTTGAATAAAGTTTGATAGGTTGTTATCTTGTTAGAAATAACGACCATATCGTTATTTCAGTTTTTGCGATAGAACTGAACTTAGGACCGTTGTATGATTAGTTGTCTCATGCTGAGACATTGCTGTGAAATAAGATGGTAGAGATGGGAGTTTAGACTCCAAAACATCTCTTTAGTGGTCCTGTATTGAAACCTGTTGCGAAATAAGTAGTCCAGGGGTAGGAGCCGAGTCTCCAATGACCTCTTTATAACAAAATCTGTATTGGGGGGCGCAGCTTGCTAGCGTACCCCAATATTGGAGTCATGACTCATGTCACGCTTCACGTTGAAGGAGAACGATGGTGCACTTTAGCTAAGTGCAATTGAATCTCGGCTATTGGCCGAGCATATATAAATGATCATGGATGAAACAGGCCCTCTGATCTCGGTTGTTGGCCGAATCTCGGTTGTTGGCCGAGCATATATAAATGATCATGGATGAAACAGGCTCTCTGATCTCGGTTGTTGGCCGAACTATATAAGAACTATTAAATGGTGCGAGTGCACATAGTGAGAGTAATGATAGATATGTGTGTTGGGCACATTAATGTACCCGAATGGTTAGTCTATTCGATAACCATTCTTGCTCCCGGTTATGAATGATTCTTAATCAAACTTTGATTAAGTCAATCTGATTAGTCGACGGATGCTTTAGTCGACGGAGGCTTTTCAAAATGTTATGTGATTAATATGAGTTCCCAACAATTGTTTATGCTTCTTAAAAGAAACCACAAGCGGTGGTGTTCTCTCTCTTTACTATGCGAGTCTCCTTCTTATTCTCTATAAGACTGCTAACTGTTGGATCATAATCCGAGTCTATTCGGATTTTTGGTGCCAATATGTTTAGTTACAACCATAAGAACCAAGTTAGATTCTCCGCTTGCTAGTCTATCATTAGACTAACCCATTCATTTTCTTTTCTTTTATATGGTCGGTTGGTGTCCACCGTTGGTTTACGACACATCAGGTTCTTCTTGGAAGTTGATTCAAGAGGCGGATTCACATGTTTGAAGCTCCAGAAGTTGAAGAAAGATTTCCAATGGCTATACTTGAGTGAAGATCATGATTGAACTTCTTCAAAGCGAAGCCGAGTTTCAGAAAATAGAACTCAAGGAAGACTTGATGAAGATTTTGTTTAAATAGAAGGTTGTTCTAGTTATTTACTAATTCTTTTTTAGTTAAGGTTTGTATAAGACCAATTGTATTTATTCCGCTGTAATGTTTCTTTTAGTTTGTTCAGTCAATTTAAAGCCTTGGGTAGCTTCGGTTTAGTCTTAATCGGGGTTACTGGTGGTAATACCTCTAGGGTGGAAAGGGGGTGTTACACTATGACTTTGTAGTTCACATCAAATCCAGAATCCAACAGCAAAGGGCCGAAAAATGCAATTTAGTAAGAGTTGTTCAGGTCTTACGAGAATTTTATCTTTTGTTTTAAAACTATCTTTAGATTGAGAATAATTAATGGAATTTTTTGCCTTTAGGAGGTTGTTAGGGAGGAATATTCTCTCTCCTATATTATTAATATCTTTTGAGTTTGTTAGGAGAGTTTCCTTATCTATTAAGTCAGATATTAATTTATTTGATTTAATTAAGGTAAGTGGACTTAGATAGAGTTTCTAGTATTATAATAAGTTATCTTGGAGAGCAAGCAAAAGGTTTCTTTTACCCCTCTTAGGGCCATCCACTTCTTGGCTTCCTACCCAAGGAACTTTGCTCTTGTATTCTATTTATGTGCTGGTTTTTCATTAAAAAATATGATGAAATTAAAATGAGGTATCTTGGCTAAGGTGTTTCTCGCTTCTTCATCCAAACTACAATCTTCTTCAATTATTATTATGTTCTTCAAATCTGAATTCTAAGTGTTTGAATCCGAAATCCATACCCTGGGAAATTCTAAGTGTTTGTTAGGATAGTTTCCTTATCTATTCAGTCAGATATTTATTTATTTGATTTAATTAAGGTAAGAGGACTTAAATAAAGTTTCTAATATTATAATAAGTTATCTTGGAGAGCAAGAAAAATGTCACTTTTACCCCTCTAAGAACCAACCACCTCTTGCCTTGCTACCCAAGGAACGTTGCTCTTGTATTCTATTTATGTGCTTTTTTTTCATTAAAAAAATATGATGAAATTAAAGTGAGGCACCTTGGCTAAGGTGTTTCTCGCTTCTTCATCGAAACTACACTCATCTTCAATTATTATTGTGTTCTTGAAATATGAATTCTAAGTCTTTGAATCTGAAATTCATATCGTGGGCAATTTTTCTCGTGATCATCTTCATTCAAAAGGTTGTGACGTATCAATTGGTATCAGAGCACAAAGTTGTAAGCAACTTCTTTCTTCATTTTCAAATTTTTTTTGTATTTTCCAGCAATTAGCATTGAATGCAATCTTAAACACAAACCTAAAACACCGAAAAAACTACACAAAACTCAAATTTGAACAACCCTGAAATTCGAAAAAAAATTCCTCTTTTTTGCTGATTTCAATTAGAAATTATTATTGTGATTTCAATACGAGTCCGTCCATATAAAATACATCAAAATAGGACATTACTTGTCCCCTAAAAAGCCATAAAAACTCAACATTTTACGGTTGTTTAGCCCCTCCACCTACGGCCAAAACCCTATGCTTTTGGGATTGATTATAGAACCCTTTGCTACAATTTTCTTTGTTCTTACAGCCTTGTCTTAACCTTTCCAAGCCTTGATTATTTGTTGGGAATTACATGAAAAACTTGTTGCAAACACTTGCTACATCTTGTGTTTTGCACTACTTGTGATCTCTTATGCTTTTGAGGTTTGCTTTTGTTTCAAGATTAAGATGTATAGCTCACAATATTGGCGTGATACCTATGATCATGTTACACCAATATCAAGGCCACAAAGACCTTCTGAGATTGAGCCTTTTTCTGGAGAGCATGGATCGGATGATTTCTTGGCATGAGAGCAAGATATTAAGTACTACCTTGACTACTATGGCTATGTTGAATGGGATATCCTTCCACGGGTGACTAACTACCTTGTGGGTCCGGCCCATTCCTTTTGGTTATGGATATGTCAATCTAGAATACGTCAAGGTTTGATCCCAATTCCAAACTGGGAGCAAATGAAGTTTGTAATGCAGAATGTGTATGTTACAAATGATGAAAAGTTACATAGACGATATAGAGAAGCCTGTGTTCTTTCTTTTCAAAAGAGAGGTTCAATCTGATCCTTATTTCGAGCACGAGATCTTCACTACTTCTTGTGCCAAGGAAGAGGCCATCTTGATAATATCTGCCCTAATCGCAACTACAAGTCTTTAGACATCATTGAGGAGTCTTTGCCTCAAAAGGATCATGTTGAGAAGTTCTTTATTGAGGCGCCTAAAGCTGAAATAACTAGTGTAATGGTTGACAATGAGGTGTTGGAGCCAATTGAAGATAATGAGGCACTATTGGTTGTTGAAGCTTCCGTCCAGTCCACTTTATTGGATCATGAAGAGGTACTTTGTGGATCGAATACCCAAGATGAAGAACCATTTTCTGATGTTGATGAAACCAACACTTTGCCAAGGATTACACTCATTAATGTGCCTGATTTAGATGCTAACATGATTCAACCTCTTACTATGTTGTCGCTTTCTTGTGTGTTGCTAGCTGATACTTCCCTTGCTGCCACATACAACTTCGATTCGAGGACCATTCGAGGCCAAGTAGGGGAGAATGATACTCCCTCCATCCCATATTGTATGGGTTCTTAGCCCAAATTCCTTGTCCAATAAAATATGGGGTTTTGAGTTTATTTATGCTTATTTTTCTTGGTAATTGTCATTCTAATCAATTCTATCCAATGAAAATAAGGATGACATTCTTTTTAAGTAATTAGAATTTACTTTTTAAGTAAAAAGAGGGAAAGTAAAGTATTTCTTAATATGTGTGCACAAGGCTTAAAACCCATATATATTGGGACGGAGGGAGTACAGATTAAGGGAGGATCAAGCCAATGATTTATTGAAGACGCTAAGAGGCCAAAGACGAAGACCTTTACTAAGGTCCCGTGCATTTAAGTTTAAGAAGGTTTTCATGGATTCCATACTATATTTCAATTATGTTCATCAATGGCGTCTAAGGCCACCAACGAGGACGATGAAGTCAAAAAAGTTCAGAAGTTAAGAAGCACATCAAATTAAAAACAATGCGTAGTAAAATGGTCATAATTGGTCTAGAAAGTTCATCTCAAGTCCATTAAGTATGCGTTGGAAAGATAAATAAAAGATCTACGACTTTGTAGTTCACATCAAATCCAGAATCCAATAGAAAAGGGCCGAAAAATGCAATTTAGTAAGAGTTGTTCAGGTCTTACGAGAATCTTATCTTTTGTTTTAATATTATCTTTAGTTTGAGAATAATTAATGGAATTTTCGGCCTTTACGAGTTTGTTAGGGAGGAATATTCTCTCTCCTATATTATTAGTATGTTTCGAGTTTGTTAGGATAGTATCCTTATCTATTAAGTCAACTATTTTTTTATTTGATTCAATTAAGATAAGTGAACTTAGATAGAGTTTCTAGTATTATAATAAGTTATCTTGGAAAGCAAACAAATGGTCCCTTTCACCCCTTTTAGGGCCAGCCACCTCTTCCCTTTCACCCCAAAGAACTTTGCTCTTGTATTCTATTTATGTGCTTGTCTTCATTAAAAAAAATATGATGAAATTAAAATGAGGCACCTTGGATAAGGTGTTTCTCGCTTCTTCATCCAAACTACAATATTCTTCAATTATTATTGTGTTCTTCAAATCTGAATTCTAAGTGTTTGAATCCGAAATCCATACCCTGAGAAATTCTAAGTGTTTGTTAGGATAGTTTTCTTATCTATTATGTCAGATATTTATATATTTGATTTATTTAAGGTAAGAGGACTTCGATAGAGTTTATAATATTATAATAAGTTATCTTGGAGAGCAAGAAAAAGGTCACTTTTACCCCTCTAATAACCAACCACCTCTTGCCTTGCTACCCAAGGAACTTTGCTCTTGTATTCTATTTACATGCTTGTTTTTCATTAAAAAAATATGATGAAATTAAAGTGAGGCACCTTGGCTAAGGTCTTTTTCGCTTCTTCATCCAAACTACAATCTTCTTCAATTATTATTATGTTCTTCAAATTTGAATTCTAAGTGTTTTAATCTGGAATACATACCCTCGGCAATTCTTCTCGTGATCATCTTCATCTTAAAGGTTTTCACGTATCAATTGGTATCAGAGCATAATGTTTTAAGCAAGTTCTTTCTTTGTTTTTGAGTTCTTCTTTGTGTTTTCCAGCAATTAACATTGATTGCAGTCTTAAACATAAACCAAAAACACCGAAAAAATTACACAAAACTCAAACTTTAACAACCTTGATATTCGAAATTTTTTCCTATTATTTTTCTTTTGCTGATTTCAGTTAGAAATTCTTATAGATCTTTTTAATACGAGTTTGTCCAAATAAAATTGATTAAAATCGGACATTGTTTGCCTCCCTAAAAAGCCTTAAAACTCAACCTTGTGCGTTGTTTAGCCCCTCCACCTGCGGCCAAAACCTTAGCCTTTTGGGATTGATTACAGAACCCTTTTGTGTAGTTTTCTTCGTGCCTACATCCTTGTCTTAACCTTTCAATGTCTTGATTATTTGCTAGGAATTACATGAAAAACTTGTTGCAAAGGCTTGCTACATCTTGTGTTTTGCACTACTTGTGATCTCTTGTGCTTTTGAGGTTTGCTTGTGTTTCAGAATTAAAATGTACTAGTTGTACTTGTGATCTCTTGTGCTTTTGAGGTTTGCTTGTGTTTCAGAATTAAAATGTACTAGTTGTACCCGGCGTGCCATGCACGACTGCAACTCAGTATTTTTTAGATATATTAGATATATGATATTAATACATTAAAATATAATATAAAATTTAATGTAGGTAATTTACTGCCATTTCAATGTACAAAAATGATTTATTTATTGAAATTAAATCTAGATTATTAAGTTCAAAGTTAAGAATAACGATAGATTATTAAGATAAAATAATCTTCATTACTCCTTTTCATTGACAATATGTTATAAATATGTTTAATTTTTCAAAAAGAAGATAAGTACGAATGAAATTAAATAAAGAGAGAGATATTTACAAAATACGGAAGAAATAAGATTTAGAAAATAAAAAAATAATTTAATAAATGAGATATAATTTAATTTGAATGATAAATATAAATTATTTATTGGATATAGTTAAAATATAATTAATTCAATTTATAGTGGAGCCAAAATCATTTTGGTGGCTCGATAATGTAAAAATTAGATAAATTATATATTATTTTATCTATATTTTTTATTACTCTCCATTTAAGTAAATTAATTCATGTACAATATCTTTATGGTGGCTTATGTATGTTGATAAAATTTAAAAATATTATAAGATTATTTATTTTAAATTGTTTTTCGTGCAAAACATACATGCTCTTCTTTCAATTATTTTATATTTATGTTTATTTGGGAATAATTTTTTTGCACAAATATTTTTGTTAATATTTTTAGAAAAAGAGTCACGTGCGAATGGGCGCCTGTGTGAGAAATAAGAATGAATCTCGCTCGTTCATTCCAAAAAATCAACGACCCTGATTAAACATTCATTAAAAAAAATAAAATACGGCACGAGCGAATTTTTCCCGTATTATTCGCGTATTTTTAAATAAAATACGACACGGACGAATTTTTCCCATATTATTCACGAATTTTTCGAAAAATACGTTTTTATGAGACGCGCCCAGTTTGTTCATCAGAAATAGCGATTTGTTCATCAATATTCACCAATTGTTCATCAATACTAACTAATTGTGCATTGAGTTTTTGATAACATTGTTCATCGATTTCGAACTTTTTTAATTTTATTTTTTAACCTTATTTATGTGTAGAAATACAATATTATGTAATTTTTTATGCACATATAATTAGTTTTGATATACCCATATTTGTTCATTGATATACTCGTATTTGTTCATCAATATACCCCTATTTGTTCATTGATATACCCATGGTATACCATTATTTGTTCATTAGTATACTTCTTTTTTGTTTATTGGTATACCATTATTTGTTCATTGATTTACCCTATTTGTTCATGGATATATCATTATTTGTTCATTGATATAACCTTATTTGTTCATTATTCTACTCTTATTTGTGAATTGAAATAAACTTACGTTTTATGTGTCAATGCTATCAACTTGTACATTTAGGACTATTAATACCATCAACTTGTACATTTAGGACTATCTATTTGTGCATTTTTCGCATTTATTTTGTGCTTTAAGGCTAACTTGTCAATACGAATGAAATGCTCAATATAGTACCAAAATAAGATAAGTTTGATGTACAAACTTGAATGCAAAAGATAATAGATAAAGAATTTGACTTTGCAATAATATGGTGTATGTTAAGAGAACAAGATAGCAACAAATCGAAGAGGAGTGCTTGTGCCTTATTTAGCTATGAACAAATTGATGTTATTAATGAACAAATATGCATATAGCAATGAACAAATTGAAGTTACTAGTGAACATATATGCATCTAGTAATGAACAATTATATGAAAAAGGCAATGAACAAATATGCATAAACCATTGAACAAATTGATGTTACTAATGAACAAATATGCACAAACCGATGAACAAATATGCTAAAACCAATGAATAAATATTTTTCGTTTTTTTATGAACAAAATCGCAATGTTGATGAACATATTGCATGTAATTTTGATACATATTTGTTCATTTTTTATGTACAAACAATAGATTTTTGATGCACAAGCAATAGTTTATTTATGCACAAAATCACAATTTTGATGAACAAAATCACAATTTTAATGAACAAATCCACAATACAGATGAACAATCTGGGCGCGTGTTCTATTTCCGTTTTTTTCGAAAATACGCGAATAATTTGCCAATAATTCGTTCGGGCCCTTTTTTTTCCCTTTTAAAGTGAAATGATCAGCGCCTTTGATTTTTTTTGATCCAACGGCTCCTGTTCCTTCTTATTTCGCACCTAAGCGCCCATTCGCACCTGAACCGGACTGTTGGATCGTAAACGGTTAGCAAAGAGCTTAGGAACTGGCAGTTAAGCTGTTCCCAAGGCAGCAGAAGTAAACAGTTCGCAAGTAATAAAAACAGTAAAGAACACAGTTCCCTTAGAGAGGAACCCCACTACAACCAACTAGTTGTATGGGTAAACCTCTACCTCCACTTGGAGGATTTTGAATCACTTACTTATATTAATTGCTTTGTTCCTTAGTTACACAGCCGAATTCACACTTCTCTGTTCCTACGAGTTCTTCCTAACTCTAGCAACACTAGTAAATCCTCTCAACTGAGTTCCTAAGCTCACAACAACAAAACACAAGTAACTCAAACCTTACACCGACTTCTCAGTTCCCTTGCTCCTAGGAACTTCGGCTTCACCGTCGTCAAGATCACACACTCGCCGGCGGGGACTTCTCTTCTTTTTCTTTCTTTTCTCTGGTGTTGGTGTTTGAGAGTTCTGGGAGAAGTACTCAATCCGAGTACTATTCATTTGGCTTTATAGTCCAAGTGAGCTTGGGCAGTCGCATCTTTTGTTTGCGTCCAAAATGCCCTTTGCTTGATGCCCAAGTTGTACTTTCTTCACATGTGACTTTGGTTTGAACTAGGTCAACTTCTTGGATCAATCGGACCGTTGGATGAAGCGTGACAGTCTGCTCCTCAGACTGTTCCTTCGGGCTGTTTGAGACAGAATCCCGCGATCTGCGCTGAACGGTCGTTGTCCTCACATGTGAGTTCCCATGTCATGGGAACTGTCTTCTTCAGAGTTCCCTTGATGGAAACTCTTCATCGTTGTAAGCTTGTGTTCTCTTGATTGTATCTGGAAGTTCCCACTTCATGGGAACTTTCCTCTTCAGAGTTCCCTTGATGGAAACTCTTCATTGTGGCCTGCAGTGGCTTTTGATCATTCATAGGAGTTCTTGGTTGTACCTGTGTTCCTTAGAAATACTTGAACAAACCACATTAGTTCCCTATGGTGTTTGTCATTATCAAAACTGAAGAGAATTACATCGTTGATCCGTTCTTTAGAACCAGAGGTCCCAACAACGTCCCAACAATTTCCCCCTTTTTGATGATGACAAACCCATCACAAAAATGCAAATATTTCAATGAATGATATGCTGATGAGTTCCTAAAGGAAGTCACTTTTAGTGAAACACTTAGATTTAGGGAACCACTTCTGATGAGACACATAGTTCTTATTAAGCTTTTTATGCAATTATTCCCCCTTAGCTTATGCGTGGTCTGTGATAACTTAAACTTTTAACACATCTCGCATTTTTTGTCTTTCCCCCTTTTGACATCATCGAAAACAAGCAAAGCAATAATAGGAAAGAATGGAATACGCAATCAAAATAAAGACCATTTCATTAATTAAGATAATATATACAATGGGAACCCAAGTACAATTTGTGGTCATTTTTGGATTAAAGGGGAGAAGAAGGGAGAGATCATGGGTCTTGAGGGAACAGGGCGTCACAGAGGCGCGTAAGGACTTGTGTAAGCTTTTCTTGTCCTCTGGCCAACGCTGCTTGGTCCCTGGCAATCTGGTCGAGGGTGTTGGCAATGCGGAGCAGCACTGGAGAGTTCCCCTCTTGTGCACCAGACTCCAGTTGAGCCGCCTCCTCTACGGGTTCAAAGTGCCTCATCTTCTAGACAACTGAAATGTCCAGTTCCCTTCCAAGCTCGATTTCGTCTTTAGAGGCGTCGTAGAGACCCTCTTTTTGTAGGAGCTTCTTGATCAGCCCAGAATAGGGAAGGGAATGGGACTTGGAGGCCATGCACTTCTCCATGTGCCCAAGGATGATTCTGGGAAAGTTGATGGGCTTCTTGAGGAGGAAGTGATAGAGGAGGATGGCATCAGGGATGTTGACGACCAGGCGCTTCTCCTGGCGAGGGATCACCACATTGATGATGAATTGGTGAGCAAGCTTGGCGACCAGGGAGAGATGGTGCGTCGAGGGAACTTTGGAGGGAACTCGACCCTCGAAGATGGTGTTGTACACATCAGCGCTATTGAAGTCCCCCCAGAGCTTGTTGGGCAATTCATTGAGCCCTTGTCCTGGGACCTGGAGCTGAAGGCACATTGTCAACATTGTAAAAATAAACTCGTCACCTACATGGGAGAGAGTTCCCTGAGTGCAGTCGTTGGTGATAGTGAAGTTGTTGTAAAACTGACGCACTTGTGAGGGATCTACGCTCACAATTTCTTTGCAGAGTCTCTCCCAGCCCTGGGCCTTGATCAGGTCCCACAGTTCCCCTAAGCCATTGTCAACTAACACGTCTTCAGAGATGATGAGCGGAGGAAGGAGCTTCCGGCGTTCATCCACAGGGTGTTTCGTGGAAGAGGTCCCCTTCCCCTTTCTTGTAGTGCTCTTTGACGTGTTCCCCCTAGAGACCGTGCGAGGTCCTTTATGTTGAGAGGGTGCAACCGCTTCAATCATAAGCACGCGGTCCCTTGGCGGTTGGGAACTCGTGGACACCACCATTTGGTGTTGATGTCTCTTTATTTGGTGGTGTTTTTATATATGATTTCCTTTGTAAATATGTTTCTTTTTCCCCTTTTCTTGTGTGTTTTGTTCCTTTTTAGCTTAGTTCCCGTATTTCTATGAGATTCGGAGACTATGCGCGTTTAATGTGTTTTGTAGGTGTTTTGGCATGGATCAAGGATCATTTTGAAGGAAAACCGGAACATGGAGCAAGGCCCGAGCTTAAGAGGGAAAGAGAGGAGCAAGCCATGAAGAAGAACAAGAGAAAAGCCAACAAGAAGAAGGTGGAACGAGGTCCGGACCGAGTTGCAACCAAAGCCGGACCCGAGTTGAATTTCTCGACCTCGGACCGACTTGCACAGTAAGTCGGGCCCGAGGTTGCTCCGTGTCGGTCCGAGTCGGTCACTAACTGCTTGGGCTCCAAGGCACGAAATTGTAAACTTCCACTTTTGCCCCTCATCTATAAAGGCTCTCTTGTCTTCTAATTGAAGGAGGTTCCCACACTTAGCAAGGAACCAACCCTCAAAAGGAGAAGGAGAAGAGAGAGAATCGGCCAAGGAGAGGGAGATTTGATAGGTTTGGTTGATAGATTAGCTTTGCTTTGTTTTGATTTTGTGGATTTGGAAACCTTTGATTGGAGTTTGTGGATTGCTTTTGATTTGTAAATGAAACTTGGCTTTGGTTTGAGATTGATGATGTTGATTGCTTTGCTTTTTGATTTGTTTGCTTTCTTTGTTTGCCATATGGAGTAGATCTCCTTGATCTTGGGTTATGGGGGAAAACTCTAGCTAGGTTGGGCTAGAAACCCCAATTCCATAGCCTTGAGTGCTTGATCTAGGAACCCACTCTACATAGAGCTACAATTCCTTACGAAAGTAAATAATCAAGGCTTGTGATTGGCAAAGTAGCGAAAGTGAACATTTGCCAATCTCAAGACCTTGCTTCGAAGGGGATTTCCCCAATGATCGATGTGTAGAAGTGGTTGGAACGAGGGCGAAAGCACTCGATCCTATTCCAATCATCACTTATTGCTTGAATTGGGGTGGAAAAGCCTTAATCTACTAGAGAAGGAACCCAAAAGCCCAAGATCTACTTTCAATCTTTGAGTTCGACAAAACCCAGCTACCTCGGGCCGGACTTGCTCTAAGTTGGTCCCGACATCCCTCTTGTCGCCAACATCGGGTCCGACGTGACACTTGTGTCGGTCCCGACTGTTCTCTTTGTTTTCCTTTGTTTTAAGTTCTCCTTTCCAACTTTCTAGTGTCTAGGCACCTCAATCGAGTAGATTTCCCGAGCGTTCGACACCCACCACGTGCTACAACGGGGTCGGGTTATAAATTGTATCTCTAGACCCTCGCACACACGAGCGATCAGGTGTCCAGATGTTGGGATCCGTGTTGGCTCCTTAGCAGCTGGAGCTTCTTCTTCTTCTTCGACCTCATCTTGGGAGGTCCCTTCTTCCTCGGAGGAGCTCGAACTTGAGCCCTCCGCGTCATCTTCAGGATGACTTGTTGTTGCCCCAACACCACCAGCTGGTGCGGGGTCCGTGCTCTCTGTGTGCTCTTCAGGAGCCACCTTTTTTGGGGACTTTGTCCCTTGGGAGACTGTGTGCTCAGAGGGGTCCCGGTTGAGCTCTTCCTCTATTACCTTGAGCTGCGCCTCCTCCTCCAGAGTTTCCATGATGATAGGAGGAGGGTCCTTGGTCATTTTGCCTATGACCACGGAGAGAGGGAGATCATCGTCGTCTGAGGTAAGAGCGACAACACTTTTAGATGGTGAGGGAGTGGGTAGTTTGGTGGTGGGGGGGGATGTGGTGGAAGAGGGAAGAGAAGAGGAAGGAAGAGGAGTGGAGAGTTGTGTAGAAGGGGGAGGAATGGATGTGGTGACTTGGGGAGTAGAGATCCCCGAAGTAGAAATGGGAGAGGTGGAGGTGTGTTTTGGTGAAGGAGGAGGAGAAGGAGTTTTGTGAGGTGGAGGTGGAGGTAGAGTTCCCGTATTTATGGGAACCGAAGGAAGTGAGGAGGGTGGAGTTCCCTTTGAGGTGGGAACTGAAGGAGGTGGTGGAGGAGGAGTTGGCTGTTTTGTGGGAGGAGGTTTGGGAGGTCCCTCGGTTAGAAGAGGAGGGAGAGAGGAGGAAGAGGGGAGTAGACTTTGGGATTGAGAGGTCCCATCGTCGGAAGGGAAAGGGAAAGGAGGTTTGGGAGCACAGGAACTCTCCTTGGAGCAGTTCAAGTAGTCCTCAAACTTTAAGAAGGCTTTCTTCCTGGGCTCCGAGAATTCAGAGGCCTCAGAGTGTTTGCGTTTTTTGGATTTGGAGGGATCGTGGGAATGTTTGGATTTTTTGGGTTTTGAGGGGTCTTTGGAGGAGTGGAGTCGTTTGGATGAATGGCGGTGTTTGGATTTTCGGGGTTTTTCGTTGATGGAAGGACGAGCGTCTCCGAAGTTGTCAACGATGACAACTCCGGAGGAGGTGTTGGTGGTTGAAGGAGGAGGAAGGGATTCGGAAGAGGAAGATGTCCAGGCGACGGTTTCGTCGGCCGGAGGAGGAGGAGGGGGCAAGAAGGGGCTTACTTGGTTGTAGAGCCCTTGGATAAGAACATCCTTCATGGTCGGGTCTGGTTCTTGCTTAATCTCTTTCAATTGAGAGATGAGGAGGATGCGAGGGTTGGCATGTACCCATGCTTTGATCTGCGCAAAGGTGTGTTGAGGGGCCATTTTTGTAGGTTTATTGAAGGTTTTGGAGGTTTTTTGAAAAAGGGAGTGAAAGGGATGTTGAGAAGAAGAGTTGCAGAGATGGAAGATGGAATAAGATCCCAAAAATGGCAAATGAGGGTATTAAGGAGAGAGGGGAGGCGAGGGGTAGAAAGGGAAGTAGAAAAACCTCGATAACCGTCGCCCAATAAACGTGGGGCATCGTTTCAACTTCCATAGCACCCCAATTCCATAGCCTTGAGTGCTTGATCTAGGAACCCACTCTACATAGAGCTACAATTCCTTACGAAAGTAAATAATCAAGGCTTGTGATTGGCAAAGTAGCGAAAGTGAACATTTGCCAATCTCAAGACCTTGCTTCGAAGGGGATTTCCCCAATGATCGATGTGTAGAAGTGGTTGGAACGAGGGCGAAAGCACTCGATCCTATTCCAATCATCACTTATTGCTTGAATTGGGGTGGAAAAGCCTTAATCTACTAGAGAAGGAACCCAAAAGCCCAAGATCTACTTTCAATCTTTGAGTTCGACAAAACCCAGCTACCTCGGGCCCGACTTGCTCTACGTCGGTCCCGACTTCCCTCTTGTCGCCAACATCGGGCCCGACGTGACACTTGTGTCGGTCCCGACTGTTCTCTTTGTTTTCCTTTGTTTTAAGTTCTCCTTTCCAACTTTCTAGTGTCTAGAAGCGGTGGCAAGAAGATAACGGGAGCAACGGATGAGGGCTGAGGCTCAACTCAACGCTCTATCCCGGAATGCATGCCAATACATGCATCCGGAGTTGAGGGTACCCGAACCGGCTATTGTGCTTCCCGAGGTTGCCAAGAATTTAGAGATCAGGACGCAATTCATCTCCCTCGTCAAGCGTGATCAATTCGAGGGCCGTCCACATGAGTGTCCCATAGAGCACGTCAAACGCTTTGTGGACATGTGTGAGACGATCTCTACCGACGAGGAGACGTTGGAGTATGTGCTTCTAAAGGCGTTCAAATGGTCACTTGGGGGCAAGGCCACACATTGGCTCGAGAGCCAAGCCCCTAGGTCAATCACGACTTGGAAGGCACTCTATGATGCTTTCTTGATGAAGTTCTTCCTGCCCTCAAAGACAACCGAGCTAAGGAGGAAAATTGCAAGCTTTCAACAAGGTCCGAATGAGCCTCTCTTCGAAGCATGGGACCGTTTCAAGGAGATGTTGCGCCAATGTCCTACTCATGGCCAATAACCATATGTGCTCCAAGAAATCTTTTTCCAAGGCATCAATCCGGCAACGAAGGACAAGCTCAATCTCCACACCGATTTTGGGTTCATAGACTTGACACCGGATCAAGCTTGGGAGCTACTTGACAAGCTATCCGATTATGAGGCCATGTACGGGGTGAGTCAAGCTAGCAAAGAGGTTAAAGTTCAAGGTGAAGGTGGAAGGAAGTTATATGATCCAAAGGGAGAAGACATTGACAAGGATGTGAAGCTCCAATTCCTTGAAGGTGAAGTGAGCAAGCTTAAGAGGCAAGTCCACTACTACAAGCAAAATGCTAGAGCTTGTGAGGAGTGTGGATCCTTTGCACATGCTACACAAGTTTGTCCAAATGAGAGCCAAGTGCGCTTGGCCGAGTGAATTGAGGAGGCAAACTATGTTTGAGGAAATTTCGGTGGAAGAGGCAACTTCAACAATGGTGGTAATGGCCGGTGGAACAACGGTCAAGCTCAAGGCTACAACAACAACTTCAACCAAAACGAGCCAATGGCGCCGCAACCACCACCATATAGGCCACCGGGATTCAATGAGCTACAATCATTTGCTCAAGAGATGAGGGATGGGTTCAAGGAGATGAGGACCCAATTCAATGAGTTTGGTGCATGGAGAAGGCAAGTCGACAATCAATTTGCCCAAGTTGCAACTCAAGCCCTGAGAGAGAATGGGAGACTTCCGGGCCGACCCGAGGAGAACCCCCGAGCTCAAAACAATCAAAATGAAGTCCGGGCAATTGGATTGAGAAGTGGCCGAAACCTACCCGAGCCACACATGCCTAAGAAGAATGAAGAGAGCTGGACCGACTTACCCAGCAAGTCGGGTCCGACGTTCCCTGAAGTCGATCCAGCAAGAAGATCGACTCCTCTGCCCCGGACCGAGGTACACGACATCGGGCCCGACGTGGTGCCTAAGTCGGTCCAACCAGGAAATGTTGCAAGTGAAGTGGGGAAGTCCAAGGAGGTTGATCCAAGCAAGATTCAAGGTGCAATAACTCTTCCATATCCCTCAAAAAAGCCGAAAGATGTTGTTGAGAACAAGTTCAAGAGGTTCCTCAAACTCTTGCAAGGTTTGAACATCTCTATCCCGTTCACCGATGCATTAAGCGAGATGCCATCCTATGCCAAGTTTTGAAAGGAGATTTTGAGCAAGAAGAGGTCCATAGTTGAAATGCAAGATGAGGTCAAGACCTTGGAGTTACCGCAAAAGCTAGGAGATCCCGGTCGGTTTGCTATCACTATTGGAGTGGGGTCTCAAAACTTTCGAGCCTTGTGTGCCCTTGGAGCAAGCACGAGCATCATTCCTTACACCATATGGAAATCCACATCCATGGGTCTCATAGCTCCGGTCAACATGAGGTTAACAATAGCGGATGGGTCGACCATCGAGCCAATTGGTATCGTCGAGGATTACCCCGTTTGCATTGAAGGCCACTATGTCCCAATCGACTTTGTTGTGGTGGACATGATAGAAGTACCGGGTGAACCGATTATACTAGGGAGACCTTTCCTTGCTACGGTGGGGGCAATCATTGATGTAAAAAAGGGCCACTTGTCTCTTGACATTGGAGGAAGAGAGATTGAGTTTTTCTTTAGGCCAACTTCAAAAGGGCCCGTACATAAGGAAGCTAAGATGATCCAAGTTCCTCTTGGATTGCAATGGGAAGCCGTTTCTAAGAAGTCAAGGCCAAGGGAGCTTAGGTTGAAAGCCACCCCACCACCTAGAGAAATTGAGATAGAGCGCCAAGGTCTAGCCCTCAATATGATTGAGCATGAGCAATTGGAGGAAAGGATGTTTTATTTGGAGGTGTTCAAGGCCGAGAAGGAAGAAGTTCAAGCACCACCGGAACCATCTCAAGAACTCAAGGAGCTTCCAAAAGATTTGAGGTACGCATTTCTTGGTCCCAACTCTTCTTTGCCCGTAATCATAAATGCCAACTTGAATGATGAGGAGGAGTCTAAGTTGTTAGAGGTTCTAAGAAAACATAGAGGAGCTTTAGGGTATTCACTAGAGGAACTAAAGGGAATCTCTCCCTCAATTTGCATGCATAGGATTTATATGGAGGATAACCATAAACCCACTATTGAACCACAAAGAAGATTAAATCCTAACATGAATGAAGTGGTAAAGAGTGAAATACTTAGGATGTTGGATGCGGGAATCATCTTCCCAATTTCCGATAGCAAGTATGTGAGTCCCGTGCATGTAGTTCCTAAGAAAGGAGGTCTCACCGTTGTGCAAAATGAAAAGGGAGAAATGATACCTACGAGAACCACAACAAAATGGCGTATGTGTATTGATTACCGTAAGCTTAATAGTGGCACTCGCAAAGACCATTTTCCTCTTCCCTTCATAGACCAAGTCCTAGAAAGATTAGCACAACATGAATATTTTTGCTACCTTGACGGGTATAGCGGGTTTTGGCAAATCCCTATTCATCCCGATGATCAAGAGAAGACGACATTCACATGTCCTTATGGGACTTTTGCCTATAGATGCATGCCTGTTGGTTTATGTAATGCGTCGGCAACATTTCAAAGATGCATGATGTCCATCTTCTCCGATATGGTTGAGGATATAGTAGAAGTGTTTATGGATTATTTCTCCGTCTATGGTTCCTCATTTGATGTTTGCTTAGCTAACTTAGACAAGGTTTTGACTAGATGTGAGGAGACTAGCTTGGTGCTTAATTGGGAAAAAGGCCACTTCATGGTGAAGGAGGGCATAGTACTAGGACACCTAGTTTCTAGTAGGGGGATAGAAGTAGATAAAGCTAAAGTTGAAATAATTGAAAAACTACCTCCTCCCTCTTGTGTTCGTGATGTTAGGAGTTTCTTAGGTCATGCGGGATTTTATAGACGGTTCATCAAGGATTTTTCTAAGATTGCAAAACCATTGTCTAACCTCTTGATGAAGGATGTTCCCTTTGAATTTTCCGAGGATTGCATGAGTTCTTTTTGTAGGTTGAGAGATGCCTTGATTTCGGCTCCAATAATGGCGGCACCCGATTGGAATCTTCCATTCGAGGTAATGTGTGATGCTAGTGATTTCGCCGTAGGGGCCGTCCTTGGGCAAAGAAAGGATGGAAAGTTGCATGCCATCTACTACGCAAGCAAAACTTTGGATGAAACACAGTGCATTTACACAACAACGGAGAAAGAGTTTCTTGCGATAGTGTTTGCATTTGAGAAATTCCGTTCATATCTTGTGGGATCAAAGGTGGTAGTCTTCACGGACCATGCGACAATCAAATACCTCATGAAGAAGAAAGATGCAAAGCCAAGGCTTCTAAGGAGGATGCTCCTTCTCCAAGAGTTTGACCATGAGATCAAGGACAAAACCGGTGCGGAAAATGTGGTAGCTGATCATCTATCCCGTTTGCCCATTGAGTACATGTTGGAGATGGAGGATGGTTTGACTATAGATGATTCAAGGGCAGATGAAGTTCTCATGAGTGTAAAGGAGGAAAGGAATGGTGGATCGACGAACCAAGTATATCGGGCCCGAGGTCGAGAACATCGGACCAAAGGCAGAGCAGGTACCAGTGATTCGGGACCGAGGTCTTCAGAGTCGGGCCCGAGTTACCTGTGTGTCTGCGAAGCTAGACCGACGTCCAACCATGTCGGGCTCGGTACACTTCAATGTCGGTCCGCGAAAGAAAGTAAGTTTACCAACTCGATTTCCATTCCTTCTCGTTCTCAATTGATTAATTCTTTCTCTCCCACTTGCCTTCTTTCTATTAGTGCCGTAAGACGAGGGGTTTCCCCTTGGTTTGCGGATTTTGCTAACTTTGCCGTAGGGGGAGTGATCCCACCAAATTTGTCTTATCAAGCTAGGAAGAAATTCTTACATGATGCTAGACAATATTTTTGGGATGATCCATATCTCTACAAGGAAGGGAGTAATCAAATCTATAGACGGTGTGTGCCAAGTGAAGAGGTTGAGAGCATAATTCACCATTGCCATTCCTTGCCTACGGGGGGTCACGCTAAGAGTTCCAAAACCACTTCAAAAATTCTTCAATGTGGTTATTATTGACCAACCATGTTCAAGGATGTGCATGATTATGTGAGGAAGTGTGAGGAGTGCCAAAGAGAGGGGAACCTATCAAGGAGGAATGAGACTCCTCAAACTGGCATTCTAGAAGTTGAGTTATTTGATGTATGGGGTATCGATTTCATGAGACCATTTCCCACATCGGGGCCTTACAAGTACATCTTGGTAGCTGTGGTCTATGTCTCAAAATGGGTGGAGGCCATACCAACAATAACCAATGATGCTAGGGTGGTGATGAAGTTCTTGAAAAGCAACATTTTTGCAAGGTTTGGTGTGCCTAGGGTTCTCATAAGTGATGGCGGACCTCATTTCATTGAGAGGTGCTTCGAGAATGTGTTGATCAAGTATGGGGTGTCTCATAGAGTTTCTACTCATCATCCTCAAACAAGCGGGCAAGTCGAGGTGTCAAACCGTCAAATAAAGGCTATCTTGGAGAAGACCGTATCTCGATCAAGGAAAGATTGGGCCTCTAAGCTCGATGATGCACTTTGGGCTTGTAGAACCGCCTTCAAGGCACCTTTGGGAACTACACCCTTCAATCTAGTTTATGGCAAGGCATGCCATCTTCCGGTAGAGCTTGAGCAAAAGGCAAAATGGGCTCTCAAGGAGATGAATTGGGATATCAACTTGGCCGGTGAGAAAAGGTTTCTAGAGCTTCATGAGTTGGGAGAATTGAGGTTGAAAGCCTATGAGAACTCCAAGTTGTACAAGGAGAAGACCAAGAAGTGGCATGATAGGAAGTTAATTCCAAAGACTTATCAAACCGGTGACAAGGTTCTCCTTTTCAATTCAAGGGTTAAACTTTTCCCGGGGAAGTTAAGGACTAGGTGGAGTGGACCATTTGTGGTCCACCATATCTATGCTCATGGTGCGGTGGACTTGGTTGATGAACGAGGACATATTTTCAAAGTGAATGGTCATCGAGTGAAGAAGTTCTATGACAAGGCCGATCCAAGCGAAGAAGTTAGAGCCTCATGGGCTCTCGTCCTCGCCAATTGATTCTAGACATGCCATTGAAGAATAAAGAAATTGTGAGCTCTTTGTACTCTTCTCTCTTTCTTTTAAGTTTTGGTTTCCTTGTTTGATGGGGACATCAAAATTTTAAGTATGGGGTGGGGGTAAGTGTGCTCATGATGTCACTTGCTTGTGTGTTTTTGTTATTTTGAGGATATTTGGTTTTCGGTTTCTAGTTTGTGTTTGGGATGTTTGTTTCTTGGTTTGTGGTTTGTGAACGACATGGATGATTGATTTGGTTTTGAATGGATGAGTCTTTGTTTTTGGTTTTAGAGAAATTTTTGCAAAAATCCAAAAAAATTTGAAAAATTCTGTTGAAAACAACAAAAAGATTTTGTGTTTTGTAGTTTTTGGACTAGAAATTCCCATCTTAGATTGCCAAATGAAAGCTAATGATGATGTGAGCATGTGAATTCCATTGCATATTTTTGGATGGTTTAGCCTCTAAAGAGATGTTGCTTTTGATGTGATCATGATATCTTGCTTGTTTTATTGAACATGTGAGTTCTAGGATGAGTTCTTATGCAACTAAGTATGAGTGACCGTTGTGAGATTGATTTTTTTCCATTTTAGGGATGCTTGTTCATATTTGCATATCCCTCATGTTTCTTGTGTGATTAGCTCATGCATGCTTAGTAAAACTTGCTATTGCGGTGTTTATCTATTTTCCAAGACCGTCATGAGATTTGTCCTAGCATTGTCACATTGATTTCGAACTTTATTCTTTTAGTCACATAAATGTTCCATATCCTACCATGAAGTGAATCCTTTGTTTGTAGCCCCGTTTTAGTCTAAGCCTTTGTTTGAAACTCCTCAAAAATATTATTCCTAGCCTTATATGATTTGATCCTTATGGGATTGGACTTTAGAAGAGAGGTTTGGATTGTATTTGAAGAGTTGAGATTCTCTTGGGTTTAAGGGCAAAGAATGGTGTTATGAATCATGTGGGTAGTGCATCTTTGTTGTGCAAAAAGAAAATGAAAAAAAAAGAGAAAGAAAGAAAGAAAATGTTGGAAATGGAAAGTGGAATGAAGGTAAAGAGCTTAAGTGAAGAAAAAGGGTCCGACCGAGTTACACACCACATCGGGCCCGATGTCATAAGAAAGTCGGTCCAATGTAGAAAGTGTGGAAAATCCAACAAAAAGCCTAAGAGCAAAGATGAAGTGGAATGTTAAGTGAAATTTTGGGTTGAAAGGAAAAATGTTAAGTCTTTTGGATGAGTGTGAAATTGATTGTGGAATTTTGGTGAAGTTGGTGAGAGTTTAGGTTGTTCAATCCCCGTTGTAAGCACCACAAGATCAAATAATTCCCACCTTGAGAAATACCAAAAGCCCCATTACAACCCGGCCGAATGGAACCTCTTTGAGGACCTCCATTGAGCCAAGTTCGAATTCTTTGTGTACTTTGTATTAGGCATCTCTAGGTGGAGGAATTGGTGATATTAGCTTCAATAGTAAAGTCCTTACTTGCATGATTTTTGAGCTTGAGTGTTCATTGCTAAACCCATACACATGATGAGTGATACACATTCACATATCCCTAAAGTGAGGCTTAGTTGCATTGACTCTATTCCTTGGAACACTTAATCATGTGTGATGATGTAATCTTGCTTGAATATCAATCACTTGTGCTAAAATGTGTTTTCATACGAGGCTTTACTTGAAGATTATGTTTCGGTCTTGCTTACATTGTTATTGCTTGAGGACAAGCAAGTTTAAGTATGGGGTATTTTGATGTCTCTTTATTTGGTGGTGTTTTTATATATGATTTTCTTTGTAAATATGTTTCTTTTTCCCCTTTTCTTGTGGGTTTTGTTCCTTTTTAGCTTAGTTCCCGTGTTTCTATGAGATTCGGAGACTATGCGCATTTTATGTGTTTTGTAAGTGTTTTGGCATGGATCAAGGGTCGTTTTGAAGGAGAACCGGAACATGGAGCAAGGCCCGAGCTTAAGAAGGAAAGAGAGGAGCAAGCCATGAAGAAGAACAAGAGAAAAGCCAACAAGAAGAAGGTGGAACGAGGTCCGGACCGAGTTGCAACCAAAGCCGGACCCGAGTTGAATTTCTCGACCTCGGACCGTCTTGCACAGTAACTCGGGCCCGAGGTTGCTCCGTGTCGGTCTGAGTCGGTCACTGACTGCTTGGGCTCCAAGGCACAAAATTGTAAACTTCCACTTTTGCCCCTCATCTATAAAGGCTCTCTTGTCTTCTAATTGAAGGAGGTTCCCACACTTAGCAAGGAACCAACCCTCAAAAACTCTCAAGAGGATACTTGGAGAGCAAGGAGGAAGGAGAGGAGAAGGAGAAGAGAGAGAATCGGCCAAGGAGAGGGAGATTTGATAGGTTTGGTTGATAGATTAGCTTTGCTTTGTTTTGATTTTGTGGATTTGGAAACCTTTGATTGGAGTTTGTGGATTGCTTTTGATTTGTAAATGAAACTTGGCTTTGGTTTGAGATTGATGATGTTGATTGCTTTGCTTTTTGATTTGTTTGCTTTCTTTGTTTGCCATATGGAGTAGATCTCCTTGATCTTGGGTTATGGGGGAAAACTCTAGCTAGGTTGGGCTAGAAACCCCAATTCCATAGCCTTGAGTGCTTGATCTAGGAACCCACTCTACATAGAGCTACAATTCCTTACGAAAGTAAATAATCAAGGCTTGTGATTGGCAAAGTAGCGAAAGTGAACATTTGCCAATCTCAAGACCTTGCTTCGAAGGGGATTTCCCCAATGATCGATGTGTAGAAGTGGTTGGAACGAGGGCGAAAGCACTCGATCCTATTCCAATCATCACTTATTGCTTGAATTGGGGTGGAAAAGCCTTAATCTACTAGAGAAGGAACCCAAAAGCCCAAGATCTACTTTCAATCTTTGAGTTCGACAAAACCCAGCTACCTCGGGCCGGACTTGCTCTAAGTTGGTCCCGACGTCCCTCTTGTCGCCAACATCGGGTCCGACGTGACACTTGTGTCGGTCCCGACTGTTCTCTTTGTTTTCCTTTGTTTTAAGTTCTCCTTTCCAACTTTCTAGTGTCTAGGCACCTCAATCGAGTAGATTTCCCGAGCGTTCGACACCCACCACGTGCTACAACGGGGTCGGGTTATTAATTGTATCTCTAGACCCTCGCACACACGAGCGATCAGGTGTCCAGATGTTGGGATCCGTGTTGGCTCCTTAGCAGCTGGAGCTTCTTCTTCTTCTTCGACCTCATCTTGGGAGGTCCCTTCTTCCTCGGAGGAGCTCGAACTTGAGCCCTCCGCGTCATCTTCAGGATGACTTGTTGTTGCCCCAACACCACCAGCTGGTGCGGGGTCCGTGCTCTCCGTGTGCTCTTCAGGAGCCACCTTTTTTGGGGACTTTGTCCCTTGGGAGACTGTGTGCTCAGAGGGGTCCCGGTTGAGCTCTTCCTCTATTACCTTGAGCTGCGCCTCCTCCTCTAGAGTTTCCATGATGATAGGAGGAGGGTCCTTGGTCATTTTGCCTATGACCACGGAGAGAGGGAGATCATCGTCGTCTGAGGTAAGAGCGACAACACTTTTGGATGGTGAGGGAGTGGGTAGTTTGGTGGTGGGGGGGGATGTGGTGGAAGAGGGAAGAGAAGAGGAAGGAAGAGGAGTGGAGAGTTGTGTAGAAGGGGGAGGAATGGATGTGGTGACTTGGGGAGTAGAGATCCCCGAAGTAGAAATGGGAGAGGTGGAGGTGTGTTTTGGTGAAGGAGGAGGAGAAGGAGTTTTGTGAGGTGGAGGTGGAGGTAGAGTTCCCGTATTTATGGGAACCGAAGGAAGTGAGGAGGGTGGAGTTCCCTTTGAGGTGGGAACTGAAGGAGGTGGTGGAGGAGGAGTTGGCTGTTTTGTGGGAGGAGGTTTGGGAGGTCCCTCGGTTAGAAGAGGAGGGAGAGAGGAGGAAGAGGGGAGTAGAGTTTGGGATTGAGAGGTCCCATCGTCGGAAGGGAAAGGGAAAGGAGGTTTGGGAGCACAGGAACTCTCCTTGGAGCAGTTCAAGTAGTCCTCAAACTTTAAGAAGGCTTTCTTCCTGGGCTCCGAGAATTCAGAGGCCTCAGAGTGTTTGCGTTTTTTGGATTTGGAGGGATCGTGGGAATGTTTGGATTTTTTGGGTTTTGAGGGGTCTTTGGAGGAGTGGAGTCGTTTGGATGAATGGCGGTGTTTGGATTTTCGGGGTTTTTCGTTGATGGAAGGACGAGCGTCTCCGAAGTTGTCAACGATGACAACTCCGGAGGAGGTGTTGGTGGTTGAAGGAGGAGGAAGGGATTCGGAAGAGGAAGATGTCCAGGCGACGGTTTCGTCGGCCGGAGGAGGAGGAGGGGGTAAGAAGGGGCTTACTTGGTTGTAGAGCCCTTGGATAAGAACATCCTTCATGGTCGGGTCTGGTTCTTGCTTAATCTCTTTCAATTGAGAGATGAGGAGGATGCGAGGGTTGGCATGTACCCATGCTTTGATCTGCGCAAAGGTGTGTTGAGGGGCCATTTTTGTAGGTTTATTGAAGGTTTTGGAGGTTTTTTGAAAAAGGGAGTGAAAGGGATGTTGAGAAGAAGAGTTGCAGAGATGGAAGATGGAATAAGATCCCAAAAATGGCAAATGAGGGTATTAAGGAGAGAGGGGAGGCGAGGGGTAGAAAGGGAAGTGGAAAAACCTCGATAACCGTCGCCCAATGAACGTGGGGCATCGTTTCAACTTCCATAGCACGCTTCAGGACATGCGTCACGATCTCTAGGGAAGTCCTTTTCAAATTTTGAATACTTGGCCTTTAACGCTTCAAAGCCTCTGACACAAAAGTCCGCTTCCCAAGTGACGGTTCGTCTTTGTAGCTGAGTCAGCGTTCCCTTTCTAGTTTGTATCAGTTCACATGATCATATCAAGGTCAGGGAGAGTGAAGTGGATAAGGGAACTTCACACTCATCCTTTTGTGGGGCTAGGGAACTCAAAAGGGAACCAGACAGTTTGCAACTCGATAAAGGAAATATTTTGGATCATGAGAAGCATTTGTCTGGTCCCTAGCTTAGGGTGGGTCATATGATCAACCGTCATGGTGGCTTGTAAAGAGGGATAAAGGGAACTCTGGTTGATTATTTTGGGCCAAAAGAAATAGAGTTCCTTTGTACACGTTTATCTTTAGACTAGTAATCATGGCAAAGAAATAGAGTTCCTTTGTACACGTTTATCCTTTGTACACGTTTATCCCCAATGAGACTCATTTCAAACTCACTGCTCATGAGGTCCTTAAATTTCTCTACAAGAGTTTCGTTAGTTGCTCCAAACACAATGTCATCAACATATACTTGCACAATCAAAATGTCTTTAGACTCTTTCTTTAAAAACAAAGTCTTGTCTATGGAACCGCGAAGATATCCATGGGACAAGAGGAACTGAGAAAACCTGTCATACCAAGCTCTAGGAGCTTGTTTGAGTCCGTAGAGGGCCCTCTCCAGGAAATAGACATGGTTGGGTAGCTTCTCATCTTCGAATCCTGGAGGTTGGGCCACATACACTTCTTCCTTGAGATATCCATTGAGGAAGGCTGTTTTCACATCCATTTGATAGAGCTTGAATCCCTTGTGAGCAACATAGGCAATTAAGAGTCTGATGGCCTCGATCCTAGCAACTGGTGCGAAGGTCTCATCGTAGTCGATTCCTTCTTCTTGCCTGTAACCTTGTGCCACTAGCCTAGCCTTGTTCCTTACTACAGCCCTAGTATCATCGAGCTTGTTCTTAAAGACCCATCGAGTTCCTCTGATGTTCTTGTTCTTGGGCCTAGGAACTAGCTTCCAAACTTTGTTCCTCTCGAATTGGTGGAGTTCCTCTTGCATGGCTTGAATCCAATCTGGGTCCTTTAACGCCTCTTTGATATTTTTGGGTTACACCATTGAAACAAACGCGTTAAAAGAACAAAAATTATTGAGAGAGGAACGAGTTTGTACACCTTTATCATAAGGGGAGATGATGTTCTCAATGGGGTGGTCCTTCCTTTGTTGAAAGGTTCTTGTATGAGTGGGTTCCCTTGCATGTGTGTCATCTTCAGTGGCTATTTCTTTGTCATGGGAACACTCATCTTCAGCTTCTTCATTCGATGTTTCTTCAGAGATTTCTGGCAAGTTCCCTCTTTGTTCCCCTTGAATACTTGATTCTGGCAGGGTATTGTCTTGGGGGACAACAGAGTTGTTCCCTGAGGAGGGAACCTCGAGAGAGTTGGAGGTGTCTTGTAGTTCTTCTGAGGAGGGAGCTTCGAGGGAGATTTGATCAGTGAGAGTTGGATCTCCGTCGTTGTTCCCTGGTTGTGGGATGTTGCTTGCACTTGGATAGTCTTCATCCCTTTTCCTTGGCTCATCATCGTCATCATCATCGTCTTCTTGTCTGACTAGCTTGAACAGAGTTCCCTTCCCTTGGGTCTCTGTTCCCATCTTTACAGACTTTTCATTGAAGACGACATGAATGCTTTCCTCTATCTTCTTGGTCCTTTTATTGTAGACCCTGTAAGCCTTGCTTTGTGATGAGTATCCCAGGAAGATCCCTTCGTCGCTTCTGGGGTCGAATTTGCCAAGATTGTCTTTGCCGTTATTGTGAACAAAGCATGTGCAACCAAATGTTCTCAAGTGTGAGATGTTTGGTTTTCTCCCTTTGATGAGCTCATAGGACGTCTTGTTGATCAGGGGCCTTGTCATGGCTCGGTTCAGGATGTACGTAGTTGTGGAGATGGCTTCAGTCCAGAAGTACTCAAGAACTCCACTTTCAATCATCATGGTTCTAGCCATGTTCTCCAGAGTTCTGTTCTTTCTCTCGACCACTCCATTTTGCTGAGGAGTACGAGGAGCTGAGAAGTTGTGGGAGATCCCATTTTTCTCACAGAAGTTTAGGAAATCTGAGTTTTGAAACTCAGTTCCGTGATCAGATCTCATTGCTTTCAGTTTTAGCCCCAAGCTTACTTCTGTTCTTTTGATGAAGGGCTCAAATTCTTCAAATGCTTGTGATTTTGCCTTCAAGAAAATAACCCAGGTGAATCTTGAAAAATCGTCAATTAAAACATACATGTACCTTTTTCCACCGTAGCTAGTCGTTCTCATGGGACCACAGAGATCCATGTGGATTATCTCTAGGGACCTGGTTGTGCTCACCACCTTCTTGGGTTTAAAGGAGTTCCTGGTCTGTTTCCCTCGAACACATGCTTCACACATTTTGACTCCTTCGAGATTGATCCGTGGAAGACCAATGACCAGATCCTGTAGATAAAGCTTCAGGATTTGATTTACACCAGCATGTCCCAGTCTTCGATGCCAGAGTTCCGTGTCATCTTGAGAACTCGCAAGGCACAGCTTCATTGGTGGTTCAAAGTTGGTATCGACCACATACACATTGTTGTATCTTCTTTCTCTCAGAATTACTTTGTTGGTCTTCCTTTTGATGACGAGACATTCATCTGAGTCGAAAGTGACGATGTTGTTTCCTTGATCACACATCTGGGAGACACTTAACAAATTGTATCCCAGATCATTTACCAGATTTACGTTTCTAACTTTGATAGATCTATTGACCAACACTTCTCCTTTTCCAATAACTTCTCCCTTGTTTTTGTTGCCAAATGAGACGTGGCCTCCTTCGGCATGAGTGTGGAGTGAGATGAGGATATCCTTGTTTCCTGTCATATGGTTCGAGCATCCGCTATCTATGAACCATGTACTGTTCCCTCTCACTACCACCTACAAGGAAAAGTTAGTGTTTTGAGACCCAGGCAAGATGACTCTTGCCCGGTCCCTTGCAAGGGAAAACATTATCCTTCAAGATATAGTCAGAAATGTTGATGTCTTGAGAGTTTTGAGAGTTGGAGTTCCTTTGGTGATTAGCATGACGTTTTTGTTTGTTTGGGAACTCACGGTTTCTAAAGGTTTGGGCTCTCTTCTTGGGACATGCATCCTTGTAGTGCCCATGAGCACCACAGTGCCAACACGTCTTATAGTATTCTCCCAGGTAGTATTTTGGGTGTGGTCTCTGGATCCGGTTCCTATCCATGGTTTCTTTGTTGTACACCCGAGACCCGTTTCCCTTAGCAATTTTGACATAGATTCTATGTCCGGAGTTCCCAGTATAGTAATCTCTCTCACCATTGTTTCCACTCTCTAGGACCCTGATTTTCTCCTCGATATGAGCATTTTTCTGTTTCTCGCACTGGAGTTCTAAGGCCCTACACTCATGGATTTCATGTTCACTCAGGGGTGACTTTCCGTTCTTGGAGCACTCACCTTTGTATCCTATGCCATGTCTGGCTGGGACAAACTTAATTTGGGAACTGGAGGCTTCAAGATGTTCGGGAGTCTTACTCAGGTTTTGTAAGAGGGTGTTCTCATCTTTTTCTAGAGTTTTGATTTCTCTTTCTAGATCTACGATGTGAGACACATGGGACTTGAGTTTTTCAAGAAGGGATATGCAGTTTGGACAGGGCTCAAGACCAAGTAATTGAGAATTTATGTGTTCCTGTTTTTCCAACTTGTTTTGCAATTTTATGTTATCTTTGACAAGGCTTGAAAGAATTTTCAACAGCTCATGTTTTTCATAGTTATTTAAAGAGTCAAGAACAGTTTTAGTGGTTACCTCACTGGGTTGTTCCCCAGTGGTTTCTCCTATGGCCATGCCACACATATCTGGGAGTGCCCATGACTCGGGATCTTCGTCTTCATCATCCCTCCAGGTAGCGATGTAGGCCTTCTTTCCTTGCTTTCGGCCATCAGTTCCCTGTGGTCATTCCTTCGCAAAATGTCCTTTCCTGTTGCACTTGTAGCAGGTGACATCTGAGAGATCCTTCTCTGCGGGTTTTCTTTGGGAACTCTGTCCTTTTCCCCAGTTCCCACTGTTCCGTTGAGACTTCCCTTTGTAGAAATTTCGAAGAGCCTTTGTTACGAGAACTAGCTCCTCATCCTCTTCTTCTTCGGAGTCTTCGTGTTGTTCTTGGGTTGATTTGAGCATTTTCTCGATCTTGAGTGCGATCCCTCGATGAGCTCGAGTTTGTTCCTTATCATCGATCTTTCTCTTCTCGTGTCCCACTAGCTTTCCAAACACTTGATGGAGCATGAGTGTTCGATTTTCTGGATTTTCCTTGAACATTGTTCTCTCGTTTGCCCATTCCTCAGTCAATCCGTTGAAGAGCTGTTGGACCTTCATTTTGTGGGTGATTTCTTCTTTGGTGATCCCCAAGCCCTCCATTTTGGTGCAAAGTCCTTCGAATCAGGATTGGTAGCTATCGACAGACTCTCCCATCTCCATTTGGAAGTTGTAGAACTCCCTTTTTAAATTCATCTCAAGATCTTCTCTGATATCTGAGTTCCCAACGTGCATTTGTTGGATGGCTTCCCACATTTCCTTAGCTGTGTCAAGGTTTGCTACCATGTCACAATCTTGTACGCACATGGACCTCTTTAGGTACTGTTTGGCTTTGTAGTTTGCCTCCATACACTTGTACTCGTTGGGTCCCCACTTTGAGAGGTCGTTGACTATAGCTGGATCGATTTCGAAGTTGCCTCTCTCGATAACACACCATGCTTGGTAGTCTTGGCCACGCATCTAATCCTTCATGTCGCGTTGCCAGCTTTCAAATCTTCCTGTAATAAGCCTTGGCGGCTTACTAGTGTTGTTCCCCAACTGAGTAAGTTCTTGAGCCATTTGACACCTGCGATGCTAACACAAATCTAGAGAAAGGCTTTGATACCAATTGTTGGATCGTAAACGGTTAGCAAAGAGCTTGGGAACTGGCAGTTAAGCTGTTCCCAAGGCAGCGGAAGTAAACAGTTCGCAAGTAATAAAAACAGTAAAGAACACAGTTCCCTTATAGAGGAACCCCACTACAACCAACTAGCTGTATGGGTAAACCTCTACCTCCACTTGGAGGATTTTGAATGACTTACTTATATTAATTGCTTTGTTCCTTAGTTACACAGCCGAATTCACACTTCTTTGTTCATACGAGTTCTTCCTAACTCTAGCAACACTAGTAAATCCACTCAACTGAGTTCCTAAGCTCACAACAACAAAACACAAGTAACTCAAACCTTACACCGACTTCTCAGTTCCCTTGCTCCTGGGAACTTGGGCTTCACCGTCGTCAAGATCACACACTCGCCGGCGGGGACTTCTCTTCTTTTTCTTTCTTTTCTCTGGTGTTGGTGTTTGAGAGTTATGGGAGAAGTACTCAATCCGAGTACTATTCATTTGGCTTTATAGTCCAAGTGAGCTTGGGCAGTCGCATCTTTCGTTTGTGTCCAAAATGCCCTTTACTTGATGCCCAAGTTGTACTTTCTTCACATGTGACTTTGGTTTGAACTAGGTCAACTTCTTGGATCAATCGGACCGTTGGATGAAGCGTGACAGTCTGCTCCTCAGACTGTTCCTTCGGGCTGTCTAAGACAGAATCCCGCGATCTGTGCTGAGCAGTCGTTGTCCTCACATGTGAGTTCCCATGTCATGGGAACTGTCTTCTTTAGAGTTCCCTTGATGGAAACTCTTCATCGTTGTAAGCTTGTGTTCTCTTGATTGTATCTGGAAGTTCCCACTTCATGAGAACTTTCCTCTTCAGAGTTCCCTTGATGGAAACTCTTCATTGTGGCCTTCAGTGGCTTTTGATCATTCATAGGAGTTCTTGGTTGTACCTGTGTTCCTTAGAAATACTTGAATAAACCACATTAGTTCCCTATGGTGTTTTTCATTATCAAAACTGAAGAGAATTACATCGTTGATCCGTTGTTTAGAACCAGAGGTCCCAACAACGTTCCAACACGGACTCATATTTTTATATTCCAATTAACTATTGTAAATTATTATTTTAATATAGGGGTGATGTGGTGAAACGTGGTTGCAGAAATTTCTACCGCTTTAGCTATTAGTAATAGATTATTAGTAGATCTGTCAATCGGGTCAGGTCGGGCGGGTTCGGGTTCGGTCACTTCGGGTTCAGGTTATATCGATTTCCAGTTCGTTATGGGTCAAGGGTCAACCGGGTCGGGTTGTAGCGGGTTTTCAGTCGGGTCGGGTTGACCAGCGGGTCTAAAATATCCTATTTTATTATAATTATCAAAATCAATTTTTAGTTAAATAATAATATTTAATGAAAATATAATATTTTCATTTATTTTAATTATAAAATATATTATAAGTTTCAAAATAAATTTTAAAAATTCCTTTATATATACTTAATCGGTCAACCCAATGGGTTTTGAGTTCTATCGGGTTTAGTTTATTTTGGGTTTCGGGTTAAAATTTTTGGGTCTTGAACCTAAATTATCGAGCGGATCGGGTCGGATTAGTGGGGTTAGGTTAGTTTTTGACAGATCTAATTATTAGTAATAGATCTGTTAGATAGAATCAATTTATATCTATATTAATATATAATATCTAATGTTCTATAATTATTTTAATTTTAGATAAAATCTTTTAGATAGAATCAATTTATATCTATTTTAATATATTATTTAATGTTCTGTATATATAATTTATTCTAATTTTAGATAAAAATCTTTTAGATGCATCATAATATATAATATTTAATGTTATATAATTTATTTTAATTTTAGATAATCTTTTAGATCAATTATATACTCAGAATTTATCCAGATATATATATTGTAGTTTATTTTATGTTAATAGAATATTTTCAATATATATAAATTGTCAAAAAAAATCCTATGTGGCAAAATCCTATATGGATCAACATGAGAATGACATGTACGAAAAATCCTAGGTGGCACATGCTAAAATCCTATGTGACAGATAACTTATATTGTGATAGAAAAAAATAACTTAAATAAATTATTATAAATAATATTGATCAATAATATTTTATCAAATATTTAATACTTTTATAGTTTATTTTATTTTAGATATAATCTTTTTAAGTTAAATAAATTATCATATCAAATATATAACATTAATACTTATGATTCAACATTAGATAACATCTTTATTTAGATAGAATCTTTCCTAGATTAATTTATCCTATTTCTATATTATCCTAAAATAATATCAACAAAAATAAATTCCTAATATAAAAAACTTATGTGGTGAAATCCTAGGTGGCATAATGTGGGAACGACAGATAGGAAAATCCTAGGTGGCGCAATGTGGTGGCCTTATTCCTTGCGTCTTTTATATATACATAGATTTCTCACAATATTGGGGTGATCCCTATGATGATGTTCCACTAACTTCAAGGGTACAAAGACCAACAAAGATTGAGCCTTTTTTCTGGAGAACATAGATCGAATGATTGCTTGGCATGGGAGCAAGATATTGAGTACTACCTTGACTACTATGGCTATGCTGAATGGGATATCCTTCCATGGGTGATTAACTACCTTGTTGGTCCTGCCCGTTCCTTTTGATTATGGATATGTCATTCTGGAAGACGTCAAGGTTTGATCCCAATTGCAAACTAGGACCAAATGAAATTTGTAATGTAGAAGATGTATGTTACAAATGATGAAAAGTTGCATAGACGATATAGAGAAGCTTGTGATCTTGCTTTCCAAAAGAGAGCTTCAATCCGATCCTTATTTCCAGAACGAGATCTTCACTGCTTCTTGTGTCAAGGAAGAGGCCATCTTGATATGTTTTGCCCTAATCGCAACTACAAGTCTTTCGACATGACTGAGGAGTCTTTCCCTTAAAAGGATCATGTTGAGGAGTTCTTTATTGAGGTGCCTAAAGCTGAAATAACTAGTGAAATGGTTGACAATGAGGTGATGGAGCCAATTGAAGATAATGAGCCACTATTAGTTGTTGAAGCTTTTGTCCAGTCGACATTATTGGAGCATGAAGAGGTACTTTGTGGATCGAATACCCAAGATGAAGAACCATTTTCTGATGTTGATGAAACCAACACTTTGCCAAGGATTACACTCATTGATGCGTCTTATTTAGATGCTAACATGATTCAACCTCTTACTGTGTTGTCGCCTTCTTGTGTGTTGCTAACTGATTCTTCCTTTGCAGCCACATACAACTTCGAAGCGTTGACGATTCGAGGCCAAGCGGGGAGAATGATACAGATCAAGGGAGGATCAAAGCCAATGATTTATTGAAGACGCTAAGAGAACAAAGACCAAGACCTATACCAAGGTCCAGAGCATTTAAGTTTAAGAAGGTTTTCATGCATTCCATACTATCTTTTGATTATGTTCATCAATGGCGTCTAAGGCCACACAGGCAGAGGATGAAGTCATAAAAGTTCGATACTTAAGAATCTCGTCAAATTAAAAACAATGTTCAGTAAAATGATCATAACATGGGCTAGAAAATTCATCTCAAGCCTGTTAAGTATGCATTGGAAAAATAAATAAAAGATCTAAGACAATTTTGTAGTTTACATCGAATCCAGAATCCAACAACAAAGGGCCAAAAAATGCAATTTACTAAGAGTTGTTCAAGTCTTACGAGAATTTTATCTTTTGTTTTAATACTATCTTTAGTTAGAGAATAATTAAGGGAATTTTCGGCCAGTAGGAGTTTGTTAGGGCTGAATATTCTCTCTCCTATATTATTAATATCTTTTGAGTTTATTAGGATAGTTTCCTTATCTATTAAGTCAGATATTTATTTATTTGATTTAATTATGGTAAGAGGACTTGGATAGAGTTTCTAGTATTATATTAAGTTATCTTAGAGAGCAAGCAAAAGGTCCCTTTTACCCCTCTTAGAGCCATCCACCTCTTTCCATACTACCCAAGGAACTTTGCTCTTGTATTCTATTTATATGAATGTTTTACATTAAAAAAAAGGATAAAATTAAAGTGAGGCACCTTGGCTAAGGTGTTTCTCGAAGTCTTCATCCAAACTATAATTGTCTTCAATTATTATTGTGTTCTAGAAATCTGAATTCTACGTGTTTAAATCCCAAATCCATACCCTTGGCAATTCTTCTCGTGATCATCTTCATCTCGAAGGTTGTCACGTTTCAGAAAGCATCCATTCATGGGGTAGGCAAAAAATGGATGGAGCTAGGAGTGAAGGTAGGAAGAAGCTTGATTTTAGGAGACAATTGCACAACTTCCTCCACTTTTCCCTTGGAATCAAGCTTCTCTTCAGTTGCTGTTGGAGGCTTATGAAGTAACACTTTTGAAGTAGCTTCGTCCAAGAAGTTGGAGGTAAGGTTAGCCACAACTTCTTGGATGAGAGGCTCCTCGATTCGCTTTGAAACATCCACCTTAGGTGAAGGTTCAAAGACTTGATGTGGTGGAACTAAGTAAGATGAATGCTCTTGACCTCTCTCTTGGACTCTTTGTGGCGCCATACTCATTGATGGGACAATAAGGTGGTTCTTCAAATATGGCTTTTCCTCTATGTGTTGGATACCAAGGCATGACAATGGCACCCATCGTGGAATCTTGATCTTGATGATGAAAATCCCAAGGTTGATGATGAAAACACATGCTCCATATCCTACAACGTTAGTGGCACAAGTAGAATATAAAGGGTAAAAAGGATAAGCCTCAACATACACTTGTGGTACATACCTCTCCATGTTAGCTTGTTTGAGGTCTTGCCACATACTAATGGGATGGTATCCTTCACGCCTTCTTCTCTCCTTGTGATCATACCACCAATTACGAGCCCCATGGATAAAGCGTTTAGTGGCATAAGTAACTTTCATATCTTCAAGATAGCCGCCATAGTAGTCAAAAAAGTGATCAGACATGGTGATCCAAGCTAAGCAAGCATTGTTATCGGATCGGCCGTCAAAATATAGCATATAAGACCCTTTAAATGAGAACTCCTCATAATGTGTACTTGTTATTGACATCTTGCGAACACTCAACAAAAAAGATCATCCCACAAATCAGCAGTATTGCGAAACCACAAAGTTCCTCCTAAATCAACCAAGAAAGGGCAATGGAATGCAAGTGCAAGGTCAAGGAAAGGAGTTAGGTATGGATAGGCAAAGAACAATCCAATGCACACATATGCACTCGAACTCAACAAGGACTTATAGGAAAAGAAGCTACTATGCACCAAGTGTTTTACACTACAATAATTTAAGCAAATTTTAGCCTTGCTCGGATTCTCTTTCTCATGGGGTCCGACTTCTTCTATGCCCAACATCTTTTTCACTTTCTCCGGGTCCGAGTTTTTCTAGCCCCGATTCTTTTTCTTTCCGAGTCTGAATTATTCTTTTAAGGAACAATTATGATTTTTTTAAAAGAATGTGGCAAACAACAACAATTCACACAACAAGCAACAAGCAATTTCTTTTCGAAGTTTAACAACTTAATCTCGTTCCCATATCTTAAACCAAGCCTATACAAGTCCGAATGCAAGATATTGCATGGAACAAAGGGAATGGTCGTGGCTAGATTTGGCTGGATTGGATTTACTCAAACACACAAGACACCACTTAAGGCACCAGAAACGAAAGGTTGTTTCAAAGGGGGTTTTGAGGCTTTTCGGTTTGAAAATCGAAATGGACAACCCTTGGGCTATCTTCTTCGACCTTCGGACAAAAACCCTTGGCTGAATTCAGAAATGGTCGTGCACCACTTAGCCAATACAACAACAACCCACAACAAAGACAACAACCACAATTCTAGGGCAATTCGCAAGCAATTTGAAAATGGTAACAAGTGTGACTCCTATGAGAACTGCCAACCCTAGATTGCTCAATAAAAGTTCAAAAGAAGGAGTACCTTGTGTGCATCTGATACCACGCGATGAAGGATCTTGATGTTGCAAGCGGTGCAAGGCAATCCGAGGAAGACCCGAGCAATCTTGATGGAGGAACCACTATTCTGGATTCACGAGGACAGATCTCCCTCTTCCGGACTCAGAATTAAGCGACTCCAAATCATGGAGTTAGATCTATGAGTCTTCTTTAATCTATACAAATTTAAGGTCAAAAACCTTTATTGTTTGAGAGTTATAATGTTTTTTTTGATGCGTCGCGTAATCCACTGAGATGGAATTTCTACTTGTGTTGATGGTGTTTTAGAATGGGGGATTATGGATCCGATTTTGATGGAGGATGAGATGATTATTTTGAGGATGAAAAGTGATGGAAAATTTGATGGTGATAGTGAATAGAGGATTGGATATGGACAAGCAAAACTCAAGGATATGACTCACCTTGACTCACCACAATCTAACTTCAGATTTGTTTTGATATGACTCACAATCCAAGGAACCAAAATCTGAATTTTGATTCAAAAACAAACATAAAAAATGTTTTCAAAGAGGAGAGAAAAAGAGTTGGAATTTGGCATCAATATTGTCTCACTAGGAAACTAGATCCCTAGTGACTTATAAAGAAAGACGTAAGGGCAAAGCTGATATTTGCCTTAGGAAAAGTTTAACAAATAATAAAAATAGACCTAAAATTTTCAAATTTCATAAAACACTCTCACAATCCAAGCAATGAACCACACAAGTCGTGGCCTTCTAACAAGACACGCATAGAGATCAAGAAGTCCACTTTACGTCCTCCAAATTTGAGCAGGTTTAGACCATTGAGTTGAAAGTTACTCCATTTTTCCCATGGTGGCGTAGATTGATCCGAGAAGAAGGTTTCACATCTGCAAAAGATGAGAGATGGGTGAGGGATAATCACCAAAAATTTTATAAGACAAAAAAGATTCATGAAAGAGAAGTAGAAAGCAAACTTTACTCCCCTTGATGGTGTGAATAATTTCCATTGGTTTGGCGAGTAGAATAGTCTTCCCTTTCTTTTCTTTCTTGGTGGGATTCCTCATGACATAGGAAAGGAAAACTGGAGGGAACCATAGGGAAAGAATCCATCCATGGGGTACTCAAAAAATGGATGGAGCAAGGAGTGGTGGTAGGACGAAGCTTGATTTTAGGAGATAATTCCCCAACTTCCTGACCTTTTCCCTTTGAATCAACCTTCTCTTCAGTTTGTGTTGGAGGCTCATGAAGTGACACTTTCGAAGTAGCTTCGTCGAAGAATTTTGACGTAAGCTTAGCCACACCTTCTTGGATGAGAGGCTCCTCGATTGGCTTAAAAACATCCACCTTAGGTGAAGGTTCAAAAACATGATGTGGTGGAACCAAGCAAGATGAATGCTCTTTACCCCTCTTTTGGACTCTTTGTGGCTCCACACTCATTGAAGGACAAAAAGGTGGTTCTTCAAATATGGCTTGTCGTCAAGGTGTTGGATACCAAGGCATTACATTAGCGGCCCTCCTGGAATCTTGGTCTTGATGATGAAAATCCCATACTCTATATCCTACAACGTTAGTAACGCAAGTAGAATATTAAGGGTACAAAGGATAAGCCTCAACATACACTTGTGGTACATACCTGTCCAATAGTGCTTGTTTGAGCTCTTGCCACGTACTAATGGGATGTTATCCTTCATGCCTCCTTCTCTTCTTGTGATCATACCACCAATTACGATCCCCATGGTTAAAGCGTTTAGTGGGATATGTAACTTTCATATCTTCAAGATAGCCACCATAGTAGTCAAAAAAGTGACCGAACTTAGAGATCCAACCAAATCAAGCATTGGCATCGGATCGGCCGTCAAAATATGGCATATAAGACATGTTAAATGAGAACTCCTTGTAATATGTACTTGTTATTGACATCTTGCACACACTCAACAAACAAGATTATCCCACAAATCACAAATAATGCCAAACTATAAAGTTCCTCTTAAATCAACCAAGAAAGAGCAATGGAATGCAATTGCAAAATCGAGGAAAGGAGTTAGGTATGGATAGGCAAAGAACAATCCAAATCACACATATGCACCCGAGCTCAACAAGGACTTAAAGGAAAAAGAAGCTGCTAGGCACCAAGTGTTTTACACTACAATAATTTAAGCAAATTTTGACCTTGCTCGGATTCTCTTTCTCATGGGGTACGACTTCTTCTATGCCCGACCTCTTTTTCACTTTTGCCGGGTCCGAGTTTTTCTAGTCCCGATTCTTTTTCTTTTCGAGTTCGAATTTTTCATATAAGGCACAATTTTGATTTAATTCAAAGAAAGTGGCAAACAACCACAATTCACACAACAAGCAACAAGCAATTTCTGGTCGTGGCTGGATTAGGTTTGATTGGTTTTGACTCAAACACACAAGACAACACTTAAAACACCGAAAACAAAAGGTTGTTTCAAAGGGGGTTTTGAGGCTATTCGCTTTGAGAATTGAATTAGGCAACCCTTGGGCTATCTTCTTCAACCTCTGGACAAAAAACCTTGGCCGAATTCAGAAATGGTCGTGCACCACTCAGCCAACACAACGACATCACACAACAAAGACAACAACCACAATTCTAGGGCAATTCGCAAGCAATTTCGAAAATGGTAAGAAGGGTTGTTCCTATGAGTACTGGCAATCCTAGATTCCTTAATCAAATTTCAAAAGAAGGAGCACCTTGTTTTGCTCTGATACCACGTGATGAAGGATCTTGATGTTGCAAGCGGTGCAAGGCAATCTAAGGAAGACCCGAGCAATCGTGGTGGAGGAACTTTTCTTCTGGATTCACGAGGATATATCTCCCTCTTCTAGACTTGGAATTAAGTGATTCCAAATCCCAGAGTTAGATCAGTGAGTTTTCTTTAATCCCTAAACATTTGAGGTCAAAATCTTTTGTGGTTCGAAAGTTAAAACTGTTTTACTGATGCGTCGCAAAATCCACCGCGATGGGATTTCGACTTGTGTTGATGGTGTTTTTGAAAGCGGAATATGGATCCGATTTTGATGGAGGATGAGATGATGATTTTGAGGATGAAAGGTGATTAAAAATTTGATGTTGATGGCTAATTGAGGATTGGATAGGGACAAGCAAAATTCAAGAATATTACTCACCTTGAATCGAACTTGAACTATGAATATCGATCGAAGATTCGACTCACCACGATCTACCTTCGGATTTGGTTGATATGAATCACAATCCAAGGAACCAAAATCTGAATTTTGATTCGAAAACAAAGATAAAAAAAATGTTTTCAAATAGGAGAGACAAAGAGTTGGAATTGGGCATCAATCTTGTCTCACTAGGAAACTTGAGTCCTAGTGGCTTATAAAGAAAGACCTAAGGGTCAAACTTACATTTTGCTAAGGAAACGTTTACCAAATAACAAAAAATAGACCCAAAATTTCCAAATGTCATAAAACACTCTCACAATCCAAGAAATTTGATTAACACCATAGCTTAGTGGCAACTCTTTTCCGAAAGTGTTAAAGAAGACCCGTTCACCAAGGTGATCTCCTTGGTGATGATGGGGAAAGTTTTCAGCTCACACTTGTTCAAGGATGTTCTTTGAGCTCTGAACTCCAAATTGAACGAATACAAGTCCCAATTTGAGATCAAAAAGTCTACTTTACGTCCTCCAAATTTGTGCAGCATTAGACCATTGAGTTGAAAGTTACACCAATTTTCCCAATGTGATGCAGATTGATCCGAGAAGAAGGTTTCACATTCCTGCAAAAGATGAGAGATGGGTGAGGGAAGATCACCTAGTTCACCTAATTTTTTATTAGACAACAAAGATTCATGAAAGAGAAGTATAGAGCAAACTTTACTCTCCTTGATGGTGTGAACAATTTGCTTTGGTTTGGCTATTAGAATAGTTTTCCCTTTCTTTTCTTTCTTGGTGGGATTCTCCTCATGACATAGGAATCGCAAACTGGAGGGAACCATAGAGAAAGCATCCATCCATGGGGTAGCCAAAGAATGGATGGAGCTAGGAGTGGTGGTAGAACGAAGCTTGATTTTAGGAGATAATACAACAACTTCCTCCACTTTTCCCTTGGAATCAAACTTCTGTTCAGTTTGTGTTGGAGGCTCATGAAGTGACACTTTTGAAGTAGCTTCGTCCAAGAATTTTAGGTAAGGATAGCCACAACTCCTTGGATGAGAGGCTCCTCGATTGACATTGAAACATCCACTTTAGGTGAAGGTTCAAAGACTTGATGTGGTAGAACAAAACAAGATGAATGCTCTTTACCTCTCTCTTGGACTCTTTGTGGCTCCACACTCATTGAAGGACAATAAGGTGGTTGTTCAAATATGGCTTGTCCTATAGGTATTGGATACCAAGGCATGACATTGGTATCCCCCAAGAGGTCTAGATGATGAAAATCCCAAGCTTGATGATGAAAATCCCATGCTCCATATCCTACAACGACATTAGTGGAACAAGTAGAATATGAAGGGTAAAAAGGATAAGCCTCAACATACACTTGTGTATATACCTCTCCATGAGATCTTGTTTGAGCTCTTGCCACGTACTAATAGGATGCTATCCTTCACGCCTCCTCGTCTCCTTGTGATCATACCACCATTTACGAGCCCCATGGATAAAGCATTTAGTGGCATAAGTAACTTTCATATCTTCAAGATGGCTGCCATACTAGTCAAAAAAGTGATCGAACTTGGAGATAGCTAAGCAAGCATTGGCATTGGATCGACCGTCAAAATTTGGCATATAAGACCTTTTAAATGAGAAATCGTCATAATATGTACATGTAATTTACATCTTTCACACACTCAACAAACAACATTATCCCACAAATCACAAGTAATGCCTAACCACAAAGTTTCTCCTAAATCAACCAAGAAGAGCAATGGAATGCAAGTGCAAGGTCAAGGAAATGAGTTACGTATGGATAGGCAAAGAACATACCAATGCACACATATGCACCTGAACTCCACAAGGACTTATAGGAAAAAGAAGCTACTAGGCACGAAGTGTTTATACTACAATAATTTAATCAAATTTTGGCTTTGCTCGGATTCTCTTTCTCACAGGGTACGACTTGTTCTATGCCCGGCCTCTTTTTCACTTTCGTCGGGTCCGAGTTTTTCTAGCCCCGATTTTTTTTCTTTCCGAGTCCGAATTTTTCTTTTAAGGCACAATTCTGATTTGTTTTAAAGGAAATTGCCAAACAACCACAATTCACACAACAAGTAACAAGCAATTTCTTTTCGAAATTTAACAATTCGATGATGTTCTCGTATCTTAAACCAAGCCTATACAAGTACAAATGCAACATATATTCATGGAAAACAGGGAAAGGTCATGGATGGATTAGGTTGTGTTGGTTTTGACTCAAACACACAAGACAACACTTAAAACACCGGAAACAAAAGGTTGTTTCATAGGGGGGTTTGAGGCTTTTCGGTTTGAGAATTGAATTGGACAACCCTTGTTCTATCTTCTTCAACCTTTGGACTGAAATCCTTTGCTGAACTCAGAAATGGTGATGCACCGCTCAGCCAACTCAACAACAATACACAAAAAAGACAACAACCACAATTCTAGGGCAATTCGTAAGCAATTTCTAAAATGGTAACAAGGGTGGATCCTATGAGAACTTGCAACCCTAGATTGCTCAATACAAGGTCAAAAGAAGGAGTACCTTGTGTGGATCTTATATCACGTGATGAAGGATCTTGATGTTGCAAGCGGTGCAAAGCAATCCGAGGAAGACCCGAGCAATCTTGATGGAGGAACTTTTATTCTGGATTCACAAGGACAGATCTCCCTCTTCCGGACTCGGAATTTATTGATTCGAAATCCATATTTAGATCCTTGAGTCTTCCTTAATCACTCAAAATTTGAGGTCAAAGTCCTTTGTGGTTCGAGAGTTATAACTGTTTTACTAATGCATCGCTGAATCCACCAGGATGGGATTTTGACTTGTGTTGATGGTGTTTTTGAAGGGGGGTTATGGATCCTATTTTGATGGAGGATAATATGGTATTTTTGAGGATGAAAGGTGATGAAAACGTTGATGGTGATGGCGAATTGAGGATTGGATATGGACAAGCAAAAGTCAAGGATATGACTCACTTTTGATCTAACTTGAACTATGAAGATCAATCGAGGATATAACTCACCGCGATCTACCTTCGGATTTGGATTGATATGACTCACAATCCAAGGAACCAAAATATGAATTTTGATTCAAAAACAAACATAAAAAACACGTTTTCAAAGAGGAGAGACTTGGAATTTGGCATCAATCTTGTCTCACTAGGGAACTGGACCCCTAATGGCTTATAAAGAAAGACCTAAGGGCAAAACTGACATTTTCCTTTGGAAAAGTTTAACAAATAACAAAAGTAGACCCAAAATTTCAAAATGTCATAAAACACTCTCACAATCGAAGCAATTAACCACACAAGTCATGGCCTTCTAACAAGACAAGCACGCCTCACTATCTCACGATGTGATGGCCTTAGCATAGTCATATTGTCCTCCGGCCCTTCAAAAGGATTCGTCCTTGAATACGATTGCATTTCCAAGTGAAAATCTAATGAAAAACATAGCTTAGTGGCAACTCTATTCCGAAAGTGTTAAAGTAGACACGTTTCATCAAGGTGATCGCCTCGGTGATGCTGGGGACAATTTTCAGCTCACACTTGTTCAAGGTCATTCTTTAAGCTCTGAACTCCAAATTGAACGATTCCATGTCCCAGTTTGAGATAAAGAAGTCTACTTTTTGTCCTCCAAATTTGAGCAGCATTAGACCATTGAGTTGAAAGTTACACCATTTTCCCAAGTTAGCGCGGATTGATCCGAGAAGAAGGTTTCACATTCCAGTATAAGATGAGAGATGGGTAAGGGAAGATCAACTAATTTCTTATTAGACAACAAAGATTCATGAAAGAGAAGTAGGATTCAAACTTTACTCCCCTTGATGGTGTGAACAATTTCCTTTGGTTTGGCGAGTAGAATAGTCTTCCCTTTCTTTTCTTTCTTGGTGGGATTCTCCTTATGACATAGGAAGGGCAAACTGGAGGGAATCATAGGGAAAGCATCCATCCATGGGGTAGCCAAAGAATGGATGAAGCTAGGACTGGTGGTAGGATGAAGTTTTATTTTAGGAGATAATTCTACAACTTCCTCCACTTTTCCCTTGGAATCAACCTTCTCTTCAGTTTGTGTTGGAGGCTCATGAAGTGACACTTTTGAAGTATCTTCGTCCAAGAATTTGGAGTCAAGGTTAGCCACAACTTATTGGATGAGAGGCTTCTCGATTGGCATTGAAACATCCACTTTAGATGAAGGTTCAAAGACTTGATGTGGTGGAACTAAACAAGATGAATGCTCTTTACCTCTCTCTTGGACTCTTTGTGGCTCCACACTCATTGAAGGACAATAAGGTAGTTCTTCAAATATGGCTTGTCCTCTAGGTGTTGGATACCAAGGAATGACATTGGTGTCCCTCATGAGGTCTAGATGAAGAAAATCCCAAGCTTGATGATTAAATCGAATGCTCCATATCCTACAACGACGTTAGTGGAACAGGTAGAATATGAAGGGTAAAAAGGATAAGCCTCAACATACACTTGTGGTACATACCTATCCATGAGAGCTTCTTTGAGCTCTTGCCACGTACTAATGCGATGCTATCCTTCACGCCTCCTCCTCTCCTTGTGATCATACCACCATTTACGAGCCCCATGAATAAAGCCTTTAGTGGCATAAGTAACCTTCATATCTTCAAGATGGCCGTCATACTAATCAAAAAAGTGATCGAACTTGGAGATAGCTAAGCAAGCATTGGCATCGGATCGACCATCAAAATTTGGCATATAAAACATTTTAAATGAGAAATCCTCATAGTATGTACATGTTATTGACATCTTGCACAGACTTAACAAACAACATTATCCCACAAATCACAAGTAATGCCTAACCACAATGTTTCTCCTAAATCAACCAAGAAGAGCAAAGGAAATGCAAGTGCAAGGTCAAGGAAATGAGTTACGTATGGATAGGAAAAGAACATACCAATGCACACATATGCACCTGAACTCCACAAGGACTTATAGGAAAAAGAAGCTACTAGGCACCAAGTGTTTTATACTACAATAATTTAATCAAATTTTGGCCTTGCTCGGATTCTCTTTCTCACAAGGTACGACTTGTTCTATTGCCCCCTCTTTTTCACTTTTGCCGGGTCTGAGTTTTTATAGCCCCAATTGTTTTTTTCTTTCCGAGTCCGAATTTTTCTTTTAAGGCACAATTCTGATTTGTTTTCAAAAGAAAGTACCGAACAACCACAATTCACACAACAAGTAACAAGCAATTTCTTTTCGAAATTTAACAATTTGATGATGTTCCCGTATCTTAAACCAAGCCTATACAAGTCCGAATGCAAGATATATTCATGGAACAAAGGGAAAGGTCATGGATGGATTAGGTTGTATTGGTTTTGACACAAACACACAAGACAACACTTAAAACACCGGACACGAAAGGTTGTTTCAAAGGGGGGTTTGAGGCTTTTCGGTTTGAGAATTGAATTCGACAACCCTTGTTCTATATTCTTCTACCTTTGGACAAAAATCCTTGGTTGAACTCAGAAATGGTGGTGCACCTCTCAGCCAACACAACAACAACACACAAGAAAGACAACAACCTCAATTCTAGGGCAATTCGCAAGCAATTTCTAAAATGGTAACAAGGGCGGATCCTATGAGAACTTCCCACCCTAGATTGCTCAATCAAAGGTCAAAAGAAGGAGTACCTTGCGTGGATCTGATATCACGTGATGAAGGATCTTGATTTTGCAAGCAGTGCAAGGCAATCCGAGGAAGACCCGAGCAATCTTGATATTGGAACTTTTATTCTGGATTCATAAGGACAGATCTTCCACTTCCGGACTCAGAATTGATTGATTCAAAATCCAGAGTTAGATCCATGAATCTTCCTTAATCCCTCAAATTTTGAGGTCAAAATCCTTTGTGGTTCGAGAGTTATAACTGTTTTACTGATGCATCGCTGAATCCACCAGGATGGGATTTCGACTTATGTTGATGGTGTTTTTGAAGGGGGGTTATGGATCCGATTTTGATGGAGGATAAAATTGTGTTTTTGAGGATGAAAGGTGATGAAAACGTCGATGGTGATGGCGAATTGAGGATTAGATATGGACAAGCAAAACTCAAGGATATGACTCACTTTTAATCTAACTTGAACTATGAAGATCAATCGAGGATATGACTCACTGCGATCTACCTTCGGATTTGGATTGATATGACTCACAATCTAAGGAACGAACTCTGAATTTTGATTCAAAAACCAAGATAAAAAAACGTTTTCAAAGAGGAGAGACAAAGAGTTGGAATTTGGCATCAATCTTGTCTTTCTAGGAAACTAGAGCCCTAGTGACTTATAAAGAAAGGCCTAAGGGAAAAACTGACATTCGCCTTAGGAAAAGTTTAACAAGTAGCAAAAATAGACCCAAAATTTCCAAATGTCAAAAAAACCTCTCACAATCCAAGCAATGAACTACACATTTCGTGGCCTTCTAACAAGACCGCACGCCTCACTATCTCTCGATGTGATGGCCTTAGCATAGTCACATCATCATCCGGCCCTTCAAAAGGATTCGTCCTTAAATCTGAGTGCATTTCCAAGTGAAAATCTCATGAATATCATAGCTTAGTGACAACTCTTTTTTGAAAGCGTTAAAGTGGACATGTTTCATCAAACACAGAACAACTAACGATCTAAAACACAGGTTCGGTACCGAGGGTAAGTGAACTCGATAATGAATGATTCGAAAGAAAACAAACTAATTCAATGAAATAAAAGATCTAGGACAAGGGTTACCACGACATAGCTATGCATAAAAACTCATATGAAGACAAAGATCATGCCTTTAAAGATAAATTATATCAACTTTCGCTGACTATCAAGCAAACCAATCAATTTTCATAAATCAATTCACTCTATCACTTGTTTTGAATCCAAATTTCGAAACTTTCGTTAACGAACTATATCAACATTCAAGTTCACAAATCTCTTTCGGTCAAGTTGAAAACTCAAATTACCTCGAATATCGCCTAAGCATAAGCACAACAAGCAATTTAATAGATAAAAGGCAATCAAAACATCAACACATTCATTCAAACATGCACAACTATGTCGGGTTTCAACCCCGAACCTAGATAAGAAGACTACTCAATATTCATGGAAATAAAACAAACAACTTTAAGCAAAGAAGACATTGAAAACAAAACTAAACTTACTTGAAATTAATAAGAAAATGTCGTCTTACAAACTTCATTGAATCCGAAAACACTTAGGAACACCGAGCAAAATCCGATCACCGACCCTAAGTTCTCTCTCTCGATCAAACCCAGTCCGGTACCCACTTCTTACTCGACTTCTCCCAAAACTAATATGACACCCCACCTTTGCCTAAGCTTAGAACAAGGGTATTTATACTAAGAAACTATCTATTAAAAAGACTAAAAGATAAAAACTTACCCTACTTAAAAGATAACAAGATAAAAGATATAACAACCTAAAGTCGGCTACGCCTCTACCGACACGGGACCCTCGTTAACGACCCCGCACAGGGTCGGTAGAGATTACTAACTCCCTCTAAAAAATTCTATCTTTTAGCCTCGTTAACAACCTTCACAGGATCGTTAACGAGCCTCTGTTTTGACTTTTCTTGAACTTCTTTCCTCTTTAACTTGGACTCTAACTTGATCTTCTCATACAATCTTCTCCCTTATCTTCCATGTTTTCCATCCTCCACCATAGGACCTTAAATCAACTCAAAAAGCGCTCCTTCCTGCTCAAAAACCTACAAAAAGACACAAAACGAAGTAGCTTCCATAGTTTTCACAAAATATTCAAACTCATCCAAAAACACATAAAACTAACTCTATAACCTACTAAAACTAAACTAAACAAACTAAGAAACACACCAAAAACTAGACTAAAAACACGAACATCAAAATACTCCATACTTAAGCTTGCTTGTCCTCAAGAAATCACTATACATTAATCAAAACCAAACAATTATGCTCATCAAGCAATAGCCATCACCTCAAAAGCAACATCAAAAACATAGTAGAAAATAGCAAATGACTATTAACGTCATCACATATATATAAGCACTTAATAGACATAAGCAACTACAATCCAACCTCACCAGGGATATATGTGTTTCTCTCAACTTTCAAGTGTTTGGGCTTATAAATTCAATCTTTCGACTCATCTTATATGAAAAAACTCATATAAATTGGAACTTATATCATCAAACTCTCCACCTAAGATTTGTCAAAACAGGAAAAAATCATCAAGAAAACTTAGGCTCAATGAAAAACTTCAAAGAAGCTTCCATTCGGTCGGGTTATAATGGGGCTTGGTAAAGACAATAAGGCGTGGAAATATTTTGGTCATGTGGTGATAATAATATCCGGGAATCAAAGACTGCTAAAAACTCACACATACATCCAAAACACTCATAAAATATTTATACCAAACTCACTTCTCTTTATGCACATACTCCCTTCCCTTTTATATCCTATAAAGTCTCATAAAAAGTCAAAACAAATCTCTAGTTTATCTTTAAACACAAATGCACATTTACTTCTCTTCTTCTCTTTTTTTCACTCTCTCTTTTTTTTCAGCTCTTTTTCTTCACCTCGAACAGCCTCATTGACGACCCAGAAGAAGTCATTAACGAGCTACAATATGTACTCGTTTTCTTTCTTTTAAACCAACATCCTTCTTTTTCTTGTGCATCTTTTCTTACCAAGAGATCTTTCACAAATCAAACAAGAGACTTCCAATCTACCCTTCCCAAAAACCCTTGTTTTGGACCATAACATAACATTGTCACTCTACAAAACAAACCTCTCCAAATCTAAGTCCTAATCCCCGGATAGGGTCAAGCTTATCTCGGCTATGGAAAATTTTGTGGAGCTAAAATAAATGGATTAAAGGCTCAAATTGGTTATCAAAAGAAGGATCATGTAAGGGTGGATAAGGATTAATAAGGCTTATAAAAATTCTATCATATGATTTTCACAAGTAATAAACTATAAATCTTATATAGGTCTCAAGAAATATATAACCATCACAATTCCAAGAGATAATATACATAAAGAGAGTAAATCACACAAGAAAAAAGAGGGATTTTTTATGTTCTCCCTATAAGGCGAAAAAATAATTCACAAGGAAATTTTTATTGTGTTGCATCACTCATGCTAAAAGTTATACATGCTCAATTCCATCAAATGCTATTCCTCTATAAAAACAACTCATATCAAGAATCAGGCTATACCATCAAAAACATGCTTGCAAGGAATTATATGGTCATGCTAGCAACTACTATCATAGAACCAAAAGAAAGGGTATTTATCCATTCTTAACACTCTTTTTTTTTTTAATTTTTCAATTTTCAATTTTTTTGTGACTTTTTTTTAAAACAAAGACAACTAGAACAAACAAGACACACAAAATAAACAAAACACACAAGAAAGTTTTTCTTCCCTTTCCCACCCCATACTTAAAATTATAGTGTCCCCATTGTAATAAAACTAAGCAGAAAAAAAGAAAAGAAAAGAAAGAAAAACTTACAAGATAACTGAAGCAGAAAAGAAACAACTTTTCAAAAGATGAATCAGCACCCTGGTGGTGGAAACTGGCGCTCAAAGTTCCCCATAAACTCATACATGGTCTTAAAACGCTCCTCATCAACCATCACCCTTTGCTCCATAGTCCGCCAACGAGCATCCACCTGTAGGCGGTGGCAGAGGGTTATCAGGTTATAAGGCATAAGATCATAAGATTGTGGCACAGTAGGCGGTGGCAGAGGGTCGTTACCGAAGTTGTGTTCCTCGGTCGTAGCCTCGAAGTATGCGTTAACGACCCTGGGTGCGTCGTTAACGAAGTTGTCATTGTTGCCCAGAACCTCTGTACCGAGGTCGTCGTCCTCGATATTGAGCTCTTTCGTGGCTGCCTCCGTTTCTACCTCCGTTGCATCATCATCTTCATCCCTAGCTTCTCCTTCTCTCTCGAACCATGTCTCACACGGCCTCAACGACGGCTCATCTTGTGGCTTACGTTCTAACGGGAATGAATGATACGTCCACCACTCGTACCAATTTGGTACGTAAAGAAGCTCAATCTTTGCCAGGGTAAGAGGGACATCTTGGCCAAGTACTTTGGTGACAAGCCCTATCTCAGTCCGTACAAAAATGCCGGAAACAAACCAATAGTTCTTGTCCAGTAATTGGGCATGGTTTGGCGAGTAGAGTGAGAGATCAACACTGAGCTTGCCCGCCAAAAGACTAACCAGATTCTCGCACCACACTTCTTTAGACTATATCTCGTGCTTCTGAACATATTGCAACCATTCATACCCCAAGTTCATCGGGGCGGGATCATCAAAAAGTATAGTACGGAGGCATGCAACTTCCGTCCGTGTCGGCCTATTTAGCTCTCTTTTGGGCCAAAATGTGGCAGCTAATACTCGGAGAATGATCCGGAAGATGGGGTTGATAATGCTTGCCCCGGAAAGTGCTGCGGCGGAAGGTTCAACTTCCCCGGAAATGTAACTCCAAGTTTTGGTAACCTTGTAGTCCTTGATTTTGTAGTCCCGAGAAGGGTTAGGAAGCTCGATATAGCCATTAAACTCCGCCATTGTGCACTCATGGTTGACATTGCCTAGTCGTAATCTTATCCTTCAAACCGAGGTCTTGGTTTTGAATCTTGTCTCGAGAGTGGCCAAGAACTCGATGGTGAGACCCGGGTAGTGCGGTATCGCCTCTTTCTTCAACAACTGAGGCACTCCGAGGATGGTAAAAGCATGCTTGATGTCCTCATAAAACCCCATTGCCTTAGCACTTGACCTCGAGAACCACCTAGTGTAGTGGTCCTTCTCTAGAATGGCATCGAAGCGGTCAGCTTGTGCTTGAGTGGACAAAATGACATTGTCTATACGGGGAGGGGACGGGGACCGTTGAGTCCTATTCCTCTTCCCGGCTCTTCTGGTAGCTCTGCTAGTGCTTGCCAAATGGACCTACAAAAACATGTATTGTCCAAGATAAGACCCACTCAAACCAATAGAAAAGAGACCCCATACATGGCCTTGGAAATGCTCTTGACTTGCCTCATTAACGATCCAAATGGGTTGTTAAGGAGCCTGGGCTTGTGTTTAAAACTGGACATATTGCAGGGTCGTTAACGAGCTTGGACAGGTCGTTAAGGAGCTTAGGCGTGAACCACTCGCTGATTATTCCAAGTTCTAAACTCCAAAATTTTCCAATTAATCAAGAATGGATCAAACACAATCCCACATAAGATACACAATCGAGCATATACACCCAATACTTGCTTAATTACCCCACCCGATCATGCCAATATTGCCAAAATTTCATGGTGAAGATCAACTCAATTCAAAACAATTTAATTCATGCTTTTCTCATCAAATTTTCAATGCAAACTTAAGCAAGAATAACCTTATACAAATCAAATATCAAGCACCATTCGTAGAAGAACTAGAATCATTATGCAATATAGACATGCAACTCAACCACTTCAAACAAGATCAAGATATAAAAATTTTACCCAAAAAATCATGAATCATGCAAATGGAAATTTAGGGTTTAGAAATCATACCGCTGAATTGAAGAATTGAAGAACAAGGATTGAATTCGGGAAGGGTAACGAGGCTTGTGATTCGATGTTAATGAACTTGAGAGTGGAGGGCTCGTTATCGTGGTGTGATTCCGGGGTTAGGGGCGGTGGTGCACCAATTGGTTGTGGATAGAGAGAATCAGTGGGATTGGATTGAGGATTTGGTTTGAGATTTGAGTGTGGGATTGGGAGTTTTTGAGAGGGTTAAATAGGAGGGGCAAGTGGTAGGGGAAGAGGCGGCATGGGTAAAGTGGATAGAAGATAGAATTAGGTTAAAAATACTTACCTTGCCGTGTCCGCCTATTCGGGTCTCGAAATGGGTCGTTAACGACCCTGGGTGGGGTCGTTAACGAGCCTATGTGACTTGTTACCTAGGGTCGTTAACGAGCCTATGTGACTTGTTTTTCAGCATTTTTTCGAGCCCAGCTCCCTGTATCATGTTAGCCCCAAACAATTCTATCTTGCTAACTTCTAAACTACTAAAAAATCAAAAGAAAGCTAAGAAAACGATCTAAAAAGAAAGAAAGAACTAAACTAAACTAAAAACCGGGTTGCCTCCCGTAAGCGCTATTTTTAACGTCGTTAGCCCGACGTACTTACCTTATAGCTCAAGGTGGTTCCTTTTCATCTATGTCAGGGTTGTGAGGGACCCCATACTTAGCTTTGTAGGCAAAATTAGCTCATGTCACTAAATTTGGTCCTTTATCTTCTAGCAATATGCCTGGTATTCCTACACAAGGGTTAATGAATCCGAAAACCAAGGTGGTTTCGATTCCTCTATGGCATAGATAGTGGGGTACTGTGTAGGAACATAGTATGAAGAAGAATCATAACCAATAATAGTGAATTCATGGTTAGAGTAATCACCTTGATTTATTGGTAATGATGTTGACACCGAAGTTGTCGGGGTCGTTAATGCGCCTGCGCTTGCAAGTCCTCCGTCATAATGGTGCATGAAAGACTCAGTATTGGACCAAGGAGGGTTGGTAGAAATCCCAGTTACGCTCATGTTCTCTCTTATTATTGAGTAGAGTCGTTAGACACTGCAGTGTTAATCTCTAGCTAGGCCCACTCGATTTGTGCGGCCGCAATTGGGTCGTTGGCATTCTGATCAAGGCTGAATTCTACACGTTCCTCTCCTAGGTGAGGAGTCCTTTCTGCACGTCTACCCTAGCACTTGTTGTAGCTAGGAATGGTCTGCCTAAAATGATGGGGACTAGAGGATCTTCAGGCATGTCGAGGACGATAAAATCATTTGGAATGAAAAATTTCCCAACTTGAATGGGATAATCATCAACGACTCTTGTGGCTTTCACACTTGACCCGTCCGCCATGTACAGCCTCATGTCTACAAGTTCTAATGGCCCCATGTTAGCTTTTGACCAGATTAACAGAGGGAGTAAACTAGCACTGGCTCCCAAATCACATAGAGCCTTGAATCGTTGGTCGCCTATGCCAATTGTTATAGCAAATCTCCCTAGGTCACCTAATTTTTCTGGAAGAGTAATAGAACGGACCTCATCTTGAAGCTCTGTAATGGATCGTTTCCTGCTAAGAATGACTTTCAAAAACTTTGTGTAAGCCGACATTTCGCTTCGGGCCTCAGCGAATGGGATATAAATATTTAAGCCTTGGAGAATCTTAACGAAACGCTTAAACTTGCCTTTAGTATAGTCCTTAGACTTCTTAGTAGGAAAGGGAAGAGATTTCACTAATCTCAGAGCCAAATCGGGCTCGATAGGTGATGCTACTCGGTTGACATTAAGGTCGATTGGTGCATTTGGAGGATCGGTATCGACCCTGGTGGGGTCGTTAACGAGCTTGGGATTGAGAGAGGAGCTCGGAATAGGGATTTTACCTGGACTGGGGTCATTAATGACCCAGGGAGCATCATTACTGAATTGTTCAAGCTCGGTAATGACCCTCTCTGGCTCGTTATCGATCTGAGTCGTGGCTTCCTTTTTCAGTTTTGGGGCTCTTCTCCTTAGCTTGGGCACGCTCCGGTAGTGTCTTGCCGCTCCTAAGGTGCACCACCACTATTTGTCCTCTAGGGTTCTCCTCGGGATGACCCGGGAGTTGCCCTTGTGGTCTTGGAATCTGTGCAGCGAGGTTCCCTAGCTTGGGGTCGACATTCTTCTTCCACGCATCGAAGTCTCCCCTATCTTTTTATTTGGTTGTTAAGGTTGACTTGTATTCCATCAATCTTGTTATGGACTTCATTGAATTGGTTATAGACTCTGTTAATGCATTCTTGTAACCCTTGTGCCCAGGATGGTGGCTCTTGGTAGCCTGGGGGTCGATATGGCGCAGGTCCTCTATCCGGTGGAGGCATAGCATAGTTTGAATTCGGATTTTGACTGCCCCACGTTGGATAGTTGTTTGGCCTGTCAAAGTTATTAGGCTGGTTCTTGTATGGACCTCTCATGTAATTCATCTCAACATAGGTCTCAGCGGCTCTTACTTGCTCGATGTTAGTGCAAGCAGAAGTAATATGGGCAGAAGAGCCACATTCTTGACATGGTTGAGAGGCTTTCAGAAAACTTACGTGTTTCTTAAGGCGGTTGACCTCGTCTTGTAGAAATTAATTTTTGACATCGGGATCAACTTAGTCCCTAGTACGCACGTAGAGACACCTTTGGGATTTGGGTGATTGCTAGGTACCATACATGGCATCGTAGTTAGAAAGCTAGTCCAGCAATTCCCATGCAGCTGTGGGATCCATCTCTATAAAACCGCATGCAGTATGTGTATTGATGCAGTTCTTCATTTATGCATTGATCCTCTAGAAAAAGATTTCTTGGAGTACATATAGAGGTTGCCCATGAGTAGGGCATTGTCTTAGCATCTTTTTAAACCTTTCCCATGTCTCTACAAAGGTCTCGTTAGGCAGTTGGTGATAGGAGGTGATGCGTTTTCTCAACTCCGTTGTCTTGGCAGGAGGGAAGAACTTTGTAAGAAATTGATCATACAAAGCCTTCCAAGTCCTGATATACTTAGGAGGTAAGCTCTCCAACCAGCTCAGGGCCTTTCCAGTAAGAGACCACTAGAAAGCTTTTAAAAGAACATATTCAAGTGAGACACCTTCGGCAGCTATAGAGTCACATAAATCAAGAAAGTTCCTAATATGTTCCACAAGGCACTCAGTAGGTTTCCCTTCAAAATGATCCCTCTTTATTAAGGATATGAATTGAGATTTAATCTCAAATGTCTTCTCTATCTCGGGAAGCACAATTGTAGACTTTGGCACCCTCAGTTCCGGATGCATATATTGATTGGCATTCCTCGGATAGGCATTTAGTTCTTCTTGTAAACGAGCATTATTTGCTCGTTCACATTCAATGGTGGCAGCAACGGCGTCCCGATCAGCTTGTAACGCCTCCATCTGCCTTTGGAGTACTTCCATCTGTCGAGCCATCTCTTCAGGTGTAGCCATGGCTCGGTTTTCTCTCCGTCTACGGTGCAATGTGTGTTCAAGTTCTAAAAAGTAACATGTGTTATCAAATTCGAGCCTGCGACGTACTGCTGGCATATATTGAGAAAACAAACAAACAAAACAGAATTAAAAACAAAAACGGGGTTGGGCTATTCCCAGACCCACATATAAACAAACAAACATTGTTGCTTCCCCGACAATGGCGCCAATTTGTTGAGAGGGGTTTACTTAACAAATAAAATTTGAAGTCAAGACCCCGCTGAGTATAGCAGAGTCAGGATCGTCCACGAGAAGCACGGTTGTAAGTCTATCAACTACCAAAATAAGAGAACAAAGCAAAACAGGCAAAAACAGCTACGACCAACCTCGTTAACGACCTTGTCAGGGTCGTTAACGAACCTGGAAAACTACGAACACAGAATAATTAACGACTCAAACACAGGTTCGGTACCGAGCCAAAGAGCCTCGGTAACGAGTGATTCGAAAGCAAACAAACAAAATCAATGGATAAAAGATCTAGGACAAGGGTTACCACAACATAGCTATGCATAAAAACTCATATGAAGATAAAGATCATGCCTTTAAAGATAAATTCATCAACATTTGCTGACTAACAAGCAAAGCTCGAAACTTTCGTTATCGAAAAATATCAACATTCAAGTTCACAACTTTCTCTTTCGATCAAGTTGAAAACTCAAATTACGTCAACCATCGTCTAAGCATAAGCATAACAAGCAATTCAAAGAATAAAAAGGCAATCAAAACTCAACACATTCATTCAAACATGCACAACTATGTCGGGTTTCAACCCCGACCCTAGATAAGAAGACTACTTACTATTCATTAAAATAAAGAAAACAACTTTAATTAAAGAAGACATTGAAAAGAAAAAACTAAACTTACTTGAAATTGAAAAGAAAATATTGTCTTACAAACTTCGTGGAATCCGAAAACACTAAAACACCGAGCAAGACACGATCACCGACCCAAACTCTCTCTCTCTCTCGATCGACTTCAGTTCGACTCTCTCTCTTACTCGACTCGACTTATCCTAAAACTAATACGACTCCTCCTTGTTTTGGCTTAGAACAAGGGTATTTATACTAAGAAATTATCTAATAAAAAGGCTAAAAGATAAAAACCTACCCTACTTAAAAGATAACAAGATAAAAGATACAATAACCAAAAGTCGGATACGCCTCTACCGACACGGGACCCTCGTTAACGACCCGCACAAAGTCGGTAGAAATTGCTAATTCCCTTAAAAAATTCTATCTTCCAGCCTCGTTAACGACCTTCACAGGATCTTTAACGAGGCTCTGTTTTGGCTTTTCTTGAACTTCTCTTCCGCTTTAACATGGACTCTAACTTGATTTTCTCGTGCAATCTTCTTCCTTATCTTCCATGCTTTCCATCCTCCACCACAAGACCTCAACTTAGCTCAAAAAGCGCTCCTTCCCGCTTAAACCCTACAAAAAGACACAAAACGGAGTAGCTTCTATACTTTTCACAAAATATGCAAACTCATCCAAAAATACACAATACTAACTCTAAAACAAACTAAAACTAAACTAAACAACTTAAGAAAAACACCTAAAACTAGACTAAAAACACAAACATCAAGTCACTAAGTATGGACCTGACCATCTTGTTCCTTTGCCTCCAGGAAACATATTAGATCTTTCATGGAATAACATCACCTTGTCTCCTCTTTGAATCTCAACTTTTGCTCGGTCCTTCTTCTTTTTCTTGTGATCCCTACTTTTCATATCCTTAGTAATATCACCATCCATGAGGCTTTTAACTTCCTAGGTTTCATGAGAAGGCTGAGCAATATAAGGTTGGATCCCCTTATTAGCCAGCTTGACTTCTATATTATAGTAGGCTACTTTGCCAGTCTCTCGTAGAGGATTCTTGTGCACTTCAAACAAGTTATCTTTGAGATATTGATACTCTATCTTCTCTTTCCCAATAGTGAGTGAGATCTTGTTATTTCTGAGATCAAATTTAGCTCCAACAGTGGCTAAAAAGGGTCTCCCAAAGATGATAGGATTCTTGTCATTCATCACCTCCATGTCAAGGGTAACAAAATCTCCTGGTATAAAGAACTTGCCCACCTTCATTGGAAAGTTCTCAATAATGCCCACATGATGAGTGACTAAATTATCAGCCATAATAATACGCATCTTGGTTGGAATAGGATCACTCAAATTCAGATTTTTGCAAATTGACAAAGGCATGATATTGACACTAGAACCAAGATCACAAAGGCAATCATATTGAAGAGAACCAAAACCAACAGGGATAAAGGACTCGCATGGAGCTTTTAGTTTTCTTGGCATCTTCTCAATTTGATCCATCACCAATGCTACTGTCTCATAGTCCTCAATCCTTCTCTTTTTGCATAGAATCTCCTTTAAGAATTTTGCATATGTGGGCATTTGAGTGAGGACATCAATGAAAGGAATGTCAATGTGATGCTACTGGCTCATACTCATGAATTTCTCAAATAGTTGCTCTTGCACCACCTGAATCTTCCTTGTGGGAAAGGTATAAGTGGTTGTAAGGTAGGGGAGCAACATATTTAGGTTCTTCATCGTTAAATGGCTTCTCCATTGTCTTTTCTGCAACTCCATTTTTCACCGGTGGGAGCTCTTCAAGCTTTTTTCCACTCCTCAGAATGAAAGCCCGATAATGCTCCTTAGGATTGACTCAGGTTGCCCATGCAATTGACCAGGAGCTCTAGGAACATTCAAAGCTTGTTGAGTCACTTGTTGTTCAATGATCTTCAAATTCTTCCCTTGAGCTCTCACTTCTTTTGTTACCATCTTCATGGAGGTGGCAAGGCTCTTAATAGCAATCTCCCATGCAGGCTTTTGGGAGGGTTGAGCATCTTAGTTTGGGTGTAGTGAGGCTCTTGGTGGAAACCAAGGAGGTACTCATTGTTGTTGTGACTGATTGTTCCCATAAGAGAAGTTGGGGTGATTTCTCCAAACGGGGTTGTAGGAATTAGAGTAGAGATCATTCATAGGCGCCCTGTCAAAGTTATTCATGTATCTCGCCTCCTCCTCATGTGGTTCCTCCTTATAAGCAAATACTTAGCAGGATAATATAGTGTGATCACCTACTCTACAAACCTAACACACCACACCTAAGAAAATCTGATTAGAGCTTTCTTCATTCAGATTCTTAGGCCCATTCACCTTCAAATTCAATTGCTTGATTTGTTGAGCGAAATCCTCCATCTGTTCTTGATATAAAGTTTCCTTATCCACCTCATACATCCCAGCTGATCTTTTAGGGCTTCAAATAGATCGAGCATCATTATAGTAGTGAGTATGTTGGGCAATATCCTCAATCTGCTCTCATGCATCATCAACATTCACCTTCACGATTGTGCCTCCAGATGAGGCATCAATGAGTAGCCTGTTGGTGTTTTCAACAGCATTGTAAAAAGTGTGAAGAAGCACCCACTTGTCTATTCCATGGTGAGGGCATAACAATAGGAGCTCCTTGAACCTCTCCCAACCTTCATAAAGAGATTCCCCATCCTTCATTTGAAATGAGCTCATTTGATTCCTCATCTCCGCAGTCTTCTTAGGCGGGAAATACTTGGTTGGGAAAGCTTTAGCCAACTCTTCACATGTCGTGATAGTGCCTTGAGGCAGCCTTGAACCAAGCTTTAGCCATGTCTCTTAAAGAGAATGAGAAAGTGCGCAAATAAAGCGCCTCATTAGAAACATCATGAATCCTCACCGTATCCATAAGCTCTAGAAAAGTGTTGAGGTGTTGGTGAGGATTCTCAGAAGGTAAACCTCCAAACTGATTCTAGTAAACCATATTAATCAGAGATGACTTCAGCTCAAAATTCTTGGCCTGAACTGGAGGTCGGACTACACCAGTTGTGGGTCCTTGATCGCGTGGCAGCACATAATCACCCAATGTCATGGGTTGTTGCGCATTCAACTGTTGTTGTGCGTTAGCCTTATCACCTTCCATAGCCTGGGTTCTACCTTCCTTTTGCTCTCTTCTTCTTTTGTGAAAAGCACGCTCGGGTTTAGAATCGTAGTTGTGTAGTGCACTAGCACTCAAAGATCTTCTCATAAGAAGGAGAACAAACTAAAACAAAAACAAAAAAGAAACAAATTAGTAGATCCTTGGCAACGGCGCCAAAAACTTGATAGGGTATTTTCCTACCCCGCAAGTGTACAAAATCGGTTGTAGTATCAAGGTCTCGAACACAGGGACTATGTAGTACCAATTGATATTCAAACTAGTAGATCAAGCCAAATAAATAAGAAAAAGAGTTTATGGTTAAATTGAAATGGTAACAAGTGATTGAAAATAACAAGGGAATATCAGTGGAGAAGAGCTTCCAAGGTTAAGATTCCCATAATGATGTTTCAGTAGATTTTAAGTGATGTTTATTTGGATTTGAACTTAAATGTCATTTGAAGAAACTCACTATCTAAAACCAACACAAATAATCCCAACTTGAATGTCGTTTGAAGATATGTGAATGTGCCAAGACTCAACTAACAATCTTTGTCGCATAAGGTTAATCAGTTTTAGACCCTTTAAGCTCTTTAGAGACTAGGGGCAAATAATCCCAGCATTCATTGTCGCGTTCCACTAGAATCATTTAAACCCTAGTTGAAATAACTCTCTATTTTAATACCTAGGGATCTTATCAAGAACCAATTTTTGGTACTTGGAAAATCAATATCTCATTACAATTATCTCCGGTAGGACTCAAATCATGACAAGAATCCTATATGCAAGCAAATAGGGCATAAAGTAACCTAGGATTAAATCAAATTTCATTCAAGTTTCCATTCAACCAAGCATCACGATTTGGATCTACCTACTTCATCATTGGGTTCACCAAACCTCAGAATAAGAGAATTAGCCAGACATGGAATGGAAGGAAATCAAACCTAATTGAATAAACAACATACCGTAGAATGAAAAATATATTGTCTTCTCAAAGGATTCAAACTTCAATCCAAACACACACAAAAGTAATCTCCGCAATTATCCAACTAGGGGTCTTCTAAATAGAGGCTCAAAAGAACAAAACCTAATAATCCTCATAAAACTATGGTAGAAGTATTTTAAGCAACAAAATATTATAAACCTCGGTCAAATCCCGACGCGGGGAACTACCCGGTCGAGTAATCTTTTGCAGCTTCAAAGACGTACGAGATTTTAGAGAACCCGGTCTTGAACTTGGTCGGGTAGTTAAGAACCCGGCCATGTACTCGGTCACGTACTCGATCGGGCTATCTTTTCTTCCTTTTTCCGCTCTTTCTTCGTCTTGGCACCCGAGAAACCACTTGTAAGCTTTGTCCTTCATTACTTAGGCTCCATGAAACACTCCTCATAGCTATGATCCTTGAAACGCTTGAATCATCACCCAAAATGACCTGAAATCCACACAACATGAGAGTAGATACCAAACGAAGAAAACAAACGATGCAAGCATGAAACTAACTCAAAACTAAGCTAAAAAGATTCAAAACATAAAAGTAAACATGTTATAAACTATGTCTAAACGCATGCTATCAATAGGTATGTGCCAATCTATTCTAAAGCCTTGGTCCTTGTCTAAGACAATCACAAAGCTTATAGTAGCTCCCATTCATTCATAGAATAACTCACACAGCTCACTTTTATACTTTCCTTCCTCAAAACACATTTTCCTAGCTTGGTTGTGCGTTGACACGCGCCACGACCCATGCATGGGCATGCCCATACCGAGCATCGTGCCCGCGTCGCGCCCGTTGGCACATGAGGTTCCGTGCCTAGGCGTCGGCGGCTTGGCGCACGTCTCAGAGTCTCATCTAGCTATCTTTCCTTTGGATATTTCTCTTCCTCTAAACAATTCATGAATATGTCACATAGACCGATCTTCTCAATCGATTCCCCTATGTGACTCTTTCTCACCACATGCACATAGGGACTGATGACTTTCACAAATCACCAACATTACTCCCCCATTTGCAAATTGTCATCAAACTCGAACAATTTCAAACACTATGTCATAAAAGTAAATATACCTTGGATTTGAATTTACAACTTGTATCTATCACCATCAAGCACTAAAGAATCGTGGTGTTCTAAGAATTGAACCACTCAACTTTTCTAAGTGCATCCAGTAAAAGTACAACATGAGTTACATAATGTGTGTATATTATACTTTTGCATTTTAAGGCTTTACGTTTCTTATCCTTTTCACATTTGCTTTGAGGTGAGTAATCCTAAAACTCCCTTGGAAGAAAACTATAACTTCCACATATGTTTAGTTGAACTTTTATCTTGCACCTATAAATGCAATTACTAAAGTTCATTAATGAAACAAAGTTTCAATAATACCCTAGCATTTTCTTTGATGGGCATTTTATGTTCTCCAACCCAATGTCATTCGCTTGCCACAATGAACCTATACTTTTGGTAAGGGGGAATTAGGTGTCCAAATCATCGATATTCGTGTTCCGATATCACTCTCGTCCTCACCATTAAGGAAAACTTGAAAAAAAACAAAAAACTTGAGAAAGAAGGAGAAAGAAAAGGTTTACCTTAGGGAAAGAGAAGGAGAGGTGGAATGATGACAAAGTCGTTGGACTAGAGTAAATAAACATCTCATCCCGTCGTTTCACATCTCCTCTCGGGAAGCTCTCTAAAATCCTGGGGCTACACCTGTCCAGGTGAACAGTAGGGAATCTCGGAATGGTAAAAAGATCTTAAAATCCCACTCTAGAATATTTCGATATTTTAAGGCTATTGTTAGGCCCTGAAACATCAATGGCCCATTTCGCGGATGACCCACGAGCGCAGCAAAGAATGGAGGTGTGGGCTGAGTGATAGGTGAACGTGGTAAATCGTCGGCTAGGTCGTGTGGGATAACCGCCGGAGGACGAACGGACGGTAGAGGATAAAATGTAAGGGTGCTAGAAGGAAAGGGGCATGTAAAGTTTGACACTCTAAAAACTATCAAAGTAAAAATCTCATAAAATACAATCTGGCAAATAGCATTCATCCGAATTCACTTGCATTTTGATTTTTCTTGAGTGTTAATTGGTTAGATCAAGCTCCATTCGACATCGAGGATCGAGAATTTGCCTTTGGTATATTCTTGACAAAAATAGGTCCAATAAGGGTAACTCAACCAAACAAAAAAACCGATCAAATATTGTCAATTAGAACCCTAAAAATCATAATAAACTTAGATCTAATAACGCAAGTATGATCGTGGCTCTGATACCACTTGTTAGGAAACTAATCCCTTTAGACATGACAAGATCGAACAAACTACGTTATTAAGATATACTAAAAATTGACATACCTTAATTTTAATGGCAATCGAACTTTATGTGAACCTACGAACGAGAACCATATATATGTGATCTTCCACAGCCAAATCTAGGCCTTTTTTTTTGCTTTCCCTGATGGGGAGAGTACGTAGAAAGCTTGAATGATTTAGCATGTTTGGTACCATAACCTAAAATCTCTAAATATTTAACCCAAGAGAATCTCATTAAGCCTATAGCGTCAAATCCTTTATCCACTCATTGGGCTCATACAATTTATTAAAAGTCTGAGGGCTTTTTACATAAATGAATAACTTAAAACAAAACCATCAATAATTAGTCATATAACAAAATTATTCTATTAAAGATGTAAGTCTATATAATAGAGATTAAAAATCTAATCATAATTGCTGGTATGAAGTTGAACCGTCAAGTTAAAAGAGTAAAAAAAAAGTGCTCTTATAGTACAAGAACATGAAGAAGAAGCCAAGGAAGCAAGATCCACAAAGAGAAACTAAAACAGAAGCAGCCAAACATATGAATCAGCATGAATGTACGAAGTAGTGTGGTAGAATTAGTGTTACATTTTTCACATTAATTATTGACTGAAAACACAAACTAAAACATAGATAAAACATGGCACGTGTAAATGATCGAAAACCGCATTCCATGAACTCAATTATTTCTTTGAATTAATTTCAACTTCACCAGTCACAAAGGATATATGAGGTCCATCACGGCAACATGAGGGACGTGTATTTTATTATGTACAATAGTGCTTAATTAGATGACATTTTTCTGTACAATAGTGCTTGTAATTTTCTCAAACCCTCTCTATACTTAATTAAGAAGTACATTCCAAATTCATTCATAATTAATGATGAAGAGTACTTATTAGGGCTTTATGTATTTTATTATGTGTATATATATTGTGCCTTGGACCTCAAGCCATTGTACTTACCAGTATTCTGTCTACTTTATTATGTTGCTTGGGCACTTACGATTCACGACAAATTTTCCTATCCATTTCTGGGGAGATTGTGTCTCAACCATTGCTTATTTAATTAATCATATTCCGTCACCGGTCCTTGACAGAAAAACGCCACACGATTATTATTATATGGTCGGAAACGAAACTATAATTATTTCTGTGTTTTTGGATGTCTGTGTTATGCATCTAAAAATCCCCGGAGTCGGGATAAATTTGCAGCTCGTAGTAGAAAATGCATATTCATCGGGTATCCTATCGAAAAGCGCGGTTCGTGCTTATTTGATCTCGAGACTAAGGTTGTATTCATTAGTTCGAGATGTTATTTTTATGAGGACAAATTCCCATTTACGGACCTCGTGGCCCCGACCACTACTTCTGACTCGGAACCCAACCCATCGGTTTTTAACAGATAAGGGGGCAACTCGTTCACCCCTTCATGATATGATCTCTCTCTGGTCTCCTCTGATTCTGATTCTGATTTGTCACCGAACACGCCATCTGTTGATCGTGTTTCTTTCGTCTTCGAGTCCTCTGGTGCTAGACCACAAACCGTCTGACAAAGTGCTTGAGTTTCTCAACCGTTGGTCAAGTTAAAAGACTTGGTTTGTGGTATGGTACACTCCAACTCTTCTCCAAGATTTCCAATTTCAGATTTTGTATCGTGTGATCGGTTCTCCTCCAAGAACATCGGCTTCTTGGCAGCAATTTATGCCAATTTTGAACAGTCTTCGTACAACGAGGCGGCCAAGCATCCTGAATGGCAAACTGCCTTGAACTCCGAACTCAAAGTCCTTCAATGCAATCACACTTGGATTGTTATAGACCTAACTCTTGACAAGCATCATATCAGGTGCAAATGGGTATTTCGGATGAAATACCATTCTGATGGCTCAATTGGGGGGTCATAAAGCTCACCTCTTTGTTATTGGCAATCGTCAGGTTGATGGTATTGATTTCTCAAATATTTTTGCACCGGTTGCGAAAATGGCCATTGTTAGAGTTTTTTCTATCAGTTGCTGCTATTAGAGGTCGGATGGGAACTCCATCAAATGGACATTCATAATGAATTCCTTCATAGAGATCTTGTTGAGGAAGTATGTATGCATCTACCCCGGGGATACTCATGCGATCATCAAGGCCAAGTTTGCAAGTTATAGAAATCGATTTATCTATCACGTCAAAGCCCGTGCAATTGGTTTGCTAAGTTGTCAATTGCTTTGCGTCGATTTGGTTTTCGATCGCCAGAGTCGAGCAGATTACTCATTTTTCTCGTTCGTAAGCCAAACTATAACTCGTCAGGTTCTAGTTTATGTGGATGATCTTATTGTTAATGATAATGATTTCGCTGCCATCAATCGCTTTAAGGATTATCTGAGTTTGTGCTTCTATATGAAGGATCTAGGCCCTCTTAAATATTTTCATGGGATTGAATTTCCTCGTAGTCCTTCGGGTATCTTTCTGTTTCAACAAAAATATACCTTGGATATTATGTCAGCTGGATTGCTAGTTGCTTAGCCTTCGACTTCTTCTATGAAGCAACCACATCGGCTTGCTACGCCGTCTAGGGGTCCATTTGAGAGTCCTGATTAGTGTCGCCGCCTAATTGGTTGCCTCTGTGCATACACTTACTCAGTTATGCAAGCTCCCTCTATTGATCACTGACTGACGGCCCTTCGAGTCCTCCATTATCTCAAAGGGCGTCTTGGTCAAGGTCTTTTTCTTTCTTTTCATAGTGATTTACAACTTACTGCCTATTGCGATTCTGATTGGGCGGCATGTCCTCTCACTCTTCATTCCTTGACACGATATTTTGTGTCTTTGTTTATCTCCACTTTCTTGGAAGATTAAGAAGCATGATACAGTTTCTAGGTCATCTGCTGAGGCAGGAATATCATTCTATGGACGCTGCTTGTTGTGAGCTGGTATGGCTCAGGGCTCTTTTATGTTCTCTCGGTGTCCGTCACTCTACTCCTATGCAACTCATGTGTGATAATCAGGCGGCACTTCACATTGTCGTTGACCCGGTTTCACGAGTGCACCAAGCATATTGAGATTGATTGTGTACCATTAAAATTAAACATGTTCCTCGTCAATATAATTCAGTTGTCGACGCGTTGGTTAAATTACGATATTTTTCAAGTTGCGATCAAATCGTACAGAATCTAGAATTTCGCACTTTTATCTTCAAGGATTCATTACCTTATTAAAAAGAAGGAAAAATCACTTAAAATAATCCCAACTTTAACTAATTTATTCAAAATAATATCAACTTTCACTTTTACTAGTTTTGGTACCAACTTTTATTATATTTATCAATATTGATACGAGATTATTTCCAATGGTAAAATCAGATAAAATTGTTGATGTGGCAGTCGAATAAGATGATTGGATTAATGAAATAAGGTGACTATTAATTTAATGCTGATTAGGATTTAAATTAAAAAAAATAAATTCCAGTTCCATTGTCAATAAATTCCAAGCCCTAGACTCCAAATCTATTGTTGAGCCGACATCGGTGAACATCAAGAGTGATAACGAGGAGAATTTTTGAAGGGGGGACATCAAGAGTTGACATAGATGGAAGAGAGGTGTTCGGAAACGTCGTTCAGCTCTTCCAATTCAGGAAGAAGGAGGATTTCTAAATCTATATCTATACTAAAGAAGTCATTTTTGTGACACATGTCAGCCTGTAATTTAATTTACCTATGTGTCGCACATTTGGCGCCATGTCATCAAGACTAAGAAAAAATAATTCAATCATAAAATTTAATCACCCATTAAACCCTAATAAAAAATTCAGATATTCATTTGTTCTTATCCATTCCATATATCAGATTCGTTTAGATCTAACAAATTTGTGTTAACCACATTTTTTTAGATTTATTTAATCCTCCAATAATAATTTTTATTTATTATTAATCTATTCAAATCACTTATATATGATTTGTTAGTGATTTTTTCACCGGTGTATCTTCTAGCCACATAATTAATTATGATGGTAAGTATATATATTTTGTATAATTTTATAAATTTTGTAAATTATCATTTAGTCCATATATTCTATTCATAGCGAATATAACCATGATTATATTAATTTTGTTTGGTCATTGACTCATAGTACATACATTAATTCATATATTAATTTAATATAATAAAAGTGTCTTGAATCATGCTAATTAATATGTTATTTTTATATGACCTTTAAATTACCAAATACATGTATACATTTTTACACAGATCGATCAGCACCACCATCGTCGACGTACGTTCTTAATGACAAGTTGTGGATGGGCCGGGGTAGTAACTAGAAACAATTCAATATGCATTCTTCACATGTACATGCACTTAATATCATATTATAATGAAAAAAATTATATAAATTAGAATTAAATTTTTTTTGATATTATATGAATAAATTTTGAATTTAAACATATGTTTACGAATTTAAAAATTTCTAAATTAATTCATTTTCTTTTAGTAAAGAAAAAAAGAAAATATTGGATCTCACATTAAAATAATGCGTAAATTTTATTCATATTGACATACAAAAATCAAATTGACTTATTTTTAAATAAATAATTTATATTTGACTAAACTCGTACAAGGTACGGATACTTATGCTAGTCATCCATTACTAAGTGCTATCACGATATCCATGTAATATCACCTTATCCGACTGCCACATCAGCAACTTTATCGGATTTTCCGTCGGAAACAATCTCATACCAATATGTATAAATATAATAAGAGTTGATACTAGAACTAGTAAAAATAAAAGTTAGTATTATTTTGAATAAATGAGTAAAAATTGAAATTATTTTAAGTAATTTTTTCTAGAAAGAATTATATCTTAACTTCTAGATCATAAGAGCATCTGCAGAACTTTTGAAGTTCTTAAACCTCAAAAATAGAAAGAAAATTCAATTCATGTGAGTAAAAGCCAGAAAAGAGAAAATGAAAAATGAATTTGGGTAAATTAGGAACTTGTGGAGGGTATGATTATCGATGTTTGAAATAACTGTGATCTTGTCTAGGGATTTATATGACATGATAGCTAGTTAATAAGCATTCCATAAGGGGATTTAGGCCTGTTTGGTTAAGGGAGATCATATTGCCGCATAAATAGGCTTTTGTTTTCGAATCCATAGAATATGCAGCTCATCTTCATCGTCTTCTTGTTTCTTAACTTGTACGCAAAGCGTATCTCAATTCAGTTAAAAAAAAGAGGCCGGTAAAAATGCAAATTAACAAGGGGAATTGTGATTGAGCTGTGTGATCCAAGATGCATCTATACACTGTACCTATATGTAGTTGCGCTCAAACATGTACGTGGACCTTAATTGGACACACAAACACAATATACGTACATTTACTATAAAAACATTCTTCAAGGAGCTAATTGTCAAAGTTGGTCAGGCTACAATACCAATGGGGGGGGATGGTTCTAGACTTCTAGCACACAATCGCACATGTGTGACAAGTCCATTACATAAGTTTATGGGATCCCATCCTAAAACCAACTGACAATAGGAAGAATAATATATTTAGGCAATTATTTTATTTAATTTTCCGATGTGAGATAGACTTATTCACACGGCCCTCAAGTAGCAACTACGCCTACGGATAGTTTACGAGCCTAAACAACTCGCCAAATCATGCCATTATGGCGGGCTAGCCCAATATAATGGGTGGGGAGCATTCTGGACCGACCCATATAACCAAGGACCCAAGGTTAAACCGTTCTGATACAATGTTAAAGTTTAGCAGGCCATAATACGGATGGAGGAGAAGATCGTCCCAACGCACATGTATTACAAGTCCATCACATAAGCTCGTAGAGTTTTATCCTAAAACTAATTGGTAATAAAAATAGTAACACAAAATTATATATTTAGATAATTATTTTACTCAATTTTTCGGATATGGAATATATGGGATAGACTTTTTCACAATATAATTAGCTAGGTCTACATTCTGTTTTCAAGAAGATCGAGACCTATTGAAATCAGTGTACGTCTCGATCATTGAATTGTGAAACTTCTTGAACAAATTTCATGTCCCATCCCACTTTATATTTAGATTAGGTAGCTACTAGCTAGGATAGCTATATGTTTTTGTTTTAGATACTCTTTTTTTTTTGTTAGGTCCGAGTTTTACGTACACATGTTCATATAATCCTAAAAAGAAAATAATGTAGAATGTCCTACAATGGATGTCCAAACCCGGTTAACCCTGATTTCGGTTAATCTAAGATCGGTTAACCATGATTTCGGTTAGTTAAAATCATTAACCGTAACCGAACTGTAAATCTCGGTTAACCGGCGATTGGTTAGCCGTATTTTCGGTTCGATTTTCTCGGTTAACCATTATTCGTTTGTGTAATTTCTACATTATAATTATACACTTAAATAACAACAAAATTATTAATTTTATATAAAAATATTATCATTTGGTTAAGAATTAAAAATAAATAATAGTTTTACGTGATTGATATGCTTAAAATTATCCACACAATATGTATTGACATCTCTTAATTAAAATATATTTAAACTGCATAATTAAGTAATTAATAGCGGTAATAAAAAATAATGTTAAGGATAACCATCTATAATTTACAAATTTACAAATAACAATGTAATTCAATCAAGCCAAAGTATATTTAAGGTTTTGTTTTAAAAAATAAAAAATATATTTCGTTTTTTTGGTTAACCAAGAGTGTTGATATGCCGAACTGAAACCGACCCATAAAACCGCAAAACATACCGGTTCAGTTAACCAAACCGAAATCATAAGAAATAATGGTTCGGTTAACCATAAAAATGTCGGTTTTTCCGATTTCAGTTCGGTTTTTCTGTTTCGATTATTTTTGGAAACCCCCTACAATTACAATATATCGATCATTAATTCCTTCAAAAAAAAATACATCGATCATTAATACCTAAACCTGTCAAAACATCATCTCACCAGGCCGAAATTTGCCAGAAAATTAATTTGCCAGAAATTTTGGGTTTGACTGGGTTAGATTAATCTGATGCGTTATGATGAAAGTATTATATTATATATGTTAAATATTATAGTTTAAATATAAAAAATACTATATTTTTATTAAAAAGTATTATTTTATTTTTTTGTCGGAAACAGCGGAAAATTTCCCGAATTTATTAAGAGCAGCTAATTATGAACAAACCGGGGAATAGCTAAACCCCTAAAATCATCAAAAAGAAAAGACAAAACAGAGTCTGATGGATCAACTAAAACATGTAAGCCTAATGGGAAAGAAAAACCCAAAGAAGTGAGGCATCAACAACCCGATTGGCTTCGCGATAGATATATGGCGAAATTGGATGACCCAATTTCTACTAATAAAGCCTTGGCATTGAGATACCAGGCTAGAAAGCGGATGAGCTATACTGAGTGGTTTTTGAAAAAGCTGAATGACGAGTTGAGAGTCCGCTTCCACCGAAACTCGTCTATAGCCACCATCCCATGCAAGGCAGAGGCCTCGCAAAATGCCCCATAGCTCAGCAAAAGGGACCGAACACACTCCTATATTATGCACAAATCCACTGAGTCAATGCCCGTATTCATCTCTAATCACACCGCCAGAAGAAGCCATTCCCAAACTTTGATTAACGACCCCATCAGTGTTGATTTTCACCCAAGATTCCATAGGAGCAAACATCTTACGTAAATTTCCTCATACCTCGGCTTTACTATTAAGTCTTTAGCCGCTCTCCAAGCAGAAGTGAAAGAAGTCACTTGACTAATACTAAAAACACCCCGTTCCTCCACTTCCAAATCCACCAACAAGTGCTAGCAAAAATGGTTTGCCAAGGAACACCATGTATCTTGAGATCCCCCTTGAATAAATTCTCTCTAAGCCATGTCACCAAATTTGAGCCAAAAAATTCGACCCTAGCAGTAGCTGACAACAAAGGAGTCTAAGTCTCTCTAGCAATTTGGTAGTCACGAAGGAGATGCATAATGCTCTCATCTTCTGTTCCACACAACAGACAAGTCCCGGATGAAGCAAGGTGTCGACGCCGCCGCACAACATTCGTCAAGATCCTCTCATGGTAGACCAACCACATAAAGTGACGGATCCATTCCGGAATTTGTAAATTCCATAAACCACAGAAGAGGCCAGTTCTAGGATCAGAAATCAGTTTCTCGCCTCTCAGTAAATTGTAAGCAGACGAATAGTGTACTGACCTGTAGCCATCTCGCTCCATGAAACACATTCAATGGCCGATGGGGATTCCACAATATCAAAGGCTATAATTTTTAGAAGAATAGTATCTGGAAAGTGTGAGCTGAACATTTGCCACTTCCAACCAACACTGGCTTCCCAAAATTCCGGCACAGTAGCATTTAGGGGCAAAGAATCGATCGGACCTATAACCAAAGATAAAAGCACCAGGTTACAAACCCATGGCTGAGTCCAGAATTTGATTAGACGTCCATTTCCCAAAAGCCATCGTATACCCGGAATCACAGCTTCATGAATTCCACATTGAATGCCTCTCCATGTATGAGAGGCTCGCTTTAGTCTTGAAGCAGAAGAAGGTTGCATAGCATCCCTCACCCCATATTTCCCTCGAGTCACCGAAGCCCACAAGCTGTCACCCTCATCGATAACGCGCCATCCCATTTTACCAAGCATGGCCGTATTCATTTCTCACATCGATTTGATTCCAAGACCACCCAAGTGCCTCGGTAAGCACACCACCGGCCAAGAGACCAAGTGATTTTTTTATTTTTCAACATCACCGCCCCAAATGTAGCGCCTAGAATAGGCATCAATACGATCACAAGTTGATTTTGGCAAGGAAGTTGTATTCATGGCATAAATTGGTAGAGATGTGAGGACTGAACATGTGAGAGTCACACGCCCTGCAAAGCTTAATTTCTTGCCCCGCCAACCATTCAAATGGCTAATAATCTTACAAAGAAGGGGATCATAAGTCTCCTTAGAGACTTTCTTGTGCATCAACGACATATCAAGATAGGAACCTAGATTTTGAGTAAAATTAATACCACCCTCAGATTGAAAGCTAGCAATAATACCAAGGTCAATGTTCGACAAAACAAAAAGCTTGGACTTTTTTAGGTTCACCTTTTACCCCATATCCACTAAGTTCGAGTTATTGATCCATTCCAAAAACATGACTAGTCCGCCGAGAGTTCACGGGTACCCCCATCTCTTTCAGTGTATGAGATTATAGAATTAAAGTCGCCTCCAACGATCACTGGACCTAACACCGGAGTGATTTCCGCCTCAAGATCATCCCATAAATTATGTCTACGACCAAAAGATGGCGGTGTGTAAACAAAGAACATACTCAAATCCCCACTTGGGTTAGAAATACGGGCGTGAATGAAGTGCTCATGTTTAGCAACAACACTTAACTGGATAGAGTTTTTCCAAAGTAGCCACACTCCACCCGCACATCCAGGTTCTTCAACACGAGTGTAATTATCATAACCTAGCTTGTCACAAACAGCATCCGCATGATCCCCGGAGATTTGGGGTTCTGAAATGCTCAAAACATCCACATGAAAATGACGACATAAATAACGAATTGATCGTTTAAAGCTCGGCTTCCCGTCTCCACAATAATTCCAAAAGATACTAATCATACGAAACTTTAAAGGGAGGAGAAACGTCATCAAACGATCAAGAGTGCTGATCACCATTAAGATGTTCAGCAATCATATTTGTGTCATGTGAATCTTCCGCCATCAAAGACGTCTCCAAGTCTAAAGACTTGACAGACGATCCTTCATGGAAAATCATGGAACCAGGCCCCAAACGAAGTTTGGTTGAGCCTCTTTCCGTAGCTTCCATCGCCATAACTTTAGTCTCTGGGTGTACATGTACACCCTTTCCTTTGTTCTGTACACCGATATTAGTCGGAAGATCAATTTTCCCAACAACCTTCTGATTACCTACCATAACCGCCCCTTCACTTGTCTTGCCAACTTTGAGTTCCTCGACCCCTGCGCAACAAGTTGGGCCCCACTGCATTGTCAGTTCGGGTCCACTGAACCAGAAACTTGGGAAGCAAGAATAATAGTATCGGTCTTGTTATTCGGTCGAGATCTTTTTGGCCCCGATGCTCTTTTCCTATATTGACAATTAGAGGTAGATCCAGGATCATATCTAATAACATAATTATCTCCCGAGATCTCTTTATTTATATCAACTGAAGATTTCGGATCTTGATCCAAATTGGCAAATCTGTTCGTATCCAGTAATGTCCCGATTTTTATCGGATCTTTTCCTTTCTAGGGACGGGGCTTTCTAGCAATTGTCATCCATGGAACCAGATGATCCCCATTAACCGGTTCTGATGGCACCTTATCGGTCCTTTCTCCCATCGGCGCCGACGCTGACGTCTCATTCTGATAAGCTTTTTGGGAAGCATCTGCAATGTATGAAGGGTAGCCCTCCTTCACATGACCATACTTCCCACAGTTAAAGCATATGACATGTAAGCCTTCATAATCTAACTGAACTCTGTCGCCTTTGAAGTACATAGTATGATGCGACCCCCGCCATGGATGCTAGCCAAGAGGACGACGCATTCACACTTCGGTCGGATGGCCCCATCACTCGTGCCAGGACTCGAGCAATCCAAGACGCGAAACGATCTCTCGTGGCGCGCCTCTCCGCTGGCCACGACGCGCCCCTCGCCGGGCCGACGCACACAGCCTTGTGCGTCCTCGACATCGAGGAACCTCAACTCTGGCCAACAGGGACAACCTCCAACCCCTTCCACCGTCGGACCCGAGTCTTGCACCGTGCCATGGATCGCTATTTGAGGTTCACGAGACCCTCTCGCCAGCGGCCTCGCCAGCGCCCGGGACCGTGCCATGACCTCGCCAGCGCCGAGACCCTGCCTCTCCAGCCTCGCGATAGCCTTGTCGTGACACTCCCGGCACGGTCACGGACGACCTATCCATTTTTAGTACTTTTATGCATACATTCTATTATGGAACATTACTATTGTTAGTTTTACACATTTAGAAGGATATTTATGGGCCTTGCGCCGACCACTTTTGGACCGCGCCATTGGGCCTAAGCTTGCACGCTTGCCCTAGGCGCGTCGCCACTATTTTAGGGTTTCTTTGGGTTTTCTTCAACCGCCTCTCTATATAAGAGAGCGTGGGCATATGTTTTCAATTCAGGGCACATTATGGTTTAATAAAGTCGAGGTTTCACTCCTTATTTTATCCTTGTGCTTGCGCCGCCCCTCAATCTCTCACAACAATCGCAATTGCCCTCGAGAACTCGGTTTCCGTTGTTTGTTCGTGCCAATTCACAATCACAATCAGCCTTCCGCTACGCCAACTTGAGACCCACTACTCAAGCCAACGATCGATCCGAAGCATCCCAAACGAGGGACGCATCAACTGGCATCAGAGCCAAGGTTAGAGTAAGTCTCGTTCAACCCTTCTAGTTCATTCTCACACGTCTTTCCGCCATCTAGGGTCCCAAATTTTTTTTCTTTGCTTCGTAATTAATACAAAAAAAAAATTAACCGTACCCTAACTCATTCGATCTATTGATTTTGGTGAAGTTGTTGCTTTGTCTTGCTAGTTGCATGAACGTAGGACTTGTTTTGCCAATTTCTCTTGTGCTTCGTGTGCTTGATTGCGTGTTGATTATCTATTTGCTTGAATCGGTTCTAGAGGAGAAAACCTAGTCCGATTTGCTTGTTAAAAAAAAAATTCTTCTTCGACTATAAAGCCAAAATAAGGTAACTAGTCGATTGAATTACAAAAAAAAATCTCGTGAAGATCACAAGCCAAAATAAGGCAAGATCCTTCACTTTTGCTTACAAATTTCGCAACTTTCATTCATATCATCGCTTGACTTACGTTGTTGGTTTCGAACTTGCCTTTGTCTTGCTTGCTTGCATTGTCATTTTCGGATCCAATTCATTGATCGAGTTTGAGTGACCTTTAGCCTTGCCAATCCTTCAACGTGTGGTTTGAACACAAGGGTCGGCTTGACTAAGCGAACTGTAACTCTTGTTTAGTTGCTTGTGAACTTCTTACTCGCTTCGATGACTGGTGTTACCATAGGTACAATTTCGGAGTCGGGAGACGGTGGAAACAACAACCCCACCGAGGGCCAAAACCCTAACCAAAATCGAGAGGCGTGGAACCCCGAAGCCGTGGCACGCATAGAAGAGCTCGAACGCCTCTTGACAGCGAGCCAAACCCAATCGAAACACACCGTGCCGCCGACGCATGGCCTCGCTTCGGAGATCCATGGCGTGCCCGGCATGTCCGCGGAGGACGTTGCTCGTGCCAACGCAAAGGGGAAGAAGCACGCCCAACCTTCATCACAACTCGGCACCATGCAACGCATGGAGTCGATCAAAGAAAGTCGCCAATATGATCGGCACGATGGTGGTCCCCGGACCGCAGATCGCTATCACATGGCGCGAGATTATCGGGACACACAAGTGTATGACGTATATTCCGAGGAGGAGTACAACTCCGAGGAGTATAGACGTCGACATACGAGTGGGGATCCCAAAAGAAAGAAAAAGAACAAGTCGCCGGTGTATGTGTACGAAACCCCAAAGCGGAAGCACAGGGCGAAGTATTATGAGTTCTTGGATTATTCTAACGAATCCTCTTTTGAGCATCCAAATGTGCAGGATCCGAAAGAACATGACAACCGGCCTTCGGATTGAATCCCACTGCCGCGCCTTGCCAAACATAGCACCGAGTACGATCGAGTCTATGGCTCGGGTCGCACGCACGGTGCGCATGGACGGCGCGACAAGGATCGAGACGATCGACGTCCTCGGAGGCCTTACGGTGGAGACGATCCGGACGACGGGGATGACGATCCGCATCGAGGACAGCCTCGGCATCGGCGCGACAGGCGCGCTTACTCACCGCGGCGTGCCAGCCCTCGACGCGATCGAGATCACCGCGATGCCCGGGATCCACGACAACAACTTTTCCGGTTCTTATGATCCTGATGCATTTTTGGAGTGGTTACAGGGCACAGAGCACACACTCCGACATTTAGGTTACGAAGACGACGAGAAGGTGGAGGTTGTGACGCTCCACTTTGTTGGTGCCGCTAGGACTTGGTGGAACCGATTCGAGTCCGAAAGGATTCGAAAAGGCAAGCCCTTAATCCGTGAGTGGCATCAACTCGTCTACATCTTGAAGAAGAGATACATTCCGGCCGATTACAAGGACAAGATGCACATTGAAATCATGCGCATCAAGCAAGGAACAATGATGCCGGAGGAAAACTTTGCCAAGCGGGGATGAGCGTGTCACCATCCGTAATGAAGACGAGGTTCCTCTCGGGTTTGAGGCAATCCATTCAATATAGGTTGGAGATCTTTCCCATTAAGGACATCAACAACTTGGTGCACACCGCAATGCAAATCCACAAACAAGAGATGCGCACCAAGTCGGGATGGTCCAATTAAAGGTATGTGTCTAACTCTAGTCAATCCAGTTTATCTACTAATCGATTTGCTCCTTCTTTGCCTAGCCCTTCGACAGGTTCCAAAGAAAAGACCGAGGCCTCGCATGCCAAGGCCCCAGCTGCGCCGCGCACCGCTGAGGCAAATGCCGATCGAGCCCGTGACATGGCTTGTTACAAGTGCGGGGGGCGTGGCCATATGCAACGGAACTGTCCCAACAACAAGAAGGTTTTGTTCACCACTCAAGGAGAGGCATATGACAGTGAGGAGGATGAAGAAGTTGAGCCGCATGATATCGACGCCGCCGAGCTCGAGTACGATCCCTCGGATGCCCTCGGCATGGCTATGCTCGACCTAGTTACTCGGCGTGCCCTTAGCGTCCGCGAAGCACCACGCACGGACCAACGCGAGCAACTTTTTCACACCCGATGTTTGGTCAACAATGTCTCTATGAGTGTGATAATTGATTCCGGGAGTTGTGCAAATTTCCTTTCCAAGAAGGTTGTCGATCACTTCAAATTGCCGACCACGCCACATCCTCAACCATTCAAGCTTCAATGGTTATAAAATGATGGAGGAGATTTGGTCGACAAACAGGTAATCTTCAAATTTTCCATTGGTCAATACTCGGATTCAATTTTGTGTGACGTAACGCCGATGGACGCCACGCACCTCTTGTTGGGGCGTCCATGGCAATACGATCGTCACGTGCTTCACGACGGGTATTTGAACACTTACATGTTCAATTACCATGGGAAGCGCGTGACTCTCTTACCTATGTCGCCTAGTGAAGCTCTACAGGATGAAGCTGAAAGGCAAAGACAAAAGGCTAGCGACAGCGGTACTGGCGCGCCACACAAGACGCCAGCGGCGTCCGAGATCAAGACTGTGAATTCCACAGGCGCTCCTGGTGCCAATCCATCCACAAACAGGTCTAATGATGATCGAGATGCAAAACGCCGACAGAATATGGAGGGGGGCCGACAGTTTGCGTCGAGAGGCCTCGGCAACGCGCCGAACGCCGCAGATTTCGACAAAATGGGCCTCAAGCAGATTTCTGAAGCTTCTCTCGGCGTTCCAAGCTCCAAACCCCTTAAAATTGACTTTCTAACAGATCTGCCCAAAAAACGCCCAGGGGAAACCGATTTGAGCAAAGGACCGCCAAGCACACACCCCAGCGTCGCGCACCACGCCGTCGCTACACGAAAACTCGGATTCCAGGAGCTACAGGACGAGTTTCACGGCGTTTCCAGGGGCAATCTTCCACAAATTCCAGGGGCTAAAACCTCTCCAAAAATCGCCCCAGAAGCCGATCGGATGAGCACCGACGCCGAGCCACCCTTGTTAGGCACTTGCCAGGATCTTTTACTCTTAGCCAGGCGTCGGGACATCGAGAAGTCCATTCATGGGAGTCTTTCTTGTTTCATACTTGTTCCCCTTGTTTCCATTAATAAATCCAAGATTTCTTCACTTCCCTCTTCTATTATATCTATTTTGAAGGAGTTTGAAGATATCATGCCGGATGAGCATCCGAAGGGCTTGCCGCCGATCCGTGGGATTGAGCACAAGATCGACCTCGTGCCAGGCGCTTCCCTTCCCAATCGAGCCGCTTATACGACTTCACCAAGGGAAACCGAGGAGCTTCAACGCCAAGTTCAAGACTTGTTGGACAAGGGATTCGTCCGCGAGTCCTTGAGCCCTTGCGCGGTGCCGGTGATCCTCGTGCCAAAGAAAGATGGTTCATGGCGTATGTGCGTCGACTGCCGAGCCATAAATCAGATCACGGTGAAGTACAGACATCCCATTCCAAGGCTCGATGACATGCTAGATGAGCTCCACGGCGCAGCCTTGTTCTCAAAGATCGATCTCCGGAGCGGATACCACCAAATCCGGATGCATGAAGGCGACGAGTGGAAGACCGCATTTAAAACCAAACATGGTTTGTACGAATGGCTTGTCATGCCTTTTAGCTTGACAAACGCCCCTAGTACTTTTATGCGGCTTATGAACTTTTTTTTTTCCGTAAATTTTTAGGACGTTTTGTTGTCGTCTATTTTGACGATATTTTGGTATTTTCTAAGGACTTAGATTCTCACGCGTGGCACCTTAGGTTGGTGTTAGAATGCCTTCGCGAGCACTCTTTGTTTGTAAACTTGGACAAATGTTCGTTTTGCACGGACACGACGAATTTTCTTGGTTTCGTCGTGTCCAAGGATGGGATGAAAGTGGATGACGACAAGATCCGCGCCATCCGAGAGTGGCCCACCCCTACGACCCCGACGATGGTTCGATCCTTCTTAGGGCTCGCAGGGTTCTATAGGCGATTCGTCAAGGACTTTAGTTCCATCGCCGGGCCACTCCACAATCTGACCAAGAAGGCAACCACAATCAAGTGGATGCCGATTCATGAGGCCGCCTTTCAGACCTTAAAAGATGCTTTATGTAGCGCTCCGGTCTTGCAATTGCCAGACTTCACTAAGCGCTTTGAGATCGAGTGCGACGCCTCCGACTATGGCGTAGGCGGCGTACTCCTTCAAGAGAGACGCCCTATTGCATACTTTAGTGAAAAATTAACGGGGGCAACTCTCAATTACCCGACGTATGACAAAGAGTTGTACGCACTTATTCAGGTTCTTAAAACATGGCAGCATTATCTTTGGCCTAGTGAGTTCGTTATTCACACGGACCATGCGGCCCTTGCTTATCTTAGGAGTCAAACGACTCTAAACAGGCGCCATGCTCGGTGGGTGGAATTTATGGAAACTTTTCCGTATATTATCGCCCACAAGAAAGGGAAAGAAAATGTCGTGGCAGACGCTCTGTCACGCAGGTATGTACTTCTAACTCAACTCCAGGCCAATTTGGTAGGGTTCTCCTTGATTAAGGAGTTGTATTTGCATGATCCATATTTTAAACCGATCATGGAGAACCTTGATCAAAGTCGAATCCATGAGACTTTCTTTTTGGACAATGAATATCTCTACCGAGCCGGGAAGCTTTGCATTCCGGCATCGTCTGTGAGGCATCTTTTGCTCAAAGAAGCTCATGATGGCCGGGGCCACTTTAGCATCGCCAAAACCCTAGCAGCACTTCGTGAACACTTCTTTTGGCCACACATGGCTTCGGACGTTCACAAGTATTGCCGGGGTTGTGTGCCGTGCCAAACTGCTAAATCGAGGTTCCAACCTCAAGGCCTTTATACTCCGTTGCCTATTGCGGATACTCCGTGGGAAGATCTCTCTATGGATTTTATCACGGGTCTTCCAATGTCTAGGCGCGGTAAAGATTCGATCTTCGTGATTGTGGACCGCTTCTCCAAGATGGCTCACTTCGTGCCATGCAAAGGGAACAACAATGCGACTGAAATCGCAAACTTGTTCTTTGAGCATGTCATAAGATTACATGGCGTGCCTCGCACTATTGTTAGTGATCGAGACACGAAATTCTTTAGCCATTTATGGAGAACGCTTTGGGGAAAGCTAGGCACACAATTACTCTTTTCTACTTCTTATCATCCCCAAACCGATGGTCAAACTGAGGTGACCAATCGGACCCTGGGCACCCTTCTTCAGACGGTGCTCAAAAATAACCCACGCCGGTGGGAGGATCCAATATCATTTGTTGAGTTTGCTTACAACAGGTCCAAACACTCGGCCACCAAGATGACGCCGTTCGAGATTGTCTACGACCTCAACCCTCACTCTCCGATGGATCTTACCCCTCGGCCTTTGAAGAACGGGGAGCACATCGACGCCTCCAACCGTGCCGAAGCCATCCGCAAGCTGCACGAGCGGACTAGAGTTCAATTGGAGCGCCGCGCCGCTCAATACGAGGCTCAACACAACAAGGGTCGGAAACGAATGGTCTTCAACCCCGGGGAACTCGTGCGGCTCCATCTTCGGAAGGACAGGTTTCCGGATTCAAGGAAGACGAAGCTTCACCAGCGTGGAGACGGGCCTTTTCGGGTCCTTGAGCGAATCGGAGACAACGCCTACAAGCTCGACCTCGAAGGCAAGCACTCGGTACACTCCAGTTTCAACGTCGCTGAGCTCTCCCCTTATGTTGCACCCGCTTATGAGGAAACGGGGACGTTTCCCAACCAAGTGGGGGAGGGTGATGCGACCCCCGCCATGGATGCTAGCCAAGAGGACGACGTATTCACACTTCGCTCGGATGGCCCCATCACTCGTGCCAGGACTCGAGCAATCCAAGACGCGACACGATCTCTCGTGGCGCGCCTCTCCGCAGGCCACGACGCGCCGCTCGCCGCGCCGACGCACACAGCCTTGTGCGTCCTCGGCATCGAGGAACCTCAACTCGGGCCAACGGGGACAACCTCCAACCCCTTGCCACCGTCGGACCCGAGTCTTGCATCGTGCCATGGATCGCTATTTGAGGTTCACGAGACCCTCTCGCCAGCGCCCTCGCCAGCGCCCGGGACCGTGCCATGACCTCGCCAGCGCCGAGACCCTGCCTCGCCAGCCTCGCGACAGCCTTGTCGTGACACTCCCTGCACGGTCACGGACGACCTATCCATTTTTAGTACTTTTATGCATACTTTCTATTATGGAACATTACTATTGTTAGTTTTACACATTTAGAAGGATATTTATGGGCCTTGCGCCGACCACTTTTTGACCGCGCCGTTGAGCCTAAGCTTGCACGCTTGCCCTAGGCGCGTCGCCACTATTTTAGGGTTTCTTTGGGTTTTCTTCAGCCGCCTCTCTATATAAGAGAGCGTGGGCATATGTTTTCAATTCAGCACACATTAGGGTTTAATAAAGTCGAGGTTTCACTCCTTATTTTATCCTTGTGCTTGCGCCGCCCCTGAATCTCTCACAACAATCACAATTGCCCTCGAGAACTCGGTTTCCATTGTTTGTTCGTGCCAAATCACAATCACAATCAGCCTTCCGCTACGCCAACTTGAGACCCACTACTCAAGCCAACGATCTATCCGAAGCATCCCAAACGAGGGACGCATCATAGTACCTTTCAACGGTTGGCTAAGATGAAGTTCGATGCAAACACAAGCAAACCTTCCCCTTGCTCCTGTTATAGTGTTGGTGACAACCTTGATGCGGTTCCCAACTGCAGCCGCCACACCAAACAAGACTTTTTCTTCATAAAGGACTGGAGATAAACCCGACAACCTAACCCAAGTAAAAGTAGTATTAATGACATCCACCGCTTCTTTGAATGAAGGAGTCCATCGTTTAACAGCTATGTAATTCCCAAAAATAATCCATGGGCCATCAGTCAAAACATGAATAAGATCTTTTTCCAAATCAGACCTAACAAGGAAGAAATCATTGGGAATATCTACCAGAGTCATTCTTCCTTCAGGCATCCAAGACATACGGAGTTTAGTATCAAGCATGGCATGTGAGACCGGTTTTCCAAGAATTTTGATCACCAAAGTGAATTGCCACGAACTATATAACGATTACATCACTTCATTGGCTATACTAACATGAGGTGCAAATCCATTGCCTTGTGGTTATTCAACCCTAATTTTCCCCGTTTTCCATAAATCATCTTTTTCCAAAGGTGCGTACACAACCTTTCTATCCCCAATCACTTTATCTTTCCATGAAGGAAGAATATCGGGAGGTTTATCCGGCTGTAGTTCCTGCATCGGCGAACTACATAGTGTATTGGAAACAAGCGGCATTGGGAGCATTGAGAGCGTTTTTTGAACTCTAGGTGCAGTATTATTTTATTATTGTTAGATATGTATGAGTTATTGACAAGGACCGCGGTCCCGTGTCCAAGAGGACGCTCGAATCCATGTGCCAAGACCAAGCCAAGAGCCTTCCAGTGGATTCTAGGGACATCGGGGGCGATTCCTGAGGTATCTGGATTGATACGGGGCGTGGAGATAAGGGAGAGCCCATGAGAAGACCACATGCCAAGGCACGCCCCTTCTAGAGAGTTCTAGAGAGGGTGTGCCCTTTCCGAAGATATCTAGGATAGGCATGCCCAAGACAAAAGATAAATGGTCGTAACAAGCACGCCCAATCTATGCAAGGGCGTTGTATAGGCGCGCTTGGGCGCGCCCCTCCAGAATGCGCCAGAAGCTTAATTCTAGGCTAGGCGCGACTCATCTTAAAGTACTTCCTATGGGCTCTCCACCTTGAGATTATTCTAGATTAGTCTAGGTAGGACTTAGTCTAGATCCTTCTTGGGTTAAAGGGAGGCCATGCCTATGAATAGGCCTTAGCCCTCATTTTGCAAGGCACCCAAGTCCTCTCAAGCATCCAAATCACTAGGCTTACTTAGGCACTCTTGCAAGGGTCTTGTAAACCTTCTCTTGTGTAATATAAAACCTTTCCCACAAAAACCATCCACCGTTCAATATCTGAGGTGGGTAATCCTAGCAATCAAGCCAAGAAGAATATCAAGAAGACTAGGGACACCTCGAAGGACCGGGTGACTAGCTCCAAGAAACGCCTACAAAGGTTGGATTTGTCCATGGGAGAGGTGAGCGGGACTCCATTGAGGACTTAAACAAAGACAAGGAAGGTCTTGAGTCCTCCATGGATTAGCTCAGAGGGGGAGCTACTACGCATGTTGAACAAGTCCTATGACAACCTAGCCAAGGAGAATTGATGCGTCCCTCGTATGGGATGCCTCAGATCGATCGGTGGCTTGAGTAGTAGGTCTCAATTTGGCGTAGCGGAAGGCTGATTAGATTGAGAATTGGCACGAACAAGCAATGAGTAACGAGAACACGAGAGCAATTACGAGTGTTTGAGAAATAAAGGGGCGGCGCAAGCACAAGGATAGAATTAAGGAGAAACCTCAACTTGAATTAAACCCTAAATGTGCGCTGATTAATAATGGAGCTTGAGAGCTCCTTATAAAGAGGAGGCTGTCGAAACCCTAATAAGCAACAAGGCTTAATGGACTAGGGTTTGCATGCAAGCAAGGCCCAACGTCCAAAAGCCCATAAAACATAAATAGTAATACTAAAAATAACAACAACTAAAAGTTCCAAAGACATAAATGGAAATATGCTAAAATAGAGAAATACATAATATATGACTTAAGTCCTACTCCAAGGGGGTCGCCAAGGCCTAGGGAGTAGCGGGGTGGCCGGGATCGGGTCCGAGGCTAGGCAAGGTCGCATCATTCTCCCCCGCTTAGATTCGAAGCGTCCTCGCTTCGAGTTGGTGAAGGAAAAGGCGACCAAAACAGCAATGAAGTAGAGCTTGTCATCAACCTTCGTCTTCTCAAAAGTCAATATTTATGCTGTCAATGTAGGCTCAAAGAGGCTCTCGGACTCGACAACAGAAAACGATGGTAAGGGCATGGGAAGTGGCCAATCCAATATCGAAGACAAGTCTAAGGAAGGTGTCGGTGCTGGTAGCGATTGTGGCGCGTCGTCGACCGTAAGGGAAGGACTCGAAACGGAAGGCGCGGTCACGATTGTGGCAATGGGCGGGGCTGGCACTTCGGTGGCCTGGACCACGGGAACAGGAGGCGTGGTGATGGGCGAGACGAAAGGAGCGACTGACTCCTTGGTGGCCTCGACTACAACCATGTGTGGCGCGGCCATAGGCGTGCCAACATGCTTGGCTGGCACCTCGAAGGCCTCGACCCTGGCCGTGGGTGGCACGACAAGCACTTCGGTGGATGCGTTAGGCATGGGCAGCCGTGGCAATGGTGTCGATGTCGCGCGACCGGTGTCCAACGATGCTCGCTTTGGTTCCTTCGCTGTGTTGAACCTGTACATCTCTCGTTGTTTGGTCATGCGCCTTAGAAGATACTCTGGAAAGGCTACGGCGTCCACATTAGGCGCAAAGTCTCGAGTCATATAGTACACAAGGTGGCACCTTGTCTCAATTGGGGCCCGCTTCCTATACCATCTATCATCCTCCAAACGCTCCAACCAATCTCGAGCATAGCTAGTGAAGCAACCAATGGCAATGTCACATTGCTCAAATTTGTCGTAGTCCCGTTGGCCGAAGTAATTGGCCATGTGCTTTGCCCAATCCAAAAACGCCTCGGGGTCATCATACCCGGCAAAGCGTCTTCGGTGAAGTCCTGTATGAGATATGACAAGACGAGAGTAAAAGCGAACCAATGGTATAGACTTCCAATCAATATATGCACCCAAACAATTAAACACGCAAAGATCGAGGCTAATTTGACTATGCCGAGAGGACGGCTTAAGACTAACGCGAAATGTGGTGATAGAATAAACAACCCGCAAGAACAAGCAATTTAACCATAAATTTGCATGCAAATGATCAAACACAAGAACAAGGTTTTTTTATAAAATAACTCGAAGCTGTTTTTTTTTTTGTAATAGCTTTTTTTTTTACAACTATATATAAGGCAAGATAGCAAGGGGATCAACAAAAAAGAATTAAATATTAGAGGATATGGAAATAAATGGAAGGTAGGATTGTCTCTGCATGTGGAGATATATGTATGGCAAGGCAAATCAAACGACACCCTTACAGATCCAACTAATTAGGCTAGAATATTAACAAGACCATTTTTTTGGATCGAAGCGGAACAAAAAGATATTCTCAACCGAATATAAAGGATAATCGGTGCAAATCAACAGCAATATAAAAGATATAGTCTCGGTGCACACGCATGCATGGACAAAGCAATGGAGATCAGATTCAATCAAATTACTTATAATTAATGGAAATAAATCACGAGAACAAGCAAGCTATTATTCGAATCAAACCACAAATCGTATGGAAGGAGCAAAAAAAAAATTAGGCAAAAATTCGAACGAGTCTTGCTCGATCCAAACTAGGGCAAGGCAAGATGAGATTTTATTTTTTTTGACTTTTTTTTAAATGGTTCGAACAACACAAATAAGGATATGGATCGAATGGTCTAAATAGTTGCGTGATCAGTTGATGCGTACCTCGTATGCGATGTCTCGGATCGATCGGTGGCTTGAGTAGTAGGTCTCAATTTGGCGTAGCGGAAGGCTGATTAGATTGAGAATTGGCACGAACAAGCAATGAGTACGAGAACACGAGAGCAATTGCGAGTGTTTGAGAAATAAAGGGGGCGGCGCAAGCACAAGGATAGAATTAAGGAGAAACCTCAACTTGAATTAAACCCTAAATGTGCGCTGATTAATAAAGGAGCTCGAGAACTCCTTATAAAGAGGAGGCTCTCGAAACCCTAATAAGCAACAAGGCTTAATGGACTAGGGTTTGCATGCAAGCAAGACCCAACGTCCAAAAGCCCATAAAACATAAATAATAATACTAAAAATAACAACAACTAAAAGTTCCAAAGCCATAAATGAAAATATGCTAAAATAGGGAAATACATAATATATGACTTAAGTCTTACTCCAAGGGGGTCGCCAAGGCCTAGGGAGTAGCGGGGAGGCCGGGATCGGGTCCGAGGCTAGGCAAGGTCGCATCAAGAATGAGGTTCTCAAAGTCAGGATTTTAACCTTAAGAGAGGAGATGGCACAACTCTATATGGAACTTGAGGCATGCAGGGCTGCCATGGAGGCAGGCATGATCGCCATGACACCGGGTAAAAGCTGACGGTGCCGAAGCCAAAAGAGTTCGCGGGGAACCAATCGGATAAGGACGTGGAGAAATTTCTCTATGGAATTGATGGGGTGGGCATCGCGGATAACAACCCCAAGGTAAGCATTGCAAATCTTTACGTGGTCAATACGACCATACTTTGGTGGAGGCATCGGACTTGTGAGAGGACCGGGGGGTCCCCAATCCATACTTGAGCCGAGTTTGTGGAGGAGTTTAGAAAACAATTCTATCCCGTCTATGCCAATGACAAGGCCGGAGCCAAAATCCGACGACTCACGCAGACGACAACGGTCCATGACTATCTGAGGGAGTTTTCCGAGCTCATGGTACAAGTCACTGACTTGGGAGAGATGGATGCGTTCTTCACATTCATGGACAGACTGAAGCCGTGGGAAAAGAAAGAGCTTCAACATAGGAACGCGTGGGACATGAACGAGGCCATGGTTGCGGCCAACTCTCGCCACACCAAGGGGAAATTAAGGTAGAAGAGAGGAAGACAAGGACGAGTCATCGAGGAGCGATGACGAGCGCACAAGCTAGCCGAACAAAAGTCATGGGCCGATTGGGACGCAAAGGTAGGGACCGACAATGAGATTTAGTCCAGACCGAGGCGGAGGTCCGAAGGTGATCAAGACAAAGGCCAGCGTCTGGAGAGGAAACCCTTGAGCTGCTTCCTTTGAGGGGATAATCATCTTGTGCGGGACTACCCATCCCGAGGTAAGCTTAATGCTATCCTATCCTCAAGGGACGGGGACGAGGACGTCGAGCGAGGGCCATTGTAACTAGGGGCGATAGCTTTGCGAGCCAATAACGGAGGCGACGAGAGGATGTCACACTGGACAGGGGAGCTATCCAACCAAGACCATGCCATGATTGAGGGAGAAGCGCAGTCATTTGAGGGACAAGGACAGAGGACACTTAGAGTTGGCACGATACGGATGCGCTCATGACTGAGGGAGGAGGATCCAACATCCGAGGCTCAAGGCCGAGACATGGAGCCTTAGAAGAACAACAGACCAGAGGATCAAGAGAAGACCAGGCCAAAGGAGCAGAACGCCCCCTCTCATGGGGAGACGATTCAGCCATCCGAAGGGGTCAAGGTATCTTTAGGCAAGTGGGATGACAAGACCGACGCGGACACAACGAGGACGTTGCTAGATCCGGTTGGGAGGAATGACACATTGCGGTTCTGATGTCTCTTTATTTGTTTGTGTTTTATATATGATTTCCTTTGTAAATATGTTTCTTTTTCCCCTTTTCTTGTGTGTTTTGTGCCTTTTTAGCTTAGTTCCCGTATTTCTATGAGATTCGGAGACTATGCGCGTTTTATATGTTTTGTAGGTGTTTTGGCATGGATCAAGGGTCGTTTTGAAGGAGAATCGGAACATGGAGCAAGGCCCGAGCTTAAGAGGGAAAGAAAGGAGCAAGCCATGAAGAAGAACAAGAGAAAAGCCAACAAGAAGAAGGTGGAACGAGGTACGGATTGAGTTGGAACCAACGCCGGACCCGAGATGATTTTTCGACCTCGGACCGACTTGCCCAGTAAGTCGGGCCCGAGGTGCTCCGTGTCGGTCCGAGTTGGTCGTTGGCTGGATTGGGCTCCATGGCACGAAATTGTAAACTACCACTTTTGCCCCTCATCTATAAAGGCTCTCTTATCTTCTAATTGGAGGAGGTTCCCACACACTTAGCAAGGAACAAACTCTCAAAAACTCTCAAGAGGATACTTGGAGAGCAAGGAGGAAGGAGAGGAGAAGGAGAAGAGAGGGAATCGGCATAGGAGAAGGAGATTTGATAGGTTTGGTTGATAGATTAGCTTTGCCTTGTTTTGATTTTGTGGATTTGGAAACCTTGGATTGGAGTTTGTGGATTGCTTTTGATTTGTGAATGCAATTTGGCTTTGGTTTGAGATTGATGATGTTGATTGCTTTGCTTTGTGATTTGTTTGCTTTCTTTGTTTGCCATATGGAGTAGATCTCCTTGATCTTGGGTTATGGGGGAAAACTCTAGCTAGGTTGGGCTAGAAACCACAATTCCATAAGCCTTGAGTGCTTGATCTAGGAACCCACTCTACATAGAGCTACAATTCCTTATGAAAGTAAGGAATCAAGGCTTGTGATTGGCAAAGTAACGAAAGTGAACATTTGTCCATCTCAAGACCTTGCTTCGAAGGGGATTTCCCCAATGATCGATGTGTAGAAGTGGTTGGAACGAGGGTGAAAGCACCTCGATCCTATTCCGATCATCACTTATTGCTTGAATTGGGGTGGAAAAGCCTTAATCTACTAGAGAAGGAACCCAAAAGCCCAAGATCTACTTTCAATCTTTGAGTTCGACAAAACCAGCTACATCGGGCCCGACTTGCTCTACGTCGGTCCCGACTTCCCTCTTTGTCGCCAACATCGGGCCCGACGTGACACTTGTGTCGGTCCCGACTGTTCTCTTTGTTTTCCTTTGTTTTAAGTTCTCCTTTCCAGCTTTCTAGTGTTTAGGCACCTCAATTGAGTAGATTTCCCGAGTGTTCGACACCCACCACGTGCTACAACGGGGTCGGGTTATAAATTGTATCTCTAGACCCTCGCATTCGTGAGCGATCAGGTTCCGTGTCCAAGAAGACGTCCGGATCCATGTACCAAGACCGAGCCAAGAGCCTTCCTGAGGATTCTAAGGACATCGAGGGTGATTCCGGAGGCATTGGGATTGATCTGGGGCGTGGAGATAAGGTAGAGCCCATGAAAAAGGCCACATGCCAAGGCACGTCACTTCTAGAGAGTTCTAGAGAAGGCGTGCCCACCAAAGATCTATAGCATAGGCACGCCCAAGATAAAAGATAAATGGTCAGGCGTGCCCCTTCAGAACAAGCATGCCCCTTCTGTGCAAGGGCGCAGTACAAGTGCACCTGGGCGCGCCCCTCCAAAATGCGCTAGAAGGTTCTAGGCTAGGCATGACGCATCTTAGGGCGCTTCCTATGGGCGCTCCACCTTGAGATCATTCTAGATTAGTCTATGTAGGACATAGTCTAGATCCTTCTTGGGTTAAAGGGAGTCCATGTCTATAAATAGGCCTTAACCCTCATTTTGCAAGGCACTCAAGTCCTCTCAAGCATCCAAAGCACTAGGCTTACTTAGGCACTCTTGCAAAGCTCTTGTAATACTCCTCTTGTGTAATATAAAACCTTTCCCACAAAAACCATCCACCATTCTTCTCTTGGGCATTCAGGTCAAGGCTTGACTTAGCCTATCGAAGGGATTTGACTTAGCTAAGGATAGCACAAATTCGAGAAGAGTCAATCTCAGCCCGTGTCATTAGTAACAACCACAGGAACAACAAGCAATACAATATAGAACAAGTATTAAATAATGACACTTCAATTTATATAGGAAACCCAAATAACCAACTAATTAATTACTTTGGTAAAACCTCTCTCCATGTGCTTCTCACCCAAAAGATTTCAATATTTCTTTTATTAAGATCACAAGTTGCACAACAAGCACAAAATATAGTAACTAGACTTCTCACTTAGTTCAACATCCTATGATTATTAACCTTAACCTATTTAGATTAACCAATCTAACCTCTGATCTTAAAAACACCTTGAACCACCAAGAGAAATCGCTAGAATTTCTTGGAAACAAAAATCTGCAAAGGATGCTAGTTTTCTATCTCAAGCCACTTTAAAACCTAGCTATCCATTACAAAGCTTCCTCCATTTGTTTATGCTCTCAATCTTGAAGTGAATAGGTTGAGCTTGTGGGAAGAATAGTTTGGCATTTCTCAAGATATTGACTGGCATGGTTGTTGTGCGAGACTTCAATTGAAGCATTCACTTCTCAGAGAAGTTGAATTTTCGTAGAAGTAATGTCGAGGAGCCAATGGAACTTGCCAAATTTTTTGATCAAATTAAGCTCTCAAACCTTGTTTGGTCGGGTGCAAAACATACTTGGAGCACAAACAACCTGCCTGGGAACGAGTTGTATGCAAGCTTGATCGAGCTATTGTTAATGATGTTTGGTGGATCACATTCCCCAACTCCTTCACCTTCTTTGTCAGCCCATGGTCTTTGAAAAATCCCTGACACTTATCTCGTTCAATCCAAACTCCACAATCAAGAAAATTCCTTTCCGGATTCAGAATTTTTGTACATTAGAAGCCTTCAATGATGTTGTGAAGGATGCTTGGAACCACCATGAATCGGGTCTTGCATAATTCCGACACATTACTAAGCTTAGGAGAATCAAAATTGCATTAAGAATTGGTAACATGGGATATTCCGAAAGCTTGAGCTTCTAGTCGATGAATTTTTGGAAAGACACTAGATGGTACACGAGAACTTTAAACAAGATCATGCCAACGAGAGATTTCAAGAGGCCATGACTATTGCCACAAGTGAGCTATAACTTCGAATGAATCAACTTCTTGACTTTGCAGCTCAACAAATCAAGATAGATTGGATCCAAATGGGAGAGGAAACCTCTCTAATGTTCTTCAATGTTATCTGGGCAAGACGATCCAAGAATATCATCTTTGCTTTTAAAGACTCAACTTGGAGATTGCTTGAGGATAAAAGTGAAAATGAAGTTGAAACTGTTAACTTTTACACCAATCTCCTTCGCTAGGAGAGATTCAAGGGTCTTATTAAATTTTGGGGCCTTGAAGGAGTTATGCTCTCCCAAGTAGATCATAATGCTTCCAACCTTGTCCCTTTTGAGGATGACATCAAAAAATCCTTCTTTAGCATTGACAATAACAAGTCTCCAAGTCTAGATGCCTTTAAGGCATTGTTCTTCAAGCATCATTGGGACTTCTTCAAGAATGATGTCACCTTTATTAGCTTGATCCTAAAGGTGAACAAACCCTTCATTGTGAAAGAATTCCCTCCCATCTCTTATTGCAATACCACCATGAAGACACTCTCCAAGATCAAAGTTGAAAGATTGAAATCCTGGCTTGAGAAGATTGTCTTGGTGGAACAAGGAGCTTTTGTTCCAAGAAGATTAATTACCCACAACATAGTCGTGGAACAAGAGCTTATGAATAGATATGAAAACAATGTGTTTTCAAGAGATTCATGATCCAATTTTACCTCTAAAATGTTTTTGGTAGAGTAAGGTGGGGCTTCCATGAAGCTAAACTCAACTACTTCAATCTGCTATAGTCCACGATTTCCATGATCATGAGGTGTGCCACAACTCTATCACTTTCAATGTCGAACCTAAGGGGTAGTTCGAGGGCAAGAGTGTAACACCCCGATAATTTATAAGGAATTGAGGTGCTACCCATGTCAACAAGAACTCTTCCTTTTCTGGGTTCAAGTGAGGACAAAGAACTCAAAAGTTAAGCATGTAGGGGCGAGAGTAGTACCAGGATGGGTGACCTCCTGGCAAGTCCTCGGGTTGGCATGGGATAGCGCTTCTAAAGGCTTGAGGCCTTACAAAGAGGGGTCTCTGACACGGAGATCCCTTCTCTGTTCTTGTTTGTGCTCATAATGGAAGTGCTCAACCATATATTGGCCAAAGGAAGTTGAAGCCGAGGGTTTTATTTCCACATGAAATGCAAAAATGAAGCTCACCAACATTGTCTTTACCAATGACCTCCTCATCTTTGGTAATCCAATGAAGAAGACATTGCAAATAATCAAAGAATGTCTTCTTGCTTTTTGTTTTGACTAGTTCCTTGTAGAAAATTCAAGTAAAAGAAAAATCTTCTTTGGTGGGACCACTTGATAGCTTGCATTTAGGTATAGTTTAGGATGCATATTTATGTTTATTTTGCTTGGTTTTAGTTTAGTTTAGTTTAGTTCTTAGATTTTTAGGTTTTCTAGGAAATTCATGTTTTGCGCTTTTTTTGTTCGGTTTTGCAGATCTTTAGGTAAACAAGCATGTATGGGATGGATCTTAGAAGACTATGGTCGAGTTTGTGTGAAAAGAACGCTTAAACCCGGGCTATGCATTGAAGGTCTTGTTTGGACACCTCTATCTTGCAATGCTTGGTTTGGGAGCTATAGTGGTCGGATGAAGCTGAATTTGCTATCACTGGGAAGCTAACTCGAAGAGATACAATTCGTAATTGTACTTCGAGTCCAAATTCCAACTCGAAGGGGGTGAAAACAGCCTCTGAAGTGTCGCTTTAAGTGTTGAACCGAGGTATGCCGCGGGCTTGGATACAATTGACGCGGCCGCGCCATCCTAGGAATGCCTACACCGTCTGTTCCCGTGTTAGAGAGTTGGTCCGCGAGTTTTGGGCTTCGAGATGGGCTTAAGTTAGGTCTTGACCGACTAGTTTAATGTAATTTCAGGATATTTTATCTTTGGATATCTTAGGGGTATTTAAACCTTCTTTTTAGTTTTCTCTCAATAATCATTATCATAACTTTGGATCATACTTTTGGAGGCTAGGGTTTTCTCTCAAGGAAGAACCTTTGAACCTTTGTAAGTTTGATTTTAATTCAATTATGCATTGCTAATTTTCCTTGTGTTTGCCTAGTTATTAAAGTCATGATTTGTATGTAGTTGTGAGGTTTGATTGATTCTCAACAGACTTGAATAGAATTTGTTCTCTGTGCTTAATTGAATCTAAACTAGGGTTTTATTAGATTAGCTACCTAATTGAATTTCTAGTTATAACTGAATCTGATTAATTACCGGTCGGAGTTAACTTGATCAAGAGTATACTTTAATCAGTTTAGTACCGGTTGGACTAGTTGGTTGAAGAAGGGAATAAATTCACAAGTCACTTGGATGTCTGGTTGCTCTAAGTGTTTGTTTCTATTGATAACTTGAATCATCATGCTGTTATTTAATTGAATCTAGAAGGCCTTCTAGGTTATTAGATAATTAGGGTTGTTGGACTGGTAGTTCTATCAACTAAATCTGAAGTTTGGGTTTTAATCCTTAGTAGGATCATTATCCACAATAGATTGTTCAAGTAAGAAGAGAATCAAGAGAATTGATGATTAACAAAACATTTTCATGATGGATTTAAACACGTTTGTTTCTCATATATTTAAATCATCCTTGCATTCATAGTTAGTTTTATTCTTGCATTGTAGGTTAGAATTCACAAATACAAAACCCCCCATATTAGTTACTTCGCACTAAAGCAATAACACATTTACACGAGTCTCTGTGGGTTCGACCCTTACTTACCGCTCTATTGAGTTGGTTAAACTAAGGTTTCTTTGATATGTATAACGACCATTGAAAATACCTCATCAAATTTGGCGTCGTTGCCGGGGACTCGTCGCTATTTGTGTTTTTTACTTTTGTGCTATTCTTGGTGTTGTGAACCTATCTTACGGTTCATAATACTTGTGCTACTAATCTATGGCTTTGTTCGATTATAGACAACTGCAGGATGAACATTTCCATGATTATTTTTTAAGATTTCAAGACCATGTGTTTGAACTTGGTGCTTGGGGATTACAATATAGTGATAGAGAGGTGAACATGGGATTTATCCATGGTATGAATCTTGAGACAAGGGGATTGGCTGACTACATGAGTAATGAGAGGCTTTTATTTATGGGACCTGAGGAATTCTGGGATTTCTTCTGTTTCATGAGTCATCAAAGCTTTTTAGTCGAGTCAGCTTCACAACCATCCCAGCCAGTTGATAAGTCTCTTAAGGATATAATCAAGGATATCTCAAAAGGGGCGGATGCATTAATCATGGAGCACTATGAGTCATGTTCTTCAAGTTTTCATTCCACAATCTCATGTCCTTTTGAGTTATGTGGAAGGAGTGGTGAAATCACATTGGAGTCAAACGATCATGAGTCAGACACTCAGATTCAAGTTGAGGAGCAATCTAAGACACTTGATGTGGGTTATGAGGATGAATTTGATGCCAATATGAAGTCACACCTATAAGGCAAGTTGAGCATATCCTCACAAAGCCAAAGGAAGTCTGTGTTGGCATAGAGATTCTCACAGAGCCTAGGGAGCTTGAATCATCTTCACTCACGTGGAGTAAATTGCTTGAGGGTTTTACGGTTTTGGAAGAAGACTCTTTTGTTGACCAAGATGACTTCTTTGCTGATGAAGTAGACAACCATGAAGGAGAAAAAAACATGATACATCTGTTAAGGCTCCCGCTATCATGGTTCCCCCTATGTTAGGCCTTGACACTCCTTGCTTCAGTTTTCCCACCTTCTCACATCAAGAGCTTATGGAGTTTCAAGATGAGAAGCCAAGCCTACAACACCAGGTGGAGGATGAGAAGTACATGGTGTTCATCTTTGAAGAAAGTGGTAGTGATTGCAAGTACTTCAACCCACACTGTAAGTATTTTCTAAAGCCACCACTTGTGCTGAATTTATTTGAGCAACTGCCATTTCATGCTAACTGGGCACACATGTTTGATAAGATAAAACGATCTTTAAAAGTTATAATATGCATCTTTAATTTATCATTGTGTTACTTATGCTTTTCAGAGATGTGTGCACAGGGGTTTGACAAGTTGTTAAGGGCATTGACAATGTCTAATCTTGTGAAATCATGCTAAGAGTCAAGCTAATGACGTTAAATAAGCGCTTCTTGGGAGGCAACCCAAGGTTTAGAGTAATTTTGTTTTTCAGTTATAATCTTTTGCTTTTTAGGTATTTTTGTGTGTGTTAGAAATCCCGGGTTTGAAGATTGATAACCCGAAGAACCATCACCGCCGGATTTCCCGCCGCAATACTCGGATCACTAGAGTTTTGTGAGTTTTTCTCTTCTCTTTTCTTTTTACTATACTTTGGGGACAAAGTATGTTTTAAGCATGGGGGAAGGGAATTACTTTTGCATTTCATGTAGTTGCATTTGTTTAGGTCATATTTAAAATGTTTGCATGCATTGATTAAAATCTTGAAAAATGAAAAAAAAAATTGAAAAAATTGAAAAAAAATACAAAAATATTGCATTTAGGTTCTTATTTCCCCATTGTTTGATTTCTCTTGTTTCTCTATGTTAAGTATAAATTCTAACCCATGATTTGCATGATATGCTGAAGTTGATATGATATGAGCATGATCATTGATTAAATGACTTGATTATAGGATGGAGTATGTATTTAGCTTGAGTATTAGATTCATTCTGAAGTTCTAGACAAAATATTAGCCTTGTGAGGTTTATTATTTTTGGCCTTTCATGATATATTTGTTCTCTACATTCTTGAGTGTATCACCATGATTATCTAGCTCTAGAACTTGCGTTAATACTCTATTTCGAGGCTGCTTTATATGACTGAATGCATAACATTAAAGTGATTGAGGCAATGTTTCTTATAAGCCTATTATTTCCCTTCCTACCATACAAGATCCATGTTTTTGACACCTCGTTCTTTTAAGCTTTAAGCCTATTTTGGTTAGCTCCACAAAATTTTCCTAGCCTAATAAGCTTGACCCAGGATCCGGGATTTAGGACTTTAGGTTGTGTTTTTGTTTTGTGTGAGTTATGTATAAGTATGGGGGAGTTGGATGAAAAGAAGGAAAAGAGAAAATAAAACTCTTGTGTGTAAAGTGAAAGAAAATGAAGATGAAGTGTGTTGCAAAATAAGCAAAAGAAAAAGTGCTTAAATGTTATTAGTCTTCATTAGCAAAGCAAGAAAGAGTTGAAAAGAGGCAAAAGAAAGAAGAAAGTTTGAATGTAAATGTATGGTGTTGAGAAAGAAGAGTTTGGAAGAAGTAAGAAAAAGAAAGTGTAAAGTTTAAGTTTAGGACTAGTTCTCTATCCCGGATTTAGCACCACAGGCCAAATATTATCCCTTCCAAATTTCTCTTTACCTTGGCCCCATTACAAGCCGGAAAAAGACCTCATGATTTTTGTTATGTATTTGATCCCCAGCGGTGGAGATTTAGAACTCTGATGCAAGCATATGGTAGTCTAGTTTTCATGGGTGATTTTTGAGTGAAACACGTCCTTTATACACTTGAGAGTTTGAGAGCAAAACACAATTTCCTTGGTGAGGTCTAGAATGGATGAATGGTCTTTACTTGTTGCTTGTTATAATTCATGTTGAGAAGTCTTGGTTGAGTTTTTAATTATATGTGAAATGCTTGTTTGACTTGAGATGGATGTAAGATTGCATTTCTATGGTGTGATTTGGATTTATGTCTTGCTTGACAAGCAAGTGTTAAGCATGTGGGAATTTGATAGCTTGCATTTAGGTATAGTTTAGGATGCATATTTATGTTTATTTTGCTTGGTTTTAGTTTAGTTTAGTTTAGTTCTTAGATTTTTAGGTTATCTAGGAAATTCGGGTTTTACGCTTGTTTTGTTCGGTTTTGCAGATCTTTAGGTAAACAAGCATTGATGGGATGGATCTTAGAAGACTATGGTCGATTTTGAGGAATCTTATAGTGATACAAGTGAAGATTAGAAGAACCAAGACCCAAGAGCTTGTGTGAAAAGAACGCTTAAACCCGGGCTAAGCATTGAAGGTCTTGTTTCGACACCTCTATCTTGCAATGCTTGTTTTAGGAGCTATAGTGGTCGGATGAAGCTGAATTTGCTATCACTGGGAAGATAACTCGAAGAGATACAATTCATATTTTTACTCCGAGTCCAAATTCCAACTTGAAGGGGGTGAAAACAGCCTCTGAAGTTAGGTCTTGAAGTGCTGAACCGAGGTATGCCGCGGGCTTGGATACAATTGACGCGGCCGCGCCACCTTAGGAATGCCCGCGCCGCTTGTTCCCGTGTTAGAGAGTTGGGCTGCGAGTTTTGGGCTTCGAGATGGGCTTAAGTTAGGTCTTGACCGACTAGTTTAATGTAATTCCGGAATATTTTATCTTTGGATATCTTAGGGGTATTTAAACCTTGTTTTTAGTTTTCTCTCAATAATCATTATCATAACATTGGATCATACTTTTGGAGGCTAGGGTTTTCTCTCAAGGAAGAACATTTGAACCTTTGTAAGTTTGATTTTAATTCAATTATGCATTGCTAATTTTCCTTGTGTTTGACTAGTTATTGAAGTCATGATTTGTATGTAGTTGTGAGGTTTGATTGATTCTCAACAAACTTGAATAGAATTTCTTCTTTGTGCTTAATTGAATCTAAACTAGGGTTTTATTAGATTAGCTACCTAATTGAATTTCTAGTTATAACTGAATCTGATTAATTACCGGTCGGAGTTAACTTGATCAAGAGTATACTTTAATCAGTTTAGTACCGGTTGGACTAGTTGGTTGAAGAAGGGAATAAATTCACAAGTCACTTGGATGTCTGGTTGCTCTAAGTGTTTGTTTCTATTGATAACTTGAATCATCATGTTGTTATTTAATTGAATCTAGAAGGTCTTCTAGGTTATTATATCATTAGGGTTGTTAGACTGGTAGTTCTATCAACTAAATCTGAAGTTTGGGTTTTAATCCTTTGTAGGATCATTATCCACAATAGATTGTTCAAGTGAGAAGAGAATCAAGAGAATTGATGATTAACAAAGCAATTTCATGATGGATTTAACTAGTTGAACACGTTTGTTTCTCATATATTTAAATCATCCTTGCATTCATAGTTAGTTTTATTCTTGCATAGTAGGTTAGAATTCACAAATACAAAACCCCCCATATTAGTTACTTCGCACTAAAGCAATAACACATTTACACGAGTCTCTGTGGGTTCGACCCTTACTTACCGCTCTACTGAGTTGGTTAAGCTAAGGTTTCTTTGATAGGTATAAAGACCATTGAAAATACCTCATCACCACTGTCGATCGACAAGCCAAGTACTACTCCTTCATGAGCATTGAAATATCGACCTTTCTCGTCTTCTACCTAGGCATGCTACTTCACACAATAAAAAATTACGAGTTAGTGAATTCGGACCTCTCATCAAAACAATTACTAGCATTGTTCAAAGATGTGGTACCAAGAATCTTTCATATGTTAGGTGGGTGCAAGTCTCTCAGTCCCTCATTGAGGGGGTCCTCTTCTTTTGGTCAAAAACCCTAGTCATGTTGAAGGCCGTGATTAGAAAGGTTCAATTAATTTGTAGCTCCCTACTTTGGCGAGTAACACTAATGGCAAGAGAAGCTCAGTAGCTTGGGACAAGCTGACCAAGCCACTAGACGAGGGATATCTTAACTTTAAAGAAGTATTGATGTGGAAAAACACACATCTCTTCAAGCTCGTGCACGACATACACACTACCAAGCACAATCTACGGATGGTATGGGTGACCAAAACCCACATGAGGCGTGTGGGGGTTTATGGGTACGAGAGAGCTCACCTTCGACTCTTGGCTTTGTAAATCAATTCGAAGAGAAAGATCCCTAATTCGAGAATTTATTAGGTAACATCAAAACCCATTGGTGAACACAAGAACGGTCATGCCTAATGTTAATTCATTCTTAAGGCCTAATGGAAAACTAGACACCATGCTCCTTTACGACCGTTTTCGAGAAAAGAGTGATCATGGTGTGCGCTTATTTGAAAGGATATGCAACTAGAAAAATGAAGCTTCATCCTTGTCTAGCCATGCTCCACCATCTTTCCAAGTTTAACAAGCTACATTGGTGGTCTCTTGTAGTCGATTACACATGCATTATATGCAAGCACCGCCCACAGAGTGGCACTCACCTTTAGTTCCAATGAGCGTACTTAAACAAGTCCCATTGTGTCGAGTTCAGTATCAAGGCATGCGAATGGAGGATCTCAATCAAAGGGGGACGTTCAAGTCAAGAGGGCCAAGCCACCATAGGATAGGATCCACCCCACAAGTCTAGAAGAAATAGAATCAAGGTATTGTGTGGCTAGAGACAAGTTTAGTTGAAGGTTGAACACCTAAGCCTCTATAATTGCCTTCGGTCATACACCCTAATACCATGGTCGTGCACTGGCTTCAGCTTTTCCCTTTGTTCGTTTACTTGGCACTCACTGATTCCTTTTGTCACACGCCTCTTGTTGACCTTACTATTGTTTTGCTAGACCATTGTTTAAACATGGAAAATTTATGTTTTGAGGGCGGGGTTTGTAGGATCATCATTTCATCCATTTATGAGTTGTATGTTACCTTATTCCTTTTGAGGGCAAGGGATTGTTAAGATCATGTAGATCTATCCTGGAGTGTTTTTATTTTTTTCCACCTTGACCGGCCTCTTTGATCAATTGTGTCTTGTATGCTCCTTCTTTTATACATTTTTGATATTAAAAGAAAAAAATTAGCAACCTATCATTGATGATGTGCAAAACAGTAAAAGCAGAAAGTGGGCCCAGAGGGACCCCCACAGGCAATTTAGGGACCCACGTCCATGTCCTCTGATTATTTAAAACAAAACTCTCGCCCTCGCGAGGTCTCTCAACAAATCCGGGACGAGGTCTCGACCTCGTCGCCGACTCTACTAACCCACCCGCCCACTCGAACCAATCACAAGCGACCTCACTCCCGAACCAATCACCAGTGACCTCACTCCCAAACCAATCACAAGTGACCTCATTCTCGGACCAATAAAAAACCCTTATTTCGGGCATCCCACATCGAACATTGGCCTAAATTCGGCCCCCCGATTCTCTATAAATAGAGGGGAACCTCGTAGGAAGAAGGGGTCGAAAAACCACTTGAACTCAAGAACTCTCTTGCTTGCTAAAGATCGACGTGATAGGAACATTGTCAAAAGACCTCGCTACAGACAGGAGAAACCCACAAAAAGACCCCAAAGTCGTGCAGAGACCTCGCTCACATCAAAAACCTCACTACAGAAACTCACAAAACTCTCTACATCACACCCTCAAATCTACCTCGCCCTAGGATCGACCTCGCAACATTTAGGTGCGATCTCAGAACCTTGTAGGAGGTCTAGGTGTGATTCTCAAAGTTGTACATCAATCTCGTAGGTTTGTAACCTCGCTACCACGGAAAAATCATGAATAAAGGAGCAAGTGTTTGCACTCAAATATAATAATCTTGTTTCTTGTCTCGTAGCGTAGCCGTTTTTTCGGGTTTCATCACTGGCGCCGTCTGTGGGAACCTCTTCATCCTAAACAGCTTCCCATTTTAGTGCAAACCTTGATTCCTTAAAATCCCCTCAAAATGGCTTGCCCAAACAATTTCTTCCGCCAACATCCCGACAATATGGCTGAGACCCCTCCATGGACGACGGCAGGTCTGTCAGGATACCCTTTTGTGGTCCCGCCAGGCTGGACGTACAACGTTCCACAAAACCCATACCCGTTCCAACGGTATGAGCAGGGTGGCGCTCCTTTCAACCAGTATCCCTACCCGGGGTACGGGCAGTACCAACAGGGCCAAGCTCCCCCATATGTCCCGATCCCCTTCCAGGGGCAACCTCACTCCGAATACGTGCCCGCGTATGTCCCGGGCTATATGCCGGGGCAGGAGGCGCCCACGAACGAATCTACCACGGAGAGACCCTCCCGAGATCCGATGCAGATCTCGCGATCCCGTTCGCGACGTGCAGAGAGGCGTGACATGGAGTTGTTCGAAACAGCGGCAAGCGCGCCACGCCCTCTAGCAAGGTCAAAGTCGAAGTCTGCTCGCCCATCCGTCGAGAGTGGATACAAGAATCCTTTCGTGTCCGAGATCCAAGAGGCACACATGCCCAATGGTTTCCATTGTCCTCAAATGGGACTCTACGGCGGCACGGCCGACCCCGAGGACCACATAAAACACTACGCCGTCTAGATGAATGTCAACTCTTACAATGACGCCATTTTCTGTCGAATCTTTCCGACCACTCTGGACAAGGCGGCAATGACGTGGTTCACCAGCCTTAAGGTCGAGTCGATAGCCTCGTTTTCCCAGCTATGCGAGTCCTTCGTCGGCCACTTCAACGGCTCAAGAAAGCGCAAGAAGAACATGCGCGATCTCCGTGGCATTGAGCAGGGAGAAAACGAGAAGCTGGGTACCTTTTTTACAAGGTTCACCACCGCTGTCGCTGAGATCGCGCAAATCGACGAGGCCTCGGTACGAGACATCCTCATGGGCAACCTTCGCCAGGGGGATTTCAAATGTCGCATTTTTCTCAAAAATACGACCACATATGAGAGCTTGTGTGCTCAGATCACGGCACAGGTCTACGCCGAGGACGCTGCCAGCCAGAGCTCGCGACCGAGGACCGACAAGGAAATCTTGACCGAGGCAAAGGAAAAAGCTAAAGTGGCTGCGCCGGCCACGAGGGACGCGTACATGACACAAACTCACGACCCGCGTGCCGATTACAAAAGCAACAACAACAACAAAGGCAACAACAATAACAGAGGCAACAACGACAATAGAAACAACAACCGCTACGACAACCGTGGCGGTGGGGGTTGGAGCTGCTTCGGCGGGAAGCCACGAGGTTACAGAGGCAAAGGTGGCCCCGCCTACAACCCAAACGAGAAAAAACGCGCCAACCCCGCGTCGGGGGCCAACCTCGTGCAGCAGAAATCAACCCGGTCCCGACCAAGCAATGCAGAGCAGCAAGCTCCGCCGAGGCAGTCGCGCTCCGGACAAGCCGCGACGCCCGATGGGTACATCAACACCATCTCGGGTGGACCCTCGCTGGCGGGTTCGAGCCAGGCGGAAAGAAAAAGATACGCGAGGGCAAGTCACCATGAGCCCTCGGTATACAGCGTGACACAAACCTCACGGTCCCACGTGGGAATGGCCTTCACGACCGAGGACGCCGAAGGACTCCATATGCCCCACTCCGACCCCCTGGTGATACACGCTCATTTAGGCTCGAAGATAGTGAAGCGAATACTGGTGGACACGGGTTCCTTCGTGGACATCATATATTTTGGCGCTTTCGAGCAGCTAGGGATCTCCGCGAAATCCTTGAGGCCCTACGCTGGGAAGCTCACCTCCTTCTCGGGAAACGAGTTCGATGTCGCTGGTCTCATAGACCTGTGGATGACCCTCGGTACTATCCCGACAACGAGAACCGAGGTGATAGAGTTTACGGTGGTGCACCTGCCCTCGGCCTACAATGCAATCATCGGGAGAGTCTCCTTGATGAAATTCCAGGCGATGGTCTCTACCTACCACCTTAAAATGAAGTTCCCCACCAGCGGAGGTGTCAGGGAGGTGAAGGGCAACCAAGAAGAGGGCCGCGTCTGCTACATGACCTCGGCTAAACAAAAATGCTTTGTGTTCATGGTAGAGTCTTCAGGCGAAGCAGACGTCGAGGTCCGGGATTTCACAATACCCACTCCCGAGACAGAAAGAAGGGTGATTACCCCCTTCGAAAACAAATCAGAGAAGATCTACCTCGGGGGTTGCCTCACTGGGGATGCAGAAGCGTCACTAGAGGCCTTGCTTGTTGGGTCCCGCGACGTGTTCGCCTGGACTACAAAAGATCTCCGAGGTGTGCCTCGGACCCTGGCCCAGCACTCCCTGAACATCGACGTCGCCATTCGCCCTGTGGTGCAGCGTCGAAGAAAAATGAACGAAGAAAGGGCAACCGCCGCAAATGAAGAGGTGGCCAAGCTGCTAGCCGCAGATTTCATACGCGAAGTCCAGTATCCGAAGTGGCTGTCCAATGTCGTATTGGTCAAAAAGGCCAACGACAAGTGGCGGATGTGTGTAGACTTCAAGGACCTCAACAAGGCATGCCCCAAAGACAGCTACCCCCTGCCCTCGATCGATGCACTTGTAGATTCGACTGCTGGGCACGAGGTCCTGAGTTTCCTCGACGCCTACTCGGGGTACAACCAGATCTCGATGAATCCTCATGACGAGGAGGAGACGTCCTTTATCACCCAGCGGGGGACATACTGTTGCAAGGTCATGCCGTTTGGCCTCAAGAACGCCAGGGCCACATTCCAACGCCTCGTCGATCGGGTTTTCAAAGACCACCTAGACAGGAACGTATCCGCCTACGTTGACGACATCGTGGTACGGAGCAAGGGCCCCGAGGAGCACCTGGCTGACCTCGCCGAGGTTTTCACCACCCTCGGACACCACCAGCTCAGCCTGAACCCCGAGAAGTGCGTTTTTGGCGTGTCCTCGGGGAAGTTTTTGGGATTCATGATCAGCGAACGCGGGATCGATGTCAACCCCGTCAAAATAGAATCTATCCTCGCAATGAGGTCTCCCCGATATCGTACCGAGGTACAAAGACTCAACGGAGCTGTAAATTACTTGGGGAGGTTTTGCTCCCGCCTAGCAGACAAGTCCCTCCCATTCTTTGCCACCCTCAAAAAGAATTACAAGTTCGTTTGGGACGAGAGACTCGAGACTGCTTTCTCCGAGTTAAAGATCTTCCTCACCAAGGTCCCCACCTTGTCACCTCCACATGCGGGCGAAGACTTGCAACTATATGTGGCGGTGAGTCCCGAGACCGTCAGCGCGGTGCTCACAAGAGAAGCCATGCACCCGGTATACTTTGTGAGTCGCGTGCTCCAGCCTGCGGAGCAGAGATACTCCCCGGCAAAAAAGATGGCGCTGGCTGTAGTGACCACCGCAAGGCGCCTACGCCCATACTTCCACGCACATCCCATACAGGTTCTCTCAGACCTCCCACTCCGTCAAATTCTGCATCAGCCCGCTCTCTCCGGACCTATGACCAAGTGGGTCGTCGAGCTCTCCGAGTTCGACATCAATTATCTCCCGAGAACCGCGATGAAGGGACAAGCCCTCGCCGACTTTATGGTGGAGGTCACCTTCCCCGAGACAGACACAAGCTCGGACGAATGGAAAGTGTTCGTTGATGGCTCACGATGTGACGCCGGTTGCGGGGCCGGGGTGTTCCTCGCTGGCCCCTCAATCGAGACGGAGTATGCTCTCAACTTCGCCTTTGATGCCACCAACAACGACGCCGAGTATGAGGCCATGATCGTCGGGATCGAGATGGCGCTTCTTAACGGAGCCCGCAAAATCAGGGTCTACACAGATTCCGAATTGGTGGCACGAAAACTCAACGGCCAATACGACACCAGGACAGATTTTCTGCCCGCCTACCGAGCAAAAGTCAAGGCCTTGGTCTCATGCCTAGAGACCTTCGCGTGCTAAGGTTAACCAGGGAACATTCGGCGTGCTGAGGTTAACCAGGGAACATTCGGCCAATACGACACCGGGACAGGTTTCCACGTCCCGACGTTCGACTGTGTCGTGATGATTTTGACATTCGGCGTGCTGAGGTTAACCAGGGAACATCGAGGTTCTCTCCTCTCCAAGACTAACGCCGACAAATCGTTGAGGTTCGGCTCGTCCAGAAGCTCACGGCTTCGAATTGTGTAGGCACACAACAACCGCCAGGCATTCGGGAACAACTGGGCGGGACAGACGCCCATGGCCCACAAGAAATCAACGATGTGCTGGGCCAAGGGCAGCCTAAAGCCCGCTTGGAGACTGACGAGGTGCACGACCGCACACCCCTCATAGGACGCCAGGGGTCGCCCCTCCTCCTCTGGCAGTGCTAGCTCGACTCGCTCGGGCGAAGGGAAGTCTTTAGCTATGTCCGTGAGGTCGTCCAGCTTTAGATCGGTGGCCACCCCCCGGACAGATAGGCCTCGGGAGTGCTCGAGCTCATTGGAATCCGTTCTTCGAGGACGACAGGAGTGCCGGACACGGCGTCGGTAATATAGGCCTCGGGGAAGCTCGATGGCACGTACGCAGTCGAGGCTGAGGCAATTGCCGCGTCCAACCTCGCCTCGACCTCGGCGGCGATCACATCAGGAGAAGAAGAGGAAGCCACTTCAACACCAGAATATATGCGCAGACGGGGAAAGAACAAATTGATCGAAACAGCGGAGTCGCTGGATGAGGGCTCGTTGAAAACCAACGCAGGGGAACTTGGGTTCTGAGAATCACTAGGCTCTACACTTTCTACAGATTCGGAGACCTCCTGATAGAAATTCTCTTGGAAATTAAAGACAAAGCCGGGCGGTGGGCTCGCAGAGGCTCTCCTAGGCATGAAAACACAACGTCCAGGCCGCGAAAAGCTAGCACCTGGAAAAGAAAAGGTTAGTAAGACACCAAAGGCAAGGCAACCAAAGAGAAAAACACGAGGTCGTAACTTTGGAAAGGAAGAAGAACGAGATCATGACCCCGGGAAAGAAGGAAGAACGAGGTCAAGCCCGAGATCGAAGAACGAGATCATGACCCCGGGAAAGAAGGAAGAACGAGGTCAAGCCCGAGATCAAAGCACAAGATCATAACCTCGAAACGAAAAAAAGCACGAGATCATAACCTCGAAAAGGAAAAAGCACGAGATCATAACCTCGGGAGGAAATGGGCACGAGATCGCAACCTCGGGGAAAAAAGCAACGCGAGGTCATAGAGGAAAAGGCCACGTGGCATCCTACGAGCTACTCTGACAGGATAGGACAGCAAAGAAGAATTTGAAGCGCCAATAGAAAGGAAAGAGAAAGAAGGCCAACCAACGGTGGAAGCCAGCGGTGGAAGCCCAAATATCCCGTCAATCAGACATCATGACGTTTGGGCTCCCGAGGGTTTTCGAAATTCAAAAAGTGGTGGGCGGAGAAGCGGAAGTTTAACCGCCACCCCAAAAACAGCAATAAAACCAAAAACCCAGCGGTACCCTCACGGCGGCGACCGCCCCTCACCACCGTCTCACCACCGCAACACTAACAAAATACACTAGGAAACGACCCCCCCCGAAGCGTAACACAAAAAAGAAAAGCAAAACGAAAAGAAAAGGGAGGAGAAGAAAAACCAAGAGGAAACAAGGGCAAACGCCAAAAAACACACACAACCCTGCCACCGCCGCTTCGCCACCATGACACCGGCACGAAACACCAGGCGACACACCGTCGCCTTTACAAAACACGGGGTAAAAAGCGAACAAAGGGATAATCGAAGGCAAAAAATACCGAAAGACAGGAGGAAGAAGATCAAGAACTTACTTGTTTAAAGTCAGTAAACGAGAGGCGGTGGCGCAACTGGCAAATGGCGAAAAGCTCGTCGGAAACCGTCTGGAGAAACCGCTCAGAAGAAACCGAAGAGATGAAGAGAGAGAAGGAGCGAAAATGTTGGAAAGAGAAGATGAGGGGGAGGCGTGTGAAATACGCCCTTATAAAGAGCAGATTTGGGCCTCCCCCACTCCCGAAAGGCTTTTTGAGCCTGTCTCACCTGGACGGCCCACTAAGCAAGGTATGGCGAAAAGGCCCAAGAATCTTCATCCGTACAGAACAGGAAGAACACCTAAGTACAAAGCCTCACACCTCGCAAAGTGCCCTCCCAACCTCGAGAACTTCATAACCTCTAAAAACGCCCCGCATCTCGCGGATCCAGGGAACTTATGCCCTGCGGCCCTCGGGGCGAGGCCCCCAGGCCATGGGGTTGTGATGATGTCCAAAACAGTAAAAGCAGAAAGTGGGACCAGAGGGACCCCCACAGGCAATTTAGGGACCCACGTCCATGTCCTCCGATTATTTAAAACAAAACTCTCGCCCTCGCGAGGTCTCTCAACAACCGCCCACTCGAACCAATCACAAGCGACCTCACTCCCGAACCAATCACCAGCGACCTCACTCCCAAACCAATCACAAGTGACCTCATTCTTGGACCAATCAAAAACCCTTATTTCGGGCATCCCACATCGAACATTGGCCTAAATTCGGCCCCCCGATTCTCTATAAATAGAGGGGAACCTCGTAGGAAGAAGGGGTCGAAAAACCACTTGAACTCAAGAACTCTCTTGCTTGTTAAAGATCGATGTGATAGGAACATCGTCAAAAGACCTCGCTACAGATAGGAGAAACCCACAAAAAGACCCCAAAGTCGTGCAGGGACCTCGCTCACATAAAAAACCTCACTATAGAAACTCACAAAACTCTCTACATCACACCCTCAAATCTACCTCGCCCTAGGATCGACCTCGCAACATTTAGGTGCGATCTCAGAACCTTGTAGGAGGTCTAGGTGTGATTCTCAAAGTTGTACATCAATCTCGTAGGTTTGTAACCTCGCTACCACGGAAAAATCATGAATAAAGGAGCAAGTGTTTGCACTCAAATATAATAATCTTGTTTCTTGTCTCGTAGCGTAGCCGTTATTTCGGGTTTCATCAATCATAATTAATAGTGATTTACTCAAGTATGATATCATTTATTTCTTGTCATAAATAATCGATATTCCACTTATAAAATCACCATAAAATCGGTTACAAAATCGTATCTAAACCATAATGTCTCTTCTAGACAGTTCTTGCCATATTTTTCCAACCTAATCAAATTTGAGGCCTTCTAGACGAAATCTCTTCAATTCCTATTGGCAATCTTCTAGAATCAGCCTTGCTTATCCAAACACACTTTCTCTATTGCACTTGGAAAATGAGTCAACTTTCCTATTTTAGCAAGTCGCGACTTCTCCTATAAGCTACTTGAATTGACCGTCGTTCCCACAACATTGGTGCACTCTTGTCTCTTCAAATTGACCACGTGCTTTCTTTCCTTCATCACCTTTGTTTCTCTCCACTTGTATGGTGTTGTTCCCTTTTTTTTTATCTGGTAATATTTAGGATAGCCCAAGTACCACTTGGACTAGCCTAGAACACCCTTGAACGGGTGAGAACTAATATAATTCTAATGAAATTAATGTTTTTGGTTTCGTCACCGGTGGGTGTCGAACCGGCGACCTCGGGGTTCTTCCCCCAAGACCCAACCAGCCTGACTAGTGTTGTTCCCTTCTACTTCTTGTGATATTTAAAACACTCAAGGAAAAAAGCCATTAAATAATAAATGGTTTTTCCTGATTAAAGCACAAGGAAACTAGGGACCCATGAGATTCCTAACAATTATAATCCTATTTCAACAATGATAAAAAAAAAGTTCAAAAAATGGTGTTGTTTACATGTTTACTCAACCCAAACCAACACCTACCTAATTCGATTAACTAGTAAATTCTAAGGAATCGACTCCTTGAATTATTATAGACTCGAACCCGACCCGCTCGACTGAGGTAATAGGTCCATCAATTCAACAAGTATAAATTGAAAATACATTTTAATTAGATTGAAGATCGGGTGCAAATGGGTGCTTGTGTGTAAATTGTGAACGAACGAGAGTCGTTGGATGGAGAGAAATTAAGGGCATTATTTCATCCACTTAAAATTAAGAAAATTCAGCACCGACAAATTTTACACGAGTTATTCGTATATTTTTCGGAAAAAAAATATAGGAAAAGCCTATAATGTGCGTCAACGTTTTTTTTTGTGCATCACACTTGATTTTTTATGTACTTAAATTATGTGTATATGCATAAAAAATAATCGAATGTGTATCAAAACTAGTTATTTGTGCATAAAAATGGATGTGTATGTGGTTAGTTTTGATGTACATGTTGGGCAACACGTTGATTTTTTTTGGTGGTGCACTAGATGTGCATACGTTTTTTGTCCATGGATGTGTATAAAGATATGTTAAATAGCACAATTTTGTATTAAAATGTGCATAAAAATTTGATTTTTTTGGATGCACATTTTAGACCCAAAAAAAGTTGACGCACAATTCAATATGTACCAAAAAATAGATGCACAACATAGTTATGATGCATAGTGAGTTAGTTCGGATACACATATAAGGCGAACCTGATATAGAAAATTGTCTATTATATGTGTACAAGTATCAAATCTAACAACAAGTGCATCAAAACAACTAAAGAGTACATCTAATTTAAGCATGTGCATTGATACTAACTCTATGAGCGTCAAAAACTAATGTTAAAAACAAAAAAGTTCGAAATCAATGCATAATGTGCATATAAAACGTGATGGGCAAACTAGATGTGATGCACAATGAGTTAGATTTGATGCACATTTAAAGCACAAACGATACACAGGTTGTGTGCATCACCTGAAAACGAATTTGTTTAAAAAACAATTCAGAAATATACGTGTGTGACCTTTTTTCCTAATTAATGAGAGTCTAATCTTAAACATGGATTTATGAACATAATTCAGTCCTATTTTACACCTAAACACCTATTCTCATGGAATCTTCTATTAACTAAGAAAGATTACAAATCAACTTCATATCAATATTTTGTTTAATAAAAAGCCTGAATGAACTCGTATCACGTAATATTAATTGCCTTCGGGCATCTAGTCAAACAGTTAAGCCTCTATGGTATGGGACAAAATTTCTATGCCTAAGTCTATGGGGGGCCTTGGACTCCGTTCAATGAGGCTATCTAATGATGCACTTTTGGCGAAACTCGGATGGCGCCTGCTGCAAAACCCGACAGCTCTTTGGAGCCAAATTGTACGGGGAAAATATTGTGGTAGTCGGTTGGATATGGACATGTTTCAGTCCAGGCCACGTTCGTCACATATGTGGAAAGGTATTGTTCATGGATCATACACACTATCTCGTGGATTAGCTATGTCTGTGGGCAATGGTCAGTCAACTTTTTTCTGGCAACAACCTTGACTGCTCGATAGGCCTCTAGCGGACCTCTGTTTGCAACCGCTAAGTGATGAGATTTTGGCGACAACCGTGCTTGACTATTGGTCGAATTCTGGATGGAATTTTCATCTCCTATCATCACTGTTGCTAGCTGACTCTCTGAATCGCCTTCATTCGGTGATTTTGTTGGATGACTCTGAGGCTCACGATCAGTTCACATGGCGTCGGGTGAATTCACAACTCAATCAGCAATGTCTCTTATTCGACAACAACAAAGTTTTCCAGCCCATCCAATTTGGTCTGCTATATGGAAGTCACCAGCTCAACAGCGTATGTGCCACTTTATGTTTTTAGCAGCGCATGATTCCATTCTTTGTAACGCAAACAGGCCCCGCCGTCACCACTCAACATCTGCAACTTGCCCCCGGTGCCCAGCTGATGAATCGGTTTCGCATCTCCTTAGGGATTGTGCGCCAATTCAAAATGTTTGGTTAGCTCTTAAGGCTGCTGATTTTTTCTCAAGCAACAACATTATCGATTGGATCTACAACAACATTAGGAGTGGTGATTCTTGGTGCACAACCTTTGCCACTATGCTTTGGCATGTTTGGAAGTGCCGTAATGCCTTAATTTTTTAACATAAGGACACCAGTAGCCGCCTCTCACGCGTGGTGACGATGGTGGCTTCGACTTTCCAACATATTGTGACCAAAGAGAAGTCCAACTCGATTCAGTTTCGGACTGCAAGCCAACAAACTACTCCAATCATGGCTTGGACTCCTCCCCCTTCAAATTCAGTCACTCTTAATGTTGACGTTGTTTCGAAGGGTAACCCTGGCACCGCTGGGGGTGGGGGGCTCATAAGAGATTCGAATGGGTCCTGCATTATGGTGTTCACGTTTCGATGTGGTAATTGTGATGCTCTGACTGCGGAGTTGTGGGCTTTAAAGTATGGGCTTGAATTGGCCAAGCAGAGGAACTTCCCTCATCTGTTAATTCAAAGCGATTCTCAGGTGGCTTGTACTCTTTTAAACAGTCCTGATCTGCATTATCACAAGAACTTTTACCTCATTCATCAGTGTCGAACTTTACTCAAGGGTTATCCGGGGACAGCTCGGCTATCTCATATTGGGCGACTAGCAAACAAGGTGGCGGATGGATTGGCAAATCTTGCCTTGGAATCTAATGAAATGTTACAAGTTTTCGATTCTTCTCATATTCCTAGTAGTATTATGACTTTAATTAAGGTTGATTATGTATCTCCTGATGGGGAAAACTAGTTCTTTCTTTTAAATAAATTCGCAGGGGTTGCCCGTTTTTCGACCAAAAAAAAAATCTCTGGTTCGACTTTCATGGACGGTACCATTCAAAAAAAAAAAATTTAATCCCTATGAAGCCCTTTACCCCAACACACCATAACGTACTAATCACATGGTGGTCCGCATTCTACCAATCTTTCCTCAATTTCAAGATTGATTATGATAACTAAAAACTTACAGTTGCATTTTCGTCGACCACACCTCATATTAATCATATATATAACCCCTTCCTACCTACCAAATAAGGCAGAACAGCATACTTGAGGACATCACTCACAAAAATAAATAGGAGTCACAATTTCCCACTAGAAACCATACACCATGGCCATGGCTTTCAAGATGGTAAAGCTTTCAATTCCTAAATTTATGTTCGACTGGATTTCCTATGCAATTAAAAAAGGAATTAATGAATATTAATTGACGGGCTGGACAGGCGACGTTGGGGATGAAGGTGACGGAGGAATGCAAGAGCTCGTTCATGGAGATGAAGTGGAAGAAAGTCCACCGGTACATCGTCTTCAAGATCGACGCCGAAAAGTCTCCTTGGGTCACTGTCGACAAGGTCGGCGCTCCCGGAGAGGGCTACGCTGACTTCGCCGCTTCCCTCCCCTCCGACGACTGCCGCTATGCAGTCTTCGACTTGGACTTTGTCACCGTAGACAACTGCCGAAAGAGCAAGATCTTTTTCATCGCCTGGTAATTTAATTTATTGGAATACTCTCTCACATCTGAAATCTAAAGATAAATCAGTTATTATAAATATTTTTCGATTACTCCTCCTATTACGCATTAATTTTAGAATGAAACCCCAATGGATTTATGTACTATCTCAGAATTAATTTAAAATTGATGGGCTAACTGGCCAATTTGACACCAGGGCACCGATGGAGTCGACGATCAGAGCGAAAATGCTGTACGCGACGTCGAAGGACGGGGTGAGGAGAGCGTTGGAAGGGATCCACTACGAGTTGCAGGCCACTGATCCAACCGAGATGGGATTTGACGTCATCATGAACCGTGCTAATTAATTAGAACTTTAATTAATTAATTAATTATGGCTTCGCATCCTTGTTTTGAAATCATAAATGATTTTGTGATATTTGGCTCTCGATGAACGTAGCTTTGTAATGAAATCTCATGATCGATCCGTGGGGGATTACTAAATGTCCACTTGGAGACGATTGTCTTGTTAAGCTAATGCTTAATTTCTCCACCCCCTTCTTTCACGAGGTGGAGATGAAAAATATTAACTCTTAGAATGTAAACCATGAGTGTTGTTGTGGTAGTTTTTTTGGGATGGAAATGTGCCACATTTTAATATGTCTTGAATCTATCATTTACTAGAACCCGTTAGGGTTCGGGGATGGAGCCCTCCTGACAGGGAATCCAAGGAGCAGCGTCCCTAAAGGGTTCATGGGGCGACGCCCTCTGGCGGGGGCTAGGGGGAGGCAGCGCCCACCCACCCAAATGGTATACAATTGTTGGTTATTGGGCCTCACGCGATCTGTTTGAGCTTACGACCCCTAAGTTGTAGTAAGTTTCCTGAGTCACTATATAAACTCTCGAAATACCTAATAAATTGTACTTTGTAATCTACCTTCGTAATTATATATTGTTTCTCTGCCCGTGAACGTAAGTACCGCATTGTTTCTGAATCTCTTGTTACAACACTACATTTAGATTGCCTACAATCATTTCTTTTTAAAAGACCTTACAAACAAGGGTAGGGATACGTACAAGGGTCCCAAGCCCTTAACCTACTTTCCGAGGAAGCACTCTAGCAAAATCGTGATCCAGACCATTACCTCATCTACTGATATAATTAAAGGAGAAAACGTCAAAACTATTGCAAAGCAAAAGGATATGCTGAGCTATAGCCATCTGGATGCCTTTAATCATTGCCTCTGTTTCCACCACAAGAATTCACAGGCGATAATTCTACAAGTAGTCCTTATAGAATTGGAAGAATTGTATACTTTATTAATAAGAGATGATAAGTATTTATACCTACAATGACAGAAGAATAAGGTAAAGATAATCCTAGAATCACATAGAATAACTCTAGAATATATTATTAACCTAATTAGAAGATACTGGCATAGAATAGAAGAACATGTGATCTCAATATCCCTCCGCAAGCTGGACGGTTGAGCAACAAGGCCAAGCTTGTGAAGAAGAGCCATGAATCGAGGTAAAAGAAGCAGTTTCATAAGAATATCAGCCAGTTGATCTTTAGTAGAGATGTGAGTGACCTGAAGGACATAAGATTGCACCGGTTCACGAACAAAGTGGTAAGCAAGGGCAATGTGCTTCATACGTAAATGGAACACCGGGTTGGAGCTAAGGAAAGTGGCACCAACAATATCACAATACATGAGCGGCTCGTGAGGGAGCTTGACACCCATTTCAGCCAGCAGAATAGTAACCCAGAGAAGTTCAGAACATCCATCAACGAGAGCTTTGTACTCAGATTTAGTGGAGGAACGAGAAACGGACTTTTGTTTACGAGAACTCCATGAAATAGGTGTAGAACCAAAATAAATGAGATAACCTGTAGTAGAGATATAATCATCCTTGTCCCCTGCCCAATCCTCATCGGAAGAACCATGTAAGGTAGGCGACGAATCAGCAAAGATATGAATGCCAAGGTCGACAGTACCACTTTGATAACGAAGGAGACGTTTTAAGGCGTCCCAATGCGTAGTAGTAGGAGATTGCATGAACTGTAAAAGTTTATTAACAACAAAGGCAATGTCAGGTCTCATAAGCCCAAGATACTATAAGCAACCAACTACCTGCGATAATCCGAGGGACAAGGCAACAACATGCCCGAGTGCCTAGAGAGAGCAAGGTTGGCATCAAGAGGCGTGGAGGAAGATTTGGAGTTCTCCATGCCCGTTTTGAGCAGCACATCTTGAATAGACTTCCTTTGAGATAGAAATAACCCCGAGGAAGACCGAATTACTTCAAATCCAAGTAAGAGAGATCATCAAGATCTTTAAGTGAGAATTTGTGAGCAACAGTGGTGAGCAACCGATTGACAAGAGACAAATCATTTCCGGTGACAATAATGTCATCGACATAGTGTTGTAAGGGTTTTACCATGATCCTAACAAGCAAATAAATTTATAGATCAAGACCCCGCTGAGTACAAGGGAGTCAGGTTTGTCCACGGGAGAAAGTCAGTATCAAGTTTTGTTACTTATCACGCAAACACTCAACAAAGCTAGGGTTTTTATCAAGAAAGAGAGAAAATCTAAGGTAAAGTATCACCACAACAACAATTATGCATGCAAACGCTATGAAACATAAAGATCATGCTTTTATCACATAAAAGTGCTAACTTTCGTCAACCTAAGCAAGTAAATCAACTAACTTTCGTTCAATTAATAAACTTACTATCTAATCTCTTCTACTTCAACTAGGATATATCTGCTTTCGCTTCAAAACCCTAAATTTATTATTCTGATTCAAAGTTTCAACTTTCGCTTCAACTATGAATGAGAAATTCCCTTCAACTTTCGTTTCAAGGATTAAGAGCAAGAGAGAAGATTCATGCAATAAAAACAATCAAAAAATCATCATAAACAAGCATGCATAACCATTGTTGGGTTTAACCCCAACCTTAGAGAGGAAGACTACTCACAAAACATGGTTAAAAAACAAACAACTATATTAAATAAAAGGGAAAGCTTACAACTTTGAATCCAAACTCGTCACACCACGTCTCTCTATCTCTACCCTCTCGCCCCTCTCTATATTCTCTCCTCCTCTCAACCGTCTCTCCTCCTCCTCCTCCTCTAACTTGAATGATCCCCCCAAAACTAAAGAGGGGACAAGTGTATTTATAGAGATTCTATCTTAAATCTATCTCTAAGGAAATAAATCTTCTAATAAGATATATTCTTTCTATCTATCTAATAACATAAAAGGAAATAGGATAAAAGCCTAATTAACACGCCGACTCAGATCTTCGTTGTGTCTCGGGGTGGCTCGGTACCAACCCAAAGTGGGTCGTCATTGACCCTGTTCAGCACTTCGAACAGCCTTGAGTAAAACTTGCGTAGAGGATTTGTTACAAGTCCTTTTGACTCGATTCTTTTTCATATGTTCTTGTAACGAATTTTCTATCTCTTTCCAAGCTCAAACTTGATCTTAATAACTTTAATTGAGTGCTTATTCTTCATCTTCTCTTCATTCTTGAGTGCTATCTTCAAGTGCTTTCCTCCTTTCTTCAAAATATGCTTCAAATAGCTTCTAAAAATCTACAAAACACCACCAAAGCTTATGTAGACTCCATATCTCAAGAAAATACAAAAACCCACACAAACGACTCAAAAAAAAACACAAAACTAAAGAAAAAGACTCAAAGACACAAAAACACACCCTAAAAACACGACTAAAAAGGCGGACATCACATAGACAAGTTGATACACCGTGAATCCATCCCGACAATATATAAAAAGAGAAGCATCAGATAAAGAGGAACGAAAACCAAGCCTGAGGAGAAAGGCTTTGAGTTTTTATACCAGGCACGAGGAGCCTACTTGAGACCGTAAATGGCTTTGTGAAGTTTGCATACATGAGCAAGCGCCGCCGAATCAATGAACCCGGGAGTTTCACTCATAAAGACATTCTCATTCAGAGTGCCCTGTAAGAAAGAATTATTGACGTCGAGTTGCCGAAGTGCCAAGCCTTTGGAAACGGCTAAGGTAAGAACAAGTGGCACCGTGACTGGCTTCACAACAGGACTGAACGTTTCAGAATAGTCCCATCCCGATCGTTGATGAAACCCTTTTGCAACGATACGTGCCTTGTACTTGTCAATAGAACCATCATGTTTGTACTAAATGCGGAACACCCACTTGCAACCCACAAGATTTTCAGATGAATCCGAGGGCACAAGAGACCAAGATTTTTTAGATTGAAGAGTGTCAAATTCTACTTGCATGACAACCCGCCAAAGAGGGTCTTTCAAAGCTTGGTTGATGGTTTTTGGTTTGGTGGGATAAGAGACTTAAGTATGGAGATTTAGTTTGGTAATAGGCTTGAAAAAATTATTTTTTGACCTACTAACCATACCACGATCAGGAGAGGGGGCTAGAATAACCGGATTTGAATTAGGGTAAGGGTTAGCGTTTTATAGTGGAGAATTAGGGTTAGGGTTTACGAGAGGTGGGGGAGCAAATGCAAGTGCGTGCGAGCTCAGGAGGGGTTAGTCAACCGAGTGTTGTGGAAAGGGTGGTCCCAAGGGAATATGTGTAGAGATATTTGGGGAAACAGAATCGGTTGAAGGGGAAAAGGAGGTTGAGGAAGATCTCGTATCTTCTTAGGAGAAAGAGAAATATTGTCTCCAAAATTAGAATGAGAGAGAGAGAGAGATATTAAGGAGGGTGATTTGGATGTGAAGGTGTGTGTGGCGGCTGTATGCGGAGAAAGAAGTCAGCTCATTCATTGCGTCATGTAACCGGATCAAGACATTGATACACACTCTGGGAAGAAGAATAGCCAATGAACACCCAAGGAATGGAACGAGGCTCAAGTTTATGAGATGTATAGGGTCGAAGCCATGGAAAGCAATGGCAGCCAAAGCACCAGAGCTTGCCATAGTTGGGCACGAGCCCAGTGAGCATTTGTAGGGAGAAACGAGTTGAAGGGTGAGGGATTTGGAAGACGATTTATGAGGTAAACAACCATGATCAAGGCGTGAGGCCAATGATCAAGGGGAAGACCCGTAACGTGAGAAGGGAGAGACCGTTTTCAACAATAAGTCGATGGCGACGTTTTTGAAAACCCGTTATTTTCTAGAGTGTGAGGTGGTGAAGTGAGATGAGTAATCCCATTCGTGCTTAGAAAGGTTTGGAAGGGCAAGATACTCACCACCATTATCCGAGTAAAGAATTTTAATTTTGTTATTGAAGTAGTTTTCAACAAGGGACCGAAATTTTATGAATATTGAGAGCAAGCCCAACAGCTTCTCCAAATTCTTGGGGATTGGGCTTTTGGAGATTTTGGACCAAAAAAGTGGTCCAACAGAAAATAGGTTGATCTCTCCCTTTTGGAGTGATCTCCAAATCCCCAAATCCATTTACTTTCCTTTTCTTTTTTCTTTTATTATATAATCTAATGGATAAATTAATTAAAAATAGTCAACCAAAGGATAAATAATTTAATGGATAAATCACGATTAACAATACGATGACCCATTATATAATCTAATGGAGATTTTTCTTCCATTTGAGCAAGTAAAAATTCTTCATATTCATCGGCAATAGTGTCATCATCATCCATGAATGTATCAATGAGATAACGACTACCCAATGAACAATGAGCCATAAAATTTATTTTTCAAATTGAGATAAAATGAGAGTAATGATTGTGTGAATGAAATAACAAAAATGTTGATATTTATAGGCAAAAATGTAAATGTTTTATTTCTTTATTAATCAAATACAAATAATTTATGATTTATTAAATTAAGATTCTAGAATATTTCTATTCCTTACAAGTCAAATAACAAATAAATTATCAATCATTAAATTAAGATTATAAAATATTTTTATTTCCGTAAAAGTCGAATAACAAATTTTTATCAGTTATTAGGTTAAGATTCTGTAATATTTTATTTTTTTATGTAAGATAATATGTAATTAGTTATTGTAATTTATATGGTAAGAAATTAAAGTATTCAATGAAGTGTTCTCCAAAATAGAGAATATGTTGGAGTTGGGCTGGATATTTTTTTGGAGAATATGACAGTTGACTCTCCATTTTGGAGAAAGTTATGGGCTTCTCCGATTGAGTTTCATACTTGTGTTTCACCGGATAAAGCCAAATATACTTCACAAAATGATCCACAAAAATAATATAATACTTGAATCCATCATAAGATAGAACCAGAGAGGTCCATATATCAGTATAAATGACTTCAAGTGGATAAGGAGAACAAATTGTGGAAAAATAAAAAGGAAGTGTAGGACTTCAATTGATTTGACACGAACTACAAGCAGATTGCGAAAATAAAGAACTGCCAAAATTGACATTTTTATGAAGAAATTGAAAGGTTGTTGAAGACGGATGTCCTAGTTTGTCATGCCAAGAAGCAGAAGGAAGTTGACGTTGAGCAGAAAACGATACTTGGGGTGAGGTAGGCCAAACATTGACACTATCAATGCAGGGATCACTAAGAATTGTTGAACCCGTTTGGATATCCTTCACAAGAAAACAACTATGTAAGAAAACCATGGCATAACGAGTTTCAAAAGTAAATTTGGACACAGAAAGAATGTTTTTAGAGATGGAGGGAACACATAAGACATTAAAGAGTTGGAGCAATTTAGAAGGAGAAGAAAGAGTGGAGGAACCAGAGTGTGTAATGTTCAAACCTTGACCATTTCCGACAGACACTTCGTCAAGACTAGTGTAGGGTTGGTGAAGGGCTAGGTTAGCAAGAGCCAGAGTCAAGAAGCCAATTTGTGTTTGTCGAAGAGGTTGTGGCTAGGTTAACTTGAGGGAATCGATTAAAGGGAGGAAATTGCACTTGTGGGTATTGTTGCTGAAATTTAGGGCATTGAGAGATGACATGGACAACTTCTTTGCAACAATGGCAACAGCCAAGGAAAGGTTTTGACCTGGTGGGTGGGGTGGGTAAGAGAGGTTGTAGTTGGAAGAAGGAGATGGGTTTCTTGGGGACGAAAGGAATTGGTAGGATTAGGGTTTTGTGTGTAGTTTGGTGGTTGAACAGGAATCCAGTTTTGTGGAGGATGAGGTGGAGGATTGGATGGTTGCCAAGGCAAGGGAATATTGTTCGTCTTAGAACGGTTCTTGTTTTTTTTCTAGGCATTGAGAATCGTCATCGGGGCAGGATCCGAGGTCTCCTGCTTGAGTTCAATTTCTCTTAGAAGAAGTTTTTCATGAAGTTCTTCAAAAGAGATGCAAGTTTCTCTCATGTTAACAGCGTCAATGACATACTGAAAGCTAGAGTCCAACCCTCTCAAGAGATAGTCAATGAAGTCTTCTTGAGAGAGCAAAGACTCCAACACAGTCAAGAGATCAACGATGGACTTCATGGCTTGCATGTAGTCGAACACCGAGGAAGAGCCTTTCTTGATGGACCGGAGCTTTTGTTTGACTTGTTTCTTATGACCAAGCGAGGCGATGCAATATGTTTTTTTTTAGAGTATCCTAGACCACCTTGCATATTTTGGCTTGAGTAACCAGCATGGTGACCAAGGAGGAAAGCATTCCAATGAGAGCCCCATAGAGAAGGCGATCTTGACGTTTCCACGTTAAGCAAGTTGGGTTCGTGATAGTGGTTTTTTCTTGAGCGGCTAATTTCTCGGCATGTAATGGATGAGAACCATCCAAAAACTTAAAGAGATCATAGCCCTCTAGGGTTGCTTGAATTTGTGTCTTCCAAGTAAGGTAGTTGGAAGGGATGAGCTTTATGATATTGGTAAATTGAACAATGGTGAATGGTTTGGTGTGTTCATGAAGGTTTGCTAGAGAAGTAGTAAAGTCGTGTGACATGGCTAGGAAAGTCGTGTGTTGTTGCGTGGAAGAAGAGAAGAGAAAAGGCAAGGATCATTTTAGGCGTGTGATGCCATATAGACCGCCTTTATTAATGAAGAGATGTTAAGTATTTATACATACAATGATAGAAGAATAAGGTAAGGATAATCCTAGATCACATAGAATAACCCTAGAATATCATAGAATATATTATTAACCTAATTACAAGATACTAGCATAGAATAGAAGATCATGTGATCTCAATAGTCCCTAATGACAACCCTCAAACCAGTCCCCACTCCGTTCTTAACACATGTATCCAATTTCACCCTAAAGCTATGCTCTATTGGTAGTTTCCAAGCCTTATTCTCCCTACCTCCACTATAAGGCAACCTAATCTCCTTCTTGGCACTGCATTCCTCCATCATAGACCAAGCCTCCTCAATCAACCCTTGTTGTCTTTAAAGTTTTCCTCGAAAACCCAACTTTATGATCGTTAGTACTTAACCGAGTCGGCGACTCCTGCGTAGTCGTCGACTTTGAGTATTAAAGCAGTGGAATAAACAAACAGGAAAAACAAACGTTACCAATTGTAAATGAGAAGCGATGTTTAGTGGAAACTCCTTGTAAACCAACTAGTTTACTTAGAGAAAAACCATCCCTTCCAAGGTTCTCACTTGGTTGGATTTCAAGAGTCCTTAGACTCGTTGTATTAATTTCTTGAGTGTTTATAAAGCTCTCTTGTGTACAAGAATGAATCTCACACCCTTGAACCATGCTCTACCTTTGCACTCACTCTCTCAATCTCACGCTATGCCTAAGAACACTCGACACACCACATGTATGAATCTCACGCACAAGTTCGCTCTTTCTTTCTTACAAGAATTGCAAAATAATGCTCAAAGTCTTACTACTATCCTTAACACGAGGGTATTTAAGCTACAGTAAGAAGGATATCTCGTGTGTATCAAATCCCATTCGATTAGGGAAATGACACACACTCAATCTTTACATATCTTTCCAAATATACAAATACGCAAACAATAAAATATTCTAGGAGAAACAAGTTGTCCTTCATCTGGTTTTAGCATTCTTTGTGGTGATCTTCTTCTAAAATAGAACGGCCCGGCTGTCTCCAAGTACACGCACACAATCTATGTGTTCCTTCCTTAAATAGATTTCACGCCAGCTGGTTATGTCAGTGATTTTGTCAGGTCACCAACTCGACTTGCAAACTCGGAGTCACTGACTTTCCTAGAACCATCAAAACTCAAAATCTTCTAACAAATTCCCCCTTTTGATGGTGAGAAACAACTTGTGCTGATAAGATCTTTGTAGCATACACATAACATCATAATATAAAGAGCAAACGCAAAAATCCTAAAAAGATCCCCCTAAACTTAATATCCACATGGTTTCAGTTTTTTGATCCCCCTAATAAATTTATTCCCTCGATTAATTCTCCCTTTTGAAATCATCAAAAAGATTGCTAAAACATGAAAAAGAAAACAGAGGCAAAATATGGAAACTTGAAACATAATGTCAAGACAATCAAAGATAATGTACAATATAAACACAAACAATCCAGAAAATTCAGTACAACCAAATTGAACTAAGCAAAGAAGTCTTTTAAATGAGAGGGATAATGTGGTAGAGGTAGAAGAGAGGGGTAGAGCGAGTCATAGATATGCTGCAGTCACTGACATCAGGCTCCAAAGTCATTGAGCCTGACCTCTATAAGCACAGTGCCACACGTGTTCTGAAGCCTCTCAATCAGCCCCTTGAGAATCATATTTTGCTCCTTAAGTTCTTTCAGTTCACCGGCCACTTGAGCAGACTGAATTCCCTCATCCTGTTGATCCTTGTCACTGAATTCAAAAGTCTTCGAAACCCACTTGCCATCAACCAGATTCCAACCAAATTTCCTGATCATTTCCTAATTCAGAAGCATGGAGTTGATGACTTCACCACCATTCTCGTAGACCTTGTGCTCAGACATCAGCATAGAAATCATCATACCATACGGAAGGGCATGCTTAGCCATTTCAATTAAGCACATGTTTCATGTGGAGCATCATCATCCTAGGCATGTTCACCTTCTTGCCCCTGAGAACTTTGTCCATAACAAGCAGATCTTGAATTGAAGCAGCATTTCTCTTAAGTTCTCGTGGTAGCAGGTTGTTGATTAGGTAATTGAACAACTGTCACTGACAGTGATATAAGCAGCATTTCTTCTCAATTCCCATCTTGTTGACCCGGTATGGACTGGTGAAATTATCATCACTGTTAGTGACGGTTCTGATGATCTCACGGTGATCAACTCCTTCCGGCCAAGATCCTTTGTAGTACTTAGTAATACCTTCATGGGGAAACTCTAGGATCTCACTAACATCCTTGATAGTGAAGGAGTACTTCTTCTTGCCAGCAGTGTATCATCCTAGAGTCATGTTCCCAGTATCCTCGATCTCTAGCGACTCATAGAACATCTTGATCATCTGAGGGTTGTACTCATATTCGCATTGCTTCAAATTATCCCATTTTTTCTTCTTGAGTCAGTCATTAACCTTAGTCATCTTGTACTCCTCTAAGAATTTTTCTTCGCACAACAGATCTTTGGTGAATTCCCTAGGTCATATCAACAACAACACAAGTCTTCTTCTTTTTGCTAGAGCCAACACCAGATTTAGGCGGCGATCTCCCCCTTTTCTTCTTTGTGACCTTCTTAGAGCGAGAAGAGTCACCGCCCTCTGACGGAGCATCAGGAGTTGCCACCCCCTTACCCGCCTTAGCTTTAAGAGACATGGTCGTGGCTCAAGCAATAGAAGATCTAGTCTCAGGACGAGAAGAGGGAGGCATTTCAATTTCCTCCTCTTTCAGCAATTCAGAGTCATCACCAAACAACTCCTTTTCTAGATTTCTCTTGACACACTCGTCCTTTCTAAAAGACTTAGGAAGAATACGAGGATCAGAGTGAGTACCTTCATCAGATATTTTCACTTGTTCCTTTGGAGAGGACTCCTTCTAAGAAGTTTTATCATCGACCACCAAGGTGCCCACATTGTCAGTGACTACGAGAGAGTCATTGACCTCCTTTGCTTGATTCTTAGGAGGTAGCCGTTGAACCTCTTCTTCTTCATTCTTCTCTTGCATGTCCCCAGGTGCAATTTCAGATCCTTTTTCTTCTTCTTTCTTTTCAAAAGACCCGACTACAGTTGTGGTCTCATCTAACTCCATCGTCGCCAAATTTGGGGTTCTCTCTCTCTTCCTGATTCTCTTTCTTAATAGATTTGGGTGTGGATGTGTCACCGGTTTCTGGAACAACCACCGGTTGCACCGTTTGGCGCGGAGTTCCAAATTCAGGTGAGAGGGTTTGGGTTTAGGTTTCTTGTCAAGGGGATTAAGGATTTTGGGGTTTTTCGGATGGAAGGGGAGTCATTGGAATTGATTTAGGAGAAATGGAGTTTTGAGATCAGGTTTCCATGGCGATTTGAAGATCGATTGAAGGGGATGATTGACCAGACATAAGCGACCGAAGAAAATCGTCACCAAAGTGAGCAATGATTTTCTTCCTTGGCGATTCAGGACTTTCAGTTTGAGGTTTGGGAGAAGCGGGACGGTTGGAGGTGTTGGAAGGAGAAGCCATGGAAGAAGGTTGAAGGTGTGAGGGTTTGAGAGAGAGAGAGAGAGAGAGAGAGAGAGAGAGAGAGAGAGAGAGAGAGAGAGAGGTTTTTGAGAGAGTGTACCTTTTTCTTTGATGGTTGGAGTATATTTAAGAAGGCAACTTCAAAAATAAAGGAAGTTGTCAAATCATGCAGATCTGCTCTTTCTTCCTTTTTCAAAAAATTTCCAATTTCAAAAGATCATGTTAAGCCACGATCTCATTCATGCGCCAAAACACATAGTCACTGACCCTAAGCAAGTTGGCGACCCATAACACAAGATCTGCTCTTCACATCTGTCCGTGACTTGTACACAATCAATGACTTTCTCTAATGAAATTACTTGGTGTTGGGGTTGCATAGGGAGTGCAAAGGCAAACGAATTATGAAACAATACATATATGTGGATTTGTCGATCATGATGATAAGTCTCCGTTTAAAGAAAGATCAATGACGGGCTCATAGAGACTCTCAAATCATAAAAGATCAAGATAAACATTAGAATCAGCCATAATTTGGGCTTTTAATGAGGGTTAGGATCATCAGGTTGATTCTTTTGGGCTAAAAACAAAGAGCTCAAAAAGGTTGAACACATACTGAATGTAGTAAAAGTCACCAAGTCAAATGCATGGGGTTTCCTAAACATGATGTCTATCAAGAATGCAAAGATTTATACCATATAAGCATGATTTCAGAACATGTAAAGCAATTGATTCTAGCTAATCAAGGGAATTCATGTAGGGAAATATATTATTGAAGAGATATCATACCTAGTTCCATTCGGAGTTGTTCAAAGGGTTCACAATTTAAGGCCTTTGTGAAGATGTCTGCTCTTTGATCACTTGTTCTACAGAATTCCATAGTGACCATGCCTTTTTCCACACAATCTCGAAGAAAATGATGTCTTATCTCAATATGCTTTTTCTTTGAATGATGCACCGGATTCTTTGAGATGTTGATTGCACTAGTGTTGTCCCATAATATGGGAACTGATCCACACTTCACACCATAGTCACTAACTTGTTGCTTGATCTATAACAGTTAAGAACAACACGCTGCAGCCGCAATGTATTGTGCTTCCTTTGTTCATAAAGCAACAGAATTTTGCTTTCTAGATCCCTATGACACAAGGCAAGGCCCAAGAAATTGAGACATCCTTGAAGTACTTTTTCTATCAACACGATTCCTGGCAAACTCACCATCTGTGTAGCCGACAAGTTCAAAATCAAATCCTCTTGGATACCATAAACAAAGATTGTCAGTCCCTTTAAGATATCGAATGATTCTCTAAACAGCTTTCAAGTGTGACTCTCATGGATCATCTTGAAATCTAGCACATATGCAAACTCCAAACACAATATCAGGTCCACTCGCAATAAGATAGAGCTATGAACCAATCATACCCATGTAGATAGTAGTATTGACTTATGGTTCCTTGTCATATTTTCCAAGTGAGGTAGTCGGCGACATGGGAGTGTCAAAAGGTCTAGAACTTTCAATACCAAGCTTCAACACATTCTCTCAAATACTTCTGTTGATGAAACTCATGTCCATCCTCACCAACGACTTGAAGTCCTAAAAAGAACTTGAGCTCACCGACCAAGCTCATTTCAAACTCAGTAGACATGAGGTCAGCGAACTTCTTCACTGGCTGTTTGAGCCAAAATTTACCAAAGGTAGAACCTTGGCTTAGATCGGGATGTTGATCGAATGAACTCAGAAAAATATGAACGAAAGTGTGTGTTTTATTGATGTAGAAATCAGAAGAAATAGTGTGAAGGAAGCGTCTAAATTGTGTGCTTTCCCCTAAGGGTTACATTGGCTTATATAGCCCTTTTAGGGCATATCTTACCTTAAGTAAAGATATAATCTTATCTCTAACTAACAAATCTATGCTTATTTCCATCTTATGATGAATACAATCTGGAGAAAAATCTATCTTGTAAAAAACATATTTCGGACCCTCTCTCCTCCAACCGACTTAGTTGATCTCGTAAATCTTCCGTAACTTTGTATGCGTTGGAGATTCTCTCTCTATGGCGCAACGCTTCGTCACCTAAAATCTGGGCCTAACAATACCCCTAAATGCAATTTCAAAATTTAAATTCAAATTTCAAAAGTTGCATTTAAGCTTGATAAGACGTTTTAGAGATTGCCTTGGAAGTCGGAATATATTTCTGTCGTTTCCCTTTAATGACCCGAGAGACTATTTTGTGCTTATCATCATTATCTAACCCAACGCTTTCTTTCCTTCTCAATCCCTGCTTTCGTCTTCTCAGGTAATACTTCTTCTTCCTCATCTCTAGCTTTTTCCTACTTCAACCTCCATGGCCAAAGCTTCGACTTTCGTTTCTTCTTCATCCCTGGGTCCCCAAGATCTTCACCGTTGTGATATGACGTCGGAGGAGATCGCCGATTGGATCTCCTTCGGTGGCTTTCTGGTGGGGACCCGTTTCCACGCCCCGACTATCGAATTCATTGATTGGGTTCGGCCAGGGTGAATCTGCTTTCTTGACTACCCCTTCTCTTTAGGTTTAAAATTCCCTTTCTCCCCTTTCATTCGGGAATTCATCCAAACCCTAAAGGTTTCTCCATGCCAAATCCTTCCGACCACTTGGCGCACCCTTGCCCGAATCGATGAGCTTGCCACAGAGAGGGGTTTGGAGATGACCATGGGAGAACTTCTCTTAGCATATAAAATTGTTCCTCAGAGGGCGGGTCGCATCACTTTGCATGCTAGGGACACAAAAACCCCCTTATTCCCAAGCTGAAAATTTCCTCTCGGAACTGGAAATCCCGATTCTTCTTCGTTGAAAAAGCGTCTTTAGGCGATCTTGATGACAAAGTGAAAGACGTCTTTCGAGATGAATGGAACACATCTCGTAAGACGATCTGATCTTCTTTATTTAAACCTCTTTTTTGCATATTCTGGCCTTCCTGTCCTCATATCTTTCTTTCTTGTGCAGTACCGGTGGGAATCAACTCCAAGAGCACGGATACGGGTGTGTGTCGACGCTTTCTAAAGATCAACCCTGAAAAGCGAAAGCCCAAGAAGATTTGTCCTGACCCAGACGGTAGTGGTGAAGACGAAGAATCTCTAGGTTTCGACAAAGAGAAAACTGAAACAGAAGTCACTCCGCTATCGTGGACACCTCTGTCGCAGCAATGGTTCGTCGGCTGAGATCCGGCAGGGTCAGGCTCCCCTTGTCTCCTCCTCCCAACTCCGAGACCAAAAAATCTCTCTCGTTGAAGCGGAAAAGAGTCGAAAATTCTCCAACCTCTCTCGTTTCCAAGAAAGCGGAGCCAAAAGATCTCCTCGACACCTTTGGGGACACCTTGCTCCCGAGCGTGAAGATGGACTTCCAAGCCCTCACCCCTGACGCTGCGTTTAGCCACGTGGGTGCAACGCTGAGAGTGGTAAACTTGCTTAACCGAGCCTTTAGATATTTGTCGTCATTTCTTAGGCATTTCTTGAATGCTTTTCTGCCTTTTCTCCCGATTTATCTTGCTCTTTTAATTCTGCAGGCCTTCCAGGAACTAATGGCCACTAACGCCCGTTGCTAGGAGGAAATGAGGGCGTTGGAGGAAAAAGAGAAGCAGGCGAGGGATTTGGCTACTTCTTTGGACAAGAAGGTTGGCCAACTTCAATCGTCGGTAGAGGATCTTCAAGCTGAAAAGGCATCACTTGAGGCGAAGGCGTCGGAGGCGGAGAAGGAGATCGAAGGTTTTTCCTAGGTGGTGGTAAACGTGGCAGCATATTACACGATGAAATCTCAAGTGGAGCTGCTGCAGGACTTTGCTGATGGGAAGAGTGCCAAATGGGACTTGAAGACGCAGTTGCAGGTCCTGGAGGAATACTACCCCGCCGACCATCCCCCTCCTGGAAAAGAATACCTGGTGGCTGAAGACCAGGAGGATGACGTGAGCTCCCCGATCAAGGAAAAATGTCAAGATTATGATGATGGGGGCCCATCTAACAAGGAAGGTGATGGTGGGAAGGCCATGGACAAAGAGGAACCTTCGACCCCAGCTGGCGGACAGTAAGCTCCTGATGTGCCTCTCTTCGATCTCTTTAGAAGTACTTTTTTTTGTTTTTGCTGGATGATTGTAAGGATATTTTGGTGACGTTGTGGCCTGGGGCCTAAAAACTCATATGGTGTCTGATTCTGAATGGTTTTGACGCCCTCTGAATGGCGCAGCTTTATCTTTATTTGCTTGTTTGTCTGTGTTTGGAAATTTGCGTTAGCGTTTTAGCGTAGGGAGATTCTTGGAGAATCTCCATGAATGTGCTGCCCGCAAGTGGGGTTTAGGTGTTATCGTAAGGAGATTTGTGGAGAATCTCCATGAATGTATTGCCCGCAAGTGGGGTTCGCGTTAGGTTTTAGCGTTTTTAGGAGGAGTTTTAGTGCTCCTCTCATTAGCGACTTACTGTAAGTCCTGCGTTAGGATCACGTTTTGCGTGTTGAGTGTTTTAGTTTTCTGCAAAGGAGCCGTGCGTAGTTTGTTACGATTAGGCTGCCTTTGGCCACTGCCAAGGGCGTTCTTGGGCAGTGGATCCTTAAATTAGGATGTAGTGTCATCGCGGCGTCCCGCGCATATGACCTGGGTTATATGCTATAGCTTTCCCCTTCCCGTACTAATCGGATGTTTCGTTAAATCAGAATTAGATAGGGGGTAACCAACTTATGGGTTACTTTGACGACGTTTGTATGCGTGACGACTTCGCCATTTCTAGACGGTATTACCATGTGTCATAACAGTGGTATTGTGTATTTGACGCGTTTCATGTCGTATGATTAGCGTGTGGGTAACCATCTTATGGGTTACTTCATCAACGTTTGATGACTTCGTCGTTTTCAGACGGTATAACCATGTGTGATAACAGTGGTTTTTTGCGTTCGACGCGTTTCATGTTGTATGCAACGTTGATTGGCGCAAGTTTGCGTTTATGAGCAATAGGAGAATATGCAAGAGTGAGAATATTTTCTCGCAAATTATGATGTAAAAAATGTGTAAAAACATGATTGATGAGATGAGAGTTTCGAAATTGCGTCCGACATATGGCCTAAAGATTCTGTAAGCTAGAGCTAAGAAATATCTAAGAATAAATCATGATAATGAAGTAATTAGAAGCAATACTTTTTTAGGTGGGTTGCGTTCCAGCTTCGTGGCACCGCTGTTCCGTCTTTGGATTCTAGCTGGTAAGCTCCGTTTCCTGCGACTTTGGTGATCTTGTATGGCCCTTTCCAAGCGGGTGCCAACTTGCCAGCGTTTGCTTCTATAGTATTCTGGAAAACCTTCCGCAATACCCTGTAATATCCGCGATATTCCAAGCTTTTTATAATATAATATTTATTACCAATTATTTTTCTCTAATTAAAAAGGAGAATTTCTAAATATCAAATTAACTTCTATTATTCTCTTTTGAAAGAGATTATTAAGAAAGCTAAAATAGATAAAAAAAATTAATAAAATAACTTGAGGGGTATAGAATAATAAAGTGAGGTAAATTAATAAAAAGAGCATTAGATAAAAATAATGTCTTTTAGAAATTGAATTTATTCCATAAATTAAATTACATAAGGCCTAAAAATCAATTTGCAAACTTTGTAAAAAGAATGCAAGAGCCGGGATTTGAACCCGAGATCTCTCGCACTCCACCCCCACACGCCCCTCTCCAAATTCCGCTAGACCAATTGCAATTTCTTGTTCATTCACCCCAACCCTCTTATCTTATATCAAAGAGCTTCCTTCCCCCAATTTGAACATCAGACTTTTGTCTGATTGATTTTACGTAGATGAGAAAGGTGACCATTGCATGCTCTACCACCTCCCTCTTGCTTACTTGACCACCATTGTGACCTCACTCCCCATCACCTTTGAATAAGCACACAAGAGGCCAATGGATGAGCACTCCCTCCTCCTCCATTGGTGCAATCACCATGGCATGGATCCATAGCTTCATCCAATTTGCCTATAAAAGGCCTCCTATTCATCCATTCTTCTCACACACTTCACTCTCTTCTACCTCTCCTAGCAATTGCACTCTTAATCTTCAAAAATCAGCCATTCTCCAAGTTATTTTTCTCCAATAAAACACCACAAAAACATCACAAATCTCCCCCTTCTCTCCCTTGGAAGCCGCCGGCCACCACCAGCCTGCTGCCGCCGAGCCACCGTCGACCGCCGCCTGCCACGCCGGAGCCGCCCCAGTCCCTGGTTATGTCGCCCCTGTCCGCCGGTCCTCCACCCCTGTCTTCTCCTCCAGTGTTCTGTAAACACAGAATACAGAAGTATACAATTCTAAACCTAAATTCTATTTATTTTATGCATTTATAAAATTATTAAAGCTTTTATAGATTATTAGAAATTAATTAAGAAAAATCAGAAATAAAAATATTTGAAGTAGAGATTTGTTAGTTGAAAGCTAGAAACAAACTAAAGTTACCATGGTAACTTAAACTTAATAAAACAAATAGATAAATTTTATTGAATTTATTAGGAGCATGCCCAATCATATTATAAATAGATTTTTATAAAATAATTATAGCTTACAAAATTATAATTTATATTGTCATCTTTGATCATATAAGAATTCTAGAAGTTGTTGTGCATGTCTTAAACTAAAAAGAGGATATCATATTATATGATTTTAATAATATTGATGAGTTCATACCTAGTGAAATATAGGTACCATTATCCTCTTCATACAAAAATAATAACAATGTTTCTAAGTAGATAAGAGTCATTGCATGTCCTAAACTGTAGAATATATCATATTTATAAATTTGATCATAATAAATAGATTTATGAAATAAATCCTTTACTCAATAAAAATATGAAGTTAGCATACTTTTAAGTGTAGAACTACTACAAAATAAGAACTTTTAGAAATATGTACATATGTGATTTTAGTTATAACATATGATAGTGATCTAGGACTTAGTATAAATAAAATAAATGGTTGAGAGACCTTATGAAAATAGTATTATTTCAAAACTTGAAGACATAGACTATGTTATGACCTTGGATATTGTTTTAGGAAGTTATAATATTAACTAATGAATATATTACTAAAGTCACATATGAGAAAAATATTAGTTTAATAACCTCTAAGTGTAGAGTTTTGTCACAAGACATAAGTTTTAGGTTAAATATATTAAGTGGGATATTACAAATATTTTAGGATATTATTATAGCATAAAGTGACTTGTATGGAAAGAAATCCTTTAGATATAACGAAGATATTATTTTTTTTATAAACTAAAATATTATAATAATAGATTATAATTATGAAGTGGGATATCTATAAGTCATGATTATATTTTTACAATACATGAGGATATTAAAGTCTATGATCAAAGATATTTTATAAGCATTCTAATATAAAAGGATTATAGGAATAATATAAACAAGGATAATGTGATATATAGTAATATTAGTAAGTTACTTTATAAGGAAAATAGAAATTTCTAGTTATGGAAACTTCCATGTAGAGGAACTATAAGCATGACAACTTTATTTAATGAGAATTATGTAAGTAAATACGCTTCTATTAAGAAAATATTATTAATAAAGTATCCTAGATAAGGGAGACAATATTCTAAGGTACACCCAAGAATAATCGGAAATTTAAAATTAATAGTTTAACTAACATAAATAAGTAAAAAGGATTATTTTAATAATTATTTTAATAAAGGTTTTTCGGAATAATAAGGATATTACGAAACTAAAATAATAATAAAGGAATATTATTATTTTAAGGAAAATAACCTTCTAAATTATTATTATAATAATTTAGAAACTTAAACCCTCTTATAAAAATATTATAAGAGGTAATCCGAACTCTAGAAGGAAAATCGTGTTTTTGAGCCTTTTCGTAAATTCCATATCAATAGGTCGGAATCCTCGCTCGTACTAGGGAATCGCCTAAGTTTCGTCAAAGCTCATTACTAGAACTCGTTACGCTAAGGCAAGTGGAATTTCCCCTTGTGCCCTTTTATATCCGTCTATATGATATTTCTCGATGTTTGGAACGACTTGTATGCTTAAATAAAAATGAACCTAGGAAATATCGATTGCTAGAAATAACGACTATTGTTAGCATAGATTGCTTTATATATTCCTTGTTAGGATTTTTTATGCTAGTGTGGTTATTATCTTGATTGTTACGATCTCGCGCAGAGATCAACGTCGAACTAGTGAGGGGCGTGGAATAGCCAATGCCTCTACATAACCCCACTAAGTCGTAAGTGCTTACGCGTTTGAAGTATGACTTTCGGGATCATGATCCCATCCGTTCCGATTGCAAGGAGGGATGAGCGCACTCTAGCTAAGTGCCGGGAAAAGGAGTTTTTCCCTTGGGTGGCTCGGATTATCCGTGTCCCACCACTTTCTCTTTTAAATCATAAATGAAATCGAATGTCTTTTGTCACTAAATCGGATGAGCGCACGCGAGAGGTTTTTGACTTGTATGGATAAATCAACGTTTCCAACATACTTTCAATTCTAAGGAAGACTACAATCTAGTAGTACTTCTCTTGCTCATCAAGCTATTCCCTTTTGGATATGCTATCGCTCTCTTTCGTACCTTTAGCTCCACATAAACAAGCCCATCGTAAACACAACCCGCTTCTCTCTTTCGCCAATAATTTGAAATTACCGAATTACCCTCGGGAAGTTCTATTCCCGCTTGCTTAGTCTCCTAGACTAATTCTTCTTTCCGCATGTTGCCTGGCATTCTATCGCCCATCGCGAATTATGCCAGATCCAGGAAACCATAGCAAGGCGTGAAGTGAAGTGGAGTGAAGGAAGTTCAAGATCGTTCAAGATGTACTTATATTTTCATTTTGGTTTAAATATCGCTTTATCTCAAAGTCATGGTGGTTTTGATATTTGCTTTCAAGTAATTTTAAGTGTGAAGACAATGTAAGATATTTTGTAAGAGCTAAGTCTCCCTCGGGAGCATGCTTTTCTAATTATGAATTATGTTTATTCCGCATTTTATGTTCTATATCATTCTAAAAGCCTTAGGTGACTTTGGACGGTAAAATCCGAGGTCACTGGCGGTAATACTCAATGTTGGAAAATAGGGGTATTACATACCCAGTCTCCAAGCTGAAAACTCTTTACTCGAACGTTTTTATTGTAGCTCCTAGCTACCTGCTGCTGGTACCTTGTGATCCGAGCGTGGGTAGCCTCTCTGAGTTCCTGGATAGTGTCCAGGTATGCTTCCAATTCGCGTCCGTTGCTTTCTGAGGTAGCTAGCCCATACCTTGCGGTTGGGACTAGGATTTCGGCTGGGATAACAGCTTCGCAGTCGTGTACCAGTGAAAATGGAGTCTGTCCGGTGGCCCCTTTCGGGGTGGTGCGATCAGCCCAGAGTACATAGGGCAATTGCTCAGCCCATTTCCCTTTGGATTTGATCAGCCGCTTCTTTAGGTTATTGATGATCACCTTGTTGCTAGCTTCGGCTTGTCCATTGGCTTGCAGGTATCTGGGAGTGGACATGAGTAGATCAATGTTCCATTGCTTGCAGAAATCACGCATCTTCTTGCTTATGAATTGTGACCCGTTGACGCAAGTAATCTCTGCGGGGACCCCAAACCTACTCAAGATGTTGCGCTGGATGAATGATATTACTTGCTTATCTTTGATCTCTCGAAAGGCTTCAGCTTCGATCCATTTAGAAAAGTAATTTGTCATGGCGAGGAAAAACACCTTTTGCCCTGTAGATGGGGGTAACTTGCCAACGATGTCCATGCCCCACCGCATGAATGGCCAGGGAGTGATGGATGGATGGAGAATCACTGGTGGCTGATGCGGGACTGGTGCGTGCCACTGGCATGCCTCGCATGCTTGGGCATACTTGATGGCATCTTGGCGAATGGTAGGCCAATACCACCCCTGCCTTAAGATTTTGTTAGCGAGACTGCGACCCCTGGTATGATTACCACAATCTCCGTTGTGCACATCACGCATGACCTCTTCGGCCTCCTCCTTTTCTACGCACCGTTGTAAGAATCTTGCTGCAGACTTGTGGAAGAGGACCCCTTTTAAGATGGTGAATCGCGTTGCCTTTGATTTTAAGGCTTTAGCTTCTATCTTGTCCTTGGGTGCTTCGCCGCGAAGGAACCAATCGAGGTACTGCTTGGTCCAGTGGTCGTCCGAAATGACCCCTGGATTGGTGGATGTTTGGAGAATATCTGGGGCGAGCTGCTCTGGCGGTGGTTCAGCAGCCTGTTCCATCGATGTTTCTGTTATAGCCGACTGTAATAAGTGGACTAATGGTATATTGTCGTAATCGCTGGGGTCCAGGGTAGAGCCCAGACCGGCTAGGGCATCGGTCGGTGCATTTTGATCTTGAGGAACTTGTTCAAATTGTATTTGCTCGAAGTTATCGGATAGTGCTTTGACCACATTAAGGTAACTGGCCATCCTATCATCTTTGGCGTCGAAGATGCCCAGGATCTGATTGATGATGAGTAAGGAGTCGGCGCGTACCCTGGTCTTCTTGATGGACAAATCTTTAGCCAATTCCAGCCCAAAGATGAGAGCTTCATATTCTGACTCATTGTTGGTGGCTTCAAAATTGCATATAACCGCTTGAGCTATTGTTTCCCCCTTTGCCGACTTTAGCACAACACCGAGCCCTGCTCCTCTCGCGTTTGAAGCTCCATCGGTGTTCAGGATCCATTCTTCTTCAGGTTCGTCAAGGGATGACATCAAGACCTCGTCTTTAGCACTTTCTTCAAGAGTCGGGATGAAGTCGGCAACGAAGTCGGCCAGTACCTGTGACTTGATTGCTTTTCAAGGTTCAAATCTGACGTCGTACCCGCTTAGGTGAATTGCCCACTTTGCCATTCCCCCTGAAAATTCTGGTTTTTGCATGATCTGTCGGAGGGGGTAATTTGTCAGGACGATGATAGTGTGCGACTCGAAGTATGGTCGGAGTTTATTCGAGCACATCACAACGGCCAGGACCAGTTTTTCTGTTGGAGAGTAGCGCATTTCGGTGGACACCATCATTCGGCTCACGAAATAAACCGGAACCTGTTGGCCGTCTTCTTCTTTGACCAGGACTCCGCTTAGTGCACGGTCTGATACAGCTAAGTAGAGGTGTAGCACCTCCCCTGGAGCTGGTTTAGCCAGTAATAGGGGATTGGCGAAGTAGCCCTTCAGCTCTTGGAAGGCGGCTCCGTGTCTTTCTGTCCACTGGAAGCTCTTGTTCTTCTTTAGTACCTCGTAGAATAGTCGGTACTTATCCGAGGACTTGGAGATAAAACGGTTCAACGCAGCTATCATGCCGGTTAGCTTCTGCACGTATTTTATGATTCGTGGGGATTTCAGGGAAGCAATTTCCCGCACTTGATTTGGGTTGGCCTCAATCCCTCGCTTGTTTACCACGTGTCCCAAGAAAGTCCCATATTGTACTCCAAAAATGCACTTTTCGGGATTCAGTCTCATGTTGTATTCCTCGAGGACTTTGAATGCTTCTTCTAAGTGCTCCTTATGTAAGGAGGCGCTTGTGCTTTTTACCACCATATCGTCGATGTATACCTCCATTGTTTTGCCAATGTGGTCGCGAAACATCTGGTTGACTAATCTTTGGTAAGTAGCTCCGGCGTTTCTCAAACCGAAGGGCATTACACGATAGCAATATGTTCCCTGCCCTGTGATGAAGGAAGTCTTCTCTTGATCTTCTGGCTCCATCTAGATCTGGTGATAACCGCTGAATGCATCCATGAAGGTAAGTAGCTCGTGACCCGCGGTTGCGTCCACCATCGAGTCTATGTGGGGGAGAGGGAAAGAATCCTTGGGGCAGGCTTTGTTGAGGTCGGTGAAATCCACGCAAACCCTCCACTTCCCATTCTTCTTGGGCATCACGACTACGTTAGCCAGCCAATCGGGGTACTTCACTTCTCTGATCTTCCCGGTGTCTAGTAATTTTTTGACCTCTTCATCGACCGCTTGTATTCGCTCCGGGGCGAATTTTCGTCTCTTTTGCCTGACTGGAGGATGTTCAGGATCAACGTTGAGTTTGTGTGTGATGATGGAAGGGTCTATTCCAGTCATGTCTTCATGACTCCAAGCGAAGCAGCCCTTGTGATTCTTCAAGAATGTTATCAATTCTTCTCTGACTAATGGTTCTAGATTTTCTCCGATCTTGACGACCTTCCCTTCCTCTAAGGTCACCTCCTCCTCTTTTTCTCCGTCTTCAGTTCGCTCTGGCGGAGGGGTGATGTTCTGTAATTGCTATGCTTCAGGTCTCAGAGTTGTCGGCTTGAAGGATGCCTTGTAAAACTCCCTAGCCAACCTCTGATCCCCGCGAATTTCGTCTATTCCCCATGGCGTTGGAAATTTCACCGTTTGGTGGTAGGTGGATACCACGGCTTTCATGTCGTGTAACCAAGGGCGTCCCAAGATTACGTTATAGCATGATGGGCAGTCCATCACAAGGAAATTGACTTGCATATTTACGCCTCTGGAGAAGGTTGGGATGGCGATGTCGCCCACGGTGTGTTTGACTTCGCCGTTGAATCCAACTAGAGGCACAGGGTTTTTATGGATGTCGTTTTCGGATAAACCCATCCCCTTTAAGGCAGTCAGAGTCATGAGATTCGTGGAGCTTCCTATATCAATCAATACTCTTTTCATCAGCACGTTTCCAATATGCAAGGATATTACCAGACCATCGTGATGTGGCTCAGAAGTGTTCTCTACATCGGTGTCGTCAAACACGATGGCTGGTCATGGAGATTCTCTGGCGCGATGCCTTAACGACTGAGGTCGATTAAAATTGCTTTCCCTTGCGTGACGTTTTGCTGCTGAGTACGATAGTCCGCAGATGCTTGACCCTCCGGATATCACGTTGACCACTTTGTCAAGTGTTGGAGGATTTCGCCTTTCTTGGTGCTCGGCTTGAGAATTCTCCAGCAAATCTTTGGGTACTCGAGCATCCGGAGCTACATCTTTTATTCGTCCTTCCGCGACTAGGCGGGCCAATTCTCTTCGGAGCATATGGCAATCCCGCGTCCAGTGTCCGTGATACTCGTGGTAATCGCACCACTTAGACGTCTCTCCGCCCGGGTGGGGAGTTCTGTCTTTTCTTGGCCACCTTACAAGTTCTCCTTGTTTCGCCATGTTCCGGAGCAACTTTTCCGTAGATATGCTGAGTTTGAAAGAGTCGAGTGAGGGCAGCATGGGTTCTCGCTCCTTGTCGTTCGCCCATCGTGCCTTGGTCACGTTGACCTGCCCTAAATTAGGGCGCGAGTAAGGATGGGCACGATGGTCTTTCCTCTGATCTGTTGAACCTCGTCGGCTGTCAACGGGTCATCTTCTCTCGGTTTTCTCCGTCTCTGAAGATCTCTTCTGCAGGCTCCTATCTTCTTCCAACCGGACGTGTGCTAAAGCCCTGGCTTGCACTTCTTCGAACGTAGCACAAGGGTGCTTAGTTAGTTCCTTATATAGGCCTCCATCGGGGGTGACCCCTTGCCTGAATGCCTCTAATGCGGTCATCACGTCGCAAGATAAGATGGAGATCTTCTCGCGATTGAAACGATCCAAGAATTCTCTAGTAGTTTCTTGGTGCCGTTGACGGATCCGGTAGAGATCGCTGGATTGCTTTTCGAACTTGCGGCTGCTCGCGAATTGGGAGGTTGATGAACCAGGTTAGGGCTGGCCCCGTTAAGGTCGTGTCGAATCCCTTGCACATCATTGCCTCTTTTGAATGGGATGGGGACCGCGCTCGTCATCATATTCTATTTGTATACGGCCACGTGTTCGTTTGGGTCCGTAGTCCCGTTGTACGTGGGCTTGTTAGACACGGAGAACTTTCTCGGAATCTCTACTTGGGCAATTCGACTAGAAAACGGAAATTCGTTAAACCCGTCGGGTGCTTCAGGCTCCAAAGGTTGGAAACCTCGGCTTCCCCTACGGAGTTTGTCAGCAATGACGCTTATTTGTTCAGTCACCTTTCTTCGGATAGTTGTGTCCAAATCGATTGGCTCGCGCAGTTCTAGATCTTCCCCATCGATGCCGTCATCTTCGATCCAAACCTCTTGAGACGGTGCTCGGCGTTGGTTAGGTGAGGATCGGAGATTGATTGGAGGATTATTGTCGTGGAAGACTTCTTCACGGTGGACTCGGCCCATGGGTTCTGAAGTTATGTCTTGTTCTGCGGGTGCCTTGTCTCGGGAGCCCGGGTTTGTACCCCTTCCGGAAGTTCCTTCTGCAACGTTGAAATCTATCCTCCTGACAATTCCCTTAGTGCGCCTATCAACGCGAAGAGAACGGCGCCCCGTAGCCAAGACCTCGTACTGTTGTTTGAGTTGGCTATTTTCGGCAGTAAGGCGTTCTACATGAGCATCGTAAAAGCTTTTTTGGTCGCTCAATGCCTTTTGGAGGAACTCCATACGTTGCCTGAGGTCCGTCATCTTCTCTTCTTGAGACCGGCCGCCTTGATTCTCAAGGTTTTCTTCATCACCGGTGATCGGGGTTTTAGGGCTTCCTTCTCCATTCTCAGACATCGTGTTCTTGATCCGAAGAGAGGTTGAATGGTGATTCTTCTGATGGTTGTATCGATCACGGCCCCACGGTGGGCGCCAAATTGTTTGAGCCAAAATTTACCAAAGGTAGAACCTTGGCTTAGATCGGGCCTTGATCGAATGAACTCAGAAAAATATGAACGAAAGTGTGTGTTTTATTGATGTAGAAATCAGAAGAAATAGTGTGAAGGAAGTGTCTGAATTGTGTGCTTTCCCCTAAGGGTTACATTGGCTTATATATTCCTTTTAGGGCATATCTTATCTTAAGTAAAGATATAATCTTATCTCTAACTAACAAATCTATGCTTATCTCCATCTTATGATGAATACAATCTGGAGAAAAATCTATCTTGTAACAAACATATCTCGGACCCTCTCTCCTCCAACCGACTTAGTTGATCTCGTAAATCGTTCGTAACTCTGTATGTGTTGGAGATTCTCTGTATATGGCGCAACGCTTCATCACCTAAAATCTGGGTCTAACACCAGCTTATCATCTGTTGACCCAAAGATGATGTCATCAACATTGACTTGAACAACAAGTGTATGGTCTTCTTCCTTCAGTAAGAATAGAGTCTTGTATACTTCTCCATGAACATAACCATGTTTAATCAAGAACTGAGACAAATGATCATACCAAGGAAGCGATGCTTGCTTCAATCCATAAAGAGCTTTGTCCAGTTTGTAGACATAATCCAAGTCGGCGACATCTTCAAAACCTGGAGTATGTTCGACATACACCTCTTCTTTTAGGTAACCATTCAAGAAAGAAGTCTTGACATCCATTTGGTGTAGCTTGACCCCATGGTGAGCAGAATAGGCAATGAGCAATCGAATAGCCACAAGACGAGCCACTAGAGCAAACGTCTCATCATAGTCAATGCCCTCCTGCTAATTGTATCCCTTAACTACCATCCTTGCTTTGTTTCTAACCATATTTCCTTCATCATCCAGCTTATTCCTGAACACCCACGTGTTCCAATCACAGTTCTTCCCTTTGGCCTCGAGACCAAGTGCCAAACTTTATTTCTTTCAAACTGATGGAGTTCTTCTTGCATGGCACTGACCCAATATGAATCTTTCAACGCTTGTTTAACATTCTTGGGCTCCAACATAGAGATGAAAGCAAAGAAGTTGTTTAGAGAAGATCTGGTTTGCGCACCATTTAAGAAATCAATAAGGATGTTAGTGACAAGAGGATCACTTTTCTGTTGATAGTTCTTGATTTGTAACTTTGTCAAGTCGCCGACTTGTGTCTGAGGCATTCTCTCTGAATCTTCTTCAGAGTTTTCTGCACTTTAGCTTCTTTCAAGCGTTTTCTCATGATATGTCTCATTGTCACTTGATCTTTGATCTTTATCACTTTCCCCTGTTCTATTTAAGTCGACGACACCAACATTGTCACTGACTACTATTTCTTTTTCTAATGCAGCAACTGGAAGTGGATCATCATGAACCTGATAATATCCTTGATCACCATCATCATGATCCTCAATCATCGAGCCTCCCATCGTGTTCTCGTCAAATACGACATGAACACTTTCTTCAATCCTCGTCCTCTTGTTGAACACTTTGTAGACTTTACTATGAGGAAAGTAACCAAGAAAAGTGCCAAAATCACTCCTTGGATCGAATTTTCCCAGACTATCCTTGCCATTGTTGAGAACATAACACTTGCATCCAAAAGTGCGTAAGTATGCGACATTAGGCTTAACTCCTCTAAGCATTTCATAAGGAGTCTTTTCAAAAAGTGGACGAAGCATGGCTCGATTCATCACATAGCAATCATCACATAGCAAGATGCGTTAACGGCTTAACCCTAAAAATTTCTTAGAAGACCACTTGAGATAAGCATTTTTCGTGACATGGTCTCCAAGGCTCGATTCTTTCTCTCAACCACGCCATTTTGTTGAGGAGTTCTTCGCACTGAGAAGTTGTGACTTATGCCATTTTGCTTTTAGAAAACCAGAAACTCGGAGTTGTCGAATTCCATTCCATGATCTAACTTGACAGATACAAGAGCAACTCTAAATTTTTTTAACAGCCTTTACACATGCTTCAAATTCTTTAAAGACCTAATCTTTAGAAGACAAATAATCGTCCAAGTATACCGTGAAAAGTCATCGACAATAACAAAGATATAGCTATTTTTCTCCACGACTTTGGATTCTCATGGGACCACATAAATCTATATGAATTAACTTTAAGGGTTTATTGGTACTTACCTCCTTCTTGGATTTGAAGAATGACTTCACTTGCTTATCTCTCACACAAGTTTAACAAACGTCGTGCTTGTTCGGATCATACTTGGGTAGTCCTCTAACCAGCTCTTGGTTATGAAGTTTGTCAAGGAGTTGAAAGCTCGCATGACCAAATCTTTTGTGCGAGAGGTCAGTGACATTTGTAACTGTTCTAAGACACAGTTTTTCCTCGAGTTCAAAACAAGGGTCCACTTTGTAGAGATTGTTTTCACACACCCCTTTCAGAAAAATCTTCACTGAGTCAATCTCTTGCACCTGACACCCCTTCTTATCAAAGACGACTTGATATTTTCCATTAGCACAAATTTGGGAAACACATAACAGCTTAAAACTGAGATTATCAACCAGATTCACATTATCTATGGTAAACTTATCAAAAAATCTTACCGTACCAATACCAGAAATACCACCTTTACTATTGTTGCCGAAGGTAATATTACCTCCCTTGTATTCTTTAAGTGAGACAAAATCCCATACATATGAGTTGAGCACGCACTATCAATAAACCAGGGCTCCTTGTCACCCACTTCAAGCTGCATTGAAAGAATTAGTTCTTACGAACCCAGAGTTGTCTAGCTCCTCTGGGTTTAGCAACATAGTAATTTCTAGGACAACACTTGTCACAACTTGCACACACAGATCCGGGAGGACAATCATCGACAATAGGATTTTCAAAACTGTTATCCAAGGTCCGTGACCTAGCATTTTCCTCATCTCTTGCCTTTTTGTGACAATCATGTTGATAATGACTAGCCTTGCCGCAATATCAACATGTTCTGTCAGACTTTAGGCCAACATACTTACTGTAGCCCGGATAGAAGGGTTTGTTGTTGATGAGTGATTGAAAGTCAATTTGTGAGGGAGTCGAGTTCTGGGTTTGTTTTTTCCACATATTGTGCACCCTTTGATCAGGATACCATTGTTGCTTCCCTTTGTCTTGTTGGATGCACGAGCATATCAAATCCCAAACCTGTCAACCTCCTTTACATAATTCTTTTTATAGTCATTTCTGACCTCTTGTGTCTTTTTAACAACAAACTCATCTAGCCATATTTTTCTTTTAGTCTCATCATCAACGTTATGATCTTCTAGTTCTTTGGATAACTTAGCATGACTAAGCCTAAGCATAAGTCTTTCTCCTTCTAGGTTAGTGACTTGTTTCTCCAAGTCCTCAACTTGCTTATGTAAGTCGACGACTTGGGTTTTTGAGTCAAAACAAGACTCACAAGTCACTGACTTAGGAGAAGAAACCTTTTCCAGTTCAATAGCTTTAGAGGACTAGGGTTTGTTATAATCGAAAAGATTGGACATAGTTTCTTCATTTTCTTCCACTTTTTCTCTTAAATCAGTGACCTGAGTTCCAAGTTTTTCGATGATAGCAACCAACTGTTCTCTAGACTTTTTAGCAAGAAGAGAAGAGAGTTCATAGTCATTTACCTCTTGGGATGATTTCTCTTCAATGGCCTTACATCAGTTTCCTCTTGTCGGCGCCACTTCATCATCATCATTATCGGACATATCCCATGTTGCATCATTCCTTTACCAGCTTCTCCACTTTTTCTTTTTGGACATGGCTTGGTAAAGTGTCCTTTTGCCTGACACTGATAGCATATGACCTCCTTCATATCCTTGCCTTCCTTGATCAACTTAGGTGTCTTGACAGGAGCTTTGTTGCGATTCCATAATCTCTTCATAGCCCTAGAGATGAGAGCAACATCCTCATCTACTTCTTCAGTATCATCGTCTCCCTGAGCCAAGTCGAAAGCCCTTTCAACTTTTAAAGCAATGTTCTTGATCTTCTCCGATTCAAAACGTTCTTCTCTCCTTTGTTGAATGCCTCCATACATGGTGAATTGACCAACAACATCTTCAAAGGTCAGCTCCTTGGTTTTTTTAGTACGCAGTGACGTCGTTGTAACACCCCCAAATTATCTCGGGAATGTCACACGCCAGTGACCTCGTATTTTAAATGCCCGAAGTCACCCAAGGCTTTGCATCAGTTTGAATTTTGTAAAGACATGTATTAAATTATATAAATGAAAAATAGCGGAAGACTTTTGAAGGCAAACTCAATTTGTATTCAACTTTCTTTTACAAATAACAATTTCCTTAACAACATGAAGAATTCTGCGGAAGATTAACTAGAACTTCATTGTATGAAAGTCAAACTTCTTTAATAAAAATGAAACAAAACTATTAATAAAACCTTCTTGTACAGTATCATGAGCTCCATTCATCATCACCTTGAGTGCTCTCGGATTGACGCTAGTTGCTTGCTAATACCTAGTACCACAAGTGGTCAGACCTCAACGGGACCAGCTAGGTCGACTCCAATATTTATTAGGTCAAAGTAAATAATTAAATCAAGATTATTAATTTTGTTAATGCACATTTTAAATGTCTAATGCAATTTACCATACGTCAAATCTTTCCTAGACAACATCATACAAACTCCATGAATTGGTAAACTAAGACTAGAATAAGCATAACAACAAGCACAAGAATTTAATCAAAGATATCAATAATAGTAGTCATCATTGGATCAGGTTCTTTATGGTGCTTAATCGCACTTATCTTATTAATGACCACACATATACACATTGGGTTGTGATTTTTAAACCATCTACCTCTTAGGTCCTAATGAGTGGGGTCATACGTCCCAAAGATAAGAGTGGGTTCTTAAGTCCCAAAGGCACTTAGCTAGAGTGCAACACCCCCTCAATGTGACAGAGCGGGTCCGGTCATGACCAAGCACTAAGAATAATTCCAAAGCAATTATGGCTCACCCCCTAGCCCTATGCTAACCCAAAGCAAGTCTCAATCGAGACAATAAACACACAAATCCACAGTCATCGAGACCTAAACAAAGCTAGTGTTGCCTAACAATTATAGTACACCACAACCTAAACAAGCACCTAGATTGTGTTTTCAATTAATGATTTCGATCTTGACTTACTGTATCATACTCGAAGCTCCAGGAAAGGGGATGATAGTCACACAATGGACAAAACCAAGCCCTCCTTGCCTTTTTTACAAGCACATTTGACAAGCTCGAGTATGAATTAAGATAAGAGTAAGACTTACTTAGTCGTAGTTCAACTAATAACACAATCCTAACTATTATCATGCAAGTTCATTCATGATTATGTTTCTAACATAATTACTAAATTTATTCATGAAATGTATTAAGCATAAACACATCAATCAAAAGAAAAAACATGGTTAATAGACTCTTCACACAAATCAAACACTACCTAGCTGAGCAAGTATAGAAACTTGCCTTATCGACGACCTCAGAAACTAGGAAAGGTTATAGTCGAGATCATAATACCTTGGATGGAAAACCTATAATAAGATATGACACAACTTGTGTATAGGTTTTAAAAACGAAATCAATTAGATTTTCGTTATCGTATAATCATGGTTTAGGAATTTAAAAAGAAGCACTTTAATACTTCATAAATCTCTATTTCATTAAAATCATATTGTTATGAGAAGGAAGGACTAATTAATATTCTGATTTTTCTTATAAAAACTATAATAATCCCTTATTATAATAATGATTATTATTATTTTCAAAACCATTGTATGAAAATAGGTCAATACCCTTATAAAAATAATACCTATTTTATAATTTTATAAATCTGTAAAAAATACCTTAAAACTTCATATTCTTATCAATATAAATTAAGAACAATTTATTTAAGCTTAAACCGAAATTAAAACAATTAAAACGAAAGTAAGAAGAAACAAAATAGGGTTGTACATAAACTCAAAAACAAGGCAATGAAGTTCACAAACAATCGAGTTTGGAGGCTCGGTGAGGGCGGCTCAGGCGATGGATCGGGACGGAACCGGCGACAGTTGGAAGCGCGCAGCACGAACTTTCTTCTGTTGGCAATGGAGGTGGCGTAGGTGGTCAGATGGCGGAGAAAGGCTGCGGTGAACAGCGGAACACGAGCAGCCAATGCTTTATTTTCGCTGGGCAGGTCAACTAGCTTCGATCGGGTTTTTGGATGGGAAGAAGCAATGCTTGTTCGTATCTATTCATAGGGGATGTTTAGGGGTTCTCATATCTTCTTCTCCAAGAAAAATCCTGGCCAAAACGATCCTCAAATCGGATAAAAATTATATTTTAACCTGAAAACGTGTTTAACCGAACATCTTATCTTTTAGCTTCAATTTAGATAGGATTTTCTCTAAATTTCACCTATTTTGTTGAGAACTTCAAGAGGATTATCCCATTCTTTCGGAATTGAATTTGGATGAGAAACAAGTTTGAATCGGGCTTTACAAGATCGAAGCTTCCTTGAAACAAAAACAAAACGGGCTCTAGGGTATTTCCGTTTATTTACGCAAGGGTACCCAGTATTTAAGGGTAATTACAAAAAATGCACAACGTTTCTAATCTCAACCATTTCCTCCCCTTTTTGGACAATAAAATTATTTTAATTATGATTATTCTTACATAGTACATATGTCAAATTTATTATTTGAATTATGTACATTATTTAGTCAAAGTTACTTGCTCAAAATATTTATTGAATTATTTTTCCTTATAAGTTATATTTATTTCACGTTCTTCTTATACAAGAGAGAACAAAATAAACTATAATGATTCATATATAATTAGAAAAAAGAATTTAATAATATTCTTCTTTATTTTTTAAAAAGAGTAGCATTACAATAGTACCCTCTTATAACCATGACTATTTTGGTAAGGTTTTTGACATGACATAATAACCACTATAGTTATTATTTACATTTTCTTATCCTTTTAAGAAAATAAACTCATCATTTATTAAACTAAAATAAAAAATAAAAAATTCAATAATGCCCCTCCTAAAAGTGAGGGTTATTACAGCCGCAACGGTGTCCCAACTTTTGTTCAATCTCAATTTATTTTGTCATTTTGTAGTGAGCTACTTTCTTGTAGTCTCCATTAGATAAAGAATGATAGAGAACCTTCTTTGCACGAGCATTTTTCTTCGACTCTTGAAGTCATTGTAGTCCTCCTTTTTCTTCACCTCCTTCCCATCAGTAGTGAGAAAGGTTTTAGGACCAATCTCAATCACTTTCCAAAGTCGGCCATCAAGGGAACATACGTGGGTTTCCATTTGCTCAACCCACCAATCATATTCTCCTTGTTTGAGGATTGGCGGTTTCCAACACAAGTCAATGATCATGGTGCTCTTTGAACTCATCTTCCCTGCAAAACAATAAGTACTAAAACAAATCTAGAGCTAGGGCTCTGATACCAATTGTAGGATCGTTAGTACTTCTAGGTCGTGGACTTAGCCAACGTCGCCAACCTGGTCAAGGTTGTCGACTTAGAAAAAGTCACCAACTTGAGTGTATACACAGCGGAAATTTAATTTAACAGAAAAGACTTACTTGACACACCAATATTTTATAGTGGAAACACTTGATCGATGAACTCAATCAATCAACTCTGAAAACCACTCCCTTCCAAGTTCCAAGTTCTCTCTTGGAAGGATTAAAAGTCGTAGCTTTCTTTATTGATCTTTTGGATTGGTTACAAGAACACCGTGGATCTAGACCTACTTCCCAAGCACTCTAGAACTCGTTGTGAACCGAGTAACCACAACCCTCAACCCGTCTATCAAGCCTACGTCTCTCCTAACTCACCACTCGATCGAATCCTACGAACGAGTCACTCTATCTTTTCTCTTTCACAAATATGGAGTATAAGCTCGTGGTTTTTCCTCTCTTAATATGCAATATTAGCTCACTCATTTTCTAACCTAATAACCACGAATTATATAGGTTAGGACATTAGGGTTTATAGATATATTACTTCCTTTATTAATTAAGGAAGATATATTACTTCCTTTATAAATATTACAATAAACAAACTCCTTAAGGCTTAAGCAAGATCCACGTCATTTCTTGTTTTAAGAAGATTCTTTCCATAACCAAATTGATCTGATATCGTGCGCAATCTTCTCACGCATTTTCAGTCCGCCTTCCTCTCAAGTCGGCGACCTGGCTCACGTCGACGACCTGCCCACGTTGGTGACCTGGATCACGTTGGCGACCTATTTCACAAACTCGAGGTCGATCACCTGAGTTGCATAGGTCGGGGAAGTGACTCATGTTGGTGACCTGTTTCTCAGCTTTGAAGTTGGCCACCTCACTTGCGTAAGTTGACAACTTGTCAAATTCTTGAGCTCACATTCTACCAACTCTTCTATTTCGTCTTGGTTCACATGTTTGAAACTTCTCACATGACAACGACTTCATAGAAGAATCCATGTTGTCGACTTCCTTCATGTTTGGTACCATCAAAATCAAAGCTTCTTGAAGTCAACGTCATAGTACTCAGCCGTGGTCTTTTCCGTCTTTCCATCTTTATCAAGAAAGGTTTCCGGACCAATCTCTATCACCTTCCACAACTGACCATCTAGAGAGCAGATATGGGTCTTCATTTGTTCAACCCACTAGTCATACTCTCCAAACTTGAGGATTGGAGGCTTCCAGAAAGAGTCACTCACAAAAGTATTGGTGGACGACATTTTCTTGTAAGAAAAGTACTAAAAAAAATCTAGAGCCTTGGCTCTAAGTGACAAGCGATGTCATCAACTTTGAGTATTAAAGCAACGGAATAAACAAATAGGAAAAACAATCGTTAACAACTTTAAATGACAAGCGATGTATAGTGGAAACTCCTTGTAAACCAACTAGTTTACTTAGAGAAAAATCACTCCCTTCCAAGCTTCTCACTCGGTCGGATTTCAAGAGTCCTTAGACTCGCTCTATTGATTTCTTGAGTGTTTACAAAGCAATCTTGTGTACAAGAATGAATCCCACACCCTTAAACCAAGCTCTACCTTTGCACTCACATTCTCAATCTCACGCTATGCCTAAGAACACTCGACACAGCACTTGTATGAATCTCACGCACAAGTTCGCTATTTCTTTCTTACAAGAAGTGCAAAATAACGCTCAAAGTCTTACTACTATCCTAAACACGAGGGTATTTAATCTAGAGTAAGAAGGAGACCTTGTGTGTATCAAATCTCATTCTATTAGGGAAATGACACACACTCAATCTTTACATATCTTTTCAAATATACAAATACGCACACAATAAAAATATTCTAGGAGAAACAAATCGTCCTTCCTCTGATTTTAGCATTCTTTGTGATGATCTTTTCCAAAAATGGAACGACCCAGCTCTCTCCAAATACACGCACACAATATGTGCGTTCCTTAAATAGATTTCCTGCCAGCTGGTTATGTCAGTGACTTTACCAAGTCGTCGACTTGACTTGCAAACTCGGATTCACTGACTTTCCTTGAACGATCAAAACTCAAAATCTTCTAACACCAACCATTTCGTTTGTTCCATGTCTTTCAGCGTAAGATTAAGAATGTAGTAAATAGTGTCGCCTCATTATTGCAAGCTATGTCGTTTACTAAATTCATAGTTGATTGCACCCTCTTATATAGGATAATTTCCAAGATACAAATTCAAATCCGCTTGGAAATTTCCGGAGGGAAATTTCAACGGGCTTGAGGGGGTATTGTCGGGCCCTTACAATTTGGACCTCAGTTGCAAGACAAGCCCGACTCCAAATAGAAAGACTCAAGCTTATAACAGTATTTTGGATAAGCAAGGAAGACGAAAGTGGGCGTTGAAATGCAATTAATGAAGGGGCGAAATCTCCGGAGGAGTGGGTGAGAGATTAAACGGCTAGATTGGTGAGAGGTATAAGAGGATAAGATTGAAGAAAGAGAGGACAAAAAAAATCTGAGAACAAAGAGCTACTATCATTCTTTCCCAAAACCTCAATTCTATCAAATTTGACATTGTTCAATAGATCTACAGTTAAGAGTTTTACATAGCTTATTGTATTTTCGTATTACTTTGTTATTGCCTATTTACAATAATATAGGATCATTCGCTTTCAACTACGAACCGGCCAATCTCCTTTATATTTTACTGATTATTTGTTATCTTAAGCTTTTAATTGGTGTGTGACTAAGGTTTCCTCAATTTAACGAATAACACATTTTACGTGTTTATTTCGCCCAAAACAATTTGTTATTGCTATTTACAATAATATAGGATCATTCGCTTTCAACTACGAACCAATCTCCTTTATATTTTACTGATTGTTTGTTATCTTACGTTTTTAATTGGTGTGTGACTAATGTTTACTCAATTTAATGAATAACGCATTTACGTGTTTATTTCGCCCAAAACAATTTCTATTGCTATTGATTTCTAACAAAATTATGGAATTCCATTCATTCAACAGTACAACTTCATAATTGAACCACAAGATATACAACTTTATTCATGCTAAAGAAGGTGAAAAATCACTTCATTAAACATTTAAACAGCATAAAGGCTATTGGAAAGCCATCCCAAAGTCTTCTCTGAAGAAAGCCGTCTACAAATCCAATTTCTAATCGACTAAGGTGGGCTCAAGCCCAATGTACCTCTGAAAAGGAAAGAACTTATAATATGCGGCCTACCTTCACATAAAAATGCGGCCCACCAGTTTCGCCGTGTTGGTCAAACTTGATACAATACGCTGCCGCCTTCTCATCCTCTCTATACGTAATCCGACAAAAATTCTCAAATATCGAGCTTTTCACAAATCAAAATATAATTGAAACAATTCCCACTTATTTGTATGAAAAAAATATCATAAATTTTAGGTTGTGAGAACATAATCCACCACCGCACATTGCTTTCGATGTATTTCAAATATACTGTATAAACAAATTGCGCTTGAATTTTACACGACCCCATTTGATTGACTATTTCAAAACTCAAAACTACAAAACACTATAGTGTACAACAAGTCAACAACCACAAACATTCTTGTCATTTACAATATCTTGCAAATACACTATTCACTCTGCACACTAAGCACGCAATACATACAATTAGAAAAAAAAAAGGCGCGTTACGGACCCACCCCAAGCTTCTGGCTGGCCAAATCACACCGAACTTGAGCCAAACCAACCCTAGAATTCGCCAAATCAAACTCCATCCACATATTCTGCTGGTGATGGTGCCCTATTATGTACGACTCCACGCCTAGTAAATCCGAGTTCCCAAACGTGAAACAATAGATGGCGTCGAGTCCTCTCACTAAACCGGGTACCCGGTACAGGAGTCGCTCCGATGAAACACTCATCTCCGCTCCTCGAAAAACTAGCGTTACATCGGGGAGTCTCGGTAACGTCTTTTGAGCCATAGGAACGCGATAGCACAAGTCCATTGCTCCTTGGAAAATGAAGTTAGGATCCTCAAAGACCCTCAACACTCCTTTGGTCTGTGCAAGAAACTCTTTCTTTAGCGGTTCGTAGGCTTCCCCGAGTAGGAAGGTGAACTGGGTACCCTAGTCCACCATGGTTTGACCCGCCCCAGTGTGCTCGGGTTGAAGGACGGATTTCGGAACGGATGATGTCTCTCTATTTGGTGGTGTTTTCATATGTGATTTCCTTTGTAAATATGTTTCTTTTTCCCCTTTTCTTGTGCGTTTTGTTCCTTTTTAGCTTAGTTCCCGTATTTCTATGAGATTCGGAGACTACGCACCTTTTATGTGTTTTGTAGGTAATTTGGCATGAATCAAGGATGGATTTGAAGGAGGGTCGAGACATGGAGCAAAGGCCGAGTTAAAGCGGGAAAGAGAGAAGCAAGCCATGAAGAAGAACAAGAGAAGCCAACTAAGAAGAAGGTGGAACGAGGTCAGGACCGAGATGCAACAACGTCGGGCCCGACTTTGAAGTTTCCAACCTCGGACCGAGTTGCACAGTACCTCGGGCCCGAGGTTCCTCCGTGTCGGGCCGAGTCGGTCATCGGACTACTTGGGCTCCAAGGCACGAATTTGTGAACTTCCACTTTTGCCCCTCATTTAATCCATAAAAGGCCCTCTTGTCTTCTAAGAAGGGGTTCCCTCACACACAAAAAGGGGGGGTTCCCTCACACACAAAAAGGGGGGTTCCAAGGGAGCCAAGAGGATACTTGGAGAGCAAGGAGGAAGGAGAAGAGGAGGAAGAGAGAGAGAATCGGCCAAGGAGGAGGAAGACTTGAGAGGTTTTGTTGATTGTTTAGCTTTGATTTGCTTTGATCTTGTGGATTTGAAAACCCTTGAATTGAATTTGTGGATTGCTTTGGATTTGAATGAACCCTTGCTTTGTTTTGAGATTGATTATGATGATTGCTTTCTCTTTTGATTTGATTGCTTTCTTTGCTTGTCACATGGAGTAGATCTCCTTGATCTTGGGTTATGGGGGAAAACCCTAGCTAGGTTTAGGCTAGAAACCCCAATTCCATAGCCTTGAGTGTTTGATCTAAGGAACCCACTCTACATCGAGCTACAATTCCTTGCGAAAGTCGGGAATCAAGGCTTGAGATTGGCAAAGTAGCGAAAGTGAACATGTGTCAATCTCAAGACCTTGCTTCGAAGGGGATTTCCCCATGGATCGAGGTGTAGATGTGGTTGGAACGAGGGCGAAAGCACTCGATCCTAGTCCGATCATCACTCATTGCCTGAATTGGGGTGGAAAAGCCTTAATCTACTAGGGAAGGAACCCAAAAGCCCAAGATCTACTTTTAAAATCTTTGAGTTCGACATCCCCAGCTACCTCGGGCCCGACTTACCCAGTGTCGGTCCCGACTTCCTCTTGTCGCCAACCTCGGGCCCGACGTGACCTCAGTGTCGGTCCCGACTATTTTCTTTATTTTCCTTTGTTTTATGCTCTCCTTTCTAGCTTCCTAGTATCTAGGCACATCGATCGAGTAGACTTCCCGAGTGTTCGACACCCACCACGTACTACAACGGGGTCGGGTTATAATTTGTATCTCTTGACCCTCGCACATCGTGAGAGGCGATCAAAAGAATGGCGCCGTTGCCGGGGAAGTCTAAGTGCATTGAGTGCCAATTTGGTTAGTTTTTTGTGTTTTGGTAGTGATTTGGGTGAGGGAATAGCCCAAACCCTTTGTTTGTTTTTGATTTATTTTGGTTTGTGTTTTTGTTTCATAGGTGTATGCTAGCTCGTTCCTCCCGAGGAACACTTGAGCTTGAGTTTGTGAGTGATCCGGAAAGTATTCTCAAGGAAGCCCGAAGAAGGAAAAGGATGGAGAATCAAGCTTTCCATGTTAATGAGGAGTTGGCTCAACTTAGGGCCGAAATGGCTAGATTGCAACTTGAGAGGGACAATCAAGAGGAGGTGTGAGACGATCTCTACCGACGAGGAGACATTGGAGTATGTGCTTCTAAAGGCGTTCAAATGGTCACTTGGGGGCAAGGCCACACATTGGCTCGAGAGCCAAGCTCCTAGGTCAATCACAACTTGGAAGACACTCTATGATGCTTTCTTGATGAAGTTCTTCCCTCCCTCAAAGACAACCGAGCTAAGAAGGAAGATTGCAAGCTTTCAACAAGGTCCGAATGAGCCTCTCTTCGAAGCATGGGACCGTTTCAAGGAGATGTTGCGCCAATGTCCTACTCATGGCCAACAACCATATGTGCTTCAAGACATCTTTTTCCAAGGCATCAATCCGATAACGAAGGACAAGCTCAATCTCCACACCGATTGTGGGTTCATAGACTTGACACCGGATCAAGCTTGGGAGCTACTTGACAAGCTATTCGATTATGAGGCCATGTATGGGGTGAGTCAAGCTAGCAAGGAGGTGAAAGTTCAAGGTGAAGGTGCAAGGAAGTTATATGATCCAAAGGGAGAAGACATTGATAGAGATGTGAAGCTCCAATTCCTTGAAGGTGAAGTGAGCAAGCTCAAGAGGCAAGTCCACTACTACGAGCAAAATGCTAGAGCTTGTGAGGAGTGCGGATCCTTTGCACATGCTACACAAGTTTGTCCGAATGAGAGCCAAGTGCGCTTGGCCGAGCGAATTGAGGAGGCAAACTATGTTCGTGGAAATTTTGGTGGAAGAGGCAACTTCAACAATGGTGGCAATGGCCGGTGGAACAACGGTCAAGCTCAAGGCTACAACAACAATAACGAGCCAAGGGCGCCACCACCACCATATAGACCACCGGGATTCAATGAGTTACAAACATTTGCTCAAGAGATGAGAGATGGGTTCAAGGAAATGAGGACCCAATTCAATGAGTTTGGTGCATGGAGGAGGCAAGTCGACAATCAATTTGCCCAAATTGCGACTCAAGCACCGAGAGAGAATGGGAGACTTCCGGGCCGACCCGAGGAGAATCCTCGAGCTCAAAACAATCAAAATGAAGTCCGGGCAATTGGATTGAGAAGTGGCCGAAACTTACCCGAGCCACACGTGCCTAAGAAGAATGAAGAGAGTCGGACCAACTTACCCAGCAAGTCGGGTCCGACGTTCCCCGAAGTCGACCCAGCAAGAAGATCGACTCCTTCACCCCGGACCGAGGTCGAGAGCAACTCGGGACCGACGTACACAGACCTCGATCCAACCCCTCTATCCAGGACCGAGATTCACAACATCGGGCCCGACATGGTGCCCAAGTCGGTCCATTCAGAAAATGTTGAAATTGAAGTAGGGAAGTCCAAAGAGGTTGATCCGAGCAAGATTCAAGGTGCAACAATTCTCCCATATCCCTCGAAGAAGCCGAAAGATGTTGTTGAGAACAAGTTCAAGAGGTTTCTCAAACTCTTGCAAGGCTTGAACATCTCCATCCCGTTCACCGACGCATTGAGTGAGATGCCATCTTATGCCAAGTTTTTAAGGGAGATTTTGAGCAAGAAGAGGTCCATAGTGGAAATGCAAGATGAAGTCAAGACCTTGGAGTTACCACAAAAGCTAGGAGATCCCGATCGTTTTGCTATAACCATTGGTGTGGGGTCTCAAAATTTCCAAGCTTTATGTGACCTTGGGGCAAGTGTTTCGGTGATGCCCGCTAGCATTTGGCGAAGAGCAAATTTGGGTGAAATGGAGCCGGCCGATATGTCCCTAACCATGGCCGACGGTTCCATCATCAAGGCCAAAGGAATATTGGATGACGTTCCGGTGAGGGTTGGAAAGTACTTTGTCCCCGATGATTTCGTGATCTTGGACATGCATGAGGATCCCTTGGTTCCAATAATCTTAGGGAGACCATTCTTAGCTACAGCTGGGGCAAAGTTCGATGTCAAGAACGGGAAGGTCTCCTTTGAGATTGGGGAAGAGAAGGTAGATTTCCACTTCAACAATGCTTTGAATGAGCCGGACGCCTTGGCCATTCTTAAGCTTGAAGAGAGTGCCAAGAGAGAACATGAAGAAGTGGAAGTTGCTAGGGAGGTTGTTGCTTTAGGGGGTGATGAGAGCTTCAATGAACAAACACAAGTGAGGGAGTTGTTGGAGCAACTTAGGGATCATGATGAGTCAAGGAACAATGCTAGCTCAAGAGGAGATGAAAAGTATCCTTACTCATATCCTTTTAATGTTGGTGAAGATCACAATTCTTCCCAAAATTTTGATTCCTATATTTGCTTGAGTGATTTGGATGATGACCTAGGAGACTCCTATATATGCCTTAGTGATTTAAAAGGTGAATTAGTAGAATCTCCTAGGAATACTTTGGATGACTATGGTGTAGGGCAAGGAAAACATGATAGAGCAAGCAAGGAGGAGAAGTCTCATCCGTTGGAGGAGTATGATGAGATAGGCCCGAGATCGGAGAGCCATGCTTATGTGGACCATCGTTGGTGGTTTTATGGGTATGAAGGCAATGGGAATGAGCATAACAATGGCGAGCAATTCACCGTGTTTCACCCGCCATAAGGTTGAGGTTAGGAAGTCAAGCTAGTGACTCTAAACGAGCGCTTCTCGGGAGGCAACCCGAGCTAGTAGCTTTCTTTTCGTAATTTTAGTTTGATTTTCTTAGTTTAGCTTAGCTTTTCTCTAACCAATCCTTATCTAGTGTTTTGTGGATTTATGGTGTTGTGCATCCTCCAAAGTTGTGTAGGATTTGAGGGGAAATATTTAAATGGAAATATGGGAAAGAAGTTGCATGAGGATGGAGTAAAAATTGGTAACCCGAATACTCCCACATCGAGCCCAGGTAAGTCGGGCCCGACATAGGGACGTCGGTCCATGAAGTCGGTCCAACTTGATCCGACTAGTTGGAATGCCAATTTTGCCCTTGACCTAATTTGTCCCTTTCCCCCATTAAATACCAACCCCCTCCTACCTATCATCTTCATCATCAACTACCATTCCCAAAATACAACCCCTCTCCCTCAAAAACTCTCAAACTCGGCCGCCCCTACCCTCACCATACTCGATCCACATCCATCCCCACTTCATCTCGTTCCAACCACAAAAAGGCCTCCCAAACCCGAATCCAAGTAGAAATCTCGAGTTCAATATAGTCCTTCGTCCCCCATCTAGATCTAGATCTAGGAAATTTGAGTTCTAAGCTGCTTATTTGTTCAAAAGTTCAATTACTCTTCGAATTCGGTATGTGTTACTCGATCTCTACTTATCTCTTTGAAAATTTTGTGCTTTCATTGCATAGATTGAGTAATGCCATGTTTGATTGAGAGCTTGAGCTTTAGCATCAATGGTGGATTTGCATGATTTGTGAAATTGAGCTTTAAAGTTGTTTATGCATGCTTAGATCCATTTAGAACTTCGATTAGGGATGTTTGATGGTTGAATTTGAAATTTAAGTGCATGATAGAGTGATTTGGGTTGATTTGAGGTTAGTAGTCGAAGCATGAACTAGGTCGAGATCGACGTGCCCAGGACCGTCGGGCCCGAGTTGTGGAAGTCGGTCCAACATGTCGGACCGAGGTTGAGAAAGTCGGGCCCGACATGGGTTGAAAGTCGATCCTAGTTGTTTTTGCTCTCTTCTTGTGATATCATGTGGATTCATGTGTTTAATTATTGGCTATAGTCTAATCATGATGTAGAATGATCATTTGCTTAGCTATTGTTAGAAGATGTCCATGATGATTTATGTTGAATTGAGATGCATGTGAGTCTAGAGACTAAGTATGGGGTTCCCTTTGTGTTGGGATGTTGTTGTGTGTTGATGAATGCTTTTGTTGGGTTGTATGGAGTTTATCTTGGATCCTTTTGTTTGGATGTGTGTAGGTACAATGGAGACAAGGGCTTCATCCTCTCATATGGAAAGGCCAAGGAAGAAGTCCAAGAAGACGAGGAAAGAGCCGAAGTTGGATGATGTCTATTTGGAGGATGATGAGCAAGTGGAGAATTATGAAAGATATATGGCGCTTGAGCACCACACGAGGTGGCTTGATTGGGAAGCCGTGAGGAAGATGGACATGGATCAAGCCCTACCAAGATGCTACTCCCACATCGGTCTTAATGGAATGCTAGGGTGGAACAACACTCACTACCCCGCCCTCACTTCGGAATTTATGGCCACATTCGAGTGCACTTATGATAATGTGGAGGATGAAGAAGGGGCGATCACTTTCCGATTGGGCAACGAGGACCACAATCTCACTCTTAGGGATTTGGCTACCTACTTCGGGTTCCCATGCCTAAGAGAAGAGGCCGGCGTTAACAATGAGAAGGTGAACCAAGTATGGCGTCATGTGGCCGGGAAGAGTGAGATGGAAAAGGGCGCCTCCACAACCAAGATTGCTAGCCCTCTTTTTCGGGTCATGGTGCGAGTCTTGGGGTGTGCAATCTATGCTCGTCATGAGTTGAGCAAGCCGATGAAGGAGGAGATCATGTTGCTCCATGAGATGCTCTTCAACACCGAGAAGCCCATGAACCTTGCATGGGAGTGGGTCAAGATGGTGCGGGACTTCCAAAGTTCCTCTTGGATCTACTTCGGCGGGATGATAGCAAGGCTCGCCATGCGTCTAGGAGTTGATCTTGACAAGTATTCCCCGGCCCCGAATGGTGTTGAGTTCATGAACATGAAGTATTTCAAGAAAGCCAACATCATCAAGGAGAAGCTCTACATGATTTCCTTGGCCCCTCATTCAAACTATGATGGTGTGTCGATCCGGTTAGTGCACAACCTCTATGATCTTTCTCGGTATCAAAATTGGTACCAAGTGTGGGCCGGCAAGCCACACTCATTTGGCGACCCACAAGGTGCAAGAGAAGGGCGGCGACAACAATCTCAACACATTCGGTTTACCTCTCCTCCATCTACACCGGATTCCGACCAAGACAACTTCGTGTTTGCACCTCGTGGGGAGGACATGGATGTCGATCAAGGGCAAAGTGAAGAAGATGAGCGCTTCCAAGGTTTGATGGCCAACCTCCGAGCCACGCACCAAGCTCCAACACTAGAGGACCGAGGTACACCCCAAGTCGGGCCCGACTTTCCCCAACGTCGGTCCAGTTCATTCCATGGTGGTGAGGTCCCGAGGCATTATGAACGTGGAGAAGGGAGCGGTGCAAGGCGAGAGCAATTCCAAGGTGGCGGTTATGAAGGCTATGCCCAATGGTACGGTACGGGAATGGTGTTTCCCGAGCAACAACAACCGGTGGACATGTCCTTCTTAGCCAACCAAATGGCTCATCTCCAACTTCAACAAGAAAATGTTCTCCAAGAGGTCCATCATGTGAATCTCCAACAACAACAAATGTATCAACAACAACAACAAATGCTTCAACAACAAAGTTCTTTCCAAGCTAGCCAACAAGAGATGAATCGAGCCCTCGGCTACACTAGGCGAGAGGTAGAGGAGCTTAGAGAGGTGGAAGACCAAAGGTGGCGAGTCCAAGATAGCTACAATACGTGGATGAGCGGGAACTTCCCTTCCCGTGAGGACCAATGGACACGCCCGGAGCCTCAACTCCAACCACCACCACAAGACTTCTACCAAGAGCAAGTGTACGAGAGGGAGCGGCAAGCAAGGCTCCAAAGAGGACGTAGACGTGACAACCCCTTCGAGTGATCCCATACATGCCATTGAAGAATAAGAAATTGTGAGCTTTTCATACTCTTCTCTCTTGCTTTTAAGTTTTGATTTCCTTGTTTGATGGGGACATCAAAAATTTTAAGTATGGGGTGGGGGTAAGTGTGTTCATGATTTCACTTGTTTATGTTTGTTTATTATTTTGAGGATATTTAGTTAGTGTTTCTAGTTTGTGTTTGGAATGTTTGAGTCTTTGGTTTTAGAGAAATTTTTTTTTTTTGCAAAAAAATCCATAAAAAATTGAAAAATTGTGTTAAAAACAACAAAAAGATTTTGTGTTTTGTAGGTTTTGGACTAGAAATTCCCATCTTAGATTGCCAAAATAAAAGCTAATGATGATGTGGGCATGTAAATTCCTTTGCATATTTTTGGATAGTTTAGCCTCTAAAATGATGTTGCTTTTGATGTGATCATGATATCTTGCTTGTTTTATTGAGCATGTGAGTTCTAGGATGAGTTCTTATGCAACTAAGTATGAGTGACCCTTGTGAGATTGATTTTTGGCCATTTTAGGGATGCTTGATCATATTTGCATATCCCTCATTCTTCTTGTGTGATTAGCTCATTCATGCTTAGTAAAACTTGCTATTGCGATGTTTATCTATTTTCCAAGACCGTCATGAGAATTGTCCTAGCATGGTCACATTGATTTTGAAATTTATTCTTCTAGTCACATAAATGTTCCATATCCTACCATGAAGATAATCCTTTGTTTGTAGCCCCGTTCTAGCCTAAGCCTTTGTTTGAAACTCCTCAAAAATATTATTCCTAGCCTTATATGACTTGACCCTTATGGGATTGGACTTTAGAAGAGAGGTTTGGATTGTATTTGAAGAGTTGAGATTCTCTTGGGTTTAAGGGCAAAGAATGGTGTTATGAATCATGTGGGTAGTGCATCTTTGTTGTACAAAAATGAAAAAAAGAAAGAAAAGAAAGAAAGAAAATGTTGGAAATGTAAAGTGGAATAAAGCAAAGGGCTTAAGTGAAGAAAATGGTCCGACCGAGTTACAAGCAACATCGGGCCCTATGTCATAAGAAAGTCGGTCCAAATGTAGAAAGTGTTGAAAATCCAACAAAAAGCATAAGAGCAAAGATGAAGTGGAATGATAAGTGAAATTTCGGGTTGGAAGGAAAATGTTAAGTCTTTTTGGTGAGTGTGAAAGTAATTGTGGGATTTGGTGAAATTGGTGAGAGTTTAGTTTGTTCAATCCCTATTATAAGCACCACAAGACCAAATAATTCCCACCTTGAGAAATACCAAAAGCCCCATTACAACCCGGCCGAATGGAACCTCTTTGAGGACCTCCATTGAGCCAAGTTCGAAATTCTTTGTGTACTTTGCATTAGGCATCTCTAGGTGGAGGAATTGGTGATATTAGCTTCAATAGTAAAGTCCTTACTTGCATGATTTTTGAGCTTGAGTGTTCATTGCTAAACCCAAACACATGATGAGTGATACACATTCACATATCCCTAAAGTGAGGCTTAGTTGCATTGACTTTATTCCTTGGAACACTTAATCACGTGTGATGATGTAATCTTGCTTGAATATCGATCACTTGTGCTTAAAACGTGTTTTCATACGAGGCTTTACTTGAAGATTATGTTTCGGTCTTGCTTACATTGTTATTGCTTGAGGACAAGCAAGTTTAAGTATGGGGTATTTTGATGTCTCTCTATTTGGTGGTGTTTTCATATGTGATTTCCTTTGTAAATATGTTTCTTTTTCCCCTTTTCTTGTGCGTTTTGTTCCTTTTTAGCTTAGTTCCCGTATTTCTATGAGATTCGGAGACTACTCACCTTTTATGTGTTTTGTAGGTAATTTGGCATGAATCAAGGATGGATTTGAAGGAGGGTCGAGACATGGAGCAAAGGCCGAGTTAAAGCGGGAAAGAGAGAAGCAAGCCATGAAGAAGAACAAGAGAAGCCAACTAAGAAGAAGGTGGAACGAGGTCAGGACCGAGATGCAACAACGTCGGGCCCGACTTTGAAGTTTCCAACCTCGGACCGAGTTGCACAGTACCTCGGGCCCGAGGTTCCTCCGTGTCGGGCCGAGTCGGTCATCGGACTACTTGGGCTCCAAGGCACGAATTTGTGAACTTCCACTTTTGCCCCTCATTTAATCCATAAAAGGCCCTCTTGTCTTCTAAGAAGGGGTTCCCTCACACACAAAAAGGGGGGTTCCCTCACACACAAAAAGGGGGGGTTCCCTCACACCCAAAAAGGGGGGTTCCAAGGGAGCCAAGAGGATACTTGGAGAGCAAGGAGGAAGGAGAAGAGGAGGAAGAGAGAGAGAATCGGCCAAGGAGGAGGAAGACTTGAGAGGTTTTGTTGATTGTTTAGCTTTGATTTGCTTTGATCTTGTGGATTTGAAAACCCTTGAATTGAATTTGTGGATTGCTTTGGATTTGAATGAACCCTTGCTTTGTTTTGAGATTGATTATGATGATTGCTTTCTCTTTTGATTTGATTGCTTTCTTTGCTTGTCACATGGAGTAGATATCCTTGATCTTGGGTTATGGGGGAAAACCCTAGCTAGGTTTAGGCTAGAAACCCCAATTCCATAGCCTTGAGTGTTTGATCTAAGGAACCCACTCTACATCGAGCTACAATTCCTTGCGAAAGTCGGGAATCAAGGCTTGAGATTGGCAAAGTAGCGAAAGTGAACATGTGTCAATCTCAAGACCTTGCTTCGAAGGGGATTTCCCCATGGATCGAGGTGTAGATGTGGTTGGAACGAGGGCGAAAGCACTCGATCCTAGTCCAATCATCACTCATTGCCTGAATTGGGGTGGAAAAGCCTTAATCTACTAGGGAAGGAACCCAAAAGCCCAAGATCTACTTTTAAAATCTTTGAGTTCGACATCCCCAGCTACCTCGGGCCCGACTTACCCAGTGTCGGTCCCGACTTCCTCTTGTCGCCAACCTCGGGCCCGACGTGACCTCAGTGTCGGTCCCGACTGTTTTCTTTATTTTCCTTTGTTTTATGCTCTCCTTTCTAGCTTCCTAGTATCTAGGCACATCGATCGAGTAGACTTCCCGAGTGTTCGACACCCACCACGTACTACAACGGGGTCGGGTTATAATTTGTATCTCTTGACCCTCGCACATCGTGAGAGGCGATCAACGAACAGTGATTTCAACCCGACCCGGATCCCTTCTAGTTGGACCGAGTACGCGGTCCTATCGAAGTAGGGCAAAGGTAAGGACACTTCAACCAAAGGAGTGTAGCTTAACGGCTTAAGCCAAGGCAAGCTCACCTCGCCGAGTAACAACACACCCGACGATTCCTGACCCGAAATACAATACGCGAATTTCGGGTAGCCCATCTGGGTGACGAACGACAACGAGCCACGATTCAAGCCCAGCAACCCGGTCGTCTTGGAACCGTCTTGCGAAGAGCTGTCGAAGCCAGAGTCCATGCACCCGAAAACCGTGCCCGGGATAGGGGAGTTCCCGAGGCGGAAGGTCTCCAAGGCGAGGTTTCCCTCCATGGAAGAAGCATCCGCGTAGGAAACGGTGGCGTGGCAAAGCTTGGTGTTCGGGTCACAGGTGGCGGGTATGATCAAGTCGCGGGTCCTGGTCTTGCAAACGGGCGAAGTGCAGGGCAGGGGGAGTAGGATTTGGATCGGGTCGGGTCGAAAACAGAGTCCACGTTCGCGGTTTTCTTGCAGTGGAGCCACGAGAGCTCGCTGCCCGTATCGAGAATCATGGAAACGGGCTGTGGTGGGGTTCCGACGGAGAGGGTGACCGTTAGAGAGACGTTGTGGTGGAAGGGGAGCTTGCTGGAGATCCGGGTCGGGGCTGACCTGGACGAGGCTTTCTGGGTTTTGAGGGAGAAAACAGAGGAGGCTGAAACAGGGGAGGAAAGAGAAGAAGTGGGCAAGAGGAAAGTACTAATAGAGTGAAACAACACAAGGAGGAGGAAATTGAAAGAGCCCATTATTAATTACTAAAAATAGAGGGAATTATTGCTTGGGAGTGTTGTCTTCCTTATCTTTGGTGTTACGTTCTTAGGGTTTAGGGTAGTTTATATACAAGGGGAGTTGGTAGGCATAGATTCTTGAGGTTTTGAATATGAATTGAAGGGTCAGACTTTTCTTTTGAAGAGGGATGTTCTTGAGGTGGGGCAAGTTGGGGAGGGTTCGAAGATGCTGTTGCAGCGGGGAATTCAGAAATGAACTACTACTAGTGTACGTGTGGAGGTGTTTTCTGGTGAGAGTAGGAGGACTTAGAAAATGGGAACACTAACAATAAATGATTAGAGTGACCACTAGCTGACTACAAATGTTGACGTTGACCCTCCACCCCCGTGTGGATGGCTACAAATTTAAAAGTTGATTTGTTAGAGAAGTAGAGGACAAAATAAAGGGTCAGCAAGTTGTGAACAGCCCAAAGAGTTTTTTTAATAGGTACATAGTGAATAGGGAGCATTAGGTTATTACAATGAAGAAAAAGATAATTCTAATTAAGTTGTGTAGGATCGTTAGTATTTCTAGGTTGTCGACCTCAACTAAGTCGTCAACCTCTTACGTAAATGCAGCGGAAACAATTACAAGAAAGACTTACTTGAACACAAAGTTTTTATAGTGGAAACACTTGTTTGATCAACTCAATCAACCAAGTGTGAAAACCACTCCCTTCCAAGTTCTCGCTTGGAAGGATTAAAAGCCGTAGCTTGCTTTATTGATCTTTTGGATTAATTACACGAACACCCTGGATCTAGACCTACTTCCCAAGCACTCTAGAACTCGTTGTGAACTGAGTAATTCCAACCCGCACCCAATCTAACAAAAGCCTATGTCTCTCTCTCGAACTCTCGTTTCTTTATTAGCACAATAATGGAGTATGATTTCGTGCTCTATCTAACCTAAAGCCTTAGATTAAATACACACAAACTAGGTCAGATAAAAGAGAATAATATCTTCCAATTCGGTTATGGCAAGATATTATTTCTATTATCTTTACACAATTATCCTGAGCATATAAAAGGATTACGATCAATAACGGCTTAAAATAAAAGCATAGACGGCTTACAATAAGATCTTTCCTAAAACAAGATTATACTATCCAAACTACCAAGATCTCACGCGTCTTCAAGATCTCCGAGATCTGTCTTCAACACACGTCGTCGACCCGACTGACGTTGGCGACTTTTTTCAAAGACTCAAGGTCGTTCACGTGACAGACGTTTGGAACCATCAAAATCAAAGCCTCCAGCTTTTCTAACAAGTTGGTATGGCTCGACTTTTTCTATAGTGTATAATTGTATATCCTATTAAAATTATTAGTGTTATACTTGTAAGAGTTGAGTAGACTGTAGATATAGTAAAAGGCTCAGCCTCTTAATTTGATATTTCGAATTCGAGCCTTAGGAATGAAGCAGTTAATATGCTATCAAGAAATGGAGCTCCTAAGCCACTAAAAACCCTCTACTTCTTACTTCTTAGTACACGCCTCACGCACCCCCTTTTTTTGATATATTTCTGTATAGCTAGGGTTTCTTCTTTTTATGATCCAATTGCATCCCCTTTTCCTCCTTATGGTTCTCCTCGTAAATCTGTCTTTCTGTTCATAAACTTTTCTTTCGATTTGTGGATTACATTTGTTGTGAATGTTTTTCTACAATTCCAAACTTTGGTTTTACCCTTTTGGTGATGATTCTTGTGCTTTGAGTTGCTCATATGTGAGTTATAGATCTGGACTTGTTCAATACTTGAATCTTGCTATTGATGTTTTCCCCTATGAAATCTTCATCATCTTCTGTGAGAGGGATGCTTGGTGGGTTCCTTTCACGTCTTATTTCTTCTGGGTTTTTATCAGATTTGAGGGTTTGTTGTCTTGTTTTTGAGAAACCCTTCTTATCTTTTTGGCAAATCTGGCCTTCTATCGTGTTACTGGGGGTTGTCTCAGCTCCTCTCCAGTTCCAATTTCTTTGATGATGGATCCTTTTTGTTGTTAAGTATTATCTTTCATCGTGACTTTGCCGATGTGGCTTTGGAGCTCCTTTGAAGCGTGTTCTGGCTTTGTTTGGATCTCCTCGAATGATAAGGCTTTCCTATGCCTTTTTTCTCTATTGGAGTCAACGTCTTGGTGTTAGGTGATTTGTTCCAGTTTTCTCTTCTGCTTTATGTTGATTTCTTATGGTTTTTACTATATATTCATGAATCTTTTGGTCGACCGCAACCTAGAAAACCCTAATCACGGCCCATAGGGCGATCATGTGAACTCCGATCTTCGCTTGAAGGATTGATCCCTAGCACGCACCGAGCAAGACGCCTTGATCGAAGACGATCAAAACCGTGACCCGGCCTCATCCGCAAGCATGGCCGCTCTTCGGAAGAGCCAACGGAGGTCCGATTCAAGCAATAGTATTGAGGGTCGTAAAACTACACGGTCCAAATCTGATGGGTTCGATCATCTCTGGGAGTCAGAAATACATGTCGCTAAATACGAAAACAATCAAAACCTACAAGGCGTGAGCAATCGCATGAGCCAAGTCGAGAAACCACGATCGCAGGTCGCAGCCGCGAACGCAACTTCGCATCTTAGAATCATGTCGGCCCTGATTCGTGAGCGGAATTCTTATTCCACCACCACGTAATACAAGCATGGCCAATCGAGCCATGTCGGGTCTAATCTTGTGGGTGGTAGCGGTCGCACATTTTTGGCATTCGGGTCGAACGGTGGGAATGGGCATCGACCACCGCCGAGAATGAAGACGACGTTGAGCGCACGCCCTAGCCTCCGCAGGACGATCACGGGAACTCCGATCTTCACTCAGAGGATCGTGATTGAAACAGCGACCGCAAACTAGAAAACTGTGATTGCGGCCCACGGTGCGAATATGCGAACTCCGATCTTCGCTTGGAGGATCAAACCCTAGCATGCACCGAGCAAGGCGCCTTGATCGGAGACGATCAAAACCATGACTCGGTGATGAGGTTTTTTTCAGTCGTTTACCTATCAAAGAATCCTAACTTGACCAATCTGAATAGAATGGTAAGCAAGGGTCGATCCCATAGAGACTCGTGTATGAATGTTATTACTTAAGTGCCAAGTAACTAATATGGGGGGTTTTTGATTGTAAATTCTAAACTACTATGCAAAATAGAAACTAACTAAGAATGCAAAAGATGGTTTTAATCAATTAAGAGACAAGCGTGTTCAACTAATTAGATCCATCATGATATTGCTTTATTGATCATCGATTCTCTTGATTCTCTCCTCACTTGAATAATCTATTGTGGATAATGATCCTACTAAGGACTAAAACCCAAACTTCAGATTTAGTTGATAGACCAACCAGTTCTAACAACCCTAATTATCTAATAACCTAGAAGACCTTCTAGATTCAATTAAATAACAGCATGAAGATTCAAGTTATCAATAGAAACAAACACCTAGAGCAACCAGACATCTAAGTGACTTGTGAATTTATTCCCTACTTTAATCAACTTGTCCAACCGGTACTAAATTAATTAAAGTCTACTCTTGATCAGATTAACTCCAACCGGTAATTAATCAGATTCAGTTTTAACTAGAAATTCTATTAGGTGATCAATCTAATAAAACCCTAATTTAGATTCAATTAAGCACAGGGAATAATTTCTACTCAAGTTCGTTAAGAATCAATTAAACCTCACAATCATACACAAATCATGACTTCACTAATTAGCCAAACACAAAAGAAAATTAGCAATGCATAATTGAAATTGAAATCAAACTTACAAAGGTTTCAAAGTCTTCCTTGAGAGAAAAACCCTAGCCTCTAAAGTTGATCAAAAGTTCTTTAAAAATAAACTAACATAAAGTATTTATATGTCTCTAAAAATAACCCTCATAAGATATATTAAACACACATCTCGGCCAAAATACAAGCCCAAAAGTCAAAATATCAAAGCCCAAAACCAAGACTCGGCCCAAAATATGCGTCCACTGAAAGCTCCAGATTGCGCGGCTTGGCACCACATTGCGCGGCCGCGCAATCTACACCCCGCGCAATTGCTTCTCAGATGGCATTGCGCAGCGAGCTACGCGGCTTCGATCCAGCGCAATTGTTCTTCTTCTTGGCTCGGTCTTCCTTGCCTTGGCTCTTCATCCTAATGCATCCTAGCTTCCTTAGCCTCGTCCATCTCATCCATCACCACCATGTTCCATCTGCACTCGCCCCGCTGTTGCTCCTGAACCTAAAAACCTGTAAAACCGAGCAAACCAGCGCATAATACCCGACAACACAAAAACCTAAAAACTACATAAAAACTAACCAAAACCTAACCAAAACATATATAAAACATGCATCTAAACTACTCCTATATGCGAGCTATCAAATTCCCCCATGCTTAACCCTTGCTTGTCCTCAAGCAAGACATAAATCCAATCACACCATAGAAATGCAATCTTACATCCATCTCAAATCAAACAAACATTTCACATGTAATTAAAAACTCAGCCAAGACTTCTCAGCATGCATTATGACTAGCAAAAAGTAAAGACCATTCATTCATTCTAGACCTCACCAGGGAAATTGTGTTTTGCACTCAACACTCAAGTGTATAAAGGGTATGTGTTTCACTCAAAATCAACCAATGAAAACTAGACTACCATATGCTTGCATCAGAGTTCTAAATCTCCACCGCTGGGGATCAAATACATAACAAAAATCATGAGGTCTTTTTCCGGCTTGTAATGGGGCCAAGGTAAAGAGACATTTGGAAGGGATAATATTTGGCATGTGGTGCTAAATCCGGGATAAAGAACTAATCCTAAACCCAAACTTTACACTTCCTTTTCAATTCCTCCAACTTCTTTTTACCAACTACATTACATTTACATTTAAAACACTTTGCTTCTTTTTTTTCCGTTGCTTTTGCCTCTTTTCAACTCTTTCTTGCTTTGCTAATGAAGACTAATAACATTTAAGCACTTTTGCTTTTGCTTATTTTGCAACAAACTTCATCTTCATTTTTTTCACTTTGAACACAAGAGTTTATTTCCTCTTTTTCTCCTACTTTTTCTCCAACTCCCCCATACTTATACATAACTCACACAATACAACCAAAACCTAAAGTCCTAAATCCCGGATTATGGGTCAAGCTTATTCGGCTATGGATCATTTTGTGGAGCTAATAAAAATAGGTTTAAGGCTCAAATAAGTTGGCTGTCAAAAACATGGATCTTGTAGGGTAGGAAGGGAAATAATAGGCTAATAGGAAACATTGCCTCAATCACTTTAATGCTATGCATTCAATCATATAAAGCAGCCTCAAAATAGAGTATTAACGCAAGTTCTAGAGCTAGATAATCATGGTGATACACGCAAACATGTAGAGAACAATATTATCATGAAAGGCCAAAAATCAAATCTCACAAGGCTATTTTTCTTTTGTCTAGAACTTCAGAATGAATCAAGTACTCAAGCTAAACACATGCTCCATCCTATAATCAAGGTAATTAATCAATGATCATGCTCATATCATATCAACTTCAGTAAATCATGCAAATCATGGGTTAGAACTTATACTTAACTTAGAAATACAAGAGGTATCAAACAATGGGGAAATAAGAACCTAAATGCAATATTTTTGTATTTTTTTCTAATTTTTCTAATTTTTTTTTATTTTCAGAATTTTAATCAATGCATGCAAAAATTTTAAACATGACCTAAACTAATGCAAACTATATGCAATGCAAACAAGTAATTCCCTTCCCCCATGCTTAAAACATACTTTGTCCCCAAAGTATAGTAAAAAGTAAAGGAAAGAGAAAAACTCACAGAACCTAGTTGTCCGGGTAATAGGGCGGAAAATCCTGTGGTGGTGGTGGCTGATACTCCGGATGAACCTCTGGCTGCGGTGGATAGTATGGTGGAATCTGCTGAGCTGGTGGTGGCTGATATGGTGGGAACTGAGGATACGGTGGATCTGGAAAAGCGTACTGCGGATAAGACTGATGAGGAGGATAGCCCGCTGAACTCCAGCCATCCAATCTGAACTGCTCATCCTGGCGGGCCTGAAATTCAGCAATCTGCTGATCCTGATGAGTCTGATAAGATGTGAACCTCTGATCCACATAACCACGCATGTCCTGGAAACCCTGATCAATGTGAGATGTTATACCGTTGTAGCGCTGCGTGTTCTCCAACTGCATCTGTCGCATCATCTCCATCATCTAGCTGTAATGTGTATCACCTCCAGCTGGTATAGATGGGTCAAAGTGTTGCTGCTGGGTCTCCTCCTCAGACTCCTCCTCCTCCTCTGTGTCTTCAGCCTCAGCGGACTCTTCCTCTTCCTCTTCTTCTTCTTCCTCAGCCATAGTGAAATCTTCATCCATGTCCTCCTCTTCAGACTCCTCAACAATAATTGGGGCCTTGTTTTTACCCCTAACTGGACCCCTAACAGTAATCACATCCAAATCGTCATCCTGGGGTTCAATGTACCAGTTAGCTGGGCTGTCTCCAATCTTGACTCGGCTCCCATCAGGAAGCTTCATTGCTCGCCCAGAATCTCCAAGCACCCAATAGTAGGAGTTCCTGTAGAAATATAAGACCCCCATCTTCTTCAGCATAGTGAAGTTGATTGCCACCGGTGGGATATCAACTTGTAACCTGCTCAGATCAACGCCAAAGTGCTTGGCCAGATGGGTCACAATCCCACCAATACAGATAGCTCCTCCACCCTTGTTTGAAACATGGTACATATGATTCATCAGCATAGCACCCATCTGCATTCTTTTTCTTTTCAGCAAAGCAGCCAATACAGCCACATCTTTCTTTGGGCAATTGTTTCCACCCTCACCCCGTCCATTCATGCTACCAGAAATAAACCGTTGAAAAACTTTGATGGCGGGATGAGTGATGGGAGAAGCCTTTTCTTGGGTTGGGTTATAAGTTCGTCTCCCTGTTATGGCTCTCCAGAAATGTTTATCAGCCCATGTAGCTTCAGTTTCAGTAAGCACCACATCATTGTCATAGATATGCAGGAATCCAAACGCATCATTGACCTCTTTCAAAGTCATCTTCCTCCTTATACCTCCGAGCCAGAACTTAATTTCCCCTTCTTTTCTGAAATCAATGGACAAGCTACTTAGAAACTCTAGTGTTAACCCCTTGTAAGTTGGTTCACAAAGCTGCAAAAACTCGCCCATGCATAAATGCGCTGCTATCTCATTCAACAGATGAGCAATCCCAAGCTCATTCATCAGAGTCCAATCAATAAACCTGGTTGCTGCCCATTTCCTATCCTTCGGAAGCTCAAATTTGATCACATGATTGTTCTTTGCTAAGCTGATCCCAAAACTTTCTTGAGTCCTTTCTGCCACCACAGCAGGGGGAGCATAAGCGGCTCGGGATGATGATGCAGTATCTCTTCTGCTTCTTTTAGGAGCCATTTTTTTACCAAAAATTTTACAGAAACCTGCACAACATCACAAACGGACCAAGCAAACACAATTTTTGTTGTCTCGGCAAGGACAACCACATCAATATTTCACAAATAATCGCTCAAACACTCACTTCCCCCACTACCTAGAACAATTTAATCAAAATTTAATCAAATTTTAATCAAATTATGGGTGGATTTCGGATTTATGCAAAAAACTTAAATAAAACACGAATCTATGCTAGAATCATGCAATAAACAAAGTTTTGTGAAGAACTTAAGCCTAAATCCGAGCCTAAAGGGGTCAAATTCGGGTTTTTTCTAGTGAAACCTAGATCTAGATTTGACTATGTAAAAACCGAAATTGAATGGAGATTTGAGATACTTACTTGAATCCTTGTTGATTTTAATGTTGTTAGCTCGATTTGCGGTTGAAATCCCGACTTGAGAGCTTGAGAGGAGCTTGAGAGCTTGAGCTTCAATGGAGGATGGAGAGGTTGAAGAAAGGGGGGCTCGGCGAAGTAGAGGGTGAAAGGCATGGATCGGGTGTAATTAGAATATAACCCGAAAAAAATTGCCGATTGTGCGGCTTGGCGCTGGATTGCGCGGCTGCGCAATTGCGAAGCCGCGCAATTGCCTCCCAGTTGGGATTGCGCGGCTTTGGGGCTATGGATTGCGCGGCCGCGCATTTAGCAGGCCAAGCCGCGCAATCCCAACTGAGTTGGTATTGCTCGGCTTGGTTATAGATTGCTTGGCCACGCAATTTTTGTCCCTTTTCCTAGTATTTCTGTATTTCATGGCTGACCCGAGTTTATCTAAAATTTGAGGATTATTTCTACCTAAACTAACTAATAAAAATAAAATTTGTAAAACAGAAAGCAAAAATCAAAGCAAAACTATCCTAAAACATGGGTTGCCTCCCAAGAAGCGCTTGTTTAACGTCATTAGCTTGACGTAAAAAGGATATTAAGAAGGATACGAACTATGGAATTCGATCTCCTTCCCATCAAATCCCATCTTCAATGTGCCCTGCGGTATGTCGATCCTTGTATTCGCAGTTTTCAAAAATGGTCGTCCTAGCAACATTGAAATCTTTCCAACTCCCGATCCCATGTCCATCACTAAAAAGTCAGCCGGAAACTTCAAGCAATCCACCGTAACCCATACATCTTCAAGTTTTCCTTTAGGCCTTACAGTGGAATGATCAGCCAGCTCTACTATGGTCCGAGTTTCTTTTAATGGTCCCATACCAAGTTTCTCATATAGGGAAGAAGAAATCACATTAACTGATGCACCTAAATCAATTAAAGCTTCATTCACTTTGGTGCTTCCAATAGTGCAAGGGATAGTGAACATGCCAGGGTCACTGCACTTCTCGGGCAAACGCTTTTGAAACACAATAGACACATGTTCTTTGTCTTTGATTTGCTTTTGACTTTTCTCCTTCTGTCCCCTTTTTAGAGTACACAACTCCTTCAAAAACTTAGCATACCGAGGTACACTCTTGATTAGATTCAGTAGCGGAACATTAACTTTGCATGCACTGAAGACCTCGAACAGCTCTTTGTCGTTCTTCAATTTCCGGGTTTCTTTCAAGGCCTCTGGGAATGGTGGAACAGGCATGTAGGCTTTTAGAAGGGGTTCAGAGTTGTCTTTCAGATCGCCCAGATTGCGCGGCATCGCGCCAGATTGCGCGGCCACGCTTTCCCCCTCGACCCCGCGCAATCCCAACTGGGAGCACATTGCGCGGGATGCACATTGCGCGGGCGCGCTTTCAGCAGCCAAGCCGCGCAATTGCCCCTCGTTCTATTCAGTTGATTCTTCGGCCTTGCTGAACTGATATACTTGCCTCGCCTTCGAACCATCATAAATAGAGACAAAACTGACATTTGCCCTCGGGTTAAGCTCTGTCTGGGACGGTAGCTTACTTGAATCTCTGGCTTCCAATTTGCTCACTGCCTCAGCAATCTGACTGACTTGATTTTCCAGATTCTTTATACTGGACTTGGTTTCCTGTTGAAGCTGAGTTAGAGAACCATGTATTGTCGAAACTGTCTGAGTCAGACTTCTGATCATCTGGTCAGTGGACATATCATTCTGATTTCCTCCTTGAGCCTGAGATTGGAAAGGTGGTCTGAATTGAGCTTGGCCACCTTGATTGTTGAACTGTTGATTGCTTGGATTGCCATACCTCAGATTAGGATGATCCCTCCAGCCTGGGTTGTAGGTGTTGGAGAAGGGGTCATACCTCGGCCTAGGTCGTCCATATCCTCCCACTGCATTCACCTCAGCTTTTTGATCTTGGAGTGTAGGGCAAGCGTCAGTGAGATGCATGTTATCATAGCAGATTTCACAAGATTTCACCTGTTGTCTACCACCCTGCTGCAACAGTTGCTTCATCATCATTTTCACTTCAGTGACTTCATCTTGAATTTTTGTATTAGCCACCACTGAATTTGCAGCTCTCGAGCTCGTCTCTTTTCTAAACTGTCTTGTGCCCTCAGACAGTTGTGTAAACAGTTCAAACGCAGCAGCAGGGGTTTTGTTGAGAATATGACCTTGGCAAGCTGCATTGACCATCCTTCTCTCATCATACAAGAGGCCATTTAAAAGATATAGAATCAGGTCTTGATCAGTGTAGCCATGGAAGGGACAGCTGGCTACCAACCTCTTGAATCTCTCATAGTATTCGTACAAGGACTCATTAACTTCTTGTTCGATGTTACTGATTCGCTTTTTCAGATCGTTGAGTCTTGTAGCAGGGAAGTACTTCTCCAGAAAAGCTTCCTTCATCTTAGCCCATGTATCAATACTTCCCGGAGCTAAGTAGTAAAACCAGTCTTTAGCCTGATCCTTGAGAGAAAAAGGAAAAGCTCTCAGCGCGATCTGGTCATGAGTTACATCAGCAGGCTTCATGCTTGAGCACACAGCATGAAATTCAGAAAGATGTTTGTTGGGGTCTTCACCACTATGCCCATGGAATGAAGGAAAAAGGTGGATCAACCCGGATTTCAGCTCAAACTTGACTCCCTCACCGAGAGCAGGGAATTGCACCGCCAATGGCTGTTGTGTCAGATTTGGTGCGGTCAACTGTCTTAGAGTTTGGTCACCCATCTCAGCAGATTCAGCAGATTCAGATTCAGAGTTAGATTCTTCAAGAAAGAACGGTAAGGCCTGAAAGTGATTCCGGATTTCCTTCCTTAGCTTGAAGAGTGTCCTGTCAATATCTGGATCAAATAACAGAGGAGATGAGTTAGTAGTACGGGTATGAACCATATAACAGGTTCACACCCAAAACAGCACAAAAGTAATAAACACTAATAGCGACGAGTCCCCGGCAACGGCGCCAAATTTGATGAGGTTTTTTTCAGTCGTTTACCTATCAAAGAATCCTAACTTGACCAATCTGAGTAGAATGGTAAGCAAGGGTCGATCCCATAGAGACTCGTGTATGAATGTTATTACTTAAGTGCCAAGTAACTAATATGGGGGGTTTTTGATTGTAAATTCTAAACTACTATGCAAAATAGAAACTAACTAAGAATGCAAAAGATGGTTTTAATCAATTAAGAGACAAGCGTGTTCAACTAATTAGATCCATCATGATATTGCTTTATTGATCATCGATTCTCTTGATTCTCTCCTCACTTGAATAATCTATTGTGGATAATGATCCTACTAAGGACTAAAACCCAAACTTCAGATTTAGTTGATAGACCAACCAGTTCTAACAACCCTAATTATCTAATAACCTAGAAGACCTTCTAGATTCAATTAAATAACAGCATGAAGATTCAAGTTATCAATAGAAACAAACACCTAGAGCAACCAGACATCTAAGTGACTTGTGAATTTATTCCCTACTTTAATCAACTTGTCCAACCGGTACTAAATTAATTAAAGTCTACACTTGATCAGATTAACTCCAACCGGTAATTAATCAGATTCAGTTTTAACTAGAAATTCTATTAGGTGATCAATCTAATAAAACCCTAATTTAGATTCAATTAAGCACAGGGAATAATTTCTACTCAAGTTCGTTAAGAATCAATTAAACCTCACAATCATACACAAATCATGACTTCACTAATTAGTCACACACAAAAGAAAATTAGCAATGCATAATTGAAATTGAAATCAAACTTACAAAGGTTTCAAAGTCTTCCTTGAGAGAAAAACCCTAGCCTCTAAAGTTGATCAAAAGTTCTTTAAAAATAAACTAACATAAAGTATTTATATGTCTCTAAAAATAACCCTCATAAGATATATTAAACACACATCTCGGCCAAAATATAAGCCCAAAAGTCAAAATATCAAAGCCCAAAACCAAGACTCGGCCCAAAATATGCGTCCGCTGAAAGCTCCAGATTGCGCGGCTTGGCACCACATTGCGCGGCCGCGCAATCTACAACCCGCGTAATTGCTTCTCAGATGGCATTGCGCGGCGAGCTACGCGGCTTCGATCCAGCGCAATTGTTCTTCTTCTTGGCTCGGTCTTCCTTGCCTTGGCTCTTCATCCTAATGCATCCTAGCTTCCTTAGCCTCGTCCATCTCGTCCATCACCACCATGTTCCATCTGCACTTGCCCCGTTGTTGCTCCTGAACCTAATGTTGATAGGGTTTCTCGGCCAACAAATAAATTTGTAAGTCAAGACCCCGCTGAGTACAGTGGAGTCAGGATCGTTCCACAGGAAGCAAGGTTGTTTGTCTATCAATCTAATAAAAATCAAACAAAATCAAACACTATTACTCACGAGATGCCTCCTTAACGACCTTGTCAGGATCGTTACCGAACCACCGAATATAAAAACATCTATTAACGAACTAATAAAATTCTAATTAATACTCGGTACCGAAGCAAGCATTCAACAACGAAGATTTATCAGAAATAATTCAATAAAAACAAATATCTAGGATAAGGGACACCACAGCATAGTCAAGCATAAGAATTCGTAAGTAGATAAATCATGCCTTTAAATAGATAGAGTCATCAACTTTCATTGACTAGACAAGTAAATTAATCTATTTTCATAAACTAACTCACTCAATTGCTTGTTTTGGATCTAAAGCTTGAAACTTCCGTTTTCAAACAATATCAACCTTCAAGTTACTAACTTTCTCTTCCAATCAAGTTAAAACTCAAATTACCTCAACTCTCGTTTCGGTATTAAGCACAACAAACAATCTCAATAAAAATAAAAGCATTCAAAACACTACCTTACTTCATCAAACATGCTCAACTATGCCGGGCTTAACCCCGACCCTAGAAAAATAGACTACTCACTACTCATGATAAACAAACTAAAAACTTCAATAAAAACAAACATGAAAACAAAACTCCAACTTAAATCAATAACAAAAATATCGTCTTACAGAGAATCAGAAGAAATACCAAAACAAAACAATCACCGAACCACAAACTCGATCAACGAACCTCGGAAACTGTCGTCACCGACCCCTCGTCACCGACTTCCGATCCGGCAGCCTTTCCTTCGGCCTTCTCCAAAAGTAACTCTAAAACTCTACTCCAAAATTAAGCCCCCTCTCTTCTATGCTAGATAGAAGGGTATTTATACTAGAAAATCCTAAAAAACTAGAAAGATAAAAGATAAAAACTTTCCTAAAAAGATAGAAACAATCTCTAAAAGATAGAAATAAAATCTAAAAAGATATTAAACCCTAAAATACATATTCTATCAACCCATAAAGATTCTAAAAAGATACTCAACCGATACGGAAATAAATTCCCGCTCAGGATCGGTGAATAATAAAATAATACTCTGAAATCTTCTTCGTCGTGGCCTCGTTAACGACCCTTCACAGCCTCGTTAACGAGCCTGGGGTTTTGTTTTCTTCAACACTTCCTCTCGTTTTCTTGAGCTTCGACTTCTTAAATCTTGCACTTTCCCGTCCTTCATTGTGATGCTCCAAATTTAGCTCCATTTAGCTCCTTTCCTAGCTAAAACCTGCAAAATACACAAAATAGCGTAGATTCCACTCTTTTCGCAGATTTATACAAAACTAACTAAAAACACTCAAAACTAAACCTAAACTAGACAAAATTAATCCTAATAAACAAAGAAAAACTATCAAAAACTATACCAAAAATGCGAACATCAAAATACCCCATACTTAGACTTGCTTGTCCTCAAGCAATAATCAAGATACTAACCAAAACCAAAACAAATCATGCTTATCAAGACATAGCCATCTTCAAAAACTATACATAAGAAAATTATAGCAAAAGACTATTAACATCCTCACACATATATGCACTTAAATAGACATAAAATAATACAATCCAACCTCTCAAGGGATATAATGTGTTTCACTCCACTCTCATGTGTTTGGGCTTATAATTTCAATCTCTCAACTCATCCTATATACAAAAACTCATAGAAATTGGAACTTATATCACCAATACTGTCCACCCAAGATTTGTCAAAACAAGCAGAGAATCATCAAGAGAACTTAGGCTCAATGAAAAACTTCAAAGAAGCTTCCATTCGGCCAGGTTGTAATGGGGCTTGGTAATAACAATAAGGCATGGAGATATTTTGGTCATGTGGTGCTAATAATATCCGGGAATCAAAGACTCCTAAAAACTCACACATAATATCAAAACTCTCATATAAAATAACCAAACTCACTCTCATATTATGCACACTTATTTTCACTCACCCATTTATCATCCTAGAAAGTCTCATAATAAAAAAAATAAAAGAATCTCTTGATATTATTTTTAAACACAAATACACTTCAACTTTTCTTCTTTCTTTTCTCTCTTTTTTTTTTCTTTTTCTTTTTCTTTCGCTGCCTCGTTAACGAACCCACATCTGGGTCGTTAACGATCCACCGTATACATTTCTTCCCTTTAAACTTAATTGTGCATCTTTTTTTTTTCTTTCTTCAAGAGACCTTTCTTACATGTAATAACAAGAGACTTCCAATCTACCCTTCCAAAATACCCTTTAATTCAAGCAAATAGAAACTCTTTTCTTTTCAACAAAACACAAGACTTCACCTCTCCAATCTAAGTCCTAATTCCTGGATAGGGTCAAGCTTATCTCGGCTAGGGAACAATATTTGTGGAGCTAAAAATAAAAGGTTTCAGGCCAAAATTGGTTATCAAAAGAAGGAATAATATAAAGGTAGATAGGGGATAATAGGGCTCATAAAAATAAGTTCTCTATCATATGATCTTTACAAGTAATGAACTAAAAATCCTATAAGGATCTCAAGAAATAGATAACCATCACAATTCCAAGAGATAATATGCATAAGGAGAGTAAATCACACAAAAAAGAAGAGGGATTTATAAAAGTTCTCCCTATAAGACCAAAAATTTCTCACAAGGTAGATTTTGTTGGATTGCATCATCTATGCTATAAAGTATATGTGCTCAATTTCATCTAATGCTATTCTCTTCTAAAAAACAATAATTTTAATTTTTAAGAATCCGGCTATACTTTCAAAGACATATTTGCAAGGAATTATATGGTCAAGCTAATGATTGCTATCATAGAACTTTTAAGAAGGGATATCTATCAATTCTAAACTCTTTTTGGATTTTTCAATTTTTTTTGGTTTTTTCGATTTAACAGAAGTAACATCTACATAAAACATAAAAACACCTAGGACATAATTTTTCTACTTTCTTCCCACCCCATACTTAAAATTACAGTGTCCCACTGTAAGAAAAATAAGAAGAATAGGAAAAAGAAATAGAAAAGAAAACAAAAAATTAAAAAGAAAAAGAAAGACATAAAACTTACAAAAGTAGAAACAAGGAAAGGAAGCTTCATCTTGAGCTTGATCAACGGTTCGGTGGAGGAAAATAGTGCTCAAAGTGCCCCATGAAGTCATACATCGTCCTCCAACGCTCAGCGTCCTCTGCCTCTCTCTGACGTTGCCGCTCGTCCTCCCTCGACATGCGTGCGAAATAGACGGTTTCCCATCTATCCATCCTCCGATGAATGTGATCGGTCTGGAGGTGAAGTTGCTGCATCCGTGCAGAAAGATCCTCGGCCCATGGTGGTGGTATGCTCGATCCTGCGTACTCGGGCTGAGGAGGTGGTGGGTAGTGAGGCTGGAAGTGATCTTGGTACATCACCGGGTTGTAAGGCATTAAGCCATATGCATGAGGGTCGACAAGAGTTGGTGGAGGGTCGACAGGAGCTTGCGGCACCTCGTTAACGAAGTTGGTTGCCTCGTTAACAGTGTTGGGTGGTGGCTGGAAATGGTCGTTAACGACCCTGGTTGGCTCGTTGACGAAGATATTGCCTCCTAATTCCTCCGTCTCCATGTCTTCTTCTGTAAAGTTGAGCTCCTCAGTGCCGCCCTCGGTATCGGCTTCCTCGGTGTCATTGCCTACGACCTCGGTATCCTCTTGCTCATCTTCTTCTTCATATTCGTCCACATCGTCCCGCTCAAACCGGGTGTGACATGGTCGAAGCGAGAGCTCATCTTCCGGTTTTGGCTCCAATGGGTAAGGCTGGCCCGTCCACACCTCGTACCAATTTGGTACGTAGAGTAGCTCGTACATGTCGAGGGAAGGTATGACGACTTGATCTCGAACCTTCACTTTGTAGCCTCCCTCGGCTTGCACGAAGATCCCGGCGCTATACCAATAGTTCTTGTTGAGGAGTTGAGCGTGGGCCGGTGTGTAGCGGGTGAGATCCACTCCAAGATTCTTAGCCAAGAGGCTAACCATATTGCCACACCATACCTCCTTGGATTTGTGGGACTTCTCGACGTAGTAGAGCCATTCGTACCCCAAATTCAAGGGTCTGGGCTCCTCGAAGAGGATGGTGCGGAAGCAAGCGACCTCCGTCCTTGTAGACCGGTTCAACTCTTTCTTCGGCCAGAATAGTGCGGCGAGGACTCTCAAGATGATCCGGAAGATGGGGTTGACTATGGTTGCCCCGGATAGCGCCGCGGTGGAGGATTGAACCTCTCCGGTGATGTAGCTCCAAGTGCGGGTCACTCGGTAGTCCTTCAATCTATAGTCTCTAGACGGGTTTGGGAGCTCCAAGATTGCATTGAAATCCGCCATGGTGAAGTCACGGTCCTCGTTACCGAGCCGGAATCGAATGCGTCCCGCCGAGATTTTCGACGAGAAGTTGGTCTCCAAGGTGGCCAAGAACTCGGATGTGAGGGCCGGATAATGTGGCAAGCTCTCTTGCTTCAATAAGTGTGCGGCCCCAAGGATGGCAAAAGCGTCCTTGACATCCGTGTAGATGCCTGTAGAGACGGCCCTAGACTTCGAGAACCATCGGGTGTAATGGTCCTTCTCCAAGAAATCCCGGTAGCGCCGTACTTGGCTCTGACTGCTCAAAATCACATTGTCCACTCGGGGTGGAGATGGAGACCTGTGGTTTCTCCTCTTCTTCTGGGCTCGGGTAGCGGGTCTGCTTGAACTAGCCATGGATCCTATAAAATAATCGAAAATTTTCCAAGATAAGATCCACTCAAAAATATTAGGTACGAGACCCCATACTTGGTCTCAAAATTAACCTCAAAATTATTCATAAACTACCCAATTGGGTTGTTCACGAAGCTGGCCTCGGATTAAGCATTGATGAAGTGCAGGGTCGTTAACGAGCCTGGGTGGGTCGTTAACGAGCCACCGAGGGCGAAACCAGTAATGTCCGAAATTGAATCTACCTCTAATTCAGCACAAATCAAGCATGCAATCTTATATTATTCTCCACAATTCCCTCATAGGGTAAAAGCACCCCATACTTACTCAATTACCCATCCCGAACATGCTACAAATTTCCCAAAATTTTGACATGCAAAGTTCAAACTTTTAGATCTAGAACAAGAAAAATTCATGTTTTCTTAACTAAAGGGTTACAATAGCTAATCTATCATGAATAATCTTACCTAAAACATGAACAAGTAAGCACAATCAAGAATTTTTAGAACGGAATTTAGGCATGCTCATCGATCTCCCTAAAAATCATGATTCAAGATATGAAATTTAACCCTATCGATACTCAATCATGCAATTTCAAGCAAGGGTTTAGAAATCATACCGGAGAACCGAGAATTAAAAGGACAAGGGTCGGGATCGGAGTAGGTTAACGAGCTCGTCGTCGACGGTGAAAGGGCCTTCGAACTCCGGTAACGATGGCGTCTCCGGTGGTCGTTAATGTGGGATTTCCGACTCGGTAGGAGAAAAAGGGAAAGGGATTGAGAGAGTTTTGGGTTTGAGTGTGAAAGTTGGGAGAGATTGTGGTAGAATTTTGGGAGGGGTAGAAGGGTTTTTATAGGAGGGGTAAAGATAGAGGGGGTGGCGGCTAGGGTTAGAAAAGTTAACTAGGTTATAGTTACTTACCTGCCCCGTATTGTGACGAATCGGGTCGTCCGAACTGGGTCGTTAACGACCCTGAGTGGGTCGTTAACGAGCCACCGTAGCCTCCTTGAGTGCATTTCGACCCCTTTTTTCCTGAAATCTTGTTAGCTAAAAAAAATCTTATTTCTATCCCATTTAAACTAAAAAAGAAAAATAAAAGAAAGCTAGGAAATAATCTAAAAGAAAAATAAAATAAAATAAACCTATTCTAAAAAGCGGGTTGCCTCCCGTAAGCGCTATGTTTAACGTCGTTAGCCCGACGAGCTCTCTTGCTAGTCTCATGGTGGTTCATGTCTGGCCATGTTAGGGTCTTCAAATACCGTGCCTGTAGCCTTACTGCCTCTGTGCACTTGAATTGCTAAATTGGGACCTTCTTCTTCTATTAGTAAGCTCGATATCCCTGGGTTAATGGTATAGTCCGAAAGCCAAGGTGGTTTGGACTTTTCTGTAACCTCTGTAGTAGGGCTTTTGTGCATGGGAGCATCATTGATCGGCAGATGTGGCTCGGTAGGGGCTGTGGTGTCTGGTTCGGGTTGAGTCAACTCTAGCTGTGCCACTCCAATTGGGTCGTTAGCTTTCTGATCTAAATTGAATTCCACCCGTTCCTCTCCTATATCAAAAGTGAGGAGTCCCTTACGCACATCAACTCTTGCTCCTGCTGTGGCTAAGAATGGTCGCCCGAGAATTATGGGGACATGAGGGTCTTCAGGCATATCAAGGACAATAAAATCATTTGGTATGAAGAATTTCCCGACTTGAATAGGGTAATCGTCCACTACTCCTGTTGCTTTGACACTTGACCCATCTGCCATGTACAGATTCATGTCTACTGGTTCCAGTGGTCCCATATTGGCTTTAGACCAAATTGAGAGTGGAACAAGACTAGCACTGACACCAAGATCGCATAAAGCTTTGAACTTGTGGTTGCCTATGCCGATTGTGATTGCAAACCTCCCAGGATCTCCAAGCTTTTCTGGAAGAGCTATGGATCTGACCTCGTCCTGTAGCTCTGTAATAGATCTTTTCCTGCTAAGAATATCTTTCAAAAATTTTGTGTAAGCCGGCATTTCGCTTAGGGCCTCAGCGAATGGGATGGAAATATTAATGCCCTGAAGAATCTTAACGAAACGCTTGAACTTACTCTCAGTAGATTCCATAGATTTCTTAACTGGAAATGGAAGAGTTTTCACCATTCTCGGAACCAAGTTAGGCTCGAGAGGTGAGAGTACCGGGTCGACATTGGGGTCGTTCGGTGTCCTCGGCGGGTCGTTACCGACCCTGGTGGGGTCGTTAACTACCCTGGGATTGAGAGGAGGGCTCGGTTTAGAAAACTTACCTGGGCTGGGCTCGTCAGGAATCCTCGGAGCCTCGTCATCCTGGCTTGTAGGTTCGGTACTAGCTCTCGCTGGCTCGTTAACGAGCTGGCTGGCGAGATCTTGTTCCTCCTTCTCTTCAGCTTGAATTCTCTCCGGTAGCGTCTTCCCGCTTCTAAGGTGTACTGCTGCTATTTGGCCTCTAGGGTTCTCTTCGGTACGACCCGGGAGTTGCCCTTGTGGTCTTGGAATCCGTGCAGCAAGGTCTCCTAGTTGGGAATCAACACTCTTCTTCCAAATATCGAACTCTCCCCATCTTTTATCCAATCCATTGATGCCCTCTTTAATCTCTTGAGCCCATGATGGTGTCTCCTGATGGCCTGGAGGTCGATATGGTGCAGGTCGTCTATCTTGCGGGGGCCCTGTGTAATTATGATTTGCATTCTGATTGCCCCACGATTGATAGTTGTTCGACCTGTCATTGTAATTAGGCTGGTTCCTGTAGGGTCCTCTCATGTAATTCATCTCAGCTATCGTCTCAGCGGTTCTAACCTGCTCAATGTTAGTGCAAGCAGAAGTGCTATGCGTAGAAGAATCACATTCTTGACATGATTGAGAGGATTTCAGAAAACTTACCTGTTTCCTCAAACGGTTGACCTCATCTTGTAAGAATTGATTTTTAACATCGGGGTCAACTTCATCTCGATTGGGCACATAGAGACATTTTTGAGTTTGTGGAGCCTGCTGGGTTTCGTACATAGCATCGTAATTCGCCAGCTTGTCCAACAGTTCCCACGCCTCTGTCGGGTTCATCTCTATAAAACCGCACGCAGTATGCGTGTTGATGCGGTTCTTGGTCTCTGCGTTGATACCCTGGAAAAAGATTTCTTGCAATACATATAATGGTTGCCCATGAGTAGGGCATTGTCTAAGCATCTCTTTAAATCTTTCCCATGTTTCAACAAAGGTCTCATTAGGCAACTGGTGATAAGAGGTGATGCGTTTCCTTAACTCCGTTGTCTTAGCAGGAGGGAAAAACTTTGTAAGAAATTGATCATACAAAGCTTTCCAAGTCCTGATAGACTTAGAAGGTAGGCTCTCTAACTAGTTCAGGGCCTTTCCAGTAAGTGACCATCTAAAAGCTTTCAACAGAACATATTCTAGTGAGACACCTTCAGCAGCTATGGTGTCACATAAATCAAGAAAATTTTTAATATGTTCCATAGGGCACTCAACAGGCTTCCCTTCAAACTGAGCCCGTTTAATCAAGGATATAAATTGAGACTTGATCTCAAAAGGTTTCTCTATCGCAGGAAGCACAATAGGAGATTCTGGCACCCTCAGTTCCGGATGCATGTATTGCTTGGCATTTCTTGGATAGGCGTTTAGCTCTTCTTGCAGTCGAGCCTTGTCTGCATTAGCGCCGTCCTTCTCAGCTCTCAGTGCCTCCATCTGGGTCCGGAGGATCTCTAGCTCTCGAGCCATCTCTTCAGTTGTGGCCATGGCTTGGTTTTCTCGGAGTCGTCGGTGCAGGGAACGTTCGGGTTCTGAGTAATAACTGGAGCTATCAAACTGAAGCCTTCTTCGTCCTACCGGCATACACTGAGAAAACAAACAAAGAAAATAAAAATTAAAAACAAAAACGGGGTCGGGCTAGTCCCGATCCCAAAGATAAACTAACAACTCGTTGCTTCCCCGGCAACGGCGCCAATTTGTTGATAGGGTTTCTCGGCCAACAAATAAATTTGTAAGTCAAGACCCCGCTGAGTACAGTGGAGTCAAGATCGTTCCACAGGAAGCAAGGTTGTTTGTCTATCAATCTAATAAAAATCAAACAAAATCAAACACTATTACTCACGAGATGCCTCGTTAACGACCTTGTCAGGATCGTTACCGAACCACCGAATATAAAAACATCTATTAACGAACTAATAAAATTCTAATTAATACTCGGTACCGAAGCAAGCATTCAACAACGAAGATTTATCAGAAATAATTCAATAAAAACAAATATCTAGGATAAGGGACACCACAGCATAGTCAAGCATAAGAATTCGTAAGTAGATAAATCATGCCTTTAAATAGATAGAGTCATCAACTTTCATTGACTAGACAAGTAAATTAATCTATTTTCATAAACTAACTCACTCAATTGCTTGTTTTGGATCTAAAGCTTGAAACTTCCGTTTTCAAACAATATCAACCTTCAAGTTACTAACTTTCTCTTCCAATCAAGTTAAAACTCAAATTACCTCAACTCCCGTTTCGGTATTAAGCACAACAAACAATCTCAATAAAAATAAAAGCATTCAAAACACTACCTTACTTCATCAAACATGCTCAACTATGCCGGGCTTAACCCCGACCCTAGAAAAATAGACTACTCACTACTCATGATAAACAAACTAAAAACTTCAATAAAAACAAACATGAAAACAAAACTCCAACTTAAATCAATAACAAAAATATCGTCTTACAGAGAATCAGAAGAAATACCAAAACAAAACAATCACCAAACCACAAACTCGATCAACGAACCTCGGAAACTGTCGTCACCGACCCCTCGTCACCGACTTCCGATCCGGCAGCCTTTCCTTCGGCCTTCTCCAAAACTAACTCTAAAACTCTACTCCAAAATTAAGCGCCCTCTCTTCTATGCTAGATAGAAGGGTATTTATACTAGAAAATCCTAAAAAACTAGAAAGATAAAAGATAAAAACTTTCCTAAAAAGATAGAAACAATCTCTAAAAGATAGAAATAAAATCTAAAAAGATATTAAACCCTAAAATACATATTCTATCAACCCATAAAGATTCTAAAAAGATACTCAACCGATACGGAAATAAATTCCCGCTCAGGATCGGTGAATAATAAAATAATACTCCGAAATCTTCTTCGTCGTGGCCTCGTTAACGACCCTTCACAGCCTCGTTAACGAGCCTGGGGTTTTGTTTTCTTCAACACTTCCTCTCGTTTTCTTGAGCTTCGACTTCTTAAATCTTGCACTTTCCCGTCCTTCATTGTGATGCTCCAAATTTAGCTCCATTTAGCTCCTTTCCTAGCTAAAACCTGCAAAATACACAAAATAGCGTAGATTCCACTCTTTTCGCAGATTTATACAAAACTAACTAAAAACACTCAAAACTAAACCTAAACTAGACAAAATTAATCCTAATAAACAAAGAAAACCTATCAAAAACTATACCAAAAATGCGAACATCACCTAAAAACCTGTAAAACCGAGCAAACCAGCGCATAATACCCGACAACACAAAAACCTAAAAACTACATAAAAACTAACCAAAACCTAACCAAAACATATATAAAACATGCATCTAAACTACTCTTATATGCGAGCTATCACTCGGCCTCACCCGCAAGCATGGTTTCGCGAGAGCTAGCGGAGGTCCGATCCAAACGATGATATTAAGGATCATAACGCTACACAGTCCAAATCGGATGGTTCGATCATCTCTAGGAGTGAACAATACATGCTATTGAATATGAAAATAATCGAAACCTACAAGGCATGGGCAATCGCACAAGCCAAGGCGAGAAATCGCGATCGCGGCCGAACACAACTTCCCATCTTAGAATCTGAGTCGACCCTAATCCCAGGGCGGAATTATTATTCCACCAACACATAGTATGAGCATGGCCAATCGAGCCACATCGGGTCCAATCTCGTGTGTGGTGGCGCTCGCACATCTTTGGCATCTGGGTCGAACGGTGGTAATGGGGCATCGACCACCGCCGAGAATGAGGACGAGGTTCAGCTTACACACGCCCTAGCCTCCTCTTTGAGAGAGAAAACACGGATTCAGAGTGAGCATGCCCAAGTAAAGTCTCGCCTTGACCAAGCCTTGGAAGAAATCGCTAGACTGAAGAATTCCCTGGAAAAGGTTCAAGGAAAATGCCCCGTCAACGAATCGATGATCGAAATGACTAATCGACGGTTCGTTGCCATTATCGAACTCCCCAATAACCATTGTAGTACCGAACTCGTGAGCACTAATGAAGAGCTTGAAGGGATGCAAGTCGACTTTGAAAGCGATCGTAGAGCACCCAAGGGTTGGCAAAGGGGTGAACGACGCGAGTTGCCCCCGCACAAGAGGTGCCGAGCCGCAGACCATCCCCATTCTAGCGAATCGACCTCGGATGACTTGGAGGATTACCGCGATCGCGAACACTATCATCGTCGCGGAAGTCCTGACCACGGTCGCGGTGGACTAGCGGCGATCATGATAGGCTCAATGTCGGTCGCGGCCGTAGCAATCATCGCGATCACTCATGTGAATGCGACAAAGATCATTATGACCCGTCTACAAAACCTGAGTCGGCCCGAGACCGGGGCAATGAGAAGAAACGACGACATGGTTGACGTAGAAGCGAAAGAGATAAGAGGCATGAAGGAGAAAATTAAGCCCTAAGACGTACAAAAGGTAGATTACTCGATCTATTAACAACGTAAAGTGGAGCCTTGCAATCGGCTCAAGAGCAAGCTGAACACAAGTTGGCTATGGTGAGATCGACATCATTCCATAGAAGCATCCAAAGCGCCAAGCAGCCGGCAAAATTCTCACCACCATCATTCGCTTAATATGATGGGCATTTAGACCTCTTGAACCACATAGCCTTTATCTCGCATAACATGGCGTTATGGGTGTCCGATGATGCAACCATGTGCAAGATGTTCCTGGGGAGCCTCAACAAGGGTGCATTAAAGTGGTTGCAAAGCTTGAAACCTAGATCAATCCGATCATGGAATCAACTTGCTACTGAGTTCGTGAGGAGCGACATAGCCAATAGCCGGGATGTGGTGTCTTTGGACAGACTATTCAGCCTTAGAAAAGAGAAGAGCGAAAGTTTTTATCGCTCCGCTAATCGCTTTATGGAATGATACGCCGAGATCAACGTGTGCAACGAGAAGACCGCAATCACCACCTTTAAGAGGGTCATCCCATTTGAGAGCAAGCTAAGGGAAGACTTGACACTTCGTCTCCCTTCTACTATTGTCGAGCTTTAAATGCGCGTCCATCAATATGTGCGTTTGGAAGAGGCAAACTACAAACCAAAAGGGAAATCACCCTCTCTGCCTTAAAAGTTACATCGTTCCTCGAGCGGGAACTTTCGACAAAAAACGCACCCATAGGGAGAGCAAACTAGAGCCGTCTACATTTCCTTCAACGTCCCGATCTATATGATCCTACCACGCATCAAGCATGAGAGCTACTTTCCGCTATCCCAGGTGGGATGAGTGCCTTAAAGACGACATCCAAAGCCGGAAATATTGCATGTACCTAGGATGCGTGGGCATATGACCAAAGATTTTGAATCCTATAAGAAGTTCCTAGAAGAGTTGGTTCAAGATGGGTACTTGCGCGAGTACATCAAGAAGAAGGAACCAAAGGACAAATGAGGGGTGAGAAAGAAGCAAATTGAGATCATCCAAACAATCTCGACAACATACAAAAATGAAGATGCGAAAACTAGAGTACTTCGAATAGGTCCTAGAGTATTAGAGTCTTAGTTGCGACGCTATATATCGAATGCAACTAACATTCAAGTGGCATTTGTGAGCAGATAAAATAATAATAATTACCTATTTATGTTATGTTCCACGAAAAATGTATTTTTATTTATTTTGCTATTCTTTTTTAAAATAAGGTTTTTATTATGGTAAAGTTTTATCTTCTTTATTTAGGTAATTAAATCGTTATAATGGAAGATTCTATCCTAGTGAAAGATAGAATTTTCATGTGGATTGGGGAGGAAGATACCGCTTGCATGGGTGACAAGGAGAGTCGGTCGGCCCTAGGGGAGGATTTTCGCCCCCTACTCCATTTCTTCCATTATAAATACATGTATTCGCCATGTACTGTAAGCATATTCGGAACTCGCTCACACGTCTTACCTTTTATCTCGATGTTCATTCGACAAACTACTCTTTTGGCTTAGGCATCGAAGGTGGATTAGGGGGACCCTCCTGCTCCATGTGTCCATTGTTTTGCAGGTTCTAGGTTGAAAAAGAAGAAGTTTAAAACGAAAGACGAAATGGCGAATCAAGAGGAGTATTTATTAGGGCATAAAAGACCAATGTTTGTGCAATAACAATACATATTATTTAAAGGGAAATTACGTCTGGTACCCCTTAGTTTTATGCTTTTTCGAGTGGTGCCCAAAAAAAACTTAATCTGTGTAATGCCCCCGAGTTTTTGTTTTAGTTTGTCTCGTGCCCTTTTATTCCCTTTCCTTCCATTTATACACAATTCCATTATATTTTTATTTTAAAAAAGAAAAAAAAGGTTTTAAGAAAAAAAAGCTTTAGCTTGCACAATTCCATGAGAGCAGGCCATAACCTCCTCCAAGCTTTACTGTGCTCCTTGTCTTCATCGCCTCCGCCTACATTCTCTACACTCTCCGGTCTAGACCTGGGTCCGGTTTGCAAACCGGCGCTTCCGGTTCCCCCTAAACATGGAACCGGAACCGGGCATGGGCCGGTTCCCCGATTCCGGTCCGGTTTCCACTGGTTCCGGCACCGGTTTCTCCCGGTTCCGGTTCCGGTTTGGAACCGGAAATAATTAAAAAAAAAGTTTCATTTTTGTCTTCTGAACGAAAACCGCGTTCGCGGTCCAATGGGCTGCGACCGCGGTTACCTAAACCGCGATCGCGGTTTGGTTATTTTTTTTATGGGGGAACCGGCGGTTCCACCCGGTTCGGAACCACCGGTTCACCGGTTCCGGGGGTGGACGGAACCGTACCGGGAACCAGACCCGACGGTTCCGAAATCGGCGGTTCGCCAGTTCATCATGAACCGGACCCAAGTCTACTTCGGTCTTCGCCTCCTATCTCACCTCCACGATTGCCTCACCCATCACAATTCCAACGCTCAATTCCTCTCCATCGCCTCCCGACTCTCTACTGAACTCAACGATTCCCCAAAATCCGACGCCGAGAAGCTCAATTTCATCCCTTCTTGCCTCCTCCCGCGTCGTTGAAGCCTCTAGCCCCTTCGTCGATAAACACTCGTCTTCGGCATTGCTCCTCCTCGAAGGTCTAGTCGAAGTAGAAGAAATATCTAAATATTTGGTAAAAGCCCCAATTCCGCATGAGAGGAGTCGTCTGGCTCAACAGCTGCGTCCGCACAAGCACAAAAGACGTCGACGTCCTCTCACCGATTCGGATTTCCGTCGACACCTCTGGCTTTGCCTACATCCACAAGAAAGGACACTGCTTCGCCATCCGTATCTCGATAATCGTCTCCGAGACGTTGCGTTTGGGGATGAACCACGTGAAATTGTAGTTAGGAATTGATCCCGTCTGTCAGTCGTCGTCAGCCTTCCTCCTCCGTCCGCCTGACCGCCGGCCTTCAGCCCGCCGCCCAGGAACTTCGGCTGTGAGAGTTTCGTCTGAATCATCGAACTTTGCTAAGGGAAGGGAAAGAGCGATATGAATCTGATGCGTCTTTTACTTTAATTGTTTTCTTTTCTTTTTTTAATTTGTGTTTTATTTTTATTTCCCTGTTTTTTTAAATCAATTTAACGGAAGATTAATGTTACTGTAGAAAAAGGGTACATGGCGGAATAGAATTAAAACTCAGGGGTACCACACGGAATAACTATTTTTTTTAGCACCACACGGAAAAGTACAAAACTGAGGGATACCAAACAAAATTTCCCTTATTTAAACTAATAGGATAAATTATATTAAAAAAATCTTAACACAATATTTTATTTGAAAAAGCTACAGCATAATTAAAACACAAATCATAAACTAGTTATCTTTAAAATCAAAGACTTGTTTTATATAGTACTACACTACTCCCTCCGTTCTATTCTACTTGTCCATGAAGCCTTAAATTCTTTTTCAGTTCTATTTGTCTTTGAAGCTATATTTGTGCAAGATTTTCCATTTGTACCATTTGTATGTAATTAATACACTTGAGAAAAGTCTCTAAAAAAGAAAAATGTATAATTAATAAGGGTAATTTGGTAAGATCATATCATGTCTTAATATGTGTGTATTAAGCCTTTATAGACACGTAGAATAGAACGGAGGGAGTAGTATTTTTTTCGGGTTCAGTGCTTTATTATTTTCGGAGGCCCCCAGAGACCAAAGCTATATTTAATATAGACTTAGAAGAATCTTTAATTCAATATTCATATAAAGAAAATTAACTAAAAAGAGAGAGAGAATCTTCAACTTTCAAATACGGTGTGTGTGACAGACCCCGTCAGTGCATTATTTCTTTTTCAATATTTCTTAGATCAAACAAATGTTTCATTACGGATCAAGCCATCAAAATGGAAATGAGTCTTCTTTCCTTGTTTCTTTCTTTTTAATGTGGCATTTGGATATATATGTAGGTGTCAATTATGGTGGGTCCATGACGTATAGAATTTGTCAAACGATTTGATTTCTTAATATATTGGAGTGTTTAAAAAAGAATTGTTGATGCGGTTGGTATAACTTTGTTGTTGTAGATAAAAGGGTTGGTATAAATAATTCGGTTTTTCTAATCGGGTATAGGTTAAAGAGACTAAAATGGTAATATATTTTGAATTTGTAGACAATATAGATTTATTTATTTTTATAGGGTTTATTAGTTTCTTATTAAGGTTTTAGTTCACAGAATTAGTACTCTTAACCTATTAGGATAGAAAAACCGTAATGTTTGGAGACTACATATTATTCATCGTATTGTCAATTAGGTTAAAAAGTCGTAGGCTACATATTATTCATCGTCGTGAGTCAAGTTTGTCCATGTTTGATTTAATTTACACTGATGTTTGGAAACCTTCTTTTGTTTTACCTATTTATGGCAAATGTTATTATGTATCCTCTGTTGATAATTTCTCCAAATTTACTTAGATATTTTTTATGTCTACGAAATCAAAAGTTGTTTCGTTCTTCATTCAATTCCTCAAAATGGTACAACCCCAATTTCACAAAACAATTAAATATCTCTAGACCGATAGGGGTGGGGAATTTCAAGGTTTAATTCCTTTCTTAAACTTAAATGGCATCAAATACCATGTGTCATGTCCACATACCCCGTCCCGAAACAGATCTGTTGAACATCGTCACCGGGTTATTCAAGAAAAGGGTGTCTCCCTTCTAGCCCACTCGTCCCTTCCCTTCCAGTTTTGGGAGAATGCCTTTCATATTGCAATGGCATGTCTAATCAAATGAGTAATCTGTTGTTAGGGTTTAAGTCTCCTTATGAATTGTTATATAACAAACCTCCTAACTACGGATTATTACGTTCTTTTGGGTGCCAATTTTGGATGGATTTACCAAGTAAACATGTTATTCGCTAAAATGAGGGAACCTTAGTCACAAATCAATTTAAACACGTGAACGCGTTAAGATTAACCACATAAAATAAAAAAGGAAAAATATTGTGGAAAGTGATAACGAGATCACACTATAATTAGACGAATTTAGATGTTTGAAAAAGAAGAAATATAACTCGAAGCTTGAACACATAGCGTAACAAGAGATAACAACGTGCACCTAGAAATTTTGCCTTCGATTATTAATTGCACTGTTAGGCCCGAGTTCCTCTCCTCTTGTTAACGTTTGGCCTAATTACAATTGAGGATGGGTATGCGTTCTAGTTTGGTGGCCCAAAATTTACCGGCCCAACAATACCCCCTAAAAATTCCCTCCGAAATGTTCAAAGGATTTTGAAATCGGCCTAGGATACCGAAACGCTTCTGATGTGAGCCCCACATTGACGGCGAGCCAAGAAGAGGAAGATTTGTCCGAGCGCTCCGACGGACCCATTACTCGAACCCGGACCCGTGCCATAGCTCGAGTAACGACGCCCATCATCGTGCGTGCCTACGCAAGCCACGATGCATCCACCGGCGCGCCCTTCTTCAAGTGTCTCACCATCATCAGAGTTGCGCTGCTTCTTGACGTTGACGCCTCGCACTACGGTGCCGACCCACCTCTGGTCGGTAATGTGCCAGCCACACTCGGTATCGAGTCCTACGCCTCGGTACCGGCCTGCATGTCCGCGTCGGGCCAACCCGGCATCACGACATGAGGTTCGCGTGCGCCACACACCTCGCCCTTGTCATGCCACGCCTAGCGTGTCATGAAAGCCTTCCATGCGCACGCTGGCGCGCCGACACCTTTGTCGCGCCGCGCCAGCCTTGTCGCGACACTCGCGACATGGCCACCGTGACCATCTATGTTTTATTACATTTTTAGTATTATTTCCATTCCGAACCTTTCTATTTATGTAATTTCTACTTTTATTAGTGTTTTGGGGTTGGGCTTGTGTGATGGGCCGCTTACATGCCTCCCCCATGCGTCATCCATGCCACTAGGGTTTTCTTAGGGTTTTCGTGTGTGCCTCTCCTCTATATAAGAGGCACGCCTATCCTTGTATTCTTTACACTTTGTTTTAATATACCGTTACTCTGTCGAGTTTTCTCTAGATTCGATTCTTAAAGGCGTCAACCCAATTTCTTTTCCCAACCCCGTATTCTTCACGCCTAGTTCACCCTAGGCGACCTTCTAATCCTTTCACTCCTTTCTCAACCCAGTCTAGGTTTCCAACGCCTCAAAATCTCAAATCTATCGGTTTGTTGGTAAAGAGACACAATACGAGTCCACGACAAGATCCTCGTGCGAATCCTCCAACAGGGTTCACATCAATTGGCATCAGAGTCGACGGACCACGTAAGTCTTATTCACCCTCTTGCTCGTTTTTGCACGAATTGTTTTTCTTTTTACCATCAATTCAAATAGCTTCCGCCATCTCTACCATCATTCACATAGGTCCATTGTTTTTGTTTCGAAAAAAATCAGAAAAAAACACAAAAATAGCCTTTTACCCTACGACTTGCACTTGTTTTCGGTTTACTTGCTTGAGTTTCGAGTCTTGCTTGCTTCAATTCTTTTAATTTTGATCGTTGATTTGTGTGTGTCGTGCATATCTTGTTGTTATTTGTGAGATTTGGTTGACAATTCACCATATCTCTTTGTGTCTATTGTGGGCAAGTATCTTGGAGGATAAAATCCACAAGATCTTGTTAGTTGTCGATTTAATTTAAAAAAATCTTTGGAAGATAAAAGCCAAAATAAGGTAATATCTTTCCAATTTTATTTAAAAAAAATAACAAAAGATCTCGTGGGACACACAAGCCAAAATAAGGCAAGTGCCCCATATTTGGTTCGGCTCCCCTTCTCTTTCTTTAATCTTGCATATCTTCACATTATTCTTCTTTGATTTGCATATCTCCTTTGATTGCATATCTTGTTTGTTTCTATTTTTGATAAGACACAATCTCGCCTACCATCTAAGGCCGAGATATCACAATATTTCTTTCCATTTTATCTCTTGCGTGGACAAGGCTAACCCTAATAGCCGACGCCTCTCTCTCTCCTTTCTTGCTTGTGTTGTTTGCTTGCTTGATCGTGCTTTTTCTTTTGCCTTTCTTGTGTTAAGTTGAGACCTAAGCCTCCCCGACCTTTTCAAGCCCCTTCTTTCGTGCAATTAAGGGTACTTGGGTGGTGAGTCTTACAAAGTCTTGCCATTCTGTTTGCTTGTTTTTCCTTGGGACTTGTTACTTGTTATGTCTATGGTGCAACTAGGTGACAGTAGCATGGAGGGAGACGATCATTCAAACCAACAACCACACAACAACCAGCAACAACACAACCAACAACAACAGTTGTCGGCGCTCCAATCGGGGCTCCTTGTGACGTCTGGCGCGACGCAACCCGACATCGTGCTAACGGAAGGGCTCGCGGCTTTGGAGGCGCGCTTCTCCAACATCGAGCGCCTACTCTCTAGGTTCATGGATCAGCAGGCCCCTGCCGTGACTATCCATACGCAACCCCCGAATCTGAGCGTGCCATTGCATGGCGTCTCGGTGTTGAGGGCTACGGCGCAAGAAAAGGCCAAAGGGCAAATGGTTGAACCATCTTCACAACATGGAATCCAGAGGTTGGAATCCATGAAGGACAATCGTCTGACCAATCAAGACGGTGTACATGAGGTTCACGACGTTCATTCCGATGAAGAGTACGACTTCGAGGAGTGTCAACAAGAGAAAAAAAAGAAAAAGGTGGTCACTCTAACGCCTAAGAAAAAGAAAAACAAGGGCCAAGATGACTTCGGTGTCAATGACTATCGGGGTCATCAAAGTCCGACAACTCCACGCTCGGAATCCGAGGACTCTATGATGGAGTACGAGGAAGATTTCGAGGATGATTTTGAGCACCCTTCGGTCCATGATTCGGAGGTGTGGATAGATCGGGATTGGACTCCGAGACCCAAATTGCCCGAGAACCGTGCGGAGTATGATCGACTTGAACGCCGCGACAACCGTGAACGACCTCGACGCAATGGGGATAGGCACGGCCATGACCGAGACTGCGAGGACAGGCGGCACCCTCGACGCGATGAGGGTGACGAGCCTAGCGATGATGGTGAGGGACCTGGCCGAGGGCCTCCCCAAGGCAATCGGCGCAATCGCACCCCACCTTCGCGTGCCAATCGGCGCGCCGATAATGAGCGTCCGACGCACGTATCCTGTCGTGACATTAAGTTATAATTTGAAGATTTTTATGCAACTATAATCCCGATGAGTTTATTTCTTAGTTGCAGGGCACGAAGCATGTCCTCAAAATTGCCATTATGAGGAGCATGAGAAAGTCGAGGTGGTGACCCTTCATTTCAAGTGGGGCGCTCGTATGTGGTGGAACCGATTTGAAGCGGATCAGGCCCTAAAGGGTAAAGCCGCCATTACATAGTGGCCCCAACTTGTTTTCATAATGAAGCGGAAATTCATCCCTCCCGACTATAAAGAGAAAGTCCGCATTTTTATCCAAGACGCTCGTAAAGGGTACATGACTTCGGAGGAGTTCTTTGCTTACCTCGAAGATTTATTCTTTAAGGCGGGCATAAGTGCTTCACCGTGGGCTTTGCGCTCTCGCTTTGTAGCGGGACTACATCAATGGATTCGGGATCGATTGGTTGTCTTGCCAATCAAGGACTTGGGACAGCTCATTCACACGGCCATGGAGTTGTACACTCAAGTTAAGAGGCCAAAGTCGTCTAATTTTCAAAGGTATGGCTCTAACTTTAGTCTTTCCGCTTTTGGTACTAAACCGGTTTCTTCTCCTTCTTTTTCTAAACTCATGGTAGGTACCCCCGGAATGGACTCCAAGGGCCCTTCGGTTGAGCAAAACCGTGACAAAGCTTGAGCACTCTCGCATCCATGAGTCCTTCTTTTTAGACAATGGGTATCTATACGGTGCTGGAAAGCTTTACATTCCGGCCTCTTCGGGTAGGCACTTATTGCTCAAAGAGGCTCATGATGGCCGAGGACACTTTGGCATAGCCAAAAGATTGGCAGCACTCCATGAACATTTCTTCTGGCCACACATGGCACGAGATGTAAACAAGTACTGTCAAGGTTGTGTGCCATGTCATACTGCCAAGTCTCGGTCTCAACCAAATGGACTTTACACGCCCCTACCTATACCAGACACCCTGTGGGAAGATCTTTCCATGGATTTTATCACGGGCCTCCTAACGTCGAGGCGTGGCAAATATTCCATCTTCATAGTCGTGGACCGGTTCTCTAAGATGACCCACTTCATTGCATGTAAGGGAACTAATAACGCGGTGGAAATCACAAATTTGTTTTTCGAACATGTAATGAAGCTCCATCGTATTCCAAAAACTATTGTTAGTGATAGGGATATCAAATTTTGTAGCCATTTCTGGAGAACACTTTGGGGGAAGTTAGGAACACGACTCCTATTTTCTACTGCTTACCACCCCTAGACCGATGGTCAAACTGAGGTGACCAATCGGACCTTGGGCACTCTTCTTCGGACGATGCTCACGGAAAACCCACGTCGGTGGGAGGACTTACTTTGCCATGTTGAGTTTGCATGTAACAGGTCCTTTCACTCTGCGACAAAGATGACGCCTTTGGAGGTGGTCTACGGGCGTAACGCATGCACGCCCATGGACTTGGTGTCGCTGCCATACAAGCCCGGTGAGCACGTCGACGTGGCCAACCGCGCCGACCATGTCTGCCGCCAATACGCGCACCAAGGCTCAACTGCTGAAGCACTCGGATCAATACGCTGCCCAATCCAACAAGGGACGTCGTACGCTGATCTTCGAGCCAGGAGACTTGGTGTGGCTCCATCTTCGGAAGGAGCCTTTTCCCGGTGCTCGGAAGACGAATCTGCACCCTCGAGGAGACGGAACCTTCAAGGTCCTCCGGCACATCAACTATAATTCTTACGTCCTCGACAAGATCCTCGTGTGAATCCTCCAACGGGGTTCACATCAGCATCAGTAGTCCCATCAACATGTTCTATTTATTGTAACTCAAAATCATCATAACACACGTCTTAACTTTTCTCGCCAAGTACGTCTTCTTTTTCCCTTTGTTCTTCTTCTTCTTCTTCTTCTTCTTCTTCTTCTTCCTCTTCTTCTTGCCATGAGTGATACTGAATCCTCCTCCGACCAAATCTCCTAATGTTACGAACCCGAAGAACCCCCAATCTTTAAATCTTCTCGCGTTCTTCCTTCTACACGCCACAAAATCAATTCTTCATCCGATCCTGCTTCTTTCTATTTCTCCGTTCGTTTTCCCGCATTGGCCATGGTGTATACACCCAGGCAAGGTGAATGGGCCGACTCTTTCAACGACGATTGGATGTGCTTTTACGAGTAATCCTTTCAAATAGGTCATCGCTTTCCCTTCTCCTCTCTGGTAACAAAGTTTCTAGAAACCCTAAATGTGTCCCTTGGGAAATTGCTTCCCCATGCTTGGAGAATCCCCCTAGTCGTCGGTCTTCTTTGTTCAGTTAAAAACATCCCTCTTAAGGACAAAGATCTCTTACACACGTACTGCCTTTTCAAAGGTGGGGCTGGTCATTTTACCCTAAAAACCCTAAGGGGTAGATCTGACTTGAGTTTGGATGTATCGAAGTCTGGTCGTGGTTGGGCAGACAAACAAGTTCTTTTTTCGTAAATCTATCATCTTTAGAGTTTGATTGTGACTTTCTTAAGCCTCGTTGGCGTCCTTTAGGTAATGTGTAGTCTATTTTTAGCCTTTCATGTTTTTAGAAGGTATTAGCTCGTTGATCACCTTGTCACATGTTATATAGTTGACGCCACATCTTTGGAGCCTGGAGAAATTTCTCCCCATCTTATCACTCGTGTCTAGGCACTTCCTTCGAGTGAAAGGTCTTATTCCGAAATTATCAAATTATGCATCGTCTCTTTAGAAGAATCGGACATGTCGAGTAAATGTTTTGCCTTTTCGACGCTTTCCTCTTTATTTATGTTTTTTGTATTTTCTCTTACTTCTTTTTTGGTCAGGTTCAAGGACTAAAATATCAGGCGCAACTACTTTGTCGACACTAGAACGTGTCGAAGCTAGGAAGAATAGAAAAGTTGAGACTGCTTCTACTCCAGACACTTCTCTAGCTATCTCACTCCCCCCGAAGCCATCAACGAATCCTACGAAAGGGGCCTCTTCTTCAAAGCGTTCATCTACCCCCAACCTATTTGATTTACCAAGGTCGATGATGTCGCTAGATCAAGCAGTGGAGAAGTGCCTTGACGCTCTTTTCCCTATACCCCTCATAGGTCCTCTCGAAGGTGTTGACCGGTCTTCCATGGTTGAAGTTTTCTGGGAAGCGGTGGTGGCGACCGAGTGGTAGGTATATTTTCTTTGTTTTTGCTTCCTCCTTAGCAATTTCTTCGCTGAATACTTCATGATCCTGACATGTCGACACCTTTTTGATCTCCGAAGTCTTCAAGTTACTTTGGCGTCATATGACATTTTCAAGGAATTGCCAGCTCAATTATCCCGCTCCAACATTAGCTTGTAGCTGGAGAAGAAGTGGTGTGACCTCTTTGAATATGAGAAGAAAGGTCTGGAGAAAAAGCGGTGTGATCGCCACATCATCTATGCACCCAATACAACTTATTCTTACATTTATGCATCCCATGAACCCCTACTTTTCCCATTCCCAACATTTTTTTCTCTCTCCATGAACAATTCCACATATACTCATTTCTCCAATAAAAATTACATATATACCCTTCATTATAAATAATTTTGTTCATGATTTGACTATAATTTATAATAAATAAAAATTATGTCGTTAATTTAAAAAATATAATTTTCGATTTAAAAGTCATTGTTCATTTGTTAAGAATTCCATATACAATTCTTAATTAAGCGGGTATTAATATTTGAAATTAAGGCAAATAAACATTACAATTAGATAGATAATGCAATTCACAACTTGCAACATAGTACATTTCAACATAAAAAAATAACGTAGGAAAACACAAAACAAATCGCATAGGAAATACTTAATTTAAACAACATGCAATACTTAAATATGTTAATACAATTCGTACTCATGCCTAAATATTATCCAAATGTGCTCCACTGAGTTTGCCTTCAACGGGTCGTGTATCCCTATCACGAAGTTGAAGATTGTTCTAAATGTAGTTGTTCATATCAATTGGCATATTAGTTAAGAACATTCGATTGGAGATAGACCCTTCATCTTATGGCTCATCATATGGAAGAACCATATATCCATTAGCCTCGTATGTGGGTCTTTCATATTCTACAATGATATTATATAGAAATTACAAAAGCTGTCATTATTCTTCCAATAAACCTAGCGTACAAAGAGCGAGCTAGATTGAGAACGATATGAAATCGGGCTTGTAAGACTCTAAAACTCCTTTCCACATCTTTGAGACAACTCTCTTGGAGTTTGGCAAACAGTTTTGCTTTATGGCCCTAAGGAATGCTAATGGATTTGACAAATGTCACCTAGGCTGGGTAGATACCGTTAGTGAGATAATATACATTATGCATGTAATAACCCTCTCTTTTAGAAGGGGTATTACTATAAATTTTCTTCCCTTTATTATATTTTAATGAATGATGGTTTATTTTCCTAAAAGGAAAAAGGAAAAGAAAAATTAAATAATAACTTATAATAGTTATCGTAGACCTTACCTGAATGGTCATAATTATAAGTCTTATAAAACCAATAAAAGAATAATCATGTATAGTTTCGTTAAAATATGTTAACGGAAATTAAAAGGAGATTTGTACCATTAACCATTAATAACTTTTAAATTGGTTTATATTCCAAGAAAAATAAAGGTCTTTTCGAACAAAAGATAAGCCTACCTTAAATATAGTATTTTCTTTTGGAAACTGGGATATTTCTTATATTATTATATTTTATTAAGAAATAAAGTAAGGGGATATTATTTTATTTAAAAAGGAATGAGGTATATTTTATTTTAGTAAATCAATTTTCCGTATAAGAAATTAAGAGGGACATTTTAAAGCAAAATAAAGAAGTTGGGTACACTTAATTTTTCGAAAAATTATTTATACATGGAAGGGTATTTTTATCACAACTAGAAACAAAAACGTTTAAAATTTGTAATTTAGCCTAAAGGAAAGGTCAACCACCCATATCTTCTTCAACATACCCTTCCCTTTCTTGCTCTTCTTTCCATAACATATTCATATCCATTTTCGGATCAATCTTGTTGGAATGTCCCTCTCACATCTGAAAATTGGGACTTAACTTGAATAGTATATAACTCAGCGGATTACTCCTCCTATTGGTTTTATGATGGAACTCCGCTGGGCTATTATGGTATCAAAGCCATCTGCCTAACGACCTCTCTCGATCCAAGGCCCGCCCCGTTTTGTTGACCAAGTGTCAACTGGGCTAGTTCCCCCAGTTGCACTTGCGGGGGCGTGTTAGAATGTCCATCCCATTTCTGAAAATTGGGACTTAACTGGACTAGTATATAACTCAGCGGATTACTCCTCCTATTGCCAATTGGTTTTAGGATGGAACTCCGCTGGGCTAATAAATCTAAGCCACGATTGTGGCCAACCTATGAAAGGAAGTTATAGATCGTATCTTCCTTAACCTCCACGATTTGGAATCACTATAAATAGAGGAGAAACGAGCCCGGTTTTTAAGAGATACACCCGAAGAATCCTAAGTGCACCTCTCTCGGTATTTTACCGATTTCTCCCAAACCATGAAGGCAATCACAAAACTAAAATAAGATCTGGAATCCACATTCAAATCCATACAAAATCCCTCTTCACCCATAATTTTTACATTACCTTAAGCCCTAGGAAAAATCCCATCAAGGGACCGATCTATGTAGCGAAAAACAAGGGCGCGAGCAGCTTGTTCCAACCCTGATTCCGGCCACCTCCGACCACCTCCAAGGTCGCCGCCATCAGCCGAGTGTGCGCCGACCTCTTTTGGTCCGAACCCAACCAGTCCCAAGCCCCGCCGTGGACCAAGCCGACCCCACCGAGCCCGTTTCTACAACCTGTCCGAAAAGGACTTGATTTTTGAGTTTTAATCTCATCCAGGTCCAAACACTCGTCTTCAAATATGGCAAGTTCCCATACTTGCTCGGATAAGTCACTTGTTTGATTTGTGGGAAAAGTCTAATAACCATGTGTGTTTTTTTATTGATGTGATTATGCGTAATATAATGAACTTGCATAAGCGTTTAGTTATATTCTTTAATAAGAATAGAGTTAAGAATAATAGTGATAATAATAATAGTTACTATTGTGTTATTAATTGACTACGACTAAGTAAGTCTTGCTCTCATATGAACTCATATTTGGGCTTGTTAAATGCGCCTGTAAAAATGGCAAGAAGGGCTTGGTATTGTCCATTGTGTGACTATCCTCCCCTTTCCTGGAGCTCCGAGTATGATATAGTGGGTCAAGATCGAAATCAATAACTAGAGACGTAGTATAGGTGCTGGACGTGGTGAAAATGATGACGTTGTTAGGCAACACTAATGGGTGAGCTATAGTTTCTCTAGGACCTAGTGGGTGAGCTATAGTTTCTCTAGACTCCTCTTTATAACATTTTTGGCACTAGATGAAATTAAATCTTAGTGCTTGGTCATGACCCGACCCGCTCTATCGCATTGAGGGGTGTTGCACTCTAGCTAAGTGCCTTTGGGACTTAAGCACCCACTCTTATCTTTTGGGATGTATGAGCCCACTCATCGGGACGTAATGTGGATATGTGTGGTCATTAAAAAGATATGTGCGAGTAAGTACCATAAAGAATATTTGTACTTGTTGTTGTATTTATTTTAGTCTTAGTTTAGAAATCCATTGATTTTGTATGATGTTTCCTATAAAAGATTCGACGTAAGGTAATTTGCATTAGACATTTAAAATGTGCATTCACAATAATAATAATAATTTTGATTTAATTATATACTTGACCTAGTGAATATTGAAGGTCGACCTAGCTAACCCCGTTGAGGGCTGACCACTTGTGCTACCAGGTATTCTTAAGTATCTAGCATCAATCCCAAAATATTCAAGGTGATGATCAATGGAGCCCTTGATACTAAAAGAGAAGGTTTGACAAGTAGTTTTTGTTTTACTTCCATTAAGGAAAGTTGTTTTTTACACAAGAAGGTTCTAGTTAATCTTCCGCAGAGTTTGTCATATTATTTATTTATATGATTTAATACATGTCTTTACAAAATTCAAACTGATGCAAAGCCTTGGGTGGCTTCGGATATTAAAGTCTGAGGTCACTTGCGTGTGAAATTCAAAGGGTTTTTTTATTATCTCAGTTTGTACAACATGCAGCCTCTAAGATGCCCTTCGAGGTTGTTGAAGCTTTGGGTATTGAGGACTCTGAAATCTCTTTTAAGTTATCTAAGTTTTGTAACCAATTAGAACATAGTGCATCTCGGGTGTCCCCTATGTTCCATGCTGAGGCAACCATATCCAAGAACCCAACATGGGTGGTCCAAACATCCCTAAACCTGAACATGAGTTTCTTAGGGGGAATAGGAGTCACTTTGACTAAAACTAGTGAATGGTCCGAAGTGTGCTTATTTTCAAACACGGTAACGGATTTGGGAAAGTAGGTAAGCCAATCAGGGTTGATTATTTCTCTATCAAGTTTAGAACTGACCTTGGCACTACCTTCTTGGCAATTTGTCCATGTAAAAACGTTTCCTCTGTTGGGAATGTCGCTAAGCCTTGTAGTTGAGAAACAATCTTGAAGCTCTAGGTGCATGTAACAACACTATTGTCACTATGGAGTCCCCCCCCCCCCCCCCCGTTGGGACAGGTGTTGAAGTCACAAAGAACGACCTATGGAAGGTCAGCAATTGAGCTGATGTTTTCGTGGGTGTTTCAAAAATCACCCAGTAGGCTTTGTTGGTTATGAGCATACACAAAAATGGCTAGGAAAGTTGAGTTGCTACTCTTTAGAGATCCATGGCAATGAATCAATTGATTCGAGATTTTATAGACTTGGATCTTTATGTCTCTCTCATTCCAAAAGACCCAAAAGTGGCAAATTTGGGCGTCAAGCAAGTTACTGACACAACACCATTCTTGCATGAAGTTGTCTGAGATACTGTTAAATTTTTTATTCCTAATTTTGGTCTCCAAAATGCCAAAGAGGTTGACCTTATTTTTGTTCATAAATCAACTAATTTCTAACAATTTAGAGGAATCTGAACATCCTCTAACGTTCCAGCTACAGAAGAAGAGGCTATCCATGGGGAGAAGTCATAGGAGGAGAGCTCCCTAAACCAGGAGACTTCTCTTGGACAACACCAACTTGCTTAAAGCCTAAGGATTCCAAGTTAGGGTTAGGAGTAGGGGGTTGGATTGTGACAAGGTTAAGCTCAAGTAGAGTGGTAGCCCCGTACCCATTAACAGGAGAAACTAAATGGAGATCAAGGGGCCTAAGAACGAGCAAGCCAGGAGGGGTGGTAGACTTAGTTCGGGATTCGGGTGGGGCCTTGGGTAAGATGTTTTCTGGGTGAGAGGGCTTATTCTTTGGCACCCACTTGTGGGTCACCTTGCCGAAAGAGGGAGCCAAATTGGACGATGATTTATTGCAATCTCCCTCCTTGTGCCCAAAGACCTCACATGTAGGACATGTCCATGGCATCCATTCAATCTGGACCTTTTGCTCAATGGTCTTGCCACTAGTATCCTTAACCTTGATGCTCTTCCTGTGGATTTTCTTATCATCGATATCAACCAAAATACGTGCATATGAGATATATTCAAGTCGACATGTGATTTTGTCAACTAAGATAAGCGTTCCTAAGCAGGAACTAATCTTTCTAAGTGCGTTGGTAGATCAGAAGCGTAAGTCCAAATTGGAGAGGACAGTCCAAAGTGGAAGGGACCAGAAGCTATTCGGATTGAGCTCCAACCCAGGTTCCCACTTCTTTAGGAGGAGAGGTCTCTGGCACCCAAACATCCATGGTCCTCCCTCAAGGATAGTAGTCAAGTCGTTAGAGTTCACAAACTGGAACAGAAAGGCACCGTCTTTATTGAGGAGGATCTTCGGGAGTGTCACAGCCGGCCAACATGCTTGGGCAAATCTAAGCATAGGAGAACAAAGGATCTTCATACCGTGAACAAAACCCACTAAGGAGTTGCTTCAGTGGTCACATGTTTGGGATATGTCGACTTCATCGAGTTCGACAAGGTCGTTACCAGCTCCGTCTACAAGGTGTCAAGGTGGAGTTTGTTCCCATTGGCTAAGATGCAATTGCCTGCCACCCCGTCTAGGTAACTTCTATTGGTGGGTGGAAGTGGAGGAGGTTGAGCAAGAGGAGGAGAGGGGTTGGGGTCTACTCGGGAGGGGGTAGCCTTGTCGACGGTGTTGAGGGCCTTGACTCGGTTGTGGAGCCCGCTAGTACGTCTCCTTTGCTGAGATCTTACGCTAATTAAGGGGAGTCGGGAGTTTTGAATATCTGAGCCTGAGGAAGCCCCAAAAGAAGCGGGAGGAGGTAGGGGGCTTAACGTCGACACTAACGTCATTGGGATTTCGACCAAGGTGGGAGCCTCCTTTGGGGCGTCCGACGTCGCTGGCTTGTTGGGAGAGTTACTACCCACATCAGCGGAGGAAGCAGGGGAAACGCGACGCTTGCTGGACTGTTTGGCCATGGAACCAGACAAAAGGATGGGCTTGGAGAGAGTAAAGTGTGGGGAGCTGGATCGAAAAGCCGACGAATCAGGGAGAGGGCCAATGGGAGAGAGGCCCGACTGTAGGGAATTTAAGGTTTGGGTACACTCGGTCGCTCTCTCACTATATTGCGAGTGGGGCACGTTCTCCGTCGTTGTCTTTTTTAAGAATAATTATACCTTTCACCTTGAACAATCATGTTGATAATGTGTTAAAGTAGAATTTTCTATGTCTTATTAGGTCAACTGTAGGGACCTTTATATAAAACAAGTCCAAATCTAGTATTTACTATGTACGTCTAAATATAATATTTTTATAACAAAAAATATATAGTTATCTATTTTTATTTCTCTATTTGTTTTTGTATTTCCCGCTAAAATTAGAATCTCCCGCTAAAATTAAAACCCTAAAACTTGAAAACAAAGTTGACAGTGGGTAACTCAATCCATCCTGCGTTTCTGGGGAATCTGAGACTTTTTCCAATCCTTTCTAGCGACATTGCGAAAACTACCATGGCTGATTGCCAAGAAGAAGATCTGGACCTCCTTCTATCTCTCCAAGACAGGGTTTTGGAAACCCCTCCATCTTCTCCCTCTTCCTCTCGCCCTCGCTCGCCAGGTATCAAATTTTCTTTTTTCCTGCTATGTCAACAGATAATTTGAATGTCTTCGATCAGCGCTACGCCTATTTGCACTAACCAAAATTATTACTAACCTATTGATTTTACTGTTTCCGAACATTCTTCCCAAAATTTATTTCCAATTAATTCCATTGCTCCGAAATTCCTCAAAATGTACAGGGTATCTGTCAGACGAAGAGCCATCTAATAACCGAAATGGCGATGCTGATATGTCTGTCTTCAAGGACGCCGTTCAGGATTGCATGGATTACGACACTGAAGCGGCTAAGCAAGCTCTCAAATCAAACTCGTTTAATAACATTTCAAATGAACCAGGGGTTGAAAAGTTTTCGGGCTTGAGAATCCGGTAATAGAAGTTTTGAATTTGGGAAATTTCCTAATTTCACTAATGACAGATTCTTTCTACAAAGTATAGATATTTATAGGTTTATTTGCTTTGTTCTCCCCTTCAAATTCCAGGAAACAATTGGTGTCTTCTATGGAGCTAAGCAACCACTTTGCAGATATGCGATTTATTCGGCTATCAGCCATAAAGTAAAACCTTCTACTCAACCTTCAGATGCCTCAGGTTGCCATAGATGGCGTTAAATACTGAAATATTACACATTTTCATAAATAGAACATATAATGACTTGAGGTATGTTTCTATTATTACTTGTATGTAGGAACTTAATCGTGAGAGACAGTGTTATGGGTTGTTGGGCTACCATTGGAGTCATAACTGAGAAGGGAAGTCCAAAAACAAGCTCAATTGGGCAAAGCTATTGCTTATGGAAGATTGGGTGTTTGGATGAGCAAACTATATCCATTTTCTTGTTTGGTAAAGCTTATCAGATGCACTCTAAAGAGCCAGCTGGTACTGTTTTTGCTGTCTTCAGTGCTGCAGTTCGGAAGGATACATCAGTGAGTAAATGCTTGGCTAGTTAAGTTTGCATCTGTAGAATCTGTAACATTCTATCATCTTCCTTTTGTTTTAATTTATCCAGGCTTCAGGTTTTTGTCTGAGTGTTTCTGGTGCTGATCAAATGCTGAAGATTGGTACATCAGTTGATTATGGAGTTTGCAATGGAAAGAGGAAAGATGGCATGGCCTGTACAATGATTGTAAATAAGTATGTTAACTACTACTATAATGTGATGTTTAATATTACCTCAGTTATGGGTTTTGTGATTGCATATACTTCAAACTGATTGATTACTTTTTAAAATAGACGGTATGATCTGTCAAAAATAATTATGCTGGCTGATCAAAGTATTCCATAACAACAAATGCTATAGCTGTGGATTATGTGAAAATGTGTACAGTGTACTTGAAAATGATGATAGCTTCAAATTTGGCTGTCACATTTAATCACTTTGATTCTTCTTTTCATGGTAGCTGGAGTGTTCTAACAGAAGATCTAGAAGAATATCTTCATTCTTTTGGTTTTGTTAGTTGATCATATGCTATTAGATATATGATGCCTACTTGGTGTTTGTTAATTACATTTACATGATACATGTATAACATTTATTTGTTTTGTAATTTTACTTGGAGCAACATACTTTTCTCAATAAAATTTGTATGATTGTTCATTTTAAGAGATCTATCTGTTTGCAATATCTTCTATTCACATCTTAGTTTTTTTGTGGCTGTCACTTAGTATTAATTTGTTTTTTTTGTGCCTTCTAGACGTCAAGGAATATATTGCAGCTACCACAGATCTGTAAGAATCTCTCACTCATCATCGACATGATTACACTACTGAAATTCAACTCTTTCATATCTGACTCCCATTTTTCTTCTAATCTTCTCATAGAAAACCTCAGAGATTTATTCTAATAAACGAGCAGAGCTGCAAGGAGGGTAAGCTTAATATTTTCTGATGTCAAAATATATTATGTAGTATTGTATTTCAATACTTGTTATCTTACATAATTCTATAATACCCAGGAATTTAAGAACAGCTTTCAGGAATCCCCTCAAGCGAGAAGGCATATATATGGTTGATCCTCTTGCTGACAAAGCAGGCTTAAAATCCAAAAAACCTACTAAGGTGTTATCTGTGGAGGGCTTAAGGAAAGCTCTAAGGTTAGAGATAATCAATGTCTATCTTCTCTTTTTGCATCTCACCATGTCATTACCAAATCTGATGTTCTATTCTAATCCTGTCCTTAGAAATTATAATTTATCTATCTTCATTTGACAGCAATTCGAGTAATGTAACAACAAATATCCACTCACAAGGTGTTAGGTTTCTTACTGAAGTTACAGGTTTGACACGATGCTTAATCTCTATGTATGTGGAATTTTCCTTTATTGTGTTCTCAGAATGCTTTTTCTTAACAACAGCCCACATGGATCGAGATAAGAAGAATAAATCAGCATCGCAAAGCCACAAAACCAACAGCTCAATAAAGAGGTAAGAAGAAGTTTCATCTAGTCTTATAGTTTTAATAAATTCCCATGTGTCCTCAAATTCTGGAGATTTTTCGTTTTCAGGTCCACAAATTTGGATTCATCTGCCATAAAAAGAAATCCACCAGACAATAAAAGAGTAAAGACTGGTGGTAGTGGGAAGGTTTCAGCATCTGAGAAAACCAAGCCTAATATTAAGATGGTTGAGTTAGATATGATTAGTTCAGATGAAGAATCATGATCCTTGTTCCTTTCTCTCTTGATCATCAATCATCACTTCATTGTGCCCAAGTAAGAATGTTGAATCTCTTCCAAAACGGAAACTTAGCGATTCTTGGCTTCACCTTGTGATGAAAGTTGGTTAAACTGGGAATTGTACAAGGCGCACAGCCAGTGTCTGATGAGTTATACTTTCTGCTGGTTTTGGATATAGCAGGGAAAGGCTGAGATCTCAATATGTTGCCCTCTGGGTTTAAATGTATAAGATTTTCTCAAAGGAGTCGTTAGATTCCATGATAAATTATTTGGTGAATGGAATAGACGATCAAACATCACTTCAATATGAGTGGATTTGGTGCGTTTGTTACAGACTGGTGAAATCAATTAGTCGACGCATAATTTCATTAAATATCATTTGTTTTTTTTTTTCAATGTGCTGATGACATACTTTTGAAGTTTTCTTGCAAGCATTTTAGTAGATTGCACATGGCCAGATGGACTGGGTACGACTGCGTAGGTGAATGAGGCTATGTACAATTGTACATTACACGGCATGCTTAAGACAGAGCTAATGAAGTGGTTAACCTAAATGTTACCTAATCGGAGTTTTATAGTCCCAAACGTACTTATTGGGAATGGGATTCTATTTTTTCAAAACAACGTTTAACGAAAGCAATAACAGCGCATGGGAGTATGATATTTTGAAGCATTAGAAACGAGATACGGAGTAGTATAATTATGATATTTAGAAAGAAGAATGTTGATCTTGTAGTTTTGGGAAACTGCATTTTGGTGGAGGATAGTTTGAACGGTGCAGTTGGACAGTTTGAGGGGTTCGATCGGCTTCACTCTGTCCCTTTGGTTGCTAGTCAGGCGGCGGCAATCTACAACAATATTAAAGCTGAAGCACAACTCTCTTTGGTGTCCAGAGTGGATAATCAAGCTGCAGGTAACACCCAATCTCAATGGCTGCCTCCAGATGAAGGATGGGTTAAATTAAATGTTGACGGTGCGTCCAAGGGGAACCCTGGCCCTGCTGGTGGGGGTGGTGTTTTCCGCGATCATTCGGGTGCTTTCTGCGGCGCCTATACGTTCCTGTGTGGGTCGACAACGGCCTTGGCGGCGGAGCTTTGGTCCATCTACCATGGACTGTGCAAAGGGCGGGAATTGCATCTGAACCGCTTGATTATCGAGTCCGATTCGGCCAATGCGTGCAAAGCTCTCAACGCATCGTCCTTACATATACACCCGGAGTTCCACTTAATCGATCGGTGTCGTCGTCTGATGCGGTGTACTGATTGGCAGGTCCTGGTGCATTTCATTCCGAGACGGATTAATTCCATGGCTGATTCTCTTGCTAATTATGCCTTTACTTTGAACAATTCTTTTGCTTACTTTCCTGATCCCCCTAGCTGTATTTTGCCTTTGTTTGGCAATGTGGACTCTACTTCTGGTTCCCTTATAAGCTAATAAAGTCTTAGGGGTTATGCCCTCTTTTGCACCAAAAAAAAAAGACTCATGATTCATGAAGCACCTAGTATTATTTTTTTTAATCCAACACTTTCTTGCAATTATTTTATAAACTTCATATATATTTGATAATTTTTTTTTATAAAAACAAATCATCCCTTATTTACTCTTTGTTAAAAAAATCTAGTAATGTTTTTTTATATCAAAAGTGATAAATTAAAAAAATAATCTAAAATTGTATTTGTTTGTACAAAATCATATGCTTAAGTAAAAAAGGTGTAAATATATAGTGATATTTTATTATTTTTTTCTTAAAATGTGTAGATTATGATATTTTTATAAGAATATAAATATTGGTATTATGATAAAAGTAAATATAAAATTTTAGTTCTTGTAATTAAACTTAAAATTTAAAATAAAAAGTACTAAAAGTAGTAACACTTCTTATAAATTAAAAAAATATTTACAAAGGTTAAGTACTAGAAATTTTATTTACAATAGTTAAGTATTAATAGAAAATTTATGTGATATATTAGGGACTATAGAAGGATTCACCCCTCTCAAATTTCATTTAGCACAACATTTCCAAAGCCGAGCTGGCCTTCGGCTGTTTCTTCTGCTTCTTCCCTCTTTTAGAAGTTGCTTATCAATTGGAAATCTTCGTGCCTTCTCTGAGATTTTCAGCTAAGGAGAGCAAGCCAGAGATTGTGGCTCTATTGTCTAGTTTCGCGGAGGAGAAGAGATTTTCAGGGTTGCAACATTAGGATCTTCGCCTGCGGGAAGGATGAGCGCCTCCAGGTTCATCAAGTGTGTGACCGTCGGCGACGGCGCCGTCGGGAAAACCTGTATGCTTATCTCTTACACGAGCAACACTTTCCCCACTGTAAGCAACTCTTTCTATCTCAATTCCTTTCTTCTTCTGTTTTTTTGGTTCCTTTTTCGGATAATTAGTGCTTAATGCGGGTAATTTGGCTGGTCGATTGGATTAGTTTGACTAGTATATGTCGAATTGCTTTCTGCTGGTGTTTGATGCTGCTTTGTTTCCAATTACATGCTGTTTCTCTCATTTTAGCTGTTCAATCTGAAAACTTCCACTTCCACTTCCACTTCAGTATGGATTTGTGTCTTCAAGTTCTCAAATTTCTTCAATATATAGATCACAGTTATGCTGATCTGTTGTTATTCTGAAGTTCGTCTGACTTTGAAGCATGAAATAAAAAGAAATTATTAAGGTTTTTTGGTCTGCCTTGCTTGAATATAACAGGACTACGTGCCCACGGTGTTTGACAATTTCAGTGCAAATGTGGTTGTGGATGGGAACACTGTGAATCTAGGGCTTTGGGATACTGCTGGTACATGCAATGTTTAAGTCATTTATATGCAACTGTTTCATATCTGAATATACTAATGTAGACAATCTTTTATCCAATTTCCATGGAAACAGGCCAAGAGGATTACAATAGATTAAGACCATTGAGCTACCGGGGCGCTGATGTGTTTATTCTTGCATTTTCTCTCATTAGCAAAGCAAGCTATGAAAATATTGCCAAGAAAGTAAGTCTTCCTGAGCTTGATTCACAGTGATTGCATATGAGATGGATTCATTAATATTAAGCTGATGTTTTACTTTACAACATATATTGTAGTGGATATGCTGGCTGACATTTTTGTGTATATTTTTTTTTGTTATCTTGCATAAACTTTTCATTGGATCCCTGAACTGAGACATTATGCCCCTGGTGTTCCTATTATTCTCGTTGGAACAAAGCTTGGTATGCCTTATCATCCGATCTTGCCCCCCTTTTGTCATATGATTCTTGCTCTCTACACTTGACTTGCTGACTTTTCCCTCCCCTTTCACATGAAAACGGTACCCGTTCTTATCTTCCTATCCATAGTCATGTGCTTTGTGTGTCCTATGTAGGTGATGTATGTCAAAATACAGTGAATGTGAGAGGAAGGAGAGGTTTTGGGAAGGACTTAGGCTTCTTGTAAATACCAAATCCCAGTAATGAGGCGTAGTTTTTGCTGTCTACATTTAAAATCCATTGATTTGACCTGATGGGGATGACCAAATTAGTTATTTCACTCACCAATTTCTTTTTTCCCCTTTAGCTGATCAATATTCTGGGTCTACTTGTGACTTGATTAGTCCGTATTCTGAGAATTTGTGAAATTTCTGCTTCTTAGTTTTGAGTTCTGACCTTTTCCTTGTTGCAGATCTTCGTGATGATAAGCAATATCTTATGGATCACCCTGGTGTAGTGCCAATTTCAACAGAGCAGGTAAACTTCTAACAATTTTGACTTGTTGAGACTAAACCAACTTTTAGCATTCGGATGTTCAACAACCAATCAGCTTAAACATCTCTTTCTTTTGAAGGGAGAGGAACTGAAAAAGCAGATTGGAGCTCCTGTTTACATCGAATGTAGTGCTAAAAGCCAACAGGTGGGTCATTTTTTTCCTATCGTTTGTAACATGTCATGACTGTTCAGCTTGAATATGAAAAAGGAGTAACAGATCCATTTCTGGTACCGTGCAGAACATAAAGGCCGTGTTTGATGCTGCCATTAAAATTGTTCTCCAACCTCCAAAGAGCAAGAAGAAAAAGAAGAGACGGTCACACAAAGGCTGTGCTATACTGTAAGCAAGAGGCGGAAAGTATACGTGCAAGAAAAAGAGTGTACTGCAGATTGATTCTCAACTGATGGAAGCAAAAGGAGAGGTTTGAACAACATGAGGTGGTTGACTAGCTCATCAAGTCTGCTTCTCAATCTTGACATGTGTTCTGTATATTGTTTTCATCACTTTGATGTGTAACAACCGTAGATGGACAAAGTGCTTGACCCTTATGTATTGTGTTTCTGTATTACACTTACTATGCTAATGTGCCTGTAACTCCAAACATGTGTACTAATTTGAACTACCTTTTCTTTGCTAATTTTAAAAATATATGATTCGTAACTATTGCATTTTTGGTTATTTATATAATTTTTTTCCTGGCCCTCCACTATGTGTGATTGTTGCAGGAGACTCTTGTCCTAGTTTACAGCGCAATTGTGGTGTTTACACATGATTGAGACTTGCACTTGAGATGCATGCCTTGGTGACAATGGCCATAGTTTTCTTAGATATTTAAAGTGTAGGGGGAACAATAGCTTCTTTTGTTCCGGTCCTTCAAATGTGTAATTGATTACTAGGGTCATGGTTGTCTAGAGCGTAGTCGAGGGAATGTTGTTGAATTTGAATCAATGAATCATCTTCATGTTAGCCGAGAGAATGTCTAGAGCATATGGGCAGCATCTGAATTGCAGAAGAGGAGAAGAGGAAAAAGGGCTTGATTGGTGGATTTGGGACTAAATAGTTCAACTAGGCGAGGGAGAAAGTACAACGAGTTGGTGATGGTTCGTTTGACAAAGGTAGGGTGATCTCTCCCCTAAACTTCCAAAGAATCTTCGTCTTTCCCAACCCTATAATAAGCCTGATACTCAATCGGTTAAGTAGAACAATCTAATCTATGGTTTTCTCTACTATCTCACATTTTTCAAAAACTTGTTACACATGGAAAATCCAAAAAAAAAGTTTCAAAGAGGCTTTGGTGGCTACTAAGAAACATGATTCTTCAAAGCCACCAATAGCCGAGGAGGTTGGTGTGGTTCTTGGAGAATTGGTGACTCTCAGCCCGATCGGGAAGGTCAACTTGGAAGTGTCTTATGAACACTACGATGATGAGGATTCTACAAATACTGAAGAAGCTCAAGATCACAAAGACTTTGAATTTGTGGAGTATGTAAAAAAATTTGCCAACAGTGCAACACGCATCCATCTGATGATTCTCCTTGAGATCGAAACTACCAACATGCATTTGTTCAACGGTAGCCCACTTTATGTTTTTGGCAGTTTCCAAATTTGCTAACACGGAATTCTCTTCTTTAGTGAGAGCATTATTGAGATACATATTTGCCTTGTAATTGGATTCCATGCACTTCCATTCACTTGTTCCTCACTTTGTGATATAATCCTTGATGTCCTCTTGGACTTCAAAATTCCCAACTTCAATACCTTTTTAGGCCCAAAAGTTATCACTCTGGATCCAATCCTTCATGATAGTTTGTCATCTTTCGAATTGTCCATTGATGAGACGAGGAGGCTTGTTGTTCCCCATACCAATCCAGTACATCTCAAAACTCATTATTTATACATGCGAACAACACATAGTCTAGAAACCTGTTTTTATACCAATTGTAAGATCTAAGTGTGTTAGTAATTAGTCAAGGAATTGTATAAAGACCTAGGTAGTAGAAATACGTAAACGCAAGTATCAAGGCACAATTCTTTATAGAGGAACCACACATCAATCAACTTGGTTGGATGTGTAAACCTCTACCTTCCTTAGAAGGATTTTAATTTGAAAGATATACTTGTATTATTAATAGTTCCCAAGGCTAGAACTTCTCTATTGTAGAAACTTACTCGAGTTCTTAGAATACTAACTAGACTTCCTATAACCTAAAAAGCCAATTCAATCAACACAAGTTACCTTCCTTCTAAGTCCCTACTCTCATTGTAGTCCCTTTGCTTCAAGATCGTTCTGAGACCTTCGAGATCGCAATTCACTCGAACTTTCTTTCTCCTTAGAATTCCTTGTAAGCACTTATATTCTCTTCCAAGAATACCTATGTATTTATAATGCTCTTATGGATCTGATCTATTATCTTTTGCCAAAGATATAGTTACCATCCACAACACACATTCTATCATAAAATAATTAACCTTTTCTATTTATCTAATATCATGTTCACACTTGATCACAAGAATAGATAGCTTGAACTCTAATCTTCAATACCAATCGCCCAATATCTTGATTGATCACTTCTTTCCATGTTTATGATTTCTTCTAGATGCTTTCAGCCGCTTTTGCCTCTTTCCTTATTTGTTTCAGTGACTGTCAAGGAATAATTCCTTAAATTTCTCTTTCAGTTATTTCCAAAGTTCCTTTAAATCTCCCTTCTTTAATTTGCTTCCTGTTCATCTAAGACTCTCCTAAAATAAACTCATAAGGTTGTCATCCTCAAAATTACTAGGAAGAATATTATTCCAGTGACAATCTTGAACATTGTTCCAACGCTGTCTAATTACTACAAATAGCACAAATGAAGAAAAAGATACTATGCATACTTTTTTTTGGGTTGGAAGATACTATGCATACTAGTATATAAGTATTTATTAACGAAACAAAAACATATCTGTGATAAATTATAGAGAATATAGAGAGAATAGAGAGAGATTAGATCCATCTTATTAGGTCACCCATAGGGGCCTTTATATAGAGAATACAAATTAGGGTTTCCAATTGTACATCTAATTATAATAATATAATAAATATTATAACAGTTCCCCTTAGATGTACATCACTAACTGCCTCGTTAAAAACCTTGTCTGGAAAACCCAATGGGACAAAACCAAGGCTAAGGGAAAAAGAGTGTAGTTATGATTCTTCCTCTCAACTTGAAAATATATCCTCCTTGCTTGATTGAATTGAACATCCATCCCGCCTTTGAGTTGAATCTTGTAGTTTGAGAACACTTGGTGATATGTACTTTGGTTGATCAGTTCATACCGAATTCTCTTCATACATTACTGTTGGCTCCTTTCAATTTGATTTGATGGATGGATGAAAACTCCATTCTTTCACATATCTCGAACTTCAGGCCGAGATTGTCTCATTAAAGACCTTATATGACGAACTGCCTCATTAAAAACCTTGTTTGGAAAAACCCAGTGGGATAAAAACCAAAGCCAAGGGAAAAAGAGTACAATCGTATAATGATGCCCCCCCTTAGTTAAACATATGCTCTTTATGCAATATATTTAAGCCATCATGGACTTTTGTGGAAGAATTGGTACTTCTGGACCAACAATCTCTATTATATGTTTAGGGAGACAAATAATTCATTGGCACAACAAGTGACTGTGCTGATGTAATGCACCTATTGCATTGAGATATGGTACTTCAAGACCTAATATCTCTTTCATTTTCTAATCAGGGACGAAAGGGGTCCTTTTCCACACTTAGCGATCTTACTACCATTTGTGTACTTAATGGATGCGCCTTATCCATATTAAATCGCTTTAGGATCTTTTCTGCGTAGTTTGATTGATGGATAAACATTCCATCCTTTGTATGCTCGAACTGCAGGCCGGGACAATACTTGGTAGTTCCTAAGTCCTTCATTTCAAATTCTCTTTTCAAATAATAAGCTTTTATTAGGATCTCTTTTGGAGTCCCAATAATATTGAAATCACCAACATAAACAACAATGATTACATATCCCAAATTTATTGTTTTATGAACAAACAAGGACCTATTTTGATCGCTGACAAATCAGTGTCTTTGTAGATATTCTCTAAGGCAATTATACCACATTCTTCCCGATTGTTTCAATCCATATAGCGATCTTCTAAGTTTAATGGAATAAATGTAATGTGGTTTTGATTCAAATGCTTCAGGCATTTTCAATCCTTTTGGGATTTTCATGTATATATTGGTACCTAATGACTCATATAGGTATGTTGTTACCACATCCACGAATTGCATTTTCAAACGCTCAACAACGGTTAAAGCAACAAGGAACCTGAGTGTTATTTCATCCACTATTGGTGAATACGTTTCCATGTAATCCACTCCAGGTTTTTGTGAGAACCCTTGTGCAACGAGCTATAATAGACTGATTTTGCACTCTATGGTGTTGGAACTACAGGCCCAAAAACATCTAGTCTGTTTAATGAATCCAATTCTGCTTTCCAGCTTTCCCAACCATTTCAATGTCGACATTCCTCCATTGTTTGGGGAATATTGTCATCTTCTCCAATGACTTTTACGATAACTGAATAAGTAAAGACATCTTCTCGATACCCTATACCGATAATTACATAATTAATCGACATTTCTAAATTGTCACTCATGCCATTTTCTTTGCTTTTAGAGTCTTTAGATAGAATCTCTTCAGGTGTTCTATCTTCATGTTTATTTCCAATCGATATATCATCCTTTTGGGATGTAATTAGCTCTTTCCTCTTCTGGGGAATGTATCCTTAAATCCAAAAATGTCTCTCATGCTTCAAGCATGCTTATGTGTTGGTTTGGAGTTACTTCTGGAATCTCCAAATGACTAGTGTATTCTCAAATAGTATTTATGTCTTAGTCACTAAACTTCTGGTTTAGTTATACAATATGCTAAACTTCTGGTTTAGCTTTCTTTGGATAACAAATTGCATCCCATGCAATCTCTTAACTTGTAGCCTCAATTATCTTCTCCCCCTAAAGTTGAGATTTTCACCTCGTCAAAGTGTTAATCTTAATACCGAGCAATATATTGATCACCGCTTATAAGCTCTAGGTATTTTATAAATGATAAGGACTCAAACCCTTCGTCTAATCCCAACTTTCATTGTGTGGCATTACTTAACAATCATTTAGGGAGGTGGAGGACATATAAAGCATTTAATCTCTTCTAGAGACAAGCTTCTATTAGGAAAATATTCTATAAGCAGTCGGTCCAAGTCGAATTTAATTATCGACATTCACATTTCATGACCCTATTTAATCAAGGACTCATCCTAGTCGTGTATTTCATGTATAGCATTTGCCTAGCTATTAATTATGACCGCATTATTGACGACTCTACTAGGTCGTTTTGTGAATATGTGTGAGAGCTACTCAATGCTCAACCACTACACTAATTTATTTTCGTTTCCCTCCTTTTTCAATGGAACCAAAGGGTTGAGGCATCTTTCAACATCATATGATTAATTCGCAATGGTTCACATGGCGATGTAATATGTCCTCTTATATCACTTGAACTTAGTCAAGGAGCATATGAGACTTTGTATTTACTTGCATATTATGCTGGCTTTGCTACTAACTTGCCAAGATCACAAGCCTTTCAAGGTCACTCTTAGGAAAAGACTTCAAATCTCAGGATCTTTCGGTCCCATACCGATCATGCGCATTTTATTTCACTTGAGTGACCAAGTTAATCATGCCACAAATATATTTTATCATTAACTAACTTTCAGTTAGTGAGATTACATTATTCAATGGGATATACTCTTCTAGAGTCATCATAATCTTCACACTAAAATTTGCGCATGACTTGTGAAAACTTCTGGTTTTCAAATACTATATGGTGTGACACCATTGAAAAAAATGTAGGTGATCCATACTTATGTTTGGGAGCTCATCAACTCAAATCAGATAAATCATTATCTTGATTTTTAACATTAGATGCCTCAAAATGGATGTATTCAGAACATTTAATTTATACTAGAGCGGTCTCCACACTTATGTCTATAAGGTGTGGTTTTTTGTACAACTGGTACAAGAGTGATGATCAATTATGTCATTTATGGGATATCTCTTATCTTAGATGTTCTTCTGGACATCAAATTAACCCACGACGTCCTAGCTATAAGTCATAACCATGACTAACGGTCGCATGCGTAATATACCGTAACCTCTTTCACACCCTCTTCCAGAGGAGGCATGCTTCTGGCATGCAAGAGGTTGGTCAAACATGACCTTGAACTTCTAGTTCATGCTAGGTAGGTGGTCATGTCATTTAGACATAGTTCTGAATATTGTAACAACCCACATTCCTTGTACTACTTCTAGAGTACATGGTTTGGTATGAGATTTCTTAACTCTCCAAGAGTTTATAACGATCTCTACTTGTCAAAATTCGACTCTTCAAGCTCGAATGGGGTTGATGATATGATACGTTCATTATAACTTAGCACATGTCTATTGGAACTTCAAGTGCTTCATGAATCTCCCAAACATCTCATCTGTCAACTTCAAGTGACAATGTAATTTTATTTATTGAACTATTTATCATCCACTTCGGGAGATGATATGTTCATATAGTTCCACTAATAAATTCTTCTCATCATACTACAAGAAGTAATTATGTATGTAAATCCACTTCTAGGGATAATACTCTTATGTATAAAAGCATCTACTTCAAGAGATGGTCATTTTCACATAAATTTTATCATCTTCTTCAGGAAGTGATATTTATCATTACTCACTTTAGGGGGAAATGAGATTTATTATTTCATCTCTTCGGGGATGATTTCAAATTTGTCTCTACTGGGACATACTAGCATCCGTTTCAAGAGATGACAAGTTTTAACTTTAAGAACAAATAAAAAATGTATACAAGTAATAACATAAATAATTAAATTGAAAAGTATAAATAAAGAAATAAAGTATTATAAAATATTGTCAACTTCTAGTGACAAGAGATTGTATACGAAGTCTTCTAGACTTCTTTCCATCACATACTTCAGGATGTGATTATTCATAAGATCTTTCAATCATATGCTTCAGGATGTGATTTTAATGAGACCTTTTAGTCACATATTTTAGGATGTGATATCCATGTGGATATTTTATTATCTATTTCAAGAGATAATATTGTCACATGAACTTTATCGTCTACTTCTGGAGATGATATTTTTCTTTTCAATTTGCACATGAATCATGTCATTTACTTCAAGAGGCAACTTTAGTATCACTACTCACTCCAAGGAGTAGGAACTTTTATTATATTTATCCACTTTAGGGGATGACAAATTTTCTTTTAACTTAAATAATAATAATAATAATAGTGTACATAAATAATTACAGAAATAATTAAATTGAGAGACATAATTTAATAAATTAAAGAAACAATACATTGTCAACTTCTGGTGATAAGAAATTAATCAAAAAATCTCTCAAACCTTTCAGTCACATACTTTAGGATGTGATATATATAGGTTGTTTATTTTCTACTCCAAGAGATTATATTTTTCATATGAACAAACTTTATCATCTACTTTCGGAGATGAAAATTTTCTTCTATTTCAGTTTTCGAATGAATTGTGTCATCTTCTTCAGGAGATGACTTTAGTTTCAACACTCACTTCAAGGAGTATAAACTTTTATTCTTTCATCACTTTATGGAACGAGAATTATCACTTTAGGGTTAAAAATAAAATTGTTTCAAGAGGAAGTAATATAACATAATTAAGTATATGAAACTAATAAATAGATAAACAATATAAGAATAATACAATAAGGAAAATACTTCATTCTCTTCAGGGAATGAAATTTATCACTTTGGGATAATTTTATTTGTAAATTCAACTCTTCAGGAGGAAATAATTATCGATTCATGGATACTTTTACTTGTAAATTCAACTCTTCAGGAGGAAATAATTATCGCTTCAGGGATAATTTTATTTGTAAATTCAAGGATAATACGATGATGTTCCAATCACTTCAGGGAATGGAAATAATCACTTCAGGGATTATATATTGATGTTTCATTCACTTCGGGGAATGAAGATTATGAAAAAATTATCACTTCGGAGATAATATTATCTTTATATGTTCATATAATTTGTCTCACCCAGGACAAATTTATTTATAAATACACCACTTCAAGAGGTGAATTTAATTCTCAGCAACTTTAGGGATTAGTAAATATATGCATGTACATGTATCACTTATAAGAAAAATATAATTACATGAACTAATAACAATCGAATATATATACATAAGTTCATGTTAATAAGGAAACGAGATAAATAACTCCGATTCAAAAAAAACATGTACATAACTCATGAGTTTAGTTCAACATGTTGTAATCCCATTCAATTAATATAAACAATTTTTTTTGTAATATTCAAGATATAGATCATGAAACGTTGATAACACTAGTATATGTACATGCCGTGTATCAAACAAATAATAGATTTAGATCTTGAGCAATTCGAAAGATTAAAAAAAAACTTGTGAAAGGATATCATGTATATAATGTAAATTGATCCATGTACGTAATAAAATATGTAGTGCAAAGTTCAATCATTAAAAACAATTTAAGAGGGTGATCAATATATTACAGATGGGTGATCGAAAGAGATAACATGTAGAAGAAACTTATGAAATTGAAACAATTATAAAACGTACGATCGATTTAAGACGGGAGAACATGAGGGTTGGAGTAGTACTAGAACAATCGTGCTGATAACGTGTGATAAATTATAGAGAATAGAGAGAAAAAGGAGAGATTAGATCCATCTTATTAGGTCACTCATAGGGGCCTTTATATAGAGAATACAAATTAGGGTTTCCAATTGTACATCTAATTATAATAATATAATAAATATTATAACAATATCAACAAACATATATATTCAGAGTTGTGTAGGGAAGATATTATAATTTATTTAGATTTTTTGCATTTATGCGCATTTTAGATGTGTATCTTCTATCTATACAATTATACTATGCATGCTTTGCGTAAGTTTTCTTGCCTTTCTCCTAGTCATTCCAAAATTATGCAGACTATTTCGTGGAGCTGTCCGATGGAGGGTTGGATCAAGATCAATACAGATGGAGCGGTTCGTGACTGTCAAGCCACAACGGGAGGAGTGTTAAGAGATCACAATGGACAATGGATTAGCGGATTTGTTCACAACCTTGGCTCTTGCACCGTTCCAATGGCTGAACTATGGGGAGTTTTGAATGAGATCAAGATCGCGTGGGATAGCGGATTCAGGCAAGTCATTATCGAATCAGATTCAAAACTTGTCATAAATCTTCTTAATGCAGGTGTCAAGAAGAGTCATCCGCTCTTTAGCCTGGTTAATCAATGCCATGGCTTCAAAAGTGGGGATTAGATCATCCAATTCCATCATACCTACCGCGAGGCTAATAGGATAGCTGATTTCATAGCTAGTTATGTTTTTAATTTCCTGTTAGGATATCATGTATTGATTGCCCGCCGGAGGGGATTAATTTATTGCTTTTTGATGATGTAAGGGGTTGTGCTATCCCCCGCTTGATGACTACTTAGCCCTTTTTCTTATTATTAATAAAACGCCCCCTTGAGGGGCCGGGAGCACCGCCTCTCCTTCTACCAAAAAATAAAAATAAAAGTTATCCCTCTTATGTTAAATAAATGCACTACATTTATCATTTATGTATTGATTTTCATCAATATTAAATAAAATAATTATTTGAAAATTTATTTCAAGACATTATATACATATTTATAAATTGACTATTTATCTCCTTTCAAAAATTTGAGATTCTTCTTTTAGAAAAATATTAATAATAAACACTATGTATGATATAAAACATATAAAGAAATAATATAATTTTTCTTAAAAATTGACAAAATATTATTGTTGGTTATTCACAATTTCATATGTACGAGAACCAAATTACTTTGAATTTGAAAAAATTAATTATATAAAATAAACCGAAGAAATCGATGATAGATTGAACAAAATAAAATAAAATGATTCCAACCAAATTTAGATGGAAAAGAATTTTTTTATATCTTAAATTACAATATACACCGATTAAATAATCAAATAGTTTATTTTTGTGTGATTTGCAATATTTTATTTTCTTTTAATTGTATGATTAGTTAATTTAGTTATGATATTTCATAATGCAATTCAATAAACTATAATTTAGTCAACTTACATATGTTATAATTCTCAAAAAAATAGACATTTGAAATAATGACAAACATAAAATAATTTGACTTGTCCAACGGACGAGATTAGCTCTCTAGTATTACTAAAAAATTGAATATTCAAAATTATGAATGAGAGTACTCGTTCACATTATGCAGCTATAAATGAAAACACGTGTATCCGACAACGCATGCTATGAATATTTTTTTTGTCATTGTCACCCAGTTCAGCGGATAAGCTTTTTGCTCCATCAAATGTCTGCGTCTTGAGTTCGAATCTCGTGAGGGGCCCTTTATTTTTGAATGAAATTTGTTCTCCCAACAAGTTCATTTCTCCTTCACTGAAAGTCGAACACTCGAACACATGAATATTGATTTATATTTACTTTCATACTGTATTAAAGTATTGGCCGGTTTTAAGCAGATGGATCATATTCAATAATCAACATATGATTACATATATAAATGGATCATTTATTTAGCAATACATGCTTTATTCTAGCAAGATAGTGTTATAATTATCCATTAGTAACCCAACATACACGTGTAGATAGCTAGTAGGGCTGCTCATCATCTGTATTATAAACTCGAACATTTAGTCCATGCTTCATTTGTAACACCACGGACGGCTTGGGCTCAACCTCGTGCCCTTCAACCACCTCAAAACGGTAGTTGTGGCACAACACACTACACACCACCGCCTTCAGCTGCATCATGGACATTTCCTTGCCAAGGCAAATTCTCGGCCCCGAGTTAAATGCAAAGAACTTGTGCGACGGCTCATGCTTGATCGTCCCTTGCGCGGTTATCCACCTCTCCGGCTTGAACTCCTCACAGTCCTCCCCCCAAATCGATTCCATCCTCCCCATTGCGTATGTTGCAAGTATGATCTTCGTCCATGGTTTCACTCGGTGCCCACTTGGCAAGACCTCCGATTGCTTCGACGCCCTATGGTTGAAAGGCACCGGAGGATATAGCCTTAGCGTTTCGAGTAGTGCTGCATGAAGATACACCAACTTGTTAAGTTGAGAAATGTCGATCAATCCCGTTACAAAATTATTATTATAGCCTCCTCCTATTAACTCCTCTCTAATCTTGTGTTCCACTTTCGGGTGTTTTATGAGAAGCCAAAAGAACCAACTTAAGGCCGATGTAACGGTATCTTGCCCGGCTAGTAGGAAGTTCAAGAACGTATCTCTAAGAAAGACATCAGGGGATTTGAACTCATGGTCTGGGGTGAGGTCGTAGTTTTGTTCTATATAGAGGCTAACCAAGTCGGTATCGAATTCATCATCTTTCACACAGGATTCTTTCACCATTGTTTGCTTCACTTGTGCTCTCTTTTTCCTTATGAGTTCATAGAAGAAACTATCTACGGCTTTCATTAGTTCACTAAACTTCCTCTCTTTCCCAACCCCCAACCACCTTTGGAGCTTCCAGACAGCCTCAGGCAACAGGTGTCTGAGGAGCACCACCTCCTGTCCCTCGTGTAAGCCCTCGGAAAAGGAATCCTTTGGCGGATCGAAAGACAGTGACATGGGATCGACACCGATCAACACCATGTAGGTGATGTCAGAGATAAGGCTTTGGAAAACGTGTTGCAAGTCAACCACAAGGCCTTCCTTGTGAGCGCGTCCAAGGAAAGGAATGAGACCTTTGTCCGTCTTGTCTCCGGTGATCTTTGCGTATAGTTGTTGAAACCGAGTTCTCGTGAAGGTTGAGAGGGCGATCTTTCGTTGGTACTCCCACTTGTCAGAGTCGGAGTTGAAGATGCCGTCTCCCAAAGCATCAAATATCTCGGTGAAGTTGTCGCCTTTGTGGAAGTTGTGGTGTCTCTTGGACATGACATATTGCACGTTGGTTGGGTCGGTTGTGAACAAGAGCTCCATTTTGCAGAACCATGGGCCTTTGAGCAAGAAAGTGCCCTGAGTTTGTTGCAGGATTTCAGTGACCCAGTATATGAATCGGTGTAGATTTGAGAGAAGTGATGGGATCATCCCTAAGACAGGCCAATTTATTGGATGACTATACGATCCGCCATTTTTGTTGGAGAAATAGTGGTAGCAGAGGAAAGAGGAGAAGAAGATGAATGCAAATGAGAATGTTGTAACAAGGATATGCATGGACTCCATGGCTTCTGTGATGAAACCAGGTTTTTTTTTTTTGATGAAAATGAAACCAGGTTTTTGAACATGCACCACAGATGCATCCAACATGTATATTTTTCTTATTTATATATGAAAGTAGCATATGCATGTCTTAGATTCTAACTTGGTAAAAAGAAATGTATCTTAGCGGTGTGAAAGCAACATATATCTTACTTGGTGACAACGATATATCCCGGGTTCTTGAAAATGAACCATAGAAAAATCCTACATATGTATATTGTATTTTCTTATTTACGAACCAACATATGTGTTAAATTCGTGAAAGCAACATATATCTTACTTGGTGACATTAATATATCTTGGTGATTGTTTGAAATTTGTCTTTTTAGACTTCTTTTTTAATCAATTTTACACTTGTGGGCTTTAGTATTACTCTTTTCATAATAAAGAATACAATAATTGTTAATATTTGTATCAGAAAAGAGAAAAAATCTATTACTAATAAGTAATAACTAATGCGGTAGCAATTTTTGTCACCACATTGTATCATATCACCTCTATATTAAAATAATAGTTTTTAATATGTAATTAGAATATAAAATATTAGCAAATACAATTGTGAAAAAAATTATCCCCAAATAAACATAAAAATAAAATAATTGAAAAAAGATCACATATGCTTTGTACTAAAAAAATTTAAAATACATTATCTTAGAATATTTTTAAATTTGATCAACAAAAATAAAAAAAACAAACATAAAGATATGTTACACAATTTAATTTACTTAGATGGACACTGGACAATAATAAAAAATATAGATAACATAATATTTAATCTTATCTATTTTTTAGATTATCGAGCCACCAAAATGATTTTGGCTCCACCATAAATTGAATTAATTATATTTTAACTATTTTCAATAAATAAATTATCTTTATCTTTCATAATAAATTATATCTTTTTTGTTAAATTAATGTTTTTAAAATCTTATCTCTTCTATATTTTGTAAATATATCTCGTTTTGTTTGATTTTATTCATACTTATCATCTTCTTGAAAATTAAACCTATTTATAAAATATTGTCAAGGAAAAGGATTAATGAATATATTTATCTCAATAATCTATCTTTATCTCAACTTTAAACTTAATAATATAGATTTGATTTATTTTATTTTATTTCAAAAAATAAAATAATTTTTGTATATGGTAATGGCTAAAATTACCTACATTAATTTTATATTATATTTTTATGTATTAGTATCATATTTCTAATATTTCTAAAAACTATTGAGTCATAGTCGTGCATGGTATGACAGATACAACTAGTTAAATACTAAACAGGGGAATAATGCTCTATTAAAAACCCATCTTAGATGGAGTAGATCATGTGGTTATGTTTAGACCATTAGATTAAAAGGAATTGAATGTGTGGTGAAGATTAAAAATAAATAGGGTGCATAAAACTTTTGTGGGTAAATACACTTGAATTACACATAATCCCACTAGATTAATCGAACTTCCTATTTTTTTTGGCTATAATTATTTCTCTTTCCTTGTTTTGCTACTACAATTAATTCTCTTTCCTTGTTTTGCTGATTAATTTCTCTCTCTCTCTCTCTCTCTCTCTCTCTCTCTCTCTCTCTCTCTCTCTCTCTCTTCTTGTTTCTTCTTCGTTGTGACGCTTCTGCTTGCATTTCATTCTATCGCTTGCGATTCAGGCTTAATTCTTCTCATATTCTTCAAATTCTGGTAAGTATAGATGCAACTTTGAGTTTATGGTGTAATTAACGTATGAGTTCGTTGTATTTTCGAATCAATCATATTTTGTTGTTGAAATCTAATTTTTTTTATGGAATACGACTCTTTCGATTTGCAAAAATAGGTTTTTAGTGTTTGGAGTTTAAAGGATTTTGACAAGATGTTGCTTTGTTTGTGCGCAAATGAATTTTTTCGATGGATTTTTACATTTTAGTTGGTTATAGTTTTCGACTTTTCTTGAACATATTGTTGCATGTTGATGTTTCTGGATTTTATTATTCATATATACATGCATTGTTATTCGTATATACATGTATTGTTATTCGTCTATGCATTATTTATTATTCATGGATGTGTATGTTGTTATTCATATATGTGCATGTGACTTGTTATTCATATATACGTATAATGTTTCAAGTTAGAACGAAATCATATAATTTTGTTGTTGTTAGGAGATGTTCAATTTTTGCTATACGAGGCAATTTCAAATTATCAATTGTTAGGGTTTTAGTTGGGGATGTGTTCAATTTGGGTTGATAATTGGGTGCATGGGGGTAGACAAGTTTTGTTATTCGTATATACATGCCTTTTTATTTGTCTATGTAGTATTTGTTATTCATACATGTGTGACTTGTTATTCATGTATATGTTGCTTTTTATTCATATGTATGTTGCATTGTTATTTACAGATTCGTGGATTGTTTTAAATATATGTTTGTTTTGTTATTCATAGACGAGTTTTGTTATTCATGTATACATCCTTTTATTTATATAGACATGTTTTGATATTATAAATACGTGGGGTGATTTTTTATTCAAATACACATGAGTTATTATTCATGTATGCATTTTTTATTATTCGTATATGTGTGAGTTTTATTCATATATGCGTTTTTTTATTCATATATGTGTGACTTGTTATTTATACATGTATGTTTTGTTATTCATATAAGCATATTTTGTTATTTATATATGCATGTCTTCATATTTATGTATGGATATTTGGCTATTCATATATGCGTGAATTATTATTCATATATGTGTGTTTTGTTATGCAGTTATTCAAGAATTTCGTGTATTATTATGCGAGAACTATGATCCACATATGCATGTCCTGCAATGGAGTTATTCAAGAATGGTGAAAATGTGTAATTGGTGATGTTTGAAGATAGAGACAAAGACTTATGTTTTATATTTGTGTACATTCAAATAAATAGATGTAATTATTCAAATTGGAGTATGTATTCGAGATATAACACTCCTTAATTTGTGTTATTCAATGTGTTGTATTTATATTTTCAATGTCATATACGATCCACATTTTTTCGTATTCATTTTTATTTTAATATGTAATAATTGAACTAATAATCAATCGATATTGATGGTAAAATGACTACTTATCCATAAATATTTAAACAATCATCTTCCATTATTCAAACAATATACATTATTATTCGAAAGATTATATATTCATATTCAAATCAGAATTTAAAAATTACGTTTGAGTCAAAAAATGCCTATTTAAATTTAAAATCACCTTTGAATTTTAAAAAATGCCAAAATCACGTTTCAAATCAGATTTCCATTTTTTACTCCCCATTTCCTAAAAATTAGCTTATTTCCTTTTTAATCAACATAGATTTTATTCTCCCCCCTCCATATTCCTATTATTATGTTCCGTAATTAATAACCATTGATTGATGATAATCAAACGTCTCCCCTTTAACTACACAATGCACCCTAATTTGTATTGTACTTGTTGGACCGTGAGACGTTAGTAATAAGTCAGGGAACTATCAATGTTCCCTGGGCAGTGGAAATAAAAACTTAGAACACAAAATTTATAGAGGAAAACTTTATGTCCGACCAACAAGTCGTAGAAAGAAAGAACCTCTACCCCTGAGACTCCTTCTCAAAGGATTTTCAATAGAATACTTTTATTAAGTTTCAACGGTTACAAGGCAAGTCAAGTTCCCTGGTAACTAAGGCACCAACCAAAGTTCAACCAACTAGACTTCTACAACCCTAAACGTAAACCTAAGAGAAAATAAACTACTGACTTACATGTGGATTCTTCATCGGAAAAAGCCACACACTCGTACACATGAAAAGCTCTCTCTCCAAGTTCGCCGTCAACAACCACACTTAAACCCTAGCTATAACCTAGCTATTTATAAGATATGTCAAGTTGATCTCATACATAATACTTACCTAATTACACATATTTTCCACTTAACAAATCCCACAATAATAGGAGAAAGTATTGTTTGTGATTTGGATCCTCAACCATGATGATTCTTGCCAAAACCGAATGATCTCGGATTTCTTAGATAAGATCGTGTGAACTTTGATCTTATCCTTCCTTTGATCTCCTCAAGCAACCGCCTACAATTGTCGTATCTTCGCAGAAGATCTGGTAGCTTGTCATTAATAGAAAGCTGGGTTCTTTTCGAGACGCGCTTCCTAAATCTATCACTCGTTCCCTCCATCATTCCTCACAATGTTTTGTCACTCGTGACTATGTACCTGTTTTTCTGAAACACTTACATATAGAATCAAGTTATACCAACTAAGTTTGTTATCATCAAAACTAAGAGAAACCATGGAACAACGATTATTCCAACAATTTCCCCCTTTTTGATGATGACAAATCTATATAAAAATGCACATCTAGAAACTAGTAAAAAAAGTATAGATTAAAAAAATCCTGTGGTTCTCCTTAATAGATGCACAATTGTTCCTACTCACCAAAGGTAACAACAAATTCCCCCTTAACCAAAGTTCCCTCTGTATTTCCTGGATAGAACACATCTCTGCATTTTTCCTAACTTCCCCCTTTTAACATCATCAAAAGGTCAACAATCATCAAGCAAAATGTTAAACTCAAACCATTCATAAGCAAAAGATAGTTAATTCATAGATAATTGTCACATAAATCACAGCTAGAGAAAACAAAAAAAACATAAAAGTCTTAACATCCAAGAAACAACTTAAAATTTGAAGTAGGGATAGATAGGCTAGGGAACTAGAGAGGGTCCACATCATGGTTCAAAGCAGGTGGAATCACCAGCAGCAGTGTTAGTGTGTCTCTTAGCCAAGTAACTAATGATGGTACTCAGTTGAGAGGAAATCTTTTGAAGCTCGATCAATATCTTGGTAGTAACACCTTCACTCAGCGAAGAACTCCCAACATGGTACTTAGTTGAGAGGAAATCTTTTGAAGCTCGATCAACATCTTGTTAGTAACATCTTCACTCAGTGAAGAACTCCCAACATCCATCTAGACAGTCTTCTTTGCAGCTATTCCCTTTGAATCACCCTGGTAATTCATCCTCGAGATATTGCGCATATCCAGGGGTAATCCAAAAGACTCCTCACGCGAAGGAATCTACACCTTCTTTTCCTTCAGAATTGCCTTCACAAATTGCGGGTATGGAAAACCATGATTCTTCCCTGTACACTTGGCCATGTGACGCATCATGATCTTAAGAAGACTGATTCGTTCTCTCCTAAAAAACTTATCCAACAGAATCATGTCATTGATGGTGAGACTGTTCCTCTTCTCCAGCCTAGGTACAACAACCTTGATTAGAAACTGATGTGCAATCCTTACAGTGTAACCTAGATCCCCAATAGAGTAAGGACCAGCTTCAGATGCCTTCCCCATAACGCGTTTCATAAGTTGAGCCTTGTTCCTTGGCTAGTTACTCGATCTATGCAACTCCCCATATCCTTCACTGGTACCTTCAGAACCTTTTCCACAGACCCCAGAGAGAAAGATATTTCGGATCTTCCAACTGTAGAGAAACCCAAGGGACCAGTAACAAGATCAGCCAATTGATAGTTTGAAAAGAAATTAGCGAGGATAGACACATCTACCTTGACCTTCAAAGTGCAAATCTTTTCCCATCCTTGGAACTTGAGAAGTTCACAGAACTCCTCCAAGTCATGTTCCTTCCGAAATTCCTCGTCGATCACCAGAGGAGCGACGACCTTCTTTGCACTCTTCTTCGAAGTGCCTTCTGGTTCCATTGGCAACTTTCCCTTTGCCTTTGCAGACTTGGGGTCTTTCTCAACCTCCTCTTTAATTTCCTCCTCCTCTTCATCTTCGTCCTCACGACCAAACTCCACCTCCTCAGGTTCAGAGTCAACCGCCTCCTCTGCTTCCTCGGGATCTTCTTCCTCAGTTGACTCCTCAACCGCCGTTTTCTTTGAAGTGGTGGCGGTAGATCGAAGGTTGTACTTCTTGCCGGAGGGAGCTGTCTTCGCCTTTTTGATGGTGGGAGAAGGAGTCCTTTCCGAATCAGAGATATGAAGAATCTGAGTCAGAGTTGAGGGTACTCGCTTCATGGCCTTTGCTTGCCCCGGCTTGTTGGCTTGACCCACCTAGGACGCAAGTGCACCAACAACGACTCCACCTTTTCTGGTTCTGCAGTGGCTTCCTTAGGTGGCAAGTTCACTTCTTCTTTTCATTGTCACCGAGCTCTTCTTTACCCTGCTCTGTTTCAAAAGGTTTTTCATAGGGGTTTTCCGAAGGGACCATTGTGGGGTCCTTCTCTGATTCCTCGGAGGAGGATCCTTCTCACTTGAGGCCTTAGCAGTGGCCTCTACTCCAATGTCAGCAATGGCATCAAAATGGGATTGAAGTTTTGTAATGGGAAAAGGAGAAGAAAGCTTGGCCTTTTTGAGGGATTCAAGTGGAGCTTGAAGAGCTTCGATCTCAGAATTATTCATTCCTTCGAGATTTAGGACAAGGGTGTTCGAAGAAGAAGCCATTGAAGCATGAGAGAAATAAAGATTGAAGCTTGAAGAAGATTAGGGTTTAGAAGGTAAAACAGAGGTGAGATGAAAAAATAATGACCGAGAGAGAAGAGATTATAAAGCACACCTCTTTCCTTGTTAATAAAGATCACAATCTTCTCAATATCTTCTATCCATATCTTTACGGCTAAAAAAAATTCCATAATGATGGTTTTTACACCGACATGAAATCAAAACTGTGCAAGACGTCCTATCGTTCCCTGCAAAATCATTATGCAACGACTGGATTTTCAAATTCGTAGTCACAACGTCTAGCAACATGTGTCCCATCTCAGTTGTATAGACGATTCTTCCTTTTCAAAAAAATCTTCAATTTTAATCAAAGACGTTCCTTTTAAAATTGCAATCTCCAAATCACTAGTTCTATACCTCGTTACCATGATTGGATAAAAAGGCTTGTTTGAACAGACAAGGGACAAGGGATTTTCCCTTCAAACTTTTTGTGGGCTTGGGATATTTTTGACATCCAAACAATTATTCCTTGATTAAAGGTAATCAAAGGGGGTTCATAGGGAACGTTTGTTTGGATCAGGCTAAAGGACAACTTATAACCAACCATCATTTCGGTTTGAAGTGAGGGATAGAATAGACCGAGTTGGTTATTTTGGGCTTAAAAGAAAATCTTGGATGTAAACATTTTAGTTTTAGTTCCTTTTAGCATGCAACACTTAACAATTTCTAATGTATATAACATCAATGCATAGAGGAAAGATATAAGCCATTAGAAAATATGTCAAATGATACGTAGTTCCCTGAGAAGTTACCTCTTTAGCCAGGCACTGAGGGAATAGAGGACCGAGACTTCTTTAATCCAAGGAAATCATTCCTAGGAACATCCTCAGATGCTCATAGGGTTTTCTGTCCAGCAATGATCCATCTTGATAAAACCTTTTTCAACATTATCTCGTAAGAAATGATGTCGAATATCTATATGTTTGGTTCTAGAATGATGCATTGGATTCTTGGAGATATTGATAGCACTTGTATTATCACATAAGATAGGGATAGTTCCAAGAGACATACCAAAGTCCACCAGTTGCTGTTTTAACCATAAAACCTGGAAACAACAAGCGGATGATGTGCTCTTCCTATCTACCGAATTTTCACATAAGATAGGGATGGTTCCAAGAGACATACTCCGCTTTAGCCGTTGAAAGAGCAACCGAATTTTCCTTCTTCGATCCCCAAGACACTAAGCAAGGACCAAGAAATTGGGCCATTCTTGATATGCTCTTCCTAACTACCAAGTGACATGCAAAGTCTGCATCCGAGAATCCAACAACGAATCATGTCTTGGATACCATAGACATAACCCATACTTCCCTTTCAAGTAGCGCAGAATTCTCTTCACTTCTTTCAGGTGTGTTTCTTTAGGATTATCCTAGAATCTAGCATAAAGACACACATTGAACATAATGTCTGGCCAACTGGCCGTTGGGTACAATAGGGAACCAATCATGCCTCAGTACATCATTTAATCAACATCAACACCATTAATATCAACATTAAGACGAGTATTAGGAGAAATAGGAGTATCAAAAGATTTCATAGGATCCATACCATACTTCTTCAGTAGCTCCTTGATGTACTTTTTTTGATGTACCTTTGTTCCCTCATCACTTTGTACCACTTGTAGACCAAGAAAGAAAGTGAGTTCACCGATCATGCTCATCTCAAACTCACTGCTCATCAGATTCTTGAAGCTTTCTACAAGTTTAGGGTTAGTAGAACCAAATATAATATCATCAACATATACTTGAACTACTAAAACCTCTCCGTCTTGTTCCCTTAGGAACAACGTTTTGTCAATTACACGACGTCTGTACCCATTTGATAATAGACACTGGGCGAATCTATCATACCAAGCACGAGGCGCCTGTTTAAGACCATAAAGAGCCTTATCCAACACATAGACATGGCCAGGGTCATCAACATCTTCAAATACCGGAGGCTGCAACACATAAACCTCCTCTGGTAGGTACCCATTCAGGAATGCTATCTTCACACCCATTTGATAGAGTTTGAATCCTTTGTAAGTAGCATAGGCAATTAGAAGACGAATGTCTTTTATTCTTGCAATAGGAGCGTACGTTTCATCGTAGTCGATCCCTTCTTGTTGATTGTACCCTTTTGTTACAAGCCTTGCTTTGTTACTTGTGACAGCGCCGGTGTCATCAAGTTTGTTCTTGAATACCCACTTTGTTTCTATAGCCATCTTGTGCTTTGGATTGGGAACTAATCTCCATAATTTGTTTCTCACGAATGGGTGTAGTTCCTCTCGCATAGCAACTATCCAGTCAGGATCTTTTAATGCTTCCTTCACATTCTTTGGCTCTGTAGGAGAGATAAACTCATTGAAAGCACAAAAATTCTTAAGAGAGGAATGAGTGAACACACCTTTTTCGTATGGAGTGATGATGTTGTCAACAAGATGATCCCTCTTTTGATGATAATTTTTGACTTCAATCTGAGTGGGATCTATGCTTGACTCCTCTTGTTCTTGTTGAGCAGTCGTTCTAGGAGATGTTCCTTCCACTTGATGTTCATTTTGTAGAGTATCATCTTCAGGATTCGATGTACCTCATGTGTCATCTCCATCCACTTTTGAATTTGGAAGAGCGACTTCTTCATGTGGAGCTTGTGTAATTGAATCTGGATCAACTTCATCATCTGAATCTAATTTTAGAACCTTCAATACTTCCTCGTTCCTTGATAGGTTCCCTCCATTTTTGGACTCGTCAAAGACAACGTGAATACTTTCTTCAAACCTCTTTGTCCTTTTATTGAACACCTTGTAAGCCTTGTTGTTGGATGCGTAGCCCTGAAAGATGCCTTTGTCACTCCTTCGATCGAACTTGCCTATCTCGTCTTTAATAGTTGTTGTGAACAAAGCACCTGCACCCAAAGACTTTGAAGCGGGAGATATTTGGTTTTCTTCCCCTGATCAGTTCATATGAAGTTTTAGAAAAATTGGAATGTATGGTAGCTCGATTAATGATGTAGCAAGCGATACTGACTGCCTCAGCCCAAAAGGACCGAGGCAAGTTACTTGCCAACATCATAGTACGAGCCATTTTCTGCAGCGTTCCATTCTTTCTTTTTGCTTCGCTGTTTTGTTGAGGAGTCCTCGGCGCAGAAAAATTCTAAGACACTCCATGCTCATCACAGAAGTTATGAAACATGGAATTCTTAAACTCTATTCCGTTATCCGTTCTGATGGCCTTCAGTTTCTATCCTGTTGATGCTTCTACCTTCTTGATCCACTTTTTGAATGCCATGAACGTCTCATCTTTGGAACCTAGAAAGAGACTCCATGTATATCTAGTAAAAGCATTAACAGTAATAAACATATACTTGCTACGTCCATGACTTTTCACCCACATGGGACCACACAAATCCATGTGTACCATCTCAAGGGGATGAGAATTGATGATCGATAACTTTGGCTAAAAGGACGATTTGCTTTGTTTCCCTCTCATGCACTCTTCACACAAGCTTTCCTTTTCTGCAAGAACTTTGGGAAGTCCTATCACCAGGTTTTGTGAGTAGAGTTTGTGAATTCCTCGATGATTTGCATGATCAAACCTTCTATGCCAAAGATTAGTCTCATCGACAACTATAACAAAGCATAACTCTTCTTGTGGTTGGAAACTTGAGTCGACAAAATACACATTGTTGCGTCTCTTTCCCTTCAAGACCACAAGACTTGAATTATTGTTCTTGATCGTACAACCATCTGAGGTAAATGATACCTCGTTGTTTCCTTGGTCTTTTTATTTAGCTTGACTTCACCTGTTCCAATGATTTCTCCTTGATTGTTGTTTCCAAAGGAAATATTTCCTCCAGTGTTGATCTGAAGTGAGGACAGAATACTCTCGTTCCCTCTCATATGACATGAACACTCGTTGTCAAGGATCCAGCGGATGTCCCCCCTCACTTCAGCCTACAAGAAAGAAATCATGTTTTTAATGACCCAAGCCTGCTTAGCCTTCCCGGGTCGGTTAGCAGAGCTAATAGAATGATAAACTTGAGATTGAACTAGAGTAGCTTTTTGTGGACTCTTGGAACTAGAAGCAATATTTGAGGGATCAACAAGGTTTTTCCCTTTATCAGTTTTAGAATCTTGCTTCTTTTGTGGTGGGTGAGCTGGTTTCTTTTTGTTCTGATGAGATTTGTCATACCTTTGATTTTTCTTACCAGAGCACTGTTTCTTGTTGTTCCCTGTATTCTGTTTTTGAACCCTTTTGTTAGACACTTCTAATTTAACCTTACAGTCCTTTTGGACATGACCTCTCTTTCCGCAGTGATAGCACACCCTATAATATTCGCCAAGATAGCGTTTAGGATGTGGTTTCTATAGGGTTCGTTCCTTCGCACATTCCTTGGAAGGAACTCTGTGTTGGTTCCCTTGAGATTGTTTCAAATATATCTTATGAGTCATTTTACTAGAATACCGCTATGAGTTTTCATTTAAACCACTCTCAAGAATCTTAACCCTACCCTCTAGATAAGTAACTTTATCTCTAGCAGATTGAAGTTCCCTAGCTTTTCTTTTCATTTTTTCTTCAAAGATAAGGTCATCTGGAAGATATTCAGATTTATCTTTACCATAGCCAATACCAAACTTAGCTGGATTAAACACAACACTAGTTCTTTTGTCGAGTTCATTTTCCAGTTCTTCCTTTTTGAGTTTAAAAACAAGCAAATCTGTTCTAAGTTCATTATTGGTTTCAATGAGCGTCTTAACATCTTCTTGTAGTTCTTTTCACTCAGAGCAAGGAACAACACTAGTAATAGTTGACTCTGATAATTTTTCTTCAAGATTAAGACATTTCTCATCAGCAACTTCTATTTCATCTTGTATTTCAAGTTATCTTCAAAAAGCTTTTTAACAAGAATGACAAGATCATATTGTTTAGCATTTTCTAAACCAGCAAGGAATTGTTCAGGAGTTACCTCTTGGTCGACATCATTAGTCTTCAAAGTCATGGCACAGATCTTTGATTCAGATTCATCATTTGAGTCAAGATCCCATGAAGCGATGTTGACCTTTTTCTTCTCGCTCCCAAACTCGTTACCTTTGGGACAACTCTTAGTATAGTGACCCTTTTCTTGACAGTTGAAGCAGGTAACGTCCTTGATCTCCTTCTTCTCAATGTTGACCTTCTCTTTTCCTTCAAGGCCTCTTGCTTCTTGCCTCTCTTGTAGAATGCCCTCATTGTCTTGGTAATTAGAGCTACATCAGAGTCCTCCTCTAACGTATAAACTCCCCTTCCGACAGTGATGTTCTCAATGGCCTTCTCCACCTTGAGAGCAATACCCTTGTTAGAGGTTGAGGTACCATTGTTGTTATTCTCGTAGCGCTCGTAGTCTGTCAGCTTTACAAAGATCTCATGAAGTTTATAAGTCGTAGTGATTGGATTTTCTCTGAGCAAACCTCTGGTAACAACATACTTGAGACCGAGACCATCAACAATCGTAGAAATTTTCTCCGAATGAGTGATGTCTTTTTCGATACCAAGATGATTGATGCGATTCACCAAAGCCTCAAAACGAGATCGATAAGTGGCAATGGTTTCACCATCTCTCATCTTGAAGTTATAGAACTCCTTCTTGGCCTCCTTTTGATGGCTTTCTTTCAGATCTGTACTACCAATATGCATTTGTTCAATAACTTCCCATGCATACTTGGCAGTTTTACAGTTTACCACCCTCAGTAGATCTTCAGCGTCCAAGTCGTTGTTCAACAACATCTGTGCCTTGTAGTTCTTCTCCATTCCTAACCATTCAGTTGGTCCCCACTTGGACTTTTTGTTCTTCTTGTCCGCAGGAATGACATAGTCTCCATCTTCAATGACTGACCAGGCTTGGTAGTCATTACTCTTGAGCCAAGTGGCGAAGAGGATGTTCCAGTGGTCATACTCTTTAACAACAAGCAGTGGAGGCTTGTTGTTTCCAATTCCGACGTTGTGAGTGTTGTTGGTACTCATCATGTGATCCCGCTTTAACAAACAATCTAGAGAAAACCTGCTCTGATACCAATTGTTGGATTGTGACGCGTTAGTAACAAGTCAAGGAACTAGCAATGTTCCCTGGGCATCGGAAATAAAAACTTAGAACACAGAATTTATAGAGGAAAACTTTCTGTCCGACCAACAAGTCGTAGAAAGAAAAAACCTCTACCCATGAGACTCTTTCTCAAAGGATTTTCAATAGAATACTTTTATTAAGTTTCAACGGTTACAAGGCAAGTCAAGTTCCCTGGTAACTAAGGAACCAACCAAAGATCAACCAACTAGACTTCTACAACCCTAAACGTAAACCTAAGAGAAAATAAACTACTGACTTATGGATTCTTCACCGGAAAAAGCCAAACACTCGTAGACTTGAAAAGCTCTCTCTCCAAGTTCACCGTCAACAACCACACTTAAACCCTAGCTATTTATAAGAAATGTCAAGTCCGATCTCATAGGTAATTCTTGTCTAACTACGCATATTTTCCACTTAACAAATCCCACACTAATAGGAAAAAGTATTTGTGATTTGGATCCTCAACCATGCCGATTCTTGCCAAAATCGAGTGATATCAGATTTCTTAGATAATATCGTGTGAACTTTGATCTCATCCTTCCTTTGACCCCCCTACTCTCGCTTCTTCGTCTTCAACTTATCTTCTTCCTCCAACTATGGCGACTTCTGGTTCTCGCCCTATCTCTCGCTGTCTTCATCCGCATGTACTTCCTCCCCTGACTTCATCCAAAATCCTCACTCCCCTCCATCGTAGAACTAGTATTTCAGAAGACCCTCACGCTTTTGCGTTTTCCGTGGGATTTCCCTCTTTTGCGGAACTTTTCCTTCCCCCCTGGGATTTGGGCTGATTTTTACAGTGATGATTGTGTTTGCTTATACGAGTACCCTTTCCGCATCGGACACCGCTTTCCCCTCTCCCCACTAGTTGTCGACTTCCTCTCTACCCTCAATGTCTCCCCTGGTCAAATACTCCCACAAGTTTGGAGATTATTGCTGTCGATTGATCTACTGTGCTCTTCCCATGGTCTCCCTTTTAAAGTCGTCGACTTTTTCCACAATTATCGCCTTTCCAAGCGTGGTCCGAGTCAATTGACTCTAAAAACCTTCCAAGATAAATCTGACCTAATCTTCAACATTTCCAAGTCTGATCGGGGTTGGACTTACAAATTTTTCTTCGTAAGGATTTCTACCCTTGGAATTGACACAACTTTCTTAAAAACTCGATGGAGACCAACAGATAGTGGTTCTTTCTTTCCCTCCCACCTTGTTTAATTCTTTCTAACCGTTGATCACTTCTATATTGCATGCAGAGAATCTGTCTTCCCCTCAACCACGCTCGGTGTCGGGGCAAGTAATATCTCACATCGAAGCTATCCCGTTGGAAGAGAGATCCTACCCTAAACAGGTGCAGGCATGTTTTGCTGACTCAGAGGACACTGAGATGTCGAGTATGTTACGCCTTTCTCTTACCTCTTACGTTGTTATTTTTTCCTCCTTGTGACCTCTTTGTCTCTTTATTAACAGGTTCTAGGACCACCCGTCCACTACTGCACTGACCACCATGGAACGAGTTGAGGCTCGGAAGAATAGGAAGGTCGAATCAGCTTCAACCGCGGATACTATATTAATGGTCTCTGACTCCAAGAAATCTTCCGAGGCTCGGATTTCCTCTCCTAAGAAGAAAGCCGGCTCAAACCTTTCCGATCTCCCAAAGACGATGATGTCCTTGGACATGGCCGCTGAAAAGTGTCTGAGCTCCTTAGCGCCTCTTCAAGTGGACTGCTCTCGTGGCAAGGAAATTCAACCTTCTTTTCTGGAATTCTTCGGTGAAATTCTTGCGGCACAATGGCAGGTATGTTTCCTTCAGTTGCTCTTACCTCATGATTTACTTTTTGCCTGATTTTCTGCTCTTTTGCGCAGGGCTTGCAACTTTCACTCTCCACTTTTGAAGCTTTTAAGGATTTGCCGGATCAATTGGCTCGGAGCAAGATCAACCTTCAACTTGAGAAGGATAGGAGTACCATCTTGGGGCATGAGAAGGCTGCTCTGGAGAAGAAAGTTCACGACCTAGTGGATAACCTTGAGAAGGTTTCGAAGGAATCCAAGGAGTGGGAGGAAAAGTTCGTAGTCTCTTCCGGTAAAGAAGCCGCTCTGGCCAAAGAAATCGAAGATACTACGGATTATTGGTCATGCCGCGCTCGAGTAGAGATGATGGAAGAATTCGCAGCAGGGAGGCACACTTCTTGGGATACGGTGAAGGAGAGAGAACTGTTTGAGAGTTTGTTTTCCGACGAAGTGATCACAACTAAGAAGTCTTCGGTTATTGATGATATCACTTCTGTTGCCAAGGAGGTTGCTCAAGTGGAAATGGAAAACCAGCCCAAGGAATGATTTTCCTTTGCTCTACCATACCTGTTTAACTCTGAACATTTTCCTACCCCAAGTGTGTTGGGGTTTTAAACTCTTGTTTTGTGCGGCCGCTTGTTCTAGGGCCTTAGTGTGGACAAATTTTACCCCTTGTTGGTTTTTAGGGTTAGTGTTTGCTTAATGCTTTTAGTACTTGCCATGGTTTTGGATCTATTGTTGTCTTTTTTTTGCAGGTGAAACAGGTTTGCCACGGAGGAATGAAGATTGACACGTTTATGACAGACTTACTCGTTTATAAAAATGTGTAGATTAATGGTAAACTCTTCGTTGTATAGCGATTTTTATGTAAGATGCAAAGAGAGCATAATGTACTTGTCTGAATGTAAATACTCTGCAATAAATTTGTGAATCGTGTTACAATTTTTGTTGACAACTTCACTTGCTCATGTTACATGTTCTCGTCTCTTGCATCCTTTTGACTAGTCGTTGTGTGCACAACGTTGCCTGATCATAAGGCGAGGGCCTATGTTTTGGCCTGTAACGTCATAAGGCGTCCCTTGTTAGTTTTTTCGAAATCGTTTGTTCTCGTGTATGTATGAGGATGTAATGATATAATGTAAAAGGAAAAAGTTTACGAGAAATACCTTGTTACGACTTGTGTGTTTCAAAAGTGATACAACTTCAAGTTCATCGCGTTCCAACTTCTGGGGACCGCCTTCCCCTCTTGTGATACTAATTCGTAGGCTCCTTGTCCTACGATCTTCGTAATTTGATATGGTCCTTCCCAATTTGCTCCCAACATGCCAGCATTCAATTCTTGCGTGTTTTGAAACACTCTTCTTAATACCCAATCTCCTACTTGGAACGCCTTCGCATTAACGCGTTTGTTGTAACTCCGGGCTACCCCCTGTCTATATGCCGCCATACGAATCGATGCCTCATCTCGCAACTCGTCTACCGTGTCTAAATGGTGTAACAAGTTAGGTAGGTTTGATTCCTCGGTTGTGAGTCCATATCGAACTGTGGGCAAGGTTACTTCTACTGGTAACATGGCTTCACATCCATAGACTAGGGAGAAAGGCGTATGGCCTGTGGCAGTCTTGGGAGTTGTTCGATCCGACCACACGATAAGAGGTAACTCGTCTGCCCATTTCCCCTTCGCCTCTTTGAGTCGCTTCTTCAATTTGTTGATGATTACTTTGCCACTCGCTTCTGCTTGACCATTGGCTTGAGGATAACGTGGTGTTGACATTACCAACTGAATGTTGTATTGTTGGCAGAATGATCTCATCTTGTCACGGATGAACTGGGACCCATTGTCGCAGACTATGGTGGATGGTATTCCAAATCTACTTAGGATGTTTCTCTTTATGAAAGAGATGACTTGGGTGTCTTTGACTTCTTTGAAGGCTTCGGCTTCGATCCACTTGGAGAAGTAGTTAGTCATTGCTAGGATGTAGACGCGTTGTCCTGAAGCTGGAGGAAGCTTTCCCACTATATCCATCCCCCATTTAATGAATGGCCAAGAGGAAGTTATAGGATGCAACAACTCCGAGAGTTGATGTGGTATAGGCTCATGACGCTGGTACGCGTCACATTTCCGGGTGAAATCTACTGCGTCTTTGTTCATAGTGGGCCAATAATAACTCATCTTGCTTGCCTTCCTCGCCAAGTTGCGACCCCTTGTATGGTTTCCACATTCTCCATCGTGTATGTCTTGTAACAGCTTTTGTACCTCCTCCTTTTTTACGCACCGGGCGTATATTCCTGACGACATCCACTTAAACAAGATGTTATTCTTAACAGTGAAAGTGGAAGCTTTTACCTTAAGTCGTTGAGCTTCTTCCTTGTCATCTAGCAAAACTCCATCTCGTAACCACTTCAGATATGGGGTTACCCATGACTTGTCTTCATCAGAAACAAGAATCTCCAACATGTCTGCCTCCTTGGTTATAGACGGCGCATCAAGGTACACGAAAGGTATCTTGTTGTACTCCCTTGGGTCGATTGCGGATCCGAGGTTGGCTAGGGCGTCTGTTTGTGTGTTGGCATCTCGGGGAACTTGTCTTATATCGAAATGTTTGAAGTGCTTTACGATTTCTTGGACTTTTTCCAAGTACGCCTTCATCTTTGAATCCCTGGCAACATATGAGTTCGTAACTTGATTCACAATAAGTAACGAATCACAGATTACCTCGATCTCTTGTACATTCAAATCCTTAGCAACAAGTAACCCTGCAATAAGTGCCTTATATTCTGCTTCATTGTTAGTAGCCTTGAATGTACATCGAACAACTTGGGCTATCCTATCCCCTGTGGTGACTTTAGGACTACCCCCAGTCCTACACCAATCTGGTTCGACGCCCCGTCTGTATGCATCAACCACTTCCCATTCCCTGTCACGTGCAGCACATCTTGGTCTTCATGCTCTGAAGTGGTAGGAGTGAAGTCAACCACAAAATCGGCCAACGCTTGAGACTTCATTGCTGTTCTAGGCTCGTACGTGATGTCGTAACCATTTAAGTGGATCAACCATCTTGTAAACCGACCTGACTGATGTCTCTCTATTTGGTGGTGTTTTCATATGTGATTTCCTTTGTAAATATGTTTCTTTTTCCCCTTTTCTTGTGCGCTTTGTTCCTTTTTAGCCTAGTTCCCGTATTTCTATGAGATTCGGAGACTACGCACATTTTATGTGTTTTGTAGGTAATTTGGCATGAATCGAGGATCGATTTGAAGGAGGGTCAAGACATGGAGCAAAGGCCGAGCTAAAGCGGGAAAGAGAGAAGCAAGCCATGAAGAAGAACAAGAGAAGCCAACAAAGAAGAAGGTGGAACGAGGTCAGGACCGAGTTGCAACCACGTCGGCCCCGACTTTGAAGTCTCCAACCTTGGACCGAGTTGCACAGTAACTCGGGCCCGAGGTCCTCCGTGTCGGTCCGAGTCGGTCACCGAACTACTTGGGCTCCAAGGCACGAATTTGTGGACTTCCACTTTTGCCCCTCATCTAATCTATAAAAGGCTCTCTTGTCTTCTAAGAAAAGGTTCCCTCACACACACACAAAAAGGGGGTTCCAAGGGAACCAAGGGGATTCTTGGAGAGCAAGGAGGAAGGAGAGGAGAAGGAAGAGAGAGAGAATCGGCCAAGGGAGGAAGTCTTGATAGGTTTTGTTGGTAGATTTGCTTTGATTTGCTTTGTTCTTGTGGATTTGAAAACCCTTGATTGGAATTTGTGGATAGCTTTGGATTTGAATGAAACTTTGCTTTGTTTTGAGATTGATTATGATGATTGCTTTCCCTTTTGATTTGATTGCTTTCTTTGCTTGTCTCATGGAGTAGATCTCCTTGATCTTGGGTTATGGGGGAAAACCCTAGCTAGGTTTAGGCTAGAAACCCCAATTCCATAGCCTTGAGTGTTTGATCTAAGGAACCCACTCTACATAGAGCTACAATTCCTTGCGAAAGTTGGGAATCAAGGCTTGAGATTGGCAAAGTAGCGAAAGTGAACATGTGTCAATCTCAAGACCTTGCTTCAAAGGGGATTTCCCCAATGATCGAGGTGTAGAAGTGGTTGGAACGAGGGCGAAAGCACTCGATCCTAGTCCGATCATCACTCATTGCCTGAATTGGGGTGGAAAAGCCTTAATCTACTAGGGAAGGAACCCAAAAGCCCAAGATCTACTTTTAAATCTTTGAGTTCGACATCCCCAGATACCTCGGGCCCGACTTACACAGTGTCGGTCCCGACTTCCTCTTGTCGCCAACCTCGGACCCGACGTGACCTCAGTGTCGGTCCCGACTGATTCCTTTGTTTTCCTTTGTTTTATGCTCTCCTTTCTAGCTTCCTAGTATCTAGGCACATCGATCGAGTAGACTTCCCGAGTGTTCGACACCCACCACGTACTACAACGGGGTCGGGTTATAAATTGTATCTCTAGACCCTCGCAATCCGAGAGGCGATCAAAAGATTGGCGCCGTTGCCGGGGAAGTCTAAGTGCATTGAGTGCCAATTTGGTGAGTTTCTTGTGTTTTGGTAGTGATTTAGGTGAGGGAATAGCCCAAACCCTTTGTTTGTTTTTGATTTGTTTTGGTTTGTGTTTTTGTTTCGTAGGTGTATGCTAGCTCGTTCCTCCCGAGGAACACTTGAGCTTGAGTTTGTGAGTGATCCGGAAGGTATTCTCAAGGAAGCCCGAAGAAGGAAAAGGATGGCGAATCAAGCTCTCCATGTTGATGAGGAGTTGGATCAACTTAGGGCCGAAATGGCTAGATTGCAACTTGAGAGGGACAATCAAGAGGAGATGGCAAGAAGAGAACGGGAGCAACGGATGAGAGCCGAGCTCAACTCAACGCTCTACCCCGGAATGCACGCTAATACATGCATCCGGAGTTGAGGGTACCCGAGCCGGCTATTGTGCTTCCCGAGGTTGCCAAGAATTTTGAGATCAAGACGCAATTCATCTCCCTCATCAAGAAGGATCAATTCGAGGGCCGTCCACATGAGTGTCCCATAGAGCATGTCAAACGTTTTGTGGATATGTGTGAGACGATCTCTACCGACGAGGAGACATTGGAGTATGTGCTTCTAAAGGCGTTCAAATGGTCACTTGGGGGCAAGGCCGCACATTGGCTCGAGAGCCAAGCTCCTAGGTCAATCACAACTTGGAAGACACTCTATGATGCTTTCTTGATGAAGTTCTTCCCGCCCTCAAAGACAACCGAGCTAAGAAGGAAGATTGCAAGCTTTCAACAAGGCCCGAATGAGCCTCTTTTCGAAGCATGGGACCGTTTCAAGGAGATGTTGCGCCAATGTCCTACTCATGGCCAACAACCATATGTGCTTCAAGACATCTTTTTCCAAGGCATAAATCCGGCAACGAAGGACAAGCTCAATCTCCACACCGATTGTGGGTTCATAGACTTGACACCGGATCAAGCTTGGGAGCTACTTGACAAGCTATCCGATTATGAGGCCATGTATGGGGTGAGTCAAGCTAGCAAGGAGGTGAAAGTTCAAGGCGAAGGTACAAGGAAGTTATATGATCCAAAGGGAGAAGACATTGATATGGATGTGAAGCTCCAATTCCTTGAAGGTGAAGTGAGCAAGCTTAAGAGGCAAGTCCACTACTACAAGCAAAATGCTAGAGCTTGTAAGGAGTGTGGATCCTTTGCACATGCTACACAAGTTTGTCCAAATGAGAGCCAAGTGCGCTTGGCCGAGCGAATTGAGGAGGCAAACTATGTTCGGGGAAATTTCGGTGGAAGAGGCAATTTCAACAATGGTGGCAATGGCCGGTGGAACAACGGTCAAGCTCAAGGCTACAACAACAACTTCAACCAAAACGAGCCAAGGGCGCCACCACCACCATATAGACCACCGGGATTCAATGAGTTACAAACATTTGCTCAAGAGATGAGAGACGGGTTCAAGGAGATGAGGACCCAATTCAATGAGTTTGGTGCATGGAGGAGGCAAGTCGACAATCAATTTGCTCAAATTGCGACTCAAGCCCCGAGAGAGAATGGAAGACTTCCGGGCCGACCCGAGGAGAATCCTCGGGCTCAAAACAATCAAAATGAGGTTCGGGCAATTGGATTGAGAAGTGGTCGAAACCTACCCGAGCCATACGTGCCTAAGAAGAATGAAGAGAGTCGGACCAACTTACCCAGCAAGTCGGGTCCGACGTTCCCCGAAGTCGACCCAGCAAGAAGATCGACTCCTTCACCACGGACCGAGGTCGAGAGCAACTCGAGACCGACGTACACAGACCTCGATCCGACTCCTTTGCCCAGGACCGAGATTCACAACATCGGGCCCGACATGGTGCCCAAGTCGGTCCATTCAGAAAATGTTGCAAATGAAGTAGGGAAGTCCAAAGAAGTTGATCCAAGAAAGATTCAAGGTGCAACAATTCTTCCATATCCCTCGAAGAAGCCGAAAGATATTGTTGAGAACAAGTTCAAGAGGTTTCTCAAACTCTTGCAAGGCTTGAACATCTCTATCCCGTTCACCGATGCATTGAGCGAAATGTCATCTTATGCCAAGTTCTTAAAGGAGATTTTGAGCAAGAAAAGGTCCATAGTGGAAATGCAAGATGAGGTCAAGACCTTGGAGTTACCACAAAAGCTAGGAGATCCCGGTCGTTTTGCTATAACCATTGGTGTGGGGTCTCAAAACTTCCAAGCCTTGTGTGATCTTTGAGCAAGCACGAGCATCATTCCTTACACCATATGGAATTCCACATCCATGGGTCTCATCGCTCCGGTCAACATGAGGTTAACAATAGCGGATGGGTCGTCTATCGAGCCAATTAGTATCGTCGAGGATTATCCCGTTTGCATTGAAGGCCACTATGTCCCAATCGATTTTATTGTGGTGGACATGATAGAAGTGTCGGGTGAACCGATCATACTAGGGAGACCTTTCCTTGCTACGGTTGGGGCAATCATTGATGTAAAGAAGGGCCACTTGTCTCTTGACATTGGAGGAAGAGAAATTGAGTTTTTTTTAGGTCAACTTCAAAAGGGACCGTACATAAGGAAGCTAAGATGATCCAAGTTCCTCTTGGATTGCAATGGGAAGCCGTTTCTGAGAAGTCAAGGCCAAGGGAGCTTAGGTTGAAAGCCACCCCACCACCTAGAGAAATTGAGATAGAGCGCCAAGGTCTAGCCCTCAATATGATTGAGCATGAGCAATTGGAGGAAAGGATGTCTTATTTGGAGGTGTTCAAGGCCGAGGAAGAAGAAGTTCAAGCACCACCGGAACCATCTCAAGAACTCAAGGAGCTTCCAAAAGATTTGAGGTACGCATTTCTTGGTCCCAACTCTTCTTTACCCGTAATCATAAATGCCAACTTGAATGATGAGGAGGAGTCTAAGTTGTTGGAGGTTCTAAGAAAACATAGAGGAGCTTTAGGGTATTCACTAGAGGAACTAAAGGGAATCTCTCCCTCAATTTGCATGCATAGGATTTATATGGAGGATAACCATAAACCCACTATTGAACCCCAAAGAAGATTAAATCCTAACATGAAAGAAGTGGTAAAGAGTGAAATACTTAGGATGTTGGATGCGGGAATTATCTTCCCAATTTCCGATAGCAAGTATGTGAGTCCCGTGCATGTAGTTCCTAAGAAAGGAGGTCTCACCGTTGTGCAAAATGAAAAGGGAGAAATGATACCTATGAGAACCACAACAAAATGGCGTATGTGTATTGATTACCGTAAGCTTAATAGTGGCACTCGCAAAGACCATTTTCCTCTTCCTTTCATAGACCAAGTCCTAGAAAGATTAGCACAACATGAATATTTTTGCTACCTTGACGGGTATAGCGGGTTTTGGCAAATCCCTATTCTTCCCGATGATCAAGAGAAGACGACATTCACATGTCCTTATGGGACTTTTGCCTATAGACGCATGCCTTTTGGTTTATTTAATGCGCCGGCAACATTTCAAAGATGCATGATGTCCATCTTCTCCGATATGGTTGAGGATATAGTAGAAGTGTTTATGGATGATTTCTCCGTCTACGGTTCCTCATTTGATGTTTGCTTAGCTAACTTAGACAAGGTTTTGACTAGATGTGAGGAGACTAGCTTGGTGCTTAATTGGGAAAAATGCCACTTTATGGTGAAGGAGGGCATAGTACTAGGACACCTAGTTTCAAGTAGGGGGATAGAGGTAGATAAAGCTAAAGTTGAAATAATTGAAAAACTACCTCATCCCTCTTGTGTTCGTGATGTTAGGAGTTTCTTAGGTCATGCAGGATTTTATAGACGGTTCATCAAGGATTTTTCTAAAATTGCAAAACCATTGTCTAACCTCTTGATGAAGGATGTGCCCTTTGTATTTTCCGAGGATTGCATGAGTTCTTTTTGTAGGTTGAGAGATGCCTTGATCTCGTCTCCAATAATGGCGGCACCCGATTGGAATCTTCCATTCGAGGTGATGTGTGATGCTAGTGATCTCGCCGTAGGGGCCGTCCTTGGGCAAAGGAAGGATGGAAAGTTGCATGCCATCTACTACGCAAGCAAAACTTTGGATGAAACTCAGTGCAATTACACAACAACGGAGAAAGAGTTTCTTGCGATAGTGTTTGCATTTGAGAAATTCCGTTCATATCTTGTGGGATCAAAGGTGGTAGTCTTCACGGACCATGCGGCAATCAAACATCTCATGAAGAAGAAAGATGCAAAGTCGAGGCTTCTAAGGTGGATGCTCCTTCTCCAAGAGTTTGACCATGAGATCAAGGACAAAACCGGTGCGGAAAATGTGGTAGCGGATCATCTATCCCGTTTGCCCATCGAGTACATGTTGGAGATGGAGGATGGTTTGACTATAGATGATTCAATACCAAATGAAGTTCTCATGAGCGGAAAGGAGGAAAGGAAAGGTGGATCGACAAACCAAGTAAGTCGGGCCCGAAGTTCAGAACATCCGACCAAAGGCAAGGCAAGTACGAGTGAGTCGGGACCGAGGACTTCAACATCGGGCCCGAGTGACCTGTGTGTCTGCGAAGCTGGACCGGCGTCCAACCATGTCGGGCTCGGTACACTTCAATGTCGGTCCGTGGAAGAAAGTAAGTTTCCTAGATCGATTTCCATTCCTTCTCGTTCTCAATTGATTGATTCTTTCTCTCCCACTGGCCTTCTTTCTATTAGTGCCGTAAGACGAGGGGTTTCCCCTTGGTTTGCGGATTTTGCTAACTTTGCCGTAGGGGGAGTGATCCCACCAAATTTGTCTTATCAAGCTAGGAAGAAATTCTCACATGATGCTAGACAATACTTTTGGGATGATCCATATCTCTACAAGGAAGGGCGTGATCAAATCTATAGACGGTGTGTGTCAAGTGAAAAGGTTGAGAGCATAATTCACCATTGCCACTCCTTGCCTACGGGGGGTCACGCTAAGAGTTCCAAAACCACCTCAAAAATTCTTCAATGTGGTTATTATTGGACAACCATGTTCAAGGATGTGCATGATTATGTGAGGAAGTGTGAGGAATGCCAAAGAGAGGGGAACCTATCAAGGAGGAATGAGACTCCTCAAACTGGCATTCTAGAAGTTGAGTTATTTGATGTATGGGGTATTGACTTCATGGGACCATTTCCCACATCGGGGCCTTACAAGTACATCTTGGTAGCCGTGGACTATGTCTCAAAATGGGTGGAGGTCATACCAACAAGAACCAATGATGCTAAGGTGGTGATGAAGTTTTTGAAAAGCAACATTTTTGCAAGGTTTGGTGTGCCTAGGGTTCTCATAAGTGATGGCGGACCTCATTTCATTGAGAGGTGCTTCGAAAATGTGTTGATCAAGTATGGGGTGTCTCATCGAGTTGCTACTCCTTATCATCCTCAAACAAGCGGGCAAGTCGAGGTGTCAAACCGTCAAATCAAGGCTATCTTGGAGAAGACCGTATCTCGATCAAGGAAAGATTGGGCCTCTAAGCTCGATGATGCACTTTGGGCTTATAGAACCGCCTTCAAGACACCTTTGGGAACTACACCCTTCAATCTAGTTTATGGCAAGGCATGTCATCTTCCGGTAGAACTTGAGCACAAGGCGAAATGGGCACTCAAAGAGATGAATTGGGATATCAACTTGGCCGGTGAGAAAAGGTTTCTAGAACTTCATGAGTCGGGGGAATTGAGGTTGAAAACCTATGATAACTCCAAGCTATACAAGGAGAAGACCAAGAAGTGGCATGATAGGAAGTTAATTCCAAAGACCTATCAAACCGGTGACAAGGTCCTCCTTTTCAATTCAAGGCTTAAACTTTTCCCCGGGAAGTTAAGGACTAGGTGGAGCGGACCATTTGTGGTCCACCGTATCTATGCTCATGGTGCGGTGGACTTGGTTGATGAACAAGGACATATTTTCAAAGTGAATGGTCATCGAGTGAAGAAGTTCTATGACAAGGACGGTCCAAACGAAGAAGTTAGAGCCTCATGGGATCTCGTCCTCGCCGATTGATTCTATACATGCCATTGAAGAATAAGAAATTGTGAGCTTTTCATACTCTTCTCTCTTGCTTTTAAGTTTTGATTTCCTTGTTTGATGGGGACATCAAAATTCTAAGTATGGGGTGGGGGTAAGTGTGTTCATGATTTCACTTGTTTATGTTTGTTTATTATTTTGAGGATATTTAGTTTGTGTTTCTAGTTTGTATTTGGGATGTTTGCTTATTGGTTTGTGGTTGATGAATGACATGGATGATTGATTTGGTCTTGAATGGATGAGTTTTTGGTTTTAGAGAAATTTTTGCAAAAATCCAAAAAAAAAATTTTTGAAAAAATTGTGTTAAAAACAACAAAAAGATTTTGTGTTTTGTAGGTTTTGGACTAGAAATTTCCATCTTAGATTGCCAAAATATAAGCTAATGATGATGTGAGCATGTAAATTCCTTTGCATATTTTCGGATGGTTTAGCCTCTAAAATGATGTTGCTTTTGATGTGATCATGATATCTTGCTTGTTTTATTGAACATGTGAGTTCTAGGATGAGTTCTTATGCAACTAAGTATGAGTGACCCTTGTGAGATTGATTTTTGGCCATTTTAGGGATGCTTGATCATATTTGCATATCCCTCATTTTTCTTGTGTGATTAGCTCATTCATGCTTAGTAAAACTTGATATTGCGGTGTTTATCTATTTTCCAATACCGTCATGAGAATTGTCCTAGCATGGTCACATTGATTTTGAACTTTATTCGTCTAGTCACATAAATGTTCCATATCCTACCATGAAGATAATCCTTTGTTTGAAGCCCCGTTCTAGCCTAAGCCTTTGTTTGAAACTCCTCAAAAATATTATTCCTAGCCTTATATGACTTGACCCTTATGGGATTGGACTTTAGAAGAGAGGTTGGGATTGTATTTGAAGAGTTGAGATTCTCTTGGGTTTAAGGGCAAAGAATGGTGTTATGAATCATGTGGGTAGTGCATCTTTGTTGTACAAAAATGAAAAAAAAGAAAGAAAAGAAAGAAAGAAAATGTTGGAAATGAAAAAAGTGGAATGAAGCAAAGAGCTTAAGTGAAGAAAATGTTCCGACCGAGTTACAAGCAACATCGGGCCCGATGTCATAAGAAAGGCGGTCCAAATGTAGAAAGTGTTGAAAATCCAACAAAAAGCATAAGAGCAAAGATGAAGTGGAATGTTAAGTGAAATTTTGGGTTGAAAGGGAAATGTTAAGTCTTTTGGGTGAGTGTGAAAGTAATTGTGGAATTTTGGTGAAGATGGTGAGAGTTTAGGTTGTTCAATCCCCATTGAAAGCACCACAAGACCAAATAATTCCCACCTTGAGAAATACCAAAAGCCCCATTACAACCCGACCGAATGGAACCTCTTTGAGGACCTCCATTGAGCCAAGTTCGAAATTCTTTGTGTACTTTGTATTAGGCATCTCTAGGTGGAGCAATTGGTGATATTAGCTTCAATAGTAAAGTCCTTACTTGCATGATTCTTGAGCTTGAGTGTTCATTGCTAAACCCAAACACATGATGAGTGATACACATTCACATATCCCTAAAGTGAGGCTTAGTTGCATTGACTTTATTCCTTGGAACACTTAATCATATGTGACGATGTAATCTTGCTTGAATATCAATCACTTGTGCTTAAAATGTGTTTTCATACGAGGCTTTACTTGAAGATTATGTTTCGGTCTTGCTTACATTGTTATTGCTTGAGGACAAGCAAGTTTAAGTATGGGGTATTTTGATGTCTCTCTATTTGGTGGTGTTTTCATATGTGATTTCCTTTGTAAATATGTTTCTTTTTCCCCTTTTCTTGTGCGCTTTGTTCCTTTTTAGCCTAGTTCCCGTATTTCTATGAGATTCGGAGACTACGCACATTTTATGTGTTTTGTAGATTATTTGGCATGAATCGAGTATCGATTTGAAGGAGGGTCAAGACATGGAGCAAAGGCCGAGCTAAAGCGGGAAAGAGAGAAGCAAGCCATGAAGAAGAACAAGAGAAGCCAACAAAGAAGAAGGTGGAACGAGGTCAGGACCGAGTTGCAACCACGTCGGGCCCGACTTTGAAGTCTCCAACCTCGGACCGAGTTGCACAGTAACTCGGGCCCGAGGTCCTCCGTGTCGGTCCGAGTCGGTCACCGAACTACTTGGGCTCCAAGGCACGAATTTGTGGACTTCCACTTTTTCCCCTCATCTAATCTATAAAAGGCCCTCTTGTCTTCTAAGAAAGGGTTCCCTCACACACACACAAAAAGGGGGTTCCAAGGGAACCAAGGGGATTCTTGGAGAGCAAGGAGGAAGGAGAGGAGAAGGAAGAGAGAGAGAATCGGCCAAGGGAAGAAGTCTTGATAGGTTTTGTTGGTAGATTTGCTTTGATTTGCTTTGTTCTTGTGGATTTGAAAACCCTTGATTGGAATTTGTGGATTGCTTTGGATTTGAATGAAACTTTGCTTTGTTTTGAGATTGATTATGATGATTGCTTTCCCTTTTGATTTGATTGCTTTCTTTGCTTGTCTCATGGAGTAGATCTCCTTGATCTTGGGTTATGGGGGAAAACCCTAGCTAGGTTTAGGCTAGAAACCCCAATTCCATAGCCTTGAGTGTTTGATCTAAGGAACCCACTCTACATAGAGCTACAATTCCTTGCGAAAGTTGGGAATCAAGGCTTGAGATTGGCAAAGTAGCGAAAGTGAACATGTGTCAATCTCAAGACCTTGCTTCAAAGGGGATTTCCCCAATGATCGAGGTGTAGAAGTGGTTGGAACGAGGGCGAAAGCACTCGATCCTAGTCCGATCATCACTCATTGCCTGAATTGGGGTGGAAAAGCCTTAATCTACTAGGGAAGGAACCCAAAAGCCCAAGATCTACTTTTAAATCTTTGAGTTCAACATCCCCAGATACCTCGGGCCCGACTTACACAGTGTCGGTCCCGACTTCCTCTTGTCGCCAACCTCGGGCCCAACGTGACCTCAGTGTCGGTCCCGACTGATTCCTTTGTTTTCCTTTGTTTTATGCTCTCCTTTCTAGCTTCCTAGTATCTAGGCACATCGATCGAGTAGACTTCCCGAGTGTTCGACACCCACCACGTACTACAACGAGGTCGGGTTATAACTTGTATCTATAGACCCTCGCAATCCGAGAGGCGATTACTGACAATTCTGGCTTTGACATAATACTCTTCATCGGATAATTAGTTCTCACAATGATAGAATGAATTTCGAAATAAGGACGTAACTTTATTGAAGCCATTACCAAAGACAGTACTAATTTCTCCACGGGGGAATACCTGGTTTCCGCATCGAGCAATGTTTTACTTACGTAGTAAATGGGCAGCTGGTCTCCATTCTCCTCTCGGATCAAGAAGACGCTCACTGCTACTTCGGTCACGGCCAAGTATACATATAACCTCTCGCTTGGCTTGGGTTTAGATAATACCTGTGGGTTAGACAGATAATTCTTCAATTCCTCAAAGGCTTTTTCATGTGCCTCCGTCCACTTGAACGACTTGTTTTTCGTCAGAATGTCGTAGAATAATTTGTTTCTATCTGAGGATCGTGATATGAACTGGTTTCACGCAGCTACTCGTCCTGTTAACTTCTGGACATCCTTGACGCATTTCGGTGATTGCAACTCCATTATAGCTTTGATTTGTTCTGGACTCGCCTCGATTCCCCTCTACGTTACTATGTACCCGAGGAACTTTCCTGACGTCACCCCGAAAGAGCACTTGGTTGGGTTTAACTTCATCTTGTAACTCCGCAGGATCTCGAACGCGTCTCTAAGGTGAGTAATGTGGTCTTCCGCCTTCAATGACTTGACTAACATGTCGTTAATGTATACCTCCATTGTATCCCCCAGTTTTTCCTAAAACATCTTATTAACCAATCTTTGATAAGTAGCACCTGCGTTTTTTAACCCGAAAGGCATAACTTTGTAACAATAAGTTCCTTGATTGGTTACGAATGCAGTCTTTTCTTGATCGTCAGGGTGCATCGTTATTTGATGATACCCGCTAAATGCATCCATGAAAGTCAAGAGCTCATGCCCGGCCGTCGCGTCTACCATTGCATCAATATGAGGCAAAGGAAACGAGTCTTTAGGGCATGCCTTGTTTAAATCGGTAAAATCTACACAAACGCGCCATTTACCATTTTTCTTTTTAACGACAACCACATCCGCAAGCCAATCAGGATATTTTACTTCTCTAATCTTTCCAGACTCAAGTAAGGATTTTACCTCGTCGTTGATTACCTGATTTCGTTCGGGAGCGAACTTACGCCTTTTTTGTTTCACTGGTGGCACCTTCGTGTTGACATTTAAGGCGTGGGTGATCACGTCGGGATCAATGCCTACCATATCCTCGTTTGACCAGGCGAAACAATCACTATAGGACCGTATAAATCACTATTTGCTCACGTAAAGTTGGTTCCAGATCTGCTCCTATTTTGATTTTCTTAGATGGCTCTAGTGGATCAAGAGCCACTTCTTCGAGCTCGTGCGTCTCCGGCTTTACATAGTAAGTGGTCGTTCTACAGTCCTTTAATTGCTAATCTGACGCCTTCCTCCCTGCTTCAAGCTGCAGGTTTTTGGGAGTCGTTGCTCTCATTGTTATGGAATAACACTCCCTTGCCAATTTCTGTTCCCCTTTAATCTCTTGAACTCCCCACGGTGTTGGGAACTTCACGCATTGATGATAAGTAGAGGGGATAGCCCTCATCCTATGTATCCACAGCCTGCCCAAAATGACATTAAAGGGTGAAGGGCAATCAAGTACTTGGAATTTTACCTGGTAGTTAACTCCTCCTGTTACGGTGGGTAATGATATCTCTCCTAACGTGTTGCGTGATTCTCCACTGAAGCCTACCAAAGTCGTCGATTTTTTGACAATATCGTCCATCCCGAAACCTAAGCTGTATAAGGCGTCCAACATGAGTAAATTAGTAGAGCTTCCATTATCAACTAAAATTCTTTTGACAAGGAAATTAGCTATTGTTAAAGAGATTATTAAGCAATCATGGTGAACTTCCTCTTCCTCGACATCGTCAAAGCTGATTGGCATTATTGCAAGAGTTGCTCGTGAAGGAGCTTTGGGGCACTCTCTTCTCGTATCCCTTGCGATCCTTTTGGCTGCATAGTAGGTTTTACCGCAAATTTCGGATCCCCCTGTGATGACATTGATTACTCTGGTGTGCTTCAGTGGGGGCGGCGGACTGGCTCTTTCTTTGTTGCGTTCCAACTGCTCCTTCGCCTTTTCCGATATTAATTCTCTAAGATGTCCCCTTCGCAATAATTCGCTCACTTCCTTTTATAATGCGATACACTCGTCGGTTCGGTGCCCATGATCAAAGTGGAAATCACACCATCTAGACTTGTCTTTCTGATGTGCAGGCACGTTACTCTTTCGAGTCCACTTAACAGCATCCCCCATGGTGTTGAGGGTTCGAACCACTTCAGTTGCATCCACACGGAAATTGTAGTGAGAGAGTCTCGGAGGCAGCCTAGGATTCTCGTATCTTTCACCCGGTCTAAACATCATTGTATTAACGGTGGTCTTAGTATGAGGTGCCGTATGGTACGGAACGTATCTTGTTTATCGTCTTCCCTGTCTCCGATCGGGTCGATGAGGGCTTACTGCTTTTTCTGCAAAGAGGTCATCTTCCTCTAATCGGACATGGGATAGCGCCTTTACCTGCACTTCATCAAAATTCGAGCAAAGGTATTTAGTCAATTCCCGATATAACTCGGGATTACACATTGATATGCCTCTTCGGAATGCCTCTACGGTTGTAGCGGCATCACATCCTTCGATGGTCACCAGTTCCTCATTGTAGCGGTTGAGGAAAGCCATTAGAGATTCTCCCAGTCTTTGAACCAAGCGGTATAGAACACTTGATCGTTTTTTAGCATGTCGACTGCTTGCGAACCTGATCCTGAACTTGTCAATTAACTCATCAAAAGATGAAATACTTCCAAGAGGTAAATGCGAATGCCAATTGAGTGTGGGTCCGGATAACGTGTTCCCGAACCAACGTCACATGACAATCTCCTTCATGTCGAAAGGGACTGTGCTAACATTCATAGCCTGTTTGAATGCGGCTATATGATGATTGGGATCCATTACCCCTTCGTACTTAGGTACGTCGGGGACATGATATTTCCGGAAGATATCAACCCTCGTGATAGAGGGCACGAAGGGAGAATCGATGTAACCGTCCCTCCTTTCCATCGCTATCGGTTGAGGCGCTCCTGGGACCTGAGTGATTCGGTCCTCCAAAGCTCAAAGGCGTTCCCGTAATTGGGAAACCTCAGTGTCTTCCCGTATCGCCCTTAAATAATTACCATTTACCTGATACCCGGTTATTGGCCTGACAACATCGGGCGTCACGAGACTTGGATCGTCCATGTCTAATCGCCTAGCGACTCCTTCCACCACATCAGTTCCTCGGGGACGAGTTGGAGCTGATTGTACATGTGATCGAAGCAAATTACGTTCATTAATCAAAGTTTCAATTTGTTTTTCATATACCTCGGTGAATTTAGCATTGGCCTCTTTCTGGCTTTCCAAGTCTTTCCTGAGAGCAATCATTGTTGATTGAAGTTCCATAATGATGTCAGCATCGCCTCCTCCAACTCCCTGTTGCTCGGAAGTGCCAGAATTGCCATTGGTGTCTCCAGAACCTTGCTCGACTCCATCCCCATTCCCTACTCCATCTACGTTTCGTGTACCGTCTATGTTCCTGGTACCATCCACGTTTCCAGCGTCTTGATTGTTCGTCTCCTCATTGACCTCGTGATTATCGAGATCACTTGCGTGACTGTAGGTAGTTTGGATGCCCTCCATGTGATGGATCTTGCGGTTGTTTTAGCGTGACTCTTTTTTCGGCTAGGGCCCCACGGTGGGCGCCAATTGTTTTGGGCAGGATAATCGCACTAACGCGTTACCTGCTAAAATAGGGGAATTCCTAGCCAAAGACCAAGTATAATGCGTTATAAACTAAAGACAAGATGTAGAACCGATTTAAGAATAGAGAAGATAATAGCAAGCAAATTGTAGTATGTATATTATGATCGTAGTTTGAAGTAAAACTCCTCAAACACAGATGAGCACTTGAACGAAAGTAGAACAAATGAACAGAGGTAAATTAAGCATAAGCTTATGGTTTTTTCTTGAGTGCTTGTGTCGATCGTGCCTCTATTTTCGCCTCAGCCTGGTTTTATAATTCCTTCCTCTGTTTGGACCGTTGGTGGAGTGCTCACTCTATCCCAGAGATCTCGCCACCGGAATTAATGAATTAGCCGTTACTGCGTAGTAACTACGGGATCCGAGATTTCCGTCATGTCTTTATTGCCTCTTCCAACGACGCAATCTCACCACATCTTCAATGTTTCTTCGGCCCTTCTCCTTTAACCACCAAATTGGGCCAATCATTCTGGGCTTACTAATCCCCTTTTGGGCTAGATTTCAGAGGGCCCAACACTTACCTATTATTAGAGTTGTCAAAAGTTGACCTAACCCACTGACCCGATCCGAACTGCCCGACAATTTTAGGGTCAAGACCTGAAAATTTGATCCCGAAACCCGAAATCAACCGAACCCGAAAGAACCCGAAACCCGTTGGGTTGATCTATTTAGTATATTTATAGAATTTTTAAAATTATACTAAATTTTATTATTAAAATATATTTATAGAATTTTTAATAATCATAAAAAAGGATATTTTAGACTCGCTGGTCAACCCGACCCGACCAAAAACCCGCTACAACCCGACCCGATTGACCTGTGACCCATAACAAAACCGAATCCGAACCCACCCGACCCGATTGGCAGGACTACCTATTATGTATGGGTACTATTCATTTTTTTGTAATTAAATAAAAAAACACATGGTATAAAACTCAAAAGCAAGCTATTATTCTTAACAAACTTTCTACAACTAACGAAAAAACATGTATGAGATAATTGTGTGTGCTAGTTGGGAGGTGAATTCATGACTAGTAGGTCGATCACAAGTGTAAATCCTCTCCACCATTACATCAAAATTTATATGTATCTTCTTTTTCTTTTTTAATCATAAATACTAATTTCATATGTGGCAAAGTTATCTAATTCCGGTCCCAACTTATACAATTGTACAAGTTGTAACAATTAATAAGAATGGAAGGTTGGTGAAGAAGGTTTAAAATTAAATTGGATTATGTATTAGGTGGTAGGGGTAGGTAAATAAACTAGAACCGAAATTGTAACAAAAAATCGAAAACCCGATCATTTTGATGGTTAACTATATCGATATTATGTACACTTAATTATAATAGAAAGAGTTATGTGCGAATCGGCGCCTAGATAAGAATTAAGAATAAATATTGTCTGTTCATTTTAAAAAATTAATGCCCTTAATTAAATATTTATTAAAAAGGATAAAATACGACACGGACGATTACTCACGTATTTTTTAATAAAATATGGCACATACGAATTTTTTCCGTATTAATCACGTATTTTTCGAAAAATATGTTCTTATGAGACGGGCCCAATTTGTTCATCAGAAATAGCGATTTGTTCATCAATACTAACCCATTGTGCGTCGAGGTTTTGATAACATTGTTCATCGATTTCGAACTTTTTTTATTTTTTGTTTTATTTTTAACCTTATTTATGTGTATGAATACAATATTATCTAATTTTTGATGCACATATAATTAGCTTCGATATACAAATATTTGTTCATTGATATAACCTTGTTTGTTCATTGATATACCATTATTTGTTCATTGGTATACCATTATTTGTTCTTTGATATATTCTTTTTTATTCATTGGTATACCATTGTTTGTTCATTAATATACCCTATTTGTTCATTGATATAACCTTTTTTGTTTATTGATTTAACTTTTGTTTGTCCAATGAAGTGCTTTAAGGCTAACTTGTCAATACGAATGAAGTGCTCAATATAATACCAAAATAAGATAAGTTTGATGTACAAACTTGAATGCAAAGGATAATAGATAAAGATGACTTTGCAATAATATGGTGTATGCTAAGAGAACGAAATAGCAACAAATCGAAGAGGAGTGCTTGTGCCTTATTTAGCTATGAACAAATTGATTTTATTAATGAACAAATATGCATATAGCAATGAACAAATTGAAGTTACTAGTGAACAAATATATATCTAGCAATGAAAAATTATTTTAAAAAGGCAATGAACAAATATGCATAAACCAATGAACAAATTGATGTTACTAATGAACAAATATGCATAAACCGATGAACAAATATGCCAAAACCAATGAACAAATATTTTCCTTTTTTATGAACAAAATCACAATGTTGATGAACATATTGAACGCAATTTTGATACACATTTGTTCATTTTTTATGTACAAACAATAGATTTTTGACGCACAAGCAATAGTTTATTTATGTACAAAATCACAGTTTTGATGAACAAAATCATAGTGTTGATGAACAAATCCACAATATTGATGAACAATCTGGGCGCGCGTCCTATTTCCATTTTTTTTCAAAAATACGCGAATAATTCGCCAATAATTCGTTAGTGCCGTTTTTCCCCTTTTTAAGTGAAATAATCAGCGCCTTTGATTTTTCTTCATCCACCGGTTCTTGTTCTTTCTTATTTTGCACCTGGGCGCCCATTTGCACCTAAACCGGACTCTAATTATAATATTATATACACAACTTAGATAAAAGATTATGATTTATGCATACTTAATTGTACCATCTTGCATATTCATTTTCAAATATTCATACATATTAATTTGATTTATTAAATTTTACAAGATGTGATTTTTTTTGTTCTCTCTTGGGCAGATGTGCTTAGTCCCGAACACTTGTAAGGGTGTTACTCTCTCATTGAAAAATCCTTATTTTATGAATTTTTAGGGCATATATGTAAATTTGCCAAAATCGTAAATAACTAAAATAATAATTCTTATTGAACCGACGGAGTATTTTTGTTTATTAGGATTGAAACTTTTTTTGAGCAAATATGTATTCAAACCTAGAGGTTTAGAAATGGAACTTATCATGAAAACTTAAAAAAAATGAGGACTCTTGAATTTGAGAAATGGATGACTAAGATTAAATGAGATAGGGGTAAAATGGTAATGTTGACAAAAACTAAAAAAAATAAAAAAATAAAAAAATAAAAAATAAAAATATTTTTTTACATTTTTTCTTAGTTTCACTTCTTCTTGCCAAAAACACGAAATTTGATTGTTTACATTACGTTCACGTATTTTATGCATATGTTCACACTATTATAAGACATGTTCACATATTAATTATCACATTTTTCAGTTCAGAGATTTTATAATACGTCACATATATTACAAGTGTGTTCATATATTATTACTGTTTGTTCATGTTTTATGGTCATGTGTTCATGTTCGATTAAATCATAATACATGCGTTAAACCGCTTAAAAAAATTTGACAAAAAATAATTTTTTTATTTTTTTATTTTTTCGCTTATTTTTGCCAAAAACACGACAATTGACATTTTACGTTCTGTTCACATATTTTATACACATGTTCACATTTTTACACGGGTTGTTCACATATAACCGCATTTTAACTTCAGAAAATTTAGTATACGTTCACATATAATACAAATACGTTTATATATTAATATTGCATGTTCACGTTTTATGGCTTTGTGTTCATAAAGTAAGAAAATAATTTTTTTTAATTTTAATATTTTTTTTAGTTTTTATTATTTTTTTTAATCGAATGGCCTAGATTCATTTCTAATTTTCAATCGAATGATCCAGATTTGACCTTAATTTTCATTATAAACCCCATTTTCATTTGATTCAATCTCTTCAAACCTAACCCTAACTCAAATATCTAAATATAAATATATGAATAAAAAAAATCTCACAATACGAAGATCTTGATTGAACAAAAAAAAACTTTTATTTTCATTACTTTTTGCAAAATAAATTGTCTAAAGACGTAAATTTTATTCACAATTCGGTAGTATTTCAACTATATATTTATCATACTCAAATGGCAAACATTTTTATTCTTTGTTTGAAAAAATCACATCGTAATTTTTTATATGATATCTCCCCAATAAATCATTAGAACCTATAAGGTATTTTGGCTAAATAAAATTTTTGTTTAATAGTTTGTGTCACCTATTATGTATGAGATATTATTTATTCTTTCTAACTAAATAAAAAATATATACGTGGTATGAAACTCAAATGAAACCATGAGTTTGGTTCAAATGAAACAAACTCGTATCCTAAAACGTGAAAGGAATGCACTTTTTCTAGTTCGTAATGCATTTTTGATACAAAAGTGCATTGCAAAATACAAAAAGTTCAATATGAAAAAGTGTACTACAAAAAGTATGAAAAGTATACTGCAAAAACGAAAAGTGCAAATCTAAAAAAGTACACCCCGAAATAGGAAATTGCACTACGAACTAGGAAAAATGCATTCGTTTCAGGATAAGAGTTTGTTTCTTTTGAACCAAACTCATGAAACCATTACTTATGCATTAGTATTGTTTGAAATTTTTTATTGATATACTTAGAGCAATGATTTTTAAGAATAAATTACGTTCTTTTTTTGGTAGAAGGAATAAATTACATTCTTAACTAACTTTCTACAACTATCTAAGCAGGAACGAAACCGAAATTTTATTTTGGATAGGTTAAATTTACCTTATTTAATAAATCAAAACACATAACCATGAGTCCATGACTGATTTTTATGAGGCTCGATTCTATAATAAATTTCTTTAAATACTTTATAGATAGAAAAATAGATATTTGAAATTAATTAGAGACAAAAAGTTATTATTAAAACTATACAACTTTGATTTACTAACCAAACTTTAACTACAAATATTCTAATATACTAAATTAATACATAGTATGAAAACGTAAAATAAGACATAAAGGAAAAATTGCTATAAAGTTAAAAGAATATATAAGAGGGTGGTGTTTGTAGAAAGTTTTTCTTTATAAAAATCAACAACAATGTCTATTCTAAAAAAAAATCTACAAAAGCATATTAATGATAATTTTTTTTCAATCCACCATGTTGATTCTAGCTCCACCTTATATATAAAAATTAATTTTTATTTATATTAATTTTACCTTTTTCAACTAATTTTTATCAATTTTTGCGAAAAATAATTTTTAAATTTGAAATTTAATTTAAAATAATGAATTTTTTTATTTATCTTAATTTTTTTGTGGGCTTATTTATGTAGCCAAAGAATATTTTTTTATCATTAAAAAGTTCGGTCTTTATTCATATTTTCCAACTTTTCTTATTAATTTTCTTTTTAATCTTTTATTTAAATGAATTTTGAATAATTAAATTTGATTAAAAAATTATAAGAAATTACATTATTTTTTCATTTTTATCTATTTTGTAAAAGAGTAATTAACATAATATATATTTATATTTTCCATAAAAAAGTTATCTTAAGCCACCAAAATTATATTGGGCTTACTTTAATGATTTTGGTTTCGTCTCACATTATAAAAAATATAAAATTATATATAAATACTTATAATAAATAATTTATTTTTATTTATATTAAATTAAAATCATTTATTAAATAAATTAAATATTAAATTTATGTAGTTGTACATAACACGAGGGTATTACTAATTAGAACAAAAAAATAAAACAAATGCAAAAGACCAAACTCGAACACTTGACCTTTACTATTTTCCCACACACTTTTACTATCTTGGGTATGAATTTCAATAAACACATAACTGCTCAATTACTACTATAATAGTCTAGTATTTTTTTTTTTGGTTAAAATAGTCTAGTATTTTTTGGATAGGCGGAAACATACTCTAGTTTATCCCTAAATTGTGTTTGTATCTAAAGAACACATCTACCTAGTACAATTATAAAGCAAAAACCAAGTCTTTGTAAAAATTTGATCCACTTAACAATTTAAATATTTTTTATTTTTTCTAAAATACTTTCACTTACTCACTATCTCAAAAACCACCACCCATTAACAAATTAATATCTTGTATTTCTTACTAAGAAAATAATTTTATATTATTTTTTATTTTTATAAACCACTTTTCACCTTACCCACTTTTTCCACTATCCCAAAAAACACCACCAACAAACAAATTAACATTTTGTAATTCTTTATTAAAATAAGCGTGATCTGTGAAAACGTATTTGTAATTTTTTTAAGAAGTAAAAAATAATTTGTAAATATATTTTATATTAAATTCGTACAAGGTACATAAATAACTAAAAAAGTGTGATTTAGTAGTAAAAAATTCGTTCGAGAAAATTTATTAAGAACAAGTTGAAAATAATTTTTATATTAAATAAGTACAAGGTACTAGAATAACACTAGTATAAAATTGTGTATGAGTCAAACCTCACTAGCCTAGTTAGTGATTGACATCTGTAATTAGTAGGTCACATGTATAAAATCCCCTCCACCATTACATCAAATTTATTTGTATTTTTTTTTTCTTTTTCTAAATCATGGAGTATATACCAATTTCATATTGGGCAAACTTATCCAATTCCGATACAATTTACAGTTGTACCAACAAGTTGTACCATAATTAATATGGCTGGAAGGTTGGTGAAGAAGGTTTAAAATTAAATTGGATTATGAATTAGGTGCTAGGTTGTAATAGCTGCGGTTTTTAAGGATATTTTCGAATTTTTCTCGGATATCTTTTTAATTTTTTTGTCCGTTTTAACGCTTAATCCAATATTTTTGTTTGAGATTAAATCCTAGAAAACTGTTGGTGATGTCCTAAAATCATAAGGAAATGATTTTATGGAATGGTGTGAATTTTAGGATTTTTCGGTGGAAAAAGAATATTTATTGGATAAGCCGTCTTTTTAATTATGTACCGGAAGGAATGTAAAATACAAAACGGAAGCCTTAAAAATTGAAGGTAGCAAGATAAAATCATGAAAACTTGGTTTTATTGGTTTACATAATTTACGGGACGTTTTTCGTTTAGTGAGTTTTTCCACCCGAGGTACATAATTTTACCGCTTTAACGCGAGTCCCGTTCCGAGACGGAAATTTGCTTTTGACGTCTTTTGCTTAACACCTAAGGTTTGGAAGATAGAATTGTACAAAGCCATTTTTTTTACTTTTTCAAACCTCATCTTCTTCCCTTCCAAATCAAAAGCCGAGAGTGAAATCGGGACGGAACGGACTCGGGAGAAGGAGCTCCACATCACCTTCGGCTTCCTCCTCTGCCACGTTGCCCCGCCGCCGGCGAACAACAGCTCGCCAATCACCACCCACCAGCAACGGTTTCCACCGGACACCACACTGCCACCCTCGGGTCCTTGGGTCGAGCCGCCATCGAGCCGAACAAGCTAGAAGTTCGAGTGAAGGTATTAACGCTCGAAATTAATTAGCGGGGTGGTTATGGAGCCACCGAAAGGACCTTTCGGTTCCGCTTTGCTAAGTAAATTTATAGTTTTTATAATCTTGACGTTGATACGGTTCCACAGGTTCAAACCGCTCGAGAAACGGACGTCTGGATCGTTACCTATAGCGAAGACATCGATTGTCAGGTAAAAGACTTCGGATAATTACTTGAGATTCGTCGTTAATCCGTTTGATTTGAGATTTGGTAATCTTGTAGAACTGTTACTAATGAACAATTTTTATTGAGAAAATTGTTTCAAAAGTGAAGCGGATAACTAGTTATAATTCCGCCAAGATGGCTCCTTGAAGCATAATAACTAAGGATTTATATATATATATCGATATTCGGAAATCAAATCGTTTATCGATTAGGAAGTTGTAGAATTGGATTATACAACTAAGAATTATATCCATGAGCTCGTTGTTGAAGAATCTGTTGTTATAATTGACAGAAGGCAGATAAACATTTCTGTTGGAATCGCTGAGAGCTTTGAGCGCGCCTTATAAGGCAAGTGGACGGTTCGCTCTTGCATTAATATTATTAAATGAGGAATTGAATCCCATTTAATATTTGTGTTGGGAACAAGTTGTATGCTTAATATAATATGATAGGTTGTTATATTGTTAGAAATAATGACCATGTTGTTTATTCAGTTGCGCTAGAACTGGATTTAGGTCCGCTATATGCGACCTTGTGTGTTGTCTCATGCTGAGGCATTGTTGTGAAGTAATTAGTTTCAGGGGTAGGAGCCGAGTCTCCGATGACCTCGTTATAACACAGTCTATGTTGGGAGGTTTAGCTCGTTACTATCATATCCCAACATTCGGGTCATGACTCATACCTCGCTCAACGCCAAAGGAGGTGTTCGTGCCCTCTAGCTAAGTGCAAATTGGTACTAGGTTCGTCAATGATCATGGAATTCATCCCTCTCATCTTGACGTCTCCATGTACAGGTGGATTCTCTGCGGTTTTAGCAAATTAAAAGTTACCAACTTGGTTGTGAAAAGTTTTGAAAGTAATACAAGATAAGTGCGTTAAGCACATTAACGTACCCGAATGGTTAGTCTATTCGATAACCATTCTTACTCCCGGTTATGAATGATTCTTAATCAAACTTTGATTAAGTCAATCTGATTAGTCGATGGAGGCTTTTAAAGAAAATATTGTGTGATTAATATAAGTTCCCAACAATTATTCATGTTTCTTAATGGAACCGCAAGTTGTGGTGTCCTATCTTTTGATTATGCATGCCTCATTTCTTATCCTCTATGGGACTGCTAACTGTTGGATCATCGACTGATTGTCATTCGGATTTCGATGCCAATATGTTTAGTCACTACCATAGGAACCAGTCATTTTCTCCACTTGCTTAGTCTTTCATTAGACTAATCTGACCACCTTATTCAATTGCATGGTCGGCTGGTGCCCACCGTTTGTATACGACGCATCAACTACTAAAGATGTTAATTCGCGAAGAGAAGGCTAGCCAAGGAGTTTAGAATGTAAAAAGGTTTTGAAAGTGTTCGCTTGAAGAAGAACAAGTCTGTTGTAAATATTTTACTTTTGTCCAAGTTGTGGTTAGGATTCTGTGTATGGAAGGAAGTCATACTATGGTTTGTAATAAAGTGTTGTAATACTTGTTGTGATTATAAGTTTTAATGCCTTGGGTAACCTTGAATTAGGACTAATTAGGGTTACTGGCGGTAACACCTCAAGTACATTATGGAGGGGGTGTTGCATTGGTTGATGTCCTTTTATGAACTAAATTAATGTGCAAAACATGATATTTTTTATAATTATGAAAGAATAAAAAAAAGATTTATAAATTAATTATATATGTGGTGTTCAAGCGATTAGCCAATCAAAGTATTTTTAATTAAAGTTTAACAATTATAAATTTTTAATAATTAGTAACATATGGTTGACATGTTTAAATGTGAAGTTGACATCTCAATAAAAAGGATATTAATGATAAGTTAAAATAAATGCCATATAATTAAAACATGTCAACCATAATACTTTTCTGTAAGATATTGAAAGATGGTCTCGGTTTTAATTATATGGCATTTATTGACTACAATGAGACATTTGCTCCTATTGCAAAGATGGTCTCGGTTCGCACTTTTTTGGCTATGTCCTGTTTTACAGGACATAGCCAAAAAGCAATGGCCTAAGCGCGTTGCGAAAACAAAGATCCCATTCTTGATAGTTATTAGTCTTCAAAACAACAGGACATATCTTCATGTCGGGATGATCCGACGGATGAAGATAGTAGGGAGAGTTGGCAGGTTTCACACCCGAAGCGACCGACCCGTCGGAAACAATAGCCTTCTGCTTCTTGTCGTCAGTCATCTTCAACAATGAAGAAAATTTCAGGCAGCAGAAGGGCGGCCTAAAGAACGATGGAAAAAATTAGGGCAAAAGAAAGATTCGCTCTGGTACCATGTAGAATTATTTTATAATATCAAATCTTTTATGATTAAAAGTGAATTTAAAATTTAAAATGTTATTCTTACAAAATTTAATATGTTAAATGAGATTCTTATAATATTAAGGTGGTCTCGATTCGCACTTTTTTGGCTATTGCTTTATATATAATTAAGATATTGAAAGTTATGGCTATTGCTTTTTGGCTATCGACTACAATGAGACATTTGCTCCTATTGCAAAGATGGTCTCGGTTCGCACTTTTTTGGCTATTGTTGTTGCCCGTAATTAGGAACTTCATCAGATGGATGTTCATAATGCTTTTCTGCATGGTGAGTTGGATGAGGAAGTATACATGCGACCTCCTCCTGGTTTTTCTGGCTCAGCTAATGGAAGCTTCTGTCGGCTCAATCATTCCTTGTATGGGCTCCGACAAGCTCCTAGGAATTGGTTTGCCAAGCTGACTTCTGCTCTGGGCAAATTTGGTTTTATTCAGTCCCTTGCTGACTACTCTTTGTTCTCTTATAACCAATCTGGGGTCACTTTGCATGTTCTGATTTATGTTGATGATCTTATTATTGCTGGGAACAATTCCGCTGCCATTTCCAGATTCAAGGATCAGCTCAGTTCTTGCTTTCATATGAAAGATCTGTGGTCCTTGAAGTATTTCTTGGGCATTGAGATAGCTCGTTCTCCTCAGGGTTTATTTCTCTGTCAGCGTAAGTATACTTTGGATATTCTGTCTGAGGCCGGTTTACTTGCTAGCAAGCCTTGTGATCTTCCTATGGAGCAGAATCATAAGCTTGCTTTGTCTACTTCACTCCCATTTGTCGAGCCTGATCATTATCGACGTCTTGTTGGACGTCTCATTTATTTGACCATCACCAGACCAGAGATCTGTTATTCCGTTCATACTTTGGCTTAGTTTATGCAGAGTCCTTTGATTGATCATTAGGAAGCTGCCACCAGAAATCTGAGTTATCTCAAGGGTCATCCTGGCCAAGGAGTTCTCCTGTCCCGCTCTTCTATCCTAGAGTTGACTGCTTTCTGTGATTCAGACTATGCTACGTGTCCTTTGACACGTCGTTCTGTTACTGGATATTTTGTTCAGCTTGGATCATCTCTTGTATCTTGGTGGACCGATAAACAGAAGACTGTGTCTCGATCTTATGCAGAGGTCGAATACCGTTCCATGGCAGCAGCTTGTTGTGAGTTATTATGGCTGAAATCACTATTGTTTTCACTTGGGGTTCGACTTACTTCTCTTATAAGACTCTTTTGTGACAGTCAGGCAGCGTTACACATTGTTGCCAATCTAGTCTTTCACGATCGTACTAAGCATATTGAGGTAGACTATCATTTCATTCGGGATTTGATTATGTCAGGGATCGTTCAAACTGCTCATATTCGGACTCATTCTCAGCATGCTGACATTCTTACCAAGGCACTTGGTTGTCATCAGTTTCAGTTTCTTTTGGGCAAGTTGGGCATTAGAGATCTAGATGCTCTAACTTGAGGGGGAGTATTGAGTTATATATTGTATTTTGGTATATATTTTATGTATAGAGAAAATAGAAAATCCTTGAGGCCCAAGTCTCTTTAGTTTGTATAAATACCCTTCAATTAATTAATGAAAGTCAGATTTTCAGCGTCAAAATAATTCTAAACGATGGAAGTTTGGATGCCTTGATTCAATAACTGGACACCTTCAACAATTCCCGTCCACATTTTCGATGAACATGGCCACCTTCGAAACATGTCGATGTCCACGCGACTTTTATAATATTTTTTGCCTCTTATAATTTGGCCATATAGGGACGAAGGCTCTTGAAGGGTTCTCCACCCTAACTTAGCAAGAAAGGCAGTATTGGTGTGTCTCGTTTGGCGTATTTCGAGCCCACCTTCCCTGCAAGGCTTAGAGATCGTGTCCCAAGCCAACTAATGAACCTTTTGCCTTTCTGAAAAGTTGTCCCCCAAATAATGCTCCGGACCAATTTGCCAATCACATCACAAATCGACTTAGGAAAGCGGGTGGATTGCATGCAATACACGAGAAGGCTACATAGGACCGACTTGGCAAGGGTAACTCTTTCAACAAACGATAGCATCTTGGACTGCCAATTCCACGTAGGCAATTGGTGACTTTTTCAAGAAGGTATTGGTAATCCTGTTTTGAAAATTTATTGCACAAGGTCGAAACTCCCTAGTACTTGCCAAAGTCATCTGAGATCGGAATTTCAACATGCTGATTGACGAGGGAGTTAGTAGCATCCGAAACTGAGTTGTAAAATAGAAGGCTACTTTTATTCTAATTAAACCGTTCTCCCAAAAGTTCATATAACGGATCTAAACAGTCGTTGATTGCCAATGCTTGAGTTAGAGAGGTTTTAGCAAATAGAATAAGATCATCGACAAAAAAAATAAATTGGATAATTCTAGTTATTAAACTTTCTATGGACCGACGGATCGGAGGTCGTGTATGTGTAAGCCCAGTACACAAACCTAGTGGGGTTCCATCCTAAATCCAATTGGTAGTGGGACGAGTAACCCGAGGGTATATATAATGGGTTGGTTCTATTTAAATTTTAGATGTGGGATAGATATTCTCCACACGCCCCCGCAAGTGCAACTAGACTAGCCCATTTGACACTTGCACAGACGGGTCTAGCATCTCAATCTCTTTATAGCTAGCCCAATGACAATGACGGGTGGTGGCGTCTCAATCTCTTTAATAGCCAACTCAAACCCTGAGTGGGGGCATCTCATTCTCTTTTTTTAGCCGAAAGCACCCATGCACAAGTAACGGGCTCAGATCGAGAGAAGCTGTTAGGCAAATAGCTCTAATACCATATTAAACTTCTCATGGACCGACAGATCGGGAGTCATGCATGTGTAAGCCCAGTACACAAACCCAGTGGGGTTCCATCCTAAAACCAATTGACAGTAGGAGGAGTAACCCAAGGGTATATATACTAGGCTTGCCTAACTCCCCTTAACGGTTTAAATTCTCATGCGCAATTGCCATTCCATAGGAGCCGGGTTTTGTGCTTGTCTGACTCAACATGAGTACTTCAACTAAATGTGAGCGGAATTTGGCCTGAATTAAAACTTCTTAAAGAAACCTCCAACGAATTTGATCGTAGGCCTTTGCAAGGTCAATTTTCCAAATCATCTATCTATTAGAGGTCGAGCTGTTCATAGAATGAAGAACCTCATGGAAAACAATCACATTATCAACAATTTGGCGCCTCTGAACAAAGATGACCTGAGCAGGAGAAACAATATTAGCAAGCATGGGCTTTAATATGTTGACAATAGCTTTAGTAACAACCTTATAAAGCTCACATTCAAGAGAGAAAACGGTCTAAAATGGGTTGTTGTATTAGGGTTCTCGATCTTGGCTATCAACATCAAGAGGGAGTCACACAGGCCGTCGACCATACAACCACGATTCAAAATATTAAGCACAGATTCCACCACCTGGGTCCCAACGTGGGCCCAATTTTTTGATAAAATACCGCGGGGAATCCACCAGGTCCAGGTGCTTTATGTGGATTCATCATCCGCAGAGCACCCATAATTCTTTCGTAGTGAATTCCTTGGATAGCGGTGCATAACAAATCAGATCAAGAGCCGGGAAACCCGGGATGTCTTCCACACTTTTATCGTCACTCCACACCTCCTCTGTGTAAAGTGACTCAAAGAAAGAGCAAACCATCTTCTTGATCTCATCCTCATCTGCAAGTGACGAACAATATGATATGAGAGTAATATACATGGCCTCAACAATGTGTCAATTACATGCTAATCAACCAATATGGCTTGCCCCATACAATTCAAGGTAGATTTCTGAATAGTTGCATCTTCTTTTATTTTCAATAATGAAGTTCTTGTAATTATCTGGGGAGAACTGTTAGAATAAGGCATCATTAGTGTTCATTTGACAGTTGTAATGGGCAAATCTAATTGAGAAAAAGAAAGAACAAAGGATGTTTCTGCATCATTTCTGTATTTATTTATTTACTGTTTTTTTTAACCACCTGCATAGTTTTAGGCATCTTACATTGCCCTACACTATCGTTGAACTGATGTTTCTGCATGTTAGCTGGTTGCCTAGCAGTAGACATGAAACAGATTGATGGTAATTAGTAATTATGCACTCATGAATTATGCTTTGATGAGTTCTATAGATCAATCAAACATGGTGACATAATGTTTCTGCGATGTCCTAGTCAATTTTTTTCTTTTTGTTGTCCTATTTTATGCCTCTTGTTCTACCATGTGCTGAAAATTGGTCCTGAACAACTTAGCTAGAATCATGAAACTCCATTTGAAGTTGTTTTTCTTCTGTTATTTCGGGATGATACATAAAATTTATTTTAAAATAAACTTTATGTCTTTATACTAATTAAGTTTAACTTGATGATATTTTCTCTAGGGATCATTGGATGCTAGCCATGATCAATCCTCACCAAAGTAAAGTTTATTGGTTAGATCCATTAAGAGGAAAAATTGCAGAATATTTTGCTATAATGTGTACAAAGTAAGTGTTTTACTTATACTACTATTTTTCATGCAAGTAATATATATATATATATTTTGGTACATCTTGATAAAAATTATAAACATATTATTATGCAGGGCATTGCACACCTTTCAAATGAAAGTACTCAAATCCAAACCATCGACCATTTTATGGATAAATATCAAGGTGAGCTATCTTTTAATTTAAAGGTATATTAATTGGCTATTGACTATAGAAGATAACCAAATCCACATAGTCTCTCACATTAACACCAATGACGTAGTCTCTTCCTCTAAAAGATTCATCCTGATTAATTTTAATCCATCCTGTACTTGGTTTTTCGAGACCGAACAAACAACACCTTCCTTATCCTCTGCGCTTGACATAGGTTGTGCCGAATTGAATTCCTCCAAACCTCTCATCGCAGTAGCTATTGTAATATTCGAGAATATTTTGATATTTAAAGTTTCTCGAAATTCATGCCGGGATTGCTTATCTATTAAGTAATCTCGGATAACCTCAATTTTACCAAGATTTTATATTTTAAAAAATTATCTAGTTGTCAAATTTATCCATTAGTTTTTTTCTTAGTCGTTATATAATCCCGTTTCTTAATGGAATGAAGATGGACTTGTAAGAGTTTTGATTTTATCTGTTTTCTTAGATATGCGTGTCATGTTATCTTATCTTTTAGATTTGTGTCTCATGATTATCTTTCTTCCTCAATATTTGTGCCATGTTATCTTATCTTCTAGATATGTGTGCAATGCTTATCTTTCTTCCTCAATATTCGTGCCGTGTTATCTTATCTTTTAGATTTGTGTGCTATTCTTATCTTGCTTTCTCAATATTCGTGCCATATCTTCTAGATTTGTGTGCATGATCTTTATCTCTTATACAAGCCAAATTGAATTCGTCTTCTTCCATTTCTTCTATATAAAGGCTTAAAGTTGCCTTGAAAAAACCGTGCATTCCTCCCATTTTCGTTCCTCTCTCCCTTCCTCTCATTTCTTCGTTCTTTACACCATTAAACCACACTGTCGCCACCTTCTTAATTGTTGTTTATCGCCCCTTCAACCGGAAGACAAGGCCCGTCCTTCTCCTTATCTTTGGTGAGTTTTTCGGTCCTTGTTTTTCTTGTTAAGTTGTGTGAAGTTTTTGGTAAAGGAGACTTGGTTTGGTGGAGAATTTGTGGCCAGGTTGCTTGGGCAAACTTAGATGGCATTTTGACAGATTTTGGACGAGAAGGATGTTGAAAATTTGATGTTGTGTGGATAAACATGTCGGTGGTTCGTAGTGGCCTGGATGAGTTGTCATAGGGCTGTTTTGGAAGATGAATAGCATGGTTGGTTGTTTGGTCCATGGATGAGAAGTTTGGGCTTTCGTGTTGTAGGGTTTGGTTATTTTAAGGGATGGAGTGATTTCGAGCCTAAATCGTTTATTGTACTTTCTAAGCCTAAGTGTCATTTTGCTTATAAAATCTTATATTGTTGTTTATGAAATTAGTCATCGAGATCGTATTTTACTTATGCAGTTGGAATTCCAGTTTCGAGGTAAGTTGCCTAGACGTACTTAGTTATCAGTTTTGATGTGTGATGGATGTGTAGATATGATATGTAAAGCTTTATTTTTGGATTCGTCCATGTATCTTATTATATTTCTATGTGTGACTAAAACGATATTTTAAAGATATTAGTAGATGATTAATACTTCGTATTTTACTCGATTTATAAAAATTCGGCATCTACCGGTACAACGAAGCATATGGGATGATTGATAAGGTGGTAGACATCCCTGACTTATTTGTATCACAAGGAGATCCCTTTCAAAATTATAATAGATGTTTTGGCAAGTGCTCTAGTAGTGGCTTGACCGGGGGTAAGAACGTGAATTGTTTTGGTGCTGGGTGGTTCGGAGTAATGGTGGAGGCCGCCGACCACTACACCCCGTTCCGGCTGGAGAATGCCCCGATTGATATGTTAGATAAGAATTTTCGGCTGAAAGAATGCCCCAATTGCTATGTAAATTGATATGGTAGATAAGAATTTTCGGCTGAAAGAATGCCCCAATTGCTATGTAAATTGATATTGGTAGACAAGAATTATTGTGAATTGTGGTTGATTTGATATTGAGGTGAAAAGTGAACGAGGTGATAGTAAAATGAAATTATATGCTGTTATTAGTATGCCTCATATGACTTTAGGTAGTATTATGTGCGTTTTATGACTATAAGTATTGTTGTGCTTGTCTGCTGTTGTGGATATACTATATGTGAACTATTCTAATACTATTCTTATCTAGTTTGATAATTTGATTTTGCTACTGCATATTGTGCTTATTATTTAGTGCATATTAAAATTGTTAACTAACCCTTCGGGGCATTGATAGTTTTAGGATTCAAACAGATGCGAACTATGCTTGAAGGAAACTCTTACAAGATAATGGTGGGTCAGCTCGATGTGGCGTGTCATATGATGTTTGAGGTTGTTGTGCAAGGTAGTGGGATAATGTTGTCTTTGAGAATTTATTAAGTTAAGGACTTGTGAGTACAAATGAATAGTTATAAGTTTTGGGTTGAGTTGTTTATGTTGAAAAGTGGGTGCATACATGGTTGCCAATTTCAATTTTAATAAAATATGAGTTGGATGTTTTCTTAATTTCTTGTCGTGCCTTTGTTGCAAGATCCATAATCTGAATTTGTTGTCAGACTAGCTTAAGTGGACCCATGTGTGGTCTACAATCGAGTAGCATTCCGGTATTTAAAACTGGGGTGTTACAGCTATAGGCTCAGCAGGATCTGTTTTTCCCCTTCAAAAATTAATGTATTTAGTGACCGCCAAATTCCATAGAGAATCATGGCCTAGGAGTCCTTCAAATTCTCATTAAACATCCTCTTCACCCTATCTGCCCATTGTAGCATTGACTCTATGTTGTGACCAAGCTTGTTTATTTCCGAGATGCATCTCCAAATCTGTCATGATCATGGACAACCTAATCGCACATGCATTCTAGATTCAGTTGCCCCCAAAAATCGCACATTGAACTAGGAGTAATCTTTGGCCTCTCCAAAGATATCTTACAAGGTAAGACACCCTACAATCCCTCCAAAGGAAGTTTCTAATCCTAAGGAAAACATTTTTCCTCCATATCAAATTCCAAAGTCGTCTAGTTTCATCTCCCTCAAATGAACCCCCTTCTTCCTTCTTAAGAGTCCTAGATGCCCACATATGATATGTAGACTTGATGGTTTAAGTTCTATCTCTAGAGAAAGCCCACATTATCGGATCTTCAATCCTACAACCCACTAGGTGAATATCCCGAACTAGTTCAACATCACTTGGAGACAGCCATGCTCGCACCAATCTTCTCCCCAACTCCTAACTACATAGTTTATGAGGTCTAAAACACTAACTTGCCCCATAAAAGTTACCAATTGTCTTATAAGAAACTGTTGTGAGTCCATCTACCGAGTCACCTACCGAGACATCACCTCTCGGTACCATGCCAACCGACGATTATGCTCTCAGTTATGACTCTCTTACAGAGTCACGACACCTTGGTACTAACCCTCCTACCGAGTCACGACACCTCGGTACCGGGCCCTCCAGTGCCGACGTTCTTAGTGTCGAGGCCCATGTCGAGGGTGCGCCGCTCGGTACCGTGCCTGCTGGGGCGCCCTTGCAAGCGGACCGTGGCAGGCCGTTGCACACGCCGGTTTCCGACCTTGGAATGCCTTTGCCTTTGAAGGATGGTGCCACTTCTTCGGATACTTTTGATGGCACTTTGTCCCATGACTTGAGTGAAGATTCCGGCCCTAATGACAAATCCAATTTGCATGACAAAGGGGAGTCTTTGCTTGGACAAGTAACCAAGGCTGGTGTCCGAGGCACTAAGAAGCCATGTCAAGGTCCTACGCCCTATCTTGGACGCATCACGCGAGCCCGAGCTAAAGCAGTGCTTGACAAGATCAATGAGGAGATCATGACTCATAAGTTGGACTTTGGCTAACAAAGGTGAAGGTTGAGTCTCCTTTTAACTCTTGGTTCTACAAGTGACTCGTTTGTGTGGTTAAGGACAATTGGTTTGTTTTCTTGAAATTAAGGGTTTATTTTGTAATTTCGAGAGAAGTATGGGATGTTGGTGTGAGGCGTGGCTAATGGGGATAAAACCCTTGTTTTGGCCACCTTTATTCCTTAGACTTTGAGCAATGAACATGTTATCTTTCCTTTGTTTTTCAATTTAAGTTTTCTTGTTTTTCCATTGTTGATCTTGTTGAAGATTGGTTGGTGAGTCATATACAATATTTTCTTCGACTTAGTTTGCAACTCTCGGTGCGTAATATCTGAGCCTTGCATCCATATGCATCACTCCGCCATTCCACTTTCAATCGTTCCATTCCACCACCACTAGTTTATCCCAACTCGGTGGATTATGCAATACCTTAGTAATATTGTAATAACTTTCGATCCTCAAGTGATACGGATCTGAAATTTTTAGGAGTTCATCTAGACTCATAGATTTAACTTGTAGATTTGGAATCACTCAAATCCGAGTTTGGACCAGGAATAACAAGCCCGTTGAAGACATACCAGATTTCTTGGGGTTTATGGTCGACTTTCTTGGAAGTCTTTCGAGGCAATCCTTTGCACCTTCCATTCCATTGATCAATCCGGCCATCAAGTGGTATCAGAGTCATGCGAACGTATCACCATCTAAATCTTGTCTCGACCTTGTTTAACCACTCGTTGCAAGTGTTCTTCAAGTCGCCTATCCTTTGTTGTTGTGTGCGAGTGTGTTCGATTGTCTTGCGCATTGTTTGTGTCAATTTTCGTCCTTGTATCTTTTTGATGGAGGTCGAAATTTTCATGAGCCATGGCTGAATTTTTGCTTGCACGAACTTGAAGAAAGAACTCCAAAGGTCATTGTGTGTTCGAGTAGTTGAAAGGTTGTCTTTACTCCTTGTTTAATCCCTTCAATTAAGAGCTTGATTGAAAATTTTTGTTTGCTAAATTTCTTGGCTGAATCACGTGGGGTTGAGTGAGGAAAAAAGTCCTCTTTGAGTTCCATTACATGCTTGTTAATCGGTTTTAACTCTAGGATACGAGAAACGATACAAAGATGTGTTCGTCTTGCTTGTTAATTTTGTTTTAAAAAGAAAAAAAATCAGAAATAAATTTGTGCCTAAAGAAGAAGTCAGACTCGAGGAGAAAGAGAATCGGGGCTATAAAAACTCGGACCCGACGTAAGTGAAAGAGAGGCCGGACAATGAAAAAGTTGGACCCCGTAAGAAAAAGAACCCGAGCAAGGCCTAAATCTTTGTTGAAGTTGTTTCTTGACTTTCTTGGTGTTTAATAGCTTCCTAGTTGTTGTTGCCTTTTGATAAGTGTGTGGTGTGTTTGAGCTCTTCTTTGTTGTCTTTGTTGGAAACCTCATACTTGCCACTTGACGGATTTCCATCTCGAACAAGTATTGGTGATTAATTCATGTGCATTCTATACCCTTACTTGTTACTTGGTTTGTTGAGATGACGAGTGTAGATGATGACAAAGACAAACAAAAGATCAATGAAGAGTCTTCCAATTCGATGGAGGATTTGCTTCGGTCCATACAACAATCTATGCAATCCATGCACACCATGATTTCCCGCTTTGACGCCTTGAAAAACCAAGTACAAGGCTTGGACAAGAGGATTCAACAAAAGGAGATGGAACCCTCAAGTGTGAACCGAGTGGAGTCTCACACTCAAGTGGAGGTGGCTAACCTTGCCTCCAAAGGGACGGGGTTTGCCCACCAAGTCGATGAAGGTTCTACTTTGAATGTGCACTCTCATGAGATTCAAGTGCCAATTGAAGAAGACCTTGATTCAAAAGGAAAAGGGGACGAAGTTGTGAAACCATATTTTTCTAAACGTGAGCTTCTCCCCCACCATCACAACAAGCTCTATTCATTCATTGGCAACTCCGTGGATGGATGCATTTCCTATGATTCCTTCAAGTTTGCCCTTCTTGCTCCATGAGGAGGACGAGGCTGATGATATCACTCCATGCGGTGATTACATTCCTTTTCTTGTGGAGGCCAAGAATGATCTCTTTGTCATGGAGAATGCCACACCAAGGGAGCTAGAAGCCCTACATGCTTAGTTTTTTTTTATCATAGATGGGGTAGGTTGGGGTGAATAGGTTGATATTGATTCAAATGAAAACAACACTTATCATGAAAACTAAAAGGGAATCCCGACCGCTCGTTTTCTTAAAAAAATTAATTGTTTTTTTATCATTTTTGAACTTCTTAAAGTAATCTGTGTAGAATGATATAAATCGAGTATGAACATGTAACACTACCGATTTTCCTCAGAGATGATAAACGCCAATGACTTAGGACTTATCATCTAAAGCCACCCAAGACTTGATCCAAACATTATATGTGTTGAAATAATTAAAATAAAGATAGCGGAAGTCCTTTACTGGGAGCCAAACACCCTTTTTACTAAAGATTCCTCTTTAAAAGTTAGGAGAAGAACATTACAATTTATAGCGGAAGACTTTTTTAAAATTCGTAAATTACATAAAGCACTCATCACTTGCACCTATACATCAACAAGGAAATTAAAATCCTAACTCAAGTTCATTTAATTGTAAGTTATCTTAACTTTAGAAAATATTTTGACTCAGAACTTCAACTACAACTTGTCTCTTTGCAAACTTACTTCATAACACCTGAGAAAAGATTATCTGATTTATCGTATAGGGATGATGGACATAGTCGACCATGCAATGGAAACAAACTGGTCGGGTTAGTTTTGTGACAAACAAGGCAAGTAGTTGTCATAACTAATTATTACATTGAAAATCCGAATAAAACTTGGTCAATGTTTAACAACTAGAATACTTCAACGTAATAGTGCAGGTGGACAAAATAGAATGCAAGAGAGAGCCTAAAGGATAAACAAGTCCTAAGGGAGAATATGAGTTCCATGTTTGGAGAACTTATATATCTACAAAACACTTTTAAACTATTAATAACTTGTAGCTAAGCTTCCTTGGAATAATCAGTCCTTAACCAACCTCATTACATACGTGTTGTGTGAATTCATATTGGAAGGACGATCGTCTTAAACTTGAAGTTTGAACAATTTCCCATAAATGGGTGCTTTATTCGTGAGGTTGAATTAGGTGTGCAACGTGCACTTATCTTATGTGATTAACACTTCACTGTAATTTTTACATGATCTTGGACATCCGAGTTAATTAACTTTAACGAGGTCATGCTAGTCGAACCGAACCCCATGGCACTAGCTAAGTGTTGAACGATACATTTTCGACGGTGGGAGATGAGCCATGGATCATGATCTGATAATATCATTAATGGTGTAGTAATCATTAATGTTGTTATAAAGAAATATGTATGATGACGATGCTCATAAATACTCCTATTACTACCAATACTCATATACTAATCGAGTATAACTATCACATAAAGGCTATAGTTCAAAATCAATTATACCCAACAATATTATACAAAATAATTTTTTATATTAATTCAAACATGAATGATAATCAATACAAATATCAATTATCGAAAAATGGATGAGCAAGAGCGAAGCACCACTTACCTTGATTGAAGACGAGTGCTCGGATTAAACTAGGTGAAAACTCAAAGATCAAATCCTGTCTTGTTTTTCTAGTATCTTAAACATTAATAAATTCTAAATATTAATGTATATTAACTTTGGTTATCATCATAATTTCATGTTTACGTTAATAAATTATATAAATAAGTATGACATATGCATGAACAATATACTTGTCAAAAGTTGACCCGACCCGCAAACTTGACCCGCTTCGAAATTTCCGAGTTTCAACCAGAAAATTTGAACCCGAAACCTAGTTTAAACCCGACCTGGTTGACCCGAATCCGATTGGGTTCAAACCCGAAACCCGTTAGGTTGACTCGATTTGTTATATTTCAAAATATATAAAATTTATTTTAAAACTTATCATATATTTATTATTAAAAAATATAAAAATATTATATTATTATTTAAATAAAAAATATTTTAATAATTACAAAAAAAATTGATTATCTTGACCTGGTAGGTCGATCCGACCCGGAAACCCGTAACGACCCAACCTGATTTGACCCGTGACACGTGTCACACGTTACGAACCAAATTCGGCTAAACCCGAACCTGACCGACCCTATTGACAACTCTAATGAACATTTATATATACATATATTTATACAACAACTTTACCCATATAGTATAAGTCTCACAATTTAATTTCTATAAACCATGAACAACTTATTAATTACTTAATAATTTATAAAATATTACGTATATGAGGAATGGCTAATATTCTGATATTTTTTCTTTTAAAAAAAATCATAATGTTACTATTATTATCTTATTTGTTCTTGTTTTTTGACCGTTATATAAAAATGAATTAAACCACTTATAAAATCACACTTGATATGATTAATTATTTGTAATTTTTATATATCTATCAAATACATTGCATATCCATATTAATATTAATCTCAATTAGAAGCAAATTATTTAAACTGAAACCAAAGTTAAACAAATTAAACCATAGAAAACGAAATTAAAAAAACATGGATTGTAATCAAATAAAAACGGGGGAGTGAATGGGTACAAACAGACACGTTTGGAAAACGCGGCATAGGTAGGAAGATAGCCTCACGCACAATCACAAAATTAACTACGAAAATATTTTAGCCACAAATACAACCCGAAACTGGCCCAAGAAAAGACAATTGTAGCTGTAACGGCCGAGACTAAATTTAAATCCTAAAAATAGCCACAAAAATCATGTTTTGTGTCAATCTAGCTACAAAATAATAGCCACAAAAATCATGTTTTGTGTCTATCTAGCTACAAAATAATAGCCATAACTACAAAAATCATGTTTTGTGTCTATCTAGCTGGTTGGATGTGGAATTTGCTTGAGGAATGGGAAGGATAACTAGCATCGACCCTTCCAATACAAACGAGGGTGAATCCTTCTTTAGATAACGCAAAAAACCTACCATTAGCATAATTGTCACAAGCTTTAATCTATAGCTCTATCACCTAAGCATTTGAGATTGATCCATCCCCATGCTCAACAACAACAAGGCATTCAAATTCTACCTTAAAAAGAATACAAGACAGTAACATCAAGATGTAAAATAAATATAAGGCATTAAAAACAAATTGTCAAATAAAGAAGAGAGGTATATTTATGCCTACATGATTGTTATTACTCATAATTAAGAAATAATCAGATAAATGTTTTGGGCAGATTTAACACGTAAACGCATTATCTGCTATAACGAGGGAACTCTAGTAAAAAAACCAGTTTAAACACGTTAATTCGCAAATAATAAGGGATTTACGAAGAAAAATAGCAAATGAACTAGTAAAAAAATAAAGAAAGAGATATGAATTCAAAATAGTGAAATAAGATTGCAATTGCACTGCTACGAATTACTCCTTATGATTTTGGATATCAATGATAAATCGTAGACACGTTAAGTAATAAAACAATAGATAAGCAGAAATATAAAATAACGAGGATAAACTTCACTATGATTCCGATCAGATCTTGAAGAACGATTGGGAGTACACCAGGGAGAAGATGAAGAGCAAAATAACTTTTGAGATCTTGGATGAATAATCGAAGAATGAAAATACAATTGTATGTAGATTGTTTATGTAATACTCGGATGATATTCTGGAAATAAATAAATAAATAAATAAATAAATAAAACATTGTTGACTTACTTAGCATACATATACGTATGTGTGTAGAAAGAGCAAGCCATTCAATTCCATTTTGAACTCCTCTTCCTAAACCTTTCTAATTTTCTTTCTAGTTCTTCCATTTCTTATTCATAAACATATCCACCTAGCTACCAACATATACGTGTCTGTGTGATAGAATTAGAGTAAACCCACTATCTTTGACTTTCTAACTTCAATTTCATGTGTGAATTTCTTCCTTGCTAAGCTTTTACACCTTTTTGGTTTCCATCATTACACTTTATATTATATAGATAAAGTAAATAAGATTTGGACAATTTGTTGTATATGAAACATGTTAGCCGACCTCTTGCTCATTTACATATACAAAGTGTATGTTGAATTGCGGAGACTTCAAAATGGCAATTGCCTTCCTATTTCTTCCAATCTTTCCTTGTTCAGTTTCGTTCTTTCTAAATTCCAATTCTTAAACGAACCTTTTGGCCTTTTTCGGCTATTACTACCATCAAGACACCACTATACTTTCTTCACGTGGCTATTAATCGTTGTTGTTTGATAATTAGCTTGATCGAGTTTGTTTCGCTGTCGTTGGAACCTCTTCACTTAAGGTAAGTCGTCTAGACTTACTTAGCTTGCGATCATGATATGTATTAAACTAGTAAATTGAATTTGTGGACCTCTATTTTGGAATATTAGTTCATAGTATATTTTCATATTCGAAAGCTATTGGAATAGTTTCAATAATTTTTATTGTGTGCAACTTGCTCTCTGCGGGTGTGATTATGGACACGGACAAGTCGGTGGAGAAGAGACCCCGGACATAGTCATACGGCGTGTGGAGATCACCTTCAAGAATTGATTATTTTGGCGAGTGCTCTAGTAGAGACTTAGCCGGGGAAAGAAGGATGATGGGAAAGAAAATGGGCATGAGCTTAGCGCACGCTAGCCGTGTACCATGTTTCAAAGGCAGGTCTGGGTTGCCTGAATTGGAGAATGGTTATGGTTTGGATTATGGAGGAATTGCTGCTGGTTGTTATGATATATGTTGCCTGAGCATTACATTGATTAATCTCGTGCTTATTTGTTGTTGTGGAATTGAGTGTTGGTTTGGAAATTGATATGCTAGTCGATATAATTATATAATTTGTATTGGATGTACACATTAGTTTGGTATGTATATGAATGATTGAGTGTATTATCTTAATAATCTATGTTTTATTCTACATGTTTGATTTGCCCGTTTGGCCCATACCAGGGTTGTTAGCTAATGTGTTTATATTCCAATGTTTTTAGGTAAAGATTCTGGTGTTGGAGATGTGTCAGGAGATCAATTTCTGGATGGCGATGCTCGTTCTCGACGTAATGTGTCATAGGGAAAGGATGTGGTTTAAGTCTTTTTGTTGTCTAAGTCAGTTGGTTTTTGTGGAAAGATAGTCTAAGGCAATGTTATATAGAAACTCGGTAGTATAGTCAGTTTAGTATGGAGTTTTAGTTTTCTTCCTGGTTGCATGCATAATGTTTTGTTAAATCGATTGTAAAAATAAGTTGGATGTTTTCTTGGCTTTTCTTATTGTGCCTTTGTTGCAAGGTCCAATATTTGTGAATTTGTTGTCAGGCTTGTTTTGGTGGACCCAGATGTGGTCCACAACCAGGTAACAACCCGGATTATAAGATGGGGTGTTACAGATTGGTATCAGAGCCAGGTTGACAACAAGGGCACAAGGTCCTAACAATAGAGCACGTAAGGTCCAATTTAGAGTTCATTTTAAACAAAAACTTGATTTTGGGGCATTATGCATTTGGGATAGAAAGACACGTCGAGACGTCATCATCATACAGGAAGATCTCCTTAAACATTTTTTTTCTTGTTTAGTAGAATATATATTTATAATAACTTAAGTGATTTATTATATTTTTAACGTGCTTCAGTCATGATAAGAGGTAGAGGAAGACCTAGAGGTAGAGGAAGGGGAAATGCTATCGAGCCTCTAGTTGAGGAAACTGCTGAAAGCCGAGGACCAGTTAGAGATGTTTCTTTAGGACAAAATGACAATCGTTCTAACGTTGGAAATATTAGATCAGTAGGTCAAGGTGTAGCCAGATCAAGGCCTCTTGGTAATAATGAAGCTCAGGGGCAACCTCCCGCTCCAGTGCCTGTTGGATTACCTGAGATACGAACCTTGGTTGAAGAAAGGGTTATGTCCTTCTTGCAAAATCTTTTTAGGAGTGATCAAGCACCAAATTCTGTTGCTGCTGTTTCTCAACCATTTGGTTCAAGAGCGCCAAATTTCCAAAGATCCGCTGCTAGAATGTCACCACCCCCCCCTAATAGGGTGCCAAATGTTCCAAGACCGCCACAAGTAGCTAAAGAAGCATCTGAAGGATCAATACAAGCTGAGAGGGGTCATCAAGATTCAGGGCCTGACAAGTGGCTTCGTGAGTTCAGTTACATGAAACTTCCCTTCTTTACAGGAGCTTACGAGAAGGATGTGGATTTGTGGTTGAGACAAGTTACTTCTGCTCTCAACACGATTAAGGCACCTAATGATAGAAAGGTATCTCTAGCTCAAAGCTTGCTTAGAGATAATGCTTTTAACTGGTGGTCTCTGCAGATTCTCGATCATGAGGCGAGTTTTGAGGAATTTTCTCAAATGATAAGAAACCAGTTTTGTCCAGCTGCTGTTAGAAATGCTCGAGCTCAAGAGTTCATCAACGCAAAGCCTGAAAATATTTTTGTAGCAGAAGCTGCTCAGAAGTTTCAAAGAAATCTGACTTATGTAGAAGATACGGTGACCACTGAGAAGCAACGCATTCAAGCTTTCTCTCAAAGAATGAAACTTGAGATTCAACAGTATGTGGCCGGATTTCAATGTCCTACTTTGAGGGAATATCAGAATGTTGCTATGGCTTATGAGATGGCAAATCCAGCTTTTAGATGTTCTGAGGTCACCCAGGGAAGTGGCAAGAGGCAAAAGACACCAATAGGATTCAAGGATGATAAGAGGCCAAGCTTTACACCTCAAGGAGGTACTAACTTTGGTGTAAGGCAAGGACAACCATATGCCCAACAAGGTCAAAAAGGTCAATTTCAAAAGTCTGGAGTTTTAGCTGGGCCAAGGAAATGTTATAATTGTGGGAGTACTGACCATCTGAGAAATACTTGCAACAAGCCACCGATAACTTGCTATAATTGTGGATAAAAAGGTCATCTTAGGACTTTTTGTCCAAACAAAGGGGTTGCTCATTTTCAAGGTTCGTCACCTGCTTTTGGGTCAACTGGAGGATCTCAATCCATGCTACCTCCTCAGACTTACAGTTCAGTGGGACAGGGTCGAGGTAGAGGTCGCGGTAGTGTAGTTGGGAGTTCAAGGACTAATCCACCTCGAGCATTTGAGATGAGAAAGGCTAAAGAACCAAATGCGCCGACTGCTACAGGTATGATCTGGATCCAATCTGATCCTGTTAAGATTCTATTGATACTGGTGCTACCCACTCTTTTATTGCTACTGCATGCGTAGATAGGTTACATTTGATTTGTTCTATTGGTATTCCTTTTGTGGTTGGTTTACCGGATGGTAGTAAAGTCAGTGGGGAGAAAGAAATCCTTCGATGTCCAATTCGCATAGGGGATCGAGACTGGTTAACAGATTTTATCGTAATGGCTCTACCAAATGATGACGTAATCTTGGGGTTGGACTGGATGAAGCGATACCGAGCAGTGTTGGATATTCATGGGGGAACTGTGACATTAATTGTCGATGATGGTTCCAAACATGTATGGAAAGATTCAAGAAAGGAGAAAGAGGGAACAATAATTAGCGCAATGAAGGCAGCTAAGTTGATAAAGGATGGTTGCATAGGCTACTGGTGTTATATCTTGCAAGAAGATAAAGAAGTTCCCAAGATCAATGAGATTCCTGTAGTGAAAGATTTTGAAGATTTTTTTCCTAAGGAGTTGCCAGGACTACCACCTCAACGAGAGGTAGACTTCAGTATTGATCTAGAACCAAGTACAAGACCAATATCGCGAGCTCCTTATCGTATGACTCCAATGGAAATGCAAGAGTTGAAGACTCAATTGGAGGAGTTGTTAGAAAAGGGATATGTGCGCCCCAGTGCGTCACCTTGGGGAGCTCTAGTTCTATTTGTAAAGAAGAAGGACGGGTCGTTGAGATTGTGCATCGATTATCGTGAGTTGAATCGGGTTACCATCAAAAACAAGTACCCATTGCCCAGAATCGATGACCTACTTGATCAATTACAAGGAGCTGTGGTATTCTCTAAGATTGATTTACGATCTGGATATCACCAGTTGAGAATCCGAGAAGAAGATATTCCAAAGACAGCATTTCGTACTAGATATGGGCACTATGAATTTGTGGTGATGCCCTTCGGGCTGACAAATGCCCCAGCCGTATTCATGGAATTGATGAACCGAATCTTTATTAATTATTTAGATCGGTTTGTAGTAGTGTTCATAGATGATATATTAGTATATTCACAAAGCCACGAGGAGCATGTTGATCATCTGAGAACAGTTTTAGGAGTTTTAAGACACCACCAATTGTTTGCCAAGTTATCAAAGTGTGAATTCTGGATGTCAGAGGTAACATTTCTGGGTCATGTTGTATCTGCTAGAGGAGTGATGGTTGATCCAACAAAGATCGAAGTTGTGGCAGCCTGGGAGCCTCCAAGGAATGTGAAGGAGGTACGTAGTTTCTTAGGTTTGGCTGGGTATTACAGACAGTTTGTAGAAGGATTTTCTTCTATAGCCCAACCCTTAACCAATCTGTTACGTAAAACAACAAAATTTGAGTGGTCCAATGTCTGTCAGAAAAGTTTTGATGAATTGAAGAACAGATTGACTTCAGCTCCGGTCTTAGCTCTTCCTCAAGGGAATGGAGGTTATGTTATATATAGTGATGCTTCAAAACTTGGATTAGGTTGTGTTCTAATGCAGAATGGTAGAGTGATTGCTTATGCTTCAAGGCAGTTAAAACCAAATGAGCAGAATTACCCGACACATGATCTAGAGTTAGCTGCTGTGGTTCATGCGTTGAAGATTTGGCGTCATTATTTGTATGGAGCAACTTGTCAGATTCTAACAGATCATAAGAGTCTTAAATATATCTTCACACAACGAGAGCTCAATATGAGACAACGTAGGTGGCTCGAACTGATTAAGGATTATGACCTAGAGATCCTTTATCATCCAGGCAAGGCAAATGTTGTTGCTGATGCACTTAGTCGAAAATCTTCCCAGGAACGAATGTTGTCACACTTGACTGCTCAACCGTCTCTGCAAAAGGATTTGATAAGGAATGAAATTGAAGTATGGATTCGGAGATATCAAGGTCAGTTACGTACTTTAGAATACCAACCTAGTTTAAGAGAGGAGATCCGCAAAAAGCAAGAGAATTGCTCGATGATTCAAAATATATGTCAGAAGGTGCACCAAGGAGAAGCACTAGAATTTGAAATTCGAGAAGATGGAATTTTGAGAATTCATGGAAGAGTATGTGTGCCCCGAGATCAGGAGCTAAGACAGAAAATACTTCAAGAGGCTCACTCTACACTCTATTCAATACATCCAGGAGCTAGCAAGATGTATAAAGACCTTAAGCAACATTATTGGTGGGAGGGTCTAAAGTCTGAAGGTGCACCAAGGAGAAGCACTAGAATTTGAAATTCGAGAAGATGGAATTTTGAGAATTCATGGAAGAGTATGTGTGCCCCGAGATCAGGAGCTAAGACAGAAAATACTTCAAGAGGCTCACTCTACACTCTATTCAATACATCCAGGAGCTAGCAAGATGTATAAAGACCTTAAGCAACATTATTGGTGGGAGGGTCTAAAGTCTGATGTAGCTAAGTTTGTGGCACGATGTCAGGTTTGTGAACAGGTCAAGATTGAACACCAAAGACCAGCAGGAGAACTTCAACCACTCTCCATACCGGAATGGAAATGGGAAGACATATCGATGGATTTTATTACAGGATTATGTAACAGCCGTGGACATGATGCTATCTGGGTTGTAGTTGATAGACTAACAAAGACAGCACGTTTCCTTCCAATTAGAGAGTCTTGGCCAGTGAATAGATTAGTAGATGTGTTTATAAAGCAGATAGTCAGATTGCATGGTGTGCCAAAGACCATTGTTTCTTATAGAGATGGTCGTTTCACCTCGAGATATTGGAAAAAGGTGAATGAAGCCTTGGGCACAAAACTTCATTTCACTACTGCTTACCACCCACAGTCAGATGGACAAACAGAGAGAACAATTCAGACTCTTGAAGACATGTTGAGAGCTTGTGTTCTAGATTGGGGTGGAGGTTGGTGTGAGTATTTGGAATTGATAGAGTTTGCATATAATAACAGTTGGCACTCATCGATTCAGATGGCACCCTACGAGGCTTTGTATGGTCGAAAGTGCAGAACACCATTATGTTGGAATGATCCATCGAACATGGTGGGTGAAACACCTCAGATGATGCAAGATACTATTCAGAAGGTAGCGCTGATTAGAGAACGTATGCTAGCTGCACAAAGTCGTCAAAAGTCTTATGCTGATAGACGACGACGGCCTTTGGAATTTGAAGTTGGCGCGCATGTATGGTTAAGGATATCTCCTACCCGAGGAGTAAGGAGATTTGGTATCAAGGGGAAATTAAGTCCTCGATACATTGGTCCATTTGAAATCCTAGAAAAAGTAGGAGAATGAGCATATCGATTAGCTTTACCTCCATCTCTAGAAGGGGTCCATCCAGTGTTTCATGTGTCTCAACTGAGACAGTATATACCAGATCCTAATCATAAGCTCAGTTATGAAGAACTGAAGATTGATCCTGACCATACCTTTGTAGAGAAACCAATAGCAATTTTGGATCGTCGTATGAAGAATTTGCGGAACAAGGAGATTCCGTTAATGTTGGTCCAGTGGTCTTGACGAGGAGTCGAGGAAGCCACTTGGGAGACTGAAGCTAGTATACAACAAAGTTATCCTGGTCTTTACCCTAGCTTGATAGCAGGGATGAATTAGAGGTTTAGCAGGTCAATTAGTATTCATGACTTACCTTAGCTTATAGATTATTCGATACTGATGAATTTCTTGAAGTGTTGGGTCATACGAAAGTGAATGCTAGATTCTATGATTAGAAGAAATTGATAGGATTGAATAGGTAGTCTTTTGTGCATGACTTTAGAGTGATATTTTGGTTTTGAGCTGTTTAAAGTTGATGAGAGTTTTTGCAACTGTTGTTAGTATACATGTGATGGTTATCAATACTTTGATATAAGTTTCGAGGACGAAACTTTATTTTAAAGAGGGGTATATGTAATACCCGGATGATATTCTGGAAAAAAATAAATAAAAAAATAAATAAATAAAACATTGTTGACTTACTTAGCATACATATACGTATGTGTGTAGAAAGAGCAAGCCATTCAATTCCATTTTGAACTCCTCTTCCTAAACCTTTCTAATTTTCTTTCTAGTTCTTCCATTTCTTATTCATAAACATATCCACCTAGCTACCAACATATACGTGTCTGTGTGATAGAATTAGAGTAAACCCACTATCTTTGACTTTCTAACTTCAATTTCATGTGTGAATTTCTTCCTTGCTAAGCTTTTACACCTTTTTGGTTTCCATCATTACACTTTATATTATATAGATAAAGAAAATAAGATTTGGACAATTTGTTGTATATGAAACATGTTAGCCGACCTCTTGCTCATTTATATATACAAAGTGTATGTTGAATTGCGGAGACTTCAAAATGGCAATTGCCTTCCTATTTCTTCCAATCTTTCCTTGTTCAGTTTCGTTCTTTCTAAATTCCAATTCTTAAACAAACCTTTTGGCCTTTTTCGGCTATTACTACCATCAAGACACCACTATACTTTCTTCACGTGGCTATTAATCGTTGTTGTTTGATAACTAGCTTGATCGAGTTTGTTTCGCTGTCGTTGGAACCTCTTCACTTAAGGTAAGTCGTCTAGACTTACTTAGCTTACGATCATGATATGTATTAAACTAGTAAATTGAATTTGTGGACCTCTATTTTGGAATATTAGTTCATAGTATATTTTCATATTCGAAAGCTATTGGAATAGTTTCAATAATTTTTATTGTGTGCAACTTGCTCTCTGCGGGTGTGATTATGGACACGGACAAGTCGGTGGAGAAGAGACCCCGGACATAGTCATACGGCGTGTGGAGATCACCTTCAAGAATTGATTGTTTTGGCGAGTGCTCTAGTAGAGGCTTAGCCGGGGAAAAAAGGGTGATGGGAAAGAAAATGGGCATGAGCTTAGCGCACGCTAGCCGTGTACCATGTTTCAAAGGCAGGTCTGGGTTGCCTGAATTGGAGAATGGTTATGGTTTGGATTATGGAGGAATTGTTGCTGGTTGTTATGATATATGTTGCCTGAGCATTACATTGATTAATCTCGTGCTTATTTGTTGTTGTGGAATTGAGTGTTGGTTTGGAAATTGATATGCTAGTCGATATAATTATATAATTTGTATTGGATGTACACATTAGTTTGGTATGTATATGAATGATTGAGTGTATTATCTTAATAATCTATGTTTTATTCTACATGTTTGATTTGCCCGTTTGGCCCATACCAGGGTTGTTAGCTAATGTGTTTATATTCCAATGTTTTTAGGTAAAGATTCTGGTGTTGGAGATGTTCCAGGAGATCAATTTCTGGATGGCGATGCTCGTTCTCGACGTAACGTGTCATAGGGAAAGGATGTGGTTTAAGTCTTTTTGTTGTCTAAGTCAGTTGGTTTTTGTGGAAAGATAGTCTAAGGCAATGTTATATAGAAACTCGGTAGTATAGTCAGTTTAGTATGGAGTTTTAGTTTTCTTCCTGGTTGCATGCATAATGTTTTGTTAAATCGATTGTAAATATAAGTTGGATGTTTTCTTGGCTTTTCTTACTATGCCTTTGTTGCAAGGTCCAATATTTGTGAATTTGTTGTCAGGCTTGTTTTGGTGGACCCAGATGTGGTCCACAACCAGGTAACAACCCGGATTATAAGATGGGGTGTTACAGTTTATTTGTAATGAGAGAGCGAGAGAGAGAGAGAGTCCCAGAGATTCCCTTTGTTGATGTTCTTCCTCCCCTTTTATAGGCTCACCTTCTGGTCATTTATGAGTATCAATCCCGAGAACCTCGCCTTGTTATCAATGTCCTCCAACGACTAGTTTGACCAGTTACCACTTCTGCTAAATCGTCAACGCGTTAGGCATTTAAGGCGTCCGTGATTTTCGCCCTGCAGTTAATTCGTTCCAACAACTCTTTTTTACTCCTCGAATTCCTTCATGCATTTTAATGCTTCATTAATGGTGAATAATATCTTTAATTCATTTCGATCTCTTCATATCTTCGTGGCCCCACCTCAGAATTTAGCCCGATATTTTTGGGCCCAACATTAAATAACCAGAATTATGAATTAGCATTAATTATGATTATATTTGGGTTACTAAGAAATTAGGCCCCGTTTGTTTGCAATTCATGGAAACATAAACATAATGGAAATGAATGCAATCCATTTTAGTTGCATAATATATTGACAAAAAAAATCAACTTGTTTTGCACAACCTCTTATCCATTGTAAAAAGGGATTTGCTCCACGTAAAACATTCTTCCATCATATGGGTGGGTAACAAAATGGTGGAATTACTCCTTTCCATCTCACTTTTACGATGAACAAGTTTTTGGATGATTTTTTTTATATAAATGTATCATGACACTAAAAATGGTCTAGATTCATTTCGTTTACGTTTACGTTTACGTTTCTATATGTCACGACAAACCAAATTGGGCCTATGTAAGAATCAGCCTACATGTTTGATTCTAATTTTGGTTACTCGGTAATAACAGCTGGTTCCTCAGCTGGTTATGATTTGGTATTTTCGCAATCGTGATATCTATTAAAGAACATAACTTAACCAAACTTAGTAGAATGGTAAGTAAGGGTCGGTCCCACAAAGACTCGTGTAGATGTGCTTTTACTTGCGTGCCAAGTACGTAATAGAACTAAAGGGCGATTTTAAGATTGATTAAGTGACTAACTAATCTAGAATTCAAGGACAAATCTAAATTATGAATGCAAGAATGTTTGTGTTTGAAATATATGAGAAAAGCATGTTCAACTAGCTAAGTTCCATTATGATATTGCTTTGTTGCTCATTGATATTCCTTATTCCCTTTTCACTTTAACTAATTAATTGTGGAGCTTACTCCAAACTTCAGCTTTAGTTCATAGTCTGACCAGATTTAAGAACCCTAATCATCAAAAACCAGCTAGGAGACCTTCTAGATTCAACTTGACAATAATTTTATGATTCAAGTATCAATAGAAACAATTATCCAAAGCAACCAAATACTAGATATGTTGTGATTGACTTCTCTTCTTTAACCAACTAGTCCAACCGGTCCTAAGTTGATTAAAGTTACACTCTTGATCAAATTAACACCAATCGACAATTAACAAGATTTAGTTATAATTTAATCTAGAAATATTATTAGGTGATCAATCATATAAAATCCTAGATTAGATTTATTCAATTAAGCATAGAGAAATCAACCTAGTCAAGGTCAATGGGAATTAATCAAACCTCACAACTCATGCAATTATATAGATGTTGATGCAGAGAAGTCTAGTGAAACGTCTGAGGGGGAGTTTGAGAGTGAATCGAAAACCGATGAGGAAGATCTGTCATTTACTTTTATGATGTTGATTGGATAGCATTAATGTTGATGCATACACGGATTTAACTTTTTTTTTATTGTCATTTTGAAGGCGAAGTCATGCATGCACATATTTTACTTTTCTTTACTATTGTCATTTACTTTTCTAATGACACTAGTCATGCATCCACATATTTAATTTTTTTGTATTGTCATTCTATAGACACTAGCCATGCTTGCACAAATATCAACGATCATCACAAAACACTATCCAATTCCAAGCATAAAAGGAGAATTCTCCAACTCTAATTCCATCCCAAATACCTATCAACACAAAACACTATCCAATTCCAAGCATAAAGGGAGAATTCTCCAACTCTAATTCCAACCCAAAACTTAAACACAAAAACAGAAAAGACATTTCAATCCAGCCATGGCACAAATGAATGCCATAACCATGTGAACCTATATTAATCCTCTATACATCAACTTCACCATAGTGAATGAGGTAACAATCACTCCATATAATTCTTATTGTATGCATTCGAATTCATGAAAACTCGCACATTTTTTCTTTCATGCATAGGATAATGAGCGAAATTTAATGAGAATACGATCAAATTCCCCAATGAAAAGAGTGGTGGATGCCTACTGCGAAAATTACGATAAACCACAAGGATACGTAAATTTTCTTCAACAACGAGGATATCACAACACGCTTTAATGGCGAAATAGCTTTATCAGTAAGTTTTCATTCAGTAATATCAGGTCATTACAAAATATAGATTGATCTCTTAATGATAATCCAATACTTCTTTGTTTGCAGCTTCGCTTGTTTAAAGGATTTGACATAAGAGTAGTTGATACATTGGAACATGAATGAAGTGTTTACTTTCTTGTTTTCGCTTTTTTAAAACAGTTGTTTTTATGATTTGTAATTAATTTGTAATCTTGTTATAATGAATTTGATCCCTCTTGTCGTAAAGTGGAATGATTATTAACCTTTTCAAATTATGTATTAAGTAGTTATTTTTAAGATTTCTTCAAGTTGGGAGAATTGAGTTTTATGAAACACATATAGCGACCAAAGGGTCGCCATATAGCGATCAAGTGGTCGCTAAATCCCAAGATGACCGTGCAACAAAAGTGGACAATCGTGCAGAAACTTTCAGTAAACGGCCAGCGTCGGGCATATATTTTTCGTAATTAGCAACCACTTGGTCGCTAATTTGTGACCATGTGGTCGCAATAAACCAAAATATGATTCCCAAATTAAGCCTAAAATAGAGGAAATCAAAATACTTTGATTTAGCGACCATGGCGTCGCCAAGTCGAAATATTTGGATTTGGCGACCACATGGTCGCTACCTGCTTGTAGCGACCATTTGGTTGCTACCTGCTTGTAGGGACAAAGTTGTCGCCAAATCCGTTTTATTATAGCAACCACTTGGTTGCTAATTAGCGACCAAGTGGTCGCTAAATCAAATCTAAAAGACCGACACGCACCATCAGATCTCATTTTTCTTCATTAGCCCGACGAATCTGCTCTGGTTTTCGCCGCCGCCGATGCCTAAACCCTCTCCTCCCTTCTTCTTTCTCCTTTTATTCTTCTCTCCGACCCTTCCTCTTTCTTTCTCCCTTAATCTAGTACTGGTTTAGGTTTGCAAATTTTATTACATATTTTCTTTGCAACATTTTTTTTAAAAATCTAACATGTTCTTGTCATATCATTTTTTATTTCAGTACTTTCTTATGAGGAAAGGCTAGCAACAAAGGTGTAAAGGACAATACTAATTGGCTTTTCAAGGCATATTATGGAAATCGTATTTTTATGGCTTATTGTTGTGTGGCATGTGAGGTAATTTGTATGATAATGTGGTATTAAGCTTATTACCTCAGGAGAAACTAATGTTTGAATGATGCGGGTTTTGTGCATAATCCTATTTCTTCTCGCAAAGACACAGAATGAAAGTGTGATTAATGTAAAATTTGATTGAAGTACAAAACTTTCCTATTTAATTCGACATTTTGAGAAGATTTAAATGTCATAGCAAGTCTTGTTGTCTATTTTTTCTTAGGTGGACATCTGGAAAACAAAGTTTGTTGTTGTATCCTTTGTTAGCTGTGTCTCTATTTGGGTGGACCATCAAGCAAACAATAAATGTGATTCAGGTAATTAATATGGTTTCTTCTATAGCTTCTTTGGTATGTTGCTTGCATCTTAAGCTTTAATTAACTTCCCCATTAAACCTAAGTTCCATTTTCTAACTTCTACTTGTTAAGGAGGCTTTGCCAACAATATATTAATAGGTTCAAGATAGGTTGTTAGTACGCCTTGTCTTGTCTTGCATTGCAAGACATTTTTTTGATTTATCGGCCATATATCTTTCAAACTATAAATTGGATTCATATTTTATTCTATTCACTATCCAATTGTTGAAATTATTCTCACATTATTCTATATTTCAATTTTTATTCATTCTTTGCTTTTTACTTCCCATTTCCAGCTCAAAACTGATGCAGATGCTTGTGTGCTTTACGACACTAACAAAAAGCAGTAGCTTCAAATGTCAGCTTACACATGTTGGGTTTGGCAATGGAGTAATGTTCCTTTACAACAAGGTGCTAGATGATAACGCTTAATTTAGTCATATTTTAGGTGTCTAGTTGCATATTAATTTAGGCATTATTCATACATATTTCTCATATTTTATATTTATTTTATTTTATTATGCAATTGGATTCTACACTTGTACTTTTATATTTTTCGGGTATATTAAAGCTAATTTGGAGATAATTTCGAGATGTCAAAATTGATGAAGCTGAGATGCTTGAAATTGATCTTTTAAGTGGGCTAGTCCATTAATGCGTATGTGGGTTATTTGAGAAGTTCCAACACGATACCAAATCTCTACAAGCTTCTAATTAAAGATGTGATCTTGGCCTATGGAGACAAAGGAGACAAGGCCCAATTTTATGTGGATGGCGGTGGTACATGAATTGCGTACAGGAATTGCTCTATTTTGGTGGGGGCCTGCACGATTTTTATTAGATCACGTTAGCTGTTATATATAAAGGGAGAGAGGTGATCATTAGTGGTGGGGGAGTGGGAGTTTTAGGTTTATTTGTTAGTTTGGTTCTAAGAATTTACATACATGAGTAGACTTGTTTTTAACGAAGGTTTTCGGCCGGCACTATTGGAAGATTTGCTTTTCAAGTTTCTAGTCCACACTTTATATTATCTATATAATTGAGACTAAGTTTTCTTACTCTTCAATTGTGTTGAATATATAATTCTTGTCTAGTTTATATATTTTGATTATGTCTTCAATCATGCTTGGATGAATTCCTAGTTCTAGGGTTTTGGTGATCCATTCAATGTGTATTTAATTAAAGTTATGTTCTTTGCCTGAATTGAATATATTTGATTCAATATTAGATGCTTTATGCCTTGGTAACTTTTGTGAATGGGAACTTGTTAAAGTTTGAGACTGAAAGGTGAAAACTTTAATAAGTAGTCAGACTGAGAAATGAGACTAAAGGTACTTTTTCCTGTTGGAACCCTAGGATTTGAACCTGAGATTTCTTTATTGCAAAAGTGTTTTGATTTCTCTTGTGGATTAATAGTTGTCATAGAAACATTAAGGTTGGGTTGAGTGAGCAAGTCGTGAAAACAGATGTTGATTCAGTTTAATCTTAAATTCTAAGTGCTTAAAGGTCTAGATTTCAATTGGCAAGTCGCGAAAGCGGATGTTGGTTGGGTTTAGGCACGTTGCTATCGTTCGAAAGGACTTATTGATTACCTTAGTCAACTACCTTCAAATAATTGGAAATAGATTCAGGCAAAGTATAATTTTATTTATTGAAACATTGTTGTGGTGATCCTTAACCTTAGAGACATCTATCTCATATATTTTATCCTTTAGTTTATAATTGTTTGTTACATTGGATATAGTTTTTCCAATTTCTTATATTTTTGGACTAATTTACTAGTAGAGTTACAATTGATATTACATTGGTCCTTGTGGGATCGACACTTGAGGTACTATAATTGACCGTGTTCGCTTGCGGGTTAGTTTTGGCTGCATCAAGTTTTTGGCGCCGTTGTCGGGGACCAATTTGTTAATATCGATTGTTGTTGCTCACTTGCTACTTTGATGATTGCTTTGGCTGTAATTGTGCCTTGAAATTGTTTTGCTTATGGGAAATCGGTGTTTTGCTTCATTTTCTACCCTTGGGTGGTTCTATTTATTGATTTCTATTGGCTTTAATTGCTGAAGTTGGGTGCTACTGTTTTTTGCTGAATAGGGCACTTGAATTAGTTTGCACTTTTAAGTTGCTAAATTTTTCCTTTGACTAGTCATTCGAGCATTTGATTGATATTTCTCATGCTATAGTTGAGGCTTGTGAGTTTTGACTGATTTCAAGTGCAACATTTATGTGCCCTAACTTTCACTTTTATCCTGAAACTGAACTTAGTACTTGCTTGTGTGCTGAAATTGAATCCCACTTTATGTTGCTGAACTGAGCTGTCATTTCTTGCTTTGGATTATTTGACACTATTGGAAGTCGTGAAAGTGGATGTTGGTTGGGTTTAGGTACGTTGCTATCGTTCGAAATGACTTAGTGATTACCTTGGATAACTACCTTCAAATAATTGGAAATAGATTCATGCAGAGTATAATTTTATTTATTGAAACATTGTTGTGGTGATCCTTAACCTTAGACACTTCTATCCCATAGATTTCATCCTCTTTATTTATTTGCATAATTACTTCTTAGATATTAGATTTTCCCAATTTCTTATATTTTGGCCTAATTTATTAGTAGAGTTACAATTGATATTACATTGGTCCTAGTGGGATCGACACTTGAGGTATTATGATTGACCCCGTTCGCTTGCGGGTTAGTTTTGGCTGCATCACTGGCTGTGAAAGTTGACACTCAAAAAGGCTTACCATCCCCTTTATGGGACAAAATTTCCTATGTAGTGCAAAATTTGGTGATTGGTAATTGTTCTGAAATATCCTATACACATCGAATATGAGAATTTTGGTTGCCTTGCCTTTGACACGCGTGGTTTGAAGATGTAAAAAATTGGGTTGTATTCTATTTCCGGAAATGGATTGGAATATGGACTTAGCTTTTTGTTTTTTCGAAGGGGATTATGGTTTTTAGTTTGATTCAATTGTTAACATGTAAAACTCAGTTGCATTCAAAGCAATTGCTCTTTTTGTACTTAACCTTGTTATTTTTTGGTACCCAACTTTGCTCTTTTTTATACTCCGGGCTTTCAGTTTGATAAGGCATCATTGGAAAACTAAACTTTCTCAACCAAGAGTAATGGCGGGCAAATGATGTGTGGGCTTGAGCTGTGTGTATTTTGAAGTTTGAACAAAAAAAATTCCTTTAGCCGATCGGGACCTATTGTTTCTCAATTCCCTCCTCTATGGTTGACGATGGCGGTGCAACGACACCTATACGGTGTTAGAGAATTGCTTCCGTTTTCCAATCCCTCTCACACTTCCAATATAGTCAATGATCAAATTTCTAAGGGGAATTACTTATCAATATATCATGCTCATGATTTGTGAGGTAGGTAATAGAGAAACCGATAGAAGAGACCAGCTAGAGGGAATCCACAATTTTGGGTTATATTTGAAATCAACCAAAATTTTCAGGAAATTACTTAATAGGGCTGTCTGAGACGAGTTTTCAAAAAGTTTGGGTGTTTTTAGGATATTTACTTTTTGTGATAGATGTAGATTGTTTAGTAGAACCTGAATATCAAGTGAATAAGGAATTGGATTGTGAAGGTATAGTTTGAGAAGATTTTTTGGGTATTTGAACAACAGATGGGTATTTGAACCTATGATCTAAAGATCACAAACTTCATCACTTACCGATTAGACTAGTGAGGTTTGAGAAGTGAGAATAAAAGAACAAATTTTTGGTTTTGGTTTGTAATCGATTTTGAGATTAGGGTGTTATTTTTAGTAAGTCTGATAGATCATAAGCCCATTAGGCCCATAGCTTGTAATGGTCACATGTAATATGATAGAGTGAACCCTAGAACGAGGTACTATATATAATGTAAACAATGAAAGATACAGTAATTCAAGAAAGGGTTCTATCACATCAATTTCTAATTCATTACAATGGTATCAGATTTACACCCCCACACCCTTCTCTTCTTCCAAAACAAGCTTAAAAGCTTTAAAGTTGCCTCTTTTATGGCACTCACCATTCACCAAAGCCCCTCTCTTCCTTCCTTTTCAAGTTTCATAATTGTGAAACTCTCCAATGAGAATTTTCCTTTGTGGAAAGCCCAGGTGTCCCCTTACATGAGAGCTCACAATCTCTATTCATATGTTAAAGGTTCCCTTCCCTACCCACCAGACCTCATTGAAGGCCAACCCAACCCAAAACACAACAAATGGAAGTCAAATGATCAGCTTGTGATGCCAATATTAACATCTTCTCTCACTGAGACCATACTTCGCAAGTAATTGATTGTAAGATCTCTTCCCAGATATGGAGTCTTCTTCACGATCTCTTCTCAGCAAGATCCAATGCTTAGGTCGTTCACAATCGGCTACAAGTAGAATCCTTGAAGAAAACCATGGAGACGGTCATCGAGTTCTTCAACAAAGCCAAGTCCCTTGTTACCACTCTCGTTGAAGCAGGTCAACCTATTTTTGATGCTGAATTTGTCACTTATCGACTTGCCGGGCTAGGTACGGACTATGATTGAGTGGTTACATCCCTCTCCACTCAACTCTTCTTACCCTCCCCACATCAAACCCTCTCTATCTCCTTGTCCATGAATCTCGCTTAAACAACCAAACTAAAAACCTCCTCCAAAATACCAATGTCTCTTTCAACTCTAAAACAACCTCTCAAAATACCTCGCCGAAAGCCAACTTCACAAATGACAAAGGACGTGGCTCCAACAGAGGGCACAGCTCCAACCGGGGTCGTGGCAACCCTAGCTCCAATCAAGATCTTGGCCAAGGACACGACGACACCTCTGAATCTTCAGGCAATCCCAATTCTCGCACTCGATACCAAGTTTGTGGAGAATCCGAGCATATTTCCCTCACTTGTTGGCATAGATTTGACCATGCCTATCAAGCGCCGCCACCGCCACCGCCAAACCTTCAAGCCAACTCCACTTGGTTTCCGAACACAACCACGACCCACCACTTCACCCTCTGACCTAGCCAATCTTGGTATCAACTCGTACAAGTATGACGACACTGAAAGGGTCTCCCTCAGTGATGGCTCCCGAATTCTAATTCACAACCATGACAACACCTCTCTTTACACTCCTAATCGTATTTTCTCCCTTACTCAAGTTTTTCATACTCCTTCTCTTACAAAAAAACTTACTCTTTGTACGAGCTCTCCTCTCCCACATAGCCACCACCTCAAGCTTTCAACACTTCTACAAATATAGTTGATCTCTAGCATCTTCATTTTGGGAACCCGTCCTCTAGGGCTGCATCTTCTATCCTTCAGTCCCTTTTTCCAACAAATCAAGTCCTAAGAATTCTAGCCCAAGCTGAATGTACGTGTAACATGTTCGTGGGCCAAGGCCCATGCTCAACCCCACCCTCCAAGTCCAATCAGATCTTTAAGGCCACTAGAGCTTCTTTTCCTTGATGTTTGGGGCCCGGTCCAACATAAGTTCATTAAGGGCAATACCTATTATTTATCTGTTGTTGAAAATTATTCACGTTTTATATGGATCTTCCCTCTTATTGCAAAGTCTCAAGTTGCCTAGACTATCTCCATATTTATTTCATTTGTTACAATTTTTTTCCAAACCACCATTTCTCATACAAATAGATGGTAGTATCGAATTTCATCCACTTAAGCCCATTTTTCAATCCTTGGGCATAAATCATCATCTCACGTGCCCATACTCCCACCAACAAAATGGTTTAGTCGAATCCCATCATAGACGAATTGTAGATATGGGCCTCACGCTCTTAAAATAAGCCTCCCTTCCACTCGCATATTGGGATAAGGCCTTCTAAATGGCAACCTACCTTATTAACCACTTGCCCACACCCATTTTACAAAACCAACCACCCTTCGAAATCCTTTTCCATTAAAAAACCCAATTATGCCTTTCTCCGAGTTTTCGAGTGCCTTTGATTTCCCAATCTACGTCCCTTCAACCGCCATAAACTCTTCTTCTTCTCCACCTTAACTATATTTCTTGGCTATAGCGGGCTCCACAGGGGATACCTTTTGCTATGATTGGGTAGCCAAACGAACATATACATCCCGGGACATTCTTTTGAATGAACAAACTTTTCCTTTTAGAAATGGGCCACATTCCAGCCCAAACTGTTCTCCTCCACCTAACAACCCATCTTAGATAGTAACTCTCCCACCCTTATTGCCTCTACTACTGGGCCCACCACAACACCCCTAGCCCCAACTTTAAGCCCCAACACCTCTTCTCATGAAACAACAAACCCAAGAAGTACTAACTTTGACCACTCCACCCCACATCTTTCTTCCTCAAATTCCTCTTCCATGGATACCATCTCTTCTCCCACAAATGGGTCGCCCAACTTACCAACCCAACCCACCTATCAAATGACAACTCGCCTTAGAAACTAAATTGTAAAACTCCTTCTCCGTTCAGAGGGGGAGACAGTCCCATTGCCTCCACCATATAATCCGAGTTCCTCCACACCACCATCATCTCAGAAGAGCCTCAATGCTTCTTTGAAGCTAACAAGCACCACGAATGGCGACATGCCATGGAGATGGAATTTCGTGCTTTACTGAACACCACCATATAATCCGAGTTCCTCCACACCACCATCATCTCAGAAGAGCCTCAACGCTTCTCTGAAGCAAACAAGAACCACGAATGGCGACATGCCATGGAGATGGAATTTCGTGCTTTACTCAACACCAAAACATGGACATTGGTACCTCCTCCAATGTGTTGGGTGTTAAGTTGGGTATTCAAGACCAAATATCACATTAACTGCCAAATCAAGTGGCACAAACCCCGTCTTGTCGCCAAAGGCTATCATCAAATACATGGGCTCGACTATGACGAGACATTCAATCCCACAGCAAAACCCTCCACAATCGGAATTCTTCTGGCTTTGGCGGCTATGTGTGGGTGGTCGGTAACTCAATTCGACATCCAAAATTCCTTTTTACATGGTGAACTGTCGGAGGATGTCTACATTTCCCAACTCCCAGGTTTCATAAATTCTCTCTACCCCTCTTCTATTTTCAAACTCAACAAATCTCTTTATGGGCTCAAAACAAGCCCCAAGGGCTTGGTTTGCCAAACTTAGCAATGCCCTGATTGAGATATGTTTCCAACCCTCTTAAGTTGATACTTCTCTCTTTGCCTATCATCGAGGAACTCACTCCGTGTTCATACTTTTCTACGTTGATGACCTCCTATTTTTCTCATCTAACCATTCATTGTCTACCTATTTTCTCCAAGCTTTATTTGCCTTGTTTCCAGTCAATGATTTAGGCCCAATCAAGTTTTTTTGGGCATTGAAGCTGAGCGCACTCCTGCTAGATTCTTCCTCTTTCAATCAAGTACATTCAAGACCTTATGGCTCGCACCAACATGAGCAACTCAAAGCCAATCCAAACACCGATGGCATCAAATTTCATGGCGTCTACTGAAGCCTCACCCCCTTTGAAGATCAATTGCTCTACTATAGCATAGTTTGTTTGCAATACCATTCATTCACGAGACCCGACATCGCTTATGTTGTCAAAAAGCTTTGTCAATTCATGCACAAACTAGAGGAACGTCATTGGCACGGTGTAAATCGCATACTTTAATATCTCAATCCAACAAAAGATGTCAAATTCCATATCAGCTCCTCACCAAGTACAACTTTGTCTGCTTACTCCGATGCGGCTAGGCTAGTGATCTTGCGATCGTGCTCCACCAATGCCTATTGCATTTCTTGGTAATAATCTGATTTCTTGGGCATCCAAGAAGCAAGACACAATCACCCGATCCTTAACCGAAGCTGAATCTTGAGCCTTATCACTTGCCACTTGCGAGACATTTATGACTCCAATCTCTTTTGTCGGAACCGCAAGTTACACTCTCTCAATCGTCGATATTATGGTGTGACTACTTAGGTGAAACCTACCTAGCCTTGAAATCCTATTCAACATCAAAGAATCAAGCACCTAAGCCTAGACTACCACTTTGTGCGCGAACGGGTCTACAACAAGACACTACATGTCGCCTTTGTTTTCTCAAAAGATCTAACTACGGATGGACTTATGAAGCCTCTCGCTACTCTGCCTTTTGTGACACTTCGATCCAACCTCTGTCTATGACACAATCGGATCATGGGGGATAGTAAGCCCAATAGATCATAAGCCCATTAGGTCCATAACTTGTTACAACCACATGTAATATGACACATGTGAACCCTAGAATGAGGTACTATATATATTGTAATAATGAAAGGTAATTTAAGGAAGAGCTTTATCACATCAATTTCTTATTCATCACAGATTTTCACCTCCCTAACTTCAAACTTCAAACCCATACCCAACCTTGCAAATCCAATTATTTTGAGACGGTATTATGGAAAATGAAGAGGATTGAGGCTCTTAAAAGGGCCTACTATTTTGCATCGCTCACCAGAAATTTGGGCTATTTACACTAACATGTTAAAGAAAGGGGTTATTTTTGTAAAACGAGGGTTCTATATACTAGATTATAAAATCTCAACTAGTCAACTCCAAAGAGAAGAAAAGAAAAGGGCAACCCGTCCCTCTTCACTCTTTAGTGTTCGCCACCAGCAAAAGAGAGGCCAAGCACAAGGCATTTAGCCAGTAGAGTCCATCTGTAAGTGCATACTCCACCTTAACAACCTAATCCACTCCAATTGGAATTGTTTCCTGGAAACCCCCAATACTAATATGATATGAGCAGAAAACTCACTAGCATTTCAGTCTTTTCAGATGCCCTTAGCAAACTGGGTCTTTCTTCGTTGCTTTAACTAACTACGACTTACTAGTTTGTGTTTCTTCCACATAAAATGGGATCAAATATCCTTTTTCGTTTTTAATGTTTTTGATGGACAAATTTCGTATCTGGGTTTGGTTAGCTCCATTCTGATGAACTTTTAGCTCATATTAGTTGGCAGAAGTTTTGAAAAATCGTCGAAGAGGACGCCATTGGTCTTTTTTTTAATAATAGGGCGGAGGGCATGATTGTGCAAAAGTTTACCATGTGTGAAGGAAAAAGCATGCGTGAAAAATGTTTAGGTGTACTTGTAAGAGACCGTAGCAAGGAATTAATATCTTTGATAGTTTGATTTTCGATTTCTGTTCCAGATTTGGGTTGTAATTCTAGATTCATTTCGATTATATCGATTGAACGAGTGGGGAATATGTGGGTTGGAGTTTTTTGGAAAATTTGACATGAACAAAAGGGTATGATTGTACTTTTGATATTACATTTAGGTACTGCTATTCACCATGAAATAGATGAAGAGAGGCAACATAGACATTTCTCTTTTCTTGATTAAGAAAAATGGGTGGTAACTGGTAAATGAATGTTTTTGAATCTCTCATTGTTCTACACGAAATTTTTGATTATTTATCATTAAAATTTACTTATAACATATATTTATCTTTAGAAAAATCACCATACATACAATTTCTTAGATGGAAGATGATGATGCTACTCCTCCTTCGGTACCTCCAGTGGTTGATGTCTGTGATAGAGATCGAAATGATATAAGTACAGCTTTCGCCACTTGTTAGGACTAATTTAATCTCTATATTTCATCTTAAAACTTAATTATGCGTAGCTTCTCCATTGTAACTATAAGTAGAATTTTATGCTATGTTTGAAGTCAACAAAAGCTAGTGGGTGGTTTGGTTTTAGAGCTTTAGCTCTCAAGCAACTGGAGGAGCTACTTAATAATAATAATAATAATAATAATATAGTGGCAAGCTTATAAAGTGGGATTTTAATTAATAAAGCACAGAGAATTGGACTCTTTGCATTTACTGTAAATAGGAATGAGTAACAAATCTTTCTTGTTCTCATACGTATGCGTAGTAGCTTAGGCTTTGTTTTTTTGGTTGATTATAAGTAATAAAGTATTAATTAGATTTGTTTATTTTTCTGTTGAGTTTGTTTCCTTCTTTAAACCCTTCTTTGGTAGACATGTAACAAATAGTTCAGTCTAATTCGATGGAAAATATTAGTTTTCTGCTCAAATTTTTGATGAAAATGTAATCCAACTAGTGCTTGATATCCCTTAAGGAAATCAAGGGGATCAAATTTATCTCTACTCTAAATGTAATCCAACTATTGAGCTTATTCTTATAAATGTTTTTATCTAATTCATTTTTTTTATTTATTTTTTGCTTTGCTCCAATCAATTCATTCACCAGGTTGGCATTGAAAGCAACGATTGTATAATGGCGTACCATGAAATTTATGAGATATTGTCATGGATGCCTGCAAAATCTGCCATCAAACACTCATCCTTCCTATGCAAATGCTTGTGTACCATCCATTCAGATTTCAGAGCCCCGCTTCATCAAGAAGCAATGCATTCACTCTTGTGGCCAAGAAAGCGGCTTCTTTCTATAGCATGAGCTTGAACCATACAACATTGAATTCCATGTTCTACCAGGTTAGTCTGGGTCTACCTTTGGAGTGCCACACGAATCTCTCAGTTTCCTCTCCAAACATGGGCGTATTCTTTCATCAAGCAATGGTCTACTTCTTCTTGGACTAAAACTTATAACAACTCTCCAATTCAAGTTACCAGAAGGCATAGTAACCAGTACTCGTGAATACGTGGAAATCAAGGTGTGTAATCCCGCTACGAGGGAATGGGCCCCACTTCAATCTCCCGAGGGCTTCAAATTCACACTCAATACAGACATTAGTCCACTGATTGAGTGCTACCCGATGGGAGATGGTGTTGAATTCCCTAATGATTACACCTTTGCAATCCCAGTTGAGACCGAACTTCCTCCTCTTGATTCGAGAATGAGGTTTCAAGACTATTTACTAGTGTAGTGTTATGCTTTAATGAATCATGGTAAGAAACTTCTTGTATACTGCAATGGAAGATGGGAGGAGGAGATGTGTGACATCAGCAAAGAGGGGCGGGTTATTGATAGAGCATATAGGTATAGCTTTTAGAGCATATTTTTATTCACGTTTTTATGCATTTCTATCTAGAGTTTTGCTTTAAGTTGTAGTTTAAGTTTTATTTTGGTTTAGTTCGGAATCTACGCGTTTCTATGCTATATTATAGGTTGGAAGGTAAAGCATGGTTGATGTGAAGCTAAGGACCGGAGCTTAGGGGACTATGGTGGAGTTTGATGAAGCTTAGAGTGATACAAGTGAAGATTGAAAGAGCTAAGGCCCAAGAGCTTGAGGGATAAAAACGCCTAAACCCGGGTTATGCCTTGGCATTGTTGTTTCGACACCTCTATCTTGCAATGCTTGGTTTGGGAGCTACAGTGGTCGGATGAAATTGAATTTGGTATCACTGGAAAGCCAACTCGAAGAGCTACAAATCATATTCTTACTCCGAGTCCAAATTCCAACTCGAAAGGGTCAAAACAGCCTCTAAAGTGTCACTAAAGTTGATGTAGGCAAACCGCGGGCAGTAGGGGCCATTCCGCGACCACGCTTTGGAGGGTTTAAACCGCGCTTTGGCGCGTGTGTGCGACGCCGACTCGGGCTTCCGCGTGATCTTGTGGGCAGACCTTATTATTGTTTTTAGATATTTCTAAATATGATATAAGTACTTTCCTTAGATTTTCTTAGGATATTATGCTATCTATTGCTTTTCCTTTACATTATTTTGATTTGGAGATTTGTGGGAGACCAAACCCTAGTTTTGCACAATTGAAGAGAAATCAAACTCTTGTAAGTTTAATTCTTCTTTGATATCTTATTCTAGCTAAATTTCCCATGTCCAACTAGTTAGTTAAAATTGTATGCATGATTGTTTGTGAGATTTGAATTATTTATATTTGCCTTGACTAGATTGAATTTCTCCATGCTTGATTGATTAAATTTACTTAGGATTATAATAGCTTGATCACCTATTCTATTTCTAGGTTAAATTACAACTAGTATAATTAAATAGACGGTGGAATTTGATTATTCATGGATGAACCCTTTGATTAAACTTATAGACGGTGGAATAAGATTAATCAAAGGCGGAGAATTTAATCACAAAACTTCATGAATAGACGGTGGAATTCATGAACTATGTTTCTATTGAATGCTTTGAACTTAATTGTATGATTAACTTGACATAGAAAATTTTCTAGGTTAATCGATTAAAAGGTTGTTAAAGACGTTGAATATTAATAACCACTTTAAGCTTGAATTTCATAAATTCACAATAGATTAGTCAAAGGAAATCGAAATAAGAATAATCAAGGATCAAAACTCATGTATGCAATGGATACGAAACTAGTTGGATGCTTTTCTCTATATTTGAATATCTCATCGTTTTATTTGCTTTGTTTATTTAATTAGATTGATAGACTGAAATCACAAAACTCCCCCTTTAACTTAGTAATATTATTTAAATACAAATAATTTGAGTCCCTGTGGGTTCAACCCTTGCTTCCACTATACCTAGGTTAGGAAGTTAGGATATTTCTTTGACAATGCTTTTACTGCGGCATAAAAGTGCTCGTCAAATTTGGCGCCGTTGCCGGGGACTCGGCTATTTTTTTTTGTGTTTACTTAGTATTACTATTTGTTGGTGTTGTGAACCTATCTTACGGTTCATAACACTTGTGCTACCGATCCATTGCTATGTTTGTATGTAGACAACTACAGGATGAATATTTTCATGAGTATTTTGCTAGACTAAAACAAAAGATTCATAAATATGGTACTTTGTTGGGTTATTATCCATGTGAGAGAGAAATATGTGAATGCGTCCTAGACGGTTTGAATTCTACAACTCGAGAGCTCGCAGAGTACATGAGCAATTATAGGCTTTGGTGTATGGGACCAGAAGAGTGTTGGGATTTCTTTTGGTACATGAGCCATCAATGTATGCTAGTCGAATTATCTCCACCAATTCCCTATCCAATGATGGGAGAGGTTGCATTGGAATCAAATGCCCTTGAGTTAGATACCCAAATGCAAGTTGAGGAGGAATTCACTAGAGTTGAGTTGGGTTATGAGGGTGACTTTATGTCCAATATGATTTTATTCCTATAATTCAACTTGAAGAGAGCACCAAGGAGTCAAGTTCAATCTCTACTGACATGGAGAAGCCTATGGAACCAAGTGAGTTTAAGGTCGATACTAGAGAATACTCACAATTCATCTTTGAGGAAAGTGGTGATGGTGACAAGTACTTTGACCCATACTGTAAGTATTTTCTAACATCACCACTTGTCATGACTTCTTTTGAGCATATGCCATTTCATGAAAATTGGTCTCACAAGTATGATAAGTTGAATCGGTTTTTAATTGGGTTATTCAATTTGAAATTATCCTTGTGCTACTTATTTTCTTGTAAGATGTGTTCACAGACTTTTGACAGGTTGTTAAGGGCATTGACAATGTCTAATCTTGTCAAATCATGATAAACGTCAAGCTAATGACGTTAAACAAACGCTTCTTGGGAGGCAACACAAGCTTTAAGTTTATTTTTTCTTTGTTTTGTTTTCGGTTTGTTTTTGTTCGGTTTTTGCTTTGTTTTGGTTCGTTTTTGCTCTTAGTTTTAGGTAAAGTCTAGAAACAGGTACACGCGGTCTGAGGACGCCATCGTTGCGCTTTTAGCGATTAACCACCACCACCACCGCCGGAGGAGTAGATTCTTGAGTGTGTTAAGCCCTTATGATGAGGTTAGTTTCTTTTTCTCTTAACTTTTCTTTTACTTTGGGGCCAAAGTAAACTTTAAGCATGGGAGAAGGGGATTCTTTATTTTGTCATAAGTGCTTAGTTGTATATAGTTCATGTAGTTGCATTTGCATGTTTATTTTATTGTTATACATTGATTAAAAAGTTTGAAAAATCCGATAAAAATTTGAAAAATTCAGGAAAAAAAAAACTCTTGTTTGCATTTTAGGATTCATTTTTCCCCTTGGAACCACTTGTTTATTGAGTGAGCATGATTTCATATCCCATGACTTGTTAGTTATTGATGAAAGTTCTAAAATAAGAATTGCTTGATTATGAAGGAGTATACATGAAAGTTGAGAATTTGAGTTATTTATGAAGTTCTAACCAAATATTGCCTTCTGAGAACTTTTGAGCCTTATTATGCTATTTTTTGCATGAAATTCTTGAGTGTATCTCTTTGATTGTTTAAACTCTACAACTTGCGTTTAGATTCTTTTTCGAGGCCACATTATATGATTTGAATGCATGATGTAAAAGTGATTGAGGCAAATTTTCTTTAGCTCACTTATATCCTTATCTACCCTACATTATACCTTTGTTTTGTAGCCCCATTTATTTTTAGCCTTAGCCTTGTTTATTAGCTCCACAAAAATTGTTCCTAGCCGAATAAGCTTGACCCTTATCCGGGAATTAGGATTTGACTAGGCGAATTTTGTGGGTTTTATGATGTACTTTGGGGTTTGAGAGGAAGTTTGGAAAGGTGTAATGGAGAAGAATGTGAAGAAATTTTTTTAAGGATGTTGGGAATGTTCATTGAAAATCCTTTGAGGAAAGTTTGGAATGAATGGTTGATTGAGATGAGTTTTATGTATAAATTGCAAAGTTGTTCTGGTGATAGAAGAATGAAAAAGAATGAATATCAATTGGGTTTGTGGAAAGAAAATCAAAAGATGAGAAAAAGAGAGAAAGAAATGTTGAAAGTAAGTAATGGAAGAAAAGGGAAGAGCGAAGTTGGGAAGATGTTTTGAGAGTGAGTATTATTGTAATTTGGGTTTAGTTGATTCTAGTTCCCGGATTTAGCTCCACATGGCTATAAAATGATCCCCACCTACTTGTCTATACCTTAGCCCCATTACAACCTTGAAAAAGACCTCATGATTTACGTTTTGCATTTGAACATCCATGGTGGAGATTTAGTACACTGATGCAAGCATGTGGTAGTTGGCATTCAAAGATGATTTTTGAGCGAAAACACATACCCTTTTAAACACTTGAGCGTTGAGTGCAAACACATATACCTTGGTGAGGGTTAGAATGGATTAATAGCTTGGTTTGAAGCTTTCATTAAATGTATGCAACGGTTTCATGGTTAATTTTGAGTTTCTTGAAAATGGATGGAAGTCATGGCTTGCTTGTTTGTGGTGTGATTGATTTTATGTCTTGCTTGAGGACAAACAAGGTTCAAGCATGGAGGAATTTGATAGAGCATATAGATATAGGTTTTAAAGCATGTTTTTATTCCCGTTTTATGCATTTCTAGATAGAGTTTCGCTTTAAGTTGTGGTTTAAGTTTTATTTCGGTTTAGTTCGGAATCTACGCATTTCTATGCTATATCGCAGGTTGGAAGGTAAAGCATGGTTGATGTGAAGCTAAGGACCGGAGCTTAGGGGACTATGGTGGATTTTGATGAAGCTTAAAGTGATACAAGTGAAGATTGAAAGAGCTAAGGCCCAAGAGCTTGAGGGATAAAAACTCTTAAACCCGGGTTATGCATTGGCATTGTTGTTTCGACACCTCTATCTTGCAATGCTTGGTTTGGGAGATACAGTAGTCGGATGAAGTTGAATTTGGTATCACTTGAAAGCTAACTCGAAGAGATACAATTCATACATTTACTCCGAGAACAAATTCCAACTAGAAGGGGGTCTAAACAGCCTCTAAAGTGTCACTAAAGTTGATGCAGGCAAACCGCGGGCAATAGGGGCCATTCCGCGACCGCGCTTTGGAGGGTTTAAACCGTGCTTTGGCACGTGTGTGTGACGCCGACTCGGGCTTCCGCGTGATCTTGTGGGCCGACCTTATTATTGTGTTTAGATATTTCTAGATATGATATAAATACTTTTCTTAGATTTTCTTAGGATATTATGCTTTCTATTGCTTTTCCTTTACATTATTTTGATTTCGAGATTTGTGGGAGACCAAACCCTAATATTGCACAGTTTAAGAGAAATCAAACTCTTGTAAGTTTAATTCTTCTTTAATGTCTTATTCTAGCTAAATTTCCCATGTACGACTAGTTAGTTGAAATTGTATGCATGATTGTATGTGAGATTTGAATTATTTCTATTTGCCTTGACTAGATTGAATTTCTCCATGCTTGATTGATTAAATTTACTTAGGATTATAATAGCTTGATCACCTATTCTATTTCTAGGTTGAATTACAACTAGAATAATTAAATAGACGGTGGAATTTGATTATTCATGGATGAACCCTTTGATTAAACTTGTAGACGGTGGAATAAGATTAATCAAAGGCGGAGAATTTAATCACAAAACTTCATGAATAGACGGTGGAATTCATGAACTATGTTTCTATTGAATGCTTTGAACTTAATTGTATGATCAACTTGACATAGAAAATTTTCTAGGTTAATCGATTAAAAGGTTGTTAAAGACGTTGAATATTAATAACCACTTTAAGCTTGAATTTCATAAATTCACAATAGATTAGTCAAAGGAAATCAAAATAAGAATAATCAAGGATCAAAACTCATGTATGCAATGGATACGAAACTAGTTGGATGCTTTTCTCTATATTTGAATATCTCATCGTTTTATTTGCTTTGTTTATTTAATTAGATTGATAGACTGAAATCACAAAACTCCCCCTTTAACTTAGTAATATTATTTAAATACAAATAATCGGAGTCCATGTGGGTTCGACCCTTTCTTCCACTATACCTAGGTTAGGAAGTTAGGATATTTCTTTGACAATGATTTTACTGCAGCATAAAAGTGCTCGTCAAATTTGGCGCCGTTGCCGGGGACTCGGCTTTTTTTGTGTTTACTTAGTATTACTATTTGTTGGTGTTGTGAACCTATCTTACGGTTCATAACACCTGTGCTACCGATCCATGGCTATGTTTGTATGTAGACAACTACAGGATGAATATTTTCATGAGTATTTTGCTTGAATTTCATAAATTCACAATAGATTAGTCAAAGGAAATCGAAATAAGAATAATCAAGGATCAAAACTCATGTATGCAATGGATACGAAACTAGTTGGACGCTTTTCTCTATATTTGAATTTCTCATCGTTTTATTTGCTTTGTTTTATTTAATTAGATTCATAGACTGAAAACACAAAACTCCCCATTTAACTTAGTAATATTATTTAATTAGAAATAATCTGAGTCCTTGTGGGTTCGACCCTTGCTTCCACTATACCTAGGTTAGGAAGTTAGGATATTTCTTTTGACAGTGCTTTTATTACAACATAAAAGTGCTCGTCAGTTATATCCTATGATATGCCGATAGCGATTTTCTCTGATGCTACTAAAGGAATTGTGGTGCATTATCTGTGCCATAGTTATAGGAACAAGTTTGAAAATATCTACTTGGAGCCTTATGTTGCCGCATTCGACATCCGGAAGAAGAAGCTATGTGGAGAAATTAATATACCGGAGGAAGCTGTTGGTGATTTTAGTGTCATCGACACTTGAGAAGTCACTGACGTCAGTTTTGGTGTGATCGGGATTCACGTCGACACAATTGGAACCGACTTTACTATAACACAGGCTAGGGTGTATGGAGTGTTCATCCGTGTAAGTGAACCTAAGTTCCAAAAGGTTGAATACGTTCAAAGTATGTTACATGTTGGGAACTTGAGGTTGGGACTTGTAAGTCGCCGACTTCAGTGAGGTCAATGACCTGGTGGCGGTTCTGAGGTAACCGCTTGGTAACCGCCATTAAATCAGTCAAATAAACATGCATGTAACTGTTAGGAGGTTATCTAATTAGATTAGAGGCTTCTTGAGGCATATAATGGTAGTGGGAACACGTGGGGAGGTAGTGGGACGAAGTGGTAACTGCTGGTAACCGCCAGTAACCACTGTCCAGGTCATCCACTTCAGAAAACTGCCAGTAACCTTCTTGGACGTCCAAATGCCTATTGAAAGGCTTCATTTGGCTTTTGGTTGCGAATGTTGAAGGGTTGTATTCTCTCAAAAACACTCTCAACAAGAAGCAATCATTCATATACTAAACTCTAAAGTCTTGTCCTAGATCGACAACCACGACAAGGACAAGAGTGTTTGTCTTATCTCAAATCGAATTTCACGGATTCCCTTGGGATGAATAAGGGGTGAAATATCAGTTTAGGAAAGCTTCCATGCGATTCAAACCTATATCAAGTTACCAATACGTTCATTGATCGTTTCCCCTGGTGTGTTGAAGAAGTTGTTGACCTACATGAAGTCGCCGACCTTGCAGAGTTTCTCCACTCAAAGAGCGCACGACACCAACAATCTAAACCAATATTTTAGATCAATGGTGTCCCTTGATGAGATGACCTCGAAGTTCGAGAAGTTGGAGAAGTTTGAGGGCATGGACTTTCGAAGATGGCAAAGGAAGATGCACTTCTTGTTGATGACCTTGAGGGTGGTGTACGTCCTCTCCACCCCCATGCCTGAGGTTGGCGACGACGAGGCCTTAGATGCTATAAGTTGCAAGTGCAAATGGGAGAATGATGACTACATCTGTCGTGGTCACATTCTTGACGGTATTTCTGACTCACTCTTTGATGTTTATCAACATGTGGAGTCCGCTAAAGACTTATGGGACTCTCTTGAGTCGAAATACATGGTCGAGGATGCATCAAGTGTGAAATTTCTTGTTAGTAACTTCAATGACTACAAGATGGTTGATGCTAGGTCGGTGATGGAGTAGTTCAATGAGCTACTTCATGTGTTGGGGCTATTTTCCCAACATAATTTGAAGATGGATGAAGCCATCTCGGTGTCAAGTATGATTGAAAAGTTACCACTATCGTGGAAAGATTTTAAGCATATGCTTAAGCACAAGAAGGAAGAAATTTCTCTTGTGGAACTTGGAAGCCACTTGCATATTGAAGAGGGTCTTCGAGCGCAAGAGAAGGGCAAGGAGAAGGAGACTCCTGGTTCTTCCACTATCAACATGGTGGAAGAAGGTTCCAAACATGGGAACAAGTGGAAAGGCAAGAAAAGGTCCTCCAACAACAACACAAACAATGGTTCTAACAAGAAATGCACTCCAAAAGGAGATGGTTGTTGGAATTGTGGCAAAGTTGGACACTTCCGTAGGAATTGTCGTGCTGGAAAGGGTAAGAAGGGAAATGTTCCCAACCAACCTACTCAGGTCATTGACTCTGGGCAGAAATCTCATCAAGGTTAGATGTTTGTGAACTCTTCTGAGTCGGTGACATGTCCGAGTATGGATTTTGTCCCTAACATATCTGAGGCGTTTTTTGTGCAGGATGATGAGGTTACTTGGTAGGTTGACTCAGGTGCTACCACTCACGTGAGTAGAGACCGATCGATGTTCGCGACTTTCGTTCCCGTGGATAATGGACGAGTCTTGCACATGGGCAATGAGTCAACGACCCCGGTACTAGGCAAGGGCTAAGTAGAGTTGGAGTTTTCATCTGAGAAGACTTTATTTCTGAAAGATGTGTTTTATATACCCGGATTAAGGAAAAATTTAGTCTTCGGTGGTGTCCTAAAGAAGTTAGGCTTTCGTTTAGTCTTTGAGGCTGACAAGTTCATCTTGTTGAAGCGTGGTGTCTTTTTTGGACGTGGTTATCTATGTAATGGCATGTTTAAACTTAGTATTAATAAAGTTCTGAATTCTGTTTATATGTCTGAGACTTTGCATAAGTCGGGAACCTCTCAAAGGTCAGCGACCTCACAAGGTTCTATACCATTGAAGGGTTTTAACTCTTCTCTTTTGCATGCTCGTTTGGGTCATGCAAATTATAAACACATGCTTGATATGTCTAACAATGGTTTTATTCCTTCTTTTGACATGAATGTTGAGAAGTGTAGAACTTGCATGCTTACTAAGATAACAAGGCACTCTTTTCTTGATGTGAATAGAGTCAGTGACTTGCTTGAGTTGGTTCATAGTGACTTGTGTGATTTTCATGCTACTCCGTCCTTGGGGAATAAGAATTATGATGCTACTTTTATTGATGATTATTCTCAGTTTTGTTATGTTTATCTCTTGCATGCTAAGGACGAGACTTTGGATAAGTTTAGAACTTATAAGTCTGAAATTGTACTTCAAATGTCTATGAACATCAAGAAGTTGCGCATCGATAGAGGTGGCGAGTATATGGACCCCGAGTATTTTCAATCTATGGGGATAATCCATGAGACTACGGCTCCCTACACACCACAACAAAATAGTGTGTTCGAGAGGAAAAATCGTGTTCTAAAAGAGATGGTTAACTCCATGCTCTCCTACTCGTGTTTGAGTAGTGGATTTTGGGGTGAAGCCATGTTGATCGCTTATTACTTACTGAACCGAGTTCCCAACAAGGGGAATGGGTCAGTGACCCCATATGAGCTTTCGTATAAAAAGAAACCAAATCTGAATCATTTTCGGGTTAGGTGAGAGAGAGGTGTTGAATGCATCTTTCTTGGATATGTCGAGCTCCCTAAGGCGTATAGGTTCTATGTCATTGAACCTAACCTGTCTATATCGGGTCATACTGTTGTAGAGTCAAGAGATGCTATTTTTAATGAGAAGAGATTTTCATCAATGCCTATACCAAAGGATTTGATTCCGAGTTCTAGTGAGATCACTGACTTGGCCAATGCCCAACTAGGAGTCACTGACTTCATGTGAGTCGCCGACTCGGGGGGAGGTTACTGACCTCCGAGGGAATCAAGAACCTAATATCAGAAGGAGTAAAAGACTGACAAGGTCCACGACTTTTGGTCCTGATTTCCAAGTTTACTTGGTTGAAGGAACACAGAACGAGATTGGCTCTCAATATATGTATTTTTACAATGTTGTGGAGGTTCCAAGGACGTTTGATGAGGCCGTAAGGTCTCAAGACGTGTCCTTTTGGAAGGAAGCCATAATGGATTCCATCATGAGAAATTGCACTTGGGTGTTGGCTTATCTCCCCCAGGGCCCAAGTTGCAAACCTTTAGGAAGTAAGTGGATCTTCAAGAAGAACATGAAAGAAGATGGAACCATTGATAAGTTTAAATCTCGTTTGGTTGTCATCATAATTGTCCATATGAGACATGGTGGAGGCCAAAGTTATCCTTGAAAATTAGGATGAAATGGAAAAGGGAAGGCCTGAAGTTAACACAATCTCATGTGTTGGAGAAATTCAATTATGATGGGGAAGGTGCTCTAGTCAGCACGTTGTATGATCCAATATTGAAGTTGTTGCCTAATGAAGGGAAACGGGTTCGCTACTTGAGTATTCAAGAGTTATTTGATGCTCGATATACGCAATGGAAAGTAATAGACCTGATATTGCCTGCTCAATTGAGAAACTGAGTTGGTCCATGACTAGTTGGAAGTCACTGACTGAATGAAAGTTGCCGACTTGGGGGAGGTCACCGACCTCGCAAAGGAAATTGGTTGGAAACTTGGCAAGTAGTCCAAAGGATGTTACCCTACCTTGAGGGGACTCAAGAATTTGGTCTATATAATGTTGGATCACCCTCGGTGTTGGAGGGGTACTCGGATGCGAGTTGGATAATTAATGAAGATGATCAATCATCAACAAGTGGATGGGTACTTCTACTTGGTGAAGGCGCCATATCATGGGCTTCCATGGAATAAACTTGCATCACGAGTTTGATAATGGAATCTTAGTTCGTGACACTAGTTGCGGTTGGGAAGGAGGTCAAATGGCTCCATGACTTGGATTATGAGATTCCATTATGGAAAAGACCAATTTCGCCTATAACAATCCATTCTGGTAGCGCTACAATTTTGGCTAAGTCATATAGCCATAAGTACAATGGGAAATCATGTCACTTGGATGTGAGGCATAGTGCAGTAAGAGAGCTCATTACACACGGGGTGATTTCGGTGGATTTGTTAGGACACAACAAAATATGGCTGACCAGTTAACGAAGGGTTTAGCGAGGGACATGGTTTCCAAGTCGGTTATGGGGATGGGATTAAGATCCATATAAGTTTCTAGTGGTGGGATACCCAACTCCTTTCCAACTAACATTGGGAACGAGTTTAATGTGGAAAGCTCACACCTAGAAGCTGTGAGCACAACTTGATGTCGCTGACATCTTAATGCCCCCAATGTGTGCTTTGTTCCTACAAGATTGAGGTTGATGATACTGACATCTTAATAGATCCTTTGAAAAAGTGCAATTGCAGGTACACGACCTAAAGGGTTTACCTATGTGGACGTGAAGTTTTTGGTCGCTTCATGAAGCTTGGGTTGGCTTCACATACGTTCATGAGAAGATATGGACTCAAGGACCATTAATGGAGTCAAGTAGACTTTAGAGTCGTAAGAAGCTCGTGTGTTTGTATGTTATCTTGAGGCATCCAAATAGGTTGATTGGTTCAATCCTTAGTGACACCATGATTCCTGGGTGTTTTGAATGTGTAACTACACTAAGCGGAAGTTCAATCGTTTCGACACTTTCATTTAGGCATGAGTTTGGGACTAATGCTTGCATTAAATTTGTGGATCAAGGATTACACTAAAATGGGGGACGAATGTTGGTGATTTTAGTGTCATTAACACTTGAGAAGTCACTAACGTCAGTTTTGATGTGATCGGGAATCACGTCGACACAATGGGAACCGACTTTACTATAACACGGGCTAGGGTGTGCGGAGTGCGCGTCCGTGTAAGTGAACCTAAGTTCCAAAAGATTGAATACATTCAAATTATGTTACATGTTGGGAACTTGAGGTTGGGATTTGTAAGTCGCCGACTTCAGTGAGGTCAATGACCTGGTGACGGTTCTGAGGTAACCGCTTGGTAACCGTCGTTGAATCAGTCAAATAAACATGCATGTAACTGTTAGGAGGTTATTTAATCATATTAGAGGCTCCTTGAGGCGTATAATGGTAGTGGGAACATGTGGGGAGGTAGTGGGCAGAAGTGGTAACTGCTGGTAACCGCCAGTAACCACTGTCCAGGTCATCCACTCCAGAAAACTGCCAGTAACCGTCTTGGACGTCCAAATGCCTATTTGAAGGCTTCATTTGGCTTTTGGTGTCGAATGTTGAAGGGTTGTACTCTCTCAAAAACACTCTCAACAAGAAGCAATCGTTCATATACTAAACTCTAATGTTTTGTCCTTGATCGACAGCCACGACGAGGACAAGAGGATTTGTCTTATCTCCAATCGGATTTCACGGATTCCCTTGGGCTGAATAAGGGGTGAAATATCGGTTTAGGAAAGCTTTCATGCGATTTAAACCTAAATCAAGTTACCAATACGTTCATTGATCGTTTCCCCTGGTGTGTTGAAGAAGTCGTCGATCTACATGAAGTCGCCGACCTTGCAAAGTTCCTCCACTCGAATAGCGCACGACACCAACAGAAGCATGGAATTTGAGCTTTGATAGAAGCTGGGAAAAGAGTCATAAAAAATTGCATGTATTCAAATGGAATGAGATGAGTATCTGTTTAGTTAGGCTCCTTGAGTATCGAAGTTTGATTAGATTGTGGGTATTGGAAAACTGTGGCTGTGAAGGGGAGTCATGGAGGCTGTTAATGGATGTGCATGTCAAGGTATTGGGGATTGATGAAACCGAGTGGGTTAAAAGCGTGAGTGTTGCCCCTGGGAGAGGTTTGTTGCTTTCCACGGTCCCACATGAGTGGCGCTACCATCTTTTGCCAATAGAGTGTAGCACGAGTGTATATGTATGTAACGGAGGGGGAAACTCGTGGAAAGTTAGAGGCTTTAGGGGACCATCATTTGGGCTCCAAGGGATTTACCTTTGTGCCATATGCTAATACACTTCGACCCGTTTCTGTACAAGGCATCAATACTCTTACTTTTTAATCCCCCTATCTACTTGAACATATAGGGTACTTGAAGTTTGGTGAATATCAGAACAGAGATGAGGCAGTTTTATCCTTTTTGCGCTGAAACACCTTTAACTAATGCTATAATATCTCTCGGAATGTATGTAATTCTGTTACGTAATTGAAGGTTGGTTTGGATGATTTGTGGTAAAGGTACAGATTGATTTATCATATGATTTGTGTTGCTACTATACAAAAATTTCTCTTTCAAGAGAAGCCATATAGACTTGGTTATCTACTAGAATTAAAAAAACAGGTCCAGGATCTCTTGGACTTGGAATATGATAACTTTTGGAGAGTTTAGAAGTTGGTAAATAGTAAAGACTTGATTTATGTTCATGCTAATGATTGTCTTCTACAGAGAGCCTCTTGTTATAGTTATTTAGTAGATGTTGGGAAAACTCGTCTTTTTCCCGCTTCGTCGGAATAAAATGGGCTAGTGGACAACTAGATTTTATAAACAAGCTTTTATATTTATGTGGGAGGAAGTTTATACAAGGCTAATTATTTTGTGGGCACACTCTCATACTTACAACTCACTTTGTAGCTTGATCACTTGGATGATTTGCAAATGAGGGGTTGGTGGCTATTTATACGCAAGCCACACCCTTTACATGGCTTATGGAGAATTCTAGAGAATCCTAGACTAAGTTTCATCTAAACTAGTCTAGATACTTCCTATATAGATGTCTCATTACAATTCTAGAACAATCTAATACATTCTAGACATATTTACAACTCTCTAGCCTTATCTAGAAGGTTCCATAATGTTCCGATGTCTTCTAGAATCTTCTATGAGGTTCCGACGTATTCTAGAAGCTTCCATAACCTTCCAGCATCTTCTAGATTCTTCTATAACCTTCTTGATTCTTCTAGAAGCTTCCGTAGCCTTCTAGAACTTTCTGTAATCTTCTAGATCTCTCTAGAGAAGTCTAGATAATATTATTATTTTAACCTACTTCCAATTAAGGAGGGAAATTCAACAATTCTACCCCTTCCCGACTTAATTTGGAAGTGTTACGATATTGGCGCCTTGACAACAATCTTCAAACTTCTTAGTCGGAATTACCTTGGTCATCATGTCTGACCAGTTCTCGTCTGTGTGTACCTTGTCGAGTTGTAGGAGCTTTTCTTCAAGAACTTCTCGAATCCAATGATGTCGTATGTCTATGTGCTTTGAACGAGAGTGAAAGGTTCGATTTTTCGCCAGGTGAATAGCACTTTGATTGTCACATAGCAAGACATATTTATCTTGCTTTACTCAAAGCTCAAGCAGGAAGTTTTTCATCCATATCATCTCCTTGCAAGCTTCTGTTGCTGCTATGTACTCTGCCTCATTAGTAGACAAGGCAACACTCTTCTACAACTTTGATTGCCAGAAAACAACTCCCCTTGCAAAGGTAATTAGATAGCCTGATGTTGATTTCCTAGAATTAGTATCACCGGCCCAATCTGCATCTGTGTATCCCTTCAGCTCAAATTTTCCATGCCCAAAGCATAAGCATCTATTAGTGTTACCTCGTAGATACCGGAGGATCCATTTGACGGTTGCCCAATGCTCCTTCCCCGGATTGGATAAGAACCGACTTACGACACCAACTGCGTGGGCGATGTCTGGCCTGGTGCACACCATAGCGTACATAAAGGCTGCCAACCGCTAATGCGTATGGAGTATTTTTCATTTCCTCCTTCTCCTTCTCACTTGTTGGACTCTACTTCGAACACAACTTGAAATGTCCAGCAAGTGGAGTGCTTATCGGCTTGGCTTTGTGCATATTAAACCTCTCCAGCACCTTCTCAATGTATTGATCTTGGGATAGCCACAACAGCTTCTTTGATCAGTCACGAGTAATCTTCATCCCAAGAATTTGTCTTGCTGGCCCTAAATCTTTCATGGCGAACCACTTGCTCAAATCTTTCTTTAGAGTAGCAATCTTGTTGCGATCATGGCCTACAATCAACATTGCATCAACATAGAGCAAAAGTATGAGGAAGTCGCCGCTAGCGTACCTCTTTATGAAGACACAATGGTCATTCTTGGTTTTCTTGAAGTCATGATCTGCCATGAAGGAGTCGAACTTCTTGTAACATTGCCTTGGTGCTTGCTTCAAGCCATAAAGACTCTTTTGTAGTCGACACACCAAATTCTCCTTGCATGGGACCACAAATCCTTCTGGTTGCTCCATGTAGATCTCCTTCTCTAAGTCACCATGGAGAAATACTGTCTTGACATCGAGCTGCTCAATCTCCAAGTCTAGAGTAGCTGCTAGACCAAGGAGAACTCGGATTGAAGACATCTTCACCACCAGAGAGAATATCTCTTCAAAGTCAACACCTTTCTTTTGATTGAATCCTTTCACGACCAGTCGAGCCTTGTAATGAGTCTTCAAATTTCTCTCCTCTGATTTGATTCGATACACCTATTTATTCTTCAGGGCTCGTCTCCCTTTAGGCAGCTCTACCATCTCGTAGGTGTGATTCTCGTGCAAGGAGTTGGTGTCGTTTCCACTCCTCCTTGTGAGTGTCGTTGATGGCCTCTTTATAGCTCTGAGGCTCCCCCTGATCCGTGAGGGTCACATACTCTTCCTGGTTATATCGTGTAGACGATCTCTTATCTCTAGAGGATCGTCTTGGCTCAGGCACTGTCTCCTCTATCTCCTCTTGGTCATTCTCCTGGTCGCCATCTTCTGCACTAGCATCATCGTTCTCGATTTCTTCTTCTGAGCTGCCACTTTGTTCATGAGAAGGGCTAACGTCTTCGCTCCTACTAACTCTTAACCTTGGCTTCTCCGACCTCTGGATGTCTTCGATTGTTTGGTCCTCGAAGAACACAACGTCTCGGCTTGTAACAATCTTCTTGTTGACCGGATCCCATATTCGGTATCCAAACTCATCTCTAGGTGAACCAAGATAGATGCATTCCTTGGTCTTAGCATCTAAGTTAGCTCGTTCGTCCTTGGGTATGTGAACGAACGCCCTGCACCCGAACACCTTCAAGTGGTTGTAGGAGACCTTCTTTCCTGACCATACCTCCTCTAGGACATCTCCTTCCAAAGGAACTGATGGTGTGAGATTGATGACGTCGACCGCTATCATTACTGCTTCTCCCTAGAATGTCCTCGGTAGTTTGGCATGAGAGAGCATGCACCGAACTCTTTCTTCAATTGTTCGGTTCATCCTCTCAGCAAGTCCGTTCAGTTGTGGTGTCTTAGGCGGTGTCTTTTCTAGTCTGATCCCACGAGCTTTGCAGAATGCCTCGAAGGGACCACGATACTCACCACCGTTGTCTGAACGAACGCTCTTGAGTTTCCAGCCTGTCTCATGTTCTACTCGGGCGACAAACTCCTTAAATGCATCGAGAACTTGGTCTTTGGATTTCAGCAAGTACACCCATACCTTCCTCGAATGGTCATCAATGAAGGTGACAAAGTATGATGCACCACCTTGGAATTTCTCGGACATGGAGCATACGTCGGTGTGCACAAGATCAAGGATATGTTTCCTTCTCCTAGGTTGTGAAGGTCTTTGGAAACCAACTCTATGTTGTTTGCAGCTAAACAATCAACACATGGTTCGAGAAAGTTACCTTTCATATCTGGAAGGAGTTGCTTTCGAGCGAGGATACGAAGCCCCTTCTCGCTCATATGCCCAAGCCTTTGGTGCCATAACTCCATGTCTACTCCTGCTACGTTTGCCTCTCCCTTGTGAAGCTTAGCTTGCATCACGTATAATGACCCTTCCTTCCTTCCTCGAGCCAGGACCAAGCGTCCTTTGGTGAGCTTCCATTTGCCGTCTCCAAAGTGATTCACCAGACCGGCATCATCGAGCTTTCCAGTTGATATGAGGTTAAGGCGCATATCAGGGACATGCCTCACCTCTTTCAGGACGAGCTTGCATCCTGTGTTTGTAGTCAGGGTGACCTATCCCATACCGACAATCTTGCTCCTTCCTTGATTTCCCATCCGAACGTTACCAAAGTCGCCACTTTGGTATGATGAGAAAAAACTTTCATGAGGGGCGACGTGGAAGGGAGCGCCAAAGTCGACGATCCACGTGCTTTCATCAGAGGCGATGTTTAAGAAGTTTTCTTCTCCGACGAGGTACATATCTTCACTTTCGTCTGTAGCGACAGTGGTGCTCTTCTCGTCTTGCCTCTTCGTGGGGTTGAATTGGTCTGGTTTGACGTTGCCAGATCTTTGAACCCTCTTGAGATATCAACAATCTGCCTTTATGTGGTTTGGCTTGCCACAATAATAGCAGTTAACCCTTGAGTGTGACTTGGACCGTCCTCGATTTTTATTGCTCCCACGTGTGTCGTCTCTACCCCGGTTGTGAACGACGTTCGCCTCTAACTGAGCATTATGGCCTCGTTTCTTTCTCCTAACTTCTTCGTTTAGAAGGCTATCGCTAACGACGTCCATGGTAAGCTTCCCGTCTGGTGTAGAGTTACTAAGAGTAACCACCAATGTGTCCCAACTCTCTGGAAGGGAACTTAGGAGTAGAAGGGCTTGCATTTCATCCTCGACCTTCGTTTCAGCCTTATTTAGCTGATTCACGAGCCCATTGAAACTGTTCAAGTGCTCGATCATGCTTTGCCCTTTATACTCCATTTTTACCAGTCGTCGCATTAAGAGGGCCTTATTACGAGGCGTTTTATTTTGAATCAGGGAGTCAAGTTTTTCCCATAATTCAAAAGCATTTGTATAATCAGCAACATGCTCAAATAAGGATTTATCGATGTACTTACGGATCATTGCGACCGCCTTCCTGTTCAGGAGCTCCCATGTTGTGTCAGTCTTTCCATTAGGCTTGTCCTTTGTGATGATGGACTCATGCAAATCCTTGCAATACAGGTGGTCTTCCATCATCGTCCTCCATTGCGACTAGTTGTCTGCCGTGAGCTTGAACATGTCACCATCGTGTGTGACGATGACCTCCATCTTGAACCAGAACGAGCAATTGTTGACGTCGAACGAACCTTTGCTATGATACCACTGTTGGGAAAACTTCTCTTTTTCCCGCTTCGTCGGAATAAGATGGGCTAGTGGACAACTAGATTTTATAAACAAGCTTTGATATTTATGTGGGAGGAAGTTTATACAAGGCTAGTTATTTTGTGGGCACACTCTCTTACTTACAACTCACTTTGTAGCTTGATCAATTGGATGATTTGCAAATGAGGGGTTGGTGGCTATTTATAGGCAAGCCACACCCTTTACATGGCTTATGGAGAATTCTAGCGAATCCTAGACTAAGTTTCATCTAAACTAGTCTAGATACTTCCTATATAGATGTCTCATTACAATTCTAGAACAATCTAATACATTCTAGACATATTTACAACTCTCTAGCCTTATCTAGAAGGTTCCATAATGTTCCGATGTCTTCTAGAATATTCTATGAGGTTCCGACGTATTCTAGAAGCTTCCATAACCTTCCAGCATCTTCTAGATTCTTCTATAATCTTCTTGATTCTTCTAGAAGTTTCCGTAGCCTTCTAAAACTTTCCGTAATCTTCTAGATCTCTCTAGAGAAGTCTAGATAATATTATTATTTTAACCTACTTCCAATTAAGGAGGGAAATTCAACAGTAGATGCAAATGTTAAACACAAATGATAAATCTTTATCTTGACCTTAGGATCATTGAAGCTCAATAGTTTGTATAGGAGAAAATCAACAACACGACTCAGTACTAGGACATAAAAGCAGCAAGGTGTGGCCCATTCATTACCTTGTTAATTAGTAATCCACTTTTTATGCATTCTTTTCTTTTAATTTCATGCATGTGTACTTTATGACATCAACAAAAAGCAGTAGCTTCAAATGTCAGCCTACATATAACAGGTGTGACAATGGGCCATCATTCCTCTTTGTTGTATGTATGAGTCTCTTCTTCTTCTTCTCGTCTTCCTCCAAATAATGCGAATCGGGAACCTTTTAGTAGAAAAACCTCGCCTAACAATTCCTCAACCTCGAAAACTTTTTTCGAAAACCTAATACCAAACACCCCTTTAAACTTTGTTTAAGATATGTAATTTTTGAAGAGGTAAGAATTTGGTCTATTAGACAAGCCTGGTAAAGGAGATGTCGAATAGATTAGCAGTTGGAAGAACTAGCAAGGAGGAACAAGAAACAGAACAATGAGCAAGGTAGATTACAACAAGCGAATAGGTAGATTACAACACGCTTGGGAATAGGGTGTTAGGATCGTATTAGTTTGAGAGTAAAAATGCTGAGTCAACACTAGTTAGTTAGAGGATAGCTAGCAATGTAACAGAAAGGAGCGTCTTATGTAGCTAGCTAGCTAGCTAGAAAGACGTTATGTTATGGCTTCCACACATTTTGATTCTTCATCCATTTTGATTCACTCTTTGATCAAAATTGGATTTTCCTTCTTGATTTCCTGATCGTTTTCGGGAATCGACTTCATATTTCTTTTTTTTCCCTCCTTGTTGATCTTTCTGGCTTTCTAGGGTTGTTCGTTTTCCCTCTTTGTTTTTCAAAAATCAGATTTGTAGTATTTTTCATGATGGTTTTGGTTAAAAATCCGCCTGATCCACCCTACAGTCACCCTTCTAATTCACCAAGGAGGATGCTTTTCTCTAAACCTTTCGATGGAAAAGGATTCTTTATTGGAAACAAGACATGCTCATAGCTCTAAGTGCAAAGAACAAAGTAGCTTTCATCGGGTTCTTTACCACGACCCATACTTGATCTGGATCCGTTGAAAATATGATTTGGGATCGCTGCAATGATCTATTTACTTCTTGGATTTTGAATGCTTTAGACAAGGAAATTGCATCCAACGTTCTCTTCACAACATCAGCCAAGGAGATTTGGGATGAATTGGAATCAAGATTCTCCAGAGTAAGTGGTGCTCAAGCATTCTCGACTCAAAAGGAAATCTCCTCACTTGCTTAAGGTACTGATAGCATTACTAATTAGTTCACTCGTTTAAGGAAATTATAGGACGAGTTGAATGCTTTCCGTGGAATTCTTGTTTGTTATTGTGGGAGTGTTCTTGCTATGCATAAATATGAGCAAGAATAGATATTGTTCCAATTTTTGCTTGCTCTTAATGAGTCATATTCTATTATAAGAAAAATATCTCATGATAAGTTCTCTTCTTCTCATAAATCAAGTATATTCTATCTTTATTGAAGAGCAAAACAGAGAGAAATCAAGGCTCCAACTCAAGCTTCTACTGATGTTGGCTCATTCCATGCTAATGCTCAAAAACATTCATCCAACTACTAGAAAGGCAAGAATCCATGTTTCTGTTCTCATTGCAAAAAGCATGGACATCTTGTTGAAACATGTTACAAAATCATAGGTTATTTGTCTATTATCAAGAAACCTGGCTCTTCATCTTCTAATTGTATTGATAGACAAGGTTTTGTTGCTCCTTCAAAAAGTGTTTCTTTTGATGTTGTAACTCCTGTAGAATTTGATCAGTTAAAGGTTTTGACCCAAACTATTACTTCAACTTCTGAACAAACCGCTTTCAGTAATTTTGCTGGTAATAAGCATTATGCTTTTGCTGGTTATGGTAAATCTTCGTTAAATTGTATATGGGTCATTGAAATAGGTGCTAGTGAACATATGTGCCACAATTTAGATATGCTCCTTGATTGTAAAGAGCTTGGTATACCTATTATTATTAATCTTTCAAATGCTCATATTATATTTGTTAATATTGCTGGAAAGGTTCAAATCACAACAGAGATTGTTCTTAATGGGGTTCTCTTTGTTCCTTCTCTTAAGTTCAATCTTCTTGTTATTAGCAAACTGATTGATTAGTTGAATTGTGTTGCTGTTTTCACTAATAAGGGATGTACTTTGCAAGGCCAATATCTGATGAGGCCTTTAGTTCTTGGTAAGGCTTCCAAGGTTTTGTTTCTTTTATAGCAATTGGATGCTTTAAACAAGAAGTCAATGTCTCTTAATGTTTCTACCATAAAGTCTGATACTGCTTAGAAGATTAGTGCCGACAAAGCTGTTTTGATGCATAAGAGATTGGGTCATCTTCCATATTACAAGCTTAAAACTCTTTGTAATATAGAATTTAGGAAAGATGATTCTCCACCAGCTTGTCTTGTATGTATTCAAGCTAGACAACATAGACTTACTTTTCCTAATAGTAGTATATCTACAAATTCTGTTTTTGAGCCCATTAATATAAATACTTGTGGTCCATTTCTTATTTCTACTAATGATGGTTACAAGTATTTCTTGACCATTGTAGATGATTATTCACCTGTAGCTCGGGTTCATTTATTAAGAAATAAAGATGACTCCTTCTCCATTTTGAAAGCTTTTATTTCTATGATTGCTACACAATTTGATAACAAAGTTAAGGTTATAAGACCTAACGGTGCTCTTGAGTTTAGTGGAAAAACAATTCAACTTCTCAATTTTTCTCTTCCAAAGGAATCTTCATCAGATTTATTACGTTTATACTCCTCAATAAAATGGAGTTGCAGAGCGTAAACATAAGCATATTTTGAAAGTGTGGGAGAGTGTGGGGGTTTTGATGGTGGTGGCGTCGAGATAAAAAAAAGGTAGCATGACCTAGTAATCCCAACTTTAGTACGAGTGGTCATGGGGTGTTGGTTAAGGGAGGGTGGACCTTGTAGAGGGCTCAAAGACAAGGCTAGTGGCGGGGTCGAGAGCGAGATGTTCATAAGTCTTGAGGAAGGTGTTGGTGAGGTCGAAAAAGGGTGATGACTAGGAGGTATGAATGGCAATTGGGGTGGATATTCCCCATTCTTTGTGAGGATTTCCCGTTACCGGGTATGGGGATGGGGGAAAGTATGGGGAGAGATAAATCCCCGTAATCTCTTGTTAAATTATTGATAATTCAGCTATGCTTATATTATGTACTTGATACGTATGAATGGTATGATCATTGGATTTACAAAACTATTGTCTTGTTTGTTTTTGGAAGCTCTTGTAGGCTTGTTAATTATATAAGTTTGATTGATGAATTTTTTAAATGGTGTATCAATAGAATTTTTGAAGAAAGTGTATAAGAAAGTAAATGGAAAATAAAACGAGTAACCTGTGGGGATTATAAAAGGTGAAAATCAAACGGGGATGGGGAGTCCACGATAGAGATTATAAATGGGGAAAACTAAACTGGATGGGGAATCCCCGACAGGAATTATAAATGGGGAAAATCAAGCGGGGATGAGGAATTCTCGACGGGACGGGGACCAAACGGGGATGGAGACAAGGACAAATTTTAGTCCCCGATGGAGAATGGGGTGGCTATGGGGAATATATATCTAAATGAGGATGGCGATGGGGAGGGTATTATGTAGGTGTCTTGGAATCTTGCTTCGTAGTTCCCATCGAAGATCTTGTATCTGCTGGTACTGAGGGAACAATGCGTTGCTGAAGCCGTGAAGTTCCTCTTCGTGGATGTAATTGAAGACGACTCTTTAGTAGATCAATCATATGAAACACTTGATATAGGTTTGAATCACGTAGAAACGCTTTCCGAAATCAATATTTCGCCCCCTACATAGCCTTGGGGAATCCACGAAATTTGAAGTGAGAAAAGACAAACCAACCGATCTCTAACAAGGCTCATGGAAGAGATCGAACCTTAAAGTTCATGTAAAATGGATATTAGACTCTATTTGAAGTTCAATCATGGAGATGGACGTTCTCCTCTGATTATGTGAACCAACGTGAACCAACCCAACACTAATCTTCCAATAGCCATTTATATAGGCAAAGGAAAACTGTTTCAGGGAACGGTTAGCAGCAGTTACCGGTGGTTGCTAGGAGTTAAAGGCGGTTACCAAGTGCCACGAAAGGTTATCATCAATAACCCACATCACCCATTAGTTATTAACTCATTAAGGAAGTTACAATGCAGTTGTACAACGGTTTACACGGCGGTTACCAACAATTAACACGTGCTGAACTTTTAGTCATGTGTCAGAGAACTGTTGTTCCCACTACTGTTTCCTCCAATAGGGAAAAAACATTGTTCCTTTTCAGGTAATGCAACTTCTCCTTAATGTTTCCCTCTAGACCTCAACTATGCTTACACGAGCGCGCACTCCGCACACCCAAACCCGTGACATAGAAAAGTAAGATCTCATAGTTTTGTATGAACCTCAATCACACTAAAAGGCATTGTTCCCATATAGGGAACAATCATTGGATGATACTAAAATCACCAACATATTCCCCGCCCCGAACCCACCCCATTGCCATCCCTATTGGGAGGGGAACCGGTTTGTGTCACGGTGTACGGGTGAGATGCATGAGTCGGTGAGCCATGGGAGATTGAAGAGAAAATGGGAGACATAGAATCATCCAAGCTAAGAGTCTCATATGTTTGACATGTGGGATTTATTTTGGCAAAAGGGAAGACATTTTTGTCAAAGGTTACATGACGAGACACGATTAGTTTGTGAGAGAAGAGGTCAAGACATAAATAACCTCTATGATTTTTGGGACACCCAAGGAAAACACATGGTGTGGATCGATGTTGGAGTTTGTGGGAGACTTGGGAAGACAAATTAGGATAGAGAAGGAGCCCGAAGACACAAAGGTGGTCGAAGAAACTCCACCCCTCTTTTCGATTTCTCAAACTCATACCTTATTCCGAGTACTCCACCTCTCTTTTTGATTTCTCAAATGCATACCTGATTCCGGATACTCGCATGCCAAGAAAACCGGTAAAAGGAAAAACATAAAGACCTAAACCGGGTTCATCCGAAACAGAAGTAAAATCCGAGGTGTGTAGGCTTTGGGCCTTGGGCCTTGGGCCTTGGGTCTTGGGCTAACGTGTCATTTCAAGTTTCAACCGAAAAATTGTGTGCATCCCGACTATTTTCTCCTCTAGCCGATCAAACCGTTTGTTCTTCTTTTCTCGATCCCCTCTATCGCCGGCGACGGTGCATCAAATTTTCCAGCAGACTTTGGTCTCAAATTTCTTCTTTTACACGGTGGTAGACTGGTTGCAGGTGAACTCCGTTTTGAATCTTTCTAGGTTTTCGTTCTTAGTACCTTTGTTTAACTTAATTATATTGACTAGGGCTCTAATCCCTCTCACACTTCCAATATTGCTTGTTATTTGTTGAGTAACGACTTCATACTCTCTAATTGACTATTGCGGATCCTATTTCTTTTCGGGTCTGCGGATAGCTTGATTTTTTCTATGTATAACTTAGAGTTACTATCTCAATTACTATATGACGTTTCAGTGTTTCAGATATTTAGAAGTAACAAGTGTAATTCCCGTAAATTTACAGGTAGTTTAAAAATTATACTATATAATATATTATAATAAATTAAAGAGAAAAAACAAAGATAATGTATATTTTAATAATTATTCTATTATTATAATTATTAATAATATTTATATAAAATGTAACGATTTTTTTGTTTTTTAATATTTAAGATAAAACTAAATAAACATGAAAAATATTTTTATAAATCAAACCTTCTACATTCACTTTTAAGTATAATAAATAAATAAATAAAGTGAAAAAAATGATTGGTTCTTAAAGTGTCATGTAGCACAAATTTTATAGATAATGTATTTCTATTTTATTATGTATTAATTTAGATATAGATAGAAATTTATATCAATAACCTTTTTTCAACAATCCGATAAAAATAATCTACTATATATATATAAAAGCAATAAGGTTTGGAGCCTCCATATTGTGCCACATCAACTTTGTATACATGTCACTCCTAAATTAAGCCACATTGGATTTTGCCACATGTCGCAACCATATTAATCTATGTAATTTTATTTTTTTAAAAATAGTATATAAATCAAATATTTATAGTAATTTTTTCTACCGTATTATATGTTATATGCCACATAGGATCTTAATATGTACTACATAAGATTTTTTATATATGTCATTCCCATATTAAGCCACCTAAGATTTTTACACATATGATTTTGTATTTTTTGCAATTTACATATGTTTAAAAGATTCTATCTAAAACAAAATAAATTATATGGACATTAAATATTGATGCTAAATTTTTTTTATGATAATTTAATTAAGTTAAAAAGATTCTATCTAAATTAAAATAAATTATAGAGATATTAAATATTAATGCTAAATAATTTTTAAGATATATTTTCCACCATATTATATATTTTTTAATACACAAGTCATTATAAAGATTCTATCTAAAAATATAAGGAATAAAAAATAATATAATTATATCCTAATCTATAAATATATATTAAAGTTGTATCTTTTGTAGCCATCATATTAATTCCGATCCATCTTAAATTAAAAAAAATTATTTTATTTATATTATTTTATTTTTTCAATTAAATTTCTTTCTATATATTTATGAGAAAAAAATTTAAATTCGATTTTGAATTAAAAACATAAAAGTTCTTTTATCTTCATCTTTCTATCTATTTATGTAAGAGAATTATCTTAAATCAAACTTTGATAAAAAAGAGTATTTTTTTTCAATATCTAAATAATTAATTGCCTAAGTTGAATTTATAACTATATATTAAAATTGTACATTTTCGAGTCACCACATTGATTCTGTCCCCGCCATGTATTTAAAAAATTTATTTATATTAATTTATTTTTTTCAAGTAAATTCTTTTCTATCTATGTATGCAGAAAAAAAAAATTCGAATTTTAAAAAAAATAACAAAAAAGTTACATTATCTAGACGGCTAGACCTAGGTTGCGGTTGCGGTTCCGGTTCGTCCACCCCTGAAACTGGAGAACCGATGGTTCCAAAACCGGTAACCTGCGGTTCCAAACCGGGTAGACCTGCCAAACTGCAACCGCGGAATGAAGGTTCCGGTTCCATGGTTCCGAGGAACCGGAACCGGGCCCAAGTCTAAAATTATCTAGATACCTTCTTGCCTAAATTAAATTTTAATTAAAAAATCACATTATCTTTTTCTTTATTTCCTTTTTGTCTTATTCATGTATATATACAAGATTTTTTAACTTTAAAAATTCAATCTTTATTCACATTTTTTCACCTTTTCTAATTAATCATATTTTTAACTTTTTATTTAAAACATTCTAAGAGAATTGAATTTGATTAAAAAAATTATAAGAATTGACATTTTTTGTTACCTTTTTTTTATCTATTTTTTAAAAATATTTTTAAAACTAAATGATTCAAATTAAAATAATTTTATTTATATTTTTTCATAAATAAATTATCATTGAGCCATCAAAATCATATTTGGCTCACCTTAACGACTTTGGCTTTGTGTCACATTATAACAATTGTAAAATTGTATATAAACTTTTTTCTAATAAATTTATTATTTTAAGTTTTTATATTAAGTTAAAATATTACTCATTAAATAAATTAAGTATTAAATCTACATAGTCGTGCATGGCACGACGGGTATAACTAGTTTACATAATCTTAAGATAGCATATGTAATATTGCTTTTCAATATCAATAAATATATATAGAAAATTATAAAGATAAAATTTTATTTTGATACATTAATTATTTTATAAAATCTAAAATTGCCTTTTTTTTATATTTATGAATTTTTAAGAATAAAATCAATATTTACATAGATAGAAAACTATATATATTATCTATTTTATAAAATCTTAAATATTACCCTAAAACCTTCAATCTTTTATAAATTGATTTTTTTTTTTTAGAAATGTTATTACTTAATTAATTTTTTTAAAATATAATTGCATATTAATTAATTACTATATGAAACAATCTATGCATATAATATGATATCTATCCATTATCTATTTTATGAAGTGGTTAAGAATTTAAGATAAATCATGATTTTTAGAATTATTATTAGAGTATAATGTGTAGGGGTATTTCTAGAATTATTATTTTAGTTTTTTAAGTTAAAAAAAAGGTTTTTCATTATTTTATTCAGGTTATGTCATGTGGCACAAATTTTTACACAGACTTCGTTTCTACTTTATAATGTATTAGGGTAAATTATAGGAATCCGAAATTAGTGTCTGTGTTTCCTCTTTCAAGATCTAGCCCATCAGTATTGTTCTTTGAATTTCTCTTCATCAACATATAAATTATAATTGTGCTAAAAGAGGTAGCTAGATACTGGAGTGAACTAGTGATATGAAGAGGAGATATATTATTGGTTTTTCTTCAAGCAGTTGACATTCGACAATCGGATATGTTGTTGATAGATTATGATGGTATTTGGCTTGTCTTTTGATTAATACAATCTATTACTTGAAGAAAACTGAATTGGTAGCTTTATAACATTAATCACAAAGATGTTAATTATCATTTTCTGAACACGTGTACTTTTTTTATATCAGGTGTATTATGTTAATTATCATTTTCTGAATACGTGTACTTTTTTTATATATATCAGGTGTATTATGTGTTATACGATGACTCTGAATATTGACCCTTTACTTTTAGGCCGAACGATCGAAAACCATCCTTATAAAAACCATATTACTCTAAACCACCCTTTTAATATCAATTTATCGAAAATCACCCTCATAAGGGCTTCCGTTAACAAATGACCACCCGTTCCCAACCCCCCGTCAAAAAAATCCGTCTAAAGTATGAAATTACAAATCCACCCTTTATTTTTCATTATATTATATTATTATAAATATACCTAATAAATTAAAACTAATTATTGCACAAAAAAAGATCTATCATCTTCTTCCTCAATCCTCTTTCTGCGTCTTCTACCTGCAACTTCTCCTGTCTTCCTCTTCCATCTCCTACACCACGTATCAGCCATGCTCGCCACCAAGAAACAACCTTGACCACCACCATTCAACAAATACCACAAACACCAATACCCAATCACACATACAAGACAAAATCAGTTGCCAAAACCCACCACAAAAATATGAATTAATCTAAAAAATCCAAATTCAATCTGTATGCAAAAAGATTCGAGCATTAAATTTCTCAATACTATGGAGATTTGAATCAATTAGCCACTAAAATTTTTAAGGTTCACTAAACCCAACTGACAGCCTCGACGTCTACCAAGCAAAATTCCAACACGATTTAACCCTTTCTTTGAACTCGAATGATTTCATTGCCACTGGTGACCTCGCCGTCAACTCCCTCCGTTCCCAAATCTCGCCTTTTTTTAGGGTTAAGCGCACCAATCGTTAAATTTTTGGGTTTGATCTTGAGATTCATTTTCTTTGAACTCGACTTTAGGGTTTGATCTTCATTTTTTTGACCCATTTCCTTTTTTTTGTACTTTTATTTCACATTAAAAATTAATAATGGGGCATGTGCATACACTACTGACGGATTTTTTGACTGGAGTTGGGGGCGGGTGGTCATTTATTAACGGAAGCCCTTATTAGGGTGGTTTTCGGTAAATTGATATTAAAAGGGTGGTTTAGAGCAATATGGCATATTATAAGGGTGGTTTTCGGTCGTTCGGCCTTATTTTTAATCATTGTTGGGACGGTGTTGGGAACTCTGACTCCAAACATTGAAACAATGATATTAATCTCCAATTTTGATAATAACAAACTCCATATAGGAACTAACGTGTTACATTCAAGAATTTCTAAGGAACATCAAGTCTAGTGAAGAATCTCAAAGAATGCCGAAGGAACACAGGAATACATTACGAAGAGTTCCTTTCAAAGGAACTTTGGAGAGGACAGTTGCCATCACGTGGGAACTCACATGTGCAAACAAAGACCACTCAGCGCGAATCTCGGGATTCTGTCTCAAGACAAAACAAGCGCTCAGTCTGAGGAACAGACTGAAGCAAGAGATCCGACGGCCCCATTGATTCTCAAAGTTGACTCAATTCAAATCAAGTCACATGTGTAAGATAAAGACTTGGCGTACAAGACAAAGGGCATTTTGGACTCAACGAAAGTCAGGATTGCAGCCCAAGTAAGGACAAGCATAAAGCCAAATGAATAGTGCTAGGATTTAGCACTTCTCCCAGAATTCACATTCACGCACAAAGAAAGAAAGATAAGAGAAGAGAAGTCTCCGGACACGAGTGTGCGAACTCGACGACGGCGAATCCAAGTTCCCATGAGATAGGGAACTGTGACATTGAGCTCAAGGTGTAAGGTTCGATTTGTCTTATGCTTAGTTGAGATGTTCGCTTAGGAACAAGGTCAATTACTAGTGTTGCTAGAGTTAGGTAGAACTGCTAGGAACAAAGAAGTGTAAGTCTTGCCTGTGTAACTAGGGAACAATCAATAAGATAAGAAGATCGTTCAAAATCCTCCTAGCGGAGGTAGAGGTTTACCCACACAACTAGTTGGTTGTTGTGGGGTTCCTCTATAAAGAAATTGTGTCAATTGCATTCTGTTTACTTGCTTGTTATATTACTTCCGCTGCCTTGGGAACAGCCTAACCGCTAGTTCCCAAGCTCTTAATAACGCTTATCGATCCTACAATTGGTATCAAAGTAGGAACGCTCTAGACTTTCTGTGTTTAAATAGCAGGTTATAGGATGGCCGAAGAACTCACTCAAGTTGGACATAGGAACAACAAACCTCCAAGACTCATCACCGAAAGGTTCGAGAACTGGCAACACAACATGAAAGATTGGATGCGAATCCACGACTTTCAGGCCTGGTGTGTGATCAAAATAGGGAACTTCGAGGTAGACCCAACCATTCGCAACGACTTCACCAAATGGGGACCAAATGAAAGGAAGTGCATGGAGGCAAATTTCAAGGCAAAACAATATCTCAAAAATGCCATGTCAGTACAAGACTGTGACAGAGTGGAAAATATTGAGACAACTAAGGAGATGTGGGAAGCCATCCAACAAATGCACATTGGGAACTCTGACCTCAGAGAAGACCTCCCGATAAACGCGAGAAGGGAGTTCTACAACTTCCAAATGGAGGTGGGAGAGTCAGTCAACAGCTACCAATCACGCTTCGAAGGCCTATGTACCAAGCTCGCGGGGCTTGGAATCACTAAGGAAGAAATATCTAACAAGATGAAAGTTCAACAGCTCTTCAATGGCCTCACCGGTGAATGGGCGAATGAAAGGACCTTGTTCAAAGAGAATCCTGAAAATAGGACCATCATGCTTTACCAAGTCTTTGGAAAGCTGGTGGGACATGAGAAAAGGAAACAAGACGATAAGGAGCAAGAGAGGGCACACAAGGGAATTGCCCTAAAGCTTGAAAAAATGCTCAAGTCGGTTCAAGAACAACATGAAGATTCTGAGGAAGAAGAAGACGAGGAACTTTTCCTCGTCACAAAGGCCCTTCGATCCTTCTACAACAAGGGAAAGTTCAAGAAGGGATATGGGAACTCTCAGAAGGGTCAAAGTTCCCAAAGAAAGCCAGTTGAGAAGGACCTTTCGGACGTCACATGCTATAAGTGCTACAAGAAAGGGCACTTCGCAAAAGAGTGCCCACAGGGAACTGACGATCGAAGGCAAGGGAAGAAGGCTTACATCGCCACCTGGAGCGATGATGAGGACGAAGATCCCGAATCTTGAGCACACCCAAACATGTGTACAATGGTTGTAGGAGAAACCACTAGGAAACAATCCAGTGAGGTAACCACTGAATCCATTCTTGCTTCCTTAGCTAACTATGAAAAACCTGAGTTATTGAAACTGCTTTCTAGTCTTGTTAAAGATAACATAAAATTGCAAAAAAGGCTAGATGAATCGGAAGACACAAATACTGAGTTAGTTGGTCTTGAATCCTGTTCCAATTGTGTGAAACTGATTGATAAGCTCCAGTCTTACCTCTCCCACATAGTAGCCCTTGAAGATGAGCTTAGGACCATAGAGAGTGACAAAAATGATGTCTTGCAAAAGCTGAGCAAGGGAAGTGAAAGTCCTGAAGCCTCAAGTTCCCAAACAAAATTTGTTCCAGCCAAACATGGAATTGGGTACAAGTCTGAGTGCCCAAAGAATGGGAAGTCTCCTTTGAGTGAGAAGGAGATAAATGAGTGTAGAGCCCTAGAACTCCAATGTGAAAAACAAAAGAATGCCCATCTAGAAGAAAAGATACGTGTCTTGGAAAGTGGGGTAAATGGAGAGAGGGGTTATTACACAGGGAACACTGGGCACAAACTCTATGTCCAAATAGCCAAGGGAAGCGGGTCCAAGGTCTACAATAAGGAAACCATGGATAGGAACAGGATACAAAGACCCCATCCTAAGTACTACCTAGGAGAATACTACAAGACGTGTTGGACTTGTGGTGCTCATGGGCACTACAAGGAAACCTGTCCCAAAGCAAAAGCTCAAACTCAGAGAAATCACGACTATTGGAACAAGCAAAACCAAAAGACCAATAAACCTGCTAGAGGTCCCACTCATGGGAACCAATATAAGAACTCTGCCTATGACTCTAGGAACTCTCGCGATATCAATATTGTAGATTATGTCTTATTTAAAACTGTCTTTCCTTGTAAGGGACCAAGCAAGAGTCATCTTGCCTGGGTCATAAAAAACTATCTCTTCTTGTAGGTGGCAGTGAGGGGGAACAGCACATGGGTCATTAATAGTGGTTGTTCAAATCATATGACTGGGAACAAAGACAATCTCACCTCACTCTACACAAAAGTCGAAGGAGGTCATGTGTCCTTTGGCAACAAGACTAAAGGAGAAATCATAGGAACAAGGGAAGTACTACTCAACAAGTCAATCAAGATTAGCAATGTCAATCTGGTGAAGGATCTAGGATACAATCTCCTTAGTGTATCCCAGATATGTGATCAAGGGAACAACATTGTCACCTTCGACTCGGAAGAATGCTTGGTCATCAACAAGAAAACCAACAAAATCATTCTAAGAGGAAGGAGGTCCAACAATGTCTATGTGGTAGACACGGAGTTCGAAACACCAAGGAAGTTGTGCCTCGCAAGCTCCCATGATGATACGGAACTCTGGCACAAAAGGCTAGGCCACGTAGGCATCAATCAAATTCTGAAGCTCTACTTACAGGACCTGGTCATTGGCCTCCCACGAATCAACATTGAGGGAGCCAAAATGTGTGATGCATGTGTTCGTGGCAAGCAAACCAGGAGCTTCTTCAAACCAAAGAAGGTGGTGAGTACAACAAGGCCATTGGAGCTCATTCACATGGATCTCTATGGTCCCATGGAAACCACTAGCTATGGCGGAAAAAGGTACATGTATGTTTTAATTGACAATTTTTCAAGATTTACATAGGTCATTTTCTTGAGATCAAAATTAGATACATTCAAGGAGTTTGAGACTCTAATCAAGAGGATGGAAGTTAGCATGGGATTAAAGCTCAAGGCTCTCAGATCTGATCATGGAAATGAGTTTAAAAACTCAGAGTTCCTAAGGTATTGTGACAACAACGGTGTATCCCACAACTTCTCGGCCCCTCGCACTCCTCAACAAAATGGTGTGGTGGAAAGGAATAACAGAACTCTAGAAGACATGGCTCGAACCATGATGCTCGAAAGTGAAGTTCCCGAAAGCTTTTGGGCTGAGGCAATCTCACAGCTACATACATTCTGAATCGAGCCATGATTCGTCCCATGATCAAGAAGACATCATATGAGTTGATCAAGGGAAGAAAGACCAACATCTCTAATCTCATGACCTTTGGGTGCAAATGCTTCGTCCACAACAATGGCAAAGACAATCTTGGGAAGTTTGACCCAAGAAGTGATGAAGGGATCTTCCTAGGATATTTCTCCCAAAGCAAGGCGTACAAAGTCTATAACAAGAGAACCAAGAAGATAGAGGAAAGCATTCACGTCATCTTCGACGAACAATCTGTAAAGATGGGAATAGAGTCCCAAGGGAAGGGAAGCCTATTCAAACTCGTCAAACTAGAAGAGGAAGACGACGATGACGAACCGAGAAAGCAAGATGAGGACTATCCAAGTGGGAACAACGTCCACCAACCAGGGAACAACGAGGGAGGCCAAAATTCCACGGATCAAGACTCCTTCGAGGTTCCTTCCTCAACGGAAGAACTTCAAGATGCATCCAACTCTCTTGTTCCCCAAAATGAAACCATACCAGAGTCTAGTGTTCAGGGGGAACAACGAGAGAACATTGAGGAGAATCCTGAAGAGACACTCAGTGAAGAAGTTGAGAACAATTGTTCTCATGAACAAGAGGAAACCCAAGTTGCAGATGAAGAAGAGACAAGGGAATAGATTGACGTCTCACACATTCGAACCAGGAACTACCATCAAAAGAGGGATCGCCCCATCGACAACATCATTACTCCCTATGACAAAGGGTTACAGACTCGTTCATCTCTCAATAACTTCTGTGACTTCAATGCCTTTGTCTCACTGATGGAACCCAAGAGCATCAAGGAAGCTCTAAATGACCAAGACTGGATTCAATCCATGCAAGAGGAACTCCACCAAGTCGAGAAGAACAAGGTGTGGAAATTGGTTCCTAGGCCCAAGAACAAGAACAACATAGGAACTCGATGTGTCTTCAGAAACAAGCTTGACGACACTAGGGCTGTGGCTAGGAACAAGGCTCGTTTATAGTTGCTCAAGGATACAGGCAAGAGGAGGGAATCGACTACGATGAGACCTTCTCACCAGTTGCAAGAATTGAAGCAATTCGTCTCCTCATAGCCTATGCAGCCCACAAAGGCTTCAAGTTGTATCAAATGGATGTCAAGACAACGTTCCTAAATGGGCATCTCAAAGAAGAAGTCTACGTGGCTCAAACCTGGTTTTGAAGATGAAAACTTCTCGGACCATGTTTACTTCTTGGAGAGGGCCCTATATGGCCTCAAGCAAGCTCCCATGGCATGGTACGACAGGTTTTCCCAATTTCTCTTGTCCAATGGATACCTTCGTGGTTTCATAGACAAAACCCTCTTTATTAAGAAAGAATCAAAAGACATTTTAATTGTTCAAGTATATGTTGATGACATTGTATTTGGTGCTACTAATGAACTTTTTGTTGAAAAGTTTAAGAATTTGATGAGTAGCGAATTCGAGATGAGTCTCATAGGGGAACTCACGTTCTTCTTGGGACTTCAAATATCTCAAACCAAGGAGGGAACAAGGATCCATCAGCAAAAGTACATTAGAGAAATGCTAGTGAAGTATGGGATGGAACACTCCAGGCCCATCGACACTCCCATTTCACTAAACTCAAGGCTCAACGCAAATGAAACAGGTATAAGTGTGGATCAAAGGAACTTTCAAGGTGTGATTGGATCTCTTCTCTACTTAACTACTAGTAGACCCGACATTATGTTTTCAGTGTGCCTATGTGCACGCTTTCAGGCTAACCCTAAGGAATCACACCTGAAAGAGGTGAAGAGAATTTTCAAGTACCTCAAAAGGAGCGACAACTTGTGTGTTTGATATCCAAGGAACAGTTCCCTTGACCTAGTTGCATACTCAGATGCAGATTTCGCTGGGCATTTGGTTGATCGAAAAAGCACTTCTAGAATCGCCAAGTTCTTTGGATCGTGTCTGGTCTCATGGGGATCAAAGAAGCAAAACTCAGTGGCACTCTCCACAATAAAAGCGGAATATGTGGTTGCCGCCTCATGTTGTTCCCAGGTTCTATGGCTTAAGTACCAACTTTAGGATTACGGTATGTCTTTTGGCCCAGTTCCCATAAGATGCGATAATACAGGTGCCATTAACATATCTAAAAATCTTGTGCATCATTCTTGTACTAAGCATATAGACATTAGGCATCATTTCCTACGTGATAATGTGGAACATGGGAACATCTCTATGGAACGTTGTAGAATTGAAGAGCAAATTGCGGACATTCTCACTAAAGATTTAGACAGACGTCCCTACCAGCGTCTTCGGATGCTTCTAGGGATGATAACTCTAAATTGAACAAGTCCCTGTTTGTTATTCTCTCAATGATTGGCTAGTTCATATTGAAATGCATGATAGGGAACACTAGGAGCAATCGCTTTCATTTTGCCATATTACTAGTGTACTTCTTTTGGCCCAAAATGATCAACCAGAGTTCCCTTTAACCCTCATTACAAGCCACTATCACGGTTAATCATAAAACCAACCCTTAACCGAGAACCAGACAAATGCTTCTCATGAGCCCAACTTTTCGCCCCCTTATCGAGTTGTAATTGTCTGGTTCCCCTTTGAATTCTCTAGCCTCACAAAAGAACTTAGAGTGTGAGTTCCCTCGTCCACTCCACTCAACTTGACCTTTCAATAGATCATGGGAACTGGTGCGCAAAACAATCACGAGCAACAGATTACTGGTACTTTTGGAAAGATGAAACGTCTCTTGGAAAACGGGATAGTGTGTCAGAATTCGGAGCGCCGCGGGCCAAGTATTTGAAACGGTTGAAGTAACTTCCCATGGAGAGAATGACGCATGTCACGAGCATGCTAAAGAAGTTTAAAAGACTCTCCGACTCTATTGGATGCCAGTTATCGAGAAAAGTTGTCTTTCCCTTTCTACCCCTCTCATCCTCTCACATAAAAACCCTTCTATTGCCATTTTTGGGACCTTCTTCAACCTTCTCACTCTGCAACTCATTTTCTCTGCAACTTCCTTTCTCCCCAAAACGAGCAAAACTCCAAAAATCCTCATCCATGGCGCATATCCATCCAGACCACCGTATCCGTGAATGGATCGAAACCAATTCCAAAACCCTCTTCATTACCATGCTTCGAGAGTCGGATAATGAAAAAGAAATGGCTCTTTGCCAAACCCTCTACAAAGCTCTCCATGAGTACGTTCTTCCTTATGTCCATCGAGAATGCACCGGAGTCTCGTCTCTTGAGTACGAGATACTAGGGTCGGCTCCCTCTCTTCCGGCAGCGCAAAACCTAGCGTTGCCTTCCAGCACCGCATCTTCTCAATCTCTTCCTCCTCCTCCTCCTCCTCCTCAACCTCAACCTCAACCTATGTCCATCTCTTCCTCTGGAACTGTCATTTACGACGGTTTCGGTTCTAAACCTCCTCCATCCAAATCCAAAAAATCAAAATCCTCAAAATCCAAAAAACGAAAAGACAAACATTCCTCCCCTTCTTTTGTTCTTCCAAAGACGAAAAAGAAGAAATCTCTTCTCAACATCGACGAGGTTCTCAATCTCTCTCGTCCCACCTCTTTCTCCATCCCTCCTCCTCCACCACCTCCCCCACAAACCTCCTCTCATCCTCCTCCCTCCGATTCTGGGAACTCTCAATCCCAGAATCCTCCACCACCACCACTCTCCAACCCTACTCTGTGTCGTCGTTCCGTCTGATTTCCCATCTGGTTCTTCCGAGCTCTCCAGGGAAGAAGGTGAGGCCCAAGAAGAGGGGAACCCATCACCGACTGATGGTGCTAGGACAAGCCAAGGCCTTCTAGAGGAAGAAGCCAATGAGGACATAGGGATGTCCTCCGACGACGAAGGGCACTCGGATGATGGAGCTACCACCGAGGTCCTTGAGCAAGAGTGTAATATCCGCAATTTTCGTTAAGTAAATAAATTTTACTTCTTAATATTTCATTATTTTATTTAAAAAAATATATAAAAAAATAAAAAAATTATTTGAATAAAGGAATTTATTAAAGACGGAATATAATAAATTCATATCCTAACGGAAATCCGTTCTCTTGAATCATACAACCTTTCTTTCTTAAAAAGAAAGCAATGGGCCTTAGCCCGACCCATTTAAAAAGCCCATATATAATCTAAAGGGGTTTTATAAAAAAAATAGAGACAAGGGTGAGATTTGAACCCTTGACCACTTACTCACTCTCCCACTCCTCTACCATTATGCTAGTTTGTATTTCTGATATATTAATACAACTAATTATATTTAAACCCTTTCTTTTCAGTAGAATTTTCACCAAAACCGATTTTAATCCGGTTGAAGCTTGTTTGGGCATTAAAGAACGAGATTTGAGGAGGATTTGTATTCAGACAATATTCTCTCCCATTATATTATTTTATAGAAAATTAATCTATTTTTCTCCACTCACCATGGGAGAAGATGTCTACTCATGATTGCCTCTCTTCTCCTCTTTGCCCATTTAAAAGGACTCACAAACCTCTGAGAAGGCATTCTTCAATCTCAAACACTCCCAATTTCTCACTCAAAACCTCTCAAGAACAATCCGATTTTTTTCCAAAAATCAAAGAAATTAGGTTTTATTTTTTTGGGGAGCCCGACTGCTCTGACCACCTTGGGCCTCCACCTCTAGCCGCGCCGGCCACTCACGCGCCACCCAAGCGTCCGCCGGAGTCGCCCAGCCTGGTGGCCGCCTCCCTCCTCTGTGTCGTCGTTCCGTCTGATTTCCCATCTGGTTCCTTCTGCGTCTTTCAACGAGAAGGAGAAGGGTATAAATCTATTTTTGGGCCTTTTTATTTACACTAGTATGGGCTGATTTTGTTATGTATTTTTTTAATGAGCCCATTTTTCCTTTTTATCTCTTAAAATCAGATTATGAGATTTATAAAACTAATACATATTTCTTATGAACTACAACATGCATGCAAAGGATTTAAGAGAAAATTATTTTTACAAGTCATATGGAATATTCTAATAAATCCTAAACTTATAAAAGTGATTTTAACTTGGAAAATCTGATTTTTAATTATTTTAAAAGAGCTTAGACTTATCTCCCTTTTTACACAAAAATTATTGGTTTTATAAAGATAAAGTTTTGATAAATTGTATAAATTAAAGTTTGCATGCATGAAATCTTCATGCATGTCCATATAAGCACTTGGTGGATTTTTATATGACTTTTTATTTCCCTAGTTTGAATAAATGTCCAAAAGGACAAATTTTGATCAATTAAAATAAAAATGTCTTTGCATGTCTTGTTAAAGAAGTTTTGAAGAATTAAAATTCTTTGCATGTCAATTCTAGCTAAAACAAATATTGATAAAATAGCTTTAAACCATGTAGAGGTTAAAATAAACATATAAGGTTTTTATCCACTTAAGAAAAGTAAATAGTTGTGCATGGATGTTTATAAAAATATTTATGAAAAATCCTTTCTTCCATGCAACCTAGTTATAATTACTAGGTAAAGAAATAAATATGCATATACTCCTTTTTATAAAAGAAAAAGGAATTTTTATAATCATACCCTATTTAATTAGTATATTATCTTGCATGTAGGAAATAAAGTATTTTTATAAGACAAAATATGCATGCATGTCAATTAGAGACTTTGTTATATTTTTATATTATAACATTCATGATATTCAATATTAATGTTGATCATAATAATAATTTTTACTAAGTAGTTGTATAAAATTTTGATAGTTGTAAAAAGGGTTTATTCATAAATAATATATGCTTGCATGTCAAAATTAGCTTAGTCAAATAAATTTTTGGGAATAAAATAAAGTTTGACTTGAGAATTAATAAAGTACATGAAAATCATATTTTTAAGTAGGTTTTAATTATTGCATGTGGTTTAAAAAGGAATTTCTTTTATATTTAAATAACATTGTACATGTGTCTTTAAAATTAATATTTTAAGAATCATGAAAAGTATTATCTTGAAAATAGTAATAAGGATTACTATTTTCTATCCCATATCTAAATTATTAACTAAAATAATTTAGATTTAATGCTCTTTCTCTTAGAAGAGAGAAATGAGAGAAAAGCGTATTTAATATTAAAATAAGGATTTTAATAAGTTTCCGTTCGTCTTTCCTTTCGATCAAATAGGTCGAAGTGCTCGACGTCTCTAGGAGTTTATATTGTCGAGTTACGATTTTTCCGAAAGAGATCCAAGGCAAGTGGACTTTCTACTTGAACCTTTCGATAATTCAATTTCCGTTAACTTGTTGTATGTTGGGAACACTTTGTTTGCTAAATAAAAATGAACCTAGGAAATACCGATTGATAGAGATAATGACCATTGTTAGCATTATTACTATTACCTATCGTTAATAGGAATTATTGCTAGACTTGTTGTGTGACTTGCTTGTTTAAAATCTCTTTTCGAGATTCGTTATGAAATTCGTAGTTAGATTAATAAGGGTGCGGGCTCGGCCCGAACATCTCTATATAACATGTCGAGTGGTATGGCACCATGCCCTCTCTTCCCTCGATTGTACGGATCATGATCTATGTCTGCTCCTACTCGGAGGAGGGACGTGTGCTCCCTAGCTAGGTGCCGGAACTCAGTTCCCGTAAGTGGTACGTTGGCCCATTCATGTCCCCCCACACTCTTAAAAATAGTTAACTAATGTGAAAGTTTTGATCACGAAAGAAAGTAAGTGCTAAAGCACATTAAAAGAAACCAAAACCGGACCGTTCTCAAATGATCGATCTGGCTCTCGGTCCGCAAGGGCGCGAGAGGTTTTCTAGAAACTTGTGTGTAATCAACATTCCCAACATTCGTTCTATTCTAAGACGTTCTACAATCTCGTAGTTCGTTCTCTCGGTTTACGAGTTATCTCATCTCGAGATTTACTCTTTCCGTCCTTAACAACTCTACCTAAAATTAGACACATCTCGACTACCTCGTAGTAAGTTCGATACTTTACCAAACTACCTTAAGATTGTCCAGTCTGGCATTTTCCGCATTTCGCGCCAAATGCCAGAATCCAGGAAACCTCCATCAAAGGCGTGAAGGAAGAAGATCAATCAAGGGAAGGAAGGAAATCGATTTTAAATCAAGTATGGTATTTTGCTCATTTTCGGGTTATTTTAGGCTTATGCGAAAACAATGTTGTTTTAAATTTCCGTTGCCTAATAATACTTAAGGTTTTGGGTTTTGTTAAACTAATCATGGTATGTAATAGTATTTCTAAAGTCTCATATATGAGCAACCCTTTTAATTGTAATAACTTTATAATTCCGCATGTTTCTATTTAACTTAATACCTTATAAATCCTTGGGTGACTTTGGATGGTAAAATCCGAGGTCAGTGGCGGTAACACCTATCGTTGCAAAATAGGGGTGTTACAATTATCGTATCAGAGCCGAAAGTTTTGTTTTCAAAACTGAAAAGTTTCGAAAACCAAAATTTTCAAAATTTAAGCCTTTGTTTTCAAACCGAAAATCTTTACTATTTAAGTTTTCTTTCAAAACTTTTAAAACCTAAATAATAAGTTTTGAACTTTCATAATTTAGTTATTTTCATTGAAATTTTCCTAAGTTTAAATCTATTTCATGAAAGAAAGTGACAAGTTAGAATATTTTTTTTAGAATTCAAGTTTAAGAAGAACTTAGGAATTAGAAACTTTTCTAAGTAGTCTCAAGAAAAAGGATATATATTTTAAACCTTTTCTCCATGTTTAATTACTTGTTTAAAATCCCCTTAAATTTCCTTCGATTATCTTCACCTTATAGAACTTAAGGATGTTCTACGTCTAACCCTTCCTTTCTTTCCTTTCCTTTCAGTATGGTCGGGACACGTAGGATTCCTCGCTTTAGGGATGACCCTGAGGGAGCTCTCCGAGATTTAGAGGAGACCTTTGCCCTTAATCCGCATTGGCCCTACCAAAATGCAGAGGACGACCCTTTTTACGAGCCCGGAGAGGCTGCCCATGTACAAGAAGAAGAGGATCCAGAAGAGGATCCAGAAGAAGACCCTGAGTTGGGTCCGGAGTCAGAACCGGAAGGAGGAGAGGAGGAAATACATGTCGCACATGCTGAGTTGCCGACCACACCAGTATATGAGCCCGAGATACATGAGTTTGAACCCGAGCCCATGGTTCCAAACTATAGCCCTGAGTCTTACTACTCTGAGGAAGAGGAGGAAGAAGTGCCTGACCTAAACCCGGAAAAATACTATATGGAGGAGGACGAGGAGATGGAACCCGAGTTCCAAGAAGAGGAGGAACTGGAGGAACCGATTGTTGAGCCTTAGCCTTACCTCATCCCCGAGCCACCATTGCTTATACCTAAGGTTGAGAGGCCATCCCCTCCAAGGATGCCAGAGTTTCAAGGAGACCTCCAGGACTACTACTTTCCCCAGCTCCACCTTCCATGGGTAAACCCGCCTGACCCTGACATCTCTCTTTACGCACAGTTTGACGCGGTCCCAGTTGAGCATCAAGAGGAGAGATTAGTCAACATGCTTCAAGGAGAGTCATCCCGACCTCCGATCGAATCACCGCATAGGAACCATCCGTCCACAGGTTGGCCTCTCGGAACAAGGCAACGCCGCCCCAACAAGTTCTTGGTGGCTCAGTGCAAGGAGGCATGGTTGGACGAGATCTCCTCCGCCCAAAACAAAATTCATCAATTCGAGACGGGTGAAATTGTTTGAGCCTTGGCTTAGATCGGGCCTTGATCAAATGAACTCAGAAAAATATGAACAAAAGTATGTGTTTTATTGATGTAGAAATCAGAAGAAATAGTGTGAATGAAGCATCCTTTTCCCCTAAGGGTTACATTGGCTTATATATCCCCTAGAGCATATTCTATCTTAATAAAAGATATGATCTTATCTCTAACTAACAAATATTTGCTTATCTCTATCTTATAATGAATACAATCTGGAGAAGAATCTATCTTGTAACAAACATATCTCGGACCCTCTCTCCTCCAACCGACTTAGTTGATCCCGAAAATCTTTCGTAACTCTGTGTGCGTTGGAGATTCTCTGTCTATGGGTTGACGCTTCTTTGCCTAAAATCTGGGTCGAACAATATCTTGTAGCTGCAAGGCATTAGGCCTTTCCTGGTAATGGGCTGCCTCCTTCTTGGATTATTTCTGGGTCCAGCAATACCCCAAATTCATCTTGGTTGTTGAGGCGACGAGACGGGCTAGATGGATTTCATGTCTTCGATAGGATCCTTCATTATTTGCAAGAGTTGTCCGCTGATATAAGCGATCGCGTTTCTGGCCAGCAGACGTTTACAGAACAGAAGTGTTTACTAGAGGCATAGACTCTATCGAAGCCGTCATCTATAGACACGGACTTGACCGAAGCTAGTTGCCGCCAGCGTTGGTGTGATCGAAGTTGTGTAGCCTTGAAGAATTCCTTCACGACAATAATCCTCCAATCAATCTCCGGTCGGCGGCTAACCAACGCGGAGCACCATCTCCAGAAGTCTGGAACGAAGATGAAGGCACCGATGGGGAAGATCGAGGACGACACGAGCCGATCGATTTAGACGCAGCCATCCGAAGAAAGGTGACCAAACAAATTAGCGCCATTGCTGACCAACTCAGGAAGGGAAGCCGAGGTTTCCAACCCTTGGAGCCTGAAGCACCCGATGGTTTCGACGAGTCTCCGTTCTCCCATCGAATTTCCCAAGTAGAGATTCCAAAAAAGTTCTCCGTACCAAGCATGCCCACATACAACGGGACTACGGATCCGAACAAACATGTCGCCATATACAAACAGAAGATGATGACAAGCGCGGTCCCATCCCACTCAAAAGAGGCAATGATGTGCAAAGGATTCGGTACAACCCTAACAGGGCCAGCCCTGACCTGCTTCATCAATCTCCCCCGTGGGAGCATTAGGTCGTTCGCGAATCTCTCGGACACTTTTCGATTCCAGTTCGCAAGTAGCCGTAAATTTGAAAAGCAATCCAGCGACCTCTATCGGATCCGCCAACGCCACCAAGAAACTACCAGAGAATTCTTGGATCGCTTCAACCGCGAGAAAATCTCCATCCCATCTTGCGACGTGACAACCGCAGTGGAAGCATTCAGGCAAGGGGTCACTCCCGATGGCGGCCTATACAAAGAACTGACTAAGCACCCTTGTGCCACATTCGAAGGGGTACACGCCAGAGCTTTGGCACACGTCCGGTTGGAGGAAGACGGGACCCTAAGGAAAAGATCTTCCGAGACGGAGAAAATCGAGAGAAGAGGACCCGTTGACAGCCGGCGAGTTTCAACAGATCAGAGGAAGGACCTCCGCACCCATCCTTACTCACGACCTACCTCAGGGCAGGTCAACGTGACCAAGACACGATGGACAAATGACAAAGAGCGAGAGCCCCTGCCGCCTTCACTCGAGTCTTTCAAACTTAACATATCCACGAAAAAGTTGCTCCGGAACATGGAGAAGCAAGGAGAACGCGTGATATGGCCAAGAAAAGACAGAACCCCTTACTCGGGGGGAGACACGACTAAATGGTGCGATTACCATGACTACCACGGGCATTGGACCAAGGATTGCCTTATGCTCCGAAAAGAATTGGCCCGCCTAGTCGCGGAAGGAAGAATAAAAGACGTAGCTCCATATGCTCGATTACCCAAAGATTTGCTAGATAATTCTCCATCCGAGCACCAAGGAAGGCGAAATCCTCCGACACCTAAAAGAGTGGTCAATGTGATATCCGGGGGATCAAGCATTTGTGGACTATCATACTCGGCAGCAAAACGTCACGCCAGGGAAAGCAACTTCAATCGCCCCCAGTCATCAAGGCATCGCACCAGAGAATCTCCAGGACCAGCAATCGTGTTCGACAACACCGATGCAGAAAACACTTCCGAGTCGCATCACGTCGGTCTCGTAATATCTTTGCATATTGGTAACGTACTAATGAAAAGGGTATTGATTGATACAGGAAGCTCCACAAATCTCATGACTCTGACTGCCTTAAAGGAGATGGGTTTATCCGAAAACGACATCCATAAACACCCCGTACCTTTAGTAGGATTCAGCGGCGAAGTCAAACATACCGTGGGCGACATCGCCATCCCAACCTTCGCCAAAGGCGTAAATATGCAAGTCAATTTTCTCGTAATGGACTGTCCATCATGCTACAATGTAATCTTGGGACGCCCTTGGTTACACGATATGAAAGCCGTGGCATCCACCTACCACCAGACGGTGAAATTTCCGACTCCATGGGGAATAGACGAAATTCGCGGGGATCAGAGATTGGCTAGGGAATGTTACAAGGCAGCCCTCAAGCCGACAACTCTGAGACTTGAAGCATAGCAATTACAGAACGTTGCCCCTCCGCCGGAGCGAACTGAAGACGGAGAAAAAGCGGAGGAGGTGACTTTAGAGGAAGGGAAGGTCGTCAAGATCGGAGAAAATTTGGAACCATCAGTCAAAGAAGAATTGGTAACATTCCTGAAGAATCACCAGGGTTGCTTCGCTTGGAGCCACGAAGACATGACTGGAATAGACCCTTCCATCATCACACACAAACTTAAAGTAGATCCCGAGCACCATCCAGTAAGGCAAAAGAGACGAAAGTTCGCCCCAGAGCGAATACAAGCGGTCGATGAAGAGGTCAAAAAATTACTAAGCACCGGAAAGATCAGAGAAGTGAAGTACCCAGATTGGCTAGCTAGCGTTGTCGTGGTGCCTAAGAAGAACGGAAAATGGAGGGTTTGCGTGGATTTCACCGACCTCAACAAGGCATGTCCCAAAGATTCTTTCCCTCTTTCCCACATAGACTCAATGGTAGATGCAACCGCGGGTCACGAACTCCTTACCTTCATGGATGCATTTAGCGGGTACCACCAAATCCAAATGGAGTCAGAAGATCAAGAGAAAACCTCCTTCATTACAGGTCAGGGAACATATTGTTATCGTGTGATGCCCTTCGGTTTGAGAAACGCCGGAGCTACTTACCAAAGATTAGTCAACCGGATGTTTCGCGACTACATTGGCAAAACAATGGAGGTATATATCGACGATATGGTGGTGAAGAGCACAAGTACCTCCTTGCATAAGGGGCACTTAGAAGAAGCATTCAGAGTCCTCGAAGAATACAACATGAAGCTGAATCCTCAAAAATGCATCTTTGGAGTACAATTTGGAACTTTCTTGGGACACGTGGTAACCAAACGCGGGATTGAAGCCAGCCCAAATCAAGTGCAAGCAATTGCTTCCCTGAAATCTCCACGAAGCGTGAAAGACGTGCAGAAGCTGACTGGAATGATAGCCGCATTAAATCGGTTTATCTCCAAATCCTCAGATAAATGCCGACTATTCTACGAGGTACTAAAGAAGAACAAGAGTTTCCAGTGGACAGAAAAACACGAGGCCGCTTTTCAAGAATTGAAAGGCTACTTCGCCAATCCTTTACTACTGGCTAAACCATCTCCGGGAGAAGTACTACATCTCTACTTGGCTGTATCAGACCGCGCACTAAGCAGAGTCTTGGTTAAGGAAGAAGACGGCCAACAAGTTCCAGTTTATTTTGTGACAAGAACAATGGTATTCGCCGAAACACGCTATTCTCCAACGGAAAAACTGGTCCTGGCAGTCGTGATGTGCTCGAATAAACTCCGACCATACTTCGAGTCACATACTATCGTCGTCCTAACGAATTACCCTCTCCGAGAGATCGTGCAAAAACCAGAATTCTCAAGAAGGATGGCAAAGTGGGCAATCCACCTAAGCAGTTATGACATCAGATATGAACCTCGAAAGGCAATCAAATCACAAGTTTTGGCCGACTTCGTTGCCGACTTCACCCCGACTCTTGAAGAAAGCGCTAAAGAAGAAGTCTTGACTTCATCCCTCGACGAACCTGAGGAAGAATGGATACTAAACACCGATGGAGCCTCAAACGCAAGAGGAGCAGGGCTCGGTGTCGTTCTAAAGTCGGCAAAGGGGGAAACAATAGCCCCAGGCAGTCAGATGCAATTTCGAAGCCACCAACAATGAGTCAAAATATGAAGCCCTCATCTTTGGGCTGGAATTGGCTAAAGATTTGTCCATCAAAAAGATCAAGGTACGCGCCGACTCCTTACTCATCATTAATCAGATCCTGGGCATCTTCGACGCCAAAGATGATAGGATGTCCAGTTACCTCAACGTGGTTAAAGCACTATCCGAGAATTTCGAAAAAATACAATTCGAACAAATTCCTCGGGATCAAAATGCACCAGCCGATGCCCTATCCGGTCTAGGCTCTACCCTGGACCCCAGGGATTACAACAATATACCATTAGTCCACTTGTTACAGTCGGCTATAACATAAACATCGGTGACGAAGACTGCTGAACCACCACCAGAGCAACTTGTTCCGGATATTCTCCAAACATCCACCAACCCAGGGGTCAGTTCAGATGACTGCTGGACCAAGCCGTACCTCGATTGGTTCCTTCGCGGCGAAGCACCCAAGGATAAGATAGAAGCCAAAGCCTTAAAATCAAAAGCAACGCGGTTCGCCATGTTAAAAGGGGTCCTCTTTCACAAGTCTGCAACAGGTTTTTTACAACGGTGCGTAGAAAAAGAGGAGGCCGAGGAGATCATGCATGACGTTCACAACGGAGACTGTGGTAATCACACCGGGGGTCGTAGTCTTGCTAACAAAATTTTAAGGCAGGGGTGGTATTGGCCCACCATTCGCCAAGACGCCACCAAGTATGCTCAATCGTGCGAGACATGCCAGTGACACGCGCCAGTCCCACATCAGCCGCCAGAGATTCTCCACCCCTCCGTCACTCCCTGGCCATTCATGCAAGGGGGATGGACATCGTCGGCAAATAGCCCCCGTCTACAGGGCAAAAAGTATTTTTCCTCGCCATGACAGACTACTTTTCTAAATGAATCAAAGTTGAAGCCTTTCTAGAGATCAAAGATAAGCAAGTAATTTCATTTATCCAGCGCAACATATTGAGCAGGTTTGGGGTCCCAGTGGAGATTACTTGCGACAATGGGTCACAGTTTATAAGCAAGAAGATGCGTGACTTCTGCAAGCAATAGAGCATCAATCTAGTTATGTCCACTCCCAGATACCCGCAAGCCAACGGACAAGCCGAGGCCAGCAACAAGGTAATCATAAGCGGCTAATAAAATCCAAAGGGAAGTGGGTTGAAGAATTACCCTATGTACTCTGGGCCGATCGCACCACCCCAAAAGGGGCCACCGGGCAAACGCCATTTTCACTGGTACACGGCTGCGAAGCTGTTATCCCAGCCGAAATCCTAGTCCCAACCGCAAGATATGGTCTCGCCACCTCGGAGAGCAACGGACGTGAGTTGGAAGCAGACCTGGATACTATTCAGGAACTTAGAGAAATCGCCCATGCTCGAATCGCAAGGTACCAACAACAAGTAGCTAGAAGCTATAATAAAAATGTTCGAGTGAAAAGTTTCCAGCTTGGAGATTGGGTATTGCGAAAGGTTTTCCAGAATACTGCAGAAGCAAACGCTGGCAAGTTGGCACCCACTTGGGAAGGGCCATACAAGATCACCAAAGTCGCAGGAAACGGAGCCTACCAGCTAGAATCCAAAGATGGGACAGCGGTGCCGCGAAGCTGGAACGCAACCCACCTAAAAAATTATTACTTCTAAATTAACTCCTTACTATGATTTATTCTTGGATATTTCTTAGCTCTAGTTTAGAGAATCTTCAGGCAATATTTGGTTTTTTCAAATAAACGACTCTGGGCACTAGCTCACACCGTCGGACGCAATTTCAAAATTCTTATTCCATCAATCATGTTTCTACACATTTTTATACAATCTTTTGCGAGAAAGTATTCTCCCATTCTTGCACACTTTCTTATTGCTCATAAACGCAAACATGCGCTAATCAATGTTGTACACAACTTGAAACGCGTCAAACGCCAAAAACCACTGTGATGACAGATGGTTATACCGTCTGAGAACGACGAAGTCATCAAGCGTTGATGATGTATCCCACAAGATGGTTACCCATACGCTAATCATATGACATGAAACGCGTCAACACACGAAAAACCTCTGTTATGACACATGGTTATACCGCCTAGAAATGGCGAAGTCGTCACGAATACAACGTCGACGAAGTAACCCATAAGTTGGTTACCCCCTATCTAATTCCGATTTAACAAAACATCCGATTAGTACGGGAAGGGGTAAGCTATAGCATATAACCTAGGCCATATGTGCGAGACGTCGCGATGACACTACATCCTAATTTAAGGATCCACTGCCCAAGAGTGCCCTTGGCAGTGGCCAAAGGAAGCCTAGTCGTAACTAACTACGCACGGCCCTTTGCAGAAAACTAAAACACTCAACGCGTAAAACGTGATCCTAACGCAGGACTCATAATAAGTCGCTAACGAGAGGAGCATTAAAAACTCCTTCTTTGAAACGCTAAAAACTAACGCGTACCCCACTCGCGGGCAACACATTCATGAAGATTCTCCAAGAATCTCTCGATGCTAAAATACTATGCAAATCTCCAAATACAGACAAGCAAGCAAGTAAGGATAATGTGCGCCATTCAAGGGGCGTCAAAACTATTCTGAATCAGACGCACCGTAAGTTTTTGGCCCCAGGCCATGAAGTTACCAGAATATCCTTACAATCATCCAAAAAACAGAAAAAAAAGAGAGTACTTCAAAAAAGAGATCAAAGGGAGTCGCATCAGGAACTTACTGTCCGCCAGCTGGGGTCGAAGGTTCCTCCTTGTCCATGGCCTTCCCCTCATCACCTTCCTTGTTGGACAGACCCCCATCGTCGTAGTCTCGACGTTTTTTCTCAGACGGGGAGTTCACGTCATCCTCCTGATCTTCAGCCATCAAGTATTCTTTGCCAGGAGGGGGATGGTCAGCAAGGTAGTATGTCTCCAGGACCTCCAGCTGCGTCTTCAAGTCCCATTTGGCACTTTTCCCGTCAGCAAAATCCTGAAGCAGCTCCACTTGGGATTTCATCGTGTAATACACTGCGACGTTTACTACCACTTGAGGAAAACCTTCGATCTCCTTCTCCGCTTCCGATGCCTTCCCCTCGAGTGACGTCTTTTCAGCTTGAAGATCCTCCATCGACGATTGGAGTTGGCCCACCTTCTTGTCCAATGAAGCAGCTCGGTCTCTCACCTGCTTCTCCCTCTCTTCCAACGCCCTCATTTCTTCCTGGCAGCGGACATTGGTGGCCATCAGTTCCTGGAAAGCCTGTGAAATTAAAAGAACAAGTTAAAATAGGAAAAAGCAGAAAAGCGTTCACAAAACACCAAAGAAATGGCAGTGAATGTCCAAAGGTTCGGTTAAGCAAGCTTACCACTCTTAGCGTTGCACCTACGTGGCTGAACGCAACGTCAGGTGTGAAAGCTTGGAATTCCATCTTCACATTCGGGAGCAAGGTGTCCCCAAAAGTGCTGAGGAGGTCCTTTGGCTCCGCTTTCTTGGCAACGGGGGAGGTTGAAGAATCGTCGACCCTTTTCCGTTTCGACCGGAGAGATTTTTTGGTCTCGGAACTAGGAGGAGGAGACAAGGGAAGCCTAACCCCACCAGATCTCAGCCTTCGGACCATTGCTGCGGCAGAGGTATCCACGGTAGCGCCTGGGGAGTTTTTGTTTTTAGTCACATTGAGAAAAGAAGACATGGGTACCAAAATAAGTTTAAGAAAATTAAACATATGAAGAGTAAAAGAAGGAGCAACCAACCTGTTTTCTTCTTGGAGGAACTCATCATGTCGGAGGATAAGGGAGTGACTTCGGAGACAGTTTTGTCTTTATCAGATCTCGGAGATTCGTCGTCTTCACCACCACCCGCTGGATCAGGACAGACCTTCTTAGGTTTTCGTTCTTCAACTTTGATCTTTAGAAAACGTCGATACACACCCGTATCTGTGCTTTTTGAGTTGATTCCCATCGGCACTGCACAAGAAAGACAGATTACAAGTATGAGAGCATGAAGACCAGAATAATAAAAAAATTTAAGTAAAGAAGATCAGATCGTCTTACGAGATGTATTCCATTCATCTCGGAAGACGTCTTTCACTTCGTCATCAAGATCTCCTAGAGACGCTTTTTCGATGAAGAAGAATCGGGATTGCCAGCTTCGGGAGGAAATTTTCAATTTTGGAATAAGGGGGTTTTTTGTGTCCCTAACATGCAAAGTGATGCGACCAGGCCTCTGAGGACAATTTTGTATGCCAAGAGAAGTTCTCCTATGGTCATCTCCAAGTCCCTCTCAGTGGCAAGTTCATCAATTCGGGCAAGGGTACGCCAAGTGGTCGGAAGGATTTGGCATGGAGAAATTTTTAGGGTTTGAATAAATTCCCGAATAAAAGGGGAGAAAGGGAACTTTAAACCTAAAGAAAAGGGGTAATCAAGAAAGCAGATCCACCCTGGCCGAACCCAATCAATGAATTCGACAGTCGGAGTGTGAAAACGGGTCCCCTCTGGAAATCCACCAAAGGAGATCCAATCGGCAATCTCCTCCGGCGTCATATCACAGCGGTGAAGATCTTGGGGACCCAGGGATGAAGAAGAAACGAAAGTCGAAGATTTGGCCATGGAGGTTGAAGCAGAAAAAAGCTAAGAGATGAGGAAGAGGAAGTGTTACCTGGAAGAAGAAAGCAAAGATTGAGAAGGGAAGAAGGCTTGGGCTAAATAATGATGAGAACAACAAAGAGCATCTCTGACATTAAAGAGAAACGGCAGAAGCGTATCCCGTCTTCCAAGGCGATCTCCTAAACGTCTCTTCAGCCTTAAATGCAATTTTTAAAATTTGAATTTAAATTTTGAAATTACATTTAGGGGTATTTTTAGATCCAGATTTTAGGTGACGAAACGTTGAGCCATGGTCAGAGAATCTCCAGTGCCTCCAGATTTACGAAAGATTTCCGGGATTGATTAAGTCGGTTGAAGGAGAGAGGCTTCGTGATATATTTGTTATAAGATATATTTTTCTTCAGATTGTATTCGTTATAAGATAAGATTAAGTCGAGATTGGTTAGTTATAGATAGAATTATATCTCTGATTGAGATAAGATATGTTCTAGGAGGCTATATAAGTCGATGTAACCCTTAGGGGAAGGAGAGGCTTGATTTACACTATTTCTTCTGATTTCTACATCAATAAACACACATTCTCGTTCATATTCTTCTTAGTTTATTCGATCAAGGCCCGATCTAAGCCAAGGTTCTACCTTTGGTAAATTTTGGCTCAAACAGGTGCAGCATCCCTTAGGAGAATTGTGGATTAAGCAAGGAGGAACGTTCGACAGGCTGATGTGTTGCTGGATCATGATGAGGAGACCCTAGATGAAAGTTGGTTTGACGTTGGTTTCTTAGATTTCTTTTGTAACCTTAGTTTGTGTCCAAACATTTTATCCCTAGTATTGTACTTTTTAATCTTTAAACTCTAGGAGTGTAGTCGATCACTCCGCTTGAATATTAATTTTTCTTCAAATAGTCAAGCCGGCAGTAGTTTATGTTTTCTCTTAAAGTATTGTAAAGGCTATGCTTTAAAGCCTTGTGTAAATCCTTTCTGAAAAAGTTCTAATGTATATAAGAACCACGTTTTTCTCTACAATTTGTGTCCAAGTATTTACCTTATGCAAATGTTAATTAATCAAAGGAAACATTTGTGTATCGTGATTCAGATGGTGGATACAAGAGCCACTAGCCACCGAAATCGAACTCAAGTTAGAGATGAGAACGAGGAAAGACAATCCGAAGTTAGAGGATTGCCTCGTGTCAATCATCCTCGTGGACCAAACCCTCCTCTAGTGCTCAATGAAGGCACTATGGAAACCTTTCGAGCCATGGTTCGAGAAATAGTACGAGAGTCGATTCCTCCAACTGTGCCGGATCCAGTTGCTGTGGAGAATCAAGAGGTGGAACAAGGAGCAGTTGAAGCTCGTGGGAAAGAAGTAGAGACAAGCTTTGCAAGCGGCTTGAAGGTCTTCAACACTATGAAACCTGAATCATACGACGGAAGTGGAGATCCTGCCGGAACTCAGTATTGGTTCTCCCACGTAGAAAGATTGTTGAGGAACGTGCACTGCTCTGAGGCTAACAAGGTGCACATGGCGGCCCTACGGCTTAAGGGTGAAGTCGGAGAATGGTGGGAGAACTCAAGTTTGGCTACCCATCCCAACCTAACCTGGAATATGTTCAAAGATAAGATGATGAACCGTTTCTTCACCACTGCCATGAAAGATGAGAAACATGATGAGTTGCTTTCGCCGAAGGTCCACGAGCTCAGTGTGCTAGAAAGAGAAAAGAAGTTTAACCATTTGTTGCAATATGTTGAGGAGGAAATAACCACTGAACGACAAAAGATCCGACGTTTCCACAATTGGATGAGCGACACCATCAAACCTTGGATGGTGAACCGCCACTTCGCAACTCTTGAGGAGTATGTGGACGCAGCTTACCGAATGGAGGTTACTCTAGGCGAACCCGAACGCAGAAAGCACGGTGGTAGGAAGCCTCATCATTCAAATCAAAATTGGGTTCAAGAGGCCAACATCACCACAAGGTTCCAACTGGTCAAAGAATAACAAGAATAGGCCTGCATCATCCTGAGCAAGGTCGTTTCAAGGATCAGAATCTAAGAAAGGTTCGATTGTTTTCCACAACTATGGAGAACAAGGACATATCAACCGAAATTGCCCTAAGGAACGCAGAACTTGCTATAATTGTGGAAAAGTGGGACACCTTCGCCTTTACTGTAGGCAAACTGGAAGTAAGTCAGGTCAAGCACGATCCAACTCGGTTTCCCAATACCCTCAGGCCTCAAACAGGACTGCCGGAACTGCTTCGGTTCAGTCAACTGCTCAGAACAAGGGGAAAGGACCGATGAAGTCTCAGAATCAAGGACAATGTCTGTATGAGATGCGCGCCAGTGACAAGCCAGAAGCTCCCATTTGTCAAGGTACCTTATTCGTCCACTCAAAAGCAGTTTTCCTATTGTTTGACTCTGGTGCATCGCATTCCTTTATATCCGAAAGTTGTGTAGAACTTCTAGGGATAGAATGTCGTGAATCATGCAAACCCTTTGTTGTGAACCTTCCTAATGGAGAGAGAATAATAGGAACAAGACAATTAAGTAACTTTCCACTCATCATTCAAGGAGGAAGCTTCAAATCCAACTTGATATGCATTCCGATGGCCCCTTACGACATCATTCTCGGAAGAGATTGGTTATCACTCCATGGAGCCGTAATTGATTTCCACACTCGAACGGTAACCATGAACTCTAGAGGAAAGCACATTGCAAGTTCAAGGGGAAGCGAGAAGAAGAAAATGGAAAGTTGATCAATGCTATGAAGGCCGGGAAACTACTCCGACAAGGTTACATTGGATACTTGTGCTATCTAGAACCAACGGAGAAGAAAGTCGTGGATATCCGAAAGATTCCTATAGCCAGAGAATTTCCTGACGTTTTTCCCGAAGAGCTTCCGGGACTACATCCTCGACGGGAAGTCGAGTTTTCAGTCAGCTTAGAGCCTGGAACTACACCGATCTCCAAGGAACCGTATAGGATGGCTCCAATAGAGATGAAGGAACTCAAAAGTCAGCTGCAGGATTTGCTAGAGAAGGGCTTCATCAGACCGAGTGCCTCGCCTTGGGGAGCGCATGTGCTCTTTGTGAAAAAGAAGGATGGGACTTTTCGCTTATGCATCGATTACCGGGAACTGAACAAAGTCACCATCAAGAACATGTATCCTCTACCAAGGATAGATGACCTTCTAGATCAACTTTGAGGTGCCAAAGTATTCTCCAAGATCGACTTACGATCCGGATATCATCAGCTCAGAATTTGCGACGAGGATATTTCAAAGACAGCATTCCGAACTCGTTATGGCCACTACGAGTTTGTGGTGATGCCATTCGGTTTGACCAACGCACCTGCAGTGTTTATGGATCTCATGCATCGATGTTTCCATGAGTATCTCGATAAGTTCGTGATAGTCTTCATCGACGACATTTTGATCTACTCAGGAAGTCAGGCTGATCACAAAGAGCATCTCAGGATAGTGCTACAGATTTTAAGAGATAACCAGTTGTATGCCAAGTTGTCAAAATGTGACCTCTGGCTAAAAGAAGTCGCCTTTTTAGGTCATGTTATCAACCAGGATGGAGTAATGGTGGACCCACAAAAGATTAAAGCGGTCTTAGAATGGAAGCAACCTCGAAATGTGAAAGAAATTTGCAGCTTCCTAGGACTTGTTGGGTACTACCGAAGGTTTGTAGAGGGATTCTCCAAAATCGCTTTACCAATGACCAAGCTACTCCGAAAGACCCACAAGAAGTTTGTGTGGGATGAGAAATGTGAAGAAAGATTTCAAGAGCTTAAGAAACGTCTAACAAGTGCACCTGTTGTGACTCTACCATATGGACATGAAGGATACGTGGTGTATAGTGATGCCTCCAAGCAAGGTTTGGGATGTGTACTCATGCAAAACGGGAAAGTGATAGCTTACGCATCTCGTCAACTCATGCCGTATGAAGTTAACTACCCGACACACGACCTCGAGCTGGCAGTTATGGTGTTTGCCTTAAAGATTTGGCGACACTACTAGTATGGGGTGAAGTGTCAGATTTACACCGACCACAAAAGCTTGAAGTATGTGTTCACTCAGAAAGAGTTGAACATGAGGCAAAGAACATGGTTGGAACTGCTCAAGGACTACGACATTGAATTGCTTTATCATCCGAGTAAAGCTAATGTTGTAGCCGACGCCTTAAGTCGGAAGACACAGCAAGAGGGCATAGTTGCAATGCTGACAGTTCAACCAAAGTTACAACAAGAGTTGATTCGAGAAGGAATTGAAGTTTGGTTTGGAAGACAACAAGGTTGTCTAACCACCTTGGAAATCCATTCCGACCTTCTAGATGACATCAGAGAGAAACAAGCTGACGACATCATGTTGATCAAGATCAGGGGAGAAGTGCAGGAAGGCAAGGCACCTGGGTTCATTATCCAAGATGATGGTTCCCTTTGGTTTCAAAACAGGATTTGTGTGCCTGCCATAGATGAGCTCCGTAAGATAATTTTGAAAGCAGCTCACTCTTCTGCATATTCCGTTCATCCCGGAGCAAGTAAGATGTACAAAGACTTGCGAAGAAATTTCTGGTGGCCGAACATGAAGCAAGAAGTGGCAGAATTCATTTCAAGGTGTCTGGTTTGCCAGAAGGTAAAAATTGAGCATAAAAGACCGGGAGGAACGCTACAATCACTTCCAGTTCCATAATGGAAATGGGAAGATATAGCAATGGACTTTGTTACCGGCTTACCCAAGACTCAAAATCAGAAAGACGCTATATGGGTAATTGTAGATATATATATATATATAAGATTTTAAATTAAAGCCTACAATTATATTTAAAATCTATTTTGATTCCATGTTTTATAAATAAAAAAATAAAAAAAAATATATCAGGGATTCAAGGCGGATAGTACATTCCCCTTCCCTGTCCTGTTTAAAATCGGGGATATGAAAACAATCCACGTCCCCGCCCCGTTCCCCATTAAGTCGAGGAATCCCCGCCCCATTAGGGGCGGGTCCCCACGGATTTTTTGTGCATCCCTAATCGAGACGGACATTTTATGGCGAATTTCCGGCAAGAGTTGCATAAGGCCATGGGTACTGAACTGAAGTTTAGCATAGCCTTCCATCCTCAAACCGATGGTCAATCTGAGAGGACCATTCAGACACTTGAGGATATGCTTCGATCCTGTGTTTTGGATCGTACAACAAGCTGGGATGAGCCTAAGTTTGATAGAGTTCACCTACAACAACAGTTGGCACTCAACCATAAAGATGGCTCCTTTCCAAGCTTTGTATGGCCGGAAATGTCGATCCCCAATCTGTTGGGATGATAATGCCGACAAGATTCTTCTCGGACCGGAATTGGTTGAAAGAACCACCACAAACATTGCTTTAATTCGTCAGAGGATGTTGACTGCTCAAAGTCGACAAAAGTCATACGCGGATCTGAAGAGAAGAGATGTAGAGTTCGAGACAGGAAGTAAAGTTTTCGTCAAGGTATCGCCTTCGAAGGGTGTTTTCCGCTTTGGAAAAAGAGGAAAGCCAATCCTCGATATGTGGGACCCTTCGAAATTTTGGAGAGAGTAGGCAAGCTGGCCTATCGAATCGCTCTACCGCCATCAGCACACCCAGTTCACAACGTCTTTCACGTGTCACTCCTGAGGCAGTATGTGCCTGACGAGTCCCACATAATCAATTATCATGACATGGAAATCCAGTCAGATGGTACATATGAAGAGACACCTCTGAAGATAGTAGAACGACGGGTTAAGCAGTTACACAACAAAGAGGTACCTCTAGTCCGAGTACGCTGGTCAAAGGACGACAAAGTAGGTACAACATGGGAAACTTGGGAGACTGAGCAAGACATGCAGAAACGTTTTCCCGAGTTGTTAGCGTCATAATTAAAGAAGGAAACGTCTTTTAAGGGGGTACTGGTACTTTTTTTGTTCCCTCACATTAAGTGAGCTTGTATAGCCATTCTCGTACTGTAACGTTGTACCATCCCATGTTTTACTAGTTTCGGGGACGAAACTAATTTAAGGGGTTACTGTTGTAATATCCGCAATTTCCATTAAGTAAATAAATTTTACTTCTTAATATTTGATTATTTTATTTAAAAAAATATATAAATAAATAAATAAATAATTATTTGAATAAAGGAATTTATTAAAGACGGAATTTAATAAATTCATATCCTAACGGAAATCCGTTCTCTTGAATCTTACAACCTTTCTTTCTTAAAAAGAAAGCAATGGGCCTTAGCCCGGCCCAACCCACATATCATCTAAAGGGGTTTTATATGACTTTTTATTTCCCTAGTTTGAATAAATGTCCAAAAGGACAAGTTTTGATCAATTAAAATAAAAATATCTTTGCATGTCTTGTTAAAGAAGTTTTGAAGAATTAAAATTCTTTGCATGTCAATTCTAGCTAAAACAAATATTGATAAAATAGCTTTAAACCATGTAGAGGTTAAAATAAACATATAAGGTTTTTATCCACTTAAGAAAAGTAAATAGTTGTGCATGGATGTTTATAAAAATATTTATGAAAAATCCTTTCTTGCATGCAACATAGTTATAATTACTAGGTAAAGAAATAAATGTGCATATACTCCTTTTTATAAAAGAAAAAGGAATTTTTATAATCATACCCTATTTAATTAGTATATTATCTTGCATGTAGGAAATAAAGTATTTTTATAAGACAAAATATGCATGCATGTCAATTAGAGACTTTGTTATATTTTATAATATAACATTCATGATATTTAATATTAATGTTGATCATAATAATAATTTTTACTAAGTAGTTGTATAAAATTTTGATAGTTCTTAAAAGGGTTTATTCATAAATAATATATGCGTGCATGTCAAAATTAGCTTAGTCAAATAAACTTTTGGGAATAAAATAAAGTTTGACTTGAGAATTAATAAAGTACATGAAAATCATATTTTTAAGTAGGTTTTAATTATTGCATGTGGTTTAAAAAGGAATTTCTTTTATATTTAAATAACATTGTACATGTGTCTTTAAAATAAATATTTTAAGAATCATGAAAAGTATTATCTTGAAAATAGTAATAAGGATTATTATTTTCTATCCCATATCTAAATTATTAACTAAAATAATTTAGATTTAATGTTCTTTCTCTTAGAAGAGAAAAATAAGAGAAAAGCGTATTTAATATTAAAAATAAGGATTTTAATAAGTTTCCGCTCGTCTTTCCTTTCGATCAAATAGGTCGAAGTGCTCGACGTCTCTAGGAGTTTATATTGTAGAGTTACGATTTTTCCGAAAGAGATCCAAGGCAAGTGGACTTTAAACTTGAACCTTTCGATAATTCAATTTCCGTTAACTTGTTTTATGTTGGGAACACTTTGTTTGCTAAATAAAAATGAACCTAGGAAATACCGATTGATAGAGATAATGACCATTGTTAGCATTATTACTATTACTATCGTTAATAGAAATTATTGCTAGACTTGTTGTGTGACTTGCTTGTTTAAAATCTCTTTTCGAGATTCGTAGTTAGATTAATAAGGGGTGCGGGCTCGGCCCGAACATCTCTATATAACATGTTGAGTGGTATGGCACCATGCTCTCTCTTCCCTTGATTGTACGGATCATGATCTATGTCTGCTCCTACTCGGAGGAGGGACGTGTGCACCCTAGCTAGGTGCCGGAACTCAGTTCCCGTAAGTGGTACGTTGGCCCATTCATGGCCCCCCACACTCTTAAAAATCGTTAACTAATGTGAAAGTTTTGATCACGAAAGAAAGTAAGTGCTAAAGCACATTAAAAGAAACCAAAACCGGACCAGTCTCAAATGATCGATCCGGCTCTCGGTCCGCAAGGGTGCGAGAGGTTTTTTAGAAACTTGTGTGTAATTAACGTTCCCAACATTCATTCTATTCTAAGACGTTCTACAATCTCGTAGTTCGTTCTCTCGGTTTACGAGTTATCTCATCTCGAGATTTACTCTTTCCGTCCTTAACAACTCCACCTAAAATTAGACACATCTCGACTACCTCGTAGTAAGTTCGATATTTTTCCAAACTACCTTAAGATTGTCCGTTCTCGCTTGCTTAGTCTCTTAAGACTAATTCTGTTTTTCCGCATTTCTGTCTGGCATTTTCCGCCTTTCGCACCAAATGCTAGAATCCAGGAAACCTCCATCAAAGGCGTGAAGGAAGAAGATCAATCAAGGGAAGGAAGGAAATCGATTTTAAATCAAGTATGGTATTTTGCTCACCTAAAATTAGACACATCTCGACTACCTCGTAGTAAGTTCGATATTTTACCAAACTACCTTAAGATTGTCCGTTCTCGCTTGCTTAGTCTCTTAAGACTAATTCTGTTTTTCCGCATTTCTGTCTGGCATTTTCCGCCTTTCGCGCCAAATGCTAGAATCCAGGAAACCTCCATCAAAGGCGTGAAGGAAGAAGATCAATCAAGGGAAGGAAGGAAATCGATTTTAAATCAAGTATGGTATTTTGCTCACTTTCGGGTTATTTTAGGCTTATGCGAAAACAATGTTGTTTTAAATTTCCGTTGCCTAATAATACTTAAGGTTTTGGGTTTTGTTAAACTAATCATGGTATGTAATAGTATTTCTCAAGTCTCATATATGAGCAACCCTTTTAATTGTAATAACTTTATAATTCCGCATGTTTTTATTTAACTTAATACCTTATAAAGCCTTGGCTGACTTTGGATGGCAAAATCCGAGGTCACTGGCGGTAACACCTATCGTTGCAAAATAGGGGTGTTACAATTATGGTATCAGAGCCGAATGTTTTGTTTTCAAAACCGAAAACTTTTGAAAACCAAAATTTTCAAAATTTAAGCCTTTGTTTTCAAACCGAAAATCTTTACTATTTAATTTTTCTTTCAAAACTTTTAAAACTTAAATAATAAGTTTTGAACTTTCATAATTTAGTTACTTTCATTGAAAATTTCCTAAGTTTAAATCTATTTCATGAAAGAAAGTGACAAGTTAGATTTTTTTTTTTAGAATTCAAGTTTAAGAAGAACTTAGGAATTAGAAATTTTTATAAGTAGTCTCAAGAAAAAGGATATATATTTTAAACCTTTTCTCCATGTTTAATTACTTGTTTAAAATCCCCTTAAATTTCCTTCGATTATCTTCACCTTATAGAACTTAAGGATGTTCTACGTCTAACCCTTCCTTTCTTTCCTTTCCTTTCAGTATGGTCGGGACACGTAGGATTCCTCGCTTTAGAGATGACTCTGAGGGAGCTCTCCGAGATTTAGAGGAGACCTTTGCCCTTAATCCGCATTGGCCCTACCAAAATGCAGAGGACGACCCTTTTTACGAGCCCGGAGAGGCTGCCCATGTACAAGAAGAAGAGGATCCAGAAGAGGATCCGGAAGAAGACCCTGAGTTTGGTCCGGAGTCAAAACCGGAAGGAGGAGAGGAGGAAATACATGCCGCACATGCAAAGTTGCCGGCCACACCGGTATATGAGCCCGAGATACATGAGTTTGAGCCCTAGCCCATGGTTCCAAACTATAGCCCTGAGTCTTACTACTCTGAGGAAGAGGAGGAAGGTGTAAGGTTCGATCTGTCTTATGCTTAGTTGAGATGTTTGCTTAGGAACAAGGTCAATTACTAGTGTTGCTAGAGTTAGGTAGAACTGCTAGGAACAGAGAAGTGTAAGTCTTGCCTGTTTAACTAGGGAACAATCAATAAGATAAGAAGATCGTTCAAAATCCTCCTAGCGGAGGTAGAGGTTTACCCACATAACTAGTTGGTTGTTGTGGGGTTCCTCTATAAAGAAATTGTGTCAATTGCATTTTGTTTACTTGCTTGTAAAATTACTTCTGTTGCCTTGGGAACAGCCTAACCGCTAGTACCATGCTCTTACTAACGCTTATCAATCCTACAATCAAAGAGAGCGCTAGTATTAGTTTGATGGTCCATGACAGGCACTGACCTGCCATCTATAGGCCGTGTCCAGCTTACTGATCTAATTGCTTCTGAAGGCCTGCCTTCTGATTCCTACAAAACAGCAGTATCAATCTTGTGTCAGTCACTTGCACAATATTCCGCTGCCATAGTAAAGTTTTATGCATTGGGATGCGGCTCTTTTGCGTTCACCTCTTTAATCTGCTCGCCTCTACTTTAATCAGAAGCCACCATATCCCCTTGCAGATGTGATTCATGGAAGTGAATTCCGTGAGTGGTGTAAACATCTGGTTACTATGCAAATCCTCAATCATGGCAAGAAACCTATGATTTTAGACCTGCTCTTACTCCCACGGAACCTTCCAATGGGCTGGAAATTCCTCCGGCTGGTTTGGCAGAGATCTTTGCAATTCTTGGAAAAGCTGCTCGGGACATGCTAGATGCTATCAGCGTCAATTTAAATCTACGTAGCTCTCTATTTACTGAGATCCTTGATAACGTTCCTTTGAGAAACCAAGAAATATCGCCTTCAGTGTTGTTTGTTTGCTGTTATGGTAGACCGTCATTTAGTGGAGCACAGCAGCATAATTTGGCAAATGGAGAGGATGGGCATTTGGGCATGTTTTCTGAGCAATAACAATTATCTGATAAAATTCTATTATCCATTGTTAAGTTAGATAAGGCTGGCTTACTTGTTAGAGAATTTTAGGGTCAATGGGTACTTGTGGATGCAGAAATTGGTCCACAAAAAGTGGTTGTTTATCCTCGATTGGCTCTGTACCAGGCAAGTGTTGGATATATAAGCCCTGCTCTTCAAAGGATAGAGACTAGTGATTCTATTCCTCAGGGTAATATTCATGGAAGGTGTTCTTTGGCTTTCAAGCTCATACCTAAATCCATGACCATTCTTAATTGTTCAGAGATGAGAGCTGCTGGTTATGGAGTTGAAGCTCAGTTCCAACTCCCAGTACCCGTGGATGACTTCATGCAAAGATCACATCCCATAGATCAACTCTTCAATCGACAGTCTCTTTCAGGTTATGACTTCCCCACAACACAAGAAGGTAGGATGCCCATTATGTTTCTAATTGCTGAATTGTGTTTATGGGTTTTTTTTCTTTCCTGATAGGTATCTGATCTGTGAAAGGATTTATTCTCTCAATAAAAATCCTGTTTATGCATAGAATTTGGGATTTTAGCTTAATATTTGCTCTCAAAGGTGTTGAGAACAACCTTACATGCAACTTGATCTTTTTCGTCTATGGAACATATAGTTCCATTTTGAGCATCAAGTCAATATGCATTCACTTTGAATCTATTTTCTAATGAACCAGAACATGTTTTGGAATGATTGGGCATCTCATGTGCTTAGTGTTTAGATCTTTGTCTAGATAGATTAAATCCTTTCTCAACACTGACCGGCCTCTAAATCAACGTTAACTATTGGCACAATTCAGAATTTCAGATAATATTTTATCCACCTTTTATCATTCCAGATAGCTCACAACCAATGCAGTGCAGCTAACATCTCTCATATGATGGATTAGGGATACCTCTATCTCCAAGGAGGCTCCTTTGCTGGTGGATATGTAACCAGAAAATAATTTGTTTTTGAAGAAACAATGTCTAATGTGTTTTCACGAAGAAGATCAAAAACAAACAAGAGAGAAATTATATTCAATGCTGAAAACTGTATTGAACTACGAGTTTTTTACAACAGAGCAACTAACTCTGTCTTACGTACATCGACACACACACATATATATATGTATATATATATATAATCCATACATCAGACTTGTAACTGCTTTATAAACCAGTTACAAAAACAACAACTGTCTTTGGCGCCAGTTATAACCAACAAAGGCGCCAAATCAACTATCTTACATACTAGTTGACAACCTACTAGATATATTATTATATCCTACATACTTTACTTAATACACATACTTAACATATATAATACAAGCTTATTACACATCATTCGCCCCTTTAAGCTTGTATTCATATCTTCATCCCAATCTTGGACCTTAATTCACTGAACCTTTGCCTCACCAGTGGTTTTGTCAATATATCTGCAAGCTGATCATGAGTTCGAACATAGTCCACATTAATCTTACCCTTCTCCACGCAATCTCTTATGAAATGCACTTTAGTATCAATGTGTTTACTACGATCATGAAATACTGGATTCCTAGCCAAAGCCAGAGCAGATTTGTTGTCTATGTACAGAGTCGGTGCAGGACTGTTCTTCCCTTCCAAAGTGTCCAGAATGATGTGCAACCAGATCCCTTAGCAACTTCCTGTTGTAGCAACCGTGTATTCTGCCTCACAGGACGACAGGGCCACCACCTTTTGTTTCTTAGATGTCCAAGTTATAGGGTTGTTTCCTAGGAAGAAAATGATCCCACTTGTGCTCTTCCTGTCATCTACATCCCCAACCAAATCACTATCTGTATACCCAACCAGATTAGTGGATGCTGGATTTTTCTTGTAGACACATCCATAATTAATGGTACCTTTGATGTATCTCACAATTTTCTTAAGACCATCATATGAGACGACCTTGGATTCTCCATATACCTGCTTAGAACACCTACACTAAAGCATAAATCTGGCATGGTGTTCAAGAGGTACCTTAAACTTCCTATCAAACTTCTGTAGAAAGTATTATCAACTAGATCCTCATCCAAATCATACTTACTAAATTTCATTCTTGGCTCCATAGGAATAATACTCAGATTGCAAACCTGTCAAACCAAGCTTTTCAACAACCTTCTTGGCAAGACCTGTTTGTCTTATTACAATCTCCCTTCCAGTTTGTTGCACCTCTATTCCTAGATAGTAACTCAAGAGCCCTAGGTCACTCATCTCAAACTTACTCATCATTTCAGTTTTGAATGAATTTATGACCTCTTTACTTGATCCAGTGATGAGCAAATCATCCACATAAACCGCAAAGATCATGACTTCTTCATCTTGAAACCTTGTGTAAAGTGAATGCTCATTTTTGCATCTAGAGAAACCAAGTGTCTTCAAACACTGATCCAATTTAAAATTCCATGCTCTAGGGGCTTGTTTTAATCCATATAAGGCCTTGTATAGCCTCAAAACCTTCTTTGGATTCTTCTTGTCTTCAAACCCCTCGGGTTGCTTTACATACACTTCCTCCTTTAAATCACCATTTAAAAATGTTGTCTTAACATCCATATGGTGAATTTCATAATTTCTGGCAACAACAAAAGCAATGAGTACTCGAACTGTTTCTAATCTTGCCACAAGAGCAAATACTTCCTCATAATCAACACCAAGCTTTTGCACATAACCCTTTGCCACCAGCCGTGCCTTAAACTTGTCAATATTCCCACTTAGATCTTTCTTGACTTTAAAGATCCATCTTAATCCAATTGCTCTATGGTTCTTAGGCAAATCAACAAGTTTCCACGTACCATTCTTAGTGATTGAATCAATCTCAGACTGCATCGCTTTCTTCCAATCTTTACTACAAGCAGCTTCATCATGACTGCTGGGCTCTTCACTTGTCATGAAGCATAATCCAACCTCCTCTTCAACTTCTTAAGTTTCTTCATAAATATCTTGCAGTGATCTGAATTTTGAAGGTGTTTCAGACAGTTCACTACTAGATAAACTTGCATTGCTCGATGTTGGAGAGTGCACTTGATCAGTTTCTGCAGAAACAACATTACTTGGCAATGGAGAATTCTGTACCAGATTTCCACTCACCTGATCCGAGTCAACAAATGGCACATCATGCTCACTTGACCTTGCTTGAGTGACAACATTCATATCTCTATCAGTTTCTGAGTAGTTGATGGTAAAAGAACCAGGAATCCTTTGAGCAGGATCCTGATTTTCCCAATTCTAGCCTTCCTCCTCTTGTATCTTGACGTCTCTGCTTATAACAACCTTCCTAGTGTTAGGATTGAACAATCTGTATGCTTTCGAGCCTTCTTCATAGCCAATCAAAATCATTTTCTCACTTCTATCTTCCAACTTTTCCAGGTGTGGCTTGACATTTATCACATATACAAGACTCCCAAACACTCTAAGATGATGCACAATCGGAGTTCTTCCATACCAGACCTCATATGGTGTTGTGTTATCAAGGCTTCGTGATGGTGATCTGTGCAATACATACACAGCACACTGCACTGCTTCACCCAAAAAACAAGAGGGCATGTTCTTACTTTTTAGCATGCATCTAGCTGTCTCCACCATGGATTGGTTTCTTCTTTCAACCACTCCATTTTGTTGTGGAGAGTAAGGTGCTGTCATATGTCTTTTGACTCCCTCTTTATCACAAAAATCCTTGAAACTTCGAGACGTGAGCTCACCCCCTCTATCTGTTCTAAGGATCTTGATCTTCATCTCTTTTTCAACTTCAACACCTCTCTTAAACTTTATAAACTGATTTAGTACATCATCCTTATTTCTTAGCATATATAACCACATAAACCTTGAGTGGTCATCAACCAAAAGTAAGAAGTATCCATTACCTCCGAGTGTGCGTGGTGAAATCGGCCCACATATATCAGCATGAATCAATTCCAAAACCTTCTTTGCACGAAAGGAAGAGGACTTAGGAAAAGAAGTCATATGCTGTTTACCCACTTGGCAACCATCACAATACTGATTCACATGACTAATTTCTGGCAAACCAGTAACCATATTCTTCTTTGACAATTTCATCAGGGAATTAAAATTCAGATGGCGATATCTTGCATGCCAGAGCCAGTTTTCATCATTTAAATTCAACAACAAGCACTTTTCCCTTGTTACTTTAAGGTAAATAACATACAACTTGTTATTTTGTCTTTTAACTCTCACTAGCAGTCTCCCTCCACTAGCATATAGGCACATAAAACCATCATTAATAACAGTCTTGTTCCCATTTAAATCCAATTGACCAATGCTAATTATATTAGCTTTTAACATGGGTATAAAATAGACATTAGTCAATGGTATATGTTCACCAGAGAGAGAGAGGAAAATAATATAGTACCTTTTCCTGCAATCTCAATTGATGAACTATCTCCAAATTTGATCTTGCCACCAAAGCTTCTATCAATTGAAGAGAACAAACTCTCATCCCTTGACATGTGATTACTTGCCCCAGAATCCAAGTACCATTTGTTGTGATCTTGCACATCAGCCATATCACTCAAATTTGGTGTCAACAGACTCCTCTAATGTACATCTTCCTCTTTAATCATCAACAAAACTGGTTCTTCTTCCTTCCTCTCGGCCAACAGATTCACCTTGTCTTCTTTATCTTTATCTGAACATTCAGATTTAAAATGTCCCATTTCACCACATGAGAAACACTTTATTTTTGATTTATCAAACCGTTTTTTCTGTTTCAGATCATCCTTCTCATACTTCTGTTTACCCTTGCCTTTGTTGCCATGTGATTTATCGCCCTGAAACGCCTTATCCCTTTTGGAGAATTTTTCTTTGAATCTCTTCTTCTCTCTCGCTTTCCATTCAGCACTAGTAAGAAGAGTCGTTTCACTGTTTTTATCACCAAAGTCATGTAGGCGTTCTTCATGTGCCTTGAGGGATCCAATGATCTCTTCAATATGCTTTGTTTTAAGATCACAGAATTCCTCCATTGTTGAGGCAATCTAGATAAACTTGGAACTCGTGGATCTTAAAAGTTTCTTGACCACAACTTCCTCTTCAAGGCTATGTCCCAGACTTCTCAATTTACTAACATTAATATTGAGTTTGCTAGTAAATTCATCGCAAGACTCACTTTCTTTCATTTTCAGTCCCTCGAATTCTCTAAGCAATGTCTGGATCCTAACTTCCTTGATTCTCTCCGCCCCTTCATTCATATTTTTGATGACGTCCCATGCCTCTTTTGCACTTTTCTTGGCTCCCAATTGCAAAAGGATGTCTTCTCCAATTGCTTGATAAATCGAAGTCAATGCCATCTTGTCTTTCTTGGCATCCACCGGTGGCGTTCCTTCAACCGCTTCCCAAACCCTTGAGCAGTCAAGAAGACTTCCATTTTGATAGCCCACGCAGCATAGTTGCATTTAGAAAGCATGGGGAGTTGAAAGGACAAAGTTTTCTCTCTAAACAGGTTCACCCCATCACCGGATGTTCCAGTGATGTTTCCCGATTCTTCGTTGTCTGAATGGCTTCCAGTCGACATGTTTTTTTCAATTATGCTCTGATACCAAATGAAGAAACAATGTCTAATGTGTTTTCACACAGAAGATAAAAAACAAACAAGAGAGAAATTATGTTCAATGCTGCAAACTGTATTGTACTACGGTTTTTTTACAACAGAGCAACTAACTATGTCTTACATACATTGGCACACATATATATATATAATCCATACATCAGACTTGTAACTGTTTTATAAACCAGTTACAAAAACAACAACTGTCTTTGCGCCAGTTATAACCAACAGAGGCGCCAAATCAACTATCTTACATACTAGTTGACAGCCTACTTAGACATATTGTTATATCCTACATATTTTAATTAATACACATACTTAACATATATAATACAAGCTTATTACACATCAATTTTTTTACCTGGTCTATCCTCTTAGCTGCAGAAGGGACAATATACTAGTTTGTATTGCTTATGAAGTTGGTTTCCTAGCTCGGTTTTGCTTCAGGGATGGTCTTATATTTGTCACCTCTTAATGATTCAAGATTACCCCTTCAAATGAGCAGGAATCAATTCTTCTTGTCTTATTATCTGATTTGGTTCACTTTTTTGAAAGGGATCAAGGATTATTATTTTTGCATTGTATTTTTGTGATTTAATGTTGTCTTGCTACGCTAAATCTTGGTCTATATGAGAAGTTTTTGACTGCTTCTTTTGTTGGAATATTGAGATGGTGTGTACAGGATCAATGAAATCTATTATTAAAAGAAAAAAGAGCAACTTAAAATGGAATCCACTGCCACCTTCTAAGGGATTACGGCTTGAAGCACATAGAGTTCTAAAAGAATTGGTTCAGGAAATTGCAGATAACAAGGGAATTAAACTTAGATTCTGCAATCTGAAGGAGTGCGAAAACCATATTCATTCACTTGAGTGTCCTTGTGCCAACATAAGGCTGGAGATTGGTTGGCCTCCAGGAGTGCCTTTTGTTCATCCTCATGATCTTCCCAACAAGGCAAAGATGGGTTTTCTTGAGACATATGAACCAGGTTGGAGTATCACACATGACATGGAATTAACTCTTATTGATTCTGGACAATCGAGTCAACACCCTACTCACTGTAAGAATTCATTCAGCTTATACTTGCATGTTTACTTTTTTACATGATATCTGATATATTTTTAATCTCAGCACTACATGTTACGAAGAGTTTGTGGGTGAAAATTATCAGCGGTTAATAGTAGTGTGCAGTTTTCCTATCCTAATTTAGGAAAGATTCCAATTCCTTTTCTTTATTACAGGGTAGATACTCAAAATTAGGGTAATAGTTTCCAAATGTAGGTTTGCGGTGTCCAGTGGCGGACCTAGGGGTGAGCTTGTGGGGGCGGCCACCCCCCTTTCACAATATAATTTCAATAGAATTATCAATTTGGACTACTTTGAAATAGCAGAGCTGGTGAGAAATAAAGAGGCGAGCCCCCCCCCCCCCCCCCCCCCGGCAAAGCCCCGAGTTCGATGCTCCTCTGCACTACCAACTCTTTCACTTTTCATTCTTTTCTTTTGTGTAAATTCAGCAGTGGGTCCCACATTTCTTCTCCTCCCAATAGACCCAATGTGTAAATTAATTTATTAGTTATTGTTTTCTCTTTAATTTTTTGGTTAGGACTTCCATTATTTTTACTAATGAGAAACTAAAAAAAACAGTTGATAGTTTTTTTTTAGATGTTCATATTTTATAATAAATATAATAACTAATCTAATTATATCTGGTTAGTTAAATAATATAGTTAAAGAAAGGGTTTTTTAGTTATATTTACTACATAAAAAAATACAAATATTGAAAGACATCATAATATATTTGCCTTGTTAAATTATATGCTTTTAAATAGATTATTTATATGTTTTTATAGTAAAAATAGCATCAAAATTCAATTTTTATATTTTGTTAATTGTTGTATAGTATATTAATTATGTACATATACGATCAACGAAACAATAATGATTATGTTATTTAAAAAATAATTATGCATTAATTTCTTTCTTAATATGTTTATATATAAAAATAACACTCTTGAAATTATTAAGAACATGCAACACTCTTTACATTATTAAAAACAACACAAATAAATTTAAATCATCAAAATTAAATTAAAAATTAATATTTTATTTGTAATATGATTTTATATATTTATAATGTATAACCCTAAATGATTTGGATAACCTTGCTCCGATCCTTATGGAGAACCAAAGTTTCTAGTTCATTTACTCACTCGGCATATTCCCTAAACAAATTTTCTTTCGAGTACTTTCAGCCTCCTTCCATGAGATCCTGGGTCCGCCACTGGCAGTGTCTGCATTAGTTCAATATGTTTGCAAGAAGCTCCTTGTAATGTAATAGGAGCTTGAGTTTGCACCAAATGAAGGCATTACCAAGTGATTATGTATTTATGTGTGTTTGGTGGGGGTTTTTGTTTTCATGTTTATTGCAGGAAAGGTGTGCCATCTAGAACATCAGGGTTTTTCTGTCAGCTTCTTTTTGGCAAATTGGATGTAACCTTGGTTGGTCCTGGCTGCTGAGCAGGAAATTTTCAAATAAGCCTTACAAACAGTAAACGCATGTAGATGGGCCAGTTCCTCTCAGTCTTCAGATTCTCCAAGTCCCAATAATAGGTTTTTTAAGAAACGCAAATACCGGCATTAGAAGAAATCAAGTTGAGTTGTTGGGAGTTTTTAATATCAGTGAGGGCAGATCCTACCTAAAATAAAGGGGTCCTCGCCAGACTCGAACTCTAGACGTAGGCGTTTGATGGAGCATAGCTCTCCGCCGAACTAGGGTGGCAATGACCAAAAAAAAAAAGTGAGTGAATATGTAGAAACATAATTTACTGCAATCTCTGTACAAAATGTAACTTAAGACTTGATAAAATAAGACAACTTCGTGTAACTTAATGTTCTTATCTGAAAGGAATCTACAAGTTGGAATATCGGCTAAGTTATTTATCTCTCCTAATTCTTGCCTACTAAAAAAATTACCAATCACCAGTTATAATAGATAAAAGAAAATGCAGATTTCACGGAGAAATCTATTAAAATAGGGCTGTTTCATATGATGAATTTTGGCACTACAGGGAATAGAAACAGGTGTCGTCCAAGCAATTGCTAGAAAATTCAGAGGCGCTCAAGAGTTCTCCAGTCTTTTTGGAGGTTTCTGTCATCCATCCATCTAGCTTCACTAGCCACATCCACATTATCCTTCACTCAAAATATAAGGCTCAAATATTACAGAGGTCAACAAATTCATTCATTTTATCTACAAAGAGAATAATTTATTTTATATAAATAAATCAGCAAATCACAACCTTACACCACACGACTACATACATCAAAGACCGCATGATCATCATACACTGGACTTGACCACACCTGATCAATTTCGAACAATAAAACAGGTCAGAACTTATCAAGGAAGACATTTGCAGAATATTTTCCTGCCATACACACTCCTGAGTTTCACCAGCTTTTGCAAGGAGCTCCAATGGCGAAACCCATTTCCATAGAGGTGTGGAATCCCAGTGGAAAATACAGAGTGGTTAGCACAAAATCCATGCCGGGTACCCGCTGGATCAATCTCCTGATAGAACAAGATTGCCGGGTTGAGGTATATTTTTCTGGGTTTATTTCTGTATGTTTGCTTGTTTTGTTGCTTAGAAAGCTGTATTTTCTCAATTTTAGATCTGTACCGAGAAGAAGACGATCTTGTCTGTGGAAGATATCATTGCCCTCATTGGCGATAAGTGTGATGGGGTAATTGGACAGGTATGTTCGATTTGCTGATAGAAATATTATTCTGATCATTCCGTGTTTTGAATTGTGATTTTTGAGGCTTTTGTGTTGATGGTATTGTGGAATATATTTTATTTCAGTTGACGGAAGACTGGGGAGAGACCTTGTTCTCAGCACTAAGCAAAGCAGGTGGAAAAGCATTCAGCAACATGGCAGTTGGATACAATAATGTTGATGTTAATGCTGCAAACAAATATGGTGTTGCTGTTGGAAATACTCCAGTATGTTTTCTTATGATTGTCTTGTAGAAAATGGAGATGATTTTTCTTGGAAATTCAGTGTATGACTGTTCTTTTGATTTGGTTAGGGAGTCCTGACAGAGACAACTGCAGAGTTAGCAGCTTCACTTTCCTTGGCTGCAGCCAGAAGGGTGGTGGAAGCGGACGAGTTCATGAGGGCTGGATTGTATGATGGTTGGCTTCCAAACTTGTAAGAAATCTTTCACATATCATAATTAGAATATCGTGATTTAGAAATCTCCCTAAACTTTCTTCCCATAGGTTTGTGGGAAACTTGCTTAAAGGACAGACTGTTGGTGTGATTGGAGCGGGGCGTATTGGATCTGCGTATGCCAGAATGATGGTACTCAACTAAACATCTACTTTGGCATCCAACTTGGTTATGCTCATTCGATTGGATTTAATGGCAAACTAGGTAGTGTTCTTCACTCATGATGACTTAGGGCCTGTTTGGGTGCAGAATATGGAAATTGAAAGAAAACGAATCTAGTCCATTTTATATCAGTATCATATACTGAAGAGAATTTGGCATTTGTTCTGTTTTACACTTTTATGTTCTCGATGATTGATGTGAGTTATAGGGAAGCCTGATGTTCACATAAATCAAATAGACAAAAGTAGTTATGTGCTCTATTTTAGTGAGAGACAATTTAAAATTTTTTTCCTGCCTGCTCTATAGGTTGAAGGTTTCAAGATGAATCTGATATATTTTGATCTATACCAATCAACAAGGCTGGAGAAGTTTGTCACAGGCAAGCCTTGTGCCCATGCATACGATAACCTTTGAACACCCTCTGATGATTATTAAAGACTATTGTTTTTTGTTTTGGTTTTCACAGCTTATGGTGAATTCCTCAGGGCGAATGGTGAGCAACCGGTGACATGGAAAAGGGCGTCATCTATGGATGAAGTGCTTCAGCAGGCTGATGTGGTAAACGCTCTTTCTTACAAAATAGTATACCCAAGCCTAAAACTTGAATCCATTGCCTTTTGTTCTTCCTCTTCCATTGTATTCTTCATTTTTCACGTATTTTGTCAACTAGCTTTAATTCTTGCAACTTCATTTCCAGATAAGCTTGCATCCGGTCTTGGATAAAACAACTTACCATCTGGTCAACAAAGAAAGGCTCTCAAAGATGAAAAAGGTAACAGACTCAACCCCTATTATATTACCTGCTGCTTCTTGCATGAGCTATCTTTTCTTTTCTAGAATTGAAATTACAAATCCTTTGTACTTTCTATGTGTGCAGGAAGCGATCCTCATTAACTGTAGTAGGGGTCCTGTGGTTGATGAAGTCGCTCTTGTCGAGCATCTCAGAGAAAACCCCATGTTTCGAGTTGGTCTAGATGTGTTTGAGGTATCAAAATATACCCTTCATCATATTCTTTAAAAAAAACTGGCAAATATAGCTTCCAACACTTTTTTTTGTAACAATGTTTGCTCTACTAGGACGAACCATACATGAAACCCGGCCTAGCTGACATGAAGAATGCAATTGTGGTTCCACACATTGCTTCTGCCTCCAAGGTAGGTTTCTGATGTTGATAATTTTTTTTTCCCTTTCTACAACTCAACATAAATGAATATGATGAACTCACATTTGCCTGTTTGTGTTCATTCGTGTAGTGGACTCGTGAAGGAATGGCAACTCTAGCTGCCCTAAATGTCGTGGTACGCCCTCTTAGAGAATGCTTGAATTAACTAGTATTCTGTCTTTATGGATAAAAAAGGCTACTGATTCCATTCATGCACAAAGAAGCCTCTTGCTCCTTTTGTTCACCCTTTTGTGCAAGTGACATTTGAATAACATGTGTAGCCAGAGGTCTGAAATGTCACACATGGATTAGTGAAGATCATAAACAATGATATTGATCTAATGCATATTTCCTCCACAGGGAAAGATCAAGGGATTCCCACTTTGGTCTGATCCCAACCGGGTCGACCCATTCCTCAATGAGAACGCTTCGCCTCCACAGGCTTGTCCGAGCATTGTCAATGCAAAAGCAATAGGTATATATATGTTTGTATTAGTAGACAAATACACTTGTACTGATACTTAAAGCCAGAGATTGTATACCCATGACTAATGTTGAGTTGTATATCTTCTGCAGGTTTGCCAGCTTCAAAGCTTTGAAGAACATGACACCGCCATCCAAGCTGAAACAATTTGTGCTTTCTACATACTCTCATGTATAACAATAAAAACTCAGATGTAATGTTCTTGTGAATTTCTGATTAAGAATTTGTATTTTATGCGTCGGATGTGACAGAGAATCATGGTTAGTATTGGGCCTACAATCTCGGCGTATATGGGCTTGTCTTCGGGCCTTTCCGGATTTCTCTCCTATTTTTGAGGCCCATTGGGCCGTTCATGAGCCTACTAGCATGGCGACGCCTGTCGCTGTGTACATGTTGACGTTATCTATATATATAAATAATATAGGGTGTGTTTGGATTACATTGCTTTATAGTTTATAAAGCATTTTACTCTTTTTTTAATATTTAATTGTTAGGATGTGTTTGTATGATATATATTTAAAAAAGTTTATTTTTCTTTTTTCATAGAAAATTGAACCATACTATTTATATTTTATAAGAATTTTTTTTTCTATATTCATAGGGAATTGAGCCCTTATTATTGAAATTTGAAAAAAAATTGAATGTAAAAAAGCATTTAATCTCAACTTAATAATTAAATATTAAAAAAGGGGAGAAATGCTTTATAAACTATAAATCATTGTAATCCAAACACACCCATAATGTGGTCGACGAAGGATTAAAATGAAAGCAACGGCTATCCGAATATAGGCCCGACTGGGCCCCCACTCTTACTTCACAACCACTCCAGTTATTTTATGTGCTTTCGCCTGCATATCGTGATATGTACAGTGTCCATCCAAATCCGTACGGCCGCGGACGAGCACAACAACATGCCCATTAAAATATATATGGCCTGCATACTGAATAGACTAAAAAACTTACCATTATCTAACCTTGTCGTTAAAGCACATACGCATTCTAATTTGTAATAAAATTTAATAGCCATTACTATAAAAAAAAATTGACTGATGGGATTAAATGTTAGTATTATGAGTAATATATTTAGATCTTTTAATCAATATCAATATATATATTATAAAAGTTGACCGTTTTCGAGCCACCATGTTGATTCTGGTCTCACCTCATACTTAAAAAAATTAGTCATATTATTTCAACTTTGCTCAATTAGTTATTTCCAATATTTATTGTGGGTTTAAATTTGGTGGGTAAAATACGCGCACGCAATTCCGCACTATCCTAAATACTATAGTTCTATCAATCTCGCACTATCCGAGTTAATTAGAATTAACTCAATCCACCATCTCTAATCATATGATCCACCCAATTCAATCATTATAATTATAACCTAAAACGGAGGTTAAAAAAATCATTAAACGACACATGTCACTTTTAGATTAGACCACACTACCTTTTTTTTAAAATAATCTTTTATTTTTAGATATGATAAATTCTTATCCATATTTTTAGAATATATGATAGAAAATCGCATTATTAAACAATCTTTTATTTTTGTATATAATAGATAGGAAAATCATTAGTTTTTTTTTTTTTTGTTATCATACAAATTCTAGCAATCTCCTTGCCGCATTGATTATTATTATAATCCAATCATTTATTATCTTATATGAAAAGATCTTGATTAGTTATATGAAAATTGCCTTATCTTTTTACGCAGATTATAACAAAAATTTATATTGAAGCATTTACCTAATTAATTTTCTCAGATAATAAATATATTTAAAAATATTTTATTATAAGTATTTTATTTTAACATACTAGTCATAACCTATCTCTAGAGAGTTGCATTTTTTCTAGTTTGTAGTGCACTTTTTATACGAAAGTGCATTGCAAAATACAAAAAGTGCATTCCAAAAAAGTGCACTACAAAAAATATGAAAAGTGCACTGAAAAGTACGAAAATTGCAAATCCGAAAAAGTGCACTCTGAAGTAGTAAAAGTGCACTACGAACTAAAAGTGCATTCGTTTCAGGATAAGAGTTCGTTTTATTTGAACCAAACGCTATCTCTAGATTATTAAATTCTTTTTTGAATAATTCAGCTTGGTTGCTTTCACGTCCAATTCAATTATACTCCATATTATATTACGGGGTATATAATTAATTATTAAGTATTATCCGTATCATAATATAGAAAGGGAAAAGAAATAAAGAAGCGGAAACCATGAATGATGATAGGTTGAGATTTGAGAATTGAGAATTTGAGACGTCAGGACTGATTCTCCATTTCTCCTCCCCCACACACCAGAAGCACAAAAGCATCGACCTCACTCCTCCGTACATGCGCTGTCTCTGCTTCCCCTCCTCCCTCGATCGGACGCTAGGGCGGCCATTGCTGATCATCGGAGCTCTCCACTTCGACTCAGAAGGCTTCCATGGTGGACTACGAAGCCTTGCCGCTCCAGAATGACTTCGCTGAAGAGGATCCGAGCCTCCGTACCAGGCACCAGAATCCGGAATCTTTGCCGGTGTTCGCAGAGACTGCAACGCAAGCAGCATCGGAGTCTAAGCCTCCTCGTGTCGCTTCGCTTGACGTCTTCCGTGGTCTCTGCGTCTTCGTGAGTCTCTCTCTCTTTCTCTTTCCTCTTGTGCTTTTTTTTCGTGTTGCTTGGTTCTTCACCGATTCTGGCACTCGCCAGACGCAATTGTGATTCCGATTTCAGTGATCTCTCCACTGAGAGTTTCTGTGATACTTCCGTTTTATTTTTTTGAGGAATTGAAATGCTCTATCGGAATGATTCTGATGTCGTCGGATTTGGTGATTTTTTATTCAAACATAAGGGAGTTCAGCCTGCTGACCCTGCCCTCAACAGGCTGATTGCGAACCTAGGGCTTAATTTCTTTTTTTTTATTAAATACATGCAATTCAATATGTTGCGACTAGGTGAAATTTACATTTTAAGCTGAAACTGCTGCACATTAATTAGCCCATGTAACATTTGACATGATACAGATTTAAAATAAAAAGTTAGCGGCAATTGTGGATCCGGAGAAGCATGTCTTTCGGAAGATAAGCCTTAGATATTAGATCTATGATCCATCATTATTTTGCTTCCTTTAATTACTCAAAGGTAGAAGATATTTTTGCCGACAATAATTTGGAGTGACGAGCTATTTTTGGGTAATTTTTTGAAACTGCTGCTCCCCTTTAACCGGGCACATGGAAATTGGAATATTTGACCTGAGGGCATTTATTGTGGGGGACCTAAATTTGAGAAGAGCTTAGATTTTGGACGTGCTCATGTACAGCTTCTCATGTAGGATTTCTTTGACTTTGGTGGACCTGTATTAACCTTCTTGGTTTTCTGTTTTAGCTCATGATGCTTGTGGATTATGGAGGCGCAATTTTACCAATCATTGCACATTCTCCGTGGAATGGTGTGCACTTGGCAGATTTCGTGATGCCATTCTTTCTATTTGTTGCTGGAATTGCTCTTGCAATTGTTTACAAGGTACTTCTGCCACCCAGGGAAAACTTCAGAAGCTATCATGATATAAGTTTTGAATTAACTGAGCATACCTGTAAATACCGTAGACATGCATTCGCAGTGAAATTTATTGACTTCCATCTACTACAATTTCAGAGAGTACCTAACAAAGTAGATGTTTCATGGAAGGCAATAACAAGAGCACTGAAACTATTTATTTTTGGTGTCTTACTTCAAGGTAGTACATTCTTATTCCACTACACTCTCTTAGATGCTCATTTTTTACATTTGAATGACAACCTAACCATATTAAAAGATAGGTTGACAACTGACAACCCCAGAAGAGTGGAAATAATAATAAAAAAAAAGGAAGTCAGCTATATACCTTATTGAACCTCAGATGTGCTTGTGCTTGTGTCTGCTTTAGCTGCATCTCCTCTTACTTGCATTTACTAATATGACGTCCAACAAAAAGAAATTGCTGAGAATAATAATGATTTGCTTATGGCTGTGTTATAGGTGGTTACTTACATGGAGCACAGTCTTTGACATATGGTGTTGACATTGAAAGAATACGTTGGATGGGAATTTTGCAGGTAGTTGGGAGAGACTGTACATCGGATTAACAGAAAACTTTGTGTCCTGCGTAGAGTTTATAAATTGGTTTATACTCCCCACCTTCCCCAACGGTTTTCCTATGTGCATAGGATTTTGTTTGCCTTCCTTTTCTGTGCTCAATTTGTTTTGTTTTTTTAATATACAGAGGATATCTATAGCATATGCAGTTACAGCTCTTTGTGAAATTTGGCTCCCATGTAAGAATTCAAAAAGATTTGGTTTCTTCAGGAGTTACATAATGCAGTGGTAAGATACCTACCTTTCTTTGCTAATAACATCAGCTAGTGCGAGCATCAACTTTCCTTGTTTTGAATTTGGTCACCCCCTGCTTTTCTTTGATACTCGTTCTCTTACATACAAATGCACAATGCCAATAACCCTTGCAGTTACACTTATCACATGTATTTACAAAAATTGTTGAATTTTTTTGACAAATTCATAAACAAGTTGATAAGTTGTATTATTTGAAAGTGGCGTTTGATAAGACAGAAAGCTGATCCTGATTGAGCTGGAAATTTATGCTTTTGAACTTATGAACTTCGATCTTATGCTGTTGATAAAAACATTCAAATCCATCTCAATTCTACTATTTGTCAAGCTGACATGTTTTTTTTTTACCTGAGTTGATGTGTATCTTTATTCAGGTCTGTTGTGATCTTCTTGGCCTCTATATATTTCTTGCTATCTTATGGGCTACATGTCCCTGACTGGGAATTCAAAGCATCGGATTTAGCTTCATCGCTTAATTTATCAAACGATAACCATGTGTATAAGGTAATACTAGTTATTTTTCATTTTTTCTTCATCCTTGCCCTTTCTGCTGCATTAAAATTAGTTCTGTATTTTTTTATAAAAATAGGGAAAAAGAACCACATACTAGGATCTAGCTTTTGTTCAGAAATACTTCCAGCTTTAGCAATCAACTGATGTCTAGAACTAAACTAGTTGAAGTTTAAATGATTTTTTGTGTAACAAAATAAACTATAATGCATTTGCATTTATTTGCTCAACTTAACGAGCTCAGGTTGGAAGTTCCCCTGGTTTAAATGATTTTTTGTGTAACAAGAAAAACTATAATGTGCATCTATTTGCTTAACTTTACGAGCTCAGGATGGAAATTTTCTGGTTTATTTTTTGGTAGGTGGTATGTGGTGTAAGAGGTGATCATGGTCCTGCATGCAGTTCCGCAGCAATGATTGATCGTTATGTCTTGGGGACCAATCATCTGTATGCAAAACCTGTTTACAGAAACTTGAGGGTATGTGTGCTTTAATATATAATCAGCTTGCTTTATGCATTCAAAGCTACTAAGCATTTTTTTTATAGGAATGCAATAAGTCTAGTGATGGCCATGTACCTGACAGTTCACCTTCATGGTGCCATGCTCCTTTTGACCCAGAAGGCCTATTGGGGTAAACTTTCAATTATATATATTTTTCCTATTTTCTGCTGCTTTTTTAGTTGGTTTGTTCTGATTGTCATCCTTTATTTCTTCTTCCTATCCTTCAGTCACAATGTGTAGTTGTGGGGGATATATAGACTAGTCACAGAGAGGGATGGGGGTTGACAGATGAGAGGGGACTAGTAAATAGCACATCATGATATCTCAGAGGAGTAATTGGCTTGATCTGGGAAAGAACTTTTCTTATAAACCACTTAGGATAATCTACCATTACAATTCTTAATTCATCCTCTGAAAAATTCCACTTAGGATCATCCTATCAGTTTTGCTTTGGTTTGCCCTAGGAGCTGAGATTTCTATGTTTGAAATAAGAAAATGGAGGTCATGATCTATGGGGGGGCATCCTCATGCTCATTTGCTTTTATACAGTGCCTTTGAGATGGATTTAGCCCCTATATTAATTTTGGTGCATTCTAACTCAATTCAGTTATTATTGTCACATAGCTGAGTTTCAGTTTTCCCTGTGTCTATCTGGCGCATCCGCCTCACATGTTTAGGTTATGGGTGCCCCCATCTTGACCCCCCAGATCCTGCTTGAGTGGGACTATACTGGGTGATGATGATGGAGGTCATGATATTCTTTTTTTTTTTAAAAAAAAGGTCATAATTTTCCTTAATGCCCCCTGGTCCTTCCATTATTCCTTTGTTTTGATAATATAGACTGACAATATCCAATCCCGTCTTTCACTATTATGCATTGCTAGTCTAAGACGTCTTTCACTGTTATGCATTGCTAATCAAGATGTCTCTCAAACCCTTCAGTATATATGCTGAGTTGCTATCTCGGTGTATAAATTTGCAGCACTTTGACAGCTGCTGTGACATGCATTTTGGGGCTCCAATTTGGTCATGTTCTTGTGCAACTGCAGGTCTGGATTTTGCTAATGTTGATTTTTTGTTTTCTTCTCATCCCTACTCTCAAATTCTTGAAGAACTTTATGTTTAGAAAAATTAGTTCTTTCTGTTTCTTTTTAATATTAGTGATAGTAAATTTCCTTAAAAGATCATGAAATGGATTATCCAGGGTCCTGGGTGGGAGGCATTGCCCGGTGAACATGGGCCTGTTGATGCTTGGATAAGTCCCAATTATTGGAGTCACTGTTCTAGTTTATCCATTGTGCTCAGAAATAAGCTATCTCTTACTCACCAATAAAGCATACCGACCCCTTTTGGTTGATCAAACACTTCATAAATAGTTTAGTTGTTGTAAATGGATACTGATGATGATATGACATGATATAGGAGCATAAAGAGCGGCTCTGGAAGTGGTCCATCTTTTCCGTCTCACTTTTTGTCCTTGGGTTGCATTTTGCATTTATGGGTATGTCCTGAAGATTCTTTCAGTAAACCTCCCTGCTCTTCAAATTTTACTAGTGCGCTTGCGTTAATGTAAAAATATGAAAATAAAGTAAAAGATAACTTGGAAAAGCAGCACCCCTCCACCTATTACAAAAATTAATTGTAGAAATTTTTAGTAAGAATGGAACTGGAGACAAACATGTAATAAAGAAAATAAACCAAGTACAAAAAGGATAATAAGGGTCATTCTCTTTGATTTACTAAACTCGATCTATGATGCCCGTCATCAAAATGCTCTGGAAATATTTATGAGTTGCCATTTTTTCTTGGCTTAGCTAATCTTGTATTGCTGTCAACCTCAGGTGTTCCGTTAAATAAATCGCTATATACTGTAAGTTATACGCTGTTTACTTCTGGTACAGCTGGGATTATATTCTGTGCTTTGTACATATTGGTATGTTGCAGATCCTTGTGTATAGTATAGCTTCTTCTAAAACTCAGATAAACATTAAACGCTAATGATACAGTAGCACTCACCCTTCTTTTATGAACAGGTGGATGTCTATGGGTATAGAAAAGTAACATACGTATTGGAGTGGATGGGAATTCATTCTTTAAGCATTTTTGTTCTAATAACCTCAAACATAGCAATTATTCTGATTCAAGGATTCTACTTCAGTAACCCTTCGAATAACATTGTAAGTATTTTGTTGCAGATCCTTCGAATAGAAATTATTCTGATCTAAATTTTTGCTTTTGTATACGACAGCTTTTAGATGTCTATAACACAGCACATCTTATACCTAATAACCTTTCATGTTCAACAGATTCATTGGATAATAAGCTGCTTTGTTCACCAGTGACCTGACAACTCAAGTATCTAGTTTTTGTTTTTATCAATGGTGAGCCTCATTATTGGGGTTTTCTCTTTTTTGCATGGTTTATTCTATTCAAACTGCTTTAACCGTTCGTCACATAAACACTATGATGACGCTAAAGTGGACTAGATTCATTTTCTTTCCGTTTTCGTTTTCGTTTTTATAGTCTGCAATGAAACGGGCCTTAATTTTATTTATAAAAAAACAAACCTGTCTCTAAATTGACCAATTTTATTCCCTTGGTTTTCAGCATGAGCAAAATCTTGACACCCACCACCTTTGTTTCAATTTCATCTGAAGTAATTGCTACAAGAGGCTTTCATCTAAATTAGGTATCTGCACTCTTGGCACAGCCACTGGAGGTGTGGAAACTGGTCATATTATGAGGACATATGGCGTTCTTTTGTGCTTCGGCATAAAGTGGAAAATACTTGTCCATTTTGGTCCAAGATTGTTGTTACCTAATGGTCGAGCAATTTAAATGAGTAGGATGAATTTGTTTTCCATGGATATTCTCTTGTCATATCTAGTAGAATTCGTTTAGGAAACATTCGGTGTAGACTAGTCATTGTGTATTGTTTATATAATAAAGGGAAATTCCTTTTGGTACCCTCGAAGTTTCGACTTTTCCTCTTGGTGCCCAAAAAAATTTCTTATTCCTTTTGGTGCCCTCATGTTTTTAAACAATTCCTTTCTGTAACCTAAACCCCCTAAAAACCATAAAATGATTTTTCCGTTAAATGAGGCTCCTCAGCTCGCCGAAACCAGCGGGGATTTCGTCGTATTGGTAGTTCTGGGCCTTCTGGCTGAAGGTGAAGAAGCGGACGTTGGAAAGCTCCACAATGGAGTTTGGGATCTAGCCCATGACTCGGCCCGGAACGATTGTGAACTCGGCCAGAGCTTGCCTATGGCGGGGTTGATACGGTCGGTGAGGCCGAGTCATGGGCTAGATCCCAAACTCCATTGTGGAGCTTAGAACAACACATCAAAGTAAGAACTTTAAGTGGCACAATGTAATAAACAACAATTAGAATCTACCAATAAAAATAGCAGAAAATTGACCATATAAGCAATAACTACTACATAACCATAAGAGGGAGGTTCTTCCCTGCCAATAAGATCTTGATGCAGGCAGTTCCAGACACTATACCTTCATCTTACCTTGTTGCAAAGTGGCTTGTTGTTCTTCAAATAGTTGAGCGAGTAACATTTCAACTTCTGGAGAGGTGGTAAAATTTCTAGATGGCAGCTAAATTGTCTAAATGGTCCATCTGAGGTTGCTCAACAAATAAACTGAAATTAACTTTTGAGTGGGAATTGGATGGGCTCTGGGCGAAGTTTGAAGATTACCCAGCTGATCAGTCTTCACAATTGATGCAGAATCGGTATGTCCCTGCAGTTATACATTCATGATTCAACCCTTATTAAGTTGTAAAGATCAACCTTCATGGATGGTTTGATGGACTTAACCAAGTGAATATCTAACATATTACCTCACTTGAGTCTCTCTGCAGTGAACAAGAACAATGTGCTTTATTGTCCTATATGAGAAAAGCCACAAAAGATGAGCAGAAGCAGATGATATTAAGTATCCCTCTCTCCCTTGGATTCAAAGAAGACAATAAGATTGAAAAGATAGGGAATGCGTAAGTTCTATAATCTATAGGCAAATTGCACAAAGTAGCTCGAACTTTAGGACTCAGAGTTGGAACGTTGTGCACAAAATGGCAAAACAAATAATGGCACCAAATCTCATCATTAATGAAGAAGGTTGGAATAGTAGCCTCACAATGTGACTATTTTGCACAACTGTAAGAATTCATACTTCTTTCAGCCACCTAAAGTTCATGGTACATTTGTGCAATTCAGCAATCATACTAATAGTCTTTATAGGCCCATGATCGTTATTAAAAAAATTCAAAAAATTTTACAAAATGATAATGTAAACAACATATACGAACTAACTCATACAACATCTAGTAGCAACACCAAGTCAGGGTTATCCTCTCCTTTAGCATAGTAACACTCAATAACTTCAAACCTATCAAGCTAACCACATAGGTCCTCGCGTAAGTTAAATGCATAACATATAGATTGAAATGATAATATTGTCATTAGGCCGTCTAAATTTAGAAATTGGGCAACACCAAAATCTGCAACCTCAACTATCTAGACAAACAGTTTGAAATATAGTTATAATCTAAAAGTAAAAGCTATTGTCTAAACAAGTAAATCACGTAAAAGCAAAAGCATAATGAATAGTTTTAAGATCTTACTTGGTGTCCATGAGCAGCTTTACAGTTTTCATATCCACATGAATTATATTATTCTGATGCAAATATTCATGTCCTTAAAAACATCAATTCCAAACTTCCACCAACTGAGATATCTTCAAGCCTTTGTTTTGTGCAGGTATTTGTATAGACTTCCACTGTGCACGAACTCTGCGGTATAGAGAATTCTTTAAGAACTTTCACATAGGCAGCAAAACATTGCACAAGCAAAGGGATCTATTAACTTATATTCACATCAAGTTTGTGTTTATTTATAGGTTTTGGCATGTAACATGTAACATGGTTTGCTTAATAAAAGAATGAGGGCATCGGCTCATGAATGTAGAAAGAATTAGTGGTCAGTTTTGTATATAATGATCAATAGGAATTTCTTGCAACTGCTGTAACATTTAAGGAGAGTATACGAAATTATGTAATTCAAGTTCTATGAGGAAAGAAATGGAATTATAAAAAAAGGCACAAACCCTCAATTGCTACTGCTAGCACATATGTGACGAAAAATAATACCACTCTCGCAAATGATTAGCACATTAAAATCTTTTAATTAAGAACAACGATCCAAAAAAATATCTTATCTTCTATGCTTTATTAGTGTCTCACATTGTGGTGCTTCATAAAAATAAATACATGTATCATACAAAGTATTAAATATAATACAGACTCTAAGCTGTGCACAAAAAAATGCAGTAGGTCAAATACTTGAAAAAGAGCCTAGAAAATGCAATAAATGCAATGCTAAAAAAAAAAGGTAAATCAAAACTGCCTGCATCATTCATAGATAGGACTGTAGTCTAACAATTGAACCCCATGACAGATATTATATAGCTATTGAATGGTGAAAGTAATTTTCATTATAGGAATTATAAAATTTTGGCATCAAAGATAATCCACCAAACCTTTTTCAGCAAAGTTTTGATTCTATATACCTTTATGAGTAAGATTAGGTTCAAAACAGACTTATCATATTTGCTAACTTCATCATCCAGTTATGATTCCTTTCTTTACACTTTTCTTAATGTCACCGTGGGTTCACTTGTGAGTTAATCTCATCAGTTAGGCCTTGTTTTTCCCTTAGTTTGGTAGAGTTGGAGTATGCATGCAGCACTGATTTTGTGAACCACAAAGGGATGGGAAATGTAGGCTTTTTGCCATTTATGCTCTTAAATTCTATATCCCCATTTCAAAAGATCATGCCTCCTTGAAATCTCATGTACAAATTTAAAAAAGAAAAACAAGAAAGACAATAATATAAGGCAGCAGTTGTATCTCAAACCCCAACCAGACAAACACGTCTTCCATCAATCCTTGTTATTTTTCTGTTTCAAGATAGGAAGCTCACTTACAGCTTCGTCAAAGAAGAATTGTATCGTTTTTTAGTGGATCCTTCACCCGCACTTAAAACAATTCCGTTAAAAATAAACACAAGCATGACAACATTCATAACAGATAAAATAAGTTATGACATGCTGAAACCAAATTCAAACAAGAATAGGATGAAAATACCAAAAAATCAAATCGGGAACATGAAACTCCAAGTTCAGTAAAATGACATAAGTGCACCTATCCCTAGATGAATTACAACACATACAATCTAAAATTAGAATTTGCAAAAGGCTAGATCGATATTAATACCTACATGAATGCAAATGGAAGCTCTCAAAGTTAACTTTTTTCAATAAGAAGAACCATACTTCAACAAATAAGACTCCATAGCAATCTTCATAAATACTCAAATTCAATCCAGCATCCGTTTACTCTTATCATTCCCTCTATGATTTAGAAACTAATAGTCAAAATCCCCTGAAGCAAAGTGATGACAAATGTGTACTCCACATATGTAATTGCATAGTACTAATACTAAATTTGACCAATCCTAGTACTACTACTAAATTAAAAGAAGCAACGCTTGTACTCTAATGTTGAAAACAACAACAATATATTGAAGAACAACCAAATTATTTAAAAAAAATAAAAATAAAAAAAGGCAACAACAAAACGAATTAGAAAGAAAACATATCCCTAACTTTTTTCACCAGAGATCTTGAACAAGAGCATTAAAGGCAATCACTGTACAACAATGTAGCATTTACTCTCTTCCACTTTGTGAGTTATTTACAAGCATAGTTAGATAAAGGAGCAAGAGGAATCCTAAACATCAACAAATTTGCAGCCATAACTGTGCATTAATCTTAAAGTGGCCATGTAATATACTAATTAGTAGAAACTGAATAACTCAATGGGCTAATTTAGGATGTGAAATTAAGGCAGAGTCCATGGGATGGAAAGAATGAAGGCAACAGAACAGTGAATGTACACAAAGCTCATTTTATCTCACTCTTTAAGCCACTTTACAGAACCGAAAAGACAAAATATATATCCAGCATCAAATGATATACTAAAACCATTTGTCATATGCATTTCATCAAACACCTTAAGTGCATAACTAATATATACCGTTATACCTAACTCCTTTCTCATATTTCACCGGGGGAGCTTTGGAGAACCATTGAGCTAAAGCTCCCCAGCCTGACAACATACCTCAAGGGCGGGAGATAAAAGGCGGCAGCAATGGACGGAGAAGAACCTCCAATGAATACGAGCATGAAAGATTGAAATCGGAAAATGGCAAAGGAAAGAAAGGGAACTGAGAAATAAGATGGAAAAGCGATAAGTGAGTATTATGAGAGGAGGAAGCAGCTCGTGAAATAATAAAAGAACGCCATTTCCGAATAGCGCACCCTCCTTTTTTCATAATAGCGCACCCTCCAGCCGTTACGGCCGGAGGGTGCCCAGCCGTTACGGCCGGATACACTCCAGCCGTAACGGTCGGACGTGCTCCAGCCGTAACGGCTGGGCACAGTCTGGCCGTTACGGCTGGAGGGTATTTGGCCAGAACGGCCGGAGCTAATAGTTTAGGGTTTTAAGTTAGTTTATTTATATATGTATTTTAAGTTTTACATATTGTTGTATGTCTCTATATGATTCTATTTTGGATCTTTGGGTGGATTGTTAAAGCCCTAACAAATGTATCATGCTCAACTTACCATTTTTGTTGCGCTATTAGATGACCAAACTCAAGTTTAAAAACAACAAACAACTTCATTACTTCCAAACCATGAACTTACAAACAACACTTGCTTCTACATGAAAAAACATCGAAATATAACTTACTGAATCACGAAATGACAAACAACACTTGCTTCTAAAGCCGAAACATGAAAAAACAACAAACAACATTTAATCCTAAGGCGTAATATTATCAACTGCACGAAAAACATCGAGGGTACCAACCGGAATTTCCTTAGAATTATTTTTTAACGGAAAAGGGATTTTCTTTTGGTGCTTTTATAGTTTTGATTTGTTTTCTTTTGGTTTCCTTGTAATTTTGATTTTTCCTTTTGATGTCTAAAAAAAGTTCTTATTTCTTTTGGTGCCCTTATACTTCTAAAAAATTCCTTCTCATTACCTAAATACAATAAAATGTCATATTTAATCACTTTTTTAAGATTTCCATTAAAAAACAAGAAAAAATAAGAAATTAAAACCCTATCGTTTTCTTTTTAATATAGCTTTTAAACATGAATAAACAGATCTAATGGCGATGCAGTACAGCTCAGTAAGCACATTTAATTCAGTACATCAACTATTCTTGTTTAATACGGAGTATAGCTTTTCAGTCCCCAAATTAAGTATAGTGATTATAGACACTAGGAAAAGCCCCCAAATTAAATCAATAAGGCATCATTTATTCAATTTCTGGAAGAGAAATTTGTGATTTATGAGACCTCGAAAGCCTACAAATTCAAATTAGACAAATAAACAGGAGCATCAACCGTGAATGCTATGGACACTAATCTAGCATGCAATCACTCGAGATCTATCTGGAAAAGGGAAGGAAGAAGGAGATTAGAAATTTAGATCTGAGTCGAAGCTATCGGCTATGGAGGTTTCTAAATTGTTTTCATTTAAATTTCTTTGCCCCTTTAATTTCATTTTAAGCTATTTTCTATTAGATTTAGAACATCTCCCTCACCATAAAAATATAAAGAGAAATTAAAAAAAATTGCAGACAGGGATGCCTCTGTACCAGGAATGTTGTGGGTTTTAATTTTTTTTAATTATTTTAATTGCAATTTTAAAAAATGGATGAAATTTAACATTTTAGTGTATTTGGGTTATGAGAAGGAATTGTTTATAAGTACAAGGGTAACAAAAGGAATAAGAATTTTTTTTGGGCACCAAAAAAAATAGTCGAAACCATAGGGGCACCAAAAAGAAAATCTCAAACATTAATTTATGGATGGAGTTTGTGTTTTTAATGTATTTAGGTTATGAGTAGGAATTGCTTAAACATATGAGGGCACCAAAAGGAATAATAAATTTTTTAGGACACCAAAAGTAAAAGTCGAAAGTTCGAAGGCACCAAAAAGAATTTTCCTAATAAATCAATAAAGCTTTTTCTGTTAACAGGTTAGGTGAATCAATTTTAAGCTACATAACAACATATAACAAGGCCTGCATAGAAAATTAGGCTAAGAGTAAGGCTCTATTTGATAAAAACAAGGTTTTTGAGGATGTGGAGGTTTTGTAGGAGGTTTTTGGCTAGGTAGAGGTTTTATGATAGGTAGAGGTTTTTTTATTTGAAACCTTTCAAAACCTAATTGAGTGTGGCATTATAAGGTTTTTGAGTAGGTTTTCGCTTGAAATTATCAAAAAGGAATTATTTTTATTTATTAACAACAAAAGGGTTTGTTAATTTTTACAAATTTCTTGAAACTCATCTATCCAAAGTTTTTTTTGTGGTTTCAAACCTCCTCAAAAGCCTTCTAAAAAACCTCCACCTTCTAGAAAACCTTGTTTTACCGAAAACCTTCAAAAACAAAAAAACTTCCACAAACCTACGTCGAACAAAGCCTTAATATAACAAATAACTGAGTAGTAGTTTAGGGGAGCCCAATGTCTTATGTCAACTTAAGGCTTGTTTATCTTCTTAAATCAATAAATCAATATTAAATATATAGACTTTATTATTTATAAAGATCTTTAAATGCATAAAAATTAAAGTACCAGTATTTTGGCTATTAAATCTCTAATATCATTGATTGTACTACAATCTACCGAGTATTAAACTTGATTAAATATGAGACCTAAAAAGAACCAAAAAGCACTTATTTTTCATTATATCATGATATTGATACATCATAATTCATGGTAAAGAAAAAATTGATATCAACCTCTATATTGAAAAGCTTAAAAAAATATTTGATTGAAAATTTTCATAAGTTAATATTATAATATAAGTCATGCTCTAGTGCCTTAATCTCCTAGGGTGAGAGATGTGAGTAATTTTGGACCATCCGATCAAATAAATTAACAGTGCATATTAAAACAAATGGATTTGGAAGAAAAATAAAGAAAAATAATTGGTTCATTTAGGATGGTAACACGGGAAAATAAGCCAAACTTCTAATCTATGGACGAAATTACCGTTCTATTATAAAAAACTTTTTTGCCCTAAAATCCCAAAATGTGCTCCTGTTTTTTCACAGAGGCTTCTCTCCCACAAGCGCACGCAAGAGGTTTCGCCCCTAAACCTTAATCACTCATGTCAGATCTCTCCCAAATTTGCCATTAAAGTGTTCGGGATAAACAATGGGGAAAGGAATCAAAGAAGGTATAAGCCGGTTTAATTTTTTCTAGGGTTTAGGGTTCTAAGACCTCAGATTTTCCAGTATTTAATTGAAATTTTAATTTTTCTAGGGCTTACGATTCTAATATCTCATAATTGCAATTAAAAATGCATTGTTGTTGATCCATTTCAAAAAGCGTTTTAGATTCAGCTTTTTCATCTTTCTTAATTCATTATAATCTCGTTCTTTATCTTCAATTCCACCTAAATACTCCCCTTTTCCGATATTTGTAATTGATTTACAATCTTTTTTGTTACTTTTAATTTTAAAATATATATTTCTAGATTTAGTATTGAATATGAATTGTTGTTGAGATGTTAGTTGCTAAATGTATTGAATCTAAGAAATGTGCATCTATTGACTTAAAGCTTGAGGAGGAAATCTAGTACATTGATCGTTGTATTGATTGTTTCGATGGTTGTCCTGAAAATATATTAATTATTTTGTTGGTTCACATATTTGTGTGATGAGGTTCATCATAAGCACTATTATGGTTCATTATTTTTTTTTATTTATGATAGTAATTATGTAATGACATTTGATTCATGATAGATATTATTTTGACTAGAGTGTTAACCCCGTCCGTTGGACGGGGCATATGTTATATTTTATTTTTATTATTATTTTAAATGCTTAGATTTTTTGAAATTATAACATACTTCCTCCGTTTAGTTCTATTCGTCCTATTAAACTTAATTTTTTGTTTAATTCTATTTTTCATTTTAGGTATTTTGTCCAAATTTTTCTGATATTACTCTTTTGTATTTATCCAATCAACAGCAAAACACATGAAATTGCACCATTCAACTTTTTCCAATATTAATTTAATGGGGCAATTTGGTAAGAATAAGGTCTGTCTTAATATATGTGCATTAAGCTATAAGGATAGATAGAATTAAAAGGAGGGAGTATGATTATGTGCACTAAATTAGAGTTTACTGAATTACATTATGAAATACCATAACTAATCATACAATTAAAACAAAATAAAATGTTGCAAATCATACATATATAAACTATTTGATTATTTAATCGGTGTACACTACATAGCAATTTAAGATATAATAAAATCCTTTTCCATCTAAATTTGGTTGGAAGTTTAAGTATTATTTTGATTTTATTTGCTCAATCTACCACCACAGATTTGGGTTTATTTTTTATAATTAGTTTTTATTCAAATTCAAATAAATGCGATTCTCGTACATATAAAATTGTGAATACTAATTGCCAACAATAATATTTGATCTTTTTTAAGAAAAATGATATTATGTCTTCCTATATTTTTATATCATACATATTGTTTATTATATTTTATTCTAAAAGAAGAATCTGAAGTTTTCGAAAGAAGATAAATAGTCAATTTTTGAATATAGTCTTTCAAATAAATTTTTAAATACTTATTTTATTTTAATATTGAGAAAAATCAACATAAATGTAAAACATTTATTCGACTTGAGAGGAACAACTTTATATGTTGTATAGAAGATTCATGGTGTGATTAATGATGTAAATTTTCTATATTATTGCTTGCCCCTAGTATAGAGAGGTCATTAAATAAACATCATGTTCATTACATATTTTGGTAATTTTGTTTGACTTTTAAATGTTTGAACATCAAACTTTTTGAATGGTCATGTTATTAGTAGCCTATTAACTCAAATGGTAGAGCAATGTGCATGTCCACATAGATGTGGGTTCAAATCCCACATACACTAACTCTTCTTACAGTCTATGTCTTTTGGTTCATGGTGGTTCTTTTTTGGTTCACGTTTTTATATGCTTAGGTTCATGAATAGTTAATCTTACAACTCATGCTTTTAGTCATGTTAGTTGTTCTTTTGGTTCACGTCTTTTGGTTCATGATATTTATTCATTTGGTTCATGTTTTATAAGCGTTCATAATATTTGCATCTCACGGTTCATGACTTTTAGTTCATAAAAATTGGTCAATTGGTTCATGTCCTTATATGGTTAGATTCATAACAATTGTCAATAATCTTCATTAAATTCAATTCACCATACTTGTTATTTTGTGTCATGTATTCATAAATGATAGTACATTGGTTTATGTCTTTATACGATTAAGTTCATAAAAATTGTTCATAACGTTCATGAAATTTAATTCATAATACTTTTTTATTTTTGTCATGTAATCTAGTACATAAATCGTTTTTTGTGGGTTCATATCTCTATATGATTGAGTTCATAACAAATATCAATAAGGTTCATGAAATTGAATTTATAATACTTGTTACTTGTGTCATGTATTCTAGTTCATAAATGATATGATTTTAAATTTTGGTATGTTAGGTTCATAATTTCTGTCATTACGGTTCATTATTTATGAACAACAAAAATTAACAACTTGCGACATGCTCAACTCCTTTCTCATATATCAATTGTTAAGCCTTACAACAACATCCAATCCAACATATGATGCATCAAGCTTAGAACAAAGAAACAAGTTGCCAAAAGAGATAAATAAGAAGATCTACTTCGTAATTAATAAATCTTAGAAATGGAGATCATAAAACATGATTCACATAGAGAAGATTATTCTCTTGTGGGTGGGTGACAATCCATACAAATTGAAATCAACAACAAAAACAATAGAAAGCCACCAAAATTCAATGAATAACAATAAATCATTGTTGAATCTATACGTTTTGAAGTACCATAATTCTGAAATCATAAACCCCCAAATAGAAAAAACCATAGATAGTGTTTCGAGTTCAAAATTGAGAATAACCAAACACCCCAAAATAGAAAAAACTCCAAAAATCTAAATCCATGCTTAAAGTAGGAATTAATATTAGCCCTCCATGAGGACTCCAACCTTAGAGAAAGCTTGACCCTATGAACAGCGATAATAATGTTTGAACTCTAGGAGCGAATCAGACAGTATGTACGGTTGGAAGAGGACTATAGTAGCCACAAAGAGGGACCACCGTCCCCCAAAAAGACAAGGATGTCGGATACTCGTCAAAAGAAGAAGCGGGAGGTGGAGAGTCACCAAGTAGATGATTATCAAGACACTTGGACTAAAGCCCTCACTACTGTCTTCAACATCCCACTATATCGTGTCTTGGACAACATTAGAAAGAAACCATACAACAAGAAGCCCCAAGAGGCTCCTCCCAACAATTTTAGAAAAAGTATGAGGTGATATTGTTCGTATCACAAGGTTCGAGGCCACGGTATCGGCTCTTGTAGGGGCTTCTGCAGTACTTGGAGCATCTAGTCAAACAGGGGCATTTAAAGGAATACATATTGGAGCCACCGAGGCAGGACGACCAGCCCTCCGAGACAAAGATGCACGTAGTTCAAGTCATCAAAGCTCTCTACAAAAAAGACACTGAGGCACGCAACAACAAATAGGACAAGTCTACAACAGCTGGAGTTCATGAAGGCTGAGGGAGAACAATTAAACGCCCAGAGGTTGACATTCTTCCTATTACGTTCTACCGCACCAACCTTCAATATGTCCAAATACCACACAATGATCCATTATTATGGTAGGCATCCACGGTGATACGGGGATTAGCCCGACGATGCCCGATCTTCAACACCATGAACTCAACACAAACAACTACAAGAGATAAGATAATATATGACGGAAGCAAACTGAATTTGAAGACAAAACATGAATAAATAAAGGATAATATGAAGAACCAATTGAAACAACAAAGAGACCCTCGTTGCTTTGAAAACGAGAATCAAATTGATTGAACAAGAGACCCATCTTAATACAACTTGACACAATCAAGGACAAATCCTTGAAGCACCAAGAGGATGCCTTTTGAATGCTTGGAGAACACCATTTCTAATAAGAAATGACATAAACCAATACAAACCAAAGCTACAAGTAGATCAACCTCACCATGGAGGAGCTCTCAGCTCTCTCTCCATTCCTTGAGTGATTTTCTTTCAAATGAACTAAAAACGAACTAAAATGAAACTACATTTGGCTATTTATATGCCTTCTAAAACAAATTAAAGAAAATAACAAATATTGTCTTAAAGCTAATAAAAACCCATCTAATTTCTTATGGCCCAAAATGATGCATGGCTCAAAAAACCACAAAGTTGGAAATTGGCGTGCTCCTTGGATGTTCTCGGATGATCCTTCATCATTTTATATGGGGATTAGCCCGGCGATGCCCGATATTCAACACCATGAACTCGACACAAACAACAACAAGAGATAAGATAATATATGACAGAAGAAAAATGAATTTGAAGACAAAAATGAATATATAAAGGATAATATGAAGAACCAATTAAAACAACAAAGAGACCCTCGTTGCTTTGATAACGAGAACCAAATTGAATGAACAAGAGACCCATCTTAATACAACTTGACACAATCAAGGACGAATCCTTGAAGCACCAAGAGGATGCCTTGTGAATGCTTCGAGAACACCATTTCTAATCAGAAATGACATAAACCAATACAATCCAAAGCTACAAGTAGATCAACCTCACCATGGAGGAGCTCTCATCTCTCCCTCCATTCCTTGAATGATTTTCTTTCAAATGAACCAAAAACTAACTAAAATGAAACTACATAAGGATATTTATATGTCTTCTAAAACAAATTAAAGAAAATAACAAATATTGTCTTAAAGCTAATAAAAATCCATCTAATTTCTTATGGCCCAAAATGATGCATGGCCCAAAAAACCATAAAGTTGGAAATTGGAGTGCTCCTTGGATGTTCTCAGATGATCCTTCATCATTCTCCCCTTCTTGAAGAAGATTCCTCCTCAAATCTTGGACTTCATGCAAAGCAAAGTAAGGAGCAAGATCAGCTTGTTTGAATGCGGCTTTAACGTCATACTCTCTCGGAATTCTCTTTTCTCTAATGCACCCAAACAAGATCTCCATGGGTATAATGTTGGATCCTTCACGAGATGGGCTGACTGTACGTGATAGATAACACACTAGAAGGAACCTGTTAAGATTAGTGATAATCCAAAAACAACCTCACATTGTGTTTACACTCATCTCTCACACTCCTCACTACAACTTGACTCAAGAAATGACTCCATTACAGTCAAGATGAGAAGGTTTGGACAAAAATTGAGATAGGGTAAGAAGAACTAGAACTTGATCAAACAATTCTCACTTGACCTACTAAACCATTGATTATGGTTTGTTGATGGTGTGCAAGGTGAGGCTTGGTCGATCGGGCTGGCCAGAATGTAGGAGGTGGAGGTTGTCGGTAAGCTGAGTGAAAATAGGGATGTGGAGCGTGGATATAGATGATGGGAGAGTTTGTTTTGGTCAAAGAGTGAAAATAGGAAGGTGGGTTGAGTGAAAGTAGGGGTGGGGCATGGATCTTTGTCTGAAATGGAGTTTGTTGGAGGTTTGAATGGTCAGCTATAAACTAAGACGGAAAATAGAGGCCGAAATTATTTTTGAATTTAATTTCTTTTTTATTTTCTATTTTCTAGTTGATTTTTCGACTAATAATTAGGTTGGTTAAGTGAAGAGGGTGTAGTGGATGTACATAATGTGAATATGGCGGTTATGGGTAGGATAAGGCCATGTTTGGCTGAGGCACAACCAACAACAAACACAAATACATGGTTAGCAAATCAAATTGATTGAACGATGAGAAATTGATCAAACCTGGACACAAACTGGATGAACACGGTGACACTCTTTTTGTAGTTTTTTTTTGAACTCTATGGAGAGTAAGGATGACTCAACAATGGTGTTGGAAACCGAAAGCTCTGATACCACTTTGATATGGGGATTAGCCCGACGATGCCCGATCTTCAACACCATGAACTCGACACAAACAACAACAACAAGAGATAAGATAATAAATGATGGAAGCAAACTGAATTAGAAGACAAAACATGAATATATAAAGGATAATATGAAGAACCAATTGAAACAACAAAGAGACCCTCGTTGCTTTGAAAATGAGAACCAAATTGAATGAACAAGAGACCCATCTTAATACAAATTGACACAATCAAGGACAAATCCTTGAAGCACCAAGAGGATGCCTTGTGAATGCTTGGACAACACCATTTCTAATCAGAAATGACATAAACCAATACAATCCAAAGCTACAAGTAGATCAACCTCACCATGGAGGAGCTCTCAGCTCTCTCTCCATTCCTTGAATGATTTTCTTTCAAAATGAACCAAAAACTAACTAAAATGAAACTACATAAGGCTATTTATATGCCTTCTAAAACAAATTAAAGCAAATAACAAATATTGTCTTAAAGCTAATAAAAACCCATCTAATTTCTTATGGCCCAAAATGATGCATGGCCCAAAAAACCACAATGTTGGAAATTGGCGTGCTCCTTGGATGTTCTCGGATGATCCTTCATCACACGGGTTTGACATGAAAAGGGCATTGATAGATGATGGGAGTTCCGTCAATATCATGTACTATGAACTTTTTCATAACCTCGGATTAATGGGAAAGTGTTGAGAGGGTTTATTTGACGACAAATAAAATTTATAGTCAAGACCCCGCTGAGTATAGGGGAGTCAGGATCGTTCCACGGGAAGCATGGTTGTTTGTCTATTAAACTACTAAGAAAAATAAAACAAAGCAAAACAACACAACACACCTACGACCAACCTCGTTAACGACTTTGTCAAGGTCGTTAACGAACCTGGATAAACTACTAAAACACACACTAACGACCTAAGCATAGGTTCGGTACCGAGATAACGAACTCAGTAACGAATATAACCGAAGAAATTCAAATAAGAACAAAAATCTAGGACAAGGGTGTTGAAAGGGTTTCTCGGCCAACAAATAAATTTGTAACTCAAGACCCCGCTGAGTACAGTGGAGTCAGGATCGTTCCACAGGAAGCAAGGTTGTTTGTCTATCAATCTAATAAAAATCAAATAAAATCAAGCACAATCACTCACGAGATGCCTCGTTAACGACCTTGTCAGGATCGTTACCGAACCACCGAACACAAAAAAAAAACCAATTAACGAGCTAATAAAATTCTAACTAACACTCGGTACCGAAGCAAGTATTCAGCAACGAAGATTTATCAGAAATAATTCAATAAAAACAAATATCTAGGATAAGGGACACCACAACATAGCCAAGCATAAGAATTCGTAAGAAGATAAATCATGCCTTTAAATAGATAGAGTCATCAACTTTCATTGACTAGACAAGTAAATTAATCTATTTTCATAAACTAACTCACTCAATTGCTTGTTTTGGATCTAAAGCTTGAAACTTTTGTTTTCAAACAATATCAACCTTCAAGTTACTAACTTTCTCTTTCAATCAAGTTAAAACTCAAATTACCTCAACTCCCGTTTCGGTATTAAGCACAACAAACAATTTCAATAAAGATAAAAGGCATTCAAAACACTATCTTACTTCATCAAACATGCTTAACTATGTCGGGCTTAACCCCGACCCTAGAAAAATAGACTACTCACTACTCATGATAAACAAACTAAAAATTTCCATAAAAACAAACATTGAAACAAAAACTCAAACTTAAATTAATAATAAAAATATCGTCTTACAGAGAATCAGAGAAAAACCAAAACAAAACAATCACCGAACACAAACTCGATCAACGAACCTCGGAAACCGTCGTCACCGAACCTCGTCACCGACTTCCGATCCGGCAGCCTCTCCTTCGGCCTTCCTTCTCCTCCAAAACTAGCTCTAAAACTCTACTCCAAAATTCGGCCCCCCACTTTCTATGCTAGATAGAAGGGTATTTATACTAGAAAATCCTAAAAAACAAAAAAGGCTAAAAGATAAAAACTTTCCTAAAAAGATAGAAACAATCTCTAAAAGATAGAAATAAAATCTAGAAAGATATTAAACCCTAAAATACACATTCTAATAACCCATAAAGATTCTAAAAAGATACTCAACCGATACGGAAATAAATTCCCGCTCAGGATCGGTGAATAATAAAATAATACTCCGAAATCTTCTTCTTCGTGGCCTCGTTAACGACCCTTCACAGCCTCGTTAACGAGCCTGGGGTTTTGTTTTCTTCAACACCTCCTCTTGTTCTCTTGAGCTTCGACTTCTTAAATCTTTGCACTCTTCCGTCCTTCACTGTGATGCTCCAAATTTAGCTCCATTTAGCTCCTAACCTAGTTAAAACCTGCAAAATACACAAAATAGCGTAGATTCCACCCTTTTCGTAAATTTATGCAAAACTAACTAAAAACACTTAAAACTAAACCTAAACTAGACAAAATTAATCCTAATAAACAAAGAATACCTATCAAAAACTATACCAAAAATGCGAACATCAAAGGGTCACCACAACATAGCCATGCATATAAACTCGTAAGAAGATAAAGAGCATGCCTTTAAATAGATAAATTCATCAACTTTCGTTGATTAGCAAGCAAATCAATCTACTCTCATAAATTAATTCACTCAATCACTTGTTTTGGATCCAAAGCTCGAAACTTTCGCAATCGAACAATATCAACCTTCAAGTCTATCACTTTCTCTCTCAATCAAGTTAAAAACTCAAATTACCCCGATTCTCATCTAGGCATAAACACAAAAAACAATCTAAAAATAGATAGAAGGCATTCAACACATCATCTTACTCATAAAACCATGCATAACTATGCCGGGTTTAACCCCGACCCTAGATATGAAAACTACTCATTACTCATAACTATAAAGCAAACAATTTCAATAAGAGAAAACATTGAAAACAAAACTACTTCAAATTAATAAGAAAATATCGTCTTACAGACTTCAGAAGAAACCGAAAACAACAAGAACACCGAACCAAAAACATGATTAACGACCTTAGCTTCACTCTCGTTCCACCTCGGCTCGTCATCTCCTCCGACTCGACTCTCTCTCTCGGGTCTTCCAATCCATTTTCTACTCGACCCCCCCCCCCAGGCTAGAAAAGAAGGGTATTTATACTAATAAAGCTATCTAATAAAAAAGGCTAGAAGATAAAAACTTTCCTAAAAGATAGAAACTAACTCTAAAAAGATAGAAATAAAACCTAGAAAGATAACATGACCTAAAATATAAAATATAATAACCCTAAAACTCATTAAAAACCCTACCGACACGGAATAAATTTCCGCACAGGGTCGGTAAACATCACAACGAACTCTCGAAAAACTCTATCTCTAAGCCTCGTTAACGACCCTTCACAGCCTCGTTAACGAGCCTAGATTTGGCTTTCTTCAACACTTCAACTCCAAAAATCTTGACTTCGACTCCTTTATCTCGGTATTCTTCCGTCCTCCACCATAGCACTCCAATCAGCTCCAAAAAGCACCGTTTCCTTGCTAAAACCTACAAAAAGACACAAAATGGAGTAGCTTTCATACTTCTCAAACAATATGCAAACTTATCCAAAAACACAGAATACTAACTCTAAAACTACTAAAACTAAACCTAACAAACAAGGAAACACACTAAAAACTATACCAAAAACACGAACATCAAAAAGGACCTCGAGAAGGTCGGCATGCAGCTGGTCAGAGTTGGACCCTATCCTGTGTATCCCCTCGGTATGTTTTGAACTAAGGTGAACCTGTCAAGGAAAGCTATGGAGGCAGAATTCACAATAGTTGACGTACTGTCATCTTACAACATCATACTTGGTCGATCTTGGATTCACATAATGGAAACAACCCCCTCAATGCTTTTACATATGATCCAATTCCCTCGCAATGGAATAATCACTCAAATCAAGGTAAGCCAAGCAACGACGAGAAAATATTTTGGAGCAAGAGGATTCAAGCAGAGGAACGACGACACCAAAGGTCCCCCGCTGGGGTAAGATAGATATATCTTGATTTAGTTTTGTAAGAAGGAAGAAACTCTTTCCTCATCGGAAGGTTTTAACGAGGCCTCACCCTTCGCAGATACGTTTGGTCATTAAAGAAAAATCAATGCTCAAATGCACTCAATTAAAGAACCTGAACGGTTAGCCTAATTTATTCCACCATTATTAATACTTTGGATTAAATTTGTGTGTTTGACTGCTTATTTGTTTATTTTTATTCGAAGGTTAGTAATTCATGTATAGGATTTGTCTGATGTTTTTTAGGAAAAGAGTGAATATATGGTAAAGTGCATTAGACATTTTAAAATGTGTATTCACCATAATAATAGTTTTAATTTAATTATTAACTTTGGACCTATAAATTTTGGAGTTTATTTAGTGGACCCTGATGGGGTGGCTACATATTGTACCGAGTTCCAACTTTCCTCTGAAAGCACTCAAGGCGATGATGAATGGAGTCCATGATACTATAGAGTGTAAAACCTAGCGCCATATTCCTCCTCCTTCGCTTTCAAAAGTAATTTATTATTTTCATTGAAAGAATTAGAATATGCAATAAGGTTTGGTAAAGTCTTTCGTTGTATTTCATTACTTATTGAGTTTTAAATATTAAATAAAGTTCATTTTAAAAGACTTCCTCTACTTCTTTATTCGTTCTCATAAAACTTTAATTGATGCTAAGCCTTGGGTGGATTTGGACCCTAAAGTCTGAGATCACTAGCATGTGACATTCCCGAGATAAATTGGGGGTGTTACAACATTAATAATTTACACCTCATTAATTTAGGCTTTTCTAATCTGCCCTTTACTTGGACTAGAGGGAATTCTTCTTGTACATTTGATGCTTGACAACTTTATCGTGTCTTCATGAATATATCAACTCGTTTGTTTTAGCTGAATACTATGGTTCACTACATGTCAAGATTATCCTCTTATCATGTTTCGGTTCTACTATCTCTTGAATCTAAAGTTAGTTATAACAAAGAAAAGATTATATTCCAATTTAAAGTGAAATTGATGTTGCCCTCTCTAATTTGAAATGACAGCTTGTTAATTGGAATCAACATGTGTTTAGAAGCATTTATTTTCAAAAACATGCACTCCTGCGGCGTATTAGTGGACATTTGAAAGTGTAATGTTCTCACCCTATTGATAACCTTTTGAAATTGGAGTCAGATTTACAAGCTGAATTGAGTGTCGTTCTTGAGAGGGAAGGGCTTTTTGGCTATAAAAGTCACATGTTTAGTGGCTTAAGGTAGGGGGTAGGTGTAATATCCGCTAATTTCTAAATATAAACGGATATTTATTTAAATATTTTTTTTCTCTTAAATAGAGAGTTTAAATCTTTTTTATAATTTTCTTAATAGATTATAAAAAGTTTATAAAAGGTTATCTAAATGGCAAATAAAATTCAAACAAAGATAATTAATACTAATTTCGGATTTAATTTAGTATTAAATTAAAAGGCAAGCTAAAAATAGGAAAATGGCAAATAAAAAGGGTCAAGAGGGGGCTCGAACCCGAGACCTCTTGCACCCTTCCCATACTCACAGACACTCAAATTCGCTATGCCATTGTAACTTATCTACCCATTAAAGACTCCTTATTCTTGTATTCCCTTATTTCCTTCTTCTTCCCAAATTGAACAAATCAGACTTCTGATTGAATTGACGTTCAACAAAAGTTCAACAAACGTTCAACAAATGCATATCCATCTCAATCTCCAATTGCCATGGTTGCTTCCCTTGCTCACCAAAGCCTTCATCACCCTTTGTCATCAACCAACTAACACACCGCCCCCACCAATTTCCATTGATCTCCCCTTCTATGGTTGGTCAAATTCAAGAGTGGTGGATCACAAGAAGCACAATTTTTCCTATTTAAAGGGCTGAAAATCCATTATAATGGTCACACAATCCTTCTCCTATCTTTCTCTAGTATTTTTACACTCTTTCAATAAAAAAATCAGCCTAGAGAAGCCCTTTTTACATGCTGATTTTTTTCTCAAACACCATTAAAACCCTAGTTCTTCACCCCTGGCCCACATCGGACCACCTTGGGCCGCCTCCCTGTGCCGTGCGCCACCACTGAGGGGTCGCCGGACCACCCCGCCGCCCAGGAGCCGCCACCTGCTGAGCCGCCCTTGCCCTTCCCCTGCCTTCTCCTCTGTACGCTTATCCTGTATTACAGAAGGTCTATTTTCTTTTCTTTTTAATTTGTTTTACCCCTTTTATTTTAACAAATAAATATTTTTAATATCCTAGAAAATCTTTAAGGATAAAGGATGTTAGTAAAAAGAAAAATCAGATTTTTTTTATAATTTTACTTGTACATATACGTGAATATATTAGCTTGCATGTGTATTTTATGTAAAATAAATTATGAAGACATGGAAAGATTTTTTTTAAAATAAAATCATGGATTAATTTATGAGATTTATATACATGAAAAGTATGATTTTATAAATTACCTTATTTTGGAGTTTAAATTAATAATTAAAAAGAATTAGAGCAAGATGTTGGAAATTATTAACTTGAGACTATTTATATAGAAAAAGGCTAGCATGTCTTTCAAAAATAAAATCCTATTATAAAATTAAATATAATTTGGATAAGATATATTGTCAGAGTTTGGTTCCCATAAAACATCCCCTTAACATGAAACAGAAGGAGAATTTTGGACCCTTGGATCAAGGAGATCCAAGGGCTGATTTTCTTTCCCCTTTTATTAAAGGCGTGGACAATTATGTCTTTTTCCTCTCTAATTAATAATCCTTTTTCTCTTTTTTTTTGTCTAGGGTTCGTTCAAAAGAAGATCGAAGATTGTGCCCTTCGATTGAAACAGAAGGAGATCGCACGGAAGGAGATCGCCATCGCCGAATCCGAAATCCAACGAGTTTGAATTTGCGAGTCTCGTTCCAACCATGGCAGAAAGTGGTAAGAGGGATTCACAAATCCATTGAACGAGATCGAACTGTGTGATTTTTTCGGAATCGATTGAACTGGTCAATCGAACTCGTTGAACGAGATCGAACAGTGTGATTTTCGGAATCGATTGAACTGGTCAATCGAATTGTGTGAATCTAGTTGGATTTCGATTGAACTGTGTGAATCGAACTTAATACTAGGCCAATCTTGAACTGTGTGAATCGATTGAACTGTGTGAATCGATTGTACTGTGTAAATTTTTCTGTAAACTAGGCCAATCTTGCAAAATTCGACGTTGCACTTTTCGAACTTAATATTGCACTTTTCGGACTTAAGAATGCACTTTTAGGACTTACTAGTGCACTTTTCATACTTAAATAACGCACTTTGCACTTCTCATTGATAATGCACTTTTAGGACTTAATAATGCACTTTTCATTCTTACTAGTTCACTTTTCATACTTACTTGCACTTTTCATAAAGGAGTATAACTAGTATATGACAATGCACTTTTCAGCCTTACTAGTGCATTTTTTATACTTAACAATGCACTTTTCATTTTTGTTTAGAGAACATATATTTGACCTTATAGGGAACATATTTTTATTGCACTTTTCACATTTAATAATGCACTTTTTACACTTAAGAGTGCACTTTTTCTACTTAATAGCACTTTGTATATCTTTTACTTTTCACTGATTTAGTTAGTAGTTTATGTAACACCCCTATTTTACAACATTGGGTATTACCGCCAGTGACCTCGGACTTTACCGTCCAAAGTCACCCAAGGCTTTTAGAATGATATAGAACGATTAATTGCGGAATAAACATATTACATAAATAGGAAAACATGCTCCCGAAGGAGACTTAGTTCATTACAAAACACCCTACATTGTCTTTAACTTTAATACTACTTGAAAACAAATACCAAATCCGTCATGTCTCGGAGATAAAGTAAAATTAAAACCAAAACGAAAATAAAAGTACATCTTGGGCAATCTTGACTTCCTTCACTTCCCTTCACCTCGCCTTGCTATGGGTTCCTGAATCTGACATAATTCGCGAGGGGCGATAGAATGCCAGGCAAACATGCGGAAAGAAGAATTAGTCTAGGAGACTAAGCAAGCGGGAATAGAGCTTCCCGAGGGTAATTTGGTAATTTCATTTAACGGTATAATGAGAGAAAAGAGGGTTGTGTTTACGATGGGCTTTATCATGTGGAGCTAAGATACGAACGATAGCGATAGCATATCCAAAAGGGATAGCTTGATGAGCAAGAGAAGTACTACTAGATTGTAGTCTTCCTTAAGATTTCGATAGGATGTTGGGAACATTATTTAATTCATACAAGTGAAAACCTCTCGCGCTTTTGGGCGGACCGAGAGCCGGAACGATCATTTGAGACCGGTCCGGTTTTGATATCTTAAATGTGCATACGCACTTATCTTAATTAGTGATGAAAATATTCAATCTTGTTGATGACTTTTACAAGAGAGAGTGGTGGGACACGGATAAACCGAGCCACCCGATGGAGAACATCAATTCTCCTGCACTTAGCTAGAGTGCGCTCAATCCCTCCTTGCAATCGGAGCGGATGGAGATCATGATCCCGAAAGTCGTATGGATGTACGACTTAGTAAGATTATATAGAGGTGTCGACTAACTCGCACCCCTTTCTAGTTTATTCAAAACAAATCTCTGAACGAGACTTGCAATCAATCAAGAGTACACACACTAGCAAATATAATCCTAACAAGGAAGATAATATCTACTATACTAACAAGGGTCGTTATTTCTAGCAATCGATATTTCCTAGGTTCATTTTTATTAAGCATACAGGTAGTTCCCAACATCGAAAGATATCATAAAGACGGATATAAAAAGGGTACAAGGGGAAATTCCACTTGCCTTAGTGTTACTAGTTTAGTAACGAGCTTTGACGAAACTTAGGCGATTTCCTACTACGAGCGAGGATTCCGACCTAATGATAGAGAATTTACGAAAAGTTCAAAACGCGATTCTTCTACTAAAGTTCGGATCACCTCTTATAATATTTTTATAAGAGGTTTGAGTTTCTAAATTATTATAATAATAATTTAGAAAATTATTTTCTTTAAAATAATAATATTCCTTTATTATTATTTTGGTTTTTGTAATATCCTTAATTCCGAAAATATTCTATTAAAATAATTATTTTAATTAATCCTTTTTATTGGAAAGTTTCCTTAAATAGAAATCTCTACTCTTCTTTATAAGGTAACTTGCCTAAAATAGCTTTTTCCCTTATTTGTTCTATTTCCAAAATTCTTTTATACTTTAAGATTCATAACACCTCTTTGATCATAATTATATAATATGATATATTATAGTTCTTAACATAGAATCTTTTCTATTTTGATTTCTTTTCCAAGCAAGACTCTAATAATATTTCATATTTAAGATTCATATGCTAGTAAAATATTTTATCCTATTTTTCAACATAACTAGCATCTTTTGAATATTCTCTTCATAACTAATATATGTTAAGTTGATATTTGAAGATAGCTTTGTACTAAAATCCTTATTTTTATTCTACTTTATAATTTCTATATTTTATATATTATAGGCCATGCAAGACTTTTCTCTACTTGAACTTTTATTATAAATCTTTGAAAATATGGTATTATTTTTATTGTACAAGCTTTTGATTTCTAAGGTCATAAAATCATATCCTCTTTTGTATAAAATACATGCATGATGTTTCTCAACCTTTTATTTTGATCTAAGGTAAGATAATGCTAAATATGGACTTTTCATACTATACTAATTTTATTTCATCTATTTATATCTTGTAATAGCATGCATGTAATAATTTCATGAATATAATTACTTATTTTTATCTAGCTTAAGTTACTATAGTAAAAACATATAGTTTCTAGTTTTTCTCCAACTAACAAGATTTCCCTCACATATTTTTATTCCATAAAATCTTAAATATACTTTTAACAATTATAAAAGGCTTGTAATTAAAGAAATACATAAGGATAATATAATTTTTAAGGATAGAATTTTATACTTTTGGTATTCTGTAATTACAGAACACAGGAGGAGAAGACAGGGGAGAGGGGCGGCGGACTCGGCGGCTCGGCCAGGGGCGGCGGCGGCTCCGGCGTGGGCTCTGGCGGTCACCAGCGGCTCGGCGTCGGGGTGGTGGTTTGGTCGGGCTCCAAGGGTGGTCCGGCGAGGGCTCCAAGAGGAAGAATAGGAGGTTTTTGTGGTGTTTTTATGGAGAGTTTGAACTTGTGAGTTGCTGATTTTTTTGATGATTTAGAGAGCAATTGATAGAAGGAGTAGAAGAGAGAGCAAAGGTTTGAATGAATGCTTGAGAGAGGCTTTATATAGACAAGGTGATGAGGTCTTCAATCCATGGCAATGGAAGATGACCAATGGAGAAGGGGGAGAAGACCATGCATTGGTCACTCTTGTGCTTCTTCCATGGTGAGGAGAGGTGAGGTCACTAGGGGTGGTCTACAAGCAAGAGGGAGGTGGGAATGGCATGCAATGGCCAAATTCCAATCAACGTACAATCAATCAGACTATTGTCTGATGTTGTCTTTGGGAGAAAGAGTTTATTTGATATAAGAGGAAAAGGTTAGGTTGAATGAACAAGAAATTGCAAATGGTCTAGCGGGATTTGGTGAGGGGCGTGTGAGGTTGGAGTGCAAGAGATCTCGGGTTCAAATCCCGGCTCTTGCATTCTTTTTGCAAGACTTGTAATTAATTTTCTAGGCTCTTATGTAATTTATTTTCTAGAATGAATTAAATTGCCAAAGGATATTATTTTTATTAATTTTCTTTTTATTGATTTACCTCACTTTATTAAACTATACCCCTCAAGTTATTTTATTACATTTTCATCTATTTCGACTTTTGCTAATAGCCTTTTTCGAAGAAAATACGATGAATTAATTCGATATCCAAATCCTTCTTTTTAACTTAGATAAAATAACTGAAAATATTATATTATAAATGTTTGGAATATTGGGGATATTACAATAGTACCCCCTTAAATAAGTTTCGTCCCCGAAACTTAGAGAAAATAGGGTAGTACTGAGATGTAGAGACAGAAGCAATTACAGTTTAGGACTTGCAAGGATTCTATGGGGTCTAGTACCCCCTTAAAAAGGATCACACTAGTGGTGTTCAAGAAGACATTAACTCTGGGAAACGCCTCTGCATGTCCTGCTCGGTTTCCCAAGTTGTACCTTCGTTGCCATCCTTGGACCAGAGTACACGGACTAAAGGTACTTCTTTGTTGCGCAATTGCTTGATTCGGTGCTCTACAATCTTGATCGGTCTCTCTTCGTATGTGCCATCCGACTGGATCTCGACATCGTCGAAATTGATATCGTGGGATTCGTCGGGCACATACTTCCTTAAGAGTGACACATGGAAAACATTGTGCACAGGGTGAGCAGAAGGTGGTAAAGCAACTCGATAGGCCAAGTTGCCGACTCTTTCTAGGACTTCGAAGGGTCCCACATAGCGAGGGTTAATCTTACCTCGCTTCCCGAAGCGAAACACGCCCTTTGAAGGAGATACTTTGACGAACACTTTGTCTCCTACAACAAATTCTATGTCTCGTCTTTTCAGGTATGCATAAGACTTCTGTCGACTCTGAGCGGTCAACATTCTTTGACGGATTAGGGTGACTTCGGAGGCAGTTTGCTCTATTAGGTCTGGGCCTAGGAGAATCTTGTCGGCGTTATCGTCCCAGCAGAGCGGAGAACGACATTTCCGACCATACAAGGCTTCAAAGGGAGCCATCTTGATGGAAGAATGCCAGCTATTGTTGTAGGTGAATTCTACGAGGTGTAAGCTGTCATCCCAACTTGTGGTGCGGTCTAGCACGCAAGCTCGCAGCATATCCTCGAGAGTTTGGATGGTCCTTTCTGATTGACCATCGGTTTGGGGATGAAAGGCGGTGCTGAATTTCAGTTCTGTGCCCATGGCCTTATGTAGTCCTTTCCAGAAAGAGGCCATGAAGCGACCGTCTCGGTCGGAGGTGATCGTTTTAGGGGTCCCGTGAAGGCGGACTATTTCCTTGACGAAGACTGTTGCTAGCTTTGGAGCCTTCCACTTCTTTTGAATGGGGATGAAGTGGGCACACTTGGTGAGTCGGTCTACAATAACCCAGATAGAATCCTTTTGTTTTTGGGTCTTTGGTAGATCGGTCACAAAGTCCATTGCAATATCTTCCCATTTCCATTCGGGGACGGAAAAGGATTGCAACTTTCCTCTAGGTCTTCGATGTTCGATCTTTACTTTCTGGCAGACCAAGCATTTAGATATGAACTCTGCGACATCTTGCTTTAGATTGGGCCACCAGAAATTCTTGCGTACATCATTGTACATTTTACTTGCTCCTGGATGTACTGAATAGGCAGATGAGTGGGCTTCTTTTAGGATGCTCTTTCGAAGCTCGTCCACTGCTGACACACAAATCCGGTTCTGGAACCGAAGGGAACCGTCATCTTGAATGACGAACCCAGGTGCTTTGCCTTCTTGTACTTTGCCACTGATTCTGATCAGCATGATATCATCAACCTGCTTTTCTTTGATCTCTGTCAGCAAATCGGATTGGATCTCTAGAGTGTTGAGACAACCTTGTTGTCTTTCGAACCAAACTTCAATGCCTTCTCTGATGAGTTCTTGTTGCAACTTTGGTTGGGCGGTTAACATTGCTACAATGCCCTCCTTTTGCGTCTTTCGACTGAGAGCGTCTGCTACGACGTTAGCCTTACCCGGATGGTAGAGTAGCTCTATGTCGTAGTCTTTCAACAATTCCAGCCATCTTCTCTGTCTCATGTTCAACTCTTTTTGCGTGAACACATACTTCAAACTCTTGTGGTCCGTGTATATCTGACACTTAACCCCGTACAAGTAATGTCGCCAAATCTTTAGCGCGAATACTACTGCTGCCAATTCGAGGTCGTGCGTCGGATAATTTACTTCATAGACCTTGAGTTGTCGAGACGCGTAGGCAATCACCTTCCCATTCTGCATGAGTACGCATCCCAACCCTTGCTTTGAGGCGTCACTGTAGACCACGTAATCATCGTGTCCATTGGGAAATGTTAGCACTGGCGCACTAGTGAGGCGCTTCTTGAGTTCTTGGAAACTCTCTTCGCACTTCTCATCCCATACGAACTTCTTATGAGTCTTTCGGAGTAACTTTGTCATGGGAAGGGCAATCTTTGAAAACCCTTCAACGAACCTTCTATAGTACCCGGCGAGTCCTAGGAAGCTGCGAATTTCCTTTACATTCTTGGGTTGCTTCCATTCTGAGACTGCCTCAATCTTCTTTGGGTCCACTAACACTCCGTCTTGATTAATGACGTGGCCTAAGAAAGCCACTTCTCTAAGCCATAGGTCGCACTTGGACAACTTGGCGTAGAGTTGGTTGTGCCTTAGGATCTATAGCACGGTTCGGAGATGTTCTTCATGGTCTGCTTGATCTCCGGAGTATACCAAGATGTCGTCTATGAAAACGATGACGAATTTGTCGAGATATTCATGGAAGCATCGGTGCATTAGATCCATGAATATCGCAGGTGCATTGGTCAGCCCGAATGGCATCACTACAAACTCGTAGTGACCATAACGGGTACGGAAGGCGGTTTTCGGAATGTCTTCCTCGCGGATCCGAAGCTGGTGATAGCCTGACCTCAGGTCAATCTTTGAGAAAACTTTTGCACGTCTGAGTTGATCTAAGAGATCGTCTATCCTTGGAAGAGGATACTTGTTCTTGATGGTGACCTTGTTCAGTTCTCTGTAGTCGATGCATAAACGGAAGGTTCCGTCCTTCTTCTTCACAAATAGCACGGGCGCTCCCCAAGGCGAAGCACTCGGTCGAATGTAACCCTTCTCAAGCAGTTCTTCGAGCTGACTCTTGAGTTCTTTCATCTCCAGCGGGGCCATTCTGTATGGCGCCTTAGAGATTGGGCAAGTACCAGGCTCGAGGCTTATTGAAAACTCGACTTCTCGTTGAGGAGGTAACCCGGGAAGTTCGTCTGGAAAGACGTCGGGAAACTCTCTGGCCACGGGGATCTCTTGCACGTTTACTATCTTCTTCTCTATTGACTCGAGATAGCAAAGATATCCAACACAACCCTACCTTAGTAGTTTACTCGCTTTCATGGCGTTGATCACCTTTCCATTTTCTTCTTCCCGTTTCCCTTTGAACTTGCAGATGTGTTTTCCTCCTGAGTTGATGGTCACCGTTCGGGTGTAGAAATCAATGATTGCTCCATGCTCAGACAGCCAATCTCTTCCGAGAATGATATCATAGGGATCCATCGGGATGCATATCAAATTGGAGCAGAAATTCACTCCCTGAATGCATAAGGGAAATTTTCTTAATTGTTTGGCTCCTAAAATCTTTTCTCCATTCGGAAGATTCACTATGAACGGTTCACACTTCTCGAGGTTATCTAGACCTAGGAGTTCTATGCATTTTTCGGATATGAATGAATGTGATGCACCGGAATCGAAGAGTATAAACATTTCTTTAGAACGGATATGGAGAGTACCTTGGCAGATGGGTTCTTCTGGTTTGTTAGTGGTACGCATCTCGTACAATCTCTGTACCTGTCCTTGCGGGTTCACAGGCCCTTTGCCTTTCTGGTTGGCCGTGGACTGAACTGAAGTGGTTCCTACTGGCCTATTTGACGCTTGAGGTCGCTGGGACACTGTGTTTGAGCGGGTCTGATCTAATGGGTTCGCTGGTTGCCTGCAGAATTGACGGAGGTGTCCGTCTTTGTTGCAGTTGTAACATCTTCTTGGCGGCTTGGGACACTTCCGGTTTATATGCCCGGGCTCAGCACAGTTGTGACAGATGATTGAGGTCTTTGTGGATTCAGTTCCATGGTTTGGTCTTGCACCAACCGACGAAGCCTTATGCTTGCTTTTCTTTGACCACTGAGATCCTTGTGGCGAAGCTGGCCTCTTAAACCCACTATGACTAGAGTGGTGAGGTTTTCCTCCACCGAACTTCTTATGTTCAGGAACTTTCAGAGTCGACTCCATTTTATGCGCATGATCCACATATTCTTCCAGGGTTGTGAAGGAGCGGTTTGCCATCCAAGGTTTAATGTGATCACTCATCCATCGATGAAAGTGTTTGATCTTCTGCTTCTCTGTGGTGATCTCCTCATCAGCATACTATAGCAGGTGGTTAAACTTCTTAGCTCTTTCTAGCACATTCAATCCATGCAGCTTTGGGGAGTGGAATTCATCCAGCTTCTCATCTCTCATTGATTCTGTGAAGAATCTGTGCATCATCTTGCTTTTGAACATTGCCCAGCTTAAGTCTGGGCGACCGACTAGACTAGAGCTCTCCCACCACTCGCCTGCTTCATCTTTCAATTTAAGTGCATCCATGTGCACTTTATCTATTTCCGAGCATGGTATGTTGCGTAAGAGTCGCTCCATATGAGAGAACCAGTATTGCACTCCTGACGGATCCCCAGTTCCGTCGTACGAATCAGGCTTCATGGCGTTGAAAAGCCTGATTCCCTCAGTGAAGCTAATCAGATTCTGTCTCACGGGAATCACCTCTGCAGTTTGTCCTACTTCTTCCATCCCTTCATCTGGCACTACGTTTGGGACTTCGGGGTCCACAGGTTTAGGAACTCCCGCAGGAATCTCTTCTCGTATCAATTGTTGTACGAGAGTGCGCAGCGCATTCACAGTCTCTACGTTGAATGCGATTGGCGCTACTGGTGCATGAGGTGGATTCACTCCTGGCTCTCTTCTAGTTTCGGACTCGACATCGTCATTGCCGTCTCTAGGTGCAGTGGTACTGCGATTAGTGGCTCTTGTGTTGACCATCTGAAGGTTTTGGGTTTGTTTCCGTTTGTTAATTTGGTGTAATATGAAGAAAGATAGATAGGTCAAGTGCTAATAATTAAAAGAGGAACTTTTATTAATAAGTTCATAATAGCGAGTACAAGGCTTTTATAACTTAAGCCGTTTCAACTACAAAAGGAAATTAGGCCACTTCGACTTTCTAAGGACAAAATGAAGTCGAAAGAAGTGGTCTATGCTCACTTCTGGAAAGAGAAATACAACCCTAAGGAAATCTAAATACGATCGGCGTAAGTATCGAGGAATCCTTCCTCGAAGAGGGTCTCATCTATGATTCCTGTGTCGTTACCAAGGAGGATGTTGGCCTTCTCAATCCTACGATGGCGACGGTTTTCACGGGCCTGAAGCTCCGCGATGCAAATCCGAAGTTGGAGCCTCTATGCTCGCTCCCTTTCCGTCTCCATAACCCATTCTCTTTGATGGCTTTCAAGTAGGCCACGGTTTATCCTCCAACTTCTGGTGGGGACCACGCCGGATGGTGGGGGTGTGTTGACTAACTGTTGATGGGCCTAGCGGTTGGAAGATTCCCCCTCCATCCAAGTGGTGAACCCTTCCATCTGTATCTCCCTAGGTGCCTGCCTTGCCCGCTCAAATAGAGAGGGCGGTCCATAGTGTCTCTCCCCGGAGTGATCAACATTCATGGATTGAAGTTGTCGTAAGAGCTCCTCGTCCTCATGACACCAAAAGTGCCTCATCGGTGGCATAGGCTCTTCGGGCTCGTACGCCCGTGGTGGGGAGACGACTTCCATTCTCGGCATGACCCTTGGGACTTCGATCATAGGGGGCATCGGAGCCGGTGGAACATATTCCCACTCGGGGCTCGCTGGTGGCGGTGGTGGAGGTGGTGTTTCTGGGTTGATTACCACCCCATCTTCATCTTCTTCCTCCGACGCTTCATTCATAGCATCCCAATCTGCTTGTGCCTGCCACAATAGTTCCAGTTCCTCGTCATCAAACTCGTCCTCTTCTCCCTGCTCAAAGTCATGTTCGGGCACCAACTCCTCATTTTCCTCATCGGAGTAATCTTCGGGTTCATACCCCGGTGCCATCTCCTCATCTTTCGAGGGGAAATCCTCGGGCTCGTACACGGGCGATGGGGGAAGTTCGACGGGTGCTAGCTCATCATCTGATAGTCCTATGGGCAGGTTAGGGTCTTCCTCAGGATCTTCTTCCGACTTGGTCAATCTCCATATTGACCCCGAGGTGACCATCCTCGTCGATGTAGGGGAAGTACGGTTCGGGGCTTGCATCCCGAAGTTGGCTCCGTCGATGTGGTCCTCAAGGTGGTTGCGGTTCGGGCTAGCCATGGTTTTTCTGAGGAAGAAAGAAAAGAAAAGGCGTTATTATAGAACCTCCTTAGTTTCTATGAAAGGAAGATGTAGTGAATGAAGTCAAGACTTTGAAAATTGCTAAATCAAAATTTTCACTTTATGCTTTTCATTTTCTTGGCCCTATTATGACACTAAGGTTTTCTTCTCTTAACCAAATGACTTTATGAAGTGAGTTTTGTGATCACTTAACAAATTTTTCTCATATAAGAGTATAAGTTTTTCTAAGGTGAAAGTATAAGATTCTAGTGATAAGTTTCCTAAAAGAACACTTACATTCTTGATAGGAAAAGTTCATACCATTTTAAGTTTTTTAAAAGGTAGAAAAGATCTTTGAGAAAAGTTAGGTAGTTCTAGAACTAAGTATTAGCTATTTAAGGTTTCTAATATTTTCGGGAAATATTTTCTTAGCTAAGAATTGAAATTGGAAGGTTACTATTCCTACGTTTTCTTTTAAAAGAGTAAAGGAGAAGATCTTCTAAAATTTAAAGTCCTAAGTAGCGGAAGTAAAGGTTAAGGTTTCTAAAAGTTCTCGGTTTTCGAAATTCTCGGTTTTAAAACTTTTCGGTTTTAAAACGAAAACGTTTAGCTCTGATACCACAATTGTAACACCCCTATTTTACAACATTGGGTATTACCGCCAGTGACCTCGGACTTTACCGTTCAAAGTCACCCAAGGCTTTTAGAATGATATAGAACGATTAATTGCGGAATAAACATATTACATAAATAGGAAAACATGCTCCCACAGGAGACTTAGTTCATTACAAAACACCCTACATTGTCTTTAACTTTAATACTACTTGAAAACAAATACCAAATCCGTCATGTCTCGGAGATAAAGTAAAATTAAAACCAAAACGAAAATAAAAGTACATCTTGGGCAATCTTGACTTCCTTCACTTCCCTTCACCTCGCCTTGCTATGGGTTCCTGAATCTGACATAATTCGCAAGGGGCGATAGAATGCCAGGCAAACATGCGGAAGGAAGAATTAGTCTAGGAGACTAAGCAAGCGGGAATAGAGCTTCCCGAGGGTAATTTGGTAATTTCATTTAACGGTATAATGAGAGAAAAGAGGGTTGTGTTTACGATGGGCTTTATCATGTGGAGCTAAGATACGAACGATAGCGATAGCATATCCAAAAGGGATAGCTTGATGAGCAAGAGAAGTACTACTAGATTGTAGTCTTCCTTAAGATTTCGATAGGATGTTGGGAACATTATTTAATTCATACAAGTGAAAACCTCTCGCGCTTTTGGGCGGACCGAGAGCCGGAACGATCATTTGAGACCGGTCCGGTTTTGATATCTTAAATGTGCATACGCACTTATCTTAATTAGTGATGAAAATATTCAATCTTGTTGATGACTTTTACAAGAGAGAGTGGTGGGACACGGATAAACCGAGCCACCCGATGGAGAACATCAATTCTCCTGCACTTAGCTAGAGTGCGCTCAATCCCTCCTTGCAATCGGAGCGGATGGAGATCATGATCCCGAAAGTCGTATGGATGTACGACTTAGTAAGATTATATAGAGGTGTCGACTAACTCGCACCCCTTTCTAGTTTATTCAAAACAAATCTCTGAACGAGACTTGCAATCAATCAAGAGTACACACACTAGCAAATATAATCCTAACAAGGAAGATAATATCTACTATACTAACAAGGGTCGTTATTTCTAGCAATCGATATTTCCTAGGTTCATTTTTATTAAGCATACAGGTAGTTCCCAACATCGAAAGATATCATAAAGACGGATATAAAAAGGGTACAAGGGGAAATTCCACTTGCCTTAGTGTTACTAGTTTAGTAACGAGCTTTGACGAAACTTAGGCGATTTCCTACTACGAGCGAGGATTCCGACCTAATGATAGAGAATTTACGAAAAGTTCAAAACGCGATTCTTCTACTAAAGTTCGGATCACCTCTTATAATATTTTTATAAGAGGTTTGAGTTTCTAAATTATTATAATAATAATTTAGAAAATTATTTTCTTTAAAATAATAATATTCCTTTATTATTATTTTGGTTTTTGTAATATCCTTAATTCCGAAAATATTCTATTAAAATAATTATTTTAATTAATCCTTTTTATTGGAAAGTTTCCTTAAATAGAAATCTCTACTCTTCTTTATAAGGTAACTTGCCTAAAATAGCTTTTTCCCTTATTTGTTCTATTTCCAAAATTCTTTTATACTTTAAGATTCATAACACCTCTTTGATCATAATTATATAATATGATATATTATAGTTCTTAACATAGAATCTTTTCTATTTTGATTTCTTTTCCAAGCAAGACTCTAATAATATTTCATATTTAAGATTCATATGCTAGTAAAATATTTTATCCTATTTTTCAACATAACTAGCATCTTTTGAATATTCTCTTCATAACTAATATATGTTAAGTTGATATTTGAAGATAGCTTTGTACTAAAATCCTTATTTTTATTCTACTTTATAATTTCTATATTTTATATATTATAGGCCATGCAAGACTTTTCTCTACTTGAACTTTTATTATAAATCTTTGAAAATATGGTATTATTTTTATTGTACAAGCTTTTGATTTCTAAGGTCATAAAATCATATCCTCTTTTGTATAAAATACATGCATGATGTTTCTCAACCTTTTATTTTGATCTAAGGTAAGATAATGCTAAATATGGACTTTTCATACTATACTAATTTTATTTCATCTATTTATATCTTGTAATAGCATGCATGTAATAATTTCATGAATATAATTACTTATTTTTATCTAGCTTAAGTTACTATAGTAAAAACATATAGTTTCTAGTTTTTCTCCAACTAACAAGATTTCCCTCACATATTTTTATTCCATAAAATCTTAAATATACTTTTAACAATTATAAAAGGCTTGTAATTAAAGAAATACATAAGGATAATATAATTTTTAAGGATAGAATTTTATACTTTTGGTATTCTGTAATTACAGAACACAGGAGGAGAAGACAGGGGAGAGGGGCGGCGGACTCGGCGGCTCGGCCAGGGGCGGCGGCGGCTCCGGCGTGGGCTCTGGCGGTCACCAGCGGCTCGGCGTCGGGGTGGTGGTTTGGTCGGGCTCCAAGGGTGGTCCGGCGAGGGCTCCAAGAGGAAGAATAGGAGGTTTTTGTGGTGTTTTTATGGAGAGTTTGAACTTGTGAGTTGCTGATTTTTTTGATGATTTAGAGAGCAATTGATAGAAGGAGTAGAAGAGAGAGCAAAGGTTTGAATGAATGCTTGAGAGAGGCTTTATATAGACAAGGTGATGAGGTCTTCAATCCATGGCAATGGAAGATGACCAATGGAGAAGGGGGAGAAGACCATGCATTGGTCACTCTTGTGCTTCTTCCATGGTGAGGAGAGGTGAGGTCACTAGGGGTGGTCTACAAGCAAGAGGGAGGTGGGAATGGCATGCAATGGCCAAATTCCAATCAACGTACAATCAATCAGACTATTGTCTGATGTTGTCTTTGGGAGAAAGAGTTTATTTGATATAAGAGGAAAAGGTTAGGTTGAATGAACAAGAAATTGCAAATGGTCTAGCGGGATTTGGTGAGGGGCGTGTGAGGTTGGAGTGCAAGAGATCTCGGGTTCAAATCCCGGCTCTTGCATTCTTTTTGCAAGACTTGTAATTAATTTTCTAGGCTCTTATGTAATTTATTTTCTAGAATGAATTAAATTGCCAAAGGATATTATTTTTATTAATTTTCTTTTTATTGATTTACCTCACTTTATTAAACTATACCCCTCAAGTTATTTTATTACATTTTCATCTATTTCGACTTTCGCTAATAGCCTTTTTCGAAGAAAATACGATGAATTAATTCGATATCCAAATCCTTCTTTTTAACTTAGATAAAATAATTGAAAATATTATATTATAAATGTTTGGAATATTGCGGATATTACAGTTTAGGTAATGCACTTTTCCTAGTATACAATGCACTTTATTATACTTCCAATGCACTTTTACTGAATTTCAACTAACACCTTTATATTTCCCTTTTATGTTGTTGTAGTGGGGACATCAAACTCTTCTTCAACTACTATTCTGAATGAGGAATCACCTAAAAACAATGGTGAATATTTCATTGAGCTATCTCAAGGGGGAACGACATACTATTTGCCCACATGTCAATCCGAGTTGAAACCATATGAAGGTCAAATTTTTGTTTTAGTACAAGTAGCCTATTAGCTCAAATGGTAGAGCGGTGTGCTTTGTGCACAAAGATGTAGGTTCGATTCCTACATGGGCTAATATGATATCTTACAAAAATTAATTCTTAACACATTTATTCATAACCTAACTACCTAGGTACTAAAAGAAGTTATATTTTATCGTGTGTCAAGTAACTAATAAACCACTATTTTTCAAAGAAGATCATGATCAAATTAGCTTATGTGGGATTCGAACCCACATCTCTGTGCATAAGCACATTGCTCTTCCATTTGAGCTAATAAGCTTTTCTTAAATTAATGCACTTTTACATGTTTTTAATGCATTTTTACATGTTTTTAATGCACTTTTTGACATTATACTTGCACTTCTTTCTTATTTATTAGTTTCTGGTGCGCTTTTACATGTTTTTAATGCACTTTTACATGTTTTTAATGCACTTTTTGACATTATACTTGCTCAGATTTCTTATGCGCTATTATTAGTTTCTGGTGCACTTTTAGCTGTTTTTAATGCACTTTTACATGTTTAATGCACTTTTTCACATTATACTTGCACTTTTTTCTTATGCGCTATTATTAGTTTCAGGTGGACTTTTACATGTTTTTAATGCACTTTTACATGTTTTTAATGCACTTTGACATGTTTTTAATGTACTTTTTAACATTATACTTGCGCTTCTTTCTTATGCACTATTATTAGTTTATGGTGCACTTTTACATATTTTTAATGCACTTTTACACGTTTTTAATGCACTTTTACTTGTTTTTAATGCACTTTTTGACATTATACTTGCTCAGATTTCTTATGCACTATTATTGGTTTCTGGTGCACTTTTAGCTGTTTTTAATGCACTTTTACATGTTTTTAATGCACTTTCATGCCATGTACTCTCTTTTTGTTTTTCACAGGCAAACATCCCATATTTTCTCAGATAGATAAACTGAAGAACTCCAAGACTGAAATTTCCAACAACACTGAAATTAGCACAAACCCTAGACCAGTCAAAAGTTCAAGCTACACAATTCTAACTAATCTAAGCGAGAAACACAAACCCTAAACAATTAAGCAGAAATCAAAACGAAAGACACGCATACAAATCCAGCAATTTCACACACATATATAGTGATTCAGACATACGACCCGCCAAATTGAACCAGAACATGAACCCACAAATTGGGATCGTGATTGAACTAGAACATGAGCCGCCAAACAGTTTACAATTCTAATTTATACCTTTTCGATTTGTTTTTGGAGGCATCGTGATTCGTGGGAGAGATTGAAGGCGAAGGTGAGATCGTCCGTCGTCCTTCGATCGTCTGTCGTCCTTCGTTTGCTTTGGAGAGTTCGATCGATTGGAGCCTTCGATCGAGTGTTTGGAGCCTTCGATCGTTTGGAGACTCATCGTCCTTCAATCGTTTGGAGACTTTGAGCGTTTGGAGTAGATTGGGCATACAAAATTGAGCGCTTCGATTTCGTTTGGAGTAGATTGAGCGTTTCGATCGTTTGAGCGTTTGGAGTCGATCCAAACTCCTTATTTTTGATATTTTAGGTTAAGGGTATAGGAGTTGGGTGTATTTACAAAATTGCCACCTTCCTGATTTGTTTTATTTTTTTTCAAAATTACAGAAGTAATCTCAGCCCTTGGATCATGTGATCCAACTGCCCAAAATTCTCCTTCCATTTCATGTTAAGGGTTGGTTTCATTTGAACCAAACTCATGTTTGTCATAAGATATTTTTATATGATTAAATGGAAGAATAAAAAGATATATTAAAGTATTTGCATGTATATGAAAAGGATCTTTTATGAACTTGTGAGTAAAGTAATTTATTAAGAATAAAAATGGACTTAAATAATCTAGATAAATAATTGTTGGGGAAATTTAAAAAGAGCTTTCTTTGAATTTATAAGGAAAGTAGTTTAATAATAACAATATTGGATTTAAATAATCTAGATAATGTTTTATTGGTAGACTTTATTTAATTTTGTCACCTTGCATGTAATTAATTAAGACTTACCAATATTTTAAGAATATTGTTTTAAAACTGGAGACTTAATAAAAAGAATGAGTATTTTTAATGGGTTTAACCATAGGTTATCAATTTTAATAGTAAGGTGAAGTCTTGACTTTTAAACCTTGTATAAAACTTTATATAAATATATATCTATTTTTATAAAGTACTTTTAAGATATTACAATTGAAAATAATACTCAAGGATTATTATATTTTAAAGCCTCCACCTAAATTATTATATAAATAATTTAGCTTTCTTAAATTCTCTTGTAAAAAGGAAAAATAAGAGAAAATAAAATCTTTAAGAAGAGATAAAGAATTTTAATAAAAATTCGCTCGTTATCTCCCGTGTCGTTAGGTCGAAGTCTCAATCCCGTCTAAGCCATCGAATTCCGTGTCGTTCGAAAGTACACACTCGCAAATTAAGGCAAGTGGATTTTCTCTTTGAAGCCTCTATAATTCGTTTCGTGAAATTCCTCGATGTTGGGAACAACTTGTTTGATAATAATAAATGAATCTAGGAATATCGATTGTTAGAATTGATGACCCGCTTATTATCGTTATTACGATTATTATCGTTCGTAGAATTATTTTGCTAGGCTTGTTTGTGTGGTCGTTGCTTGTTTAAGATCTCTTTTCGAGATCGGTTTGGATTAAATAGTAAGGGGTGCATGATTAACCCGAACACCTCTACATAACATATTAAGTCGTATGGCATCATGCCTAATTCCGCGACTTTTAGGATCATGATCCAATGTCTGCTCCTGCTCGGAGGAGGGATATGCGCACCCTAGCTAGGTGCCAAAACTTCGTTCCCATAAGTGGACATGGGCCCTTTCATGGCCCCCCACACTCTTAAAAATCATTAACATAAGTGAAAGTTTTATCACGACATAAGATAAGTGCCAAAGTACATTTAAAAGAAACTTAAACCGGGTCGGAATAGTACAACTTGGAAGACCGACCCGGCTCTCGGTTCTTGAAAGATCATCTTTCCAATTTGAATGCTTATTCGGGCTTGTAAAGGTGGGCTTGGTACTTAAGAGCCTTCTACCCACCTCCCCGATCTAAAGCACCAAATAAGATGAGGTTGGCTGAGGTCCGACAAGGGCGCGGGAGGTTCTCAAAACTTGTATGAATTAATAACGTTCCCAACATACTCCCTAGTGTAAGAAGTTCTACAATATCGTAGTTCTTCCTTTTGGTTTAAGAGTTATCTCATCTCGAGACTTACTCATGTCCGTCCTTAAAGCTACATATAAAGTTTATAACTTTCTATTACATCTCTTCTACTTATATCCTCGATGAAATAATTAAATTACCCAAACTACCCTTGAGAATTTCTATTCTCACTTACTTAGTCTCCTTAGACAAATTCCACTATTTTCCGCATTTTGCCTGGCATTTCTCGCCCTTCGCGACAAATGTCAAACTCTAGGATGTTACCACCGATGTTTGAAGACAAAGTCGAAGGTTCGAGAAGAGTTATGCAAAGATAGAAGGTCAAGGGAAAACGACATTGAAGGAAGGAAGGAACTTTCAAAGAGCAAAGCATTCAAAAGATGGTACACCAACTCTTCCGTTTTAAGTCAAGCAAATCATTATCATATGACTTGTCTTGGAAAAATATACTTGTATTTCAATACGTCTTTTCAACCCTTTCATAATATGGGCTTTATATTCCGCTCCTATATTCATTGTAAAACAACTACGATTGTAATGAATGGATGTTCTTTTTAAGGAATAAAATTTCCGTTTTCAATTCATTGTTCCTTAATTATGTTTAATTAAATTATTTAAAGCCTTGGGTGACTTTGGACGGTAAAATCCGAGGTCACTGGCGGTACGGTAATACACATCGTTGCAAAATAGGGGTGTTACAAATTTTAAAAATAAGTTCACAATTTTTTTTCCTATTATCAAAGAATTAAGATTCAAAGAAAGTTATTTAAACGATAATGGGATGAATTTATTTTTCCCAAAACTCAAGATAGAAGTTATATAATTAAAAAAATTTAAACTCTCCTTCCAAGGTTTTGAAGTACTTCATGTCATTCATGAAAGAATTTTTTTTTTACTTTAAAAGTTTCTCTTTTAATTTAAAGTCATATAGAATGAAAATTTTGTTTTCAAATTTCAAAACTTTATTCAACTATCCCCTTCTTCAAATATAGAATTAAGAATATTCTATAATTAATTCGATCGTTAGCCATTTATAAAAAAAATGGTTGTAATGAAAACAAAGTTCATGCTCATTGGGAATTAGAAGAAGTCATGCCAACTAAAGGTAATACTTATGTTCCCATAGAGCCAAACTTACTGAGCCAATGACTCACGGGAAGATAGAAATTTCCGAAGAGGACACCGATGAATGCTTAGTTAATCAAGGATCTAGCTTGTCTCCTCCTAATCTGATCTCGAAACAGATTATCGAGAGTTAGATAAGGGGACCAATGATGGTCTAGCAATAAAGGAGTGGTCGAGATTTCCTGCCCAATGAAGAATGCATTAATCTGAAATACCTACAAATAGAGTTGACTTGCTCAGTCAACATTTGAGATCTTGGATTGATATTTCATGTTTGTCAAACCGAATAAACCAACCATAGTGAGGCTATGCGAAAGCCACATCATGGATTTTTGCTTCGCCTCCATTTTTATAAGTCGACACAATGATAGATGAGGATCGAGAAGAAGCGGTTGGAACAAAGACTTTTTGGATATGGATTATAAGTTCTCCAAGTTGCCCTAGTAGGCCTAGTAGGCCATAAGGTTGCTTCATTTATTAAGACAGTTTGTGGACACGTGTCCCGATTTATCGCACTTGAAGTAGTTACCTCGGCCATATTCGACTTTATTATTTCCAACCTTTGTTTTTCGTTATTAGGTTGGCTAGTTCTCTTGCACCTTGTTATAATCATCTCTTCCTTGTGGAATTTAGGACATCAAACTTACAGTATTGCAAGATGATGAACGCTAAGGGGAACAACAATAGGAGCACCGTTGATTGCAATCCGCCTTAGGATAAGGATGGAGGGTCTAAGCACTCTAGCCAAAATCAAGAGGACCCTCATCAACAAGTTCCTTTCCCACCAAGGATGGTGGGAAGTGATCCTTTAAGGATCGAAGATACAAGAGTCCCCGGTGAAAAATTCAGTCATGAGATGTTTCAAACTACATTGTCCAACATGAAGAATATAGCGGGTGGAAGTCAAACTACCAATGTAAACGATAATATTCTTCATAATTCTTCATCAATAATTTGCTCAGATTGTGACAAGAACATGAGAACTTTTTCCTCGATGGAGCCAGACATTTATGACGATAAAGGAAAAACCATCAGGATAGTCAGTTGGCTCTTACAAATGGACGGCCTCCTAAGCACGTGATGTTCATGTTTTTAGTTTAGTTTTACGTATTTTTCTTAGGTTTTTTAGTTTATTTTTAGTGAGTTTTAGTGTTAATTTTGTGTGTTTTTGGATAAGTTTACATATTTTGTGAAAAGTGTGGAAGCTACTCCGTTTTTGTGTTTTTTTTAGGTTTTCAAAGCAGAAAAGAGCGTTTCAAGAGAGATAGAGTCAAGAGGTTGATGGTGAAATGTGTGGAGGAAAGAGAAGAAAGAATACGCCTTGAAGATCCCGTTGAAAGTCCAAGAAGAAGCTATGAAGAGTGTACAAAAACCCAAGACAGAGAGCTCGTTACCGATATGTGAGGCTCGGTACCGAGCTGTGCAACGGAGTTTTGTCCGAGGAATTCAGTAAGAGTCTACCGACCCTGTGCAGGTCGTTACCGAGGTGGCCTGTGTCGGTAGGCCGTGCCGACTTTTAGAAATTCTATCTTTTATCTTGCAATCTTTTTAGTTAGGAAAGTTTCTATCTTTTAGGACCCTTGTTAGATAATTTCTTTTAGTATAAATACTCTTGTTTTAGTCTAGTTTTAGGAGTTCGGAATTTTAGGGAGAGATTTGGGGGATTCCGTTCGGTTCGATCGAGAGAGAGAGTCGAGATCGAGTTCCTGCTTTGTTCTTCTATGTTTTGGTTTCGACCATGATTGTGTTGGAAAGACAAGATTTTTATAATTCAAGTAAGTTTTTATTTCAATGTTTTCATTCAATCTAGTTGTTTGTTCTGTTTCAATCATGATTGAGTAGTTTACTTTTTCTAGGATCGGGTTTGAAACCCGACATAGTTATGCATGATTGAATGTGTGTGTTGAATGTTTTGATTGCCTTTTATCCTTTAAACTACTTGTTTTGTGCTTATACTTAGACGAGAATCGAAGTAATTTGAGTTTATCACTTTATCAAAAGAGAAAGTAGTGAACTTGAACGTTGATATTGTTCAATAACGAAAGTTTCGAGCTTTGGATTAAAAAATAAGTAGAAAGTGAATTGATTTGTGAAAATTGATTGATTTACTTGCTTAGATCAACGAAAGTTGATAGATTTATCTTTGAGGCATGATATTTATCCTTCACACTAGTTCATATGCATGATTATGTCGTGGTAAACCTTTATCCTAGTTATTTTCGCATTTGAATTACCTTCGTTTTACTCACGTACAGACTCGTTACTGAGGCACACAGGTCGGTACCGAGCCTGCATTTGATTCGTCTTGTTTGCTTAGTTTTAGTTAGAACCCAACATCGTTACCGACCTTGACAAGGTCGGTACCGAAGGTTGTCGTAGCCTTGCTTGTTCCTGTTTGCTTTGTTTCTTTGTTTTCTTGCTTTAGTAGTTTAAGTAATCAAACAACCTTGCTTGTCGTGGACGATCCTAACTTCGCTATACTCAGCGGGGTCTTGACTACAAATTTATTTGTTGTCGAGTAAATTGACCCTCAATAGCACGCTTTAGTGCAATGAAGTGGAAAAAGTGCACCTTGCTTCCCTTTAGCTAAGGAGAGAAGCACGGGAATGGTGGGAGTTTTCAAAATTGTCGGAACAATCAAGGTTGAATTGGAAAATGTTCAAAGCCAAGATGTTGGATCGCTTTTGGGCGACTTAGGGAGAAGAAAAGCTCTATAAGATTCCTTACCAAAGGATTGGTGGGCCAAGCATACCCGAGACAGCAAAGCTTAAACCCCAATTGGAAGATGCCACAACTAACATTTCCACCAAGGTAGAGAGAATTCAACGGTTCCATGAATTGCTAAACCCGGAAATTAAGTCTCATCTCGAGACTTACTCATTTCCGTCCTTAAAGTTCCACATAAAGTTTATAAATTTCTAGTACATCTCTTCTACCTATCTCCTCAATGAAATAATAAAATTACCCAAACTACTCATGAGAATTTCCATTCTCACTTGCTTAGTCTCCTTAGACTAATTCCACTATTTTCCGTATTTTTCCTGGTATTTCTCGCCTTTCGCGACAAATGCCAGACTCTAGGATGTTCCCACCGATGTTTGAAGACAAAGTCTAGAAGGTTCAATATGAGTTATGCAATGATAGAAGGTCAAGGCAAAACGACATTGAAGGAAGGAAGGAACTTTCAAAGAGCAAAGCATCCATAAGATAGTGCATCAACTCTTCCATTTTGAGTCAAGCAAATCATCATCATATGACTTGTCTTGGGGAAATATACTTGTATTTCAATACGTCTTTTCAACCCTTTCATAATATGGGCTTTATATTTCGCTGCTATATTCATTGTAAAACAACAACCATTGTAATGAACGAATGTTCTTTTTAATGAATAAAATTTCTGCTTTCAATTCATTGTTCCTTAATTATGTTTAATTAAATTATTTTAAAGTCTTTGGTGACTTTGGACGGTAAAATCCGAGGTCACTGGCGGTAATACCCATCGTTGCAAAATAGGGGTGTTACAATAGGAATACAAAATATTTTCACTTAACCACTATTATACACTGCAAGAAAAATTGGGTTGAACTACTTTGTGATGAGAATGGGGATTGGATTCTTGATAAGAAGGCACTAGAGTTGCATGTTCTCTCCTTCTTTAATAATCTACATAATCTTCTTGCTTCTGAAGCTCATTTGATTGATTTCGTTAGTGGTGCTTTTCCCAAGTCGCGTGGTGATGTTTGGGAATATATGGAGCATCCTTTTGGTGACAATGACATATATACGGTCGTCAAGCGAATGGGACCGTTGAAAGCTCCAAGATGTGATGGTTTTCAACCAATCATCTACCATAAGGGCTAGTCGTTGGTAGAAATTCAATATTTGGTTTTGTTAGGAAAAGCTTTGAGACATCCAAGTTGTTGATTGGCTTAAATGAAAGTCTTATTTCTTTGATTGTTAAAGTAGGAGAGTCTAAATAAACCAGCCAATTTTGACCCATCGGTTTATGTAATGTTCTCTATAAGATCATTTTGAAAGTTTAGTCGAAAGAAGACAAGGTGTTTTGCCTCTTTTGATTAGGCCCGCTTACAGTAGTTTTTTTCTTGGTAAAATAATTCAATATAACATTGTGCTTACACGAAAAGTGGTTCATTCTATGAAACATAAGAAAGAATTGAAATGTTGCTTAATCTAGATCTAAAGAAGGCCTTTGATAGGCACCATTGGGATTTTATGATAGATACTCTTCAAAATACATGATCATCTTCTACATGGGTCGATTGGATCCATGAGTGTCTCATGTCACCCTCGTTTCACTTGTTATAGAATGGTGCAATGTTTGAGTGTTTTATTCCTTCCTAAGGAATCCAACAGGGTGGCCCTATCTCTCCTTACATGTTTATACTATGTATTGAGCGATTAAATCAGATGATCTCTCGTGCAATGTCGAATAAGAAATGGAAGCCCATCCGTCTTTCACATGGAGGTCTTGTCTTGTCTCATATTTTGTTTGAAAATGATATTATCTTGTTTACGGAAGTATTTATGGAATACATTAAGGTAATGAAGGAGTGTATTGATTGGTTTTACAAATCATCATGCCAAAAGGTTAGTTCTAGCAAGTCTCGTATCTTTGCCTTAGACAATGTTAGTACGGATTTTAGGGAGGCATTGCAATATGAGAGTGGGTTCACATTAACTGAATAATTAGGTGTTTATCTTAGTATGTGGATATTTCATAACCAAGTGAAGGGTGAAACTTTTGACCCCTTATGTTAGAACGACTCTTTATTATGGGGTCCTTGGCAATGTTATTAGGATCGGGATTCCACCTTGGATCGGTGAGGGGGGTAGGATCGGATCGTAGGATCGTAAGATCCTATATAATTAAGAAGATAAGATGTCAAAATGATACAACATGAGTAATACATGTATTATAAATAAATAGAATGCTAAAAAGATGATTTGGAGCATAAAAGATCGATATTACAAGGTTAAAAGAATTTCTAAAAACCTGTACAATTTATAATTCTCATTTTTCATGATCTCACCTGCTTTTTAAAACTGATTTGGGCTACAAGCTGCTTAATTATTATTAGAATTAGAATATTCAAGACTTCATCCAAAGAAAGAAAAGACAACATGAAGCACAAGCATTAAGGAGCTTGGAAAGTTTACAACCTTAGGTCCTTAGTCCTCCACAAGCCAAATACAAGGAAATCAACAAAATACATGTCTAAATAGTACAAGAAAATTAGCAAGCCAAGTCAAATACAAATTAGTCTTCATTATAACCAAAGTCCTCATCAGTAACATAATCAAAGCTCCCTGTTCTTGAAGTCCTTGTTCCCGTTGGTGCAATATCATCATCATTATAGACATCATCATCATTATCTTCGCCATCACCAAAATCTGTCTCTATGTTTCCGGAACCACCGACCTCATTCGAAGCTACACAAACTGCAATGTCATCTTCAGTTCTTCACTAACTTCAAGCAGTTCAACATTGACATCTATAAGAAAAGAGTTGAAAGAAAGAGAAATAATATAAGTTATTAACATTTAACAATGCAAAGTGAAAGAGAAAAATAGAAGATAAGTTAAACATGAAAGTAAACTCACTTGGAGATGGAATGATTTCTTCATCATTTTCATTCATTCTTTGCTCTTCCCTTGCAGCTCTTCTAGCAGCTCTATCAAGGACATCAACAATGGTCCATCTTCTTCAAGCACGGGCTCCTCAATTTCTATTATCCATTCATCATCTGATGGAATATCATCCAAGAGATTAAAGGTTGTTGGTGGTTGATAGTTGGCTGCTCGCTTTTGATGTTTTTGCCATAGTTTGAGGTTGTACATCACAAATACCAAATCATTCATCTTTTGTTGGCGTAATCGGTTTCTCTTCGTTGTATGCACCTATAAAAAAAAGTAAAATTAGAGAAGAATTAATATCTATTTTGATATATAATATTAAGCTCACTTTATTAACAAGTCTTCAAATACAACTTAACATCTCAAATGCACTCTAGTTTCGCTCACAACTAGAGGAGCTACATGTCAAGCTTAAAATCCGAATAGCAAATTTCTTGAGCTCTGGGCATTCATCTCTATATGAATCCCACCAATCAGCTACATCAATAATTTATACGTTAAAAGTAAAACAATCAACACCTAATATTTAGTACTTAAAATTTGAAGGAACTAGGAAGAAAAGAAAGGAGGAAATAAACTAACCTGGAGACTTTTTATCTCTAGTCATCATAGCAGTTGGTAATCCAAAAAGCCCCCTAGCATTGTGGAAAGTATCTATTTGTAAATCAATTGCAACTCGCTTTTCAGGATCATGGATCATTCTTTGTAAGCAAGCATACAAGCCAATCTTGATATCAGCATTGTGCTTAAAATTTGGATTATAATGAATCTGTGGGTTTAGATAATAGGCGGCAGCATGCAATGACCTATGTAGTTGAGCCTCCCAAGGCTCATCAACAATGTCCAACACATGTTTATAGCTATAAACAAAAGATACCCAAATAAGAAACTACCATATTGGAAACAAGTCAGAAAAACTAAGTAAAAGAAGAAAAAAAACTCACTTTTTCTCTAGATTGTTGAAGTTATCCTTGATTTGAGTTTTAGCTTGCTCCATTGATGCATAAATGAATTTCATTGCTGGAACATCAGAATCTACCATTCTAAGGACTTTAACAAGTGGAAGGGCTGCTTTCAAGCATGTCATTACTCCAATCCAAAACCCACGAGTATCCATAGCTATGCGTTGAACCTTTTTTCCTTCCATAGAAGAAGCAAATTTACTTAATCTCCACTTAGAAGAAGCAAACATGGCTATTAATGGACCTTTTTGTTCATTTAGGCTTCTCAAAAGTCAAGTAAGAGGTTGCAAATCGAGTAACACCCAACCTTATTAACTCTCTTCCTTTTGTGAACTCCTTGAGCCAAGCATGAACCATTGATCTAGCATATATGAAAGTTGTTATCTTCCTATCCTTTGATATTGTCACACTATGCACTTTAATTTTCTTATCCAAATCCTCTAACATTAAATCAATACAGTGGGTAGCACATGGCGTACGAAACAGTTTACTCCTCTTTTCCATTAACATCTCACCTGCAGCCTTATAATTTGCAGCATTATCCGTCACAATTTGAACTACATTTTCCTCCCCCGCCTTTTCTACAACAACATCTAGCATGTCAAACACCTTATTTGTTTTTGAAATCAGACGTGTCAACAGAAGATAGAAAAACAGTTCCTTTAGGGTTGTTCACTAAAAAATTACAAATTGATCTTCTTTGTCTATCACTCCAATCATCTGACATAATAATACAGCCAGTATGCTTCCATTCAGCCTTAAACTCCTCGAGCATATCCATTACATTATCTACTTTTTGTTCAAATATGTCACTCTAAGCTCATGGTAACTAGGTGGCTTCAGTCCTATCCCATACTTGGCAATTTTTTCAACCATCAAAATAATTTCAGGGTTATTTGCAGCATTGAAAGGAATAGCACTAGTGTAGAAAAAGCATGCTATTTGTTGGCAGACTTCCTCTCTTTCTTCCCTTTTATATTTTTGATTAAGTGTAGTTTGTAATGGACCCTTTTTTCCACACACAAAAGAATCCATGATTCCCTTGCCCTTTCAACTAGAAGCTTGATCTTGGTTTACTTCACAATAATCATCGCCACCAACATCAAATAACCTTTTTTTTCTTCTTTGCTGCTTCTTGTTCATTTTGATGTAAAATGGCCCTAAAATTTTCCTTAACATCATCAGGGGCTTACAAACAAGCTTCCACATTTGAGTTAGTTCTAGCTAGGTGATGTTTTAGCCTAAAAATACCACCAAATCTCACAACCCCACAATATTTACACTTTACTTTCTTAGAGTTATTATCCACCTCAATTCCATGTTCCCAACCCGGATCTGATCTACTCCCAAGGGCATCTTTCCTCTTTTTTGTAGAGCTTGACATATCTTTAGATTAAGGTACGTATAACCTGTATTAAACAACTAATTTTTTTTCATTCTCAAATAATATAAACTGTATTTAGCAATTGAATTCAGCAAAGTAGCAAGTAACAACATCTCATTCTTCTAAAAGTGAAAGAAAACACACATCACAAATAGGCAAATTATACAATGCTAATTATTAAGTGAATAATAATATTTCAAATTCAAAGTCTAAAATCTGAATCATCAAGTCATTAAAGAAGTAAATCAGCAAGTGCACCTCGGATTGCTTACTAGGGGTAATCCAGCCAAGTGAGCCACCAATGCAGCAAGAACACCAATACAAATGAAAAGTGAAATGATACAAGAGAGTTTATATATTACTGTTATTCTCGCATGATTTTGATTAATTAATGTTGTATAGGTGATGAAAGAATGTAAAGAGAAGGCAAACCCTGGAATTCTAAACAAGATCTTACTAGAGAAGCTAAATGCAAAAGAATGAGAATTGTGCATGTTAGTAAAATGTCATTGGTTATTCATGGATTAGTCATTTATCACACACAAAATCCACATCAGCTTTGATCTAATGTTGATTTGAGAGTTTATATATTACTTTTGACATGATTGGAAGAAGTTTTCAAGACTATCTTGAGCTGGGTTAGTATGATGCTGGTTTTTTTAAAGTATCTTTCACGGTTTCACTTAATGAGTTATGAGTCTGTATCATTTTAGTTTTTAATAAATTTGTAGGCCAATATGTCAATAGTTCAGCTCGTGGTTAATATAAGAACACCAATAGAAATCAAACCTTTATTCAAAGAGAAAGATAAGTTAAGAGAAAGAGAGAGAGTTCAGAGGCGTACAAAACTACAAATCAGCCTTGAATTAGTTGAATGGAGCTTCAAGACTTCAACATTTCGGGCTTCAATGGACCTTCAATGGAGCTTGGCAAATGGCGAGCTTCCTATTCAATGGATCTTGGTGAGATTCCTCTTCAACTTCAATAGAGTTCGGATTTCAGAAATGAAGATTGAAGAGAGAAAGAGAGGTGAGTTTTGTGCATTTAGGGTTTCAATGGACTGAATGGAGGCTATCGTATGGTACGAACAAGGAGGGTTAGAAAGATGGGTTGTGTTTTTTGTTTTTCGAATGGGTTAATTTAATGGGCTGCCTTGTTGGGCCTTTTTGGGCCTAATTTGTTAGTTAAAACAGGATCGATAGAATCGTGTTTAGGATTGCGATCCTACCGATCCTAACCGATTCTATACGATCCCACACCGATCCTATCATTTTTCCGGTTTTGCTTTGGATCGTTTTGGTCAGTTGGGATCGTAGGATCGTACGATCCTACAATCTGGATCGCGATTTTAACAACATTGGTCCTCGGTGGCATGGCAACACAATCACCCAATGTCATTGGTGGTTGCACATTCAGTTGTTGTTGTTGGAGTTGCAAGAGTGGTTGCTCTATTTGTTGTCGTCATCGTTGTTCTTGTAACAATAATTGATGTTGTGCATTTCCCTGCTCGTCGTCCATAGCTTGGATTCTAGCTTCCTTTGCACTCTTCTTCTTTTAAGCAAAGCGCGCTCGGGTTCAAAATTGTAGTTATTTAGTGCACTAGCGCTCAAAGATCTTCGCATAAGCAAGAGAAAAAAACGGAAACCAAAACCAAAAAGAACATAATCAATAAAAAAAAGACTTTATATACTTGTTGCGAGAGACAACAAATACTAGCAATAGTCCCCAACAATGGTGCCAAAAATTCGATATGCCAAATCCAACCTCGCAAATATATGGGATCGATTGTAGTACCAAGCCAAACGTATACAAGTTTAAGAATTGAAGATTGATTTTTTTATTATTAATAACAAGAGAAATTCAAAGGAGAAAAGATTCTAATGTTAGGTTTTCCCACAATGATCTTTTGGTAGATCTTAAGTGATATTTATTTGGATTTCAAATTGAATGTCGTTTGAGGGATAACTATCTTATACCAACACAAATCTCTTTTCAAAAAATAGGATTGTGCCTAGACTCAACTAACAATCATTGTCGCGTAAGGTTAATCGGTTTTAGACCCTTTAAGCTCTTTAGAGGCTAGGGATGAACAATCAGAACATTCGTTGTCACATTCCCCTAAAATCATTCAAACCTTAGTAGGAATCCTATATACATAAAACAAATAGGGCATAATTGAATCAAACTTCATTCAATTCTCCATTCAACCAAATATCACATTTCAAATCTACCTACTCCATTATTGGGTTCACCCTTCATTTGAATTAGAGATTAAGCTAGACATGGAATAGAAGGAAACCATATCAAATTGAATAAACAACATACCAAATTGTAGAACACAATAAATTGTCTTCCAAAGTGAATCCAATCTCATTCCAACCAAACAAGGAGAAACCTCCAATCTTTTCTACCTGGTTTTTTTTTCTAGAGAGAGCAAAAGTATAACCTAAAATAATTGATAATGAATCAAACTTGTCCTCCAAGTATTTAAACTAGGGCCAATAAAACATAAGATAAAGGGCCCATTTGTCGAGTTCTTGCCCAAGTTCTCGTTGTAGCCAATAACTCTGTCCAGAATTCGATCAAGTTTTGGCCAGAGTTCTCATCCAGCTTCAACACATGTGTATCCCTTTTGTTGTGTGATTAAACATGGTCTTTTTGGTGGATTCCTTAGTTAATCTCCTTCTTGTCACTTCCACATTCGAGCTTGGCATCATCCCTTCAAACTAATCCACTCAAACATCTTCAAACCAAAACTCATAAACCTCTGAAATACCATGATCGAAATCATGAAAAGAAAGAGTATACTTTAAACACAAGAGAATAAACTAAAAAACTACAAAACTACCGAAAATAAGCAAAATAAACCTAAAAGCTGATAGCAAACGTGTCCTAAATCTATACTTAAATGCATGCTATCAAATGGTATGTGGCAGTCGGCCCGTAGTTTAGGGAGTGTAAACAGCCCATTAGAATAGGGTCCCTAAAAATATAAGGGCCTAATTTTTTTTAATATATATAAATATATTTAAGTTCAAGTAAAACCACTCTCATTGTGAGACCGTGTGCCCAGTTTATATTCATGATTTTGAATTGCATATGCATGATTTTGTATGGATGTATTCATTTTTTAGTTGCATATTCATTCTGTTGCACTCATTTTATGAATATGCAACTTAAAAATATGACTATGTAACACTATAAGCATGTAAAGAGATAGAATATTAAGAAAGCTTCAAAAATACAATATTATAAAAATATGACAATGTAACACTATAAGCATGATAAAGAGATAGAATATTAAGAAAGCTTCAAAAATACAATATTATAAAAATATGAATATGCGGCTTATAAAGATGAATACAACGTAATAGGGTAAGAATGAATATGCAACTCAAAAATATAAATACAATCATACAATGCAATGAATATGTAACTTAAAATAATGAATATAAATTGGGTGCACGGTCTCACTATAAGAAAAATAGCAAATAAATAACTGAATTAATAGAGAATCAAGTCTCCTCACGTTCCACTTTTCACAGCTTTGAATTTCTATCTTCTTTCATTAATTAGTCCAATTTGTCATGTAGAATTATTTGCATCCTCACCCTCTCTCAAATCTCAATCAAAATCAGATCTCTTCCATATTTTCAAGCTATTAATTTTCCTTTTCTACGCCTTTAATTTTTCAATTTTCCATCTTCTTCCATTAATTTTTCCTTTTTCATGGATAATCTACCGATCCTCTCTCAAATTTCAATTCTAGATTTCTCAACGGGAGAAATATTCAAACTTCTAATTTATTAGCAAACGACTGATTTCTCCCTATATGCTTATATAGTGGAGTTTTTATTGAGTTTTTTCAATTATCTTTCAAGTGTTGTTCTAATTGACTAATTCTCTTCAAGCAACACGTGCCATTTTTCTCTTCTAGATTTTTTTGGTGTTTGCCAAAATTTTATGGGGTTGATAATCATACAAAATCGCCAATTGTAGTGCAATTGTGCAACTTGAAGGAAGCCCACTATATGGTAAAATTTTGAGATCTTGATTTTTTTTTAATAAATTTGTTAATTTACTTTTAAATCATCACTATTCCTCTATTTGTAATTATGAATTAGCCTAATTTTGTTTGATTATGAAATTAACAAACTAGTACTTCGGCAGATTCTTGTTGTTTTGGGCACAACTTACTGGTTTTGATTTTTAAGTCTTTTAATGGAAGGAAATTATAATTCTTTGAAATGATTATGTATTTCTAAAAGCTATATTGTATCTAGTTCCCAATTTACAGTTTTGATTATGTATTTCTAAAAGCAATATTTTAATGGATAATTTTATGATATATAATTTGCAGCTCAAATTGAATTTTTTCAGTAGAAATCCATTCATGACTCAAAATTGAATGGTATATATATAGATAGATAGATAGATAGATAGAGAGAGAGAGAGAGAGAGAGGTTCAATAGAGAACAAAATGAAATATGAGAGAAAAAGAGAGCAATTGTAGGCCTTTGGATGATATTCTATTGGATGGATGAGATTACATATCCAAAATTGACCAAATTTTAAATTTCAACCCAATCCCTTAATTATAGCAAGTGTTAATTAATTTTGATTTTTACCTTATTTTACAATTTTTTTTACTTCCCCTTTCTCAAACCTAATTTTGTGGATGCACCGTCGGATTTCTCAAACCTCCATTCACACCGCAACGTCGGAACTGGAAGCGCCGTCGTGGAAGACCCGCAACGCTCGCTGGAGACCCGCCGTCGCTAGAGACTTTCATTGCGCCGTCGCTGGAGTCCAGCATCCTCCATTGCGCTGGAAGCGCCGTCAGAACTGCTTGAACCACCACGTCGAACCACCAAGCACCGTCGAAAGCGTCGTCGCACGTTGAAACTGGCCACCACCGAGCCACCATGTCGGAATTATCTGTTGTAACTATACACTGCTTGCTGAACGTCGGAACTGCTCGTTGGAGAATTCCGGCCACCACGAACCACCACGTCGAGCAAGCGTCGATCCTCTGTATATATACTTTACTATTGTATATAGCAACTTGATAAATGTATATACAAAATTGACGTGGTTGGATACTATTTGCATTATTGTATGTACAATTAATGAAAACATGTCTTTTTAATGTACAATTTGAATTATGTATACATTCTTTATTAGCGTATATACATGTAATTCGTCGGCATTAAAACCATAAAGATGTTTACGAAATACAAAATAGAATATACATTAATAAAGATGTCTTATACAGAGTTAGGACATATATATACACATAGTGTATATAGATCACAAGTGTATATAACATAGAGGTCTTGGGTATAGAAATGTATATAAATTCTAATAATTGTATATAACAGTATAACTATTGTATACTGAGATCAATATAAATACATCATACTCATTCGTGTATAATTGGTATATTAATTTCTAATAATTGTACACATATATTAAAACGGTGTATATGATCAACATTTGTACATTTTTTTTATTCGACGTAGAATTAAAAATAGTTTACAAATAAGTCATGTATATTAACTGTGAATTACATGTATATATGCTAATAAAGAATGTGTAAAACATTGGAAAAAGTCTAGTGCTCAGTTGACATTCTGTTCTTTACTTTTTCGTTCATTACTAAGTTTCGGGACGAAACTTCTTTAAGGGGTGAAGTATGTAATACCCGACATTCTTAAGAATTGGATATAAACTTCGTTTTGAATATCCGTCCCCTCCTTTTGTTACTCTCCTCTTCCTTTTTAAAGATGTCTTGTTAAACCTATTAGAAAGCCCTTATTTTGACCCAAGTCACATCTAATGTCAGCCCATTTCCTATCAAAACCCAATGGAAGCCCAAATTCTTAGCCTTGTCTAGCTCGTTTTAGCCTTTTAGGGCAAAGGAAGCAACCATCTTCTATCTTTTCTTCTTCTGCGTAGGGCGGAATAGCACTTTCGTCTTCTTCGTGTTTGGGAGTGCCGCTTCCACCAAACCACTGATCTGATCCAAGCCGATGCCTTCGAGCCAGTTTCGTCTTCTCCGTTTAAGTCGTTGACGTCAGGGATCTCGACTCGGGTCGGGTCCGCTGACGCGATTTGGCCACATCCTTCCTTACGGTCACCGATCAAGGAATTTCTCGGTTCGAGTACACCCGATCAGAATTAGATCGAACCAGGGCTCGGGAGAGCAGTCCCAACACCGGTTTCGTTCTGAGTCAGCCATACCCAATTGTGAGTCACCGCCCCGCTCGCCTCTGGTTCGCTCGGCGCCCTCAACTACCGTGTTGTCTCGTGCAAATCCGGACTCGTTCCGGATCTCGTTGGTACTTTCGAGCCATGCCACGCATCAGTGAAGAAGGGGGCAGTTCGCCATAGCCTCCTCTTGCAAACCGGTCGGTCGATCCGTTGCACTTGGAACAACATCGTCATCGCAGGGGGTTCGGTCTATTCTCGTTCCGGTTCGTTCCTGTCGTCGAAGATTTTAAGGCCAAATCGTGGCTCGATCCATCTTTGGCACGCTGTTAGGTATCGAATTCGTCCTTGTCTCATTCTTAAGGTTGGATCCCGACTCTTGTTTGTAACATAGGGCTCTATTCTTGTTTTTGTGGTTACATGTGACCTCCTCGAGTTGGTTAATTTGAGTTTTTTTTCGTTTGTTGTGTTGGTTCTGCGGTTCCAAGTTTGAAAGAAGAGTTTGTTCTTTATCTTGGGGTCGGTTTGGAAATTAGGTTGGGTAGTTTGATATCAATTTTAATGGAGGATCGGTTTTATTGTGGGGGTATTCGATTGAATTGAAAGCTAAATGGTGGAATTCAATATCTAAACGAGATTAATTATTCTCTACATGATAAAGATGGTCTAATGTTCTGCTGTAATGCGAGTTCGTTTTGATCTAAGTTACAATAACTAAATTAATGATGTATTACATGTTCACTTTTAATGTTAATGCAGATTCATGTAAAATAGGATCTAATTAGTGGAATTGATCATATATTTTTTTTTAGGTTGTTACGTACTATATATCCATATGTATTAAAGTATGTGTCCACGATCAAGAGTACATATACAAGTTTAGTGTTTAACTATAAATATATATACACATGTAGGTGATCGCTTAAAATATTTTATTCGAGTATATATGCAGTCTAGTTAAAGATTTGATATGACTTCATACAGTAGTTAGAGGGATTAGTTTAGATTAGCTAATTAGTGTAATTAATTGGTGTGACTACATGCTTTAACACTAGTAAGTTTTGGATAGTGACGAGTTTTCGAGTTGTATTTCGTTGGAGATCGTCGGATTACTAAGTGTACCGTTAATATGTTTAGGAGATCGCTACTACTCGGGTTCTGAGCTTTCCGTATTCGTCAAAGAATCCGTCATTCAAGGTAAGTCGTTCTGCGACTTGCTCGGCTTAATTCAATTCTTGTTAGATTGGGTGCCATGCGTGTAGGATTGGTTTTGGGAATTAGTCCATTTTCGCATAATATTTTTAATTGAATTTCCTCTTTGTATTTGCCAGAATTGTAATTGCATTTGTGGTTGTGATTGTAACTGTGTTTGCATTTCTGTAATTGTGATTGTGATTGTACTTGCTTTGGTATTTGTGATTGTATTTGTAGTTGTAATTGTAAGTGTGACTTTAATAGTAATTGTGATGATAACTTGTACTTGTGATTGAGAGTGTGACTGTGTGTGCGTTTGTGACTGTGATTGCGATTGTGACTTTGATTTTGATTGTGTTTGTGAATTGTGTTTGTGTTTGAATGAGCATTGATGGTGATGGTGAACGGAGGTGATTGAATACGGCGATGATTGTTGAAAATGGGCGATGATTGTGAAGACGGGCGATGATTGTGAATATGGGCTATGAGTGATTGAAAATGGGCGTTGATGGTGACTGAATATGGGCGATGACGGTGATGGAGGAGGTGATGGAGGTGAATGTTGTCCTTTTGAGTTTGTGTGAATGTGTGTTCATTTGTGTGTGTGTGTGGGATTATTTGACTTTATGTGATGAATTGTTGGATTGAAGATTTTGATTTATGTGTGAAAATTGATTGTTAGGGTTCTGTGTGGTTTTTCAAACGTTCTATATGCATCTCACGCTTTCTAGCTTGAATTAGAATTGTAGCTGACCCTTCGGGGAATATTTTTACAATTTCAGGTACTTTTTCAAGAATCGTGATGGATTCTCTACAAAGTGGTGAAGCGGATGTTGGCGACGTGTCACTAGGTCGGGCTGTTGGGATTTAGTTATTGATGTATTAAAAGTTGTCTGTGAATCGTTTTGTTACTAGTTGGATAGAAGTGGTTTAGGATAGTTTGAAAGTACAGATTGATTTGATCGTTATTTTTGTTTATGAATTCGAGAATAATATCATGTTTTCACTTCTGTTTAAAATAAAAAGTAGGATGTTTATTTGTTTCTCGTCGTGCCCGAGTTGTAAGATCCGAGTGAATTTGTTGTCTGACTAATCTGAGTAGTCCCAGACAGGGTCTACCACCGATTAGCGCCCCGGCGCAAGTCGGGGTGTTACAGAATGTATACATAATTCAAATTGTACATGTAAAAGACATGTTTTCATTAATTGTACATACAATAATGCAAATAGTATACAACCACATCAATTTTGTATATACATTTATCAAGTTGTTATATACAATAGTAAGTATATATATACAGAGGATCAACGCTTGCTCGACGTGGTGGTTCGTGGTGGTCGAAATTCTCCAACGAGCAATTCCGACGTTCAACAAGCAGCGTGCAGTTGTAGCAGACAATTCTGACGTGGTGGTTCGGTGGTGGCCAGTTTCAACGTGCGACGGCGCTTCCGATGGCGCTTGGTGGTTTGACGTGGTGGTTCGAGCAGTTCCGACGGCACTTCCGGTGTGAAATTGGGTTCGAGCGAACTGTGGTTACAGTGGTGGCCGGAATTTCTCAATGGAGGTTTTATGGCGTTGATTTGTATCTAGAGATCTTATCCCACAATGTGCGATTTCACACGTTAAAAACAATTTTTGATTTTACAAAAATTTTAATTATGGTAGTTAGAAAGAGTAAATCATGGGGAGAAGATCTCTCCTATTTTTGATTTTTTTCTATTTTTTTATGTTATTATATTGTAGATACTAATATCACCATCCATCCTAATCTCATCCAATGGATGAGATTAGTTCTCTTGTTCTCTATAGAAGCTTGTTCTCTATAGAACCTACCTCTCTCTCTCTATATATATATATATATGTATATATATATAGGTTTCGGTTCAATTGAGACCCACTCTTATGGTGAGACCCTTGGCTTAAAGTGAGGACTAATCTCAACCATTAGATTTACATCATCACTATATACTGGATGGTCAAATTTTTTTATTTTTTTTATTTTTTTTTTAATTTTTTAAAAAAAAATTTAATTTTTTTTTTTAAAAAAAATTTCGGAATTTTTTTTTCGTATTTTTTATATTATATTCTTTGTTAAAAAAAAGCTATAAAAATATTAAATATGACAGTTCAATTTTTATATACTACGAGTTCAATTTTATACACTAGAAGTTCAATTTTTTTATGTTAGGAGTTCAATTTTCAATATTGTATGAGTTCAATTTTTATATTCTACGAGTTCATTTTTTATCTATGATAAGTTCAATTTTTATGTGCTTTGAGTTCATTTTTAAAATAATTCGATTTTCACAAAACTAAAAAAATAGCAAATAAAAAAATGAAAAAATAAAAAAAAATGAAAAATGAAAAAATTTGAAAAAAGATTTAAAAACGTTAAATATGACGGTTCAATTTTTATATACTACGAGTTCATTTTTATACACTAGAAGTTCAATTTTTTTATGTTAGGAGTTCAATTTTCAATATTGTATGAGTTCCATTTTTATATTCTACGAGTTCATTTTTAATCTATGATAAGTTCAATTTTTATGTGCTTTGAGTTCATTTGTAAAATAATTCGATTTTCGCAAAAATAAAAAAATAGAAAAAAAAATAAAAAATAAAAAAAATAAAAAAAAAATGAAAAAAAAAATGAAAAATAAAATGAAAAAATGAAAAATGAAAAAATTTGAAAAAAAGCTTTAAAAACGTTAAATATAAAAGTTCAATTTTTATATACTACGAGTTCATTTTTATACGCTAGAAGTTCAATTTTTTTATATTAGGAGTTCAATTTTCAATATTGTATGAGTTCATTTTTTATCTATGATAAGTTCAATTTTTATGTGCTTTAAGTTCATTTTTTAAAATAATTCGATTTTCGCAAAACTAAAAAAATAAAAAAAAAATTGAAAAAAATCTTGACCATTGAATACATAATAGAGGGGTAAATCCAATGGTTGAGATTAGTCCTCATTTTAAGCAATGGGTCTTACCACAAGGGTGGTCCTCACCGGAACCATGCCCTATAAATATATAGTTGCCATTTATTTATAGTATATGCAATATTGAATTGTTTACCATAGGTATATAATTAATCTAATCAATTTTTACCAATTTTTTGCCAATTTTTTAAGTATATGCAATTTTTTTACAGCTTGAAAGAGAATTGAGGTCCAAGAAAATATTTGAAGAATTAGAAATTAAGAGAGATCATTCTTCTTTCTAGGTTTTTTCATTCCATTTAGCACTTTAAATTAATTGTTAAAGTATTGCATTATCCTACTAGAAAATATGATCATGGATATGAAAAGTGTAAGAAAAAGAAAAAAATAGAAATGTTGATTGAGTCTCAACGAGGAGCTCTTGATAAGTTCATTAGAAAAGAAAACACAAGTTCCTCTTGAAACTCAAAATGTTGATGTTGAAAGTCTAGTAAATAATGAGAATGAAGTTGTTGGTGTTGAATTGAAAATTGATAAGAATTGAGAATTGATAATGATTATGATGTTAGTGATGTTTTTACTGAGAATGATAATATTGGTGATATGCTTATTGAAAATAATAATGTTGATGATGTGCCTATTGAGAATGAACATGTTAATGCTGAAAATTTTAATAATATGCCTACTAACAATTCCGAGAATGACAAAGTTTATCAATCTGAAACTTGTAACTTGCCTAATATATGTGATTCAAGAGTTTGGGATGGTCTTGATTCTAAAATGATTGATTTGTTAGTGAAAAATTGTCTTAAAAGAGATTTGAGCATTGTAAAAGGTCCTAAAGATAAATTTTCAATGCGATATACCGCTAACCTTTACTATTGGCTTATCTATTCAATAGAGCTTGATAGAGTCTTTTTTTTTTTTTTGTAAAATCATTAAAAAAGGGATTGGTAGAGGTCAATTAACAAATGGAGGTTTTGTGGATTGGGGCATATTAGGCATGGAATCGGGTCGGGCTGGGCATGTCCCGGGTCGGGCCACAACTGGGGCCGGGCTAGAGAAACTAGACCCAGGATCGGCCCGATATTAAACCGGGATAGAGCGGGCAGGGCCCCGGGCCAGGCCGGGCTACAATCCCCAACCTGGGACCGGACCATGGCCGGGGCGCGTTTAGCCCGGCTGGGCTAGCCGGGCGCCGAGCCGCACTTTTGTCCATGACTAGGGCATATAGGCTTAAAACTAAAAGAACATGAAGCAAGCATGTATCATGCTAAAAATATGGCCACTTGGTATGATTTGCGTTTAAGATTTCATAAGAATAAAAATAATGATAAGGCAACTCAAAGTTTAATTGAGAAAGAAAAAGAGCATTAGAAAAAGTGTTGCAAATAATTATTTCAATAGTTAAAATTTTGGCTAAGCATAATCTAGCTTTTTGTGGTTCTAATGGGAAGTTGTACCAAAACAGTAATGGTATTTTTTTAGGCTTAGTTGAAATGTTGGTCGAGTTTGACCCAATTATCCTAGAACATGTCATGCATATTACTAATAATAATATTCAACATCTTTACCTAGGTCACACCATCCAAAATCATTTAATACTTTTGCTTGGTTCTGCTATTAAAAGTGAAATCATTAGAAATATAAATCAAGTAAAATATTTCGCAATGATACTTGATTGTACTCACGATGTTAGTTATCAAGAGCAAATGTCAATAATATTATGATATGTGAATGTCTCTACGAGTCTTGTTAGCATTGAGGAATCTTTCTTATGATTTTTGAATGTAGATGATACAACTGGTCAAGGGCTTTTTAATGTGTTACATAATGAATTAAAAAGTCTTGATCTTGATATAATGGATGTGCGAGGCCAAGGTTATGATAATGGATCTAATATGAAAGGAAAACATCAAGGTGTTCAAAGAAATTATTGGACTTAAATTCTAAAGCTTTTTATACTCCTTGTGGTTGCCATAGTCTAAACTTGACATTATGTGGTATGGTCAACACGTTTAGTAAAGCTAGAGATTTTGTTGGAATCATTCAACGCATATATACAATTTTTACAACTTCTACTAAGCGATGGCAAATTCAGAAAGACAATGTGAAAGGGTTGACTCTTAAGTCTTTGTCATCTACTCATTGAGAGAGTCATGTTGAAAGTGTTCAGGCTATAAGATTCCAAATGTTAGACATACGAGAAGCTTTACTTCAAGTAGCTGATAATGATAGTGATTAAAAAATTAAGAGTAAGGCCAAATCCTTAGCAACTAACGAGCTTGGTGATTTTGAGTTTTTGATTGCAATAATTATTTGGTATGATATATTTTGCGCAATTAATTTGGTAATCAAGCTTTTACAATCCAGGATATGCTTATTCATGTGGCTATTGAAAAAAATAAAGGTTTTTTAAAGAATATAGAGAAACTAGTTTTTATGATGCATTGATAGGGCTAAAGAACTTGCTATTGAAATGGATATTGTACCTACATTTCCACAAAGACGTGAAATTTATAGAAAAAAATATTTTGATGAAAATCCAAGCACGTCATCAAATGCTCCACTATCTGGTCAAGAATCATTTAGACTTAATTATTTTCTTTACATTGTTGATCATGCTATTTTTTCTCTTAATAACAGGGTTGAGCAATTTGAGCAATATGAAAGTATTTTTGGTTTCTTATTCACTTCTCACAAATTGAAGTCTATAACACCTCTATTTTGCAACGATGGGTATTACCGCCAGTGACCTCAGATTTTACCATCCAAAGTCACCCAAGGCTTTAAATAATTTAATTAAACATAATTAAGGGACATTGATTTGAAAATGGAAATTTTATTCATTAAAAAGAACATTTGTTCATTACAATGGTAGTTGTTTTACAATGAATATAGCAACGGAATATTATGAAAGGGTTGAAAAGACGTATTGAAATACAAGTATATTTCCCCATGACAAATAATATGATGATGATTTGCTTGGCTTAAAATGGAAGAGCTGGTGAACCATCTTCTGAATGCTTTGCTCTATGAAAATTCCTTCCTTCCTTCAACGTCGTCTTGCCTTGATCTTCTATTCTTGCATAATTTTCCTCAAACCTTCTAGCCTTTGTCTTCAAAACTTCGGTGGGAACTTTCTAGAATCTGGCATTTGTCGCAAAGGGCGAGAAATACCACGCAAAAAATGCGAAAATAAACGGAAATAATCTAAGGAAACTAAGCAAGTTAGAATGCAAATTCTCAAAGGTAGTATTGTAATTTTATTATCTCATTAAGGAGAGTAAGGGAAGAAGTACTTGAAAGTTATAACCACTTTGTGGAGCTTATAAGGACGAAATTTAGTTGATCTCGAAGAGAGATGAACTTGGATCTGAAGAATAGGATTCTACGAGATTGTAGTTCCTCTTAGAGTACAATTAATATTGGGAGTGTTTTATTTACACATCAAGTTCTAGAAAACTTCTCGCACCTTTTTCAGACTGAGAGCGCCAGGTTGGTCTTACACTAATGCTAAACCAACCCGATTTTAATTCGGAAATTTCGTTGGGTAACCTCCAGGTTAGTCCAATTTCACATGGTACCCAACAATTTTATAAATTTCGCGTAGTAACCTTGACATTTTTTAAAATTTCGCACTGTGACCTATCATGAACTTGTAGCTAAAAATCGTTAAATGTGGGTAAAAATTAGAAAATTATTTACGCGTCTTAAAAATAGAAAATCATCTTCCCCGATGTCTCTTATCCTCTTCTCTCCGGTGGAAAGGTTGACGGCAGAAGACCGACTTGTGTACTCAGGGAGGTTAAGAGGATGGCAAAGACGAGGATGGCATAATTGTTGTATGATGAACTTGATCTTCGATCGTGGGCTAGAAAACGGAGGCACCCTTCGACGAAGCTTTTTGAAGAATGCATTTACAATTTCAATACTCAAATCTCAAATAAAAAGGGTTTGGTCTTCGATCGGGGACTAGACGTTGGCGACAACCTTCATTAAAGCTTTTTGATGTACGAATTTCGTGGTTTCAACACTCAATTTTAAATATTTATGGCTTCATATTGTAGAGTTATAGAGTTAAATTTCACAAAATTCGCGCATTTGACAGAAAGATGATAGCTCACAACCTGGTTACAACTTTCTTTGACGTCAATTTTATGAGAATCTAATTGTAAAATCCAAATTGTAAAGCATTTTACTATATAAATTTTTGTATTATTTTATCTTCTATACACTAATCAAATCAGGGTATGTTTGTAGACTATTATTCTGATGTTGCAATTGCAATCCATTTTGGTTTGGTAGGTTTAGGAAATTCCTTAGGAGTTGCGAGTTGCTACTCCTTATTGACTAGTTGCAAGCCACTAATGACTAATTGTTAAATATGACTATATGTGAACTTTGTATCCTAATTATCTTTACTTTGTTGAACATTTCCCACCATATTAATGAGATGTCAAACTAGATTGGGTTGATGGTGATGACAAAGGCTTAGTGTTGCCCCCAAAAGTAGGTGTTGTTCAAGTTGTTGTGAAAACACCCTATAAGTATGTAGATACACAAGCAATTGTAGTGATATAGTTGCAACTTTGAGTCAAGCAGACATTCAATTTGAGACAGATCTAAGATTATTTTTTAACTGGTTGGAAGTGCTCAAATTGTGAAATGAAAGGTGTTCCTTTGAGGATAGAAATTGGACCGAAAGAATTAAGTTTTCGTATTTCTTGTTGGTCATTGATTTGAATGCTTAGTAAGGTAGTTCTAGTTGTTTGTCGCCAATCTATCCCTCTTATATGGTTGATAGATTTAATCAGGCATAGTTTAAGGTTTCTAATAATCTGAATTTTTGAGGATGTTAAATATATCATCTTTTTGAGGAAGGACATGGTATATTTTGATGTGAAAATCATATTATTTATAGAGACTACATTTTTTAAGTCATGACTTATATTCAATCTGATAGGTTCTTTATCTTTCATGTTTCTAAATTATGTATTCCTACAAAGATCATGACTGATGTCTCATTGACAAAGGCTCTCATTTAGAGTCTATTAGCTCAAACGGTAGAGCGATGTGTTTAAACACAAAGATGTGGATTCAAATCCCACATAGGCTATCTATATATTTCATTGATCTTGTTTGTATATTTTCGTGTCATGGTTTATTGAAGTGTTGTTTTAGCATTAGTTATGTTGATTTATCAAGATACTTGCAATTAGATTTCCTTGGAACCTGTTATGAGAAAGGTCGAGTATTGATAGCTTTTTGACATTGGAATTCTGAGAAGGGTTTTCACCATTGAGAGCATTCCGGCTGATATTAAGAGCAATATCAAGGTTCACAATGTTGAACAATTCCTTTGGATGATTCCAAATAGCTCATTTTTGCTGAGATCAAGTGATTGCAGGCTTGAACATCTTCCTTGTGAAGTTGGTATTGATTCGGATAGGGAGTTTTTCTTTAGAATGAGAGAGTTAAGTGAAGTAAGATGATGTTGCAGGCATCGGAACCACAAACTGGTTTTATGATAAATCAAGGACCTGAAGCTTTGTTAGAGACTGGAGACTACATGACGTACTAGTTAGGATTCATAGCTGAAGGGAAATAGATTGGTGATCCCAAAATGTGTCAGGAGGATCGAATTCGATCTTCGAAAAGATTCAAAACCCTATGTCAAATTTGAAAAAAAAAAGAATTGGTAGCAAGGTCGATATCTGAGAGAGGAATAAGTTTGGTGAGGACACAATGGAACTTTTTGCAGCTTGCTTGCTTGCACAATACACTAGTCCTCGATTCATTCAGCAGCAACAACGGCATCAGTGTCTTCTACTGCACAACATCGTCGATTTCTCGACGTGGCTGGAGTAAAACCACATAGGCTTTTTCTTTTATCTTTTATCTTTTAGGGGTTTAACGCTTTAATTAATGTTTAACTACGAATGGGTATAAGATGAAAATTTCCAAAACTTGAGGGTTACCATGCGAAAATGTCCATAGTTATGGGTATTTTGCGAATTTGACTTTAATAGGGGGTTACCAAGCGAAAAATCCCATTTTAATTTATTTAATGTGCAATAGCACTTATTTTTATTACTTGTCAAAACGTTTCATATTATTTATGAATTTTAAGGGTGTTGAGGTTGTGGAAGAGCCAAGTCCACTTAAAGGAAATGAAGTAATTTCAAGCCCGTTTCATCTTAAGTGTTTAGGCCTCTTTCATCCTAAATGTGCAGACCTCTTTCATCCTAAGTGTGTATGCCTCTTTCATCTTGAGTGTGCAGACCTCTTTCATCCTGAAAATACCGAGCCTCTTTCATCCCGAGTATACAGGTCTCTTTCATCCTATATGCATCTAGCTAGTGTACAATATCGCCTATACTAATCCATAACAAATCTCGAAAAGAGATTGAAACAAACAAGACCACAAATCATCGGTCCTAAAGTTCAGTACTAGCGTAGTACGAATCATAATAACAATATGTCGTTATGTATAAGTAAATGAATAAACCTAAGTTCATTCATTTTAACAAATGTAGTTCCCAACATAGAAGAATTTCCTTAACGGAAACGAAATATATATATTTATATATAAAGGTTACAAGGGAGAATATCCACTTGCCTTGAATTTCTTTCGTAAGTTTACGAAACTCGGAATCTAGAATGATCTAGTGAAGTTCCTAAACTTCGACCTAGTCATTCGAAAAGATAACGAATGAATTTATATTAAAAACCTTATTTTATACTTAAACAATCCTTTTTCTTATTTTCCTCTTCTAAGAGAAAGGATGTAATCTAAATTATTTGGTTTAATAATTTATCTAGGAAAAAAATAATAATAATCCTTTATTATTATTTTCAAGGTGATGCTTTTAAATAACTTTCATATAATTAAAAATATTTGCTTTAAGGAAATACGCAATGATATGTTTAACTAATTGAAAAATCCTTTTTAAATCACATGAAACAATTATTTAAATGGACTAAAAATATTGTTTACATGAGTTTCATTATTTCTAAGACCACTTTTATTTTATTCCAAAAACTTATATGAAATGATAACTTTGACATGCAAGAGTGTTTTAAAACAATATAAATCCTTTTAATTCCGCCATAAGCACTTTTCATGCATTTTCACTTGATTAAATAACATTCTCATGGTCAAGACTACTTCTAGATGTCACATATGATTTATTATAAAATTATAGTAAGGTCTAAAAATTGACATGCATCTATGAATTAGTTTATAAAAACCTTTTTAAGTACACATGCACTACTTATTTATTTATTTAAGTATAACTTGCATCTTGTAAGTATTTTTTTTATCAAGAAGAACATGACAAATTTTTATTCCTAATTTATACTAACTCTAAGTTAACATGCAAGGGTGGATCATTTCATAAAACCTTAAAAATCCACATGCAACAATTTATTTAAATTACTTAAGTAGGTCATAACTTCTAGAAGTCTATTTTTTAATTAAAAAGGTCACAAATAAATTTTCTAAAATTTATTTTAAGTCTAAGTTGACATGCAAGAGTGGGATATTTCATAAAACCTTGTAAAATCCACATGTAATAATTTATTTAAATTACTTAAGTAGATAATAACCTGTAGAAGTCTACTTTTAATTAAAAGGGTCACATATAAATTATTTAAAATGTATATTAAGACTAAGTTGACATGCAAGAATGTCTTAAGGTATAACAAGTTCTTTTACCCACATGTAAATATCTATATACTTGTTTAGGCATGTTTTTAATCTTATTAAATTTACTTTAATCATAAATTTAAATAAAAATTATTCCAAGGCTTATAACATGATTTAAAAGGGCTACAAGAGGGTTCTCTTAGCAAGGTCTACAAGAGGATTCTTCTAACCTAGTACAAAAGTTTCAAGGCTTTATTCGTAGAGATTGAGTCATCTAATTTCATCATTTTTATCGAGAGGCAAATAATGCTATTGACTTCTTAGCTCCCTTGTGATGTGAACCCCGTTGGAGGATTCACGAGAGGATCTTTGCGTGGACTCGTATTATGTCTTCTTCACCAATTTGAACCGATAGATTGAGGCGTTGGACGCCTAGACGAGGTTGAGAATAGAAGCGAAATGATTGAGAAGGTCGCCTAGGATGAACTAGACATGAAGAATATGGGATCGGGAAAAGAATGTTTGGGTGACGCCTTTTAGATAAAGTGCGAGATCAATTCGGCAACAATTCGTTATCAAATCAAAGCGTAAAGAATACATGGAGAGGCACACACGAAACCCTAGAAAAACCCTAGGTGTGGGATGTGCATGCACGCGGCCCAAAGTGCAAGCCTAAGCCCAAAACTAGACGACAATAATAGTAAAGACATAAATAACAAGTTTTAGAAAGGAAATAGTACTAAAAACGGCATAAAACATAAATGGTCACAGTGGTCATGTCGTGAGTGTCGCGACAAGGCCGTGACAAGGCTGGCGCGGCGCGCGCGCAAGGCTGTCTCGACACGCTAGGCGTGGCACGACACGGCCGAGGGCCCGAGGCACACGATGCACTAGAACCTCAAGTCGCAACGCCGGGTTGGCCCGGCGTGGAATTGGCTGGGGACGCCGATGCGAGGTCATCGGCATCGTGGTGTGAGGCGTCAGCACGAAGGGGTGGCGCGCCTTCGATGATGGTGAGGCAAGTGAAGAAGGGCGTGCCGGTGGATGCGTCGTGGCTTGCCAAGGCACGAGCGACGATGGACGCCATGGCTCAAGCTTTGGAACGGGTCTGGGCTCGAATGATGGGTCCGTCGGAGCGCACAGACAAATCCTCCTCGTCTTGAACGACAGTCAAGGTGGGGCTCACATCACCTTGTCTTTTCTTTTAGTCTAGAATTTCATGTATTATTTGACCCTCCCGAGAGTGTTAAGTCATTTGTTTTTGATGATGTAAGGAGACGAGCCATCCCAGCTTAATTACTACTAAGTCTAGTTTTCTCTTATTTATAAAGTTCCAAAAATATTGGTTCTCTTTCAACCAAAAAAAAGAAATAAAAATTGTGTTTATTAGAACTAATACGTTTCTTCCTACATTGATTAGTCAAAACTTAGAAGTTTCATTGAGGATAAATGGAGCTTTAACAAGCAATTCAAAATCACATCATCTAATGCATAAAGTAATTTCAAATTGATTTAGGATTGCAAAATTGAAAACCTAATTTGCAAAATTGAAAATTTCACCATCAGTAATCCGTTGAAGAGCAGACTTTCTAGATGTTAGCTTCAATTGAATGAGTAAATTGGTGCTGTGAGGAGGTCGGTGACGATACGGTGAAGTTGCTAGAGCAAGATGGAGCAAGGAGACGACGAGCAAAGTGCTGGTCTACATAGAGGAAGGTAGAGGGGTTGTAGAGAGAAAAGGAAGTAAAGAGTGAGAAAGGAGGACCAGGTACAATCTTCGGTGAGGTCATGATCGGAAGAAAATAGGCCGTTGGGATTTCGGGTCGCGTGAGCAGGAAGGGAAGAGAGTAAGACCCGTAAGGCGTATAAAATAAGTGCGAGAAGAAAAATAAACAGACTTATTTTATAATTCTTTGTTAAAAAGTGTAAAAAAATTTTTTTGATTAGGTAAGAATTAGGGTGCGCTCCTAAATTAAGGAGGCCACCCTAGAGCATCCTTGCGGATGAGAACAATAAGTTCTGGCGAGTTTCTAATAGTATCGATGGGGAGACTGTGGCCCATTTTCGTAATTTTATCAGCCACAGCGTTACATGTCCTCTTAGAATGAACTAAGCGAACCATCTCAAACTCTTGCATTGCAGCAAGGATGTCAGAGATAATAATCTCAATTTCCCAAGGGCAACAATGACTACCTTGGGCAGCTTTTATGACTGTTAAGTTATCCCCTTCAAGTTCAATGTTTAAGAATTTCCTTTTCTTTGCTTCCCTAATGGCATCCCTAAGCGCAAGTGTTTCCACTTTCAGGGCCGAACATTTCCCATATTTTCTTACCGACATGTCTAGCACTTCTCCTTTGTGATCTCGCATCACAACACGCCCTGCAGCTTGTCCATTAGATAATCTGGATCCATCAAAATTAATTTTAATGACACCTCGTTGGAGCTTTCTCCATTTTGTCTCTTTGCCATTTTTCTTTCCTTTAGCATACTTTTTGGTTCCTCTCTTTTCTTCATCCTCCTCCCACAATTTACAATGTTCCCAATTTTGTATTTGGTTTTGTATGTATAGGTTGAGGTCATGTATCAGGTCGTCTGGGGTCTGTTGGAAAACCAGTTTATTTCTCTGATGCCATATGCGCCACCAACTGATAGCCAGTTCCGTAAAATCTTTGCTTCCAATCTGTCCATAGATTTCATTCAGTATAGTTTGCGGCCTTTTGTTCATTATGTCATAGGCATGAAACACTTGAGCAGTCTTTGGGTTTACTTGTTTTATTATTCGTTGTGTGTGCTGACATTTGACAAATAGGTGTCCAATGTCTTCCGACGTGCAGTTACACATAGCACAACCTTCACGTATCGCTACATGTCTCTCCCTTAGTCTTGCCTTTGTTGGGAGCCCATTAGAGTGAAACTTCCATAAGAAGTTTTTGACTTTAGGGAATGTGTCCAGTTTCCATAGCCAGTTATTTATGCTCGGGTTCTGGGCTTGAATATTTGTTATTAAATCAATCGTCGTGGAGGTCGAAAACCACCCGTTTTTTGCTCGAGGCCCAATATAGTCGACCCCTAATTAGGTTGTCCGGAATTGGAGTGGCAATAATTTCTTCAACAATATTATACGGAAGTATTTGTTGCAATTGTGTTGTTTTCCACACTTTGTCGTCGGATATAAAGTCCCCAACCTTGGTTGGGACATGCACCGTTATAGGATCAAGTGCATAAGGTTCAAGGCTTTCATTCATTACCCATTTATCTTTCCAGAAATTAATCGCCTTTACATCACCTACTTGCCAAATTAGTCCCTTTTCAAATTCCTATCTTAAGTTCATGAGTTTTTTCCATTGCCACGACGTGTTGGATTTTAATTTGTATGTGAAAAAAGTATCCTGCCGAATATATTTCTCAGTTACTACTTTGACCCAACTATTTTGTGCCTCCGCCAAAATTTTCCATAATAGTTTCATTTGAAGTGCTTTGTTCATGTGCTCTGCCTTTCTAATTCCGAGACCTCCATGGGATTTTGGTTTGCATATTTTATCCCAACCAACAAGCGGCTTGTAGTGTTGATCTTTGTTCCATAGAAAACACCTGTTTAATCTGTTTAGGTTTTCATGAGTATTTTTCGGTAACATAAAGCTCTGCATTATATAGTTCGGTTTTGCTACTAGGTTAGCTTGAATTAGAGTCGCTCGGCCTTCCTGTGATAGTGAATTTTCCTTCCACTTTGTTAATTGGTTTTGTGTCTTTCCTACCACATCCTTAAACGTTTCCTTGTTCACTTTGCCATTAATAATAGGGCATCCAAGATATTTCTCCAAATTCGTCATGGCTGAGATCCCAAGAGCTTGCTGGATTTGCTGTCTATGTTGATTATTAATATTTTTTTATGTTTGAAACGCTGATTTATGGTAGTTAACTTTTTGTCCTGACACCGCACAGTAATCCTCAATAATTTGTCTTACAGTCCAACACGCACTTTGAGAGGCTTTGGAAAAGATTATTATGTCGTCTGCAAAGGCTAGGAAGGGAATGCGGGTTCCTCCTCGGGTAATGGGGAAGCCAATTTGATAATTCCTTTCAATGCTCATTTGTTGGAGTTTCCTACCTAGGATTTCCATCCCCATGACAAATAGGTAGGGTGATAATGGGTCTCCTTTACGCAGTCCACGTTCTGGTATAAAAGGGTCGATGGGTCCATTGTTTACTAGAACTGAGAAGGAGGTCGTGCACACACATTCTTTCACCCACTCCATGAAAATTGGGTGGAATCCAAATTTCTCCATGACTGCAAACAAGAAGTGCCAGTCTACACGGTCATAGGCTTTCTCCATATCTAGTTTCACTGCAATCCATCCATCTTTTGCCTTACTTCCTCTAAAAGAGTGGAATATTTCATGTGCTATTAGGACGTTATCTTGGATGGCTCGGTTTGCCACAAAAGCCCCTTGGAGGGGATGTATGATTTTCCCCATTACATGTTTCATTCTATCTGTTATAATTTTTGATATTACTTTATATATTGTTGAACAAAGGCTAATCGGTCTGTAATGATTAGTGGAGCTAGGGTTCTCAATTTTCTGTATAAGCGTTATAAATGTATGGTTAATCTGCTTTAGCATCTTTCCTGAGTGGAAGAAACTTCTAACAGCTTTTATAACTGAGGGTCCTACAATATCCCAATACTTTTTATAGAATTCTGCAGTCATTCCATCCGGACCAGGAGATTTGTCAGATCCAATTTGCATTACTGCTAATTTTATTTCTTCATTAGAAACTGGTTTAGTTAGAATCCTATTGTCTTCAGTTGTGACTTCTGCATTAATCGGATTAAGATAATCTCTCATGAGTATTTGATTAATAGGTTCTTTAGAGTATCGTTTTTTAAAATCGTTTCTGATTTCATTACGGATGTTTTCTTCACCTGTGATTTGAGTCCCTTCATATGTTCTTTTTTCCTTTATACTTTTTCTGTTTCTTCTTCCACTTGAAATTTTATGAAAGTATCATGTGTTTGCGTCTGCTATAAAAATATATGTTTAGTTTTTGCTCTTTGTCGCCAATATGTTTTATGATAGTTTAGTATGCATTCCTTCTTTTTTATCAGCCGAATTTGCTTCTGTATCAACCCAGGTTGCAGGGAGGCTAGAATTTGGGCTTGGATGTCAACAAGGTTGTTTTCTATTGTTTTTAGTTGTTCAAAGGTGTTTCCAAAAGTTTGTTTGTTCCATTTTTTAGCATGACACTTAAGGAGTTGCGTTTTTTTAACCAGTTGGAACATATTCGATCCCACAACGTTGATCCTCCAAGCTTGTTTTACTATGTTTCTAAAATCCTTTCTGTACATCCACATCTTTTCCATTTTGAACGGTAACGCTTTATTCGTTTGTTCATTAGCAATCTCTACCGAAATTTTACAATGATCTGACGTGGTAAATGCATAATTTGTGGTTGTAATATCAGGGAACCATTGTAGAACGCAGTTGCTAACTAGTACTCTATCCAATTTTTCATATATGTTGTTATCTTCAGTTTTATTTTTCCTCCATGTGAATTGATTGCCTAGAATTGGAATCTCCACGAGTTCACATAGGTTTTTAAAATTTGTTAGTCTTTGAAACCTACTTGGCTCCGGATAAGCACCTCCTTTTTTTCACTTGGTTCCTGAATCTCATTAAGATCGCCGATAATGATAAGTGGTAGATTTAAATTGATTATGGTTTGCGAGAATTTGTCCCAGAATTCATCTTTGTTATTTTCATTAGGTGGAGCGTAAACAAAGCATAGTGCTATATTGTAATGGTTTATTAAGTGAGTATATTTCAAAATGACATACCTTGGTTCATGTCCTAGTACATAGACTTGTTCATTTATAAGTTGATGCTCCTTCCACATCACACATAGTCCCCCTGCTCTTCCCTCAGCGGGACACCATACTAAATTATCGAATCCTGCTCGACGCCATGATTGTTCATTTGGTGATTTATCAGTTTTGGTTTCCGCTATTGCCATAATCTGTATTCTCTCTATCTTACAATGTGAGTCGACCTCTGCCAGGGCGATTTCCGGCCCATACCCCGGCTATTCCAGAAGCTAATTTTCATGATTCCCAGGTGTTAGTGGTTTTGGATCTACTCCAAGGGGCCCTTTTTTAGAATTAGCGAAGTCTGCTCTATAGAGCCATTCCCATTCTTGTTTCCTTGAGTTATCAGTTAGCATAGTTCTGCAATGGCATGTCCGTAGACAGGCAACGACAAGGCTAATTTTGTGTTCAATTTTCATACTGCTTAGATAACAGTTTTCTTTAAAGCATTTCTTTTGTTCTTTACAACTGAGGTTTTTCTTTAAAAAGCTGAGTTGTTCCTGCAAGTGTTCTCGTTCGTTACTGTTCAAAAACAAGCTTTCTTCAAGGTATTTAAAGTTTCTTTTACAAATCAGTATTTTCCTTAAATTTCCAATTGGTTTCTGCAGATACATAGTCATCCTTACATTCATATCAATCTTTTTACAATATTGGCTACAAAGCAATTGACCATTGGACTTTTTGTGTTGCCAATTTGCTATGTGGTTGTTGAGTTTGGTGCTCTTCTTATGTGGTCCTCCAATCTCCCAGTCGGTTGCTCTTTTCTAGTCTTGATTAGTGGGTTTCACCTTAAGTCTTGATTTGCACTTGTTTCTCCAAAACCTGGGGTTGATCAACAAATATACATTCACTAGCAAGTTGTACATAAATTTTTCAACTACATATCTTAAACGAGAGGCACTAATGCAAATATTCCACCCGTGAGTGTGCCTGCAAATATCACTAACCGAAATAAATGTATTGACGTATGCATTTAGCTTATAATCATGATCATTTGTATTTTTAGTGTAAAACATGTAATTCCTTTCCCATATACATATAAAACAAAGCCAACAATACATATTAGTCTGCAGTATATTATTTGCATATAACAAAGCCAGCATACCTAGCTTGGTTCTTCCCTTATTTTTTCCTTCCTTCGACCCGAAGGGCAAGCCCCATTAGGCAAAGGTGGTTTGCTACCCTTTAAGGTCGAGAAGACCATGGTAGACTGAGACTTATGCAAAGTATGAGCAAGGTCATACTCCTCATGTTCTTTAGAGAGAGAGAGAGACATCAGAGCAGATTACCTTAAACGGTTTTCCATTGTTCTTCATATTATCATTTGGTTTCTCCATGAGATCTTCAAGCAAATTAGAGCTCCAGATGCAAGTACAATAACTTTTAGAGAATAGAATTGAGAATAGAGAAGATGGAGCATGTGAATGTGGAGACAGTGAGTCCCTAACATTCCCTTATATAGGCACAAATTAGGTAACAATCAGAAATAAGCACATCAAAAATTTCAAACTCAAGATTTGATAAGGGGTGTTTTCTTATATGCACAAAAAAATCACTTTTCAAATTCCAATCATTCTTTAGTTCGGCTCTAAATCCATAGAGGGATGTTTCTTTAAGGTGAGGGGTGTTATCTTTTACCCCCAAAAGGTCAAGATAAGCAGCCATATTAATACCGTCAATACCTTTTCTTCTTTCTTTCTTAGTCCAAGGAGGACCAGCAAAATATTTGTGTTTTTGAGCACTACTATTTTGGGTCTCCTCGACCATAATAGGCAAGGGTTCAAATTTTTCAGAAGGTTTCACATGATCAGTTGGTTCACAACCATTAGAACAGATACCTTTGTTCATTGTTTTGCCTGAGACACTCAAAGTGGAACTTCAACCATCTAATTATATATCTATCTAGCAAAAAACTACTAATTATTATGAATTTTAGATTGATCAGAGAGCAGAAGAAGGGAAACGAACTCAGTTTGTTAGAGATTTGTCGCCCAAATCTTCGGTTCCCGGGAGGAGATAAAATCACCTCCATTTGGACTGCCATATGCCGCATCCCCCGGAGAATCCGGTCTCCAGAGCGTCTGGCTCTCGCTCCCCATACTCACCGCGAAATCTGGCTTTCACAAAGCCATACCAACACCAACCCTAGGCCCCAAATGGAGCGAGGCATACGAAGATACAAGCCTCGCCTTTTGTGTTGTCGTCGTTTCTTGACCGAATTAGGAATCCCATCATTCCACCTAGGCTTGTGGATCCTCTTTACCGAAGGAAATCTCCGGAACCAGCATCTACTTGATTCGCACTTACCACCCCTAAGAGTGTGCTCAAACTGAGGAAGAGCCACATGGAGGGGATAATCTTTGTTGCCAATTGAGATTTGTGAGAGTAGAATACAAAGAACAAAGCCAATTGATACTAGGATTTGGTGTCTAGGGTTTCGATTTCGGGCTCGTCGGTACTGTTCAGCGGTCGGGGAAGGGGTAAAGGGGAAAGGGAGCGAGGGCGTCGTTTCTCCAAAGAATTGTTAAAAAGTGTAAATAAAGGCGATGTATAGTTGCTATAATAAAGTAATATGGAAAAAAGTTTATGGAAAATTTTGAAAATTTATCCATTTTTTTTGAAATAGTAAGAACATAATGATGAAAATATAAATTATTCAATAATTAAATTAACTTTATTTGAAAACAAAATAAAGTTGGGTACTATTAATGTATATTAAATAATTATTTTATAAAATTTTTGGATGTTGTTTTATGTAATCTACTATATATATAAAAGCAATAAGGTTTGGAGCCTCCACGTTGCGCCACGTCAGCTTTTTCCACATGTCGCTTCTAGAATGCGCCACATCGGATTTTGCCACATGTCGCCTTTTCCTTAAGCCATGTCATATAATTTTTGACACGTCATATGCCACATCGTATTATTTTCACCCCGTCACTTACATGTCATATTTAATTATAATGATAAAAAAATACTTTCCTTATAGAAAATATTTTATATAAATAGATAATAATATGTCTATATATTTTGATAACTCTATGCTATTTTTAATCAAAATACTTTCTTATGAGAAGTTTGGTCAAAATATCTTCCTTTTATTGCAACTCACAATTTGAAAATTTATCATAACATTTTATGTGCATTGTATATATTATTCTCATTATTTGAAAATTTACCATAACATTTTATGAGTATTGTATATATTATTCTCATTCTTTAAACTTAATAATCTAAATTAAATTTGTTTTATTTGATTTAAAAAAATAATTTTTATACATATTACGATCAATAAATTACTTACATTAAATTTTATATTATATTTTTGTTTATTAATATCTTTTTTATAATATATATAAAAAATATCGAGTCATAGTCGTGCATTGCACGACGGGGACAACTAGTTTACACAAACTAGTTTTACCCGTCGTACCATGTACGACTACTTCGATATTTTATAGATATTATAAATAGGATATTAATAAATAAAAATATAATATAAATTTTAATATAAGTAATTTATTGCTTACAGAATGTATAATATTTTTTTATCAAATATTATATTCTTCACATTTTATTACTTTTTATTGACATAAATATAGGGCTTATCAAAAATTTTAATACATCTATTAAATATTTTATTACATATTTTTATAAAATTTAAAATTATAAATATTTATCATTAATTTTTTATAAAAGAAAATCACTATATATATATATAAATAAAATTCTTCAAAAGATATATGCTAAAAGATTTATAATCATTCTAAAGTATTTTATCTTTAATCTTAAATACTTATATAAAGAAGTTTTTAAAAATATCGTTATACTAAATAGATATTTTTTTGATGTTAAAGATAGATTTAAATAGTTAAAGAAGAATTTAATAGAAAAAGTTAAAATATTAGGAATAAAAATTAATTTTATAATTATAAGATGGGATCAGAATCATTCTGATGGTTCGAAAAGGAACAACTTTAATATATAGTTATAGATATTGAATTTTCATTTCAATCAGGCTCACTCGTCTCTTGATGCTTGTTGATCTTGAAGTTGATCCCTTCCTTCCTCTTCGTCTTCCTCCACCCCTAACGCTCTCCCTTGCGTCCTCCTCACTACGCCAGTGCTTCTTCGCCGGCCGGCTTGCGCTCGCAGGTATGGATCTTTGTCCCTTCGCATTGGCTACGTACAATCGTGTTGGAAACGAAATCGAGCTAGGGTTCGCTTGAATCTCCATTTGTGCGTCTTTGCTTCGTTTCACCTCTCTTTGCCTTTTTTTTCGCGTGAAATGGTGTGATGTTGGAGAAGAATGAGAGGGAGACGAAGAGCTACAGAGCATGAACAATGGACAGAGAAGGCGGATAATAAGGGCATTGGGTAGTCGGTGGTTGTTGTGGTCGGGAATTCGAAAATCAAAAGCCTAATTTAGTTCCCAAAAATAAACCAACATCATATTAACCAACACCATATTTCAAGAATCACTCAATGATTTTCAACACCACATTTAAGAATTACCGCATTTGCTTCTGTAGTTCTTGCATTGCAAATGTAATGGACCTTAGTTACTTCTGTAGTTGTTGCATTACAATTCATCGATGATTTTTTTTGCATTTCTTTTTTCCAGTTGAACTACACAAGTGTTACGAAGGTGCTGCATATTTGGGCTCCCATTGACTTTTCCAATGAGTCGACCAACTACTCGTAATAAGAATAAAAGGCATCGACCTGAGGATGAACTAGATGTTAGATCCGAGGTCTACAGGTAAAAAGTGCCATATTTTTGTGTGAAATTTAGTTTTTGTGCTGCAATAATATTCTGGATCACGACCTTTCTTTGGTTGTTATTTTTAAATGCTGCTCATGTTAATGAATATGGATGTTGCATAGGAGAATCCATGTCCGGGGAAGTGTGACCAAAGATGATGTTGATCAGCTTTATAATGTACGAAAGACAATCTGTCAAGGTTGTCGAGTGAACACAAAGGATAATCCAAATTGTTTTTGTGCGCTTATTCCACCGCCAAATGGGAGTCGTAAATCTGGACTATGGCAAAAGATATCGGAGAAATTTAGTTCACTTGGGCCTGATCCTTCAGATGATCTTAGAGAATCCATAGAATCTCCAGCTGGTTTGACTAATTTGGGTGCAACTTGCTATGCCAATAGCATACTTCAGTTTCTTTACATGAACAGGGCTTTCCGTGGTGGTCTCTATTCTGTTGAACCTGAGGTCTTAAAAGAGCAGCCAGTGTTGGATCAACTGGCACGCCTCTTTGCACAGTTGCAGCGAAGCGAACTGTCTGTTACAGATTCTGCTCCTTTTATAAAGACTCTTGAGCTGGATAATGGGGTTCAGCAGGATAGCAACGAGTTTCTTACTTTGCTTCTTTCTTTGCTTGAGCGATGTCTGAGTCACTCTAAAGTTCCTAAAGCCCGGACTGTTGTTCAAGATCTCTTCCGAGGCTGTATGTCACATGTAACCAGGTAAAGCTGCATTGTAGTTTCTTAGCATATTGTGTAGATTCTAGTTATGCCCAAAGCTTTCCAATCTCTTGTTTTTTTTGTCCTACTTTATTATTTTTTCATTCATATAGCCGCCCTTTCTGATCTCTTGTTTTCTTTTCCTACGTTTTGTCTTTGGTCGGGCAGCTTTGGGTAAAATCTCTGTACTAGGCAGCCTTGGATTGCATGCCAATTGTTAGAAAATTCAGAATTTACATTTCTTGTTTGCATGCTTTCTTGCTCGTTATGTACGACAATTATCAACTACAAGAACAACTTTATGCTTGCTTCTCATGTTTACACTAAGCAAAAATTAATACAAGCTTATATTTGAGGTGGGGTTCTACCTTTTGTTTGCAGTTTGAGCCGTGTGCCATTAGAATAGTGAGATGAGGATCCGAAAAATATTTGGCTCTATATGGTTTAGAAGATTTTTGCTTTATGCATTAGTACTATTAGTACAACATCCTATCTCTAGGATTGACAAAGCTTTGGCAGTAAGTTTGGAAACTCTATGCCAAGCATTGCTAAATATGTTGAATCTTGCTACCTTATGATTCTCCTTGCTAGATCATGCTCTCCTTGCAAGGTCTATCTTTATGATGTTCACCCAAGGACTCTTTGCTTTAGTGGGATCTGCACACTAGAATTTGTACTCTAAGACAACTTGACTGCACATGTACATGAGTCATGACAGTCATGAACCAAGGGTTCAATCTTTGACCAATAAAGCTCTAAAGCTTTCAACTATGGTATAAATAATATGTCCAGGTCTTTTTGGTTTGATGGTTACTTGCCTACTTATTATAAGGAAAAAAGGGAGGATATACTGTGAATTGAGAAGAATGATTGAGGAAATATAGGTTAGGATGAATTGACTTCTTGTGGTGATTTCACAAATCTAATCTCATCTTAGTTAACACGTTAAGATAAAGAGAACATTAAGTGCATCTTTAAGATGATTAGATAAATTTAAATACCTCCACCTTTGTCATGAACTATTGATGTCAAAATGATAAGTTTGCCCCATTGTAATGGCCTAGCTGATTGTTATGATTCGCTTCTTGCAGCCTAAATGATCAAAACATTACAACAAGCAAGGGCCATGGTTAAAATGCTAGATTAATTAGTGCGTGGGAATCATAGTCTTGTTATTTTCTTTCTAATTTCATGTTCGTTATTTACAATGTCATGCTTCATCGTGCTACTAGGCATCTGTTGCATTCTTATTTTTCATTCTTTCAGTGACCTTATTGCGGGGCTGTCAAGTGTCAACTAGTTGTCTAAATTGTATCACTGATCTTTGTTGGTTAATGTTACAGATGTTCAAAATGTGGTCGAGATTCTGAAGCTTCAATGAATTTGGAAGATTTTTATGAGCTGGAATTAAATATCAAGGGTTTGAAAACATTAGATGAGAGTTTGAATGACTACCTCAATGTAGAAGCACTGGAAGGTGATAATCAATACTACTGTGAGCTGTGTGGTACACGCACTGATGCTATACGTTGCATAAAGCTGCGGACTTTGCCTCCCATCCTAAACTTCCAGCTCAAGCGTTGCATTTTTCACCAAAAGGTAGTGTAATATTTTCTAATCTTTTAACACTTTCACCAAGATTCTAATGTTAATAACCCATTAGATTGCCTTCTCTCAGTTGTGGATATATCATATCATAGTGGTTAGATGTAGTTTTCAATTGAAGGAATAGAAAGGTAAACATTGGTATGTCATATGATTCATATCATAGTAGTTAGATGTAGTTTTCAATGAATGAATAGAAAGGTAAACATGGAAAAAATAAACATAACTGACTTGCTTCAATAGTAGGATCATCCGCACCTTTGTTTTATCCATGGATGAATGTATGTTATTTTGTTAGCAATTTCCCATGTCTTTAGTAATTTTTTTTTTGGCTCAGCGTCTGAGACTGCTATGGTCATTGGCTTTTATACAGTGCCTTTGAGATGGATTTAGCCCCTACATCAATTTTGGTGCATTCTAACTAAATTCAATTATTATTGTCACATAGCTGAATTTCAGTTTTTCCTGGGTCTATCGGGCGCATCCTCCTGACATGTTCAGGTTATGGGTGCCTCCATCTTGACTCCCCAGATCCTGCTTGAGTGGGACTCTACTGGGAGATGATGTTGATGTTGATTGTTTGAGACTGCTACTTAGGCTTCTGTTTTTCGGTTTCTCTTGTAACATCAAAACTGTTACATTTTCCCATAATGAGACTACGTTGTTGTGTTACTGTTATGGACAGATAAAAACTTATACTGTTAATGCTTCAATCTAACTACTTAGGAAATAGGATATGAGCAAGAGGAGATTATATAATTTGTTATTTGTGCATTTCTTTTTTGTGTATAATATTTGTTACTTGTGCAATTCTACATGACTTTATTTTTTTAAAAATTGTATATCTGTTAATTTTGCTTATATTTTCCTGGTTTAGACAACTACAAAGAAGAAAATTACTTCAGCGTTTACTTTTCCCCGAGAATTGGATATGAGCAAGAGGCTGTCTGAACCTTCTCAGTCTCCACTTATATATGAACTATCTGCTGTTCTAGTACACAAGGGGACAGCTGTAAACAGTGGCCATTATGTTGCTCACATTAAAGATGCAACATCAGGGCAGTGGTGGGAGTTTGATGATGAACATGTTTCTAATCTAGGGCATCATCCTTTTGGAGAAGGATCATCACGTTCTGCGTCAAAACCTGCTGGAGAATCAGGTCAAAATACAAATTCCTCTGAACTGACTAGTCCTTCGTCAACTGAAGATCATAATACCAATCAGCTGCAATCTCCCGTCATGAATGGTCATGTGGAGACCTACACATCAACTGATGCTTATATGCTAATGTATACAAGTAAATTCCAGCAAAGTGGTGGTACACGGTATGCGATGTGTAGTGTAACTGATGAAAGAGAAGATGGTGTTATTCTTTCCAATGGTAATATTTCTCTCCCATCTCACCTGTCTGGAGAAATAGATCAGTTGAATGCTTCATGTCATGATGCATGCCAGAAATACAAATTGAGGAAAGAAGATGAAGTGAATAAAATCACAGAGCGAAGGCAGGAAGTTCGATCTGTTCTTTCGGAGGCACCTGTTTTGTCTATCGAGGAGCCACATTTTTGGATTGCAACTGACTGGCTTCGCCAATGGGCGGACAATGTATCTGTCTCGTAAGTTTTCTATTTCCTATAGTTCAAAAATAGATATGCATAGATTTCCTTGTAATTGCATTTGCTCTGGCTCTCTATTTGGAAGTATTAAGATCATAATAGCTTCTTTTTTCCCGTCATAGATCGCGATCTTTAGAGTGTGAACATGTGTAAACAAGCCAGTGAATTCTATAAATAACACAAGAAACAAGGAAATTGTGAAGTAATAAAATTCACATGATTCAGCTGATAGAGTTGATTTGGGTGGAACAGATACACATCTGTTAAAAGAGCATGATGTACAATGATAATTTTAAACTATTTTACATAATCTACGTGGTATAAAATGATATTTTGTGTAAATAAGCCTGTGAAATGTATAAATAACACCAGAAACGAGGAAGCAGTGTAGGAATATTCTCGTGATTCAGCTAATGCTTTGAGAATTGTGTATCTTAAGGCTGCTACATTGCTACGATTCCTTTGAGTTCTTAGTAGTTGTTGCCTGTTTTATGATGCATGAGAAATGTGTTCCATGAAGATATTACTTGAACAACATAACAAGCATGTACGTACTTCCTTGAAGTAAACATTTCCTCTTTGCTTTAGAAATGTGGTTCCCATCATAAGCTGCAATTTGGAACTATGAAGTTTCAACTTTACTGCAACAGAAAAAAGCTTTCCCTCATCGTCTCATTGCTACATTGATACTGATTTTGTTTACTTGTTCAAGTATCTGTTTATGTGCTTTAATAAGCTCCGATACAATCAAATAAAATATACTCCTCCGTTTCACAATGCTTGATCTTAGACGAAATTTCACACATATTAAGGAAAAAAAAATTTCCCCAAATTGCCCCTATTAAATACTCTTTCTTTTTTTCTCAATTACCAAGAAATTTTGGGATATGTGTAATGTGGGGGTATACACAAGGGTATAAATGGAAAAAAAATTAAATGAACAACTATTTTGAAACAAAAAGAAGGCTTTAAGAACAAGTATTGTGAAACGGAGGGAGTAATAAAGAAAAGAAATCAGTCTGTTCATTCTGTTGCATGCCTGTAAAATTGACTTAAGATGAAACAGACAGTGCATTATTTTATGCTTTTCATATGAGTGGCTTAGTTAGTTGTTATATGCAGTATTATTGACAACAGCAGTATAACATGCTTGCATGGAAAGGTGCCTGCATCAAAGATTGGCTCCATGAAACGGTTGTCAGCTAATTCTTGGACTCTCTTATATTCCAAGGTAATTTTTGTTTATTCATTATATTTTAAGACATTTTATCAAGAATTTTTATTATGTGCAAGTCATCTATAGAAGAGAATGTGCAACATTAAAGACGTGGTTTCAGAAACCGTTGTCAAAAGCTGATGAACCTGTTTTTTTAGTACCATTATTATCTGGTGTGCTACTCTATCTTCATTTGTCATTTCCCATTTCTTCTTGCTGCTTTCTTCTGCTTTTAATGTGGTATAGTTTTAAAATAGCAGTATGGTGAAGGTCCATGCTTGGAAGCTGGTGACTATTGCGTTGATTGTCTGCTTGATGATGCAAAAGCAATTGTCAGTGCTGATAATTATAGAGATAGAAGATCATCAATGAAAGAAATTGCTGAAGCAGCGCTTGCGGCGAAGTTTGTAGATGGTACTCTATACAATGTTTCCAGATCTTGGTATGTTCCTGCACTCTATTCCGTGTTTATAACACAGTAAAACGTAAAAGCTCGCAGGTTTCTGTAGAAACTGATCATGAAGAGAAGCTGTAGGAGATATTAGTGTCTTTGGAGATGAGGAAAACAAGTCTAGATATGATATATTTTAGATATGAAACAAATTCTTTGGAGAAACAAATTTCAGTTTCTAAATGGAATTTAACTTATAAATGAATAGAGCTGCAGCCTGCAGGACCAGCCTTACTCTGTGATAGACTAAAAACAAAATATTTATGCTCCAATTTTTTGTATACTTTACATGTCTTCTTTATCACCAGACACGTTTTAGTGATAGCTTCCAGTCATCTGCTTGTATCATTGTCATTTATAAATTTTTGACTTTAGATTTGTAAGCACATAAGGCCATTTTCATATAATACAGTAAAACGTAAAAGCTTGCAGGTTTCTGTAGAAACTGATCATGAAGAGAAGCTGTAGGAGATATTAGTGTCTTTGGAGATGAGGAAAACAAGTCTAGATATGATATATTTTAGATATGAAACAAAATCTTTGGAGAAATAAATTTCAGTTTCTAAATGGAATTTAACTTATAAATGAATAGAGCTGCAGCCTGCAGGGCCAGCCTCTCTATGATAGACTAAAAACAAAATATTTATGCTCCAATTTTTTGTATACTTAGTCTTCTTTATCACCAGACACGTTTCAGTGATAGCTTCCAGTCATCTGTTTGTATCATTGTCATTTATAAATCTTTGACTGTTAGATTTGTAAGCATGTAAGGCCATTTCACAAGGATTAAAACTCGATCTTTAATCTTTAGTTACTTTTATATTACATGTTAGATTGTTTTCTTGATTCACTCTTTGAGAGTGCACATCACAAGATATGTACATATGTTTTCTCTTTGCCATGGAGCAAGAGTAATGTTTTCCTTTGCACTTCAAGCTTAATTTTATGTTTGAGTTTTTCTGTTGTTTTGGATATGTGATGCTAAAGAGGCTTTCCACATAGGTTACAGCAGTGGCTGCGGAGGAAAAATAGTGAATTTCCTTGTGAGGCTGACACAGGACCGACTGCTTCTATTAGGTGTCCCCATGGGGAACTCCTTCCTGAGCAAGTTACTGGTGCTAAGAGAGTTTTGGTTCCTGAGAATCTTTGGCTTTTTCTCTATGAAAGTTCTAATAAGATAAAGCCTGAGGATGAATTGGGTTGTTCGACTTTTCCATCTGACTCAACCTTGTGTTCACAATGCTGTATGGAACTTACAGAGGTTGCATGTTTTGAGGATTCCCTGAGGTTTGTTGCTTTCTTCGATCTTTTTGATATTAAGAATACTGTTTATATTCACTCTAACTCGTAAAAAGTGCTTTATATTTCCTACACTACAGAGAAGTCAAGTTGAAACAGCGACAAAACCATGAGAAATTAGCTCTAGGGAAAAGTATTCCGCTCTCTTCTAATTGCAGATACTACTTGCTGCCTTCTTCATGGATCTTAAAATGGAGAAACTATGTTAACGCAAGTGGCAAGAATATTTCTTCATCTACCGAACCTGAACCTCTTGATGGAATTATTAATTCTCTTAAATGTGAGAAAGTAAGTGCCAGATTCTCTGTGTTGGTTTCTTCCATTTTATAATGCCTTAAATTTAACTCGAAGCTAGCTCCCCAAATAGGTTGAGCAGGTGTACATAGACTATCTCTTCCATGTGTTTTCTTCACCCTACTCTTTATTCCAACATTTGGCCACTCATATCACTTATGTTAACGAGAATATGGAATGAGATTCGTGTGCTTTCGAACACATGTAAAAGTAGAGTAGTAATCATGTAGGACCTAGAAGTGATTCAGCAGTTTTTCCTGGCAAATAGAGAAACTTTAAAATTGTAATCCAAAAGAAATTAGATTAAGTAACAAAAAACTGTAAATGAAGTGCACTTGATAGGTGTAAGTGTGTATGCAGGTAATAACTTAAGGTTGTGAATAGATTGTAGTATACTAGTGCTGCGAAGGAGAATGAGTGTCTTGATCTGTATACCTGTGTGCATTGTGGATATTTATAAGACTGTTTGGAGAAGACTTATGGAGAGACAGCTGTGATCGAGTCATTGAGGACGAGTCCCCCTTTACGCTTAGGCCTTGGATACTGGTTATTTGATGATAAAAAGAATTGGAATATGATGTTGATATAGATTTGGAGAAAGTTGTATGATTGTAATCCTTCTATTGTCATGATTGTTGTTGGGATTTGTATGGATTCTGTGTGATTGATCAACATGGCAGGACTTGGGGTGGATGTGGAGGGAGTTGGAAGTCATTATGACCACTTTGATCTAGCAGTTTTGCACCTGCAACATAATGTAGCGTGGGAAACTAATGGGTCTCTTTTCATCAAACTTCTCTCTGACCTTGGTTTGGAAGGTTGTGCTTTCAATTGTGTTGTTTTCGACCGGAAAAAAAATCGTTTTTACTAGTTTGCTCATGCAACCAGCGCTCTCAAGGAGTTTCCTTGAGGCTGCTGCTGTAAGTTTCATTCTTTGAACTATCTCTTTCTGGAACAAAGATGCCTTGCCGTCTTTTGACTATCTAATTATTTTTTGAGCAACTTTTGATGATCTACTTAGTATCTCTATATAAAACTTTCATGTGTGTAAGGTTATTTTTAATTTTGCCTTTTCCTTTTTACTTTTAATTCCTCAGCATGCGATGCTTCTGGGAAGGCCTCCTAGCTTGATGTGCAAACGTGGGATGATTGTACAGAAGTTATCTGCTGTAAGTACTAACTTTATTATTAGATTTAGTTAGGATTTCATACCATGTGTTGGTTGGTTATATACTTATATAGTTATATGTGCCTTTTCTATTGTACAATTCCAAAAGCTCCACATTATATTTGTTATTATTTCTCTTTGTCACTTTTTAGTTTGTTAGAAGCTCCTAAGTGGGTGAAAGATGAAAGTATATGTGCCTCTTCTATCGTATCATGTGTTAGTTGGTGATGTGTTCCTCCTCTATTGTACAAATCCAAAAGCTTCTCAAGCTTTTTGTTATTGTTTTTGTTTGGCACTTTCTAGTTCATGAGAAGCTCCTAGGTGGGTGAAGATGAAAGTATACGTATCTAAATGCTTATCATCTTCTTCTTTTCCTTTGTTTCAATTGTAGACAGATGGCTTGACAATCATAACTGAATCTGACTGGAAAGTTTTCTGTGAAGAATGGGGTGGTATGTTTGAGCAAGGAATTGTTGCTGAGATTGAATATAGCAACATCATGGACACTGATCAAGAAGGATCTGGCCCAGTGGTGCCAATAATTGTGGATCAAACAAATGATGAAGCTACTGATGAAATTGAGTCTAGGGAGCCAATAATTAAAACTTCACCCAAGGTAATATTTCAAATATTCACAATTCTAGGTTGGGTTTTGTAGCAAGTGTGCATTTGCCTTGAAAAATTCTGAAGGTTGTTTATTCTGAAGGCTGAAAATTTCTAGTCATTTTCCTTGAAAACTGAATTGAGCTTTTTTAGTATACAAAATCATGACGATCATATATGGAAATTGAGACCCCTTACTTAGAATGACTTACACTGCAGCTTTGAGAATCCACTCTTGTAATATTTATGCTCTGAGCCTCTCTTTTCCTGGCACCTTGATTCAATTACTCTAGCAGTCCAAAGTATTGGCAGGTCACAACTAACTCTTCATGTACAGACTTAGAACTGGATAATTAAAAAAGCATAATACTGACATGATCACCAAATTATTGGCAAGTCATGCACTGTAAGTTTTATTGTACGTATGTATCATCTTAGATCTGCTCTTTTGTATCTTGAGTAGCTATGTTGAAGAATGCATGAACTCCTCAAAAGAATATAACGTATGATATGTCCATCTCTCATTTTTGACGAACTCTGTACCTTGGAACACGCAACTTCTGATAAAATTGCATAGATCCTCTTGGGGGAGCAAAGCTATCTCCAAGGCTGATCTGTCTTTGTGTATTTTTTAGGTTTTCTCAAATATAGCATGTTGCACCATGTATAACACTGAAAACTTTCTTTGACAACATTGGTCAGATGCAAGCTAATTTAAGAAATATTGCATTTTTTTCTATCAATGTTAAATCTTGCACTTAAAAGCATGATTTGGCTGGGCCATAGTGTGTGAAATAGAACCAGAAGTATCATTGTAGTCTTACTTAAATTAATGAGATAATTTTGAACATTATCTAGCGTGAGAATTAATAGATTAAGACACAAAGACCTTTAGTTCGGATTTCGAGGTTGTTATGGTTGATTAATCTAATTTACGAGTGATTACAGATGTGTTCCCTTCTTCCCAAAGCCAATTGGATATAATTACACCTTCTCTTTCTCTCTCTCTCAGTGTGTGTATGTGTGGGATTTTGGTTGATTAACTAGCCCATGTGATGTTCATAGGTTTGTGAGGAATGCATTGGAGAACGTGAAAGCTGTGAGCTAATGCAAAAGCTTAATTATTCCAATGAGGAGATATGTGTTTGCCTTGTACGTGGGAAGGATGTCCCTAAATCACTCCTAGAAGCTTCAAAGAACATGTTTGAGCCAGATCGTCGTACCTCAAAGCGGTCTCGAAAAACACCATTTGGAAATTCAATAAACTTGAAGGTCTCAGGGTCGACTTCAGTCTACCAATTGAAAATGATGATATGGGAGTCTCTTGGGGTAGGTGATATCTTTTGTTGAATTTCTCACACGCTGTAGTGCTGTTTTGGGGGAGATTTATTCTCTTATTATTCTTAATTTGGAAGTTTTTTTAGGATTAGGATCATATACAGAAGCATTTTTCACCTCCCTTCTTCATGTCATATGATCTGTCTGATTTTCCTTGTTCTGCTTTACTAACATTATCTGAATTATTTTTCCTTGCACTGGAGAGAAGGATGCATAGTTACAGGGTGCTTCACTGTTTTTTCTCTACTGACATTCTCTGAGTTAGTTTTCTTTGCATTGAAGAAAAGGGTTTTATAATTAAAAGGAGAAAATAGTTCCTGGAATGTAGTGTATAGCTAGCTCATTGTCAAGTATTTCTAGCTAAAATAAAGATGGTTTAATCATTCTACAGGTTGTTAAGGAAAACCATTCTGAATTAGTTTTTCAATGCGTTGAAGACAAGGTTTCATAATTAAAAGGAGCAAATAGTTCCTGGAATGTAGTATATTGCTAGCTCATTGTCAAGCATTTCTAGCTAAAATAAAGATGGTTTAATCATTTTACAGGTTGTTAAGGAAAACCATTCTGAATTAGTTTTTCATCGGATTGAAGAGAAGGTTTTCATACTCTCATGGTCCAGATGGTTCCTGGAATGGAGTGTTGTATAGTATTAGTTTATTGTCAAACATTTTTAGCTAAAGGGAAGATTGTTTGATCATTTTACAGGTTGTCAAGGAAAACCAACTACTTCACAAAGGCACGAAAGTAATTGAAGGCGATAGTTCGACTCTTGCTGATTTCAATATATTTCCGGGTGATGTGTTGTGGGTGATGGATTCCAAGCTTCACGAGAACCGTGACATTGCTGGTAAATATCATTTCTATGCACTATAAAACATATCATATTATCTGATTCTCATGTTTTCAGTAGGAGTAACAAATATTGTTTGTTGGCAGATGAGCTTTCTGACCCGAAATCTGAAGCACAACAGAGTGAAGAAGGCTTTCGAGGGACACTGCTGACTTCAAGCACTCAGTCACAAGTTGTTTGAAGTGCTTGCTTATTGTCTTCTGTCGTGCTATATCCTGTCTATATAGTTGATATTACTCCATTTTGCCCTGGTGTAATCTTTGCCGGTAGGTGCGCTTTCTTTCAGCCTTTTTGGATCTGCAGCTTTTATTGACCTTTAGCTTCTACATACTTCATTAGCTGCATGTTGCATTTATGTTTTCTGGAGTGGATGGTGCTCCGTTTACTAAATAGGAGAGGTAATAAAATGAAACAATAACGTTAGCATCTAATATCAAACAAAACCCAAAATATGATTGTACTTGCCCTCTTTCTTCTCCATTGTTGGAGGGGAATAGCAAACAAACATGAGAATACAATGAAGAAATAGGAGAATGTGTGGTCCTTTGTCAGTCAGTGCCTGCTTCTCTGTTACTCATTTTCCAATTTCCTTATGTTTTAAAACAATTACTGGTTTTTCCCCTTGTCTTCAGTGCAGTGAACAATGTATGATATTAAACCTATCAGGTGCACTTGCTGCATCCGACTCCAGTTGTGATGAATGTAAAAAGCAAAACCCGACCTCTGAGTGAGCAGAAGCCTGGTGGGGAGATCGATTTTGATGTTTTTGGTAGTTCCTCCCTTACCCTCTAGATTGTCATGGTTTTTGCTATATTTTTTTTGTGTGATTGGAAGACTGAACATTTTGACCTTTGAATCTGTCGACTGTTAACTGTAGTTTAATGAAGAGCTTCTGCTTATCAGTCTCATATATGCATGTTGTCTGCCGGTGGGCACACAATGCAACTGCATTCTTGAATGCATCTTTTGAGGTTAGTTGCTATTATGGAATTGTACAAAAATCACCTAGAGCTCTGACTTTTTTAGTTGAATTAAGATGTGGTAGCATGTGCAAAGAAGTTGACAGGCAGATCAAGGCTTGATGTTGGGTGTTCATCAGCGGTATGTGATGAAAAAAGCCCTTTTGCACATTGGAGGTTTTGCAAATATATTTTCAACTTGATATACAAAGGTGAAGATTAAGATAAATCTAAACATTATAGGCTATTAACTATTTTGATTTGACCCGCGAAATGCGTATCGTGACTTGTAAATTTTAGAGGTAAAAAAGTGGAGTAAAATATGATTCATTACCTATATATAACTTTAAGTTACAAAACAACCCAACAAGAAACCCAATGAGCATCAACAACATAATGTAGATATTAAGCCTTATAACTTAGCTTTCCAGAATCAAAAGTACCTTTCTTCAAAAGCAACCCATTAAGATAAGATGACAAAACCCTATCCCTCAAGAGCTTAATAAGCTTCCAATTACTTTGCTCTAAAAACCCCATGACATATCCTGTAGTTGTGAGATCAACAACTCTCCACCTCCTTTCCTTGGCATACCTCTCCAACCCTATTGTGATCCTCTCGTACGCCTCCGCTTTATCACACGTACCTTTTGTGCTCGACAACGCTTGGCCAAGGCAACGAGCAAGGACAACGCCATCCTCTAAGGATGAGCAAGCGCCCTGGCCTAGATCAGGAGTCATCGGGTGGAAGGCGTCTCCAGCAACGCACACGCTTCCCTTTGCAGCCTTTCCTCGCGCGACTTCCCATGGAGACCTACACCTTAGTGGAGAGCATAGGATGTCTTCTGGTTTCGTGTTCTCTATCACTGTTTTTACTTGGTCAGTGGTTTTGCCAAGGTTGCTTAGTACATATGGCCTCATCTTCATAGGATTATCTTGAAGCTCTTTATCTGTTTTAATTATACAACATTGAAAATCAATGCACTAGAAGTAGTACGACGACTTTTTTAGAAGTAGACATCCATAGAAATTTGCATCATGCATCATGAATCATGCACCATATAGAGCTAGCTTACCTCCACAACCAGATGAGGTGAAGGCTATAAAGAACCAGTAGAGACTAGTGTCATCAATAGGAACCATGCCGTATCTCACTCCGTCACCCATGAATTGCGTAAATTTAGGCTCAAATCCATGGCTCTTCTTAAAATCCACAAAGCCTCTGATGGCACACCTTGAGGTAGAAGATGGTTTGTTGAGGCCGAGCCATCTTCCAACAATCGAGTTCACTCCATCACATCCAATCAATACCTTGGTTTTGAGTGTGGTACCATCAGCAAGACGAAGAAGCTTGAAGAAGGGACCACATTGTTCGATAGAAACCACCTTGGAAGAGAACCTTATGGTGTTTCTTGGTAGCTCCTTTGCAAGAGTTTCTAGTAAGTCTCTCCTTTTTAAACACCTAAATTCATGGTCTCTGCAATATGTAGGAAACTTGATAGTAAACAATTCGGCAAAGTAAAACATGCAGACTACCCATAGGAGTCGAAACGGAAACCTCATGGTACTATCATGGAGTCTTTAACCGTTTGACTAGATATATGCCCGAAGGCTACCGAATTACTAAATTGTTGAGGGAGGTTGTATTAAGGGCCCATTTCGTTGGGGAAATATAACTAATAATTAATAAACAAAATTAAGAAAATACAATTACTTGAATAAGAGTTCTTGTCCAAGGATAAAGATTTTCCTTGTATTAAAAGGAGGGTAAGAGACAAATGCATATTCAATTATTATGGTCGTCTTACCCTAGTTGAATGAACGAACACTTATGTATAGATGATTGATGAATGAGTACTTAAATAAATTATATATGTAGCAAAATAGTAATGGTGAATGGTGGTGACTCACCTTTTTCCAGCGTAGGAATTTAATGAGATCTCAGAGGTAAGAGCTCCTGAGCTTGCAGACATGATGACCAAACTGAACGCATTTAATTTATTAATTATTCACAATTAATAATTCCAAATATATGTAGATGGGGAATTATTAGAGGATTGAATAGGGAGGGTGAGGCATGGCTAACGATTGCAGGAGGGCGGATTGGTGGCGGAGCGAATCGCCGACTCCGACAGCATCAAGAGCCTTCCAAGCATTGTCCCATGTTGCAAATGCGAATCCCCTAACTCTCAGGCTCTCCGATGCTTCCAACACCAAGCTCCTCAACCTTAATCTACATTATAAATATACTTATATACTCCAATTAGGAAGAAATTAATTTTTTGAATACAAACCGTTTACTATTTTTGTTGTTGTATGTAATACGTACCACATTTGCACCCACATATATGTATATAACGATAATTACCTGTGAAGTCCTAATGCTGTTGTAAGACCTGCGATTCCGCCTCCCACTATAACAATTTCTTCTTGCATCTCCATCTCCTTAATTTCTCGATCTCAATCATGCTCACTCTTCAGAATTCACCAGCAAATCATATGTAGTTATGTATGATGTGACCATTTAAACCGACCAATGACCATGGCCCTCATGGATTCGCACCTATTACAATATATTTATATTTTAATTCATTTATTTTTATATATACTTCCACTCAACCAAACCTTTTGATTTAATGCTTTCTGTTACCGACACTTCTATTAAACTTTATTATAGTATATTTTATGTATTTGTTTATATGAGTAAATATTTAAGGATTTCATGTACACTAAGTATACATACTTTCCTGTTAATTAATGAGAAAATGCAGAGTTTTAGTCTTAAAATATTTTTTATGGTATAAGACTAAAACACGGAAATCTACATTTATTTTTTTCTTTATGTCGCCATCGCTACAATCCTTCTGCCTCCACCATGCCTGACTCCGACGATGGCAAAAACGCCTCTTTGAAGCCCAACTCTCCAAACTACGTAGCTACAGTGGCGAAGCCAGAACATTTGGGGGGGGGGGGGAGGGCGATTATTATAAAAATAATTTTTTTTTGAAAACAAAGTACTTTCTTACTAAATAATTAAAAATATTATAGGTCAACATATAAAACTATATACCAACTTACCAAGTAAAAATATAAATAATATTAGTAGAGTTGTATAAGAAAATATAGCAAATACAATTATTTTTAATTTTCTAATCTTAAACCTATATTTTCTTGTGCACCTCTCATACATACTATCTATACTAATTAAATTTAATAAAATACTAATTTTGACAATATATCCTAGGTGTTAATACCTTATTAAATATCTCGGAAAAGAAAATTGGGAAGGCGGGCGAAAAATGAAAAAAAGCGGGGCAAAAAAGAGGAAATAGAGATTGAGAGTGGGTAAAAAGGGAACTAAATGGCATTAGAGGGGAGAAAAAGGAGGAAAAAAGTGATGGGGCTAGAGTCGAACACGGACCTATGGACATATTGATTTGTAGAATACCACTGCACTAGCATCTTCTTTGTATATCATATTAACTCTCTTTGATTTTATATTGAATCAAAGGAGAGAGGGGGCGGCCACCCCCCTTTACCCCCTCCGCTCCGCCACTCGTCCCGAGATGAAAATTTGCCTGTGGGGCAATTATCAGGATGAGAACTTTGCTTGCGTAACGCTCTTCGTGTCAAACGTAGGTTTAGATCTCATTGACGGAACTATTACACAACTAGACCATCATATAAAAATGAAAGTGCATCTTATACATGCATGTACATCGAAACTAATGGTACATATATGAAACTAACTACAGGTGAAACCTTATTCAACGATTCAATTCATGCACATAACGTAAGTTAAAACTAAATAATTTTTTTTTTGAAATCGATGTGTAATGTGCATGAAAAAATCGATGCACATTCAACTAGGCTTGATGTATATTTAAGAAAAGATCGATTTATGTGTAGACTACAAACATATTTCAGATATATTTTTTTGATAAAAATATGAATATTAGAAAAATATGCATGTACCATTTTTTTATTCTTTTTTAAAAGATATAATCTGAGGCATTAATGTTTTAAAGGAACATACTGAAATTTATTTTCATTTTACAAATAAGTAATTCTTCGTAGGTAATTCTTTTTCATAGAGGTATCTTCTAACACAAAAAGCTAGGCTTTGAAAATCACTAATTAAATCTCGATATAATGTAGTATTCCCTCATAATTAAGCAACTCGATTAAAAAAAGATAGAAAGGAAAAAGCTAGGCAGAACGCGGGCTACAACATCACGAGATTCACGTTTTATGACTAGGATTAAGAATGAAGAAAAGATGGAGCAGACTGGGAAAAGAATAACCTAAATAAATTAACAAAAAAATTATTTAATGTTCTAATATGAAGGTTGATTCACATGAAAATAAGGCTTATTATGAAAACTAAGAATAAATGAGAACCCTTAGATTTGAGAAATGGATGGTTAAGATTAGAAGAAATAGGGGTAAAATGGTAATTTTGACAAAAATAAAAAAATAAATAAAATAAAATAAAAAGATATAAAATATATTTTTTTTAAATTTTCTTAGTTTCTCTTGTTTTTGCCAAAACATGAAATTTGATTTTTTACGTTACGTTCACGTATTTTATGCATATGTTCACACTATTATAAGACATGTTCACATATTATCACATTTTTCAGTTCAGAGGTTTTATAATACGTTGACATATATTACAAGTGTGTTCATATGTTATTACTGTTTGTTCATGTTTTATGGTCATGTGTTCATGTTCGATTAAATCATAATACAAGAGTTAAACGGATTAAAAAAAAAATTATTTATTTTATTTTTTATTTTTTATTTTTTTCGCTTATTTTTGCCAAAAACACGACGGTTGAGATTTTACGTTCCGTTCACATATTTTATACATATGTTCACATTTTTACAAGAGCTGTTCACATATAACCGCATTTTAACTTCAGAAAATTTAGTATACGTTCACATATAATATGGGTACGTTCACATATTAGTATTGCATGATCATGTTTATGGCCTTATGTTCATACTCGATTTACATCATTCTACATACGTAAAAAGACTTAAAAAAATAAAGTAAGTAAATAAAAAAAAATTATTTTTTTAATTTTTTTAATTTTTTTAATTTTTTAATTTTTTAATTTTTTTGCTTATTTTTGCCAAAAAACACGATGGTTGACATTTTACGTTCTAGTCACATATTTTATACACATGTTCACATTTTTACAAGGGCGGTTTACATATAATTGCATTTTAACTTCAGAAAATTTAGTATGCGTTCACATATAATATAGATACGTTCACATATTAGTATTGCATGTTCACGTTTTATGGCTTTATGTTCATACTCGATTTACATTATTCTACATACGTAAAAAGACTTAAAAAAATAAAGTAAGAAAATTAAAAATTTTTTTTTTTTTTTTTATTATTTTTTTAATCAGATGGCCTAGATTCATTTTTAGTGTTTCAATCGGACGGTCTAAATTTGTTCTTAGTTTTCATGATAAGCCCCATTTTTAATTGATTCAATCGTGCCCAATACCCATGATGACGCTCTATATATTTTATATATGAAGTGCGCTTTGTATAGTACGTGGCGAATGCACTATATATTTTATGGCGATTAATGTATGAAATACCTAGAATCATGCATGACACGATGTTCACACTTTGGTCTCATCTCACGAGTTGCAATTTGATATCACTAACAATAACCATCTCAATATTATATACCCTTGCTTATAAATCGTTTATTACAAAAGTTTTTATGGTAAATCGCTTATTAAAATTGATTATAACTACATTATCAAAAAATTGTCATTTGTTGACACAACTATTAAGAAATTTAATTATTTGTTGTAAATACCGTAAATGGTAAGGTTGAATATGACCTTATGTTATTCTTTGATTTATTTGATCTCTCCAGGCTTATGTCAAGATGCAAAGTGAAGAACCAAATACAAGAGTCTTTTACTCTTATATCTCTCATTACAATATTTCTATTATTTTATATATAGTTTAATAAAATAGAAGGATGTTTTTGTATTGATATAATATACAATAAAATATTGAATTTACCATATGGATTATGAGAATCTGTTTACTCAAATAAAATAAGTATAATATTGATAATTACAATAAGAACAAGAAAAAGACCTTGTTTAAAATCGATCTAAATCGACCTCAAGACAACTCATAAATAATATATACATAATGTTAAATATATTGATTAATTCTTGTTTACAATTTATATGTAGTAACTAAATGGCAAACAACGGTAAAAGAGAATTTGACATCCTTGACTAGTCGGGCTAAAAATACTTTGAGTGGAGGGTATAGTTGTATGCCATGGGTCACCGACTCACCTCAAAGCAAGTAGCTAGCCTTGAGAAAACAATAGTGGCAAGCAATAATGTCACCCCTCAAGAAAAGACAAATGTCATTGTGTTTTCCCGCCACCATATTCACGAAAGTCTTAAAACTGAGTATTTGCTTGTGGATGATCCAATAGAACTGGGATAGCTTGATAGACCGCTATGGCCATTTGAAGGTTCCAAGACTTTAATTAGTACATCACCGAGTACAATAGTGATATTCAGAAGATCACATCTCAATAAAGACTATGTGGCCAAATGATCACCCAACAAGAAATATTGGAGAGAACTTTCTCCATTATATATGCATGCCTCAAATGTGTTGTTACAACAACAATATAGAGAGAGACTTTAAAAGATATTATGATTTATTGAAAGTATTGTTTTGAAAAGAACAATGAGATCTTGATGAAAAATCACAATCTCAGGCCAACATGCTCAATTGTAGCTCTAGAAATAAATACTACGTATAAGGAATTCCAAGATGGAAATGCAAAAGATCGTTGGCAACAGTCAAGGTGTCATTATGGTCGTGGACGTTGTTGTTGTCGTGGTGGCCATAGTGTTCATGATCGTGGTCAAGACTATAACAAAAGTTATGATAACCACTATGAGAACAATGGCAACACGAGGGATGGAAAGAGAAAGGCCCAAACAGATCAAATAGAATCTTCTTAGAAAATCAAAAACTAAATACTATAGATGTGACATGACTAATCACTGGTCAAAGATATGCCGCATAGCCCCCCACTAGGTGAAGCTCTATCAATCTTAAAAGAATAATGAAAATGCTACAGATACCAATTACATGGAAAATGAAGGCATGAGCAATCCGTCGATGACTAGCTAGTCTGGATGTCTTTGATTTTCTCAACTGATAAATTTGTCTTAGAGGCCTAAATGAAGAAAATAGCCTCTAAATATCTATCTTATATTCCTTTATAAGTAGATTATGAAATGTGTTATTATTATTATAGTATGCATTTCTTAATTTCAAACTTGAATGACTTTATATATTATGATATAACTAATCCATGTATGATATATAACACTTTTGTAATTAATAATTTTATTACTAATGTCTTGATATTTACTTTTCTTCATTTATATAGCTAGAAAACATGGATTCACCTAAAGTAAAACTTGATGGGAAGGTGCAATGCCATTTAGATAGTGTAACGATATACAATATTTTAAGAAATAAAGAATACTTGATATAGTTGAAAGCCTTTAAAGGTAATGTTAGTACAATATCTTATGTGTCTAACCTCATCGAAGACTTGGGAAGAGCTTAGTGTTCTACACTTACTAAAATTAGAATCTTTAACGACAGAGTTATTACGACGAAATGAAAAATTCGACGTTAAAGGTATGTATGTACGCTTTTATTTTTGGTGGAAGAAACTTAAATGTTAGTTGTAATAGATATGAGAGTAAATTAAATATAATGTCACTCCCGTCGTTAAGGTTATAATTAAAAAAAAAAAGAGAAAAGAAAAGTAAAACTTGCATGGTTAATTTGAAAAAAGCAGAGCGAGATTTTATTGGGGACAGAATTTCAGTGAATTTTAGATCCAACCCGCTCAAGTTTTCAGTTTTCACTCTCAAATTTTTCATCCTCTCCTCCCTTGACATTGCCTCCTTGCGACCTCAGTATCGTCGATTGATCGCACTGAAGCCTTATGGCTCACCAATTTTGCTTATCTATGGATAAAGGTGGGTCACAATTTCAATTGAGATTATATGTCTCTTAGCCACCATGCCAGTTACTAAAAATCCCGTTGATGTAGAAAAAATAGATGCAGAAATCACCAACACACGCAGAGAGGCGACAACCCGTCTCATATATCGCGCCAACGCTGCCAAGCTCTGCCTCACCTACAGCGAAAAGGAAGTGCTCTACATCATCACCGCCTTCTGTGCAACGCCTTCTTTGTTGAAATGTTGGAGTACATTTTCCATCGGAAGCTAGGTTTATCAAGCTGTTCATCTCTTCTTGATTATGGGTTGTTTATTAAACATGATCATTGTTTCTAATTTCTTTGTTACGTTGTTTCTAAGTCATCCTAATCATCATGAAACTCTGCTATGATTGATTGTAGTCCATGATCCTTAATTTACATTGTGAAGACTTACTACATATGCTACTACTTGTGCCTTATTGTGTTATCTGGTTTTGGTTGCTCTTTTGTCTTTTGAGCATAATAGTAAACTCTTTATCTGTCACTCGGTGGGAAATGTTTTAATTGTGCAGTATACTAGTCTATCATATTGTAAAACTAGGAGGATTGAGCTACTTTACAAGTGAAACTAGTCAAAATTGTGTTCATTGATAGTGTTTTCACTTTGTCACTCTTCTTTTGAGCATGAACTGCAAGACAGAGGGGCACAAGCCAATGTCTCAATCAAAGAGATGCTCAAACTTAGGAATTTTTTCCCGTTCTAGGCTCTTTCGAAACTTTAATTTTATAAATAGGCTCGTTCGAAAAAGATTTTCGGAGATAGGCTGTCTGGCACAGATCGTATTAGAGTCGCTAAATGGGACAACGACTTTACCCATATATATTTGTTTTTATTTTTTCACATATAGTCGCTCTTTTGAACAACGACTTTGGTGTAATTTTTTTTCCTTACAACAAAAACTAGTGTTATTCTCGTACCTTGTACGGGTATATTTTAAAATAATTTTATTTCTAACTTATTATTTAAATATCTATTCAAAATAAATTTTCACGATTGAATCTTATTTTCTTTAGTAATAAAAATTATAAAATTTTAATTTGTTTAGAAGAAAAGAGTGGATGGTAGTTTTCTTTAATAATAAAAATTATAAAATTTTAATTTGTTTAGAAGAAAAGAGTGGATGGTAGTTTTTGAGATAGTGGGGAAGTGGTTAAGGTAGAAGTGGATTAAAAATGAGAAATAAAAAAGTCAAAAAATATTTTAAATTTACCATGTGGCTCAAATTTTTACAAAGACTTGGTTTTGCTTTATATTTGTACTAGGGTAGATAGGCTCGTTTGTGTTGTTGTGATGTACCTTGCTATTACTATAACTATACTATGGGAAGAACACTCAAGGCCCTATAAAAAAAATTCCAACAAAGTCTCTACATAAATATTATACTAGACTGAAGACTTTGGTTTTTTATTTCTAATTTAAAAAATTATTATGCTAGATAGTCTCTACAAAGTCTCTACATTATTATTTTAATAATTTTGAAATAAAATTGGGGGCAAGATATCAACACAATGAAAAACTATATAAATATATTTAAGTTAATTATAAAGTATGATCTAATTTTTTTTTGTAAATTATATAATTTTATTAAGATATATACATATATTTTAAATTTTATATTAGTATCATAATATTGTATACTTTTTAGTAAAATAACCACGTGAATATTACGGAACAACTTGTTACATATTATTAGAGATAAGATTATTTTGATTTTTTTATATTACACATACGATTTCTTCACATGCACAATATCATATTCCCTCCGTTTCACAATAGATGTTTATAGAGGATTTTTTCTTGTTTCACAATACATGTCCATATAATAAATTTGTTCATTACTTTCTATTTGTACCCCTTATAATTACAGCACATTAATCCTATACACTTTTTCCAAGGGGTCCTATTTAATAGGATTATAGGGGTAATTTTAGGAGAACTCTTTCTCTTAATATATGTGCAAATTTGTCTATAAACATCTATTGTGAAACGGAAAAAATATCTTCTTAACGCATTACATAATACCAATTTCGATACCAATTTTTTTTAATAAAAAAAGGGGAAGTTGCTTGTAGGAGGCTAGGAGCGACGACTTGTACATACAAGAAATTTTTTAAATAAAAACTTTAAAGTCACTGCACAATAAAGCGATTTTGGTTAATTTTTTTTAAAAAAATAAAAAGCAATACCTAACCATCAGAGCCAGCCTATGTTTGGAAAAAAAAAATTTACCCAGCCTATTTTTGAAAATAAAATTTATTCCGAGCCTACGTTGGAAAAAAATTCCAAACTTAGCAAGGATATTGTGGATTTCCATGGAAAAATGGTTCTATTTAAAAATAATAGAGCTTCGAACTATACAGGTAATTACTAAACTTCCATTGATGGCTTTATCTTGGCCTTTGTTTTTTTTCCAAATTTGGAGCGTATAGAATTCATTATATGCTTTTAATCGTAGCCACTCAGGAACCTAGTCGGATGGGACAACTTGTTCAAGTGATTATATGATTCTGGATATTTTACAACTTATGTTTGGATATTCCTCAAAATCGATGATACTTTTAGTGGTATTAAAGTCCGGTGGGCCGACAACCTGAGAATTGTGCGTGTAACGGACTTAGCATACAAATTTAATGAGGTTCCAACCCAAAACCATATAGCAATGGGTGGAGTAGCTCATTGGATTATATACTAGCATTTTTAGTCTCAAGTTTCCTATGTGGGATAACTCTCAACAAGTGGATTCAACATTTAAGTTGCTCTGTAAGATCGATGATATTTGAGTTAATCAGTGAAACACTATATTGGATTATGGATGAATATTATTAGTGTTTATCTTTAATTGGTTGTTGTTGTCAATGGTTATTGCCACACGATTACTGCTTTTTCACTTCATAAATAAAAGAATTGAAAAATAAAAAGGATGTATTTACACATAAACATGACCTTGGAAGTACACGTATTTCAATTGAACATGGATGACACTTTTTCATATCGTTATTCATAATATTTCATATATACACTTTGGTTTTGGTATCCATATATACTGTTAAGGAATTTCGTGATGTATTACCTACTTTATTGCATGATTGATTAGCTTAATGTTGTTTATCTAGTATATGACCTTAATGTTGTTTTTCTATCATATTCATATGTTTTTTTTTGACAAAAAAAAAATAGTTACTTACGTTTCTTCAAATTGTTGTTAATTTTTTGTAGCTAATTTGAGCATCAATTTACATGTTGATTTGTAATTGTTTAGGTCTTGTAGGTTTGGTTTCTTCAATGTCACTATTTTATGCAAAATTTCCAGAAAAATAGCTCGCTTCAGCATGCTGCATTAAAGTAATAGAAGGAGTTTCCCTTTGTTTAGGTCGAGTGTTCGATCCTCAGTAGAGGAGAAATGAATTTGTTGGGAGAACAGATCCCACCCAAAAATAAAGGAGCTCTCGCGAGACTCGAACTCCAGACGTAAGCTTTTAATGGAACAAAGCTCTCCGCTAAACTGGGGTGTCAATGACCAAAAAACATAAAAGTAATAGAGGGTGGATGAGAATGTTTTAAAGCTTCAAAAGAGGAGAAGGTAATGTGATTTCTTTTTGTGATCAGAGTTGTCATATGGATTTGCTTATGCTTGTTATGTTGTGGTTATGCATCTTATGCAGAGGCAAAAAGAGGGTCTCCACAAGAGGATAATCTTCATCAACCGTTGGAGGTGAAGCAAAAGCTTGAGTCGGAAATTGAGCAGCTCAAAGGTCTTCTGAATATTATGAAACATGTTCCTAATTAAAATGATATTTGGTATTTACCATGACTTTCCTTTTATATTTGGTATTCCCTTGCAACTCATTGCTTTCGTTCAAGTTTCGTAAGGAAATGGTGCTAGTGCTGAACCATGTTAATACCAGGAATCAAAGTCAAGCAACAAGTTCAACTCAGCCAAGGCAATCATATCAAGTCAACCTTTTCTATTTCCTTTGGAAGGGGTATCTGTTCTTCTCCCTTTATTCAATCTAGTAATTGCTTCCTTAGAAATGACTTCCTAGAAATTATGTGTATCAAATTTTAATTCTTTTGGTTTATTGGACAAAGAGCAGGTTGAATAAAAGGACCATTTATGAGAGTCTTTTATTGTTTAGTGCGTTAAAACAACAACAACAACAACAACAACAACAACAACAACAACAACAACAACAACAACAACAACAACAACAAAAACAACAACAACAACAACAACAACAACAACAATTACCCAGTGGAGCTTCCCTTGCGGGAAATCTGGGGTCAAGATGGGGGTGCCCCCGGCTTAACGCATCAGAGGAGCGACCAAAAGACCCGACAGATTGATGCGACCCTAGGGTCACAAGGGGCGGATCTAGGATCGAAACGTCCGGATTCTTCTCCGACAAGGGTAACCGGATAAATACGAGACCACAAAGTGGACTCGCGACCTCTAGTGCTCGTCGGAACGAGGGTGGGGCGAGGGAAAGGACTAGAACGTCGGTCGTTGGACTCGACAAAGTAACCGGGGTGACGTCGGGCCAAGGCTAGGAGGATTCTCAACTCTACTATAACTTTGGCTAATTCATATTGACGTAATTAATAAGAGGGGGTGTGGCTCCTTTATATAGAGGAGGCCACACAAAACCCTAGTTCTAAATGGGGTGGATTAGGGTTAGCAACATGCTAGGCCCAACATCCAAGCCCATAATACTAATAATAGTAACTGCTAAAAATAGAAAGTTGCAATCTAACCCTAATGGCCTAATGGGCCTTATGATAGCTCAATGGGCCGGTCTCTTAAGCATAAGAGAACACACACCCAAAATAGTAAAGACGGAATGTAAATGACGGAAATAGAAATAATAATATAAATAATACATAAATGATACTAAGTCCTAATCCAAGGGGGTCTCCAAGATCTAGGACGTCTCGGGTCCGTCTGAGTAGGGTCCGAGCTAAGGCAGAGTCGCATCATTCTCCCCCGCTTAGCTTCGAAGCGTCCTCGCTTCGACGTGTGTCGGAAAAGGGAAGAAGGCGACGATCTCAACAAAGCCTTGCCATCGACATGTGTAGTCTTCAATAAATATTGTGTCGACAAAGGGGCAGGCGTGAGCTTGGGCTCGATGTCAGCGTCGGAATCAGGGAGGACCTCGGGAAGAACCTCGGTAGGATCCTCTGAAAGGGCCTCGGAAAGGGCCTCGGAAAAGACCTCGGTAGGGTCCTCGGTAGGGACCTCGTCCGGCGCTGGACTCGACTCGTGTCTCGGCACGTCGCTAGGGACCTCGCTAAGGATGGGCGTCGACGCGTGCGAAGGCACGTGGGGTGCCGGCCACGGTTGAGCCTCTCGTTTGGCCTCGACGAGAAGGCGCTCGAGCTCCGCGATCCGTTGCTCCGCGGTCATGGCGTAGTATGTGCGCCGATGGTTCTCGGAGAGGGTCGGAGTGTCAGCGCTAGGGGCTGGTGAAGCGCGGGCCGGGGGAGGCCTTTGGGCCTCCGAGGTGCGGTATCGGGGACGTGGTCGCCGAGGTGGCGGACTCAAATCCCGCTCATCGTATCGGGTACGCGTGCGCCGAGGCGGCGGACTCCATTCCCGCTCTTCGTATCGGGGTCTTGGGTGCCGAGGTGGCGGACTCCAATCCCGTTCAACGTATGATCGACGACGGGGTTTTGGAATTTCGACGTAATAGCGGGCCCGATTCTCCAGGAGTCGATATGGTGGAATCCAATCTGGATCGTCCCTCGGAAGCGGCCTATAGGGACGAGTGTTGACTCGTCGACGAGGCCGATCCCAAGAATTCGAATCGTCCCATGCGACCGAGCAAGTCCAAGACATGGATCGGGCTTCTCGTTTTTTTGTTTTTTTTTGTTTTTTTTTGTTTTTTTTTACAATATTACGAGATCTTCCACAATCCGAAAGATCCCGTTAAAAACGGAAATAAAATCTATCCTAAAAATTAAAAATAATGAGATCTTTTATAGTTAAGATCTTTTACAAAAAAGGATAAAATCAAACAAATAAAATAACAAAAAGATATGCTCCAAATCCGAACCAACGCAATCTTCGGAAAAGATCTAGAGTTTCCGAAAAAAAGGTTGGCTGGCACGTGGACGCGCGGGCTGGAACCTTCGGCGCGGTGTGGCCCGCTGCTGGTGCGTCGCTACAGGGCTGGACTGTGCCAGGATCCGAGTCCTGGCACGCTGGCGGCGGAGTCTTGGCACGCTGGTTGTCCCGGCGCGCTGGCTGGTTCGTATTTCGGCCTTTTGGAGGGGCAAACGACGTCCGTTTTGGACGAATTATATATGCCCGGACTCGTATCGAAAAGACCTACAGGAATATGGAAAAAAATTGCAGAATTTGTTTTTTGGTCGAAAACTGGGCAGAAGTCGACGTGTTTTTTTTTGAAGGGACGGAGAAGGGTCCGTTCGAACCGCCTGACGCTCTAATACCAATTGATGCGACCCTAGGGTCAAAAGGGGCGGATCTAGGCTCGAAACGTCCGGATTCTTTTCCGACAAGGGTAACCAGATAAATACGAGACCACAAAGTGGACTCGCGACCTCTAGTGCTCGTCGGAACGAGGGTGGGGCGAGGGAAAGGACTAGAACGTCGGTCGTTGGACTCGACAAAGTAACCGGGGTGACGTCGGGCCAAGGCTAGGAGGATTCTCAACTCTACTATAACTTTGGCTAATTCATATTGACGTAATTAATAAGAGGGGGTGTGACTCCTTTATATAGAGGAGGCCACATAAAACCCTAGTTCTAAATGGGATGGATTAGGGTTAGCAACATGCTAGGCTCAACATCCAAGCCCATAATACTAATAATAGTAACTGCTAAAAATAGAAAGTTGCAATCTAACCCTAATGGCCTAATGGGCCTTATGATAGCTTAATGGGCCGGTCTCTTAAGCATAAGAGAACACACGCCCAAAATAGTAAAGACGGAAAGTAAATGACGGAAATAGAAATAATATTATAAATAATACATAAATGATACTAAGTCCTAATCCAAGGGGGTCTCCAAGGTCTAGGACATCTCGGGTCCGTCTGAGTAGGGTCCGAGCCAGGGCAGAGTCGCATCACAGATCCACAGAACAATTTAATGTTGTTTTTGAGCATTGGATTATTTTCCTTCCTTGTAAAATAACAATGATACATATGGTCATTATTTTATAATTTTTTATAATTTTTTATTTGTTAGAATAACTTTTTATGAGGAATTAATTTGTCGTTATCGCTTATGACTTTGTCGTTATTGATTAAATAATAACGACAATTAGGTATGTCATCGTTAATAATTAACGACGAGAAGGTATGTTGTCGTTAATCAATTACGACGAGCGGGTAGGTCATCGTTAATACTTAACGATGAGTAAGTACGTCGTCGTTAATAATTAACGACGGACATTGTCGTTAAAACCAATAACGTCGGAAGCTATTGCAACGAATAAACGACGAAGTCTTTGTCGTCGTTAAAAGTTTTAACTAATATACCCTTGAAAAAATTCTAGGTCAAGCCTCTAGATTATATGTAATACCCGCTATTTTTTATTAAAAAATATTAAATTTAATTATTTTATTAAAATAGCAAGTTACTCTTTAATATTAAAATCACGTTTATAGACATGATTAAAATTAAGCTTGTTGGTTTATAAAAAAAAATTATTTTTATGAAATATAAGAATTTCTATTTTCCGTTACCCTAAGTACGTGTGATCAATTTGTAATACTTTCTTTTGATGGACTATGGGAGCACCTTAGCTATTAAGATGCAGTCAACATTATTCTCAGCCATCAGTGCAGAGTGAGACTTTTCATTTTTTCATTTAGGTTTGGGCCGAAGGCGGAGAGGGCCCAGGCCCATTACGTTGTCGACCGGCCTCAGTCAAAACAATCCATATCAAATTATCATAGTGGAGAGCTGCTGGTTTCCCCTTCCATTGAACTATTGAAGAAGGACGGAAGGAGGATAAAAAAAATACATTCATTAAAAGACAAAGAGATTGAAAGGAAACCAATTTGATTGCAGCAAGCAACTTGGAGGCCAAATAATATATTTGGTAAGCTAATCTAAACCCCATCTAATCTGGTCCCCTTTACACCAAAATACCTTATTATTAATATAGTGATCGTTAGCAATCATCAATAATAGTTTGTTAAGAATGAAGCAATGCATCAACACGTCATCACTAACTTTACTGTAATTTAAATGTCGAGAAAGGGAAATAAAACGTGAATCGTCTAATATATTGCTAATGGGACAATTTTAATGCCGATATTCTTGTGTGTGAAGAGCATGAAAGAGGGCTTAAGTAAGAATCCAAGAGAGACTAGTCAAAGTTAAACAAGGAGATTAACATTTGGAATTGGAGTAGTAGTAGGAGGCAGCAAAGTGGGGTAGGAATTTGTTGGGTTTAAGCTTGTCGTTAAATTAGGAAGAGGAATATTCGGGCATGCCACATGATTCTCATTCGCTAATTAAATATGCAAACCCTCTTTAACTGCTTCACGTTTCATGCACTGCCAAAACTCACAGCGTAAAAGCTCCCAGCGACTAGAATGACATAGTTTTAGTTTCAATTAAGTATATGTTTAATATCAAAATGTGTACGTGTTTTGTTTTGACGGAGAATTACAATGAACTCTTCTTCTTTGTTACATGAGATTTCTAGTTTGAGTGTCGAAAACGATTGATCCATGCAAAGTACAGGCATAGCCTTCTAGTTTATTATGTATTTTAATAAACGAAGTTCAAATTCGAGTCTTTAGGTTACTATGACTTGGTATTAGGAATTGAAAAATGATCCACATATAGTTCATCCACCGAGCTTAGCTTCCAACCCTAATAAACTGATGAAAATCTGATTTAAGCTAATGGGTGGTTGGGTGATAGTTGAAACATCAACTAGGGTGAATATGCGAATGTTGAATCGGGTGATGGGTTGTATATCACCCACATTTACCCCACCTACCAAATATTTTTGTCATAAATTATGAACAATTTGATCCTCTTAACTACATTTGATGTATCTATATATGGATTTTTATAGGTCTTAGCTTTTTGCTTGTTTTTTAATCTTTTTTCATACATAGTACAAGTATGTTAGAAAATAGGTTTGGTATGTGTTTTGCAAGTTTGGACCGAAGTAAAATACAAGAAATAACGTGCCACCCTGTTTATTTCACCCGAGCAACCCACTCGAAAACTCAACGGATAGCGAGTGGTTTAGATGTAGGTGATGAATTTCATGGATAATGGACTATGCGGGTGGAGTGATTGACCTCACGGATCGGGCAATAGAAGTGGTCAACCCAACCATCACTCGACCCATTTTCATCCCTACGATGTTTTTTGAGTAAATGGATGACTCTTCAAGGATTCCTAATAAATATCAAAATAAATGTCGACAAAGTGGTACAATAAGCTAAGTCACCCCAACCCGACCTGACTCGTATTTACAAGTCTAGGTCAATCCAAACCTCCTTAAAAAAAGGACATGTTACTTGACTCGTACCTGGATTTATAAATACGAATCGGGTTGGGTCGATTCTGTTTAGCCGGGTGATCGACACCACTCATTTAAGAGGGAAATAAAAATAATTTGAAATATTGTCCCTTCTTTCAAACAATCATGCGTCCGCCACTCAAGCCATTTCATCCAACCTATATGAGAGTGTTTAGTATAAATTCGGGTTTAGGAATGGAATGAGGTAAGGTGTTGAATAATTTGGGTTAGAAACCCCTACATTTTATTGGACGTTGAGTAAAATCTTGAACATAAAATCATAGTTCATGCATCCACTAAGCTTCCAACCCTAATAAACTGATGAAAATCTGATTTAAGCTAATGGGTGGGCGGGTGATGGTTGAAACCAGTGGCGTAGCAAGGAATTTGCGTCAGTGGGGGCTAAATTTTTTGGGTACTTTTTTGGCATTTGGCAACAGATTTCGCCAGAATTTTTCTTTATACAATATTGGAAAAAATTATATTTTTTTGTATATAAAAAAAATTATATAGAAAATTTTGTATTTTACATAAAATTTAGTAATTTTCGGTATAAAAAATCATTTTAATTTATTATATATATATGAAAAATTAATTGCTTTCTTCTGACCAAATAAACTAGTTTTTACTCCCTCCGTTTAGTTCTATTTATCCTTATAGTATAATGCACATATATTAAGACATGTCCTATTCTTACTAATTTCCCCATATTAAATTTATATTAATAAAAGGTAAATGGTGGATACGTTTAATGTGTCTTCCTTTTGATTGGATAAATACGTATAAAAACTAATATTGAAAAATTATGAACAAAATACCTAAAAGGACAAATAAAACTAAACAAACAATTAAGTCTAGAATGACAAATAGATTAAACTAAACAGAGGGAATATCAAATAACCTACTTTTTATTATATTTTTCAAATTTTGGGCATGAGGTGCATCCGCCCCTGGTTGAAACATCAACTAGGGTGATGCGAATGTTGAATCGGATGATGGGTCATGTATCACCCACATTTACCCCACCTACCAAATATTTTTGTCATAAATTATGAACAATTTGATCCTCTTAACTACATTTGATGTATCTATATATGGATTTTTATAGGTCTTAGCTTTTTGCTTGTTTTTTTAATATTTTTTCATATATAGTACAAGTATGTTAGAAAATAGGTTTGGTATGTGTTTTGCAAGTTTGGACCGAAATAAAATACAAGAAATAACGTGCCACCCTGTTTATTTCACCCGAGCAACCCACTCGAAAACTCAACGGATAGCGAGTGGTTTAGATGTAGGTGATGAATTTCATGGATAATGGACTATGCGGGTGGAGTGATTGACCTCGCGGATCGGGCAATAGAAGTGGTCAACCCAACCATCACTCGACCCATTTTCATCCTTACTAAGTATATGGATGTTTTTGGAGTAAATGGATGGCTCTTCAAGTATTCCTAATAAATATCAAAATAAATGTCGAAAAAGTGGTATAATAAGCTAAGTCACCCCGACCCGACCTGACTTGTATTTACAAGTCTAGATCAATCCAAACCTCCTTAAAAAAAGGACATGTTACTTGACTCGTACCTGGATTTATAAATACGAGTCGGGTTGGGTCGACTCTGTTTAGCCGGGTGATCGACACCACTCATCTAAGAGGGAAATAAAAGTAATTTGAAATACTACCCCTTCTTTCAAACAATCATGTGTCCGCCACTCAGGCCATTTCATCCAACCTATATGAGAGTGTTCAGTATAAATTCGGGTTTAGGAATGGAATGAGGTAAGGGGTTGAATAATTTAGGTTAGAAACCCCTACATTTTATTGGACGTTGGGTAAAGTCTTGAACATAAAATCATGGTTTCTTTATTCATTAGAATCCGGGGGCATCTAGTCAAACACTCAAGCGGTTAAGTCTTCATGGTAGTATCATGAGGTCACCGTTTCGACTCCCACGGTAGTACCCTTGACCAAAAAAAAAAAGAATTCGGGGGAAATCATTCAACCCTAACCGGCCTGCTCAATAATTATCCCAAACCATGGTCCCAAACTGGGCTCAATGCAACGTTGTATGGGCACCTACTGTTTACTGTCTTTAGTCAGACCCATTAGATCGATTTTTGGGTTGTACATCCCAAGCTACTAGCTAGAATACAAGACATGTGAGGGCTGTAGGTCTGTACATTGTAATTTGTAAAAATTGTGTACCGCATTTTTATTAAGTAAAGGTACGACTACACCCCATAATATTTACTAGCTAGCTGGTCAAATAAATATTGTTCGCAAACTTTCGCTTATCAAGTTGGGGGACTACCAAAATAAATCCGTAGCTTCCACCACTACCCAAGAATCCTAGGATCACCAATATGGCCATGGACACCAACGTTGGCAATTGGTACGAAACCTTATAGATCTCCTATCAAATTCAATGAATAAAGTAACCGAGTGAAGGGAAGAAGGGTCAAAGGCTACGGGAAAGAGTGACTAAGACGAGATAGCAGAGAAGGAGAAGAGAACTAGGGTTTTGGGATAATTAATTTCTCATTGATTGATTAAATTTAGGGCCGTCAAAATTTGACCCGACCCGAGAAACCCGCCCGACCCGCCCTCCGACCCGAGAAAAAGATAAAAAGTTTTATACCCGAGACATGTTTGACCCGAACTGATTTGATCCGAATCCGAAAAAATCCAAACTCGAGATTAAGCCAAACCCGATTATACCCGAATGGACTAAGCTTGATGCAACCCGATATCCGGTGCTACCCAACCCGAAGTCATCCGAAAATCCGAAAATCCGAAGTTACCCGACCCAAAAGCATCCAAAAATTTCATTACGTTTTAAAATATTAATGACAGTGAATATTTAGTATAATTATGTTTTTAATTTAAATGTTATATTAAATATTTAGACCCTAGAGTAGTTAAACTACGAATAATCATCATTCGATATATGGTCTGAATCTGAATCCGCTTACTCGAAATCAGATTAACCAAAAATTCGGTCAAAGTCGAAATCCAATTCACCCAAAATCCGAAAAATCCGAAACCCGACTCACCCGAAATCCGACTAAATCCGAAACTAACTAAACCCGAAACCGGACTTATCCGAAATCAAGTTGGACCGAAAACCGAATGACCCGAACGAAATTGACCCGAAACACGACTTTGCACGATTAGTTGAGCACCCGACCCGAAATGATCCAACATAATTTGACCCGATTTTCAAAATATCCGAATTTGACCCGAATCCGAACTTACCCAAAAACGAATTGATCCGACCCAAACCCGAACCGACCCGCCCGATTGACACCCCTAATTAAACTTTCTAGAATACAAAATGAGTATATATAATAATAAGCCCTACCTCTAAACACTAATCCTAACGGTTCAACAAACGTGTCCCGGGAAAGAACTGTAAAGAAAACCCGAGAAGAGAGATTAACTCTAATTTATAAAAATACATTAATAAAAATATACTATTTAACGTATCAACAATCTAACCTAAATCTCCGTCCACCAATACCAATCTATATATAACCCGTTTAGGGCCCGTTTAGTATCGATATCTTAAGGATATCAGATATCGGTATCGGTATCGGATATGGGTATGGGATTTGATATCCATATCTCTGTTTGGTATGGTAAAGATATCAATCATATCTAATATGTATTGTTTGGTAAAACAAAATTGGATATGGATATCAAATCTTTAAATTATTTAAATAATTACTTTATAAAAATTTGAAGATAATTAATTATATTAAACCTAATTTCCATCGTTGTAAAGTTAAGCCCTACTTTAAATTCCAAATCTGAAATTGCAAAATTGTTGTTTTCTGTCCATTGCTATCAACGATCTGAAATTAATGATTGAATCCACAAGTACATCAACGATTGAATCCACAAGTACATAAATCCACAATCTCACAGCAAAACATTCAAATCCAATTGTCGGTCGAAGCAGTTGAATACGAAGAAGAAGCAGTCGTCGCCGGTGGTTGTCTTCTTCATCCAAGTCGCCGGAGCCAAAGGACGCCAGTCGAAGCAATCGAAGACGACAGACCCTAGTCCAGTCGCCAATGGGAGCAAGTTGAACACGAAGAGGAAGAAGCAGCGTTTGAAGATATGAGCTATATCCTTCTTTTTGTTAGTATATCAGATACAAGGGAAAGTGTAGTTTTGGGATATGGGGGATATCAATCGATATCCATATACTCCCATACCAAACATCAAATATGAGCTATACGGCCATATATCCCAATGATGAAACCTGGGACCTTTTTACCCAAATAAAAGACAAAGGTGAATCGAACTTGAAACCACTCAACATCTTTCATATCTCTTATCACTCGACAATCTGTCCCATATAAGATAGAATTTGAAATTTATCAATAGAGTGAAGTTACAATCCCACTAAACACATTCCTCTTTTGAAACTCTGAGTCTAGGGGGGTCAATCGGGTCAGATCGGTTCAGTTTCGGGTAAGTTCGGATCCAGGTCAAATTCAGATATTTTAATAATTAGGTTAAATTAGGTTGGACCATTTGGGGTCGGGTGCTCAATTAATCGGGAAAAGTCAGGTTTCAGTCAATTTCGGTTACGTTTTTTCGGTTAAGTCGGGTTTCAGATTTAGTCGGATTTCGAGTGAGTCAGGTTTCGAGTTTGGCCAGATTTCGGGTGAGCCGAATTTTGATTGAGACCATATATCGAATGATGGTTTTTATAGTTTAATTACTCTAGAGTCTAAATATTTAATGTAATATTTTTTAAATGAAAACACATAATTATAATAAATATTCACTATCATTAATATTTTAAAACATATGTAACTTTTGGATGATTTCGGGTCGAATAACTTCGGATTTTCGGATGATTTCAGGTTGGGTAACTTCGGATTTTCGGATAGTTCCAGGTCGGATAACTTCGAATTTTTGGCTAATTTCGGGTCGGGTAGAATTGAATATCGGGTTATTTCAGGCTAGTCACTTGGATATAATCAGTTTCGAATTTATCCCATGTTCGGAATTTTTTGGATTCAGATCATACAAGTCTCGGGTATACACTTTTTTATTATTTTTGGATGTCGGATCATGTTCAGAAACGGACGAGTCAGACAAATTTCTCGGTTCGGGTCATGTTTTGTGAGCCACCAATTGGCAATTCCCATCATCATTGACCCACCTCTAGATTCATAATCGTTTTTTAAAAAAAAGTTGGATTCTGCATTGTAGGTCTTTGAAACCCCAAGGTGGGGACATTGGATTCATCTTTACACACATAGGCAGGTAAAAATTAGGGGATCTATGCCCTAGAGCATCTTTGCGGATGAGAACTAGAAGTTCTTGGTGATTCGTAATTGTATCCAAAGGACAATTGTGGCCCAGACTGGCGATTTTATCAGCCACATCATTAAAATTCCGATTAACATGGTTGATTCGCACAGAGTCAAACCATGCAAGAGAAAGCGAGATATCAGAAATTACCAAGTCTAAATCCCATGGGAATTGTTCTTGTTTACGTATAGCTTTTATTATTGTGAGGTTATCCCCTTCAATTTCAAGTTTCCTGATCCCTTTGTTAATTGCATAATGTATTCTTTCCCTAAGCGCAAGAGCTTCTATTTTATTTACCGACATTTCACCAAATTTTGTTGTTGAGATGCCAACAACTTCAGCATTTGAATCTCGAATTACAATGCCAGTGGAGGTATTTCCATTTTGTAGTTTAGAGCCATCAAAGTTCAGCTTGTGGAAGCCAAACTCTGGTTTTTTCCAGTTTTTTTTTGTGTCGGTTTACGTCTCGGATTACAGGCTCTCCACAATTGCTTATATTGCTACTATCACCAACTCCCGCACTATTAACTCTACGCATTAAGTTAAATTAACAATAAATATAAATCCAGAAGATGTTTGGGAAATGGTCGAGAATAATGAGCTGCTTGTTCAACATGTAAGTGTGCCAATGATCAAATAGCAGACATTTTTACAAAACCACTCGGGCTTTGTCGGTTTGCTGGCCTTTAGTTCAATCTTCATGTCCGTCCTCTTCAATTAGCTTGCGGGGGTATTAGAGATAGAATAACACTATTTTTAGATAGAACTTATTTTAGGGAAAGATAATACCAAATTCCTTTATGTATTATTTCCTTTCTATCTTGTGTTTATTCAATCTATCTTGTAACTATCTTAGGATCCATGTTATCTTGAGTGGAGCCTCAAGCTTCTTGTAATGTTCTATCCATAAACATATATGGTAACTCTTTACATTTTCTAACCAAGATTCATGTAATTGATTTTTTGGTGTATTATTTAATAAACCGGGTAATATATTTTATATATATAAAGAATGTAATTACGGGCTTTTAAAGATAGAAGCCCAATGTATTAATGGCCGAATCAATGCCTTAGGATAGAGAGAAGGAATTCCTAGCCTTCGTTTTCCTCTATTTAAGGCTGCCTCTTATTAATGAGAAAGGTAAACTCTACTTTTTACATAGAATTGTTCTTCTCTTTCGCCTAGAATTCTACCCGACCCTTTTATGTTCTAACAATATTTGTAGAAACATTTGGCGTTGTTTGTGGAAAGAGAATGAGATCCATAATTTCCCCATATGAAAATTCAACCGAAACTGAATTGGAGGACGCCTTTGTAAATCTGCGACTGAACAACAACTCAAGAAATCCACGACCGGAGCCGCGAGATCATGGTGGAGAAGATGGAGCGTGGCTAGGAATAACGACCTGAGATCAAGGTGGCAAAGTCGGAGTGAAACCAAGGGGCATCAGAGGCAAGACGCTCGACGAATTCACCAATGGTCGGAGGATTGACGAGCATGAGGGATGATGTCTCTCTATTTGGTGGTGTTTTCATATGTGATTTCCTTTGTAAATATGTTTCTTTTTCCCCTTTTCTTGTGCGTTTTGTTCCTTTTTAGCCTAGTTCCCGTATTTCTATGAGATTCGGAGACTACGCACATTTTATGTGTTTTGTAGGTAATTTGGCATGAATCAAGGATCGATTTGAAGGAGGGTCGGGACATGGAGCAAAGGCCGAGCTAAAGCGGGAAGGAGAGAAGCAAGCCATGAAGAAGAACAAGAGAAGCCAACTAAGAAGAAGGTGGAACGAGGTCAGGACCGAGTTGCAACCACATCGGGCCCGACTTTGAAGTCTCCAACCTCGGACCGAGTTGCACAGTAACTCGGGCCCGAGGTCCTCCGTGTCGGTCCGAGTCGGTCACCGAACTACTTGGGCTCCAATGCACGAATTTGTGGACTTCCACTTTTACCCCTCATCTAATCTATAAAAGGCCCTCTTGTCTTCTAAGAAAGGGTTCCCTCACACACACACAAAAAGGGGGTTCCAAGGGAGCCAAGAGGATTCTTGGAGAGCAAGGAGGAAGGAGAGGAGAAGGAAGAGAGAGAGAATCGGCCAAGGGAGGAAGGCTTGATAGGTTTTGTTGGTAGATTTGCTTTGATTTGCTTTGTTCTTGTGCATTTGAAAACCCTTGATTGGAATTTGTGGATTGCTTTGGATTTGAATGAAACTTTGCTTTGTTTTGAGATTGATTATGATGATTGCTTTCCCTTTTGATTTGATTGCTTTCTTTGCTTGTCACCTGGAGTAGATCTCCTTGATCTTTGGTTATGGGGGAAAACCCTAGCTAGGTTTAGGCTAGAAACCCCAATTCCATAGCCTTGAGTGTTTGATCTAAGGAACCCACTCTACATAGAGCTACAATTCCTTGCGAAAGTTGGGAATCAAGGCTTGAGATTGGCAAAGTAGCGAAAGTGAACATGTGTCAATCTCAAGACCTTGCTTCGAAGGGGATTTCCCCAATGATCGAGGTGTAGAAGTGGTTGGAACGAGGGCGAAAGCACTCGATCCTAGTCCGATCATCACTCTTTGCTTGAATTGGGGTGGAAAGGCCTTAATCTACTAGGGAAGGAACACAAAAGCCCAAGATCTACTTTTAAATCCTTGAGTTTGACATCCCCAGCTACCTCGGGCCCGACTTACACAGTGTCGGTCTCGACTTCCTCTTGTCGCCAACCTCGGGCCCGACGTGACCTCAGTGTCAGTCCCGACTGTTTTCTTTGTTTTCCTTTGTTTTATGCTCTCCTTTCTAGCTTCCTAGTATCTAGGCACATCGATCGAGTAGACTTCCCGAGTGTTCGACACCCACCACGTACTACAACGGGGTCGGGTTATAAATTGTATCTCTAGACCCTCGCAATCCGAGAGGCGATCAAAAAGATTGGCGCCGTTGCCGGGGAAGTCTAAGTGCATTGAGTGCCAATTTGGTGATTTTCTTGTGTTTTGGTAGTGATTTGGGTGAGGGAATAGCCCAAACGCTTTGTTTATTTTTGATTTGTTTTTGTTTGTGTTTTTGTTTCATAGGTGTATGCTAGATCGTTCCTCCCGAGGAACACTTGAGCTTGAGTTTGTGAGTGATCCGGAAAGTATTCTCAAGGAAGCCCGAAGAAGGAAAAGGATGGCGAATCAATCTCTCCATGTTGATGAGGAGTTGGCTCAACTTAGGGCCGAAATGGCTAGATTGCAACTTGAGAGGGACAATCAAGAGGAGGTGGCAAGAAGAGAATGGGAGCAACGGATGAGAGTCGAGGCTCAACTCAACGCTCTACCCCGGAATGCACGCCAATACATGCATCCGGAGTTGAGGGTACCCGAGCCGGCTATTGTGCTTCCCGAGGTTGCCAAGAATTTTGAGATCAAGACGCAATTCATCTCCCTCATCAAGCGTGATCAATTCGAGGGCCGTCCACATGAGTGTCCCATAGAGCATGTCAAACGCTTTGTGGATATGTGTGAGACGATCTCCACCGACGAGGAGACATTGGAGTATGTGCTTCTAAAGGCGTTCAAATGGTCACTTGGGGGCAAGGCCACACATTGGCTCGAGAGCCAAGCTCCTAGGTCAATCACAACTTGGAAGACACTCTATGATGCTTTCTTGATGAAGTTCTTCCCGCCCTCAAAGACAACCGAGTTAAGAAGGAAGATTGCAAGTTTTCAACAAGGTCCGAATGAGCCTCTCTTCGAAGCATGGGACCGTTTCAAGGAGATGTTGCGCCAATGTCCTACTCATGGCCAACAACCATATGTGCTTCAAGACATCTTTTTCCAAGGCATCAATCCGGTAACGAAGGACAAGCTTAATCTCCACACCGATTGTGGGTTCATAGACTTGACACCGGATCAAGCTTGGGAGCTACTTGACAAGCTATCCGATTATGAGGCTATGTATGGGGTGAGTCAAGCTAGCAAGGAGGTGAAAGTTCAAGGTGAAGGTGCAAGGAAGTTATATGACCCAAAGGGAGAAGACATTGATAGGGATGTGAAGCTCCAATTCCTTGAAGGTGAAGTGAGCAAACTTAAGAGGCAAGTCCACTACTACAAGCAAAAACCTAGAGCTTGTGAGGAGTGTGGATCCTTTGCACATGCTACACAAGTTTGTCCGAATGAGAGCCAAGTGCGCTTGGCCGAGCGAATTGAGGAGGCAAACTATGTTCGAGGAAATTTCGGTGGAAGAGGCAATTTCAACAATGGTGGCAATGGCCGGTGGAACAACGGTCAAGCTCAAGGCTACAACAACAACTTCAACCAAAACGAGCCAAGGGCGCCACCACCACCATATAGACCACCGGGATTCAATGAGTTACAAACATTTGCTCAAGAGATGAGAGATGGGTTCAAGGAGATGAGGACCCAATTTAATGAGCTTGGTGCATGGAGGAGGCAAGTCGACAATCAATTTGCCCAAATTGCAACTCAAGTCCCAAGAGAGAATGGGAGACTTTCGGGTCGACCCGAGGAGAACCCTCAAGCTCAAAACAATCAAAATTAAGTCCGGGCAATTGGATTGAGAAGTGGCCGAAACCTACCCGAGCCACACATGCCTAAGAAGAATGAAGAGAGTCGGACCAACTTACCCAGCAAGTCGGGTCCGACGTTCCCCGAAGTCGACCCAGCAAGAAGATCGACTCCTTCACCACGGACCGAGGTCGAGAGCAACTCGGGACCGACGTACACAGACCTCGATCCAACTCTTCTGCCTCGGACCGAGATTCACAACATCGGGCCCGATATGGTGCCCAAGTCGGTCCAACCAGGAAATGTTGCAAGTGAAGTAGGGAAGTCCAAAGAAGTTGATCCAAGCAAGATTCAAGGTGCAACAATTCTTCCATTTCCCTCGAAGAAGCCAAAAGATGTTGTTGAGAACAAGTTCAAGAGGTTTCTCAAACTCTTGCAAGGCTTGAACATCTCTATCCCGTTCACCGACGCATTGAGTGAGATGCCATCTTATGCCAAGTTTTTAAAGGAGATTTTGAGCAAGAAGAGGTCCATAGTGGAAATGCAAGATGAAGTCAAGACCTTGGAGTTACCACAAAAGCTAGGAGATCCCGGTCGCTTTGCTATAACCATTGGTGTGGGGTCTCAAAATTTCCAAGCCTTGTGTGATCTTGGAGCAAGCACGAGCATCATTCCTTACACCATATGGAAATCCACATCTATGGGTCTCATAGCTCCGGTCAACATGAGGTTAACGATAGCGGATGGGTCGTCCATCGAACCAATTGGTATCGTCGAGGATTATCCCGTTTGCATTGAAGGCCACTATGTCCCAATCGACTTTGTTGTAGTGGACATGATAGAAGTGCCGGGTGAACCGATCATACTAGGGAGACCTTTCCTTGCTACGGTTGGGGCAATCATTGATGTAAAGAAGGGCCACTTGTCTCTTGACATTGGAGGAAGAGAAATTGAGTTTTTCTTTAGGCCAACTTCAAAAGGGACCGTACATAAGGAAGCTAAGATGATCCAAGTTCCTCTTGGATTGCAATGGGAAGCCGTTTCTAAGAAGTCAAGGCCAAGGGAGCTTAGGTTGAAAGCCATCCCACCACCTAGAGAAATTGAGATAAAGCGCCAAGGTCTAGCCCTCAATATGATTGAGCATGAGCAATTGGAGGAAAGGATGTCTTATTTGGAGGTGTTCAAGGCCGAGAAAGAAGAAGTTCAAGCACCACCGGAACCATCTCAAGAACTCAAGGAGCTTCCAAAAGATTTGAGGTACGCATTTCTTGGTCCCAACTCTTCTTTACCCGTAATCATAAATGCCAACTTGAATGATGAGGAGGAGTCTAAGTTGTTGGAGGTTCTAAGAAAACATAGAGGAGCTTTAGGGTATTCACTAGAGGAACTAAAGGGAATCTCTCCCTCAATTTGCATGCATAGGATTTATATGGAGGATAACCATAAACCCACTATTGAACCCCAAAGAAGATTAAATCCTAACATGAAAGAAGTGGTAAAGAGTGAAATACTTAGGATGTTGGATGCGGGAATTATCTTCCCAATTTCCGATAGCAAGTATGTGAGTCCCGTGCATGTAGTTCCTAAGAAAGGAGGTCTCACCGTTGTGCAAAATGAAAAGGGAGAAATGATACCTATGAGAACCACAACAAAATGGCGTATGTGTATTGATTACCGTAAGCTTAATAGTGGCACTCGCAAAGACCATTTCCCTCTTCCTTTCATAGATCAAGTCCTAGAAAGATTAGCACAACATGAATATTTTTGCTACCTAGACGGGTATAGCGGGTTTTGGCAAATCCCTATTCATCCCGATGATCAAGAGAAGACGACATTCACATGTCCTTATGGGACTTTTGCCTATAGACGCATGCCTTTTGGTTTATGTAATGCGCCGGCAACATTTCAAAGATGCATGATGTCCATCTTCTCCGATATGGTTGAGGATATAGTAGAAGTGTTTATGGATGATTTCTCCGTCTACGGTTCCTCATTTGATGTTTGCTTAGCTAACTTAGACAAGGTTTTGACTAGATGTGACGAGACTAGTTTGGTGCTTAATTGGGAAAAATGCCACTTTATGGTGAAGGAGGGCATAGTACTAGGACACCTAGTTTCAAGTAGGGGGATAGAGGTAGATAAAGCTAAGGTTGAAATAATTGAAAAACTACCTCCTCCCTCTTGTGTTCGTGATGTTAGGAGTTTCTTAGGTCATGAAGGATTTTATAGACGGTTCATCAAGGATTTTTCTAAAATTGCAAAACCATTGTCTAACCTCTTGATGAAGGATGTGCCCTTTGTATTATCCGAGGATTGCATGAGTTCTTTTTGTAGGTTGAGAGATGCCTTGATCTCGGCTCCAATAATGGCGGCACCCGATTGGAATCTTCCATTCGAGGTGATGTGTGATGCTAGTGACTTCGCCGTAGGGGCCGTTCTTGGGCAAAGGAAGGATGGAAAGTTGCATGCCATCTACTACGCAAGCAAAACTTTGGATGAAACTCAGTGCAATTACACAACAACGGAGAAAGAGTTTCTTGCGATAGTGTTTGCATTTGAGAAGTTCCGTTCATATCTTGTGGGATCAAAGGTGGTAGTCTTCACGGACCATGCGACAATCAAATACCTCATGAAAAAGAAAGATGCAAAGCCGAGGCTTCTAAGATGGATGCTCATTCTCCAAGAGTTTGACCATGAGATCAAGGACAAAACTGGTGCGGAAAATGTGGTAGCGGATCATCTATCCCGTTTACCCATCGAGTACATGTTGGAGATGGAGGATGGTTTGACTATAGATGATTCAAGAGCAGATGAAGGTCTCATGAGCGGAAAGGAGGAAAGGAAGGGTGGATCGACGAACCGAGTAAGTCGGGCCCGAGGTTCAGAACATCGGACGGAAGGCAAGGCGAGTACGAGTGAGTCGGGACCGAGGACTTCAACATCGGGCCCGAGTGACCTGTGTGTCTGCGAAGCTGGACCGGCGTCCAACCATGTCGGGCCCGGTACACTTCAATGTCGGTCCGTGGAAGAAAGTAAGTTTCCTAGCTCGATTTCCATTCCTTCTCGTTCTCAATTGATTGCTTCTTTCTCTCCCACTGGCCTTTTTTCTAATATTGCCGTAAGACGAGGGGTCTCCCCTTGGTTTGCGGATTTTGCTAACTTTGCCGTAGGGGGAGTGATCCCACCAAATTTGTCTTATCAAGCTAGGAAGAAATTCTTACATGATGCTAGACAATACTTTTGGGATGATCCATATCTCTACAAGGAACGGCGTGACCAAATCTATAGACGGTGTGTGTCAAGTGAAGAGGTTGAGAGCATAATTCACCATTGCCACTCCTTGCCTACGGGGGGTCACGCCAAGAGTTCCAAAACCACCTCAAAAATTCTTCAATGTGGTTATAATTGGCCAACCATGTTCAAGGATGTGCATGATTATGTGAAGAAGTGTGAGGAGTGCCAAAGAGAGGGGAACCTATCAAGGAGGAATGAGACTCCTCAAACTGGTATTCTAGAAGTTGAGTTATTTGATGTATGGGGTATTGACTTCATGGGACCATTTCCCACATCAGGGCCTTACAAGTACATCTTGGTAGCCGTAGACTATGTCTCAAAATGGGTGGAGGCCATACCAACAAGAACCAATGATGCTAAGGTGGTGATGAAGTTTTTGAAAAGCAATATTTTTGCAAGGTTTGGTGTGCCTAGGGTTCTCATAAGTGATGGCGGACTTCATTTCATTGAGAGGTGCTTCGAAAATGTGTTGATTAAGTATGGGGTGTCTCATCGAGTGGCTACTCCTTATCATCCTCAAACAAGCGGGCAAGTCGAGGTGTCAAACCGTCAAATCAAGGCTATCTTGGAGAAGACCGTATCTCGATCAAGGAAAGATTGGGCCTCTAAGCTCGATGATGCACTTTGGGCTTATAGAACCGCCTTCAAGACACCTTTGGGAACTACACCCTTCAATCTAGTTTATGGCAAGGCATGTCATCTTCCGGTAGAGCTTGAGCACAAGGCGAAATGGGCACTCAAAGAGATGAATTGGGATATCAACTTGACCGGTGAGAAAAGATTTCTAGAACTTCATGAGTTGGGGGAATTGAGGTTGAAGACCTATGAGAACTCCAAGCTATACAAGGAGAAGACCAAGAAGTGGCATGATAGGAAGTTAATTCCAAAGACCTATCAAACCGGTGACAAGCTTCTCCTTTTCAATTCAAGGCTTAAACTTTTCCCCGGGAAGTTAAGGACTAGGTGGAGCGGACCATTTGTGGTCCACCGTATCTATGCTCATGGTGCGGTGGACTTGGTTGATGAACAAGGACATATTTTCAAAGTGAATGGTCATCGAGTGAAGAAGTTCTATGACAAGGACGGTCCAAACGAAGAAGTTAGAGCCTCATGGGCTCTCGTCCTCGCCGATTGATCCTATACATGCCATTGAAGAATAAGAAATTGTGAGCTTTTCATACTCTTCTCTCTTGCTTTTAAGTTTTGATTTCCTTGTTTGATGGGGACATCAAAATTTTAAGTATGGGGTGGGGGTAAGTGTGTTCATGATTTCACTTGTTTATGTTTGTTTGTTATTTTGAGGATATTTAGTTTGTGTTTCTAGTTTGTATTTGGGATGTTTGCTTATTGGTTTGTGGAATGACATGGATGATTAATTTGGTCTAGAATGGATGAGTTTTTGGTTTTAGAGAAATTTTTGCAAAAATTCAAAAAAAAAAAATTGAAAAATTGTGTTAAAAACAACAAAAAGATTTTGAGTTTTGTAGGTGTTGGACTAGAAATTCCCATCTTAGATTGCCAAAATAAAAGCTAATGATGATGTGAGCATGTAAATTCCTTTGCATATTTTTGGATAGTTTAGCCTCTAAAAATGATGTTGCTTTTGATGTGATCATGATATCTTGCTTGTTTTATTGAACATGTGGGTTCTAGGATGAGTTCTTATGCAACTAAGTATGAGTGACCCTTGTGAGATTGATTTTTGGCCATTTTAGGGATGCTTGTTCATATTTGCATATCCCTCATGTTTCTTGTGTGATTAGCTCATTCATGCTTAGTAAAACTTGCTATTGCGGTGTTTATCTATTTTCCAAGACCGTCATGAGAATTGTCCTAGCATGGTCACATTGATTTTGAACTTTATTCTTCTAGTCACATAAATGTTCCATATCCTACCATGAAGATAATCCTTTGTTTGTAGCCCCGTTCTAGCCTAAGCCTTTGTTTGAAACTCCTCAAAAATATTATTCCTAGCCTTATATGACTTGACCCTTATGGGATTGGACTTTAGAAGAAAGGTTGGGATTGTATTTGAAGAGTTGAGATTCTCTTGGGTTTAAGGGCAAAAGAATGGTGTTATGAATCATGTGCGTAGTGCATCTTTGTTGTACAAAAATGAAAAAAAAGAAAGAAAAGGAAGAAAGAAAATGTTGGAAATATAAAGTGGAATAAAGCAAGGAGCTTAAGTGAAGAAAATGGTCCGACCGAGTTACAAGCAACATCGGGCCCGATGTCATAAGAAAGTCGGTCCAAATGTAGAAAGTGTTGAAAATCCAACAAAAAGCATAAGAGCAAAGATGAAGTGGAATGTTAAGTGAAATTTTGGGTTGAAAGGAAAATGTTAAGTCTTTTGGGTGAGTGTGAAAGTAATTGTGGAATTTGGTGAAGTTGGTGAGAGTTTAGGTTGTTCAATCCCCATTGTAAGCACCACAAGACCAAATAATTCCCACATTGAGAAATACCAAAATCCCCATTACAACCCGGCCGAATGGAACCTCTTGAGGACCTCCATTGAGCCAAGTTCGAAATTCTTTGTGTACTTTGCATTAGGCATCTCTAGGTGGAGGAATTGGTGATATTAGCTTCAATAGTAAAGTCCTTACTTGCATGATTTTTGAGCTTGAGTGTTCATTGCTAAACCCAAAACACATGATGAGTGATACACATTCACATATCCCTAAAGTGAGGCTTAGTTGCATTGACTTTATTCCTTGGAACACTTAATCACGTGTGATGATGTAATCTTGCTTGAATATCGATCACTTGTGCTTAAAATGTGTTTTCATACGAGGCTTTACTTGAAGATTATGTTTCGGTCTTGCTCACATTGTTATTGCTTGAGGACAAGAAAGTTTAAGTATGGGGTATTTTGATGTCTCTCTATTTGGTGGTGTTTTCATATGTGATTTCCTTTGTAAATATGTTTCTTTTTCCCCTTTTCTTGTGCGTTTTGTTCCTTTTTAGCCTAGTTCCCGTATTTCTATGAGATTCAGAGACTACGCACATTTTATGTGTTTTGTAGGTAATTTGGCATGAATCAAGGATCGATTTGAAGGAGGGTCGGGACATGGAGCAAAGGCCGAGCTAAAGCGGGAAGGAGAGAAGCAAGCCATGAAGAAGAACAAGAGAAGCCAACTAAGAAGAAGGTGGAACGAGGTCAGGACTGAGTTGCAACCACATCGGGCCCGACTTTGAAGTCTCTAACCTCGGACCGAGCTGCACAGTAACTCGGGCCCGAGGTCCTCCGTGTCGGTCCGAGTCGGTCACCGAACTACTTGGGCTCCAATGCACGAATTTGTGGACTTCCACTTTTACCCCTCATCTAATCTATAAAAGGCCCTCTTGTCTTCTAAGAAAGGGTTCCCTCACACACACACAAAAAGGGGGTTCCAAGGGAGCCAAGAGGATTCTTGGAGAGCAAGGAGGAAGGAGAGGAGAAGGAAGAGAGAGAGAATCGGCCAAGGGAGGAAGGCTTGATAGGTTTTGTTGGTAGATTTGCTTTGATTTGCTTTGTTCTTGTGGATTTGAAAACCCTTGATTGGAATTTGTGGATTGCTTTGGATTTGAATGAAACTTTGCTTTGTTTTGAGATTGATTATGATGATTGCTTTCCCTTTTGATTTGATTGCTTTCTTTGCTTGTCACCTGGAGTAGATCTCCTTGATCTTGGGTTATGGGGGAAAACCCTAGCTAGGTTTTGGCTAGAAACCCCAATTCCATAGCCTTGAGTGTTTGATCTAAGGAACCCACTCTACATAGAGCTACAATTCCTTGCGAAAGTTGGGAATCAAGGCTTGAGATTGGCAAAGTAGCGAAAGTGAACATGTGTCAATCTCAAGACCTTGCTTCGAAGGGGATTTCCCCAATGATCGAGGTGTAGAAGTGGTTGGAACGAGGGCGAAAGCACTCGATCCTAGTCCGATCATCACTCTTTGCTTGAATTGGGGTGGAAAGGCCTTAATCTACTAGGGAAGGAACCCAAAAGCCCAAGATCTACTTTTAAATCCTTGAGTTCGACATCCTCAGCTACCTCGGGCCCGACTTACACAGTGTCGGTCCCGACTTCCTCTTGTCGCCAACCTCGGGCCCGACGCGACCTCAGTGTCGGTCCCGACTGTTTTCTTTGTTTTCCTTTGTTTTATGCTCTCCTTTCTAGCTTCCTAGTATCTAGGCACATCGATCGAGTAGACTTCCCGAGTGTTCGACACCCACCACGTACTACAACGGGGTCGGGTTATAAATTGTATCTCTAGACCCACGTACTACAACGCGTAGAGAGATCTCCACCTTACACGTGTGAGATCCGAGATAGCAGAGATCCCGGAAACCAACAGGCGTAGAGAGATCTTTTCGCCTGTTGGTTTCCGGGATCTCTGCTATCTCGGATCTCACACGTGTAAGGTGGAGATCTCTCTACGCGCTTTCTCTGGCAGGTGAAAAGACATCAGTCTTCTTTATTTACTGCGCCTCGCGGAAGGAACTCATTACTCCACTGCCCCGTTAGCGATCTCTCCCGAGGTACGACTCTTCTCTTCTTTTCTTCTTCTTCTTTGTTTCTAGTTCTCCCTTCACATTTCTATGGCGAGGGATAGAATGTCTTCTCGGCACGGTTTCTCGCCTTCGGGCATCCTCCAAGAGTGCGACCGAGTTCCAAACACCATGGGCTTAGAAGAAATGAACTAAATCCTTTTAGAGGGTGGCTTTCCGGGGGGGTAGTTGTTGTATGTCCCGGGGAAGAACATTCTGACTGGGTTCGTCCTGGTTGGGTGTGTTTCTTCGAATTTCCGTTCACCATCTCTTGCCGATTCCCTTTTCCCCCTATTGTCCAGGAATTTTTAGCCCGGTTTAAACTTTCTCCTGCGCAACTTCTTCCCTCTGCTTGGAAGATCCTCTCTTGGGTGAGTAAGATGGCAGAGGTCGCCGGGGTAGACTTTAGTGTTTCCGATCTGCTTCAGGCTTACCGTATTACCACAGTAAGGTGAGGTCGATTCATCTTACAATCTCGAACCGCTCGCCAGCCGCTTGTCTTAAACACAAAGGTCAATGGGAAGGGTTGGGCAAACCGTTTTTTCTTTGTCGAGATTGCGTCTTTGACCCCCGAAAGTCGCCTGTTTTTGCATGACAAATGGAATCCGGCTAGTAAGATTACCTCGTTTTTCTCCTGTATTAAAAGGCGATCTCTTCTTGACGCCTATTCACCCTCTGTTCCTTTGTTCTTGCAGGTATCCCGGACAACGTCGAACCGCCTAGTCATTCGGAGAGGGTTCTGTCGAGGCTCTTCCAACTAACTTCCGCACAAAGGACGTTCGGGGCATCTCTTTCTGATCCATCAGACGAATCTTCAAAGGACGAGGGTAGTGCTACTTCGTCGGGCTCTGAGAAAGTTTGCCTGCCTATTGTCAAGATGTCTGTTGCGCCGACTTCTACCCTTGCTTCCGGTCCTTCCGTGGGTGAGTTCCACCGTTTATTAGTTTACCGTGGCTACTGTTGTGCATTTTTTACCCTCGCTTTCTTTTGTTTCAGAAACTCGTGCACGCAGATCGGGTTCTTCCTTTTCTGCCTCGGATTTGATCCTTAACAAGACTCGCTCTGGTGATTCGAAGCCTCCGGCTGCCCAGGGTGTCAAGAGGGAGTCTCAGGAGGTCCCTAAGGTTTCTCGCAAGCGTCCTGCTCGGAGCAACGATGATTCCCTCGAACTTCAGGATGACGCGTCCTCTGAGTGGCAATCTCTCCAACGGTACCGGGATCCTAACTTCAAGAAGTACCCTATCCTTGTGTCCGCTCATGCGATGGAGACCGAGGTAGGCCTCGGAGCTTGGAAGGTAACTAACCCCTTGCGCCGTTTCCTTTATCGGGTAAGGCTACTCCTTGACTTACGGCCATTCTCTGATTTATCTTTTCTGGCATATGCAGCTCTTCCAGGAGGTCGGCTTGTTTATTGATGAGATGGATAAGGAGTTTGCAGAGTACGAGCGGAGGAAGCAGGAAGTTGCCAAGCATCGCGAGGAGATCGACAAAGCACGAGAACGGTCTGCTGCTCGAGCCAAGGCTTTGGCCGCTGAAGAGGTAGCTGCAAAGGCTCGTGTCGCGGAGCTGGAACGCACCATTGCTGTCAAGGAGGCCAGAGTGAAGGAGCTTGAAGTCAAGGCCGCTGGCGCACTTTCCATGGGAAAAGCGGACGCGGAGGATATTGGGGCTTTCTTCAGTATGCTGGCGCGGCTGGAGACCATCAGGGAATTCGAAGCGGGGAAGCTTTCTGTTGGGGATGCAGACAAGTTCAACGAGCAATTTCTAGATGCTTTCCCTGGCGGTGTGCCCTCGGCTCGCATCGCTTCCCTGTTGAGCTCTCCGACGGCGGCTGGACAAGTACACCCGGAAGGTGATGGCCAGGGAGAGGAGACGGTTGCTTCTGGAAACCCTGCATGAAGATTCTACTAATGTGAAGAAGTCTGGCGGCTTAGGCCGTTTGTAAAGTTTGCTTTTGTTTTCTCGGGGATGAATTTAATGAAGGACAAGCAGTACCTCACCGGCGTGCCATTTATCGGGCGTCTGGTGAGGGTTTCTCGGATGGTGGCGCGGCCACGAACACTTTGCCCCTCGTCATGGGGCGGGGGTGTTTATCTATCGTTATGCTTTTGCTTTTGTTGCGTTTTGCTTGCGTTTCCTGTGCTGGATTTCGTGCAGGTACTTCTCTGCTCCGTGTCGATCGGTGTTCACGTAGCCCCTGCAGGTGGCTAGTTGTTTTCAGGTGGTGCATAGCTATGGCTTGAAAAGGTGAGGAAAAACCTTAACCAGGATTATGGGTGACCTGAATTTTGGCCTTCAAGCCCCTGCTGGTTGAAAGGGATTACCTGCCTGGAGGCGCGCGAAGGACGAGATCCGTCATTTCCAGCTATGCCCTAACGATCTCCGTCGATGATCCGGCGTTTGCTCGGTGGAACTGGCGACGCGGGGTTTTGCCCTGAACTGCCGACCGGCGAGCTTCTGCGAAGCGGCCCTTTGTGACTGGCGAATCTGCCGGATGGCGGGTGTCTAGGAGATTACTTCCTGTACCCTGTAACCAAGCTTGTAAAGATCATTGTTCGAATACGAATAAAGTATTACTTTTGATTGTTTTTTTTGTGAAAGGCTTGTTACCGTTTGTTTATTTTATTTCTGTTTCTTGAGGTTTTTCTTTCCTGGCGATAGCTGCCGAGAGTAACTCCTCTGGGGGAATATTGTTGTTATTTTCCGTTGTCTCTCCTTTTTCTGAGGATGAGTAACACATGTATTAAAAAAAAGAAGCCATTTACCTGATCGACTTTTATCGAGCTTACGTCATCGTTTAGATCTTACTTGAGTTTATTTGGCCGTTTCTGGCGACTTGGTTGTTCCTCTAGAAGTGGTATCTCCGTAAGTGCGTGGCGTTCCAGCTACGCGGAATGGACTTTCCTTCTTTAGATTCTAGCCGATATGCTCCCTGTCCGGTGATACCAACTATCTTGTAGGGTCCTTCGCACGCAGGAGCTAACTTCCCAGCATTCACTTCGACGGTATTTTGGAAGACTTTTCGGAGGACCCATTCGCCGATGGCGAAGGCTCTTATCCGTACTTTCTTGTTGTAGCTTCGGGCCACTTGTTGCTGGTGTCTGGCCAGGCGCAGTCGGGCCCTTTCCCTTAGTTCTTCTAGGGTGTCGAGGTTGGCAGCTAACTCGGTAACGTTCTGATCGAGCGTTTGTAACCCGTATCGCGCAGTCGGCACGGTGACCTCGGCCGGCATTACTGCCTCGCAACCGTACACCAGGGAAAAAGGGGATTGTCCCGTGGCAGCTTTTGGAGTGGTTCTGTCGGCCCACAAAACGTATGGTAGTTCGTCGGCCCAACGCCCTTTGGATTTCACCAATCGCTTCTTCAGGTTGTTGATGATAACCTTATTGCTGGATTCCGCCTGTCCGTTGGCCCGCGGATAGCGAGGAGTGGAGGTTACTAGGTCGATATTCCAACGTCGGCAGTAATCTCGGGTCTTCCTCCCGATAAACTGTGATCCGTTATCGCAGACGATCTCGGAAGGTATCCCAAAGCGATAGATGATGTGTTTCTTGACGAAAGCTATCACGTGGGATTCCTTGATTTCCTTGTATGCTTCAGCCTCGATCCACTTGGAGAAATAATCCGTCACCGCTAGGAAGAATACTCGCTGTCCGAAAGATGGCGGCAACTTCCCTACGATATCCATCCCCCACCTCATGAAAGGCCACGGCGTTAGCGTCGGGTGCAGCGGTTCTGGCGGCTGGTGAAGAGTTGTGGCGTGCTTTTGGCAAGCTTCACACTTTTGAGAGTACTCTGCGGCGTCTTGACGCATAGTAGGCCAATAGTACCCCAAGTTGAAAGCTTTGTTGGAAAGGTTGCGTCCCCCTGAGTGGTTTCCACACTCTCCCTCATGCAATTCTTTGAGTATCTTGGGCACTTCTGTCTTTGCGACACAGCGGAGTAAGGTCCCTACTGCGGACTGTTTGAAGAGGATGCCGTCTCTCGTGCTGTACCGCGTGGCTCTCATTCGGAGTGCTCTTGCTTCGGACTTATCGGACGACAGTTGTCCACGGTCGAGCCACCGTAGGTACGGTTCCGTCCAACATTCTGGTTCTTGGGAAGCACTCGGGATGTTGGATGCGGGATTGGGGTCTCCCGGCATTGTTGCCTCTTGGGGATCTCTCTCACGGGGCATGTCACTTCCTTCAAGATCTTCGCTGGCGAGGATCCTCAGGGTCCGACTATTTTCTCTGATCTTACGCTCTTCACCCTGGCGAGGATCCTCAGCTTGTCTTCCGATTGCTGGAGCTAGCACATGGAGTAGGGGGACCGATGCAAATTCTTCAGGATCCAGGGCAGAGGCCAAGTTGGCCAGAGCGTCTGCCTGCGCATTCTCTTCTCTAGGGATTTGTTGGATAGTGAAGTTCTTGAACGACTGTATGATTTCCCTGACTTTCTCTGCGTATGCTGCCATCCTGGTGTCTCTGGTGGTGAAGATTCCTAGGATCTGGTTCACAACTAGCAGCGAGTCGCACTTCACTTCTACTTCCTCGATACTCAGGTCTTTGGCAATCATCAGCCCTAGTATGAGGGCTTCGTATTCTGACTCGTTGGTGGTGGCTTCGAAAGCGCACCGTACAGCTTGAGCTATCTTGTCCCCCTTGGGTGATTTTAGCACTACTCCGATTCCTACTCCCCGAGTATTGGAAGCTCCATCTGTATGCATAATCCATGTTCTGGAATACTCCTTCTCTGTCACGAAGGCTTCTTGCTGTCTGGCTGCTTCATCCATTGTAGGGCTGAAATCAGCCATGAAATCTGCCAGCGCTTGGGCTCGGATGGCCGCCTTTGGCTCATAATCGATATCGAATCCGCTCAGGTTTATCGCCCATTTGGCCATTCTGCCGGTGATCTCTGGTTTCCTTAGTATGGCCTTCAGGGGGTAATTGGTGCGGACCGTGATCGTGTGCGACTCGAAGTACGACCTCAGTTTTGTAGAAGCCATGACTAGAGCTAAGACTAGCTTCTCCAAGGGCGAGTAACGTGTCTCTGCCGCGAGCAAGGTACGGCTGACGTAGTAGACGGGAAGCTGGTTGCCCTCTTCTTCCCGTACTAGTACTCCACTAACAGCGTTCTCTGTTACAGCTAGGTATAAAAGAAGATTCTCACCTTCCTCAGATTTGGAAGCTCCCCGAGTATTGGAAGCTCCATCTGTATGCAGAATCCATGTTCTGGAATACTCCTTCTCTGTCACGAAGGCTTCTTGCTGTCTGGCTGCTTCATCCATTGTAGGGATGAAATCAGCCATGAAATCTGCCAGCGCTTGGGCTCGGATGGCCGCCTTTGGCTCATAATCGATATCGAATCCGCTCAGGTTTATCGCCCATTTGGCCATTCTGCCGGTGATCTCTGGTTTCCTTAGTATGGCCTTCAGGGGGTAATTGGTGCGGACCGTGATCGTGTGCGACTCGAAGTACGACCTCAGTTTTGTAGAAGCCATGACTAGAGCTAAGACTAGCTTCTCCAAGGGCGAGTAACGTGTCTCTGCCGCGAGCAAGGTACGACTGACGTAGTAGACGGGAAGCTGGTTGCCCTCTTCTTCCCGTACTAGTACTCCACTAACAGCGTTCTCTGTTACAGCTAGGTATAAAAGAAGATTCTCACCTTCCTCAGATTTGGACAACAGCGTCGGATTGGATAAGTAGTGTTTGAGCTGCTGGAAAGCCTCCTCATGGGTTGGAGTCCATTCGAACCTCTTGTTCCTCCGTAGCACATCATAGAACAAACGGCACATGTCGGAAGATTTTGAGATGAAGCGGTTTAGGGCTGCCACCCTTCCAGTCAGTTTTTGCACATCCTTCACGCATCTGGGCGAACGCAAGGCAGCTATGGCTCGGATCTGGTCGGGACTGGCTTCGATCCCGCGTTGGGTGACCACGAACCCGAGGAAGCGTCTTGACGTTACCCCGAACGCACATTTGGTTGGGTTCAGCTTCATACGATAGCTATCCAGGATCTTGAAGGCTTCTTCCAAGTGCTGGACATGATGCTCAGCCTGCTTGGATTTCACTAGCATATCGTCGATGTAGACTTCCATTGTTCTGCCAATGTGCTTCTAAAACATGCGGTTGACCAGCCGCTGGTACGTGGCTCCCGCATTCTTGAGTCCGAAGGGCATCACCTTGTAGCAGTAGGTACCCTGGCTGGTGATGAACGGTGTTTTCTCCTGATCTTCTTGATGCATTCTGATCTGATTGTAGCCGCTGAAGGCGTCCATAAAGGTGAGCATCTCGTGGCCTGCGGTGGCGTCCACCATGGCATCGATGTGTGGCAGGGGGAACGAATCTTTTGGGCAGGCTTTGTTAAGATCCGCGAAGTCGATGCACACTCTCCACTTGTCGTTCTTCTTGCTCACCACTACGACGTTTGCCAGCCATTCCGGGTATTTCACTTCCCTGATCTTCCCTGTTCGGAGCAAGTTTTGTACTTCTTCGTCCACAATCAAGTTCCGCTCCGGGGCAAACTTCCGCCTCTTTTGTTTAACCGGGGGGTGGTGAGGATCCACGTTCAGCCGGTGCGTGATGATGGTAGGGTCGATCCCGACCATATCTCCGTGCGACCACGCGAAATTGCTGTTGTGTTGTCTGAGGAAAGTGATTAACTCTGCTTTCTTCTTTGGAGGTAGGTTCTTCCCGAGTCGTACGGTTTGCTCAGGTTTCTGCTCGTCGAGGACAACTTCCTCGATCTTGTCGGCCTCGGGGTCCGCTCTCCGCGCAGGCCCCTTGGCTTCCTGTAATTGCTATGCGGTGTGGGCGACGGTCGCCTTCAAGGCGGATTTGTAGCACTCCCTCGCTAGCCTTTGGTCTCCTCTGATCTCTCTTATTCCCCAGGGCGTCGAGAATTTTATGGTCTGATGATAGGATGAGGGGACTGCTTTCATGTCATGGATCCAGGGCCGTCCCATGATGATGTTATAGCAGGATGGACAATCGAGTACGGAGAACCTGACGGGTAGGTTGATTCCCTTAGCGTAGGTAGGGAGAGTTATTTCCCCCAAAGTATGAGCAATCTCTCCGCTGAATCCTACCAGGGCTACCGACTTTCTGAGGATGTTTTCTTCTTTCAGACCCATCTCCTTGAGGGCATCGAGCATAATCATGTTGGTAGAGCTTCCGGTATCGATGATGATCCTCCTCATCAATACATTTCCCACCTAAAGGGATATGACTAACCCATCGTGATGAGGTCCTACCAGACCGGCCGAATCCGAGTCGCTGAAAGTGATAATGTCTCCCGGACGTCCGTCAGACCGGTGGACGTGTGCCACCAATGGTCCTTCTGGTTGCCCCCGGGCGTGGCGTTTGGCCGCCGAGTAGGTGACACCATCGATATCGGATCCGCCGCTGATAACATTCACTACTTTGGCGTATTTCGGAGATGAGGGAATGTCCATGGGCTCTGTCATATTCTGACTGGCGGGAGGATTGGCGTTGGTGGAGATTTCTGACAGCAAGCCTCTTGAGTGTAGGTATGCTAACTCTTTTCGGAGGGCGAAACACTCGTCTGTCTCGTGCCCGTAGTCTTCGTGGAAGTCACACCATTTAATTTTGTCCCTCTTGGGATTCGGGTTGTCCGCCTTCTTCGGCCATCTGATGCGATCTCCGAATCTCTCCAGGCTTCTCACGATCTCGGCGTTCCCCAAACCCAGGTTGTACTCATGAACCTTTGGTCGGTTGGGCGCGTCTTTTTTTCCACTTGGCTGCTTGGTCCCCGCCGTGTGCACTTTGGGCGCTTCGTGCCTGCTTTTCGGATACGGTTGTCCTCGGCGCTCTCTCCGCTGGTCAGAGGAAGCCTTTCTTTCGGCCTTGTCGAAGACCGAAGCGGTTCGAGCAGGGATTTCGTCCTCTTCGAGTCGGATGTGCGCCTGGGCTTTTATTTGGACGTCTTCGAAGCTGTGGCACAAATATTTGGTTAGCTCCCTATAGAGCTCGTTGTTGGGCAGCAAGCCTCTTCGGAAAGCTTCTATCGACGTGGGCACGTCGCAGAGCGGGATCGCCACTTTTTCCCGGTTGAACCGGTTCAGGAAGGCACGCAGAGATTCTCCCGGCCTTTGGGCTATGCGGTACAAGTCGTTAGACTGTTTCATGAGTTTCCGACTGCTGGCGAATTGCATCCGAAAGGTATCTATCAACCCCGCGAAGGATGAGATTTTCCCTTGGGGAGGTTGATAAACCAGGTCAGGGCGGCGCCGGAGAGTGTGGCGCCGAATCCTTTACACATGATCGCTTCTTTGGACTCCCGCGGTATTGAGCTGGTCATCATTTTCTGTTTGAAAATGGCCACGTGTTCGTCAAGATCCCCCGTCCCATCATAAGTGGGGACTGCTGGGACCGTGAATCTCTTTGGAATATCCACGCCGGCAATCGGAGTTGCGAAGGGGGATTCGTCATAACCATCCATAGCTTCTTTTTCCAGTGGCGGCGGTACTCCGGGTATCTGAGCGATCTTGTCCTCCAGTCCCTTGAGACGATCCTGCATGTACTTGTTAAAGAGGACTTCTAGGAAGGCTTCAGTAGGGGTTACCTGCCTTCTGGATTCTTCGCCGTACTGGGGTGGAAGACTCCTGTCCCTGCGGCTCGGTTCCCCGGCGTCTGGGTATTAGGCACTCCTGGAAGGGTAGCTGCTGGGGGTAGCCATATTAACAGTGGGGGATGGTCCTCCAATTTGTGAATTAAAGGCTTCCCCCAGGTTGAGGTGGGCGGTGGCTTCGCGGACGGTCACGGCCGGGCGGGATCCACCGTGCGATGCCGAGGCTGCCTGCAGTTGCTCGCGAAGGTTCGCGTTTTCGGTGGTGAGCTGCGTGATGTGATCCATGTGTGTCTGGCTGCGATCCTTCTAACTAGCCATGTCCTGCTGCAGGGCGGATATCTTGGTTGCAAGTTCGCTTAGGACGCTGCGCAGACCTTGGACCTCTTCAGGGGTGCCGTCGACGACGTCTTTCTCAGGGCGACCGCCGCGGCTTCCCCCTTCTCCTCCATTCGTGGGAGATGACGGCTGCGAGTTTGTCATCTTCTCCGAGCGAGAACGTTCCTGCTTCGATCGAGAGAGCAAGCGAAAACCGGCTAGGGCCCCACGGTGGGCGCTAAATTATTTTGGTCAAATTCCGACCGACAATCTTCAAAGGTGATTTCGTGAGTTTATGGGGAATATCTAGCCGATCAACGAGATTTTCAATGAACAAAGCAACTCTATGTATTTGAAAGAAATCGAGAATTACAACGGTTTAATTACAAGTGCTCAATCTGGATCTCAATTTCTGGGCTAATCCCCTACTAAATACTGGTTTTCGTCTCCGCATCTCGGCTCCATCTTCCCACGTCGCTCTCCCCATCTTCCGAGTGGTTTTCTCGATCCGTACCTACCGAATTTCCCGGCCGAGCGACGATGTTGGTGATCCGGACGTAGCTTCTGGGCTTGAACATTGATGGGTTGGGCTGACCGTGGGTTAGGTAGTTCTTTGGGCCCAACAGGCATGGTCATTGATAGTTTAGGATATTCGTGCATGGGCAAGGCACCATCATAACTAATTGACGGAGGATCACGAGTTGGACTAAACAAACGAAGTAGCAATGCGCAGAATAAGACCGATCAAGAAAACAGGACCACACCAAAGGACGGTTCCAATCGAGCAAGCGAGACTACACAAGCAAACGGGGACAATCCAATAACATTTAGGATGCACGATAATCTGGGTGCAACAATCGTGAAAGAAGAATCAAGGGGCCAAGGATCCGAACAAGACGCCAAAGGTGATTCCGGAACCAAGAGTGACCATCAAGCGCGATGTTGGGGGCACCAAGATGACAAAACCCAAGAGGAGTCTAGTTCGTGGAAGGTGTGGTCATAGACGAGTCAGTATGAGCTGATCAAAGTTAGCGACATAGGTTGAAGGTCGTGCATCCGCGGAAGTTCGATGAAGATAGGAATCGACATATGACCAAGTGATCTTACGACGCCTCGTTTGAGAGTCACGATTATCAGATCAAGATGATTCAAGAGGCATCGAAAAGAAGATCAAGTGTACTTCGCTTCTCATTCACACATTAGGCCTCGAAAGCCATCCTTTGTGGCTCGAAATTGCATATACACTTTGTATTTGGCGAGCCTTATATAGATGAAAAGCTGAGGAAAGCATATACACTTTGTATTTTGGCGTCGAAATCAAAAACGAACTTGAACAAGGTCAGAATCACAAATCAAGTCGAACATCTATGTTATCGCGACAACATCGCATTGTTGCTTTGCAAGAGCTTGTTCAGAGGCTACGGTTGCTCAATCGAGACGATCTAGGAGGCGTTGGAAAGCTAAGAGAATGAACTGCATCTCGTCTTCAACGATGAAATTTAGATTGCCGCTCGAAGTGGATTAGAATTGAATGTGAACATGATGCAAGGAAAGAGCTTGGTCTTACGAAAGGTCCTTGACGAGGCCATGAATGCGGCTGATGGAAGCAAGAAGCCAGTTGGGAAGGGAACCCCCCGAACTTGGAACACCACTCGTTTAAGGAAATTTTTATATATTTTTATGTTTCGTGAACCTTTTAGATAAATGAGTTTTTGCATGCATATGCATTTTTTGCAGGAGGTATAGTTGGGACATACACGAATGAACGCTTCGGATCATTTACGAATAAATGTTTAAGCGGTCCCCTTGGAAGTAAACGAAATCTTATGTCGGAACATTTACGAATAAATCAATAAGCGGTCTCGATGGATGTACACGAATGAGTATTGAACCATTTACAAATAAATGAATGAGCAGCTGCGAATGGACGTACATGAACGAAACGCTTTGAATCCTATATAAATATATGAACGAGCGGTCTCGCAGACATAACAAATTCTAATAATGAATTGTGAATGCCAAAAGCGTAAGTGAATTGCGAAATCCGAAAGCGTAAACAAATTCTACCCCTTTTACACAAATACGTGACATTCAATAGACAATTTATAAACGATTTTTATGCATTATTTAATAAACCGAGTAATAAATATAAAGAATATAATTATGAACTATTAAAGATAGAAACCCAATGTTTTAAATAAGCCCAATGCCTAAAGACATAAGCAGAAGGAAACCATAATCCCCTTTCTCCTCTATTTAAGATTGTCTTTAATTATAAAGAAAGACAAACTCTATTTTTTACGTAGAGTTTGTTCTTCTTTTTTTCTAAAATTCTACACCTTTTTATTTTAATAATTTTTACAGAAACTATTACCTTCTAAACAATTGTATAAACTTATAGATTTTGGTTCAAATGAAAAAAACTCTTATAGTGGAAAATGAAAAGAAATGTACTTTTCTTAGTTCGTAGTGTACTTTTCCTACTTCGGATTGCACTTTTTTACATTTGCACTTTTCGTATTTTATAGTACACTTTTTCGTATTTTTTATAATACACTTTTCGAATTGCACTTTTTTATATTTTGCAATGCATTCTTTTAATTTTTTAGTGCACTTTTTATTTTTCAGGATAAGAGTTTTTTCGATTTGAACCAAACTATATATATATATATATATACAATGTTCTAAAAAACGCTAGGCGGACGCTGGGCGGAGAAGGACCGCCTAGCGCCTAGACGGCCTGAACGGTGGTCTAGGCGGTCCTAAATGGATGCCTAAGCGGTTGGACGGCTAGGCGGACTAGGACTTTATAACGCCTAGACGGGACGTAGACGGTGCCTAGAAGCGATTTTTAGAACCGTGTATATATATAGCGCATGACAATATCATTATTATATCCATCATTACCGGGTTACTGAATACATATTCCCTTGATATATACGTACTATATTTGTAAGAACTTACCCTTTTCATTCAAATGCTGTCACGCAAGCTAGTCTGACCAGTTTCAGCATAAACAGCCAAAGTTGGTGGTGACAAATTGAGGATGTCTTTTGACTACTCTTTTTTCCTTTTCCTAACAGAGAGCGACTGTTCGTCAGTAAAAAAAAAAAAGGTAAATCCACCCCCATTCCTCAGAATTATAAATTCATCTGTACAATAGTTTTTTTTTCCTTTAAACTTCCTTTCGTTGTTTAACAATATGCATTTAGATTTATCCACAAAACAACAAAAACAGCTCAATTCAAAATGCAAAATCTGAATGTGTGGAGTCATGACTCACGAGTCCTTGCCATACATCAAACTAAATTTATTTGAGGTCCACATAAAGAGGTCTACAAAATTAACATGGGGACTAAATTCTTTCTCGTTACATATCCCACTATTTGCTCCCAATGTATATTTTCAGTTCCTTTTATCAGAAAAAAAATTATATATTTTCAGTTCCGGATTTAGCACCAATCCGCCTTTTTGTTGTTGTTTGTTGTTTTCTTTTTCTTTTTTTTTTTATATTTTTTTATAAGATAAGTATTAGGGTTACCACAAGTACTATTAAAGTTTGTTTAGAGTATCCATTAGCGATGAGAATTGGTTACTAATCAATTCTAATAAGTAAAGGGTAAACTGTCCTCGGAGAATAATCGAAACGGTGATCTTAGGGTAGTAACCCAAAAACCACAAGTACTACTTAAAGCTCGTCTAGATTTTTTTTTCTTTTTATGTTTGAAGGACAAAATCACAAGAAATATGTTACAGGATGACTGAGCCAGCCTCCTCCCATTTCTCGAGCCCTTAACTTAGCCTTCCATTCCTATCTCTCTTGCCTACTGCAAAATTAACTATTCCATGTATGTAGCCTTTCCTTATCTACTTGTAGCCACCTTCTTCATTTTTATATACTGTATGTGAAAACCTTTTGGGGCAAGAAGATGGAGCATCTTGTGCATTTTTAACAACTTCCAAAAAAGGATATATATATATATATATATATATATATAGCCGGATAAACTTTTCGCCATTATATGATGAAAGAAGAAAGTATCCCACCTTACTACTATCATTTTCAAGCCTACAAGTCACAACAAAACAAAGGTAGCAAATAAAGCCTTCCTTTTCGCAAAGGAGAGATATGGGAGGGTGTGTAGGCTCAAACCTAAAAAACCATGAAGAAGAGATGGTGCTAGGAATATGCAAAGAGAGGAAGAGGCTGATGAAGCTTGTTGTAGAGAAAAGATATGTTCTTGCTGACTCCCATTGCAGATACTTCCACTCTCTCCACTCTGTTTCCGCAGCAATCAAGCTCTTTGTCGCCCGCCATTCCACACCCTCGTCCCAGTTTCTCATCACTTTCCCGCCACCACAACAACCAAACTGCTCAGCCACAACAACAACAATAACGCAAGAAAATGTCATCACAAACCCAATGTTTCTTCAGCAAAAACCCTCTGATAGAGAAGCAGCTATTCCTCCTCCTCCTCCTCTTTCTGGCTCTTCTGATTCTTCGGAGTCTGCTGATGACGAACAAGTGGAAAAAGCAATCCATCACCATCAACAACCAAAGCAACATTATCATCATCATCAACAACAACAGCAACAAGAGGTTGTTGGATATAACTTTTATATGGCAGCTCCAGCTCCTCCTCCAATGCCATCTCCAGAAGGGGAATTTGGATGGGATTTCTTCAACCCTTTCTTCGGTGTGAGTAATTCAGAGATAAACCCAGATGAGGTTTTGAGAATGGTGAAAGAAGAGGAAGGCATTCCAGATCTTGAAGATGAAGAAGAGGTAGCCAGGGAGGAGGAGGAGGATGTGAATGAGAATTTGGAAGTTGTAAAGCAAGTGAATGATGGTGGTGGTGATGTGGGTCAATCAGAACAACCACTCAAGGGAAGAGAGCTCTTAGATGCTCTCAAAGATATTGAGGATCACTTCATCCGGTGTTATGAATCCGGCAAGGATGTGTCCAGGTTTTTGGAGGCAAATAAGGTTCACTTTACATCCGGTATTGAAGAGATAAAAGGCAGGCTCTGATTTCTTTGTTTGTTTTTTTAAGTTCATGTTTATTTTGAAGATTAGGAACTTGTGTTGATTCTCCTGGCTATTAATATTGCAATGCAGAGAATTCAACCAAGCTTATTCGAGCCATCACTTGGCACGGATCGAACATGGCTAGGTCTTCCTCCTGCAAGAGTCTAGCGGCGTCTAGCTCAAGGAGTTCTTTGTCATGGATGGAATATAAGAATGATCATCTCTTTGATGGTTATGGTGGCATGGCCTCTGGAAGCCACTCACTAACACTGGGAAGGCTTTTTGCTTGGGAAAAGAAGCTTTATGAAGAAGTTAAGGTAATAATCACAAACCCATTGCTCATTATGTTTGTTAATTAGCACTATTTAGAGCTCCAATCTCTTGCCAATTATTACTCATCTGTCTATGGTGTGACCCTTTTTTCCAGTCTGGAGACACTATAAGAAAGCTGTATGAGAAAAAAAGCTCACAATTGCGACGAAAAGATGTAAGAGGGATTGGCGCGCGCTCCTTGGACAAAACTCGAGGGGCAGTGAAAGATTCCTACTCACAAATACTAGTTACAATGAGGAGAGTGGAGTCAATCTCTGAAAGAATCCAAAAGCTAGTCACAGAAGAATTGCAGCCACAGATCATTGAGTTGTTACAAGGGTAAGAAGAACATGTTAAATCTTGTTCAATATGTTCAAAAGTTGTCAATATTTTGTTCAATTTAGGGTCCTTTGGGATTATTACCCTTGATAATGCATTATCTTGCATTACAGATTGGCAGAGTCCTGGAAGATAATGTTGGAGTGCCATGAAACCCAGAAGATGATTATATTTGAAGTCAAGACTTATGAGTGCCCCACTTACGGAAAATTCTGTGCCAACTCTCACCGATTAGCTACCCTACAACTCGAAGCTGAGATCCAAAACTGGCAAGAATCATTTCACGAATACGTATCAGCTCAGAGATCCTACGTTCAGGCTTTACATGGATGGCTATCCAAGTTCATGGTTCCAGAAGTTGAATTTTACTCCAAGGGGCAGAGTTCAATCCCACCTTTTCGTGTGAATGGTCCCCCGTTGTATACAATCTGCCATGACTGGCTATCTGCCATGGAGAATTTGCCTGATAAGGCAGTTTCAGTGGCAATGAGAAGTCTCTTGAAAGATATAAGGGGTCTGTGGGTTAAACAAGGTGAGGAACAAGAACAAAAGCGGAGAGTGGACAAATTAGCCAAAGAACTAGATAAGAAGATTCTTGCTTATAAAAAGGCGGGAACCAGAGTTGATGAGCCTAAACTGCTAGAATATAAGCTTGATTCAAATGTCAAAAGGGAAGATGATATGCAAAGTCAAGATGAGCAACAATGTTTCAGGAGGAGGCTTGAGATGGAGAAGGAAAGGCATCATAGTTGCATGGAAGAGACGCAACGGACAACACTGAATGGATTTCAAACAGGGTTTGGATTCATATTTGAGTCTTTGGTGCAGTTTACAAGGACTTGCTTCAGCATGTACAATGACTTGGTGACTAGCAGTCAGAATTTAGGAGTGGATGGGGATTCATCTTGTGTACAAGGCTCCCGGGATAAGAAAGATGAATCAGATCGGCGATTTGTATATTAGGTTAGTTTTTTAGCAAAGTTTTGTTTAGAATGTAGTATTGTTTTCAAGTGTGATTGATGGTTTTGTTGGGAAGACTGATTAAATGTAGGCGTGTGAAAGGCTGTTTGAGTGTTGATCGAGATAAGGAAAGCAACTTTTGCGTTTGCAGTTTGCATTGCATGAGAAGCTTCAGGCATGATTAATTCTTTTTAACATAATCCGCTTTGTTTTAAAAAAAAAATAAGCCAGAATTCCCAAAAATTTCTAGTATTCCGCTTTTTTTTTTAAAAAAATAAGCCAGAATTCCCAAAATTTCTTTTTTTTTTATCAGAATGGAGAGGGCTATGCCCTGATTGAGAATTCCCAAAATTTCTAGTATTCGCTTAGGTCGAAACATATGGTCCGTTCGGTGACCACCGGCTTATACGCAAAAATATATTATAATGTATGAAATTACATAATATGCGCATTAAATAATCTCTTTTTACCTATTTTACTGAAAAGGCAAGTAAAATCTCTTCCCCCATTTTCAACCCTAGAATTTGTGCCCTCCTTCCTCCACCTGTTTACACTGACCCTCTCAACCCCGACATCATCAACTGAGGAAGAAGAACAAATACCCCATTTTAAATCACATTTCACAGGTAACTCATCGATCTTCTCTCACATTCTTCCCAAATTAAAGGTCAAACTACAATCTTTTACTTTCCAAATTACTCCGTATCATCTAAGGGTGAGTTGCCCTTTTTACCAAATTGGAAACCTTAAACAAGGAAATTCCCCAAATTAATCGAAGCAACTAGCGAACCCAATATTTCTCTGTACTTCCCAGCGTCGACGATAACTGTATAAATCGCTTCTAGGGTTTCTTCTTCTTTAGATCGTGCAAATGAAATTGTCGATTTCCTCAAGTCGGTTTGATATTTGTAAATAGTTGTTTGTAAATATGTAGTATTTCGTTTTTGTCTGCTTTGAAATTCTGTTCTCGTTGTTGGTTATTGATGTTGGCGATTGAACTTTGCTGGCCTTGTAGTTTTACTTCCTAGGGCTATTTGGGGTTGTTTCATGTCAAATTGTGTTTGATCTGGGCAATTTCGTACAATTAGAATAGCATATATTGACTTTTTTGGTATTATATATTTTACTCTTCTTAATGATTTGCGATTGATTTCATTAAGCTGGTACTTTATAATAAAAATTTGTGCTTTGTAATTGGATTGCTTGAATCTTATTCATTGGCTTGTGGTACACCACAAAGTATGTGTGCTTTGCTGTAATGGAACTGTGGAATTAGTTTGAGATGCCATTCTTTTTTGTCCTTGAGGGATTTCTATTAGGTTCAAATATTTTATAGGTATATTGTAATATTTCATTGAGACCTTAAACCATCTTGATGAAACTTGGAAGATGTTGAGATGCTATCTAATCCATCTGGATGTATGTTTTTTTTAACTTGGTGATGCTTGTTCAAGGTAGAGTTTTAGTCAGTAATGCTACTGTATTTGGGTTTCCGTTTATGATTTCAAGCTCTTCATGTAGAAAATGTCTATAAGTGGATTTGTTTTGAATTAACCTGTTGTCATCATTTTACCTTTAGGTAACTATCAGTTACTCAAATTGAATCTCTTGTTTGCTTGTTTTATGTGTTTTTAGCACTAATTTTTTCATATGCTATTGCTTATTTTTTTTCGTAATTTTGCATACATTCTACAAAAATATCTTAGTGAAATGGCTTCACCAGATAAGAGAGAAAAAGGGATGTCACCAAAAAAATGTGTTACTGAAATGGCATCTCCAGGTAAGAGAGGAAAAGGGGTGTCACCAAAAAAATGTGTAAGTGAAATGGCTTCACCGGATAAGAGAGGAATAGGGGTGTCACCAAAAAAATATGTTAGTCATATGGCCTCACCGAGAAAGATAGGAAAAAGGGTGTCGCCAAGAAAATCTATTAGTCAATTGCCCTCACCGGGAAAGAGAGGAATAGGAATGTCAACAAAAAAATTTTTAAGTCAATTGGCCTCACCAAGAAAGAGAGAAAAAGGGGTGTCATTTGCTTGGAGTGATGATTTAAAGCTAGCTTTGCTAGAGATATGCGTAGCATTCCAAAAAAAGCATGGGCATAGCCATCCATATAAGTGGTCGGAGATTATTTTGGAGTTTGAGGAGCGTACTGGTAAGACGGCCACTAAAGAGGTTCTACGAAACAAACTCGATTCAATAAAAAGGGATTATGGTCGATGTAAGAAATTGAGAGGGTCAGAAACAGGACTTGGTTACGATATAAGGACAGGTCAAAATCATTGCAGACCCCTTGTGGTGGGAAAACAAGATCAAGGTACATTAAGTACAATATTCAATCCAGTACCTAAAAATATTAGCCCACATGGTTTATCAAGTCTTATTTTACATTTCATGCATTGCAGGAAAACAAGGAGTACGGAAAGTTTCGAACTTTTGGTTTCCCTCCTAGTGTTGCAGACTTGTGCTCGCAATTGTTTGATGATACCTTAGCCACAGGGGAGCATTTTGTTGCCCCCGGAATGGGAATAAGTGCAAGTCAGCCTACTCCAAATCTTGATTCACCAATACAAGTTGAAGACTATGTAGATGAAGACATTGTTGATGATGACATTGGGTTGTATGAAGATTCGAGGGGTGACATTGAACGGAACTTTGCTACATTGATGCATCATGGCACTCCAAATTCGGCACCAACTTCTCCTGCCATTCATGACGACTTCTCTCCTCAGGTAGCACATTTTATGCAAGTTCGAGGTTCCCCATCAAAAGCTAAGCGTCAAAAGAGGGCCCTATCAAAGGCTGCTTTGGCTGCAGACTGCCTACAAGGACTAATATCTAGAGGGGATCAAATTTCGAAATTAATTGAATCTGTCTCCCAAGGACGTTTACCCACTGGCCCCGCTACCACATATTCAATGCAAGATGCCATGGATTCCAAGTACTAGACTAATGGGTTGATTGATCTTGATGACAGCCTATTCTACTTTGCTGCGAGCGAGCTTAGGAATGAACACACTAGACAAATGTTCATGATTTTCAAAGGGGACAACGAGCGGAAAAAGTGGCTTGAGTTTGAGTTTGCTAAGGGATGTTCAAAGGGGTGAAGTAGTTGGCAATTTGGCGTATTGGTGGTTGGCATATGCATATGACGCATCTAGATTCCAAGTACTTTTGATATTTATTTCCTAACCTATAGTAGTTATTATTTTGTTTTCATATTTTGTGAAAATTGGGTTTCTTATCTTAGATTAATAACCAATTGCTGCTTTTGGTATTTTGTTTGTCTATTAATAATTTGTAGTTTTAAAATTGTAATATGTTAATGCTATGTTTTTATATGGTTGTGGAGTTGATGTAGTTGTGAATATGTCATGTTCCTTACCAATTTCAATTGTCAAGTAGTAGGATATTTGTTGTGTTCATCTAACTAATCTCTTGGTTAATAGTGGCATAGGGTTTTGTGCACAAGGATTCTACAAATTTTCTCAACATTTCTGCAATGGATCCTCGTACAGAACAAAGGAGAAGGGTGCTTCTTATTTTGCTGAATTCACTTCACTATACATATTGTTTAGCTGCTGCTATATATTACGAGGCTTTCGTCAAGCATGAAGTTTCCCGCTCAACCTTGTCTGGGGAAGATTGGATGCAAGAGGCACTTTACCGAGACCAGGATTCCTGTTTATCCACCTTTAGGATGGAGCCACATGTGTTGCTTGACCTTTGTGAGGAGTTGGAGACGAATTATGGCCTTCGTGAATCGAACATTTCTGTTGTTGAGAAGGTAGGTATATTCCTCTACATTCTTGGACGTGGTCGGACAAACCGAGATGCCAAGCTTGTATTTCGTCACTCTGGAGATACGATTAGTCGTGCATTTCATGAAGTTCTTGAGGCAATTGTTGGGAGGAAAAATGGATTTATGAACCTGGCGTACCATATACTTCAACCTCGCGACCCCACGTTCTCTGACATCCCTGCGCATATAAGAAAAGATCCAAGATATTACCCTTATTTTAAGGTTTGTTCCCAATTTAAAAAATTATATTCATGCTAAATAATATTAAGGATGACAAAAATGTGATTTGATGCAGGATTGCATTGGTGCAATTGACGGGACTCATGTCGATGCATGCATCCGACTTGCTGATCAAGGTCGTTATTGTAATAGGAAGAGGAATTTCACATTTAATGTGTTGGCAGCGTGTGACTTCGATATGTTATTTACATTTGTCGGAGCCGGTTATGAAGGATCAGCTCATGATTCTAAAGTGTTAAATCATGCGCTAGAGAACAATATCTTTCCCTTAGCACCGCGAGGTAAAAGATAATTTCTTCATGATTTGTGTTAGGTTTAATGTGTACTTATTACAATTTTTTCATATTGTAGGAAAATACTACTTTGCAGACAAAGGATATGGAGATCGAGAAGGGTTTCTTATTCCATATCACAATGACCGTTACCATTTGACCGAATTTAATGAGGTTGCTCCTGAAAGTATACGCGAGCTTTTCAATCAGCGGCATTCATCACTTAGAAGTTGCATTGAACGGAGCTTTGGTGTTTTGAAGCAAAAATGGCGCATTCTTAGCTCTATGCCATCATATGAAGTTGAAACACAAGTTGACATAACTTTGGCATGTTTCACGCTACATAACTTCATACGGATTCAGACTAGTTGTGACTATCATTTCTATTATGCAACTACTTTCCCGAAAGCAGTGCCAGAGGATCCTGGCAATGTTGACCCTGGTCCAGTGCCTCAACAGTTACAAGCACCAATGGCGGAGCGTAGAAGAATGAGAGATGCACGCAACCAAATTGCCCAACGGATATGGAATGATCGAAGGCGCGGGTAATGTAAGGCAACAAACAAAATGTCAATTTGTAATTGCACTAGTTAACTTGTATTGGTAAGCTACCTAATATACTAATATGAAATAGTAGGCACCAGATTATGACAGTTAGTCAGTTACTAATATGTTTTGTATTATTAAGCTAATTGAAAACATGTTAGATAGTTTGTACTTTATGTATTATTTGCGCCAGAGCTAAGTAATGGCACTTTTCAATTACATAGCTAACAAATTTGGAAGAAAAATGTACCAAATGCACTTTGGAAGAAAACGCATATTCGCTTCACCCTTTATAGGCAAGTACGATGAATTACGAAAAGGTTTTCTTTCTTGGATTAGTGTTTCCAAGCTGCAAAACAGAAGCAAATACAATAGTGACCCAATTAACAAGAATTCTACTGTCAAATGTACCAAGATGCAAACTGACCTAGAACATACAACACATACATCAGGTCTACACACCTGTTTCACTAATCTTTTTTCTGATCAAATGGAGAGGGCTAAGCCCTGTATTTATTGAAAAAACCAGGAAAGCTTACAACACAAGGGCTGCATCAGTATCGATCATACAAGCCAAAGATAAAGGGGGTTCCATAACACGAGAAATGTCTAAAGTAATATCTAAAAATAAATTAGCTAGGAGGTCGGCAGCACGGTGGATGTGTGATCCTGAGCACTTGATTAGCATTCTTCACCATGTTTTTGCACTGAAGCAGCAGAGAGTAGTCAGGGTGAGTAATGGGCAGCTCCGAATTGATCAAATTAACAACAGTAGCTGAGTCGGATTCATCATAATTTGGGGAAAACCCAGAAGGAGGCATTCCTTGAGTTCAAATAAGAGAGCCCATAATTCCGCCCTTGATTAGCATTGCAATATCCACAATTGAAAGTAAAACCTTGAATGAACGTGCCTCTAGTATCTCTGAAGAGACCTCCACCCCCCGCCAAACCCGGGTTGCCTTTGGACATGCCATCAATATTTAACTTAATCCAACCCATAGGAGGAGCGAGCCATGATAACACTGGGTTGTTGTTTTCCACCCTTGACACGCTGTGATTAAGTGAAAGTCGATCCCGACAGTCCCAAAACTCATCAGTGACCGCGACAACAGTGGAAAACAGGGAATTGACTAAACCTAGATAAAAATTCTAAGAGATCGAACATGTCCATATCTCACTGCCAGAAATCTGAAATCTTGGAAGAATTCTAGGAAGTTGTTCACTTGTTCAGTGTATCTTCTAGCAGATATATCACCTCCAACCTGATCAGAAAAGGCAGAGGATTAGATTTAGTATTAGCAACCAGGAAAGCAACCATCATTCCAGGAACAAATGAGTATCATGTAATTGATAAATACTACTATATAGTTGTCCATAAGCATCATATAAGAACTACCGAAGAACCACAAAACTCCTTAGTGCAAACATCCTTAACAAATTGTTGTGTAATGAACTCTATACAACAATAATTGATTAGTTCCTTAACACGAAGGACATTTTTCAAATAAAAGCTCTAACAATTCAGCCTCCAATTCCTTAAAATCCTTATTCGAATCGGCATTTAACCTAATCACATAACGCGCACAAAACCTAATTTTAATCCCAATTTTGCAAAGAGAGAAAGTGACCTGAGGAGGTAAGTATATTGCGAATGATTTGAGAAACCATGGTGGCTTTCTAGTCCATCACAAACTCAAAGCCCTTAGTGGTAATCATCTTGACGGTGTCTGCCTCCTCCCGCTACCCTTCCGAGAATCTTCGACTCCTCGCAGACGCCGATGTTGATGCCACTGTGAGATCTGTGGAGAAGGAGAATACGGAACCACTGCTGAAGACCATCGCACGAGAAGACCGAAGCCAAGGGTTTGATCTGAGAGTTCGGTTTTGTTGTAGATCTAGGTAATAATTTTGGTGTTTCAGATTGAGTATTTGGGGACGCGTGGGAAAGGAAGGGATCATTTGGTGTTTTGCCGAACAAGGATTTTAATAATAATCCATTTTACTTATTCATACATTTTTTAGCCAATAATCTCTTATTGAAAATAATATGTGCGTGCTGAACGTACCCATAATCTGATGGATAGACGGACTACTTACTAGCTAATTGAAATGGCTGTGTTTACACGGCCATAATGCAGTACTAAAAATTTCAAACAGCAACAGAAATAGAAGGGGGAAAACTGCAATTTTCTCGTATCAAAGCTGCAGGAGTTTTGCAGGTCACAATACTTACCTCTGCAACAAAGCACCACAAACAAGATGAAAAATTGAAGAGAAATTTTGGAGCATTACTTTTGTTTGCCAATCCGACAAATAACTGTACATTGGAACTTGAAGCACAAAACTAGAAGAATGAGAGAAAATTGGCCTACACAGTAATTAGATATCAATATATCATGTATAAATAAAAGGTATTAACAGTCCTTGCAAAAAATATCCCGGTTTGGCTTAAATTTGTTTCAGTGATGTCCACGCCTGAGAACAGACAAGAATTTGCCATGCTTCTCCTTACGCTCTTCCCCGTCCCCAACCTGTTTGGGAATACAACATAAGTTAGATTCTAAGACACATCCCCATACAATATGAAGGCGATAAAAGTTAATGACAACTCTATAGAACATGGGAAGAAGGCAAACACTATATACAGTACCTCCTTAACTATCTGTTGCAAAATGTCAATAATCTCAGAGAAGTCAGGTCTTAAGTTTGAATCCTGTTGCCAGCATCTTTCGAGCAGGCCAGTGAGCTTTGGATGAGTTCCTTTTGGGATAGTAGGACGCAGATTCTGAATAACAGTTTTAAGAATTCATTAGTCAGAGTTGGCTCTTTAAAATGGAAGTTTTACGCGAAAATGAGGCCAAAATGCTAGACATTGAAGCAAAACAAACAACCAAACGAACAAATCATTCATGAAACCAATCGTATCAAGAAAAACACAGCATATTTGTCCAAGAATCTTCCTTCTCCTAAAAGCTTAGTAGGGTATTTCGCAACAAATAACTATGAAAATGTAGAAGACCTTTTTTTGAGCAAGCAAGTTAGCATTTACCTTTTGCACGACTCCTACAGCTGCCTGTAATGGGGTTAAGTACTCGTACGGAATCTGTCAATGTAAGGCATGGGAAAAGGTTATTCAATGGAAGGACAGTGTAAAGAATAGAATGGCATTTGAAGGTTCCAATTACACTACTGCAGCAGTACCTTTCCAGTTAGCAACTCCCACATCACAATTCCAAAACTGAAAACATCAGCTTTGTGGTCGTATGGCTTGTGTTCAATAACCTGGAGTTCCAGACAAAAACTTGTAAGCATCTACCCAACAAGAATCTTCTTTTTAAATTCTTGCCAACAAGTATAGACTATTAAGAATAAGTGTGACCCAGAGAACCTATATTAATTGAACCAAACTTACCTCTGGAGCCATCCAGCGATACGTTCCAGTTTCTGCAGTCATAACTCCAGACTGAGCCTTCACTCTAGCAACTCCAAAATCACCAACCTTAACCACCTAAGAAGGCAAAGCAGAAAGCTCAAGCTCATCCTAAAATCATGATATAAAGTTTTTATTACAATCAAAACCAAAAAACAAAATGAGTGAAGGCTGTACATACATGTCAAAGATCTACAAACATTAAGGTAATAAGGTATACAACTTTAGGCACAGTAGAAGACGTAATTTTTTCATCTCAATTTGAAAATTGGAGATGAAAATTTCATGAAAGGCAAAAGCTGCTAAAAAAAGTTTGCGCTCATTCATAGAACATTCTTATCTTCTCGTTATGACACGACCAGTGGATCACCTCTATAACTACAATTTTGTACAATCTATATATCATAGACATGAAAGTGGAGTGTGGAAAAGCAGACACAGCAACATATTACAGATCAGAGCACAAGAAGTCAATGTAAAATCTTACTTCATTTTCATCCATCAGAAGATTGGCAGCTTTCAAGTCTCTGTGAATTATATTGTTCTGATGCAAGTAGTTCATTCCCTTCGACACATCAAATGCCACTTTCAAAAGTGAAGGCAACTTAAATGTACCCTTATGTTTGTGTAAATAGTCATACACACTCCCCCCAGACATAAACTCTGCACAAAAAAGCAGTTTAAGTTAGCTTAATGGGAACAACAAGGTAATGAAAAACAAACGAGAAAAACAGAACCCAGGTTACAAGTGCTTGATTCAAAATTTACATGACTGAACATCTTTAATACAGGGTACAAAGATTTATGCAACAAAGAAAAATAATTACACGTCTACTGCATGCATCACATAACAAACATGAAACTTTTAGGCATACCTGTGACAATGCACAAGCTTGGAGGTCTTGTACATGCACCGATAAATTGCACAACATTCTTATGGCGAACTTTCCTGTACATAAAGAAGAATCAATTGGAGTGAAAAAAAATAAAATCCTTGTAGCACCATTAGAGTGATCGAGATAAATATATGTTTTTAACTAGTAATGAGTCAATCAAATCTCAACCTTGTTGGAATATAAATGAGAAACTTTATAAAATCACCACACTACATATCAAACTATCAAGAATAGACATGAGAATGCAAGTGTACTTTTTGTTTATGACAATAGGGACAGACCTCATAATGTAAACCTCCTGAGCAAACTCTTTCTGCATATCATTGTTTATGCGCTCAGGCTTAAGAACCTTGATAGCCACTTCCTGACTACAGTATGTGCCCTTATACCTGAAAGATTTGGAAGGACAAAGTTAAGTACTTGAGCTAATGGCTAAGATTCAACAACAGAATCAAAACTCTCCTAAATAAATAGCTTACAAGTCACCATATGATCCAGATGCAACTTTCTTCTCAAACTTTAGTTGTTTGACATCAATTTCCCACACACAAATTCCATCATTAGGAATCTCCACATGAGAACTATTGCATTCACCGACAGCTTGATCATGTATGGGAGAGGAAGGTAGGTTTGGCCAAGGCCCCTTCTGTACAGTTAGGATGCAAGGGCAGCTCAAAATATGGACAAAATTAAGTTGAAAATTCAAAAACAACACATCAATTTATGGTTGCAGAATCACAAGTATGGTATGCAGCTGGTTTCCCAGTTTAATCAATAATAGTGTTGAATAAAAATTCAGTCTGATGAGTGATGAGACACTGAATATTTTGGAAAAAGGAAAATGAAGTTCCATTTCTGTAATCTTAAAGTGTAATCAGGCAAAAACCAGAAGACTCATGAGATAGTAACCAAAAGAACACAATCTAGTATACAGTATTTTTGCAGGCCACCGGATGCTAACAGATATCAGACAAAAGCTTTACTGCAGAAATAATGACAAGGCACAAAACTTACCTCAATCTTTGTAACTTCTTTCTCCAAAATTGATCTCAACTGTTGTGTTTCCTACAAAAATGAATGGCTCTTTAAGGAATTAATTTTGAGCTTCAAATGGATACCTCTTGTAAATTAAAAATTTTCAGAAGAATAAACAACAGTCTTGATTAATCACTTTCCCGAATAAATTTTTCTTAAAATAGACCTTGGATGTCAAGATAAGATGTTAGACCTTCACATGCTAGCGGATGACTACAGATATTATCCACTTTGAATAGCAAATGAAGCATCTGTGATTCTAGTAAATAAAGACTCTTAGAGCATGTGATAAAAATGCTCGGTAATACAAAAGGTAATAGCATATTATATATACCTCATTTGGCCAACCATCGACAACAAAGACATCTAATGAATAACCATCAGCGGTGGAAAAAGCATGTGCCTCCTGGATATTGAGCCCAACCTCCGCAAGCAAGGCAGTCAACTGCAACACTTTGCATAATCAGCAATTTGTGTGGAGAAATGAATTCGCAAAATCCAATCTAATTCATAGGTTCCAGTAATTGTCAATAAATCAATCATCATTTTATCTAATTCATGTTTCTAGGAAGACAACAACATCTACCAAGGTGGAATAATTATTAGTATTTGTTAGAAAAGGGGCTTAAATGCAAACTTGATGATAGGAAGACTTTTAACAAGTCATAATTCATTAAGCAGATCAGAAATGAATTGCATAGAAAATTGCAACTATGCAGCTGCATTTTGATGACATCATGAATCTGAGGTTTCACCTAATGCAACCAACACTTCCAATTGTGTATAACAAAACATAAGGATTAGCAATGGCAGACCATATCTACAGGCATATTTTAATATGTTGCTTTCAAGATTCCTAGGTGTTTGAAGTACAATTTACTTTCAAAGCGTATTTACATGCACATATATGAAACAGATCAGCTCACATACTTGACTGAGGACTTTTGGCTTGTCTTCTGTTGAAAAGGTAACTTCGTGCATGGGCCTGAATCAGCATCAAGAGAAGTAAGCATCATTGCACAAGGAGCAAAGATCTGAAGCATAGACAAGAAAATCAATATGCGAACTGAATTCAGAGAGAGGAAGAGTACTCATTCATTAAACTAAATACAAACTCTTAGATAAAATTAAAAAAAACCCTGCAAATTTAGGCACTTAAAACAAGTTCTTTTCAACAATGTAGTCTATCTTGATTCTTGTCCATACAGTAAGCACCACAGGCATTAAACAAGGTTTGTTTAACACAACTATCATGTGCTTTGACAAAGCCCACAAACAACCACAAAAGCTAGATAGTAAAGCCTAATTTTCAGTGTGCCAACAGATGATGGGATCAAATTTACTTTAGGGAATAACATTCACTCAGCCATGAGTAATCATATTGACAAACACTAAGCAATGGGTTTAAATTACCATAGAAGCCTACAACATTGCAGTAAATTACCGGACAAACACCAAGCATTGCATAAAACAATACGGACTACACAAACTTCATAAAATTGCAGTAAAGTGAGGAAGTCGGAGTATAGGTAAGATCATTTGACATCGTCATTAAATTACCGGAGAAACCTAGAATTGGCATTAGTATCACTTTGCACATCTCCAGGTCTGTTTGCATCGATTGCAAGGGCTTCAAGGCTAGGTGATGTACCAAATGCAGGTGGCGGATGACTGTTGATAGTAGAAAGAAGGGGGAATAAATACAAAATAGGACAGAAATGATAATGTATTCCTTTGTAGTATCAAGTATATTAAAAGAAGGTAAAACCATCCACAATATAAATTTACATTTTCCTAGTGAAGTTAAAGGATGATTGTTGTGTGCCATCATCTTCTGTACCATTGGGATCAGCCATATCAGCAGTAGGCTCATCAGGAAAGGGTTGAACCTTCATAATGGAATTGTCAACATTAGTCAAGTCAAGGCAACAATTTCAGATAACAAGTGCAACTAATAAAGGAAACAGAGAAGATTGTTTACACAAGGTTTCAAGCTTGAGATAACTCTCAAGTCTCTTCAGTAGGAAATTCAGTGAGAATCATAATATGTTCATTACCTTTATCTACATGGACAAAAAATGCCGACATATGACAGCAACAAATGCAGATTTTAAAGACATTTTCTTTGATTTAGGAGAATCTTTACATGCTTCATTCCTAAACTCCACATAAAATGCAATCCCCAGATGAATGGTCCAGCAAGAAGCTGCACTTCGAGGAGATTACATCAAGCAACACAGGTAGCTCCACTCCACAGATAAAATTTACACGCAGTTTGATCACAGACGAACCATTCAATGCTCAAAAACATCACAATCACATGTAACAGATTAACTGATCGAACAACAATATACCTGCACGAGTCGGATATCGAAGGCAGGCCTATTAGCGGGATCATGAGCCAGTTGAAGCAACCGTTGGTGAGTGAGAACGTCTTCAGCTCTCTCCACGTTCACATCTAACGCGTACCTGCATTTGCAATTTCCAATTCTCAATCACATCCATCGTACTTAAAACGATACTACACCACAGAGCACAAACGCCTCATCGCCACTACTACCATAACAAGGACCCGTTTCACAGGATAACGAGAGAGAGATCGTAACAGAATTAGCAAAGCACGTTCCTCCGTTTCACGATCTTGCCCCGCTTTTTACAGAGAGAATCAAAAAGGCAGTACGTACCGTTCCAAAGATCAAATTTCAAAAGAATTGCCGAAATGAATTACTAATTTACAGAAAAAAGTGACCGATCCCTGTTGTCTGAATCATAGCAAGAAGAAGGTCGAACAGAAAAGAGATAAAGTAGGAATCAAAAGTGAATACCGAGTAGGAAGACGATTAAAGTGAGACCAAAGCTCATCGTCGAAGCCAGGAAGAGCGGCGTCGGGATTGTTGGATTCCTTCAGACGCCTGAGAACCTCACTGTACACCTCAAACTTCTGGCGCTGCTGCCGAGGATGCGCCGTCGGCCATTCCTCCGCCCTACTATTGCAGCTCTCCTTATCTTCCATCACCATTTGATTCGATTCCCACTTTTTCTCTCTCTCCTCCGACTAATAAATCGGCAAAGAGAAATTGCAAGGAGAGAAAAAATATAAACAAATAAAAAGCGAACCGAAAAAGGGAAATTCAATATTTGATAATTATTCACGAGAAATCTTTCCAAGTGATTAACTGTTTGCTGAGAGATTGATATGAGATAATATATGGCTGCAGTGCTGCACACAGCACTTATACAGTAGTACTATCATGGTTTTTCTAACTTTATTTTAGAAACTACTGTAAAACCTAAGAAAAAAAATTCTACCTGAGCACGAAAAATTAATACTATAAATCAAACAATTATTTCACTTATTAAATAAATTTGCACCAAAAACTTTAATATTAGTAATATCAATTATCAAAAACCAAAACACAGTACGTAAGCAAGCACCGAAAGCACCCATCTCACGTTTTCGTCCTTCCGTTTACGTTTTCTGTTTGCGTTTTCACATGTGGCCACCAGAAAATGCCCCCTTGGTGTCAACTGTCAACCTTAAGTATTAGTTTTTTCATTATAAATGTAAAATTTGACTATTAATTCTTTTAGTCATGGAAATAGAGTTTATTCGAGTAATTTTAATGGGTCAAATTTTATGAGACCTCTAAATTTCTAATATTCTCTTACCAAAAAAAGTAAATTTTCAATTAAGTAAAATATCTATATGTAATACTAATCAATAATATAATTATGGTTCTTTTTTTTCATTTCAATGGTATTCTAAGATAAACACTAAAAAAAAGGAGTTTTCTTTTTCTTGTTTTTTGGTGACAACTGATAAAGTGATAATAAACAAGGTTAATGCACTTTTTAATGTCGATATTAAGTATTAATGCTATCAAATATTATAAATATATATGCAAATCACCCAAACAGTAATGTCGTATAACTTTACAAGATTTTGCAATTAAAGTGTTACTGGAAATTATATTATATACACTACTATATGAAAATTGGCTGTATAATGCATGATGACATTGCCATGACTCATCAACTCATTGATTATATTAATACTGAGTACTTAGACAAAGCTCATAGATCTCGGTCAGTTCATTTGACTAATTAAATTAGTTAACCTCCTTTAATTATAATAATCTATCCATGGGGTAACATTTCCAAGAGTAAGAAGAGAAGTCATTTCTAAAATAAAAAAGGAAGAAGAGAAGTCCTCGTTTATACATTTTTTAAGTAAGGCAAGTTCCTAAACAATATTTCGCCAAATAAAATGCAAGAGCCAAATCATAAATTTCATATTAACATACATAAGTGCTGTTCAATCTGACCATAGTTATTAACAGTGAATGACAGACAAAGGATCAAATTGAGGCAGGGGGGGGCAAACTCTGGTGGTCATAGGCTAGAATGGGGAAGCCCGAAGAAGACCAAGTTGTGTTTTTCAAGTACAGTACGTGAAGAATTCCTAGTTGAATTCTAAACCCCAAAAAGAAAACACGAGGAAGAAATGAAGTATTATTAATCTGGAAATTGAATCAATGGAAGAGAAATCTCTCAATCCACGATCTGGAAGATACAGTTCTCTCACAGATAGAGTTACAGACTAACTAACTCTCTTAACCAACTCTTCGGTCCAAAAAGGCTCATATATATCTCTTTTTCAAGAAATCCATGCAAAACGCATTGTTAATGTCTAATTGGAAAAAAAAAAAAAAAAAAGGCCACTCTCTTGAAGCAGCCATGATAATAAAGATTCTGACAATAGGAAGTTTGGCAATTGGAGAAAACGTATGCTTATAATCTTTACCTAATTTCTGATTAAAATCCTTAACAACTAATTGTGCCTTGTACCCCTCAATTTTGTCATCACTTCTATACTTGATTTTATAAATCCACTTGGATTTTAAAGCTTCTTTAACAGGTGGTAACTTAGTCATTATCCAAGTTCCATTAGTCTCCAAAGCATCTAGCTCTTTGTTTTCATCGCTTCTTGCCATTTAGGATCTAGCTTAGTATCTCTGTAATGTTGAGGCTCAAACACTGCCATAATTGCAGCAAAAGACACATGGAAATCAGATGGAACTACATTTACCACGTAATCATTCTTCCACACTGAAGTTTTTCTGATTCTTTTTTATTGACGTGGCAAAGGTTCAATGGTGTTGGAAGGATTAGGTGAAGCAATGTCTTGTATAGGAGAATTTTCTATTGCAACTTATGTGGGAGAATCTGATGCAACAATGGGTAATAAATCATCATCCAAATAAGTGTAACTATCATTGTAACTGGAATAATGTGAAGGAAAATTGGTTTGAGAACAATCTTTTATAAGAGGAGAAGGTTTTGTAGTGGAAGGATCCTTTAGGAAAGGAAAAATATCCTCATAAAATACCACATCTCGATTGTAGAATATTGTCTTAGCTTCCAAATAAAATATCTTGTAGCCCTTTTGATGTGAGGGATAATTAATCATAACACATTTCCTTCCTTTTGGATTGAACTTTTCTAAGCAATGGCATGCAAGTGCAACATAACATAAACGACCCATTACCCTTAAATGATCATAAGAAGGCAAGGAACGAAACATGATCTCAAAAGGTGATTTCCACTTCAACTTGCACAAAAGCATTCTGCTTATCAAGTATGTAGTTGTCAAAACATAATCTCCCCAAAACTAAGCTGGAAAACCTGATTGCATTCTCAATGCACGAGTTGTATCCAACAAATGACATTGTTTATGTTCTACAATTTTATTTTGTTGAGGAGTGTAGACCATTGACCTTTGATGGATAATTCCCAAATCAACACACATTCTCTAGTACTTATAATTCAGAAACTTTATGTCATTGTCTATCCTAATGGCCTTTGGAAGTGCATCAAACTATCTTTGAACATAATGAATGAAATCTGACATTATTTCACTCACTTGTCCTTTATTATCGACCAAATAAGTCCATGTAGCTCTACTAAAATCATCAACAACCATTAAGAAGTAAGTAGATTCAATTAAAGAAGGGACAAAGTCCATGTAGCCCATATTCAACGTACGTACCCTCCTTGGACCCCAAGTTTTAACATTTATCTTGTCTTCTTAAACATCGATTTTTCTAACATATGCCCTTAGGGCATAGGTTAAAGTCCTTAAAATGGTAATATTTTGTAAGTTTGTATTTATTTATGATTTTTTTAAGGGCTCATTAATTTCCTAATAGGGTTTTAGTTTCTTTGATTAGTATGCTTAACCTATGCCTTTAGGGCATATGCTAGAAAAACCATTTAAACATTTATAATTCATTTCAATAAAATCAAATTAGATTGAGGTTAAACATGATTAAGTTTAACTTCAATATGGAATACATGTGTTCATCTTTTGTTTCACGCATCTTAAATTTAGATTTGAGTGTTCCTAATCATTCAAAGACAATAGAGTTTTTAAGTTTCAAATTTTGATTCAAACGTAAGATTTATGAGAGTGGTCATGAGTCAATTTCGATTTTCTCTTAGTGCTTGAATTCGGGTTCTTAATTGAATAAGTTTACAGTGCGAGCCACCTTATTCATGTTTGTGCTTCTACCATCCATCATCATCAACCCTTGGAGAGTTAGCATTCAAGCCATTCTTCTAAAAAAAGGTGTTGATTTTTCGAATCAATGTAAACATCACGAACTTGCAAAGATCGAGACATATTGCAAAACATGTTAACTATTACAAGGAGAGGTTGTCACGCATCAAATACTACAATGAACCTAAGTGTTTGGAATTGTAACACATGAAAGTGGCTCACTAAAAGAAAATAAGACTCATTAAAGATGACATCTCAACTAATTACAATTTCTTGGGTTTCTAGATCATAAACTAGTCATCCATAACCGCTTGAAGGATACCCTAGAAAAATGCATTAGTGGTAGCGTTTTGAAAACTTGTTTAGGTCTCGGGGTATTATGGAAGCAAACCACAAGCGCGCAAATACTCATAGGTGCTTACCGTAGAGAGTGAAGGAGCTTTTAAGTAGTACAATTGTCAAGCACCAAATGTTTTGTCCATGTATTGGCTCAAGAGGAGGTATTTTTTACTTATTTATCAAATCTCTTTTACCCAATTATATCAATTATATTATAAAACAATTATCCTAATTCATACCCATAATAATATGAAAATTTTAATCACTTTTATTTATGCCACGTCTTGTGAGGAAGACAAAAACATTTTGGAATGATTTATCACTTGTTTTAGTTAATTCACAACTTTCGTTCTCCCTCAAGGGTTGTTTTAGTTAATCACTTTTATGAAATGTTTCAATATCGGATAAACAGGGTGATATTCAACCTTCTCCCTCAAGATTTACTCGACTGCAATTTTTAAAAGATCCTTTGGGTTAGTTGAGGCCAAGAATTCAGGTTTCCTTTTTACCTGGCAGAAAAGTTCTACGGTAACTGAAAATACGTTTGAAAAACTTGATAGAATTCTTATTCACCAATCGTTAGTCTTAACTTTTCCATCTTTAATAGTTACCACCATCCATTCACAACATCTGACCATTGCCTCATTACTTTTTCTCTGGAAAAGTTTAGAGCATTTCAGAAATTCCTTTTTCGGTCCGAAAATGCTTGAATTTCAAATCCCGACTTCCAAAAACTTGTTCAAAAAGTTTGGAATTATAATTTAGGTGGTTCTTTTATGTTTCATATTTTTATGAAACTTCAACTTCTCAAAAAATATTCTAAAGTATGGGCTAAACATCAAATGAATAATAATTATGAACAACTAAAAACTTGGAATTGCAATTACAGTCTTTAAAGGATGAATTATTATGAGATCGTACAAATTTTAATATAATACTTAAACTTCAGAGACATTTGAATAAATATAATGTGCTCATTCAGTTCTAACATAAGTTTTGGAAACAAAGAGCAAAAGTTAAGCATCTACAAAATTCGGATAAAAAAAAATTTCAATTTGTGTCAAAGATCAGATCCTATAACAGAGAAGTACTAGTTTTCACACTCAACAAGGAATTATTTCATTTGATCATGAATCAATCTCTCAACAATTTACAAATGAAATGGAGGCACATTTTCATTTAAATTCTTCTTGCTTTATAAACCCAAATGATTTGAATATCATTCCAAATTTGTCTTCTTCAAATGATAATTTATTAGTATGTAAATCGCCAACCCCTTTAAAAATTAAAAATGCAATGCTTGATATTGTTCTAGATAAGACTCCAAGGCCAAATGGATTTACTACTGAGTTCTTTCATCATTTTTTAGCCTATTGTTGGTTCAACTGTCATTTTGGTTGTTAATGTAAGTTATATAACACCTCTATTTTGCACCTATGAGTATTACTGCTAGTGAACTCGAATTTTTCTCGTTCAAACTCGCCCAAGGATTTAAGGTACGTAAAAAGTTTAAAATAATGCGAAAATTTCAAGAAATTATATTACATCAAAAGTGTTTGAAGGTTCGAGGCTTTAATTCAAGTTATTACAACCTCATTGTGTGATTAAAAACTTAGTACGAAATTTGATAAGCAGCGGAATAAAGACAAATACAACTTATCGTTCTTAAAGCAACCAGTGGAACCCAAAATCTGGAAATACTTTTGAAAAATGTCTTGTGGTCTTCCTTCAACTCTTCTACCCTTCTTCTTCAACCTTTTTGTAACGCACCACTAGATTCTAATATTTCCGCGAAAGGCAGGAAATACCATGCAAATGCAGAAAGGGAAACGAGTTAGTCTAAAGAGACTAAGCAAGTGGGAACGGATAATTCTCATGGGTGGGATTGGTAATATTATAATTATCAACATTCTTAAAAGAGGAGATACTTTGAGAGCAACAACATGTATGTGGAGCTAAAAGAGAACGTGAAATAGTTCTTCTTGAGGAGAGATGTATTATTTTACGCGGAAAAGGATACTACGAAAATTGTAGTTCCTTTATGGATATGTGATGCGTCCCTGCCCCAGCTCGGACCCAGCTCCTATGGACCCGAGACGTCCTAGACCTTGGAGACCCCCTTGGATTAGGACTTAGTATCATTTATGTATTATTTATATTATTATTTCTATTTCCGTCATTTACATTCCGTCTTTACTATTTTGGGCATGTGTTCTCTTATGCTTAAGAGACCGGCCCATTAAGCTATCATAAGGCCCATTAGGCCATTAGGGTTAGATTGCAACTTTCTATTTTTAGCAGTTACTATTATTAGTATTATGGGCTTGGATGTTGGGCCTAGCATGTTGCTAACCCTAATCCACCCCATTTAGAACTAGGGTTTTGTGTGGCCTCCTCTATATAAAGGAGCCACGCCCCCTCTTATTATTTACGTCCAATATGAATAGCCAAGGTTAATTAGAGTCGAGATTCCTCCTTATTTGGCCTGGGCGTCACCCCTTTCTAACCCTTTTCCCTCGCCCTTGATTCTGCCTCGCCCAACCCTCGTTCCGACGAGCATTAGAGGCCCGCGAGTCCACTTTTGTGGTCTCGTATTTATCCGGTTACCCTTGTCGGAGAAGATCCGGACGTTTCGAGCCTAGATCCGCCCCTTGTGACCCTAGGGTCGCATCAATATGAATATGGTTGGAAACTTTTATTTCACATACAATTTGAAACAGAACTCCATCGAATTTATAGGATCTCAACCAACCTCATCAGATTTGGAGTCCAAATAAGAATTCGTGCTAGAATGACATTCCTTCAAAAGTTGGGAGCAAGTTATACTAATTCATCCTAGTTCATTAATTAAGGTGCATTGGGCACTTATGGTCTGATAATTAGATCGGGGATTCAAATTTTCTTGCCTTTTTTGATAATGTTAATCCGTTGCTAAAAGATTCAGATTTTATCATTGTTCAAAAAACATGGGATTTATCTGCGCTTAATCTAATATTACCTCCTTGGATTGTAAATCTAATTGCCTCTATTAGGATTCCTCTATCTAATTTTGTGGACTGTGTTGTATGTGTTCCATCTAAAGATGGTCTTTTCTCGATCAAGTCAGCTGCAGGACATACTGATGATTCAAGAGTCTTTACTTCGAGTGGGTTAACATGGATTTGGAAAACTAAATTATCACCAAAATCCAAAACTTCTTATGGAAAACATGTGTTAATTGTTTACCTACTATGGGTTGAATAGATTTTTTAATTGTGTTTCTCATTATTGCGCCCTCTATGATATTGAAAATGAAAATTTAAACCATCTCTTCTTTCATTGTCCGTTTACAAAACAAATGATTGCAAAATTAGAAGAAAAGATTCGGTATTTTTTGACATGTCTACATTGTTAATGATAATTTAATATCAACTTTAAACTTAAATAATACTGAATCTATACTTTATTTTTTATGGTGGTTTATCTGGAATCATAGAAATGCTCTCATATTTAACTCATCTTGGTTAGACTCTCACCTTTTACCTTATGACTTAACTTTTTCCTAGCATATTCGGTGGGAATTTCCTAATTCTACTAAAAATAAGCCTAAAAATTCTAGAAAAGGGAAAAATAATGTTTCTTGGATTAAACCGCCTCATGATTGGTTAAAAAATTAACTTTGATGCTTCAAATCTAAACAGAGAAATTTATCCACTTTTGCCAGTTTTAAAATCCGGGATCATGCTAGTCTAATTAGAGGGTTTGATCATTTACGCATTGAACCGATGTCAATATTACATGTTGAAGCTACTGCACTCTTTTAGGGTTTGAAAGTAGTTGTAAATATGAATATTGATAAATTAATTATTGAAGGAGATAATTTAATCCTCATAAATTCTTTAAAAAATATTTGGAAAGTCTCTTGGGTAATTCATTCATTTATAATGGACATCCAAAATTTGGTTGTAGATATTCGTAATAATGTGTTTTTTCATTGTTTTAGGGAGTGCAATTCTTCAGCCGACTTTTTTAGCAAAAAAAAGCATGTTAATATCCAGCAGCTTCAACATGCGATTTCTTCAGCCTTGTGTCCTTCGACCTAGATGGAAATTCTTTAGTTAGGTTAAGACGCTTGTTAAGTCTTCAACCTTTATTGTTTGTTTTCTTTCAGATTATCTATAGTGATGATTTAAGTTGGCCTTGTAAAATTAGAACAATATAATGTTTGCCTTATAATGAGCTTAGTAGCTCGGTCTATCAAAAAAAACTTGCATAATTAAAATGATAAGACGTGATGGATGATGACGCAAAAAAGTGGATAGAAGAGCAGACATGCATAGGTGGCAGGCGACTCTTAGAAATTACCAAAGGACAAATAGCAAGACGCCGAGTTGTTGGCTTGTTGTTGCTAATTTGCTAATGCTATTTCGTCAAATAATACCGTCGGGGAATATGCAACGCTTGTCCCTAGTCATCCTCGTTATCGATAACTAAACACAATGTTATTCTATGGAATTTTTTTCATTGTTCTAACTTCTAAGGAGTGTTGTTTTGGGCAGATTTTCCACATAAACGTTTTACCTGCTATAATGAGGGAAGCCTAACCAGAAAACCGTTGTTATGTGTTATAGCTTTGAAACAAGATAGAACGCATTACAAAGTGAAGAACCGAAAAATAAAATCAAAGATAGAATATGCTTATCGAATGATGACAACAAGCTTGGAGTTCTCTTTCCTAGTTAATCTAAAAGGAAAGCAATCGAGAGAATTGGCCAGAGGTATTCTTCAAGACGATCGTTGTTCAAGAGCTTGAGTATGGTAGTGCCATGTCTCTGGATATCCCGTTCGATAACCATTTATAGTCTCCCTCTCATTATGACCGTTGTGAGCTTAATTCCCCTCCCGTGGATATTGCTAACGTTATTTAATGGCATAGCCGTTGTTTTGGAGATATTCCATGGCCATGATTATCGCCCTTACTCCACCGTTGGCCACAATCCTTACAATTACTCATTTGCTGGTTTTAATGCTTGATGATTTGGGCCTAGCGTTTTTACTGATGCGGTTTGGGGCTAAATTCGGGGAGGCCCAACAATACCCCCTCAAAAACTCGGGAATGTTCCCTCCAAAAAACTTTTAGGGTTTTTGATTCACATCTTGGAAGTTGTAGCGCAGAGCACGTCCCATCAGTTCTTATTTATAGCGGTATTGATGATTTGTTGCAGCCCCAACTATGCTTCTTGGTCACCAAGTACGTCCCCCTTTCCCAATTCTTCGTCTTCTACTTTTGCTTTTAATAGTCGGGTTCCCAACCTCAGCGGAAGTGTTTCTTCCTCCCTCTGGTGTTTGGGTCGACTTTCATAATGACGATTGGGTGTGTTTATACGAATACCCCTTCCGCATTGGACACCGTTTTCCTTTTTCCCCCATCGTGATCGACTTTCTTGTTACTCTCAATGTGTCACCTAGGCAAATTCTCCCCCAAGTTTGGCGACTTCTCTTATCTGTTCAGCAATTATGTTCTTCTCATGACATCCCGTTCAAAGCTGTTGACTTTCTTTGCAATTATCGCCTTTCAAAAAGTGGTCTTGGTCGCTGCACTGTAAAAACCTTAAAGAACAAGTCTGACTTGATCCACAATATGTCGAAGTCAGATCCTGGATGGGCCAACAATTTCTTCTTTGTAAAACTGTCTTCCTTGGAAATTGATACTTCTTTTCTGAAACCCCGTTGGTGGTCATCAGGTAGTGTTTCCTCTGTTTGCTCATCTTTCTTTTTCTTGATTACATTAACCTATGAGCATATTTGTTTTTGATACAGTCAATCTTGCCTCACTCTATCCTCATAAGGTGTCAACTCAAATCATTTCTCACATAGAGGCTTTATCGCTGGAGGAGAGATCTTACCCGAGGTTGGTGAAAGTGTGCTATGTTGACTCCGAAGAGGCTGAGATGTCAATTAAGTGTGAATACCCTTCTTATCTAGTGAATACTGATGTTCTTACTTCTTATGACTGCGTGTTTACGCATGTTGCTTAGGTTCAAGGACTACTAGACCCACCGCTGCATTATCAACCCTGAAAAGAGTCGAGGCTCGGAAGAAGAGGAAGGATGAAACGGTTTCCACTGCAGACACATCCTTAGTGGTATCCATTCCTCCAAAAGTTGTTGATGCCACCACCAAGACCTCCTCATCAAAGAAGAATGCGACTTCATGCCTGACCGATCTTCCTGGTACCATGATGCCGTTGGATATGGCGGCAGAGAAGTGCTTGAGTTCCTTGATACCCCTTCACGTGAACTGCCCTCGTGGTGCAGGAAGTCGTTCCTCTATGCAGAAGTGCTTTGGTGAAATGCTAGCTGCCTAGTGGCAGGTATGTTTATTGGTTGTCAATAACTTGTCATACCTCAGTTTGCACATTCTGCGTTCTTTCCATGATATAACACGTTAACGTTTTCCAGGGTCTCAACTTACGCTTTCGGTGTTTGATGCCTTCAAGGATTACTCTGATCAACTGGCTCAGAGCAAGATCAACACGCATCTTGAGAAGGATAAGAGCACTTCTTGGGACAAGAGAAAGGAGCTTTGGAGAAAAAAGTTACAGATTTGAAGGATGCTCTCGAGAAGGTCTCCGGGATCTCCAAAGAGTGGGAGGAGAGATTTAATTCTGCATCAAGGAAGGAAGCCGCTCTTGCCAAAGAAATCGAGGATACTGCTGACTATTGGTCGCTTACGGCTCGCGTGGGGACGATAGAAGATTTTGTTGCAGGAAAACATACCTCTTGGGATGCTGTAAAGGAAAGAGAGAAAATCGAGAATCTATTTTCTGACGAGGTAATTGCATCCAAGAAATCTTCTATTGTAGACGATATTGCTCAAGTTGCTAAAGAGGTAGCCCAAGTGTAACTTGTGGAGAACCAGAAGGCTTCCGAAGACGTTTCTAAGGAGTAGTCTCCTTGTTTCGGCTTTTAAGTATTTTGGTACACCCGGTGTGTCGGGGTTTGAAAACATTTAACCTTTCTGTGGCCGCTTGTTTTAGGTCCGTCTGTGTGAACAATATCTTTAACCCTCTATGTCTTGCTTTTGAGGATCTTTTGTGAATGATGTTTTGTGCTTGCATGGTATTTTGTTTGTTTATCTGTTTTACAGGTGATACAGGTTTTTGAAGGCTTCTTCTTAAGGCCAACATGTTTGGTAAGAAGACTGTTAGTCGCGTTTGACGTTGTAATAGCGCTTTTGTAAGAGATGCTTTAGAAAGAGCGAGACATGTAATAAGATAAAATGTAAAGATGTAAGATACTTGTGTTTTATGAATGAAATCAAAACTGTTTACACAAGTATCTTTTTTGTGTTAGATTCCCCTTGCTCTAGAATCATTAGCATGTTCTCCTCGTCTCTTGCATCTTGTGACTAGTCATTGCGTGCACATCGTTTGCCTGATTGTAAGGCAGAGGCCCTTGTTTTGGCCTGTAACGTCACAAGGCGTCCCTTGTTTGTTTTGTAATGGTTTTGTTGTTCTGTATGTGTGAAATGATGTAAATGCATTTGATAAACAAGATCAAGTAGTAAGTCAATACCTTGTCGTGACTTGTCCCTCTTAGAAGTGGTACAGTTTTAAATTCATCGTGTTCCAGCTTCTTGGGACTGTCCTCCTGTTATGAGAGACTAACTCGTAAGCTCCTTGTCCGACGACTTTCGTGATCTGGTAGGGTTCTTCCCAGTTGGCTCCCAACTTGCCAACATTCAACTCTTAGGTATTTTGGAAAACCTTTCTCAGCACCCAATCACCTACTTGAAATACTTTTGTTTTGACGCGTTTGTTGTAACTCCGAGCTACTCCTTGTTTGTATGTCGCCATGCGGACCGATGCTTCATCTCGTAACTTGTCTACCGTATCCAGATGATGGAACAAACTGGCTAGATTTGACTCTTCAGTAGTAAGGCCATATCAAACCATTGGCAGAGTTATCTCAACTGGTAATACGGCTTCACAACTGTACACCAATGAAAAAGGCATGTGCCCGGTTGCAGTCTTGGGAGTTTTCCAATCCGACCAAAGAATAAGGGGCAACTCATCGGCCCTTCTTCCTTTGGCCTCTTTAAGGCGTTTCTACAATTTGTTGATGATCACCTTGTTACTCGCTTCTGCTTGACCATTGGCTTGAGGGTAATGTGGTGTAGACATCACCGACTGTATGGTGTATCACTGGCAAAAAGGATCTTGTTTTGTCGCTGATGAACTGGGACTCGTTGTCACAAACTATGGTTGATGGTACCTCGAATCTGCTGAGGATATTTCTCTTTATGAAGGAAATAACGTGTGTTTCTTTTACTTCTTTGAAGCCTTCGACTTCGATCCATTTAGAGAAGTAGTCGGTCATGGCTAGTATGTAAACACGTTGTCCCAAGGCTGGAGGGAGTTTCCCTACGATGTCCATCCCCCACTTCATGAATGGCCAAGGGGAAGTTATAGGATGTAACAACTCTAGTGGCTGATGTGGAATAGGTCCGTGACGTTGGCTCGCGTCACACTTCCGAGCAAACTCCACTGCGTCTTTGTTCATGGTGGGCCAATAGTAGCTCATCCTACTTGCCTTCTTTGCAAAGTTGCAGCCCCTTGTGTGATTTCCGCACTCCCCATCGTGTATATCCTACAACACCTTTTGTACTTCTTCTTTCACGCATCGTGCATACAATCCTGATGACATCCACTTGAACAAGATTGATACGCTGGATTTTGTCTAGCGTAATTATGTATTTTTATTAGGACTTCTGAGTGTTTTAGGCTAGATTAGGGCGGTTAATTAAAAATCAGTAAAGCCTACAGATGAAGACTTTGAAGACAAAGATCCGAGTTTGAGCTGAAGACCCGCTTTACAATGGTTGCTAAGGAAATACAAGACTGAAGATTCTACGAAGAAGAAGACCCGCGCCCTCGGGTATGGAGCCGAGATCGCGGTGGGAGTTGAATCCGCGAGGCCGAGACATCGCTAGAGCCGCGCTCGCGGGTGGTCTGCTACCGCATCGACGTTATTTTATCTTTATTTTATGTTTTATTATCTTTAGTATTTAGTTTTATTCGGATGTTTTTAGTATTTATACCTAGTTTTCGTATTCAGTTTGGAGAGACAACTCTAGAGACTACTTTTTAGTTTAACCTAGTTTTTATTCTGCTATTATGGAGAACTAATCTTCCTTGGAGTTTGTTTGATCAAGGAAGCCTTTTTATTGAATTCGTGAAATTCTGGTAACTTGTCTATCCTTTGGTTAATATCAAAACTCTTGTTTTTAATTCCATGATCTATGTTTGATTTTATGAGCCTGATCACCTTATTTGATTGACTTAGATCTACTGTTTGGATTAGGTTTGATTGTTGTCTATGCAATCTTATTTATCCTTGAAACAACTCTTTTCCAGGACCGTGGACTGGAATTGAGAAAGAGTGTTTGATGATTATTTTATGCATCAGACTCGTTGTTTGATTACATGAATTGATTTCCTATTATCCTTAATACTTTGCATGATTTGAATTAAGCGCCCTTGTTCATATCGTAGTTTCGCTTGGACCGTGGACAAGCGGAAATCTTTAATAAGGATTGGAATTAACCTAGGAAATATAGAAAAGTGGATGAATCAATAATCGAAGGATTAAAAAGGTGAAATTGATTGAATGAACTCTGCTTGCTTTAATTGATTTGAAACTTAATTCTGTTTGCTTGCTTAAACTCAAAACCCCTGTCTTTGCTGATTGATTAGAAACACTGATTCTCTTGGGTTCGACCCCTTACTTGCATGTTATACTAGTTTGTAATTTAGGGTAATTTATTTTTGATCTCAGCACAACGACTTTAGTCGAGTCAAATGTTATCTTTAATGGCGAAGGTAGAAGCTTTTACCTTAAGTCGTTGAGCTTCCTCTTTGTCATCCGGTAAAATTCCATCTCGTAACCATATTAAGTAAGGGGTTACCCATAAAGTAGTCGCATCAGAATCCCGGACCTCGAACATGTCTTCTTCTTTTGTTATGGAAGGTGCATCTAGATATACGAACGATATCTTGTCATACTCTCTTAGGTCGATCGTGGATCCGAGATTTGATAAGGCGCCGACTTGCGTGTTAGCATCTCGAGGTACTTGCTTTATCTCAAAGTGCTTGAAGTCTTTAATAATTTCTTGCACTTTTTCGAAGTACGCCTTCATTTTCGAATCCCTGGCAACATACGAATTTGTCACTTAATTGACAATAAGCAATGAATCACATATTACCTCGATTTCTTGCACATTCAAGTCCTTGGCAATAAGCAATCATGCTATGAGTGCCTCGTATTCTGCTTCGTTGTTGGTAGCTTTGAACGTACATCGAACAGCCTGGGCTATCCTATCCCCCTGTGGCGACTTCAGGACTACCCCCAGCCCTACACCTACTTGATTTGATGATCCATCAATGTGCATCATCCATTTTCCATTGCTCAGCGACCCTGCAACCTGTAGTATTTCTTGGTTATCTCCTTTTGGCAAGTTGGAAGTGAAGTCAGCCACAAAATCCGCCAAGGCTTGAGACTTCAATGTTGTTCGTGGCTCATAAATGATATCATACTCATTAAGGTGAATCAACCACCTCACCAAACGACCTGATAATTCTGATTTTGACATAATACTCTTCATTGGAAAGTTAGTCGATACAATAATAGAATGACTTTCAAAATAAGGTCGTAACTTGATAGAAGCCATTACAAAGATAATACGAGTTTTTAGCGGGTGAATACTTGGTATCTACATCAAGTAGAGTTTTACTTACGTAATAAATGGGCAATTGGTTCCATTTTCTTCTCGAATCAAGACTACACTTACAGCTGCCTCTGTGACTGCCAAGTAGACATACAACATTTCTTATGGTTTGGTTTAGACAGTATTGTTGGGTTCAACTTCCTCTGATAACATCGTAAAATCTGTATGCATCTTCCAAATGTCGAATGTGATCTTCCTCTTGTAGAGACTTGGCTAGCATGTCATCGATGTACACTTCCATCGTATCCCCCAATTTTTCCTGAAACATCTTATTAACCAATTCTATAAGTAGGACCTGCATATTTTAGTCCGAAAGGCATAACTTTGTAACAATAGGTTCCCTGATTCGTTACAAACACGATTTTTTCTTGGTCATCAGGATGCATCATTATTTGATGATACCCACCAAACGCGTCCATGAAAGTCAAAAGCTCATGTCCCACTGTCGCATCCACCATTGCGTCAATATGAGGCAACGGGAATGAACCCTTAGGACATGCCTTGTTCAAGTCGGTAAAGTCGACGCAAACGCGCCACTTCCCATTTTTCTTTTTGACAACAACCACATTTGCTAGCCAATCATGATATTTTACTTCTCTAATTTTCCCAAACTCAAGTAAAGATTTTTACCTCATTGTTTATTACCTGATTCCGTTCGGGCGCAAACTTACGCCTTTTCTGTTTAACTGGTGGGATTTTTTTATTGACGTTAAGCACGTGGGTGATAACGTTAGGATCGATTCCCACCATATCTTCATTGCCCTCTTAAAGTTGCCTCCAGATCTGCCCCTATCCTGATTTTTCTAGATGGATCGAGCGGATCAAGGGCTACTTCTTCGAGTTCTGTGTTTCCAGCTTCACGTAGTAAGTGGGAGTCTTATAGTCCTTTAATTTCTATTTTGACGACTTCTTTTCAACCTCGACCTGGGAATTTTTTGAAGTCGTTGCCCTCATGGTTATAGAGTAGCACTCCCTTTCTACTTTTTGTTCCCCCTTGATTTCTTGTATTCCCCATGGTGATGGGAATTTCACACATTGATGATAGGTTGAAGGAATGGCCTTCATCTCGTGGATCCAAGGCCTGCCCAAAATAACGTTGAATGGTGATGACAATCAAGTACTTGAAATTTTACCTGGTAATTTACCCCTCCTGCGATGGTTGGTAATGATATTTCCCCCAACGTGTCGTCTAAACCCAAACCTAACCTGTACAAGGCATCCAACATAAGTAAATTAGTGGAGCTTCCATTATCAATTAAGATTCTTATTACGAGAAAGTTCGCTATTGTTAAGGAAATGATTAAACAGTCATGATGAACTTCCTCTTCTTTGATGCCATCGAAGGTAATAGGCATCACGTCGTGACCCCTCCGAACAGAGATTCTGGGTTCTTCTTTTCGGGTTTTTCCTTGCAATCCTCTTAGCTCCAGAATAGGTTACGCCAAAGATTTCAGATCCCCCAGTGATGACGTTGATCACTCCTGTATGCTTTGGGGGGGGGGCAGACTGGTCTTCCCTTTGTTCCATTCTAGTTGCTCCCTTGCTCTTTTTGATATTAAATCCTTGAGTACCCCCTGTGTAATAACTCGCTTACCTCTTTCCTCAACGCAATGCACTTGTTCGTTCAGTGGCCTTGATCGAAATGGAAATCACACCATCTGGATTTTATGTTTCTGATGTGAAGGTGCGTTGCTTTTCCTTGGCCATTTGACGGTATCTCCCATGCCATTAAGCGTTCGTACCACCTCTTTCGCGTCTACACGAAAGTTGTAGTGAGATAACTTGGGAGGCAACCTTGGGTCTTCATATCGCTCGTTTTGCCTAGCGAACGCCATGTTCACAGTTGGTTTGGCGGGGGACGGATTGGGATATGGAACATATCTAGTTTCACGTCGCCCTTGCCTACGCTCTTGTCGGTGAGGACTTGTAGTTTTGATGGTGAAGAGGCCATCCTCTTCTAATTGTACATGTGCCAATGCTTTTACATGTACCTCATCGAAATTCGAGCAAAGATATTTAGTTAATTCACGATAAAGATCAGGGTTACCAACCGAGATGCTCTTCGGAATGCTTCCACAACTGTAGCGGCATTGCATCCTTCTATGGTAACCAATTCCTCATTATATATGTTAAGAAAAGCTTTCAAGGACTCACCGCTCTTTTGGACCATGCGATATAAGTCACTTGAACGTTTTTTAGCGTGTCGACTGCTTGTGAACCTTATCATGAACTTGTCAATTAACTCAGCAAAAGATGAAATGCTCCTGAGAGGTAAGTAAGAATGCCAATTAAGTACGGGCCAAAATAACGTGTTACCGAACCAAGACAAGCACTTTTATGTCGTTGTAAAAGCATTGTCAAAGAAATATGCTAACTTCCTAACCTGAGTAAAGTGGAAGCAAGGGTTGAACCCAAAGGGACTCAGATTATTTGTATTTAAATAATATTACTAAGTTAAAGGTTTTTTTTTATGATTGCAAGTATAAATCTAACTAAATAAAGCAAAACAAATAAAACGATTAAAGATTCAAATATAGAAAAAAGCGTCCAACTAGTTTCGTATCCATTACATACATGAGTATTGATCCTTGATTATTCTTATTTCATATCCCTTGACTAATCCATTGTGAATTTATGAAATTCAAGCTTAAGGTGGTTATCAATATACACCGTCTTTAATAACCTTTTAACCAATTAACCTAGAAAACCTTCTATGTCAAATTGATCATGCAATTAAGTTCAAAGCATTCAATAGAAACAATAATCATGAATTCCACCGTTTATTCATGAAGTCTTGTGATTAAATTCTCCGCCTTTGATTAACTTTATTCCACCGTCTATAAGTTTAATCAAAGGATTTATCCATGAATAATCAAATTCCACCGTCTATTTAATTATTCTAGTTGTAATTCAACCTAGAAATAGAATATGCGATCAAGCTATTATAATCCTAAGTGAATTTAATCAATCAAGCACGGAGAGATTCAATCTAGTCAACGCAAACTGAAATAATTCAAATCTCACAAACAATCATGCATACAACTTCAACTAACTAGTTGGACATGGGAAAATTAGCTAGAAATTGACATTAAAGAAGAATCAAACTTACAAGAATTAAATTTCTCTTCAATGTTGCAAACTAGGGTTTGTCTCCCACAATTCTCCAATTCAAAGATAGCGTAGAAACAAAGCAATAGATAGCATCCTCCAAAATAAACCCTAAGAAAAAGTATTTATATGGTAACTAAAAATATCCAAAAATAATAAGAAGATCGGCCCAAAAGATCACACGAAGGTCTGAGTCAGCGTTGGATCAACGCGTCGAAGCGCGGTTTGATCCCACCAAAGCGCGGTCGCGGAATGGCTACTCTGCCAGCGTTTTGCCTGCAGCAACTCTAGTGACACTTTAGAAGCTGTTTTGACCCCTTTTAAGTTGGAATTTGGACTCGGAGTAAAAATATGAATTGTATCTCCTCGAGTTAGCTTTCTAGTGATACAAAATTCAACTTCATCCAACCACTGTAGCTCCCAAACCAAGCATTGCAAGATAGAGGTGTCGAAACAACAAGGCCAATGAATAGTCCGGATTTAAGCGTTCTTCTCACACAAGCTCTTGGGCCTTAGCTCTTTCAATCTTCACTTGTATCACTCTAAACTTCATCAAACTCCACCATAGTCCCCTAAGCTCCGGTCCTCAGTTTCACATCAACCATGCTTCACCTTCCAACCTGCAATATAGCATAGAAACGTGTAGATTCCGAACTAAACCGAAATAAAACTTAAACTACAACTTAAAGCGAAATTCTAGATAAACATGCACAAAACGGGAATAAAAACATGCTCTAAGACCTATATCTATATGCTCTATCAAATTCCTCCATGCTTGAACCTTGCTTGTCCTCAAGCAAGACATAAATCCAAAACACACCACAAAAATGCAATCATACATCCATCTCAAATCAAACAAGCATTTCACATATAATCAAAAACCCGACCAAGACTTCCTAGCATGCATTATAACAAGCAAAAAGCAAAGACCATTCATCCATTCTAGACCTTACCAAGGTAAATGTGTTTGCACTCAAACTCTCAAGTGTTTAAAGGTATGTGTTTCACTCAAAATCAACCATGAAAACTAGGCTACCATAAGCTTGCATCAGAGTTCTAAATCTCCACCGCTGGGGATCAAACACATAACAAAAATCATGAGGTCTTTTTAATGGTTGTAATGGGGCCAAGGTAAAGAGAAATTTGGAAGGGATCATATTTGGCTTGTGGTGCTAAATCCAGGATAAAGAACTAATCCTAAACCCAACTCAACACTTTCTTTTTTTACTTCTCCCAAACTCTTTTCATCTTCAACTCCATACACACATTTAAACTCTTTCTTTCTTTTTTTTTCTTTGCCTCTTCTTCAACTCTTTCTTTGCTTTATGAAGATTGAAGACTACTAACAATTATACTTGACTTTTTCTTTTGCTTTGCACAAACGTTTCATCTTCATTTTTTTTTCACTTGGCACACAAGAGTTTTATTTCCTCTTTTTCACCTTTTCTTCCAACTCCCCCATACTTATACATAACTCATACAAAACAAAAACACAACCTAAAGTCCTAAATCCCGGGTTATGGGTCAAGCTTATTAGGCTAGAAAAATTGTGTGGAGCTATCAAAAATAGGCTTAAAGCTCAAAAGAAATGGGGGTGTCAAGAACATGGATCTTTTAAGGTAGGAAGAGAAATAATAGGCTAATAAGAAACATTACCTCAATCATTTTAATGTCATGTATTCAATCATATAAAGCAGCCTTGACAAAGAGTCATAACGCAAGTTCTAGAGCTAGATAATCATGGTGATACACTCAAGAAATATAGAGAACAAAAATAATCATGAAAGGCCAAAAAAAATATCTCACAAGGTAAATTTTTGTCTAAACTTCAAAATGAATCTAAAACTCAAGCTAAATACATGCTCAGTCCTATAGTCAAAGTAATTAATCAATGATCATGCTCATATCATATAAACTTCATCATATCATGCAAATCATGGGTTAGGACTCATACTTAGAATAGAAACACAAGAGGAATCAAACAATGGGGAAATAAGAACCTAAAATGCATTTTTTTGTATTTTTTTCAAATTTTTCTGATTTTTATTTTATTTTTTCAAGATTTTAATCAATGCATGACAATAAAATAAACATACAAATGCAACTACATGAACTAACTACAACTAAGCACTTATGACAAAAATAAAGAATCCCCTTCCCCCATGCTTAAACTTTACTTTGTCCCCAAAGTAAAATAAAAGACAAGAGAAAAAGAAAACTAACCTCATCATAAGAGTTGGCACTCTCAAGAATCTACTCCTCAGGCGGTGGTGGTGGTGAGTATCCCGGGTATGGATATGGCCCTACGAGCGCGAGGGCGTCTTGGCTTCCTCGAACCGCATGTACCTATTTCTCGAATTTACCTAAAACTAAGAGCAAAAGCGAACCAAAACAAACAGAAAACAAAGAAAAACTAAACTTAAAGCTTGGGTTACCTCCCAAGAAGCGCTTGTTTAACGTCACTAGCTTGACGCTTAGCATGAATTGACAAGATTAGACATTGTCAATGCCCTTAATAACCTGTCAAACCCCTGTGCACACATCTCAGAAAAGCATAAGTAACACAATGATAAATTAAAGATGCATAATATAGCTTGCAAGGACCGTTTTAATTTTATCAAACTCGTGTGCCCAATTTTCATGAGATGGCATTTGTTCAAATAAATTCAACACAAGTGGTGATGTCAGAAAATACTTACAGTATGGGTCAAAGTACTTGTCACCATCACCACTTTCCTCAAAGATGAATTGTGAGTATTCTCTAGTACCAACCTTAAACTCACTTGGTTCTATAGGCTTCTCCATGTCAATAGAGATTAAACTTGGCTCCTTGGTGCTCTCTTCAAGTTGAATTATAGGAATAAAATCATTTTGGAAATTAAAGTCACCCTCATAACCCAACTCAAGTCTAGCGGATTCCTCCTCAACTTGCACTTGCGTGTCTAACTCAAGGGCATTTGATTCCAATGCAACCTCTCCCATCATTGGATAGGGAATTGGTGGAGATAATTCGACCAGCATACATTGATGGCTCATGTAGCAAAAGAAATCCCAACACTCTTCTGGTCCTATAGACCAAAGCCTATAATTGCTCATCTACTCTACAAGCCCTCGAGTCTGAGAATTCAAACCGTCTAGGATGCATTCACATAATTCTCTCTCACATGGATAATAACCCAACAAAGTACCATGAAAATATTCATGAAAATATTCAACCCCTCGAATCTTTTGTTGTAGTCTAGCAAAATACTCATGAAAGTATTCATTTTGTAGTTGTCTACATGCAAACATAGCCATGGATCAGTAGCACAGGTGTTATGAACCGTAAGATAGGTTCACAACACCAAAAAAAATAGTAATACTAAATAAACACAAATAAATAGCCGAGTCCTCGGCAACGACGCCAAATTTGACGAGCACTTTTATATCGTTGTAAAAGCATTGTCAAAGAAATATCCTAACTTCCTAACCTGAGTAAAGTAGAAACAAGGGTTGAACCCACAGGGACTCAGATTATTTGTATTTAAATAATATTACTAATTTAAAGGTTTTTTTTTATGATTGCAAGTATAAATCTAACTAAATAAAGCAAAACAAATAAAACGATTAAAGATTCAAATATAGAGAAAAGTGTCCAACTAGTTTCGTATCCATTGCATACATGAGTATTGATCCTTGATTATTCTTATTTCAAATCCCTTGACTAATCTATTGTGAATTTATGAAATTCAAGCTTAAGGTGGTTATCAATATACACCGTCTTTAATAACCTTTTAACCAATTAACCTAGAAAACCTTCTATGTCAACTTGATCATGCAATTAAGTTCAAAGCATTCAATAGAAACAATAATCATGAATTCCACCGTTCATTCATGAAGTCTTGTGATTAAATTTTCCGCCTTTGATTAACCTTATTCCACCGTCTATAAGTTTAATCAAAGGTTTCATCCATGAATAATCAAATTCCACCGTCTATTTAATTATTCTAGTTGTAATTTAACCTAGAAATAGAATAGGCGATCAAGCTATTATAATCCTAAGTGGATTTAATCAATCAAGCACGGACTCAATCTAGTCAAGGCAAACTGAAATAATTCAAATCTCACAAACAATCATGCATACAACTTCAACTAACTAGTTGGACATGGGAAAATTAGCTAGAAATTGACATTAAAGAAGAATCAAACTTACAAGAGTTAAATTTCTCTTCAATGTTGCAAACTAGGGTTTGTCTCCCACAATTCTCCAATTCAAAGATAGCGTAGAAACAAAGTAATAGATAGAATCCTCCAAAATAAACCGTAAGAAAAAAGTATTTATATGGTAACTAAAAATATCCAAAAACAATAAGAAGATTGTCCCAAAAGATCACACGAAGGCCTGATTCAGCATCGGATCAACACGCCAAAGCGCGGTTTGATCCCACCAAAGCGCGTTCGCGGAATGGCTACTCTGCCCGTGTTTTGCTTGCAGCAACTCTAACGACACTTTAGAGGCTGTTTTGACCCCTTTTGAGTTGGAATTTGGACTCGGAGTAAAAATATGAATTGTAGCTCTTCAAGTTAGCTTTCCAATGATACCAAATTCAACTTCATCCGACCACTGTAGCTCCCAAACCAAGCATTGCAAGATAGAGGTGTCGAAACAAGAATGTAAATGCATAGTCCGGATTTAAGCGTTCTTCTCACACAAGCTCTTGGCCTTAGCTCTTTCAATCTTCACTTGTATCACTCTAAGCTTCATCAAACTCCAACATAGTCCCCTAAGCTCCGGTCCTTAGCTTCACATCAACCATGCTTCACCTTCCAACCTGCAATATAGCATAGAAACGCGTAGATTCCGAACTAAACCGAAATAAAACTTAAACTACGACGTAAAGCAAAATTCAAGCTAAACATGCACAAAATGGGAATAAAAACATGCTCTAAGACCTATATCTATATATTTTATCAAACCAACGGCACATGACAATTTCCTTCATGTCAAAAGGAACTGTACTAATGTTCATAGCTTGTTTAAATGCGGCTATGTGTTGGTCCGGATCCGTAATCCCTTCGTACTTGGGTACGTCGGGGACATGATATTTCCGAGAGATGTCTACCCTTGCGATAGCTGACACGAAGGGAGAATCAGTGTATCCATCATGTCTTTCCACTGCTATCGGTTGTGGGGCCCCAGGGACATGTGTAAGTAGGTCCTCCAAGGCTTTGAGGCGTTCCCGTAATTGGGTAACCTCGACATCTTCCCTAACGGCCCTTAACGAATTACCATTTACTTGATAACCAGTAACTGGCCTAATGTCGTCTGGGGTTGTAACATCTGGATCATCCATATCCACTCGTCGAACGACGCCTTCCGCTGCTCCAGTAACGTGTTGTCGATTTGGTGCAGATTGTACCTGAGATTGAAGCAAATTACGCTCATTAGTCAAAGTCTCTATTTGCTTTTCGCATACCTCAGTGAATTTGGCGTGAGCATTCTTTTGATTCTCCAAATCCCTTTGCAGGGCGAGCATGGTTGCGCGGAGTTCAATGACGGTGTTGGAGTCAACTCCTCCTCTTTGTTCTGCTGATGTGGAGGTGGTAGGATTGCCATTCCTATTAGAGTGATGCTCGCCCCCTTCCGCCTCGTTCCCAAATTGCTGACCACCGGCCCCTTGATTGATCTCGTTGTTCTCAGCATCATTGACTTGACTGTAAGTAGTTTAAATACCTTCCATCTTGCACGGATAGAGCTTGCGGTTCTGAACAACTTTTCTTTGGCTAAGGCCCCACGGTGGGCGTCAATTGTTTTGGGCAGATTTGCCACGTAAAAGTGTTACCTGCTATAATGAGGGAAGCCTAACCAGAAAATCGTTGTTACGCGTTATAGCTTTCAAACAAGATGGAACGCGTTACAAAGTGAAGTACAGAAAAATAAAATCAAAGATAGAATATGCTTATCGAATGATGATAACAAGCTTGGAGTTCTCGTTCCTAATTATCTGAAAGGAAAAGAATCGAGAGAATTGTCCAGAGGTATTCTTCAAGACGATCGTTGTTCAAGAGCTTGTCAGTATGGTAGTGTCGTGTCTCTGGATATCCCCTTCGATGACCCTTTATAGTCTCCCTCTCCTTATGATCGTTGTGAGCTTAATTCCCCTCCCGTGGATATCGCTAACGTTATTTAATGGCATAGCCGTTGTTTTGGAGATCTTCCATGGCCGTGATTTTCGCCATTACTCCACCGTTGGCCACAATCCCTACAATTACTCCTTTGCTTGTTTTAATGCTTGATGATTTGGGCCTAGCGTTTTTACGGTTTTGGGCTAAATTCTGGGAGGCCAAACAAGTGTTTCACAAAATAACGCGAATTTGAATTTGAATTTGTATAATTTCAAAAGAAAAAAAAGGAAGGATGTGATTTTATAAATAAAAAAGATGGAAGAAGAAGTATACCTGTCTCCTGCATAAATTTATTTTTTGCTACTTTTGGAGATATTTTATTTACTTAAAATAATTGTCAAAGAAAGCGTAGGACGAAATGATCTCTGTTAATATAATTGGGCCAGGCCCAATCGACCGTCCATATACCTTTTTCAACACTTTGCACGACTACAATTGTTCAGCTCAAGTGAGCGGGAAAGAAGCTTACAACAAACAACCTTTTGTACAATATTCACCCGCCTAACATACAAGCACGTGATAAGTGATAAGTGATAACCACAAGAAATAACTAAAACTAGAATTACATTATAACGAACGCTGCGTTTGAAGCTTACACGGGAACAAACACTTGAGTTAAACTTGTTTCAACTGTGAACAAGCTAGCTTAATCTCAGCCGCACGTGCTTCTCTGGATATGCATTCCCACTCGCGAGAAACGTACATTCAGAAATCAGATCAACTACAACAAAAAAAAAACCAACCCAATCCAAGTATCACAGAAGCTAACAAAATAAGGATACACACCTGAAAACTTGAATACATCAACCCAAATTACCATACAGCATTTCATGTCAATGATGTCAACAAATCATCAGCTTCCGAAAGTTTTCACCAAAGCATTATTATTGCCATCCTCATCTCTTTCACCTTCTTTCATCTCTTCACCATTGCTTTCCTCCTCTTCCCTATCAAGAACCCACTGCTCAATATCATTAGTTTCATTAGTTTTATTTTACTCTGTTACTTGAGCTCTGATACATTCTCTCAGAAGTAGCCCTCCTTGTGACCAAAAAAGAGGACCCACTGCTCAAGTCCATCTCTTCAAAAGTCCTGCACATAGTGGTCCCATTCAGTTGCACCCAACTCCTCTCCACGACAAGCAACGTGCAAGTGGGGCCAACTCCAAGCCAACGCGTCCACCAGGTCCCTATTGACTCTCCATGTCAATCCCAGCCATTTCAGCCTCGGAAAGTAGGGTTTTTTCAACCAACTAAAAGCAAGAGATGTAATCCGACCACAATTGTAGATATCCAACACCCTCAGTCTACTTCCATGAACGGCCAAGGCCATAACAGAAGTGTCTCCTACAAAAGGGCATTGTTTTAACCGAAGCTCAATGATGGGAGCTTGACTCTTCGCTAGGAGAAGAATGCCATTGTCAGTTAAATTAGGGAGGGCGGAAAGATCCAGTTCCTGCAAGACTATGTTAGAGGCTTCCCCAAAGAGAGCTGAGATGCACTTGTCGGTTAATCTCTTGCATCCCTTAAGGGACAATGATACAAGGGAACTTGTAACCGAGTTTTTCAAGTACGAAATTCCCATGTCACTAATGTCACAACCGTCAAGAAGAAGGATCTTGAGTTTTGATAGGGTACTGATTGCCATGACTGCATCATCTCCAAGGCTTCTGCAGTCTCTGAGGTCGAGAAATGCTAGGTCTGTGTTTGATGTTGTTAGATGTGAAACTGTGAGATTGGAAAGGAGGTTGCACCATCTGAGGCTGATGTAAGTTAGAGACAGAGTTGTTGCTGCAATGTCATGAAAAACCAGGTCAGTGAGGTTGGTCCCGTGTGATATTTTTAGCTTTGATAGGTTTAAGGAAGAATGCAAGATGGCTCTGAAGCCAGTGTCAGTGACCCGACAAAAGCCACCAAGAGAGATGCTCTCCATGGTTGAACATCTGTCAGCCATCATGAGAATACCGAGATCATTGATACGCCGGAAGTAAGAAACAAAAGACTCTTGGCTTCTTACAAGTGAAAGGTGTTTCAATTTTCTGTTTTTATTGATTTTCTCAAGGCCGGAATTGGTAAGATCAAATGGCAGCCTTGGCTCATTAGTGGGTGCATCTCTAAGATCTAAATGGTTCAAGGAGGGAAGATTATCAGATACGGTGCCAATCATGGTGTCAGTAATGTAATCAACTGACAGACACAATTTCTGAAGATTTGGGAACAAAGGAATCCGAAGATTGTCATGCGTCAGCTTAGGAGTAGTTGGGTAAAGCATTTCTGTCAGCATTGAGGAGGAGATGTAACCTATCTCAAGAGATGCTAGTTTTGAAGAAGCCAATGTCCAAGCACAAGCAAAATTATGAGGAGGAAATCTTGATACATCAATTCCCATGATCAGAGTCTACAAGAGAAACCACATGAGATAAGAATACATACACATACTCATGGAAGAAAAAACGTTAAAGGAGGTCAATGTTTTTCATGTGTGTAGGGGGAAATAAAATCTTAATCAGCTTATAAAGTAATAATTCACAGGCTCAGCACCAAATAATGGTATAGGTCAGCAGTTGGTACCAATTGATATGAGCCTTAGTTACAGCTGAATTGCTAATATTTTCTGAACTTTTTTTTTTTTTTTTACTTTCTTAGTAAAGGAGAGGATCAACAGAGCGTATGGCCTTTATATTTATTAAATTAGCCTTATAGAACTGAAAAGGTCATATGATGCTAGTCAGGTTACATTTAAAAGCATAAATTTAACCTCGCTCTCATAGAATTTATTCAAGTTTCACTGAACCAGTGCAAATCTTAAAGTATCCTACTATCCTCAGTGATTAAATATTCATATTTTAATCGCACTTACATTTATTTGATGGTGTGCATATATGTAGTCCTATAATCCTATTTGACTTGAAGAAGAATAAACCTAAATTGTTGGATGTTGATTTAGCCTCTGGACATGATAGTGCATTATCAGGAGTTGGCAATCAGTAATGCTTCATTTCAAATGCACTATAGTGACTCCACAATTCAAGACAAACAAGTAATAAAGCATTCTTTCAACAATCTCTAAACCCTTCCTTATTCAAAAAAGAATGAAACACATGAGCTTTCTTCATCAAGATTCGGCAGATCAGTGCAATGCTTATAAACCTATTTAGAAGAAGTCCAAATAAGAGGAAAACCTTAATACCTTATACACTAGATTCATTACAGCTAATATAATTCATTATGAGAGAGAAACGGAAATACTATAACAATAAGAAAAATATCATATTCTCAGATTAGGAGTCAAGTTGCAGAAAGAAAAATGGTTTATGCTTTATCAGATCAGTTTAAGTTGAAGCCCAATGCTTGATAGGATATGCTAACTCGGACTATTGTTCTATCAACATTGATTTGCATTGTTTGGCTTAACTATCTAGTCTTTATAATCTCAGTTAAGTGTAATTGAACTCCTTCAAACATTTTTTCAATTATCAGAAAAATCAATTTCACTGTTGGATTTGATCTTACTTCCAATCCACAGCATCCTCTGAGCAGCACCTCCAAGTCAGATATATCAATAGCACGGCCTTTTTTATGTGCAACAGAACCTAAATGAAGATACCTGTAGGGAGAAATGAAGAGTTATAAAGACCAACTGACAACAACACAGGATGTACATTTTTTCAATTATCAGAAAAATCAATTTCACTGTTGGATTTGATCTTACTTCCAATCCACAGCATCCTCTGAGCAGCACCTCCAAGTCAGATATATCAATAGCACGGCCTTTTTTATGTGCAACAGAACCTAAATGAAGATACCTGTAGGGAGAAATGAAGAGTTATAAAGACCAACTGACAACAACACAGGATGTAAAAAATAATCTATATAACTGACTTTTGATAGCAACGAGAGAATTGGCAAATTCAAAATTAATTAATCATAACCTTGGCACATAATAACAATTCGATAACAACCAGGAAACATCTCAGAAGTTTCACAGAGGCTTGGACATGTCATTTTAGATAATTACGCAGTTACAATAAGGATAACACACCTAACATCTCGACATCGTATCCCAATTTCATAGAGAAGTCTCCCAGTGAATGCACCACAATTGAAGAGACAAAGTTCATGAAGAGAAGGCCAAGCTAATAGATCAATCGCTGAATCATTCAGCCGGCAGCAATCAATCTTTATGCTCCTTAGGTGAGAATTGGCAGGCAATAAAGGAGCTAAGATACGCTCCGTTGGCGCCATATCCTGAAACAAGTTTATTTGAACAAGAACTATTTTCAATCAAACCATTAAACCAACAAATGAAGGCTGCAAGCTGGATGCAACAAATCATATGCATTTGCCACAAAATAATTAAAGCTCATATGGCCACAAACACACAAATTTCACTTCAAACAGGAAAACAAATTGAAGTTTATTATTATAACTCAATCCTATCCGCCTTCTTTTCTCTCCTTTATTGTCCTCAATTCATCAAGAAACAGTCTTACTTGTCAGGGACTTCGTTCAAATCAGAGTAATCAGCCCCAAACTTCATGCTGTATATTTGCCAAAATTAAAATTAAAAGAAAATCATTTTGCCTCCAGAACAGATACAATCCAGTCAAAGTGAATTGATTTCGCGTCCAACAAGCTGTCTCTAAGCGGACAATAAGTCAGGCAAATTTGGTTTTCGACAATCATTTCGCTTCTCAAAAACCAATCGGAAAGTTGAGATTGCAGGTCAGAGACTCTCCAAAAAAAATCATATTAAATCGATTGCTTTAGGTAGGGATAGAGACGGGCCTTACAAAAAGATGAAAGTTGGGGAGGTAAGTGAAGACGTTCTGGGCGCAGGCTCTGAAGGTTCGACAAGTAGGAGCAATGGAGCAGATGGAACAGAGATCCAGCTGTAGAAGGATTGTTTGTAGCACCGCAGAAGGCAGTGTCTCCAAGCTCCTCGCTTGTTTGGCGTCGTCGGAGCCTCCGCCTGCCGCCTCCGCCATACTCGCCGCCCAATCTACCACTTCTCTCCTATCTCAGACGATGTGGAAATAAGTGTTCAAGTGCTAATAATTTTTTGGTGGTGGGGAGGTTTTAACTTTTGCTCTTATTATTGCATGTTTGGATGATAAAATTTGATGAAGATTTTAGGGAGAAAAATTGTAAAAAAAAAAATTTATTATTATTTGGTTGCATTTTAAGATGAAAATTGATCAGATTTAATAAGAAAATTTGAAGAGAAATAATAAAAAATTAAATCCCACTAAATTGGTGAAATTTGATGAAAAAGTAGAGATACAAGCTTTAAAATAAAAATAAAAAAAAGAAAAATTAAATCATATTCATAATCTCTCATTAAAATATAAGTTTATCCAAACAAAGAAAATGATAAAATCTCCTCCATTCTCACCTTTATTTTTGGCCGCTCGTTTGCGCACTCGTTTTTTTATATTGCACACTCCGTTATGGACGGATTCATAATCCGCACACGGAAAAACAGTTTTTTGCCAAACCATGGACGAATCCTCCCGTACAAAAACGACACCGATTTTCGAAAAAAAAACGGCTTTATGGCCGAATTCCTTTGGGCGGGTTCCTGGCAGGCCCACATTGTGCGGGTTTCAAATCCGCACATAAAAGGGATTTTTTGAAGAAAAAAAACGGCACTCTTGTGCGGTTTCAAAACCCGCACATGAATTAGGGTTGCAACCGACATAACGCGTCTTTTTTACGGCGACCGAGTTTTTTACTATTCACTTTTCAATTGTTAATTCCACTAAACAAGAGAGCATATACGACAAAGTGCATTCTCGTGAGATGTTGACTTCGAGTAGCGAGTCCACAAAGACGTCATCGTTTAGCGGGTCATCCTATTAGTTGGAGTCAACCTCTTCCGTGGGCAATCTTTTTCTTCCCGATAATGAATTGGTTAGTATATGTTGAATCCTTAAATTATAATATATCTATTTAGTTTATACTTTATTGGTTGTCGGTCGATTTTAGTTTAGGTTGATACTTGAAATTATTGGTTGTAAGTCGATTACTAGCCTCGTGTCTAATTTGGAGTATGAACTTGAATTCATTTGAAATTGAATTCGTAATGATGATGATGATCATAATTTATTTGAATTTTTTTTTAATACTTGCAAGTTCGTAGTTATTATAGGCCTAGTTTAAAGGTTTTCGGTTTTATTCATAGGTTTGTCCGTATAGTGAGCATGTTGATCACACGGAAGTCGACTTCTCTACGTACTTTAATAAAAATGATGGATTTGATACAATGGAAGAGTTGAGACAATGGGTTAAAACTATCGGTTTTGGTATATCTATGATCATAACGACCAAGTCGTCCAAACCCGATAAGATCATTTTACAATGTTCAAGGTCGGGTAAGTATAGATCGGGGAGGAAGAATGAGGTGAAGAAAGCACGGGATTTGACGAAGACCGAGTGTCCGTTTGAGTTGCATGGGTTGTTTAGGAGAGGAAATTCATATACACCCTCTCGTTGGACATTATCGGTGATAAGAGGGTTCCATAACCATGAGCTTCCCTCGGATTTGAAAGGGGTTAGTGGTGCACATCGTCTTAGTGTGGAGGAGCGCAACCACATAATACTTGCTAGTACGTCATGTACAAAGCCTAAGTCCATCTTTATGGAACTTATCCAAAAGAACCCCGAAAGCTTACTATTAAGGACACAAGTCTATAATTTCAAGGCGTCTCAAAGGATGATTTCAATGGGTCAATTGAATGTGATAAAATACTCCTTGGCGTGGTTGAAGGAGAAGGGATACTTCACCGACACGATGAGCGAGAGGCAAAAAGATGGGGAGTTGGTGTTGAGCGTGTTGTTTATTAGTCATCCTGACGCACGACATTTGTTGAGGATGTTTCCGAATGTCGTTATCATGGATTGCACGTACAAGACCAATAGGTATGTCATCTCGTTTATGTACCACGTTTTTGTTATTGAGTTGTTTTAGTGATCATTAATTCTTGATATATAACTATTTGTTGTCAATGTGTTAGGTACGGATGGCCTTGTTTGGAGTTTGTAGGGATGACATCCACAAACTTGACGTTTGTATTGCTATTGTCTTCATGAGGAAGGAGAAGACGGAGTACTTCAAATGGGCACTCTTGCGATTGAAGTTCTTATTCGGAAACCAAAAGCCACGTTGTTTCATGTCGAATAGAGAGTTTGGAGCATTGAAGGCGGTGAAGAGTGTCTTCAAGGTGCCCCACTTCTTGTGTCAAGTCCATGTGGCTCGGAACGTGAGGGCATATGCAAAAACACAAGATATAGACCCGGAACGATTTACTAGTAGCGTTCGTCGAGATATGAGGTCACACACCGAGGAGGAGTATGAGGCCCGACTTGAACATTTTCGGAATATATGGAACGGCAAAGGTGGAATATGTTGAGAAGACACGGTTCACTCTGCATAAGGAGAATCTAGTGAGTGCGTGGTCCGATCATATTCTACATTTTGCAACAAGAACTACTAACCGGTAACCTTCCCCTCCTATCTATCATTTTTGTTCAATATTATTTCTCCGAATTTTTTTGTATATATATATATTTATTTATTTATTTTCGTCTTATAAGGTTGAGGCTCAACACTCTATGCTAAAAGACATGTTGCAATCTTTCGTTGGAGGCTTTGACACGATCATACAACAATTGGATAACATGTTTATGGATCAAGTTCGTCGAATCCAAGAGGAGATGGGAAGGAGTAGATCGGTGACACCGGTTGAAATACTAGATGGACCCGAATGGAAGAAGGTTTTCTTCGACCGCATAGTGAGAAGGTGTTCGAGAGAATGCATTAAATTACTATTGCAACAAGTACAAAGAGCGAAAGATGGGGACATATCCGACGAAGTGAGTCCTTGAGACCGTTGGTGGAGTACCTCTATGGGATTGCCTACACCCCAAACAATCAAGGGATATGTTAAAGAAGGCATCCCGTTGGTTCCCGATGAAGTTGATATATATTGGAGGCAAGTCCGGTGGGAAGGTTTGGGGGCGAATGCTCAATTGCCCGATGATGGGATCATAATTTCGTATGAGAAGAAGATATTGGAAAAGTTTTGGTCCAAGTTGCAAGCGGGGGAAATTCTCAAGGATACTATCTTCATGGTCGCCCAAAAGGTGGTGGAGTGTGAAGACCCCCGTTCGGCTTATTTGTAAGACCCCTCTCGTGGTGAAGCCGATAAGGGAAGGCCAAGGGGGAGTGAGAAGAAGAGTAGTACTAAGAGGGGGAAGACATGGGAGGAGTACATTGACGACGAGAATAGTAAAGGCAAGGAGAAGATGATGACGAAGAGGAAGAGGGGGGAGGAGAAGAAGAAGGAAACGGAGGAGGAGAAGAAGAGGAAGGAGGAGGAGAGGCAAAAGAGGGATGAAGAAAAGAAGAAGAAGAGGGAGGAGGAGGAGAAGAAAAGGGAGGAGGAGAGAAAGAAGAAGAAGGAGGAGGAGAAGAAGCGCACTACCGTTGTGTCGCCTAAGTCGACGTATGACCTTGATTTTGATTGGTGTAATGAAACGATTGACCCCTTCATGTTTCAATACATATCTCGTTTCCAAAATGTAGAGGGTGATGGTCATTGTGGGTATCGATCACTTGCCGTGTTGCTTGGTGAAGATGAAAGTAAGTACATGGAGGTTCGGTTGACTCTTTCGAGTTTCATTTTACAACATCAAAATAAGTTGGAATTGGTGTACAAGGAAAATGGTGGAATAGCGAGGCTTGTTCGGGAAGTGAGCATGACAACATCCCCATGTCGTACAGAGGGTTGGATGGTAGTTCCGATGATGGGGTTGGTGTTTGCGACTTTGTACAAAGTGGTCGTCGTCGTGTTGAGTAGATTTGGGCCGCACACATGCCTCCAATTGTGGGCCGAGGAGGGAGATGAGCCTCCTTTGACGGTATATGCTATGACACTTGTCGGGACCCCAACGCTGGACATTTTGTACCGGTATGTTTTCTTGACCAAAAGCTTGATTTTAACCTAAATTTGTTATCATATTTTAATAATGTTATATTGTGTATAGATTTGGTTAGAAAACGATGAATGTCCTATCCCCCCCCTAGGCAATGGACAACGTACAAGCAACCGAGTGTGGATGGATGGGAAACGCACCACCGCTACAAGAGCCGAATGCAAGAGTATGTGGTTCGACGAGCGAGTTCTGGACGAGGACCTATATTAATTTAGTATTGTAATTAATGTTATATATTATAGTTACACTTTTGACTTCTATATGTAAAAATGAAATATTTTTTATTTAAATAAAGCGTCGTCGTTTTTATATTAAAATCAAAAATTTTTGTTGCGCACTCGAATATTAGAAACGGGGCCAAAACGCGACCGGGTTTTTTCCGCCCCGGACCGCGTATCTCACTGTTTTGCTCATTGGCGTAGAAACGCCCACATGGGCGGATTTGGAACACGCCCATATGGATGGATTTGGAACCTGCTCAAGGGGTGCATTCTGGCTGCATTGGCGGATTTGTAAACCGTCCATTTGGGTGAATTTGTAAGCCGCCCATTTGGGCGGATTAGGGTTTAGGATTTAGGGTTTTGATTTTTGATTTGGAACATGCCCAAACGGTCTTTCTCGTATTAAAATTTGATAACTTGTGCGGGTTATAAATCCGCACAAAATGTTAATCTATTTATGGATCTCATTTAACCTATAAATACCACCATGTTGTCCTTCAATCATCAAATAATCCTTCTAAGCCTCACATATCTTAGTTGCAACTAACGGACCACTCATCGAGAATTCTTCAACCATTATTCAACGTGATAGTGGACTTTATCGGTTGATGGCTTCTCGTTGTGCTGAGTAGCTAGGGCAAATGATGTATATGAGTTAAACCATCGTAAGCAATGTCTAGGAGAAAGTGTCAAATGCCACTATAAGCTCATCATAAGCAATGTCTAGGAGAATGCGTCAAACTTCATATATGTAACACCCCCTTCCTACCGTGGAGGTATTACCGCCAGTAAACCCGATTAAGACTAAACCGAAGCTACTCAAGGCTTTAAATTGACCGAACAAACTAAAAACAAGGTAAATGAAACCATTTGAAAACCTAACAAACTTAAGTTAAATATTACAGCGGAAAAACACGTAAAAGGTCTTATACAAACCTTAACTTAAAAGAATAAATAAATAGAACAATCTTCTATTTAAACAAAATCTTCATGAAGTCTTCCTTGAGTTCTTATTTCTGAAACTCAGCTTCGCTTTGAAGTAGTTCAATCATGATCTTCACTCAAGTATAGCTATTGGAAACCTTTCTTCAACTTCTGGAGCTTCAAACATCTGAATCCGCCTCTTGAATCAACTTCCAAGAAATACCTGATGTGTCGTAAACCAACGGTGGACACCAGCCGACCATATAAAAGAAAAGAAAATGGACGGGTTAGTCTAATGATAGACTAGCAAGCGGAGAAACTAACTTGGTTCTTATGGTTGTAACTAAACATATTGGCATCCAAAATCCGAATAGACTCAGATTATGATCCAACAGTTAGCAGTCTTATAGAGAATAAGAAGGATACTCGCATAATCAAGATAGAGAACACCACCGCTTGTGGTTTCTTTTAAGAAGCATAAACAATTATTGGGAATTCATATTAATCACATAACATCTTGAAAAGCCTCCATCGACTATTCAGATTAACTTAATCAAAGTTTGATTAAGAATCATTCATAACCGGGAGCAAGAATGGTCTTCCGACTGGACAAACCATTCAGGTATATTAATGTGCCTAACACACTTATCTTATATTACTTTCAAAACTTTTCACAAACAAGTTGGTGACTTTTAATCGGCCCGAACTACTGCCAAAATATTTTGGTATTGTAGATATCATCGGAGTATTTCATCCATTGTCATCTACCATGTACCAAGATCACAGGACTTAAGCTATCCTTGGTCTTTCATTTTGCATATGGTGAGGTAGAGATCGCAGAGGCCTATTACCATGTCGTCTACACTACACCGTGCTGAACCTGCACTTAGCTAGAGTGCCTATCAACCCTCTCACACGAAGAGTAGGGGAAGAGAGTCATGACCCACCATTAGGATTAGGCCCCTCCTAATGTAATATTGTTTTAAAGAGAGGATATGGAACCACGTTCCCCTCCCTGAAACTACCTTAATCACAACAAAGTCTCAGCGTGAGACAACATACAAGGTCACCCATAACAGACCTAAATCCAGTTCTAGCGCAAAACTGAATAACAACATGGTCATTATTTCTAACAAATATAACAACCTATCATATTTTATTAATCATACAAGTTGTTCCCAACGCAAATATTAAATGGGATCCAATTCCTCATTTAATAACAATAACGCAAGAGAGAATCGTCCACTTGACTTAGAAGGCGTGCTCAACGTCCTTAGCAATTCCAATAGTAATCTTTATCATCCTTCTGACAAATATAACAAAAGGATTTCTCAGCAACGAGCTCACAAAAAAACACTTCTTAGTTGTATACTCAGCTTCTACAACTTCCTAATCGATAAACGATTTAATTTCCGAATATCGATATATAATAAATCCTTACTTATCATGCTTTAAGGAGCCATCTTGGCGGAATTATAACTAATTATCCGCTTCACTTTTGAAACAATTTTCTAAATAAAAATTGTTCATCAGCAACAGTTCTTAAAGGTTACTAAATTTCGGATCAAACGGATTAACAACGAATCCTGAGTAATTATCCGAAGTCCTTTACCTGCCAATCGGTATCCAAAACTTGTATTCGCTATAACTGAAGATCCTGACGTCCGTTTCTCGATCAGTTTGAACCTGTGGGACCGTATCAACGTCAAGATTATAAAAAACCATAAATTAAATAAGCAAAACGGAACCGAAAGGCCCTTACGGTGGCTCCGCAATCAACCCGCTAATTAATTTCGATCGTATATACCTTCACTCGAGCCCATGGCTCGTTTGGCTCGATCATGGCTCGATCTTCGAGCCCGAGGGTGGTTGTGCGTTGCCCGGGAGTAGTCCTCTTGGTGGGTGGTGGTCGGAGGAGCTACCGATCGTCGGCGGCGTGGCGCGACGGGGCAAGAAGGAAGCCGGCAGTGAAGACGTCTTTCTCCCCGAGTCCGGCGTTCCGTCCTTACTCTCCCTTCCTTGAACAAGGCAGCAGCAGCCCAACACCCAGGAAGAAGGAGTAGATGAGGTAGGAGATGAAGATGAAGGTGAGAATGGTGGCCGGCGTGAAGAGTTCCCAAGTCCGGCGACGTCCGCTCTCCCTCGGTTCCTTCCTTTTTTTTGAAGACAGACAAAAGAGATAGACTTTGACGAGGCAAGAAAGATATGTCGTGGATAAATCTCTCAAGTTCCTTCCTAATTAAGAGATGGTTTTAAAACCAAACCCGTCTCGGAACGGGACTCGCGTTAAAGCGGTAAAATTATGTACCTTGGATGGAAAAACTTACTAAATACAAAACGTCTCGTAATTTATGTAGACCAATAAAACCAATTTTCCATGATTTTATCACGCTACCTTCAATTTTTAAGGCTTCCGTTTCGTATTTTAAATCTTTTACAGTACATAATTAAGAAGCAAGGCTTATCCAATAAATATTCTTTTTCCATTGAAAAATCCTAGAATTCACACCGATCCATAAAATCATTTCTTTGTGATTTTAGGATATCACCAAGAATTTTCTAGGATTTAATCTCCAACAAAAATATTGGATTAAGCGTTAAAACGGTCAAAAAGATTAAAAAGGATATCCGAAAAAATTTCAAAAATATCCTCAAAAACCGCAATTATTACAATGTATCACTTTCAAATCTCATGTTTAACTTTCAAACCTCATGTTTAACTTCATATATTACTTCTCTTAGACTCAATCTATCCATGCTTATTTTGTATGGACAGTGGCATAAGAGGTCTTCAACCATTTAATTAAGCTCGTGTATGTTTTATTTCGATCTTATTTGGATTTTATATACCTTAAAACTCTAAACCCTAAACCTTGTTGTGCTAGTTTTAAACACGGCCAACATGGGCGGGTTCACAAAAACAAGAAGCACCATTTTGGCTAAAACGGCGCTTCTTTGGCCAAACATGGGCGGGTTGTGAACCCGCCCATGGCAGAAGACTGCTAGCAAAAACTCATTTTTTGTTAAAATAATTTTTTTATTTTTCTTTCTAAATAATAAATAATACTCACATTTTGTGTTAAAATTAAAAATTAAAAATTTTCAAATTATTTTTTTTTTCAAATGAATTCATCTATATTTTGTTAAACATTCAAAATTTCCAAATAAACATACTCACATTTGTATGGGAAAGCAAATTAAACTTCTATTTGCATGGGAAATTTTATTTTCAAACTTTTTACTAAATATGTGAGGTTGTCCGTATTTTTTGATTTTTAATAAAATATGACTATTTTTGATTAATTATAAATAAAAATAAAATTGGTTTAAAACAATTCATATAACGTCAACAATCCAAAATCGTCGAAATCGTCATAACATAATCTAAAATAATTCATACAGCGTCAACAATCCAAAATCTTTGAATCGTCATAACATAATCTAAAACAATCCATACAACGTCAACAATCCAAAACTTAATCCAAACAACAATCCAAACAAAATAAAAAATAATCCAAACTAAATCCAAACTAAATCCAAATGCAGAATAACATAAATGTCAACACAATCAATCCGCCCAATCGGGGTGGTTGTCCGGGTCAGCCCAACCCCGAACCTCTCTCTCTGCCTCCTCTCTCGCAGCCTCCTCTCTCGCCCGCTCATCTGCCATCCTAGACAACTCCCCTCGTTCCCAAATTGATGGGACACGATCCTTGCGCTCGGCCGACCTCGACGACTCCGACGACCTCTACGATGCTCGACTCAAAGGGGGAGCAATCGGTGTAACGTCCAGCCCACAGAGATCTCACAAGTAATGTAAATCAATCTGAGCATGCCCCTCCATGGCCGAAAGCACGTGTGCCCTAATCAGTCGGAAACGCTGCAATATAAAAAGAAATATGCAATTAGATCATATTTATATACACAACTCAAAAGTAATTCTTATATGATATAAACACACTCACCCTGTGAAAATCGACAGCCGGAAGAGGGGCTTGAACGATGCACGGTGGAACGGGTGCCCTCGGACACACATACGGATGCGAGATCTGTAAGAACCAGTCCAAGTACTCGTCATCGACGTCCCACGGAGTGACAACACGTGGCGAAGTGAGGATGAATTGACAAATATGGTCCAAAACGGTACCCCACCTGTAATACTCGTCGTCGAAGTCGAAGAAGTACCTTGACTTCCCCTTAAGAGACCACGGACGATGAGAGACGTGCGGTACGATAACGTCCAAAGGTCGACTCTGAACTCGTCCCCACTGCCATACGCATCTCTCGGGCATGTACGACTCATAGATGTCGAGGTCTCAAATGGTGCCCCGATACCTCGACGTCGGATACTGGCGATCTAGGTCAACCCGAGAATAGGGGGTCGAACAAACCTGAAATATAAAGAAATGACGTCGGGAAACGTAAATTTCAAAATAACGATTCATTACAAAAATATAAGAACGGATACGTACATCCTCCGGTCGGTAACAATCGAGGATGCGCCGATAGTAGATCGACGTATCATACGTTTGTAACTTTGTGCAATCGACCCGATAGCGACATGCTCTCCTCTCATCATCCTCTACTCCAGACAACGGGTTCGGGTTGCAAGAGAAATAGATGAAATACATCCATATCCACATCTATGGCACCCAAAAAAAAATCAGTTCACTTTACGAAGATTTCGACAAAGACATTTTCAATCAAAACAACCAAATACCTGAAGAAGATATGAGCAACCCGCCAATTGAGCCACCCCGGCCCGTGAAGCCTCCCTAAGATTGCGGTAGAGAAATGCCAACGTGCTGACTCCCCATGCAGTCTTGACAACCCGACCCCCATCCTTAAGCAACGCCAACATATCAACATCTACAGTGTTCGTGGATTTGTCCACGAACAAGCTGATGGACAAGTAATGCCACAGAAAACCGGCAGCTATGCACTCTGGCGAGTAGTTCGAAGCCATCATCACAAGTAAGTGATCGAAGATGTAACACCCCTATTTTGCAACATTGGGTATTACCGCAAGTGACCTCGGATTTTACCGTCCAAAGTCACCCAAGGCTTTTAGAATGATATAGAACAAAAAAATGTGGAATAAACATAATTCATAAATAGAATAGCATGCTCCCGAGGGAGACTTAGTTCTTACAAAATGTCTTACATCGTCTTCACATTTAAATTTACTTGAAAACAAATACCAAAACCATCATGTCTTTGAGATAAAGCGATATTTAAACCAAAATGGAAATATAAGTACATCTTGAGCGATCTTGAACTCCCTTCACTTCTCTTCACTTCACGCCTTGCTATGGTTTCCTGGATCTGACATAATTCGCGAGGGGGCGATAGAATGCCAGGCAAACATGCGGAAAGAAGAATTAGTCTAGGAGACTAAGAAAGCGGGAATAGAACTTCCCGAGGGTAATTCGGTAATTTCAACTTATTGGCGAAAGAGAGAAGCGGGTTGTGTTTACGATGAGCTTGTTTATGAGGAGCTAAAGGTACGAAAGAGAGCGATAGCATATCCAAAAGGGATAGCTTGATGAGCAAGAGAAGTACTACTAGATTGTAGTCTTCTTTAGAATTGAAAGTATGTTGGGAACGTTAATTTATTCAAGCAAGTCAAAAAAAAAACCTCTCACGCCCTAAGCGGACCGAGAGCCGGATCGATCATTTGAGACAGGTCCGATTTTGGTATCTTGATTGTGCCTTGGCACTTATCTTATTTAGCGACAAAAAGACGTTCGATTTCATTTATGATTTAAAAGAGAGTGTGGTGGGACACGGATAATCCGAGCCACCCGAGGGAAAACTCCGTTTCCCGGCACTTAGCTAGAGTGCGCTCATCCCTCCTTGCAATCGGAGTGGATGGGATCATGATCCCGAAAGTCGTACTTCAAACGCGTAGGCACTTACGACTTAGTGGGGTTATGTAGAGGCGTTGGCTATTCCACGCCCCTCACTAGTTCGACTATGATCTCGAAACGAGATCGTAACAATCAAGATAATAACCACACTAGCATAAATAATCCTAACAAGGAATATATAAAGCAATCTATGCTAACAATAGTCATTATTTCTAGCAATCGATATTTCCTAGGTTCATTTTTATTTAAGCATACAAGTCGTTCCCAGCATCGAGAAATATCGTATAGACGGATATAAAAGGGCACAAGGGGAAATTCCACTTGCCTTAGCGTAACGAGTTCTAGCAACGAGCTTTGACGAAACTTAGGCGATTCCCTACTACGAGCGAGAATTCCGACCTATTGATATGGAATTTACGAAAAGGCTCAAAAACACGATTTTCTTTCTAGAGTTCGGATTACCTCTTATAATATTTTTATAAGAGGGTTTGAGTTTCTAAATTATTATAATAATAATTTAGAGAGTTATTTTCCTTAAAATAATAATATTCCTTTATTATTATTCTAGTTCCGTAATATCCTTATTATTCCGAAAAACGTTTATTAAAATAATCCTTTTTACTTATTTATGTTAGTTAAATTATTACTTTTAAATTTCCGATTATTCTTGGTGAACCTTAGAATATTGTCACCCTTATCTAGCATACTTTATTACTAATATCCTCTTAATAGAATTGTATTTACTTACATAATTCTCATTAAATAAAGTTGTCATGTTTATAGTTCCTCTATATGGAAGTTTCCAAAATTAGAAATTTCTATTTTCTTTATAAAGTAACTTACTACTATTACTATATATACCATTATCTTTATTTATTTTATTCCTATAATCCTTTTATATTATAATGCTTATAAAATATCTTTGATCATAGACTTTAATATCCCCTTGTATTGTAAAAATATAATCATGACTTATAGATATCCCACTTCATAATTATAATCTATTATTATAATATTTTAGTTTATAAAAATAATATCTTCGGTATATCTAAAAGATTTCTTTCCATACAAGTCATTCTATGCTATATAATATCCTAGATTTAATATAATATAATATCATACTTAATATATTTAATCTTGAACTTAGGTCTTTTAATAATTCTCTACACTAGAAGCTTATTAAATTAACTTTTCTTCATGTGATGACCTTAGTATCATAACTACTATTGACTTATCCTTTTTGTAAAATCCATTTTAAACTATAGTCCAGAGTTAAGATCATATGCAAACCTCCGTTACGGTGTTATATGCGAGCATAGTTAGGCCGTTCGATCGAGTATGTTAAATGGCCAAGATCAAGACACGTCATTTAATGATTTTCTAAACGGAGGGGTATTTCCGTCTTTCACCCATTAAATTATAACAAAAGCTGCAGGAGTCTTTTTTGGTGAAGAAAAGCTGCAGGAGTCTTCTTCAACATTTAGAGGGTGCATTTTCTCTCGGTCTTTTCGATCGAATCTTCTCCATTCTTATTCCCTCTTGTTTTCTTCTAATTTGACTCGCTTATTTTGTTGAATTTGGCCGCAATTTATGTTCTCTTTTTATAGATTTTGCTATAGATCTCTTTTCTATGGTTTCAAGTTCACATTTGGGGTTTTTTTTCGAAATTTGGATCTTGGTACTTCGATTTACATGTTTTTGTGTGTCTTTGGACTGATTTTTGTTAATTTTAATCAAACTTGTGTAGATTGTGTATGTTTTGTTACAATTTCAAGTTTTTGATTGAAAACAAAGGGTAATGGTCAATGCTCATCTAACCGCATACCATGTGTTCGATAAAATGCTCAAATTGTTAATTTAGAGCTTAGAGCATTTTTTTACAAGTTGTTCATAAATTATGAACCCAACATACCAAATTATGAACACATACTATTTATGAAGTAGAATACATGACACTAGTAACATGTATTGTGAATTATATTTCATGAACCTTATTAATAATTGTTATGAACCTAAATGTATAAAGACGTGAACCCACACAATATGTTCATGTACTCGATTTCGTGATAAAAATAACAAGTATTATGAATTAAATTTCATGAACTTTATTGACAATTGTTATGAACATAGCCGTATAAAGACATGACTCAATTGAATATCATTCATGAATACATGTATGACACAAAATAACAAGTATTGTGAATTAAATTTAATGAACCTTATTGACAGTTGTTATTAACCTAACAATGTAAGAACATGAACCAATATACCAGTCATGGACCATGAGATGGAATATTATGAACTTGTATTTATAAAACATGAACCAAATGAACAAATATCATGAACCAAAAGATGTGAACCAAAATAACAACTAGGATACAACTTAAAAGACATGAGGTGTAATTTAAACAATCATGAACCTAAGCATATACATGAACCAAAAAAGAATTACTATGAACCATAAGACATAAAGAGTACGAAGAGTTAGCCTATGTGGGATTTGAACCCACATCTATGTGCACATTCACATTGCTCTACCATTTGAGCTAATAGGCTACCAAATGACATGAACTATAAGATAAGCTATTAACAATTAAAAGTCATGAAGCATAAGAACTTCATGAACCTAGCTTACACAAACATGAACTAAAAGAACAAATACCATGCACCAAAAATCACGAAAGAAAATAGTAACTAGCATGAACTAAAAGACATGAACCATAAGATGAACTTTGATGAACCTAAGGTTACTCAAACATGAACCAAAAGAACAATTGTTATAAACAAAAAAGAATAAAATAAAATTTATAAACCATAAGAAGAAATAGTTTGAACCTTATCTTAAAAAGTCATGAACCAAAAAAATAACCGACATGAACAAAAAGGCATGACCGTATCAAGAATTAGCTTATGTGGAATTTGAACTCACATCTATGTGCACATGCACATTGCACGCTCTACCATTTGAGCTAATAGGCTACCAAATAAGTTTCCAAATTATGCTTATAGACTACCAAATAACTTCAACATATAACTAGTGAACGTAGTACAAAGTGTGAACTGTAAGAACACTCATGATGAACTTTAACATACAAACTTATGAACCTTAACATACATACGAGAAGAACACAATAGAAAAACAATGAACGACCTAAATCATACGTCACATGAACCCACAAGTTGTCACTTCAATTGGCTTCAAAGAACAACCTAAATCAAGAAAAAAGAAAGTAATTTTACTTGCATAAGAGAATCATGCCCAAATAGCAAACAAAAATTAGGTTGGCTTAAATAGCAAATGGAGAAACAATTAAAGATCAGCAATCTAACATCTTTCATAATTCTCGTGAAGTTCAACAAACCAATTTGCTGAGAATGTACGCCTTTAATTAATCAGGCAAAGGAAACACTGTAAGAAGAAATTTACATGTCTTTAATTAGATTTCACCCAAAAGCTTTTTAATTTCACCCAAAAAAGAGAAAAGAGGAAAAGTATGAAGATTTGCATCTTCAGATGTGGAGAGTAAGAGGGGATTGGAGAAAGAGAGGGAGAGGGAGAAGGTGGAGAAAAGAGCTGCGTGTAGGTTTTTGTGTTTTAGGGTTTATTTATCTAAAGGGTAATTTTGTCTATGCATGAAAAAATTGATTTATTTACCCGCGCATGCCACTGTAAATGAACCCACGCATTTCCTTGTTTTTTTAATCAAACTCATTTCATTTAATCTAGGTCGTCCATTCCTTCAATCTAACGGCTCTACTTTGCTCGCATTTTACACTGCAGCAATATATTGCACCAGAGCGTGACTCCTATAGCCCATGCCTACACTTATGTACCAATATTCTTATAAGGATTCTCTTTAATTTATTTAGAATAATTATTATACTATGTCCATAAGTATCTTATCACTACTACTATATTTTATAAAACTATATTCATTGAAATTCTCTACTCTTGCATGGGCATGACAACTTAGAGAAAGGCTTATCATTATAGTATTGAATTTCATGAATCTATTTATTATAATCACTTTATAAATATTATATTCTATTGATTTGGGCATGCAATAACTTTTATCTACTAGAAACCTTGTTAAATATTTTTGTATAAAATTGCTAATAGTAATTTACAACCTTATATGTCCCATTTATTTTATAAAGGTCTACTTATATTATTAAAAAGCATGCTACCAATAAATTAATTCAATTTATCTATTTGTTCTATTTAGCTTAAGTTACCATGGTAACTCTAGATTGTTTCTATCCTACAACTAACAAGATTTCCCACTTAATATTTTTATTCCAATTATTTCTTATTTACTTTCCATTAATTCATAAAAGGCTCTAATAAATTATAAATACATAATTTAAATAAATAAGAAATTGGGATTTAGATTTATACTTTCAAGTTCTGTGTTTACAGAACACTGGAGAGGGGAGCAGGGGAGGCCGGCGGCTCACGGTGGCGCGGGACAGGGACGGCGGCGGCCGCACTGGCGGAACTCGGCGGGGCAGGGCGGTCCGACGGTGGTCCGGCTAGGGCAGGGAGGCGGTCCGGCGGCTCCAAGGGGAAGAAAAGGAGGTGTTTGGTGGTGTTTTAATGGAGGAATTTGTCTTAGAGAGTGGCTGATTTTTGGGGATCACTAATTCCTTGGTTTAGAAGAGAAAAGAGAGTGTGAGTGTGTGAGAAGATTGGATGAATAGGAACCTATTTATAGACAAGTTGGGTGAGCCATGGATCCAAGTCATGGTGGATTCACCAATGGTGGTGGAGGGAGTGCTCATCCATTGGCCTCTTGTGTGCTTCTTCAAAGGTGATGGGGGGTGAGGTCACAATGGTGGTCAAGCAAGCAAGAGGGAGGTGGTAGAGCATGCAATGGTCACCTTTCTCATCTACGTAAAATCAATCAGACAAAAGTCTGATGTTCAAATTGGGAGAAGGGAGCTCTTTGATATAAGATAAGAGGGTTGGGTTGAATGAACAAGAAATTGCAATTGGTCTAGCGGATGAGAGTGTGGGGCGTGTAGGTAGAGTGGCAAGAGGTCTCGGGTTCAAGTCCCGGCTCTTGCACTCTTTTTACTAAGCTTGTAACTAGATTTTTAGGCTTTTATGTGATTTATTTAATCTCTAAAAGACATTATTTTTAATTAATGTTCTTTCTATTAATTTCCTCACTTTATTAAACTATGCCCCTCAAGTTATTTTATTAAATTTTTATCTATTTCAACTTTCTTGATAATCTCTTTTAAAAGAGAATAATAGAAGTTAATTTGATATTTATAGAAAAAAAATTGATAATAAATATTATATTATAAAAAGCTTGGAATATCGCGGATATTACAGAAGAAATCTCGGCTGTGTAGATGACCCTTCCTAAGGTCCTTGAGGAAGTCACGTTGGCTGGGTAACACACAGTCGTCCGTCGTGCCAAACATACACTCAACCATATCAGCGCACTCAGCAGAGGAGAAACTGTGAGCTACCTCATGCCCCTCAATCGGTAAACCGAGGATGATGGCAATGTCGTGGAGCGTAATCATCATCTCGCCCCATGGAAAATGAAAGTTGTTGGTCTTTGGATGCCAACGCCCTACAAAAGAAAAAATGAGGCCATGGTCGACGTTGCCGAAATCGAAGTACAATAGTTGTGTCAGGCCGGTCTGTCGAATCATCCATAACCACGAACCTTGTGCAACATCAACGTCAGCCGACGGAATGTGAGCCCTCCATCGGGCAAACTCCCTCGGTCTGCATTGACACATAATACGTCGAACAGGTCCATCCTTGTCATTCCTAAACGGGCCGAGTGACCTCCAAATCAAGTCAGCGATGTGTGTATGGAAATCCCGTAATACAGATGGATCGTCGAGCCCATACGGTGTCTGCTCGGGCAAGTCGGCATGTGGAGGTTGGGCCTCTGTCCCCCCCAACAGAATCTACAACCACCTCATCCAAATGAATCTGAGTCGGGTCGGAGGGAAAAGTATCAGACTGCGGAGGGTCAGACTGGGGCGGATGCGAGAATGACGACGGCGGCTCGTTCGGAGCCTTTTTCGTCGTCCCAACAGAATCCCGGTAAGCCTCTATCGTCCCAACATAATCCCGGTAAGCCTCTATCGTCCCAACAGAATCAACCATCATATCCTCTAACTGAGTCGGTGGGACCTCATCATGGAGAGGCTGATCCTCTCCCGTCGCAGCAGAATAAGGACGAGCATCCGACTCGGAGGTCGATTCATTGTGTCGCCTCTTGCGACCCGAAGCCGTGACAAAATGAATCTCAGTAGCTCTACCATCAGCTGTAGACTGTTGAATGTTTTCTACTACCTCATGTTATTTAATATATTATTAATTATTTAATAATTTTGCCTCATGTATTTTATTTCACTCAAACTAATCCCAATTTTTATTATTTCTATTTACGATTGTTACCACATAAAAATAACATTTCTAATCTAATAGATACATTATTTTTACGTTACGATTTCTAATTTCTAACATACAATTTTTCACTATAATATAATTTCTAATATAATATATATAAATATATTATTTCTACAATACGATTTTTAAACAAAATATATGCCTTTCACATATTTTATTTTATATGCATCTCATAAATAAAATATATGAGTTTCATATAATATAAATTCTAATCTAATATGCATTTCATATATATTTCGCTAAATAAAATATATGCATTTTATATAATATAATTTCTTTTCTAATATGCATTTCATATATATTTCGCTAAATCAATTATATACATTTCATATAATATAATTTCTAATCAAATATCTGCATTTCACATATATTTCCCTAAATAAAGTATACTCATTTTATATAATATAATTTCTAATCTAAAACATATATAATTTTTAATTTCTATAATATAAAGGACAATTTCTAGTAATTTACAATTTTCATATGCATTTAGTAGTATATTTTGCTAAATAAAATATATCTAACATGCTTTTCCTAAATAATACACAAAATATCAATATAGATCTATACACTAAATAATAAATAAACTATAAATCTAAATCTAAATATACTATATATTCAAAATATATTTTAAAAATTACCTCATGAGTCGGTCTCCTCTGATGCACCGGGCGACCCGGATCCGCAACCTCCGTCGTCGTCGACCCGCTTGGGCCCACTCCCACCTCCATCTCCTCCTCCGCCACGCTCCTCTCCACCACCGTCTCCTCACCCACCGTGGGATCATCCTGCGCCACCTCCTCCGCTCCAACCACCGGTGCTCCGCCGGAGACGTGGGCGGAACCAAAACCCGTCGAAATACCGCTCCTGCCACCGGTGCTTCGCCGGAAACCTGGGCGGAATCGGGACTCGTCGATGGTTGGGTGGATCCGGAATCTGCCGAAATACCCACCGCTCCTGCCCCCATAGCTCCGCCGGAAATCTGGGTGGAATCAGGACCCGTCGACGGTTGGGCGGAGCCGGAATCCACCGAAATACCCAGCCCACCGGCACCCTCGTTCTCTCTCGCTCTTTTTTCGTCCATGAGAGCTTCAATTTTGTATGTTTTGGTTGTGACTTGGTCGAAGACGAATGAAGACGAAGCCGATGGATATTTCTGCGAAATGAAGACGAAGACGAGGAGCGACACTCTTATTAAGCATCTTGTGCGGGTTTGAAACCCGCACAAGATTTGACCTAATTTGTGCGGTTCTAAGACCCGCACAAATTGGTCCGATTTTGCCTCAATTTTTGGACGGGTTTCGGATCCGTCCAAGAAAACCCGATTTTTCTTATTTTTTGGACGGTTTTAGGATCCGCCAAAGAAAACCCGGTTTTTTTTAAAAAAATTATGGAAAATCATGGGCGGGTTTATGCTCCGCACAACCTTGAGTGCGCAACATAAAAATAAAGAGTGTGCAAAAATTTGCCCATATTTTCTCTCTCTCTCTCTCTCTCTCTCTCTCTCTCTCTCTCAATTTTCACATTTTACCACTCTTTCTTTTCTCACTATTTCCCAATTATCAAACAAGCTTAGTGTCCATAAAAAATTGCTATTCTTTTTTATGTCGTTTTGATTTGAGAAATTCCTTCTCGTAATCTAATCTTACTCAAATGTCAATTTCCATCCATTTTGTAATATAAACTCCGTACGTCATTTATATGCAATTTGCACCTCACTCAAAATGATAAGTGTGAATAAAAATAGTGGGTTGTTATGGATTTTAGTATTATATCCTTCCTGGCCTAATCTTTTAGGGTTGTTTCGGTAAATAGCCTAAAGTTTCAAAATTGCACATAAAAGCCAACCTTGAATTTCCATGTTGCAAAATTCTCATAAAACTTGATGACATGGCAAGCCATGTGTTATTATGACTAGACAAAATACAATTAAAAAAAATATATATTGAAAAATACAATTTAAAAATTTTAAAAGAAAAATTGCATTGAAAATTAAAACCCTTAATCTTCTTCTTCTCTATGCTTAGGACTTTTCAGTTTCCTCTTCGCAATATAGAGCCTCGTCTAAGACAAAAAAAAACAGGAAAACCTTACTCTTCTTCCTCTTCTTCTCTACTTCTTCAACACTTGACCCTAAACACTTGAGTATGAATTGAAGCTATCAAATTTGCACAAAGTGATTGGTGTCATCATATTCAAATTCGAAATACAAAGGTAAAGAAAATTTATAAGTTATTCAGCATTGATTTTCAAAATTCGAAATTAGATGAATTACTATGTAAGAGCATTTTTTGTTGCTACTTTATGTCATCAAATTTCCTGCACAGAATTAAATTTTATGTTGCTGAATTCTATCACCAGATTTCATAGTAAACAACGTTAAAATTTTGTAATTTATAGTCACCGAATTTTGTCATCAGATTGCTGAATTCTGTAATTTATAGTTGCTGAATTCTGTAATCAAATTGCTGAATTCTATAATGTACAGTTGCTGAATTCTGTTCTGTAAATTACAATTATTGAATTATGTAATTAGATTTCCAATAAAGGAAGATTTCATTTATGATTTTCCAATTGAATTCAAGACACATTCAAATAAAAGGAAGAATTCATGAATAGAAAGGAACAATTAATTTTTGTAATCAGATTTCCAAAAAATAGTATTTTTAAGGATAGAAAATTTCTTAGTCACCATCACACTAAGATTTTCTTATATGTCACCATCACACTAAGATTTGTGCCATTAAGCGTTTGTAATCAGTTCTGTAATTTACAGTTGCATAACTTTTTTCTAGGATAGAATTTTTTTTTAACATTTTTAATGGTATTTTTAATTATTTTAGATAAAGAATTTCTTAGTCACCATCGCACTAAGATTTGCTTACATGTCATGTCATCAAATTTAATAAGTCATTTACCATATGTAAGGTAAAGACTAAAAATCGCAATCATTTAAAAAATTTAGGTTTTTAAGTGCAATTTTATAAACATTAGACCATTTGTCACAACAATCCTAAAAGGTTGGGCCATTTTAAGCAATTTTTCCATGATAAGAGTGAGTAAAAATAGTGGGTTGTATTGGATTATACCCTTCATGGTTCAAAAAATATTAGGACCAAAAAGTGATATTAAGGCTCTGTTCAAATGCACTAGTTGGAGCTGGAACAAGAGCTGGATTTTGTAACTAAAGCTGAAACCTGAGCTGGAATTGTTTTGGAGTTGGAAAATAAAATAAAAGCTGGATATATAAATGATTGTTCGGAAAGACAAGTTGGATAAAAAAATAGGGAACTAGATAAAATTACCATTGTAGCCTTCATTTTTAACCTCAAATGACAAATTTGACCTTATAGATTGAAACAATCACAACCCCTACCAAGCATTATTAATTGAATAATCTACCCCCATTACTTCCAGATATGGATTGTTGCTACTGCTGCGTCGTCGTCCTATCAGGGAGGCAGCGACGCTTGATTCGACCTCTGGCACCGACGAAGAAAAGTGCCAGCAGACGAAGAAGCGTGCAAACCGATGAAGCTCTGGCGCCAGGTTCCAACCAGCAGAGGGGTTGCAACGATATCTTGGGGGTTTTTGGGCGAATCGTGGGTGTTTCCGGTAGAGCAGCATCGCATAACAGTTTCGCAGCAACTCTTCCACACCGAACCGAGCTTGTCTCGAGTATTAAGGTATGTTTTCGGGCTCGTAGGTGTTTTCGGGCTCATGACCATTTCTATTCGGATCCATTTCTACAGGGTGTTTACATTCATTATGGACTAAAACTGATGTTACATAAGTGAGCTATTTGATATGAGAATGGTGCTTTAACATGAAATATGTTTGTATTCATAGAATTTGAGATGATATTGTTGAAGTGTAAAAGCAGGATGAGCAATAATTGGATGATGAACTGGCGAACAAGTTGTTATATGTTAACATTGTTGGCATGTGTCTTTGAGTTGATCATCCTAATTGGAAAAGTAAAAGTGTTTTGATTGATTAAAGACCTTAATTAGTGTTTGTATTCATGGAAATGCATTAGTGTTTGTATTCATAGAATTCCTCTGTTGGTTGACATTGGAGATGTTATTAATTTAGTGTTTGTAATGCAAAAAAGTTAAATTGTTGTTTTGATCGGTTGGTTAATCTAATTATTGGATCATAGGGTTGATTGTAATGATATGTTTTTGTCCTTATTCTTGGAATGTTTGTATACATTTGTATGGGTTGATATTTACTAATCAATATTTTGATCATTGTGGTGAATTTACATTTGCTTGTTCTCGGGTTGTTGTTTGGTTGTACCTAAACATGGTTAAATTAAACAATACAAAAGGTATAAGACAATGGATGAGGTTGAAAAAAAAGGATAACAAGTGTCATTGGAGTGATCCTGAGCAAAAGACTTTACTTCTCATATGCCAAGAGTACCACAAGAAAAACGGGATTGACACCCACTTTAATTGGTTTGAAAATGCTGAAGAATTTTTGGAAAAAACTGGGAAAGCAGTCAAGCCTAAAGAACGCAAAAACAAATTTGACTACATGAAGAGTGTATGGAGGGCATGGGCTGACTTACGGTACAAGGAGACAAGTTGTGGATGGAACGAGAATGCACGTACCATTGAGGCTTCGGATGAATGGTGGAGAAAAAAAAATTAAGGTCAGTTTATAAGTATTGCTTGTGTGTTGATTATTATATGCATGTTTTCCTGCCTTTTAGAATTTAGGGTGTTCATAGCTAGATGTTGTCGTTTTCATAATCAGATGGTCCAGAATCGAATAGGGTTGTTGCCCCTCCAGAAACATCCACGAATGGTGCATAACCAAGGGAGTCCGCAAACACCTTTTCCCAAAGCAAGGTGGTTTCATAATCAATAGTGGAGTTCCTAAACCTTGCAGCAATTGGGCATGCTTGGAGCATCCGCTGCCACCATTCAACATCAGCGACGACTCGACCATAGTTAATATCCCATGCGCTATCACCCCCAAATCATTTAAACTCGCACCATTGGCGCCACACATGCTTGTTGTAGTCAACCTTATTCTTCACCATGGTAGGCCTTAAACCCTCGCTCGTCTGTTGCTCAAACGAATGCGCAATGGATCGCAATAGAGGATACTCGCCACGAGGCATCATCCTCAACTCGTCTCAGTAGATTCTTAGCATTGTTTTGTTGTGCTCAGTGGTCCATACATCACATGGCATCTAGACGTTATTGACATTATGCTTTCAATATACATGTAAATGCAATACTTATAAGACATGATCTTACCTTGAATATACATGTAAATGCAATAAAGTGAGCAAAGAAAACATGATCTTACCTTGAATATAATGTGATGATTTTCAATATGCTTTGATGATTTATCGATATACTATGGAAGTCATGGAGGACTTTTGGGTAAAGTGTGCACATACTTATAAGGCCAAGGGACATAGGCCATTTATAAGGCCAAGGGACTTTTGGGTAAATACAATACTTTTAGCTAAAGTGTGCTCATGTTCCTTTTGGGTAAACTGTGCACATACTTATAATAATTGTTCTATTCACTAATAGTAATAAATTAGGGTAGAAGTAAAGGCCTTGTCAATTCAATTTTTTTTTGGTTGAAACGCCTTGTCAATTCATTTGAAAGCCACTGTTATGACATAAAATTTGTAATGAGACAAATCCAAAAGAACAATGACAACAAACTGAAGCAAGTTGAATTCAATGTCCAACCATAACAAATAGTGATGAAACAAATGGAAAAGAACAATGTCCAACCAAAGCACATTCAATTGCCTTTCTAGTTTCTACCCTTACCTACCTAATATTCAATGTCCAACCACAAACAAACACAAACAAAAGGAGGCAACAATCACAAATACGTGGCTCGCTAACCCATAGAAACACACATAATTAACACCTAAACAACACAATCAAACAACAAGAACATACACTATTGCAATCACTCCGAGGACGCATGCACATATTTTCCAATTTCAAGCTTGTTTCCTCGCTTCGTCTCGCTCCAAAGCAGTAGTGATTAGGTTGGTGGTAAGGTTAGAAATCTATTCATCGTCTTATTCAGCTTCCAACTTCAACCGGACAACAAGGGCTAGATGTTTCTCCAAATCGTCATTCGCAAAGAGGGCAAGATATTTGTAACGACAAGCTACCTTTTGAAGATGCCTAATCGTTGGACAACCGCATACCTCATCTATGAGGTGCTCGTCAGTCATGGTGGAGTCAACCAGAAACCTCCCGGGAACATAGCACACAACTGGTATTAAATGCTAATGGATATATATTTGCTAAGTAGTTAGAAGTCATTAGTATATGTTCAAAGTCCGCATATAACATGATCAATCTCAAGAAAATTGTCAATTTGACAACCTCACAATGTTGTGTGAAATCACACAAGCACTTGTCATAAGTAAATGCTAGCTCATGTTCCTTCTAAAGAGAAGAGGACCCATAATTAGTTAAAAGCAGGGTCCTTTTTTACCTTATTGTACCATCAAACTGTTAAAAGAAGGGTCATTTTTACCTTATAATTTAAGGGTAAAATGAGCAAAGGAAATGGATAAATCAGTGGCCTGCATATAGTTCTGAATCAGTGGCCTTTATCTTCTAACAAACAAAAAATCAGTGGTGTTGAGAGGGTTTCTTAACAACAAATAAATTTATAATCAAGACCCCGCTGTGTATAGGGAGGTCAGGATCGTTCCACAGGAAGCAAGGTTGTTCGTTTATCAATCTACTAAAAAGCAAACAAAAACAAATAAAAACACTCACAAGTAGCCTCGTTAACGACGTTGTCAGGGTCGTTAACGAACCACCGAACACAAAAACACTTCAAATAACGATCTAATTAAATTCTAATTAAATTCGGTACCGAGGCAAGTACTCAACAACAAAAATTCACTAGAAATAATTCAAATAAAACAAAGATCTAGGACTAGGGACACCACAACATAGCCAAGCATAAAAACTCGTAAGAAGATAAGATCATGCCTTTAAACAGATAGAGTCATCAACTTTCGTTGACTTAGCAAGTAAATTAACAAACTTTGGTATCCTAATTCACTTAATTGCTTGTTTTGGATCTAAAGCTTAAAACTTTCGTATTCAAACAATATCAACCTTCAAGTTACTAACTTTCTCTTTCAATCAAGTTAAAAACTCAAATTACCTCAACTCTCGTTTCGGTATGAGCACAACAAACAAATTCAATCAAAGATAAAAGGCATTCAAAACACAATCTTACTCATCAAACATGCTCGACTATGTCGGGCTTAACCCCGATCCTAGAAAAGAAAACTACTCACTACTCATAACTAAGAAACTAATAATTTCAATCAAAGGAAACATTGAAAACAAAACAAAACTCAAATTAATAAGAAAATATTGTCTTACAGAGATTCAGAAGAAACCGAAAACATCAAAATACCGAATCAAATTCACGACTAACGATCCCGGTGACTGTCGTCTACCGAACCTCCTCGATCACAACTCCGATCCGACTTCTCTCTCTCTCGGCTCTTCGAAATTCTCTCTACTCTAAAAATCCTCTTCTCCAAAAACTCCTCCCTTTCTATGCTAGATAGAAGGGTATTTATACTAAAAAAAACTAAAAAACTAAAAAGGCTAAAAAATATAAACTTTCCTAAAAAGATAGAAATAAAATCTAAAAAGATGATAAGACCTAAAATACATATTCTAATAACCCCAAAAAGATTCTAAAAAGATACTCAACCGACACGGAAATAAATTCCCGCTCAGGATCGGTGAATTATAAAATAAATCTTCAATTCTTCTCCTTCGTGGCCTCGTTAACGAGCCCTCACAGCCTCGTTAACGAGCCTGGGCTTTGTTTACTTCCACACTTCCTCTCGTAATCGAGCTCTGACTTCTTCAATCTTGTATTCCTCCGTCTTTTACTGTAATGCTCCAAATTCAGCTCCATATAGCTCTTTTCCTCGCTTAAAACCTACAAAATTCACAAAATAGCGTAGCTTCCACTCTTTTCATAGAAATATGCAAAACTATCTAAAAACACTCAAAACTAAACCTAAACTTAGCAAAACTAAGCAAAGAAAACCTATTAAAAACTATACTAGAAATGCGAACATCAAGTGGCTTTTTTCCCATGAACCTACAGTTCTGAATTTCATTTTAAAAACCGGTTTTCAGTTATTACAAAGCACTAACCAAGATAAATTTGTTCTAAGTCAATTACAAAGCACTAACCAGTTGCTTGGTTTTCATTTATTCACTCCAAAACATGCATTCCAAGGATAATAAATGCTTAAGAACTAACCCAAAAAGCATTGCAACATTCAACAATGACATGAAACAATGCGTAGTTAAATTGTATTTCATACTTGTGCAACTAGTGCAAAAATCACAAAAAATAATTATTGCAATTAATCAACTAGGATGGATATGAGAAATAATCAATCCTGCAGATATTTCAAAGCTCCATAGGAGGGAATTCTTCATAGTGAGAAATACGTGTATCCCCTGAAGAAAGTGATCCTTGCGAAACCATTGTTTCTATTATTGGCACACACATATAATTTGTCATTAGTGTTCATGAACAAAGCATTTATGAAGCAAAATTCAGTTGGGCAATTGTATATAACATGAATGGCAAATGAAATAGATCAATTTAAGCAAGCGGTCCACTTTTTTTTGTTTTTATCAAAATCAAGCACATATAATGATGCATCTATTCTTATAGGTGATAAGTAGATTGGAAATTGTCATTTTTCTACCTCAATCTTGGTTGCCCTCTTTTTCCTAAACTAGCAAGCATGCATCAATAAGACACAGTATAAACACAAGTATAATGATCATAAGTTGAGTTTATCCAATGTATAGCCTAATTTTGATGAATGACCAATAAGGATGCATGAGGCTCAATATTATCACACTTTAACTCCCTCAGTTCCATACATTTCACATCACATACATAATTTTGCAATGTGAAAAGAATCCGAGTCATGTTTAACAAAAATTACATGTGCATTCTCAATATATGAACCACTTCTCATTCTTGCACAGTGGTATACAGATTATTATAGAAACTGTAGTTGCACCATGGATTGAAAAACAGGTTTTTAAGCCTCTGTTCAATCAAAAGATGTACCGCTAGGCTTAACACGAAGATTGTAAAACAATGAGTTCAAAAGAATCATGTGAAAACTCATTTTGGCACAAAATAATTAGCTAATACATTGTGCCATATGATTCAATTTTAGAAGGAGAATAATCGAGGGCTTTGTTTATTTTAATTCTACAATCAATTACAATTTCTGTTTCATAAGAAAAGAGTTCAATCCAGACAAATAACTTAGGATTTTGACATGATTAACGGAGTCATGAATCAAGACCTAAATTAAGAAATTAGGGTTCAACAGAAATGTAGAGGCCAAATCGACATAGATTCAACAATGAAGTTATGGAATCCACAATGAAATTAGGGTTTTGACATGTTAATCGACTAAAGAAATTACGGTAGTAGGGCATATATGCTAAACTGTTTCGTCGTCGTCTATGCCTGGAGATCTTGAACTTGATTCAACAACGTCTTCGTTAGGGATTTTCGCTGGAATTTTTGTGAAGGGGAAGATACCTCGTGATGGAGTGAGAGCCATACCTGGAATCTTCGTGAGGTAACTCGGAGACGGCCGCTGGAGATGGAGAAGTGAGGGGGAGATATCCTCTCGTTCGTCTTCGAGAATCAATCGGGGAGAGAAATCCAAGGGTATCGTGTTTTTAATTTTGGTGGTTGGTAAATCCATCGACAAGTTGGGGGAGGTGGAGAAACTGAGCTCGTTCCAGCCCGTTCAAGCTCCAATGCGGCTGAAAATCCATCGTCGCCGAACGCGTTTATTGTAGCTGGTGAAATGTCGACTAACTCTGAAAAGATCTTTCGAACGTCTGAACCGGAGCCTAAAGGTCATGGATTCAAATCCCACTTTGATCGGATTTCTTTCCTATTTTTTTCTTACCAAAAGAGAGGATGTAGTTTTTCCTTCCAATTTTCTCGGTAAGTTATTTATTATTAGTCTCGCGTTCCTCTCTATCATCTCCCTCTCGCTTGTTACAGAGGTCTCAACCTGCAACCATGGCGGAATGGAACCATCTCCCGGCTGATCTTCTACGCACGATTTCCACCCGTCTGGAATCTTCAATCGACACCGTCCGATTCCGCTCCGTCTGCTCTACCTGGCGATCCGCCTCCTCCCCCCGGGCGGACGCCCTGTACAACCCCTTCCCCGACCTCTCGCAAGACGGCTTCTCCGCTGAATTAGGTGGTTTCTTCCTCTCTAAACGCACCATATTCCACCTCTCATATCCCCCCTCTTCAAATCCAAGTTCTCATTCCGATCCCAATTTTCCTCACCGAACCCCAGATTCCCCTTCCTGGTTGATCAAAACGGAGCCGGGCCGAACCGGATTCCTCCGCCTATTCAATCCGATGTTTCGGTCCCACATCAAGCCCCTCCCTGAGGGTATCCCCAATTTGATCGATTTGTCGAACATTAGGGTTCGCGAATTAGGGCAAGAATATGCTCTTCAGTACGCTAATCATACCTTAGGTGGTCATTATAGCAACCTGTACATGGAGAAAGTTGCCTTGTTACCTGAATCTGATCGCGATTACGTGGTATTAACCGTCCACATCTCCGGGAAATTGGCTGTGTACAAATCCGCTGTTAGGAAGTGGTCTGTTATTACCGATCCCGACTCTTTGTACGATGACGTGATCATGTTTGAAGGCAAGTTTTACGCGGTGGAGGGCTCTGGGAGGGCAGTTATGGTGGAGGCCCCGGGGACTCAAAGCATGGTGGTTTCCCAGGTGGCTGCCCCTGTGGATGGCGGTGACAGAAAATGCTTGGTGAAGTTAGGCAGGGATTTGCTGTTGGTTGACATTCATCTTGGGATTCCTGCTGAAGATGATGGCAATGCTGGTGGTGGTGAGGATGGGGATTTGGATGACCAGAATGATGGGTTTGGACCGGATAATTATATGATGATGAGACCGATCCGGCTTCGGGTTTTCAAATTGGATAAAGGTGGGCAGGGTTGGGTTGAGGTGAGGAGCTTGGGTGACCATGTCTTGTTTTTGGGTGATAATTGTGCATTTTCGGCCCGTGCTTCCGAATTGTCAGGGTGCAAGGGGAATTGTATTTGTTTCAACCTCGGTGAATATCGGTTTCAGTATCCTTCAAACCCGGAGCAAGGTGATGTTTTTCGCTGTGGTGATATTGGTGTGTTTAGCTTGGAGGATGGGAAGATTGAACCGTTTGAAACTTACCCTAGTTATTCCAAATTGTTCTGGCCGCCTCCTTCATGGGTTGCCTCGGCTTCGCCTGAGGTAAGGCGTTACAGATCTTGCTATGAATTCCTTTGATTGATCTAATGTTTATTAATCTGATGATTTGGCTGAGGTTTGTACTTTCTGCTTGGCGCATTCTGATTATTGTGGTTGAAAATCAAGCTATTTTCATCTAAATGTTAAGTTTGAAGCTATAATTTTCCTGGCTTTAGCAATCCACTTAACTTTTAAGAGTTTGGCTCTGAATTTTGTTTAGTATTGCTTGCATTATCTAGGGATGTTATATGTAATTCGGGGTGACTTAGACATCCTGCGGACTCTATATGTCCTCCTTTACCATATTTCTGTTGCTTCATTTGATAATTAGTAATTTAGGATTCCGTATAGTTTTAAGGATCCTAACCTAGAACGTGTTGTATTAACACTTACACATATATGCGCGTGGCTGGCGTTGGCATCACTTCTTTGTTTTGTGAAAGAATAGTTCTTGATTTACTATATTCAAGCACAAGGCTTGGTTTAGCATCCTAGATATACAGCTCCATTGGTGTTTTGATGATTGAAATGAAACCTATTACTCTTTCTAAGCCCCTGTGATTGTGCTCTCTCATAATAGTCCAAGCTTAGGTCCGTTTAACCCTAACGAATAAGAGTAGTAGCATCTTTATCTTATATGAAATTCACCAGTGCTCTTTGATCTGAATTCCTTAATGTTATGAAAATAATAACCTACTTCTTGCTGCCAATCTGCCATGCCATGTTGACAGTGCTCTATGGTGCAGGAGGAATGACTGTTTCGCCTTCTTTCTCACTTATTGAAGGCATGCAATTATTGTTTGAAGATTAACCAACCACTCATCATATGCTCATGACAATAGTTGAAATTATAGCTTGTGGTATGTTTCTGCCTTCCGGATGTTCGCATGACATGAACAATAATATGTTGCAGCTCGTTGTGGAAATCCTTTCTTCTAAGCTGTGCAGTTTATCTCCTGTCCTCAGGAATACTTTTCTGGCTTATTGTTAACTCCTCCTGTTCTTTTCGGAATCTAGATATTGATCTTTTTATTTCTGTGGAGATTATAAAATTCTTCTGTAAAGTTAATATTTTGTTTATGAACATATCTATCATAATGCAAATCTATGATCCATCTTCTGTAACTTGAATGCTTTTTCTTTTCTTTTGTTTTCTTTTTTACTATTCCATTGCTAAGCTGAATGAGTTGTATAAAAAATTGGGGCCAATTGTAGATTCAAAATATATTTTATTAGTTTTTAGAAATGAAATAGCCTTTGCCCCTTGGCATTCAAACAGCATCTCTTGAAACAGTTGCTGTAGTATTACGCCATGCATTCTGGTGAAGAAGAGAACCATTTCTGTTCACCAGTCGCATGTTTTCTTAAAGTTGGGGCAACTTTGGCATTTGTGATTTTAGTTGCACAACACACTGTCCATTTGATTGTCTTTCTGGATAATGCAAAAAACGAGCAGCCAGAGGAATACCTCTACCATTTACAAGGGTAAATAGTGGCAAATTTCAACCTCCATGCATGATCAAGACAATGCAACAATACATTACTCGTTCTGCCTTCATCTTAGTCACTTCAATCATGCAATAAAAATCAGACAATATAGATCAGCTAGTGCTTAATTTAGTCATCTTAGTCACTTCAATGTTTGGGATCTCAGTTAGTTAAGATGCTGTCAGTACTTCAAATTAGAATAGATCATCATACTTGATTCAAATCTCTTATTGATCTGAATAAAACATGTATAGTAGTTTGACATCTAGCATAGCATTAACATTGAAAATATCCCTAAGAGATTAGCTCTTACACAAAAGATAGTGGAGACCATATAATCTCATACGTAATAATATGAATCAAGGATGGGTGGGAGTCTTAATCACATATATATATCAGTTACAACATGTCATGGAAATTAAAGTATGTTGGCAAGAGGGGTCAAGGCAGGAGGGGTGAACTGCTTGAGAAGGTTTCTAGCCATGGGCTACATATTTGGGCCAGCCCTGGGTCTTGGGCCCAGTCCAAAGTGTTGGATACTTGAAGCTTTGGCAGCCCTTCTTGGCCCAAGGGCAGTTTCAGGGAAGTGCTTCTTGAAGTAGTAGGAGTAGTAGTAGTGGTACTACTACTAATACTATAGCTTGGGCTATCATCCTCCTCTACAAGCTCAGCAAGGCGGTTTGGGCCCACATCCATCTCAGTCTTAGCCTCCACGTGGCAGGTGATCATTGGCTGCACCATGTTTTCATGTGGGCCGGATTGAGATTGGGCCCCATTGGATGAAATGGGGGAGGTGGGATAAGAGTAAGTGGGGCACACTTGGAATTGACCAGTTGACTTGGTGATACAAGTCTCCTCTTCCATGGCTGCCCATTGCTCCAGCACTTTCAAGGAAGTTGCCTTTCTATACACTTTGCACAGCACCATGTCCTGCAAAATCACCTATGCATTAAATCCAAAACTTTAAAAATATGTGATCATGCATTACTTTCTTTTATACATACATGAGATTTGATGTAACTTTTTTATTAGCCGAGTATATATGTAACAAATACCTTAGATAATGAACAATTATCCGGCAATCGGTATTCGCTCATAATCCAATCAGTCTTGGTTCCTCTGGGAGCCCTGCCTTTATAGAACACAAGTGTTTTCCTATATCCAATGACCCGCTTTGGGTTCGAAAGGGTCACAACTTTCCGATCTGACCCGGTTGCCTTCCAAAACCCTTTTTCGGTGGTCCGGTTAGGCCTCCCTCCATTGCTAGCTTTCCTCTCTCTTGGCACAAAGAAGTACCATTCTCTCTCCCCAATCTTTGCGAATCCTGTTCATCATCATCATCACAACAACAACAACAACAACAACAACAACAACAGTTATGATAACATTAATTAGTTAGTTTATCAATTCATCATAACAAGAATCATAACCAATTAGTCATTTGATCAAACTAATAAGTACCAAGTACTACACTTGTATAACTTATATATAGATAGAGTTCAAACCTCAAAAAACCCTTCTCTTTTTATATGTATGTAAGTGTATAAATTTCTATGTGCATTCAACTATAGTTAGATTGCTTAATAATTACCAGGCAAGTCCCATGGATCATGGCGGTAGATGTTGAGGAAACCGATCACATCGAAATGCAACTTCTTTCGGAAAACGGTGTTCCTTAAGTAGAACTCGAGGAGCTCCTCTTCGGTTGGGTGGAACCGAAATCCAGGCAACATGAAACTCATTGCTGCATCGTCTTTTTCTGGTATCTGCGTATTTTTAGATGGAGCCATAGCTCACAAGTTAGTGGTTGTGATGAGTATTCAACTATTTAGGTAAGAAAACAATAGGAGTGTTACTTGTATTCACTTTGGAAATTGTAAGGGTTTCATATATATATAAGGGAAGGAGAAAGGACTAAAAAAGGCCCACTTCAATTTGTTGGATTTGTATGATCAAGAAGAATTTAAGGCTGAAAAGAAAATTCTAGGAAGGAAAGGGAGGACCCAAAGACTATTCCTTTCAAAAAGTAACTCGATTCAAAAAAAAAAATGATGTAAGAATTTTAGAATTAGATACACCTTAAATAACGACGAACCCAATACTCTGAATAAAAAAACAAAACAAAACTAAAATGAACTATAGAATTACTCTATGAAAGTATTTTTTTGTTTTCCATTGATTTACTAGAGTTTCGTCTTGATTACATCCAATTCGACCGGGTTGTACACCTTATTTTAACCGGTGAATCTTTCAAAGGAAATTTCCCCAACTCTATAGAGTTGAATTACAACTCTACTAGAGCCCAGTCAAATTTGAACAGTACAAACAAAAACGTAATGGAATAGGAGAGTTGTTATTAAACCCTCGGTGAAGTTGTTAGGATATAAGCCATTGAAGAATAATATAACATAGATGTTTTTGGTCCAAATCTAACGAGAATTTGCGCTTAGGCGAGAAATAAGAAAGAACAAGAGCTGTTAGATGGAAAAAAAATTAAGGACACTAATAGTTTCACATATAAAAAGGAAAAATAAGTCACAATCGATCGATTTTTTGGCAAATTATTCGCATATTTTTTTTTTTGAAAAAACGAATACTAGAGGTGCATGCGGGTTGTGCATCAAAACAATGTTTTTTAAATCGTTGAACAACGTGCATAAAAATAACTCGATGTACAAAAATTAGTTTTGATACACAATTGGTCAATTTGGATGGACAATTAGTCTATTTTGATGCACAAGCTGCGTATATCTCAAAAAACTGATTTTTTTTTGAAAAATACATAAAAAATACGTCCGTGCTGTTTTTTTTTTACCTTTTTAATAAAAGTCTAACCTAGGACGTTGATTTTTTGGAAAAAAAGACCAAAATTTATTTTTATTTCTTACATGAGCCTCCATTTTCATATGATGCTTTTTCAAATGTTTTTAACATATTAATTACATGATTAATGTGAACATTTAGGGGTGGAGTGAGTACATTTTTTTGCAGTTAACCTAAATGTTTGCAACTCATAAAATAACTTGATTTCAGTTTATCGGGCTTGAACTTGAACCAACTCTAATCCATTGAGAGATGGGTACAACAAAGATTGGGGCTAATATGTAATTTAGGAGAAACTGGGGACCCACACGGAGAAAGACTGACCCACTTAGTGTTAATGTAGTATAATGGGTTAAAAGGAAGACTTGTGAAAGTGGACAATATGGAGTCAATCTGCTTGACTGACTTCTTTCCCTTTGTTTTAAAATGTTTTTTAATAAGAAAGTTGATTGGATTATTTGGATGTGTTAGATTGAGAGGTTAAAAGATCGGCAGCCAAGCATCTTATAATATAAGGATACAAATAAAACAAATAGAAATAAATACTAAAAAATGGGGGAAATTAATCATACTTATATGAGAATACAAATAAGAAAAACAATAAAATAAGAGTGAAACCAACAAGATATATAAATAAAAAAAGCCTAAACAAGCTTCGGGGTAAACTAACACTAAAAAAAAAGTGTCATCAGGCCTTCGGGCATTTGGTTCTATAGAGGAATAAGTGATTGCATAATTTTATTAATGAGAGAAGAGGAGTATTTAAGGTACATAAAATAATAAGGCAAGGATATCATAAGATATTATTCTAGAATATTATGAGAAGATATAGTAATCCTAAATAAAAGATACTATCATATTATAGAAGATATTATATGATATCAAATCCCCCGCAAGCTGGACGGTCGAGCAACGAGGTCAAGCTTGTTGAGCAAAGTGATGAACTGTGGACGCAACATCGGTTTAGTAAGCACATCCGCTAGCTGATCTTTAGTAGAAATATGAGCAACACGAACAACCTATGCTTGAACTTGCTCCCGAACAAAGTGATAGGCGAGAGCAATGTGCTTCATACGCAGGGGCGGAGCTATTTGGGGGAGGGTGGGGGCCATGGCCCTCCCAGTCCAATTTTTTTTCCATATATATGTTCCTCTTGTTCATAGCTTCGATTTGATATATTATATGCTCAATTCTGACATTTGAGCAAAAAGTTATGACCGTTTGAAGATTGGACATATACAAACAACTTCTAACAAGTCATTTACTTAATTAAAATGCTTTTATCTTTTGCTAAACTTCCCACTTTCATAATGTGATTGAACACGAAAACTTTGAAACAATAAGTTATTGTTGGGATGTCTCGAATCATGCAATTCATTATTAGCGCGAGGGCTTTAGTTTGAGTTTTATTTTTTAGTTACGAGCTTTTAATATTTATAGATTCAATTAATTTGTATTCTGAAACATTATTGTTTTCTTAACTTAAATGTATTTGTCATTATAAACTCTTGTTTTCTTAATGTAATTGTATTTTTGAAATATTTTAGTCTCTTCTCTATAAAATATGTTCTTTTCTTCTCTAAATTCATATTTCTACACCTTTCTAAAAACGTACATTAGCTATGTTGATTTTTTTTTTGGCCCCTACAATGAGAATTTTCTGGCTACGCCCCTGTTCATACGCGAGTGAAACACGAGATTAGAGCTAAGAAAAGTGGCTCCAACATTATCGCAATACATGACAAGCTGATGTGAAAGATGCACACCCATTTTGGCCAACAGAAATGAAACCCAAATGAGTTTGGAACAGGCATCAGCTAGCGCTTTGTATTCCGACTCAGTTGACGAGCGAGAAACGGACTTCTGTTTCCAAGAGCTCCATGAAACTGGCGTAGAACCGAAGTAGAGAATATACCCCGTGGTTGAAATAAAATCATCCTTGTCTCCAGCCTAGTCGGCATCAGAAAACCCATGCAAACCAAGCGAAGACGCAACAGAAATATGGATACCAAGATGAGATGTGCCATTGAGATACCGTAGTAGCCACTTAAGTGCATCCCAGTGTGTAGTTGTTGGACATTGCATATACTGCGACAGCTTATTTACAACAAACGCAACGTCAGGCCGCGTGAGACTGAGGTATTGGAGAGAGCCGACAACCATTCTGTAATCAGAGGGGCACGGTAAGGGCGAGCTAGAGTGTTTAGAGAGATGAAGATTGACGTCCAAAGGCGTAGAGGCAGGTTTGGCAGTATCCATGCCGGTTTTGAGAAGCACATCTTGAATGTATTTGCGTTGAGACAAAAACAGACCAGACGAAGAACGAACCACTTATAAGAGAACTCTCTATGGTCTTTTCGAGAGAATTTTTGAGCAAGTGTAGTGAGAAGCCGATTCACAAGAGAAATATCATTGCCGGTGACAATAATGTCATCGACATACACAAGAAGATAAAATATTAGACCATTCCGACAATAAATGAATAGAGAGGTGTCAGATAGAGATGATCGAAAACCGAGCTTGAGGAGAAAAGACTTGAGTTCATTGTACCAAGCCCTAGGGGTCTGTTTGAGATCGTAAATGGCTTTGCGAAGCCTGCACACATGGGACGGCATTGCTGGATCAGTAAACCCCGGAGGTTGAGTCATGAAAACATTCTCATGGAGAGTGCCTTGTAAAAAAGCATTGTTGAAATCCAACTGACGCAGGGACCATCGTTTTGAGACGGCCAAAGTGAGCACAATTCGAACTGTAACTAGCTTTACAACTGGACTGAATGTTTCCGAGTAATCCCATCCCGGCCGTTGATGGAACCCCTTGGCAACAAGACGAGCTTTGTACTTGTCGATGGAGCCATCAGGTTTGTACTTTATATGGAACACCCACTTGCATCCGACAAGGTTTTGAGAAGAGTCGGAAGGAACAAGCTCCCAAGTGTGATTGGCCTTAAGAGCATTGAACTCGGATTGCATGGCAGTCCTCCAAAGACGATCTTTGAGAGCTTGGGTAATGGATTTGGGTTCGGTGGGTTGGGATAGTTGAGTGTGAAGATTGAGTTTTTGAATGGGCTTGAAGATATTGTTTTTGGAACGCGTGATCATGCCACAGTTAGAATTTGGAGCATTAGGGTTTGGAGGATTAGTATTAGGTTGAAGGGGAGAGGCGTGCGGTAGGCTAGAGTCAATTGGAGATGAGTGTGGTGAAGTAGAATGAGGCAAAGAAAAATTAGGGTTTGAGGAATTAAGGTTAGGGCAAGGCGTGGGAGCGAGGGCGCGTGAGGGCGCTTCAGCTCGCAATGGGGAAGGGGCAACCTCTTGTTGAGAAGAGGGTGGGCCCATGGATCTAGTTGGCGAAGAATTTTGGGAAACAGAATCAGTTGAGGTTTTTAAGGAAGGTGTGGAAGATCTTAAGATATTATTTGAAGATTCTGAAATATTATCAAAAGAGAAAGTATTTTGATCTCCAAAATTAGAGCGAGAGAGAGAAGGGGGGGGGGGGCGAATTAGGTCTTGAATTTGGCGCAGGTGGTGGCTGCAAGGGGACCAAAAATTCGGTCCACTCATCACTCACTAGAGTTTGGGACGTATCTTGGGGAGGAAGTTTCGTGTAGGGGTATTCGATTTCAACAAATTGGACATGACGAGATGTGTAAATGCGTCGGGTAACAGGATCAAGGCATTGATATGCACTCTAAGAGGACGAATAACCAATAAACACGCACGGAATGGAACGAGGTTCGAGTTTGTGGGAAGTGTAGGGCCGAAGCCACGGAAAGCAAAGGCAACCAAAACACCGAAGGTTATTGTAATTTGGAACACGACCGGTAAGAGCTTGAAAGGGAGACAAGACTTGAAGTATAGGCATAGGAAGGCGGTTAATGAGATAAATTGCCATTATTAGAGCATGAGGCCAATGATCAAGCGGAAGACCCAAAAAGGTGAGGAGTGAGAGGCCGATTTCAACAATATGTCGATGCCGACGTTCAGAGAAGCCATTGTGTTCCGGGGTATGAGGTGAAGATGTAAGATGAGTAATGTTGTGTGTACTAAGATAGGAACGAAGGGCGATGTACTCCCCACCATTATCCGAGTACAAAACTTTGATTTTACGAGTGAAGAAATTTTCAACAAGGGATTTAAATTTGATGAATGTCGACTGAGTTTCAGATTTTCTTTTCAAGGGATATAACCAAATGTATTTTGTAAAGTGATCCACAAAGATAATGTAATACTTGAGGCCATCATAAGAGTAGACCAAAGAAGTCCATACATCGGAATAAACAACTTCAAGAGGATAAGAAGAACTAATTGTAGATGAATAAAATGGTAGTTCATGACTTTTATTAATTTGATTGGCACTACAATCTAATTGAGAAAATAAAGAACTGCCTAAATTGAAATTTTTATGAAGAAACTGAAAGATATCAGAGGACGGATGCCCTAATTTGTGGTGCCAAGACTCGGTTGGGAGACGATGTTGAGCTGAAAACAAGACTGGAGGAGGAGTAGAACAAACGTAGACACCATCAATACAAGGACCACTAAGGATTGTTGAACCCGTTTGGATATCCTTCACAAGAAAACAATTGTGTAAGAAAATCATAGCGTAACGAGTTTTAGAAGTGAACTTGGACACAGAAAGAATATTTTCGGAAATAGAAGGAACACATAAAACATTGGAAAGACGAAAATTTTTAGAAGGAGAAGAAAGAATAGAAGAACCAGAGTGCGTAATATGCAGATCTTGACCGTTACCGAGAATTAGTTCATCAGGACCAGTGTAGGGTTGATGGAGGGCAAGGTTTGCTAGATCGTGAGTGAGATGATGAGAGGAGCCAGAATCAACAAGCCAGTTGCTGTTGGAAGAGGACGTGGTAGCGTGATTGTATTGAGGTTGGGTTTGAGGGAAGCGATTAGAAGGTGGGAATTGGACTTGTGGATATTGTTGGCGAAATTTAGGGCATTGGGAGATGACATGGCCAACTTCCTTGCAATACTGACAACGGCCACGAAAAGGTTTCGAAGTTGTAGGGGGGTAGGTAAAATCGGATTAGGGTTGTGGGCTGAGTTAGGGTTTCGTGGAGGCCGAGTTTGATAAGTAAGGTTAGGGTTTTGTGTGTAGTTTGGTGGAGGAAAAGGGATCCAATTTTGTGGTGATTGTGGTGGAGGATTGGACGGCTGCCAAGGCAAAGGAGTGGTGTTGTTCTTAGGCCGATTTTTATTGTGTTTCTCAACATTGAGAGCCGTGACTGGGGTAGCCTCCGAGGACTCTTGCGTGAGTTCGATTTCTTTGAGAAGAAGTTTTTCATGAAGCTCCTCAAACGAGATGCAAGTTTCTCTCATGTGGACAACATCAATGACCGATTGAAAACTGGAATCCAACCCTCTCAAGATATGGTCAATGAAGTCTTCTTGAGAGAGCGGAGACTCCAATGCAGTCAATGGATCGGCAGCCGACTTCATAGCCTGCATGTAGTCGGAAACCGAGGAAGAGCCTTTCTTGATGGACCGGAGCTTCTGCTTGACTTGTTTCTTATGACCATGCGAGGCGGTGCCATAGGTTTGTTTGAGAGCATCCCAGACTGCCTTGCAAGTCGTAGTTTGTGTAACTAGCATGGCAACCGAGGAACTAAGCGTTCCAATGAGGGCCCCGTAGAGGAGACAATCTTGGCGCTTCCAAGTTAAGTAGGCTGGGTTTGTGATAGTAGCGTTTTCTTGAGCAACTAATTTCTCCTTGGGAATCGGATGGGAACCATCCAAAAATTTGAAGAGATCATAGCCCTCTAGGGTTGCTTGAATTTGTGTCTTCCAAGTAAGGTAATTTGACGGGGTGAGTTTTATGATATTGGTAAAGTGGACAATGGTGAAGGGTTTTGTATGTTCATGAGGGTTTGCAAGAGAAGTAGCAAAATCATGAGCCATGACTCAATGGGTCGTTTGAGGGGCGTGAAAGAGGGGAAGAAGAAGGTTGAGAATCGTTAGGCGTATAATACCATATAGAGGAATAAGTGATTGCATAATTTTATTAATGAGAGAAGAGGAGTATTTATACATGAGCTACATAAAATAATAAGGCAAAGATATCATAAGATATTATCCTAGAATATTATGAGAAGATATTGTAATCCTAAATAAAAGATACTATCATATTATAGAAGATATTATATGATATCAATTGGTTCAACGGTTAAGCTTTTGGGGTAGTACCCCGAGCTCACCGTTTCGAACCTCACGGGGCAGCGGTTTGCCCATTCCTCACTAGAATTGTTTAGTAACCCAGAACTGGCTACTAAACCAATTGTGGCGACCCCAATCCTTACCATATCAAAAAAAGAGTAATAATATATAGTCTGGAACAGGAGCAGGAGCATGAGTACGACCTCGACCAGAATATCTTGCTCTACGCCCAAGGGCCAAGACTAGCTCCTTTGATTCTATATGTGGTCAGATACTCTACGCCCAAGGGCCAAGACTAGGTCCTTTGATTCTATATGTGGTCAGATAGTACAGGAGCATGAGCACGACCTCGACCGGAATATCTTGCTCTACGCCCAAGGGCCAAGACTAGCTCCTTTGATTCTATATGTGGTCAGATAGTACTAGGATGGGAGTTTGTTCTCCAGCTTGCAACAATTATCTTTCATTGATCTGGAAGCTACTTGATAGAGACTTGTTAAAAAATTGACACGCTATAGTTTAATAATCCCTATTTCGATAATAATCTACCTAATATTGTAACATTATAAAGTAGAAACCATGTCTATTGAAAAAATTGCGTCACATGGTAATACTTGAATAAAATAATGTCAAATTTTTTTAATCATAAATATTATAATAACTTGTGTTATTCTTTTTATACATAATACATCTATTTTTTTTATATAACATGATGTATATGTTGATATTTTCTATATTGTTTTTTGTGCATATTTTTTGAGGCATTCCCGTACAATATGGCATATTTCACTTAACCACCCGTATTTTCAATAATTACAAAAAATCACCCATATTACACGCTCCGTTAAATTTTAACCACCCAAAACCCACATCCGTTAAACTCCGTCCAAAAAGAGTGACATGGAACCTTAAATTTTAATTGTTTTTTTTAAAACTTGCCACGTCTTTAAATCACCATATTGACATGGCCCTATTCCATCATCCTCTCCTTCTCCGCCGTCTCGCGCCTCACCATCTACTTTCGATCCACATCCTCCTCCCTCCTCTGCCTCCTCCTCTCCTTACCGGAGCACTGGCCGTCTCTCTCCCACCTGAATCTCTTCCGATGGCACCAACGGTCGCCTAGCCCCGCCGACACCGATTTTCTCCCCCTTTTCGAACACTTCCACTACCACGACCAAACTCTCACCTCCCTCGACCTCTCCTCCTTCTATTGTTGGACGGAAGATCTCCCCGTCGCGCTCGAAGCCTTCCCTGGCGCCGACCGGAGCCTCCTCCGGCTCGATCTGATGAACTTGTCGTTCGCCGAGGGTTTCAAATTGCTCGAGATGCGCACGATTGTGAAAGCTTGTCCTAATCTCCACGAAAGGATGCTAGAGAGGAGGCCGGCTTTACGGCGCTAGGCTTGATTAACAAATCATGAACCTGCTGACCTAATTTAAAGTTTCCAAGACCAACAAAAGCAGCCAAAACCCCAGCATATGTGAAATCAGTGGGCTCAATACCAACATTCCACATTCTCATGAACAGAGCAATTACATCTTCATTCAACCCGTTGGCAGAGTAACCTGAGATCAGAGTATTAAAGGTTATAAAATCCCATTTAGGCATTTCATTGAAGACCCTCAAAGGCAAACCCTTTTTGGACGGAGTGCCCTAAGATCTATTGTGCATTTCGTCATACACGTGGTGAGCCTTGGACAATTCCCCTCTTTCCAAGAGATGATCCATGAGAAAGTTGGAGCGACTCGTATTCAGGTCGAAACCCGTTTTGACAATTCGGGCATCGATGACCTCAACATTGTTGTGTGTGGATGCAAGTCTTGGTAGTCGACCGGGCGATTTATCGGATGTGGCAAGGTAAAGAAAAACAATTGAAAATTGAGGTTCCATGTCACTCTTTTTGGACGGAGTTTAACGGATCAGAGTTTTGGGTGGTTACATTGGTGCTTTTTTTTATAATTATTGAAATACGAGTGGTTAAGTGAAATACGCCATATTATACGAGTGGTTTTCAGAGGAATTGGCTGAAGTATATACATGCTCCAAGTATATATTTTCTTATCTATATGTTGATATTTTTTAATATAATAAATTATTTATAGAATATATGATTTATCTATAACTATATATTAAAGTTGTATCTTTTTGTGCCACCACATTGATTTGGCCCCATCTTAAATTTTATAAGATAATTTTTATTCATATTACTTTATTTTTTTCGAATTAAATTCCTTTTTACATATTTATGTCAAAAAATAACTAAAAATTCGAATTTTAATTTAAAATTAATAAAATTATATTTTCTTTATCTTTTCATGCATTTATATTAAATATTTTTCTTAAATCAAAGCTTGATAAAAACATAGAAAAATTTACAAATCTTGATGAATACTTGCTTAAATTCAAATTTTGATAAAAATTTACATTACATTTTTCTTGTTTCCTTTTTATTTTATTTATGTAAATATATAATATTTTTTGATCTAGCCCCACCTTACATTTAAATTGTTTTTATCTATTTTTTTTTTGTAATTTAATATGGATGATAGGTTGATCAATACATTAAATTTTATAAATTTTCATATACATTCATTTCCTTTATATTTTATTTCTTCGTTATGTAAATTTGTATGAAAAACATATTTATAAACGGATTGAATTTTGCAAAATAATCTACTATATATATAAAAGCAATAAGGTTTGGAGCCTTCTCATTACGCCACCTAGGATTTTGCCACATGTCGATCCTATATTAAGCCACCTCAGATTTTTACACGTGTCATTTTCTTATAATTTAGACGTCTTTATAAATATTCCATGTCATAGTCCACATGTCAAAATTTTTCCATGTTACTCATATGTTATGTACACATCACATTGCCACATAATCTATAAATCTCAATCAACTTTTTTAATTTATTTAAATTAGATTGCAATAATGTTTTTTTTAGAATTTTAGTTACATATTTCAAGAAATTTACATATAAAAATATTTTTTTACCATATCTTTATGATCCTAACAACTCTCCAATAATCTACCAAAAAAACTCCTATAAATATATACCGAGATCTTATCATATAGTAATATTTTTAAACTACAAAATTAATAATAGTTAATGATCCATATATATGATATGATCATATATGTAAGTACATAACGAATATATTGAACAACAAATTAACAGTTAACCTAAAAATTAATTTCCATGAAATTGACATAAAAATATTTTTTTTATGTATTTTATAGAATAAGATTTTAACATATCTTCATGATCCTAACAACTCTCCAATATAATTAAAAAAAACTCACATAAATATAGACATAGATCTTATCCTATAATATTTTTAAATTAGAAAATTAATAATAAATTGTTACTGATCTATATGACCATATGTACATAACGAATAAATTGAACATAAAATTTAACAATTAACATCTTTTCTAAAAAAATTAGAATAAATATGTCTAGAGATAATCTTAACACATTTTTGACAACCTTATCATTTTTTTTTACTTTTCCAATATAAGTTATAGTATTAAAAAATGAATTATAATAAATATATAGAAAAAATGAGTTATGGTTTTACAATCTATGTACAAGTCAAGTCAAATTTTATGTTAATCTTTATTTTTTTCTCATTATGATATTTAGATAGGATCGAATCTTTTTGTTGTCAAATCTGTAAATTTCAATTATGATATATCTTTGAACTTCAATTTTGATTTTTTTTTGATAATTTACCTACAAATCTAGCCAATTACAATTGTAATTTTCAATTCTAATTTTCCGGTAATGTTTTTTTGATAATATCCATACATGTCAAGTCAATTTTATTTGCTAATCCATATTAAATGTCCCATTATTTTCATTTTTTCTATCTAAATCACCAATTCTCAATTTATATATTCACAATATTTTGATAATATCCGTAATGTTTTCATTTTTTGATAATATCCGTACATGTCAAGTCAATTTTACAATTTATATAAATCACCAATTCACAATTATTATTTATATTATATTTTTATTTATTAATATCTTTTTTATATAGTATATCTAAAAACATATCGTGTCATAGTCGTGCAGGGCACGACGGGGACAACTAGTACATAGATAATTTTCTCTATATCTACCCTAATACATTATAAAGTAGAAAGTATGTCTGTTGAAAAAATTGTTCCCCGTGGCATTCCTTGAATAAAATGATGTTACTTGTATCATTCTTTCTATATATCCAATTTTTTATAATATAATAACTTGATCTATGTGTTGATATTTTTTATGCATATTTTTTTTATCTTGTAACAAGATTTGGGATCCAAGTATATAATTTTTTATATATATGTTAATAATAACTTGATCTAATGAATTTTATATTAATTTTATGCATAATAATTTCCTTATCTTCTAACATGACTCATGCTTCAAGTATATAATTTTTTTTTACTATATATTGATAAAATATGGGGCACAATTTTAATTTTTTAATAAATTATATAACGTTATTATGATATTATATAAAAGTGTTTTAAAATTTATATTAATATCATAATATTGTATAATATTTAGTAAAATTATCCCGTAATTATCACAGGGATTCAACTAGTTATAAATGAAACGATTATAAGCATTTACCATGCATAACAATATCCTTTCACCAAATTGCAATCTTTTTTTTTCTTTTTTGCAATCTTTTGCTCTTAACTTGAGAGGTGTAAAATCAGAGACACAATCAATTGTGAGAATTTCCTATTCTCATTGATAAGATTTACAATATTATATAGGAAACCCTAGCTTGGGCCCTAAGGAGTTACAAGGAAATAAATATAAATAATTACATAAAAGAAATGAATCATCCTAAGATGATTCTATCCTAATAATAGTAGGTGAAGTGATTATTTACTTGGCCTATATTTTGTTCTTCCTTTTTACCAAATTACCAATCGGAATAAAATATTAAATTTTGATTCTAGCAGGTCAGCAGGTCGCATTGTGATGATGCCACTAGAGTCAATATGGTTTTACTGAGTCTTATATAGAAGAATTAGAACGCATAATTTCCTTGATGCAAGGGCAAATTTTGGCAGTGATTGTTATTTCTGGCTGTTTTCCGGTTATTTGTATACATGGTTTCAAAAGATGACACAAAGTGGGAAATTCAAGAACTGATTGATATGATCGACCACATATTTTTCTGCTTTGAAATGGTCAAGAGCTTAGAATTTTCCTGTTGTATGTATTGGTGCCTGTCCCTTTTGTTGAGCTAGTAAACGCATCTCAATTTCCAGTGTTGATTTTGTTAAATTCAATTGTCAACATTCCTGCATCAAGGATTAAAGTTTACAATTCAAATTTGCTAATTAAAACTCTATACTATATGAATGTTTGGTGTTGCTAAGGAACAAGTTTTTTTTTTTTGTACGGGACTAGTCAAGTGACTACTAGTCCATTACAAAAAACTCTAGAATAAAAGGTCTTTTTTTGGTTTCAACAAAAAAAAGGTCTTTTTTTGGTACCAAATAGTACACTTCAACCTACGTGTAGACCCTTATACACAATTTCCAGGTCTTGGTGTATAACATTTATATATTACATTTTAGTTTAGGATTGTTCACTCTAAAAGTGAATCAAGATATATTGCATATTTTTGTAGTGTTTGAACTAATAGCATAATTCATGCTCCGTATGTGTGAAGCCTAAATCCCGATCATAGGAAATTAACTTCAAAATGCTTAAATGCTTTATATTAGAGTATTATTGTATAGAAAAAGAGTCACGTGCGAATGGTCGCCTGTGTGCGAAATAAGAATAAATCTCGATCGTTCATTCCAAAAAATCAACGTCCCTGATTAAACATTCATTTAAAAAAATAAAAAACGGCACGGGCGAATTTTTCGCGTATTTTTCAATAAAATACGACACGGACGAATTTTTCCCGAATTATTCACGAATTTTTGGAAAAATACGTTTTTATGAGACGCGCCCAGTTTGTTTATCAGAAATAGTGATTTGTTCATCAATATTCACCAATTGTTCATCAATACTAACTAATTGTGCATTGAGTTTTTGATAACATTGTTCATTCATTTCGAACTTTTTTAATTTTTAATTTTATTTTTTAACCTTATTTATGTGTAGGAATACAATATTTTATGTAGTTTTTTATGCACATATAATTAGTTTTGATATACCCCTATTTGTTCATTGATATACCCCTATTTGTTCATTGATATACCCCTATTTGTTCATTGATATACCCATGGTATACCATTATTTGTTCATTAGTATACTTCTTTTTTGTTCATTGATATACCCTATTTGTTCATTGATATACCCTATTTGTTCATGGATATACCCTTATTTGTTCATTGATATGACCAAATATGCATATAGCAATGAACAAATTGATGTTATTAATGAACAAATATGCATATAGCAATGAACAAATTGAGGTTACTAGTGAACAAATATGCATCTAGTAATGAACAATTATATGAAAAAGGCAATGAACAAATATGCATAAACCAGTGAACAAATTGATGTTACTAATGAACAAATATGCACAAACCGATGAACAAATATGCCAAAACCAATGAATAAATATTTTCGTTTTTTATGAACAAAATCACAATGTTGATGAACATATTGCATGTAATTTTGATACACATTTGTTCATTTTTTATGTACAAACAATAGATTTTTGATGCACAAGCAATAGTTTATTTATGCACAAAATCACAGTTTTGATGAACAAAATCACAGTTTTGATGAACAAATCCACATTACTGATGAACAAATCCACAATACTGATGAACAATCTGGGCGCGTGTCCTATTTCCGTTTTTTTCAAAAATAAGCGAATAATTCGCCAATAATTCGCCCATGCCGTTTTTCCCCCTTTTAAGTGAAATGATCAGCGCCTTTGATTTTTCTGATCCAAGGGCTCCTGTTCTTTCTTATTTCGCACCTGGGCGCCCATTTGCACCTGAACCGGACTCTATTGTATATTAGGTTAATATATATGTATTTTATATCTTGCCTTGTTTAGTAAGTTAAGGCTTGTTAATATGCTTGTATATAAATCCTTTTTCCCTTAATTCGAATTGAGACTTTCTCGTCACAATAATCTTTATGGTATCAGAGCCTCTGGAATTTTCTCCGATCCAAACCCTAGCAAGAGCCCCTAGTTGAGCCGCTCTTCTTAATGGAATTCCATCGGATTTTTTCGCCAGATTCAATCGGCTTACTCTTCTTTCTTCGTCCCTTTTTTCGTGGCTTTCCAATATGTCGGGAAAGGATGTAAATCTCAAACCCAATTCCCCATACTACCTTCATCCTTCGGACCATCCAAGAATGAAAATTTTTCCGGTGGTTCTCAAAGGAGATAATTATGTAGAGTGGGAGTTGTGCATCCGCAATGAATTCCGAGCAAAGCAGAAGATCGGTTTCATTGATGGAACGATTATGCGACCGGATGATGTCACCGATATGGAGGATTGGTGAAGCGTCAACTCCATGCTCGTCGGATGGATCATCTAATCCATCGAAGTGCAGTCTACAATCACTTATTTTGATTCTGCTAAGGAATTATGGGATGACTTGAAGCAACGGTTCTTTGTTGGGAACGGTTCGAGAGTGCATCAGTTGCGGTCTGATTTGGCTCGTTGCGTTCAAGGAGGCAAGAGCGTGGTTGTATACATTGGCTCTTTGAAGAAAATCTGGGATGAGCTTTCCAATTATCAAAGCTCTCAGAGGTGCAATTGTGGCAAGTGCGAGTGCAAGTGGGCCGAAGATCTCACGAGGGAACGCGACAAGGAGCTCATCCATCAGTTTCTAATGGGTCTCGACGACGTCTTCGCCACCATTCAATCTCACATACTTGCTCATGATCCCTTGCCGAATCTGAATCGGGCTTATGCGTTGGTGATCCAAGATGAGCGTCAACGAACAGTCACAACCGATTGGAAAAACTCGCATAGAGGGGGGGGGGGGGGGGGGGAGTTTGCTGCGCAAGCCGGTAGGGGCGCACTGAGATCCAATCGTCGTGTTGAGTTGAGTGATCGCGTGGTTGTTGGGCACGAGTCAGGTGTGGTTCGTGGTGACAGCAAGCGACAAGGAGATCGGCCACTGTGCAGCCTGATGTCTACCTTTCTAGTTATGTTTTAGGGTGTGTTTTTTATGTGTTTGAGTCCTTTTTCTTTGGTTTTGTGTTTTGTTTAGAGTCGTTTGTACAAGTTTTTGTATTTGCTTAAGATATGGAGTCTTTGGTGGTGTTTTGTAGGTTTTAGAAGCTGTTTGAAGCGTTTTTGAGGAGTGGAGCAAAGCCGAGGAAAAGTAATTAAGGACTGGAGTCAGAGTGAAGAAGAAAGAAGTGAAGAATCAAAGTTCAAGCTAAGTATGGAGTATGGAGCATCGCTACCAAGCCTAAAGATGAAGAATCGAGCCAAAAGCAGGGTGTAACGACCCCCTACCGAAGCATACTCTCAGTTACGAGCCTATTAACAAAGCAGTGAGGGTCGGTACCAAGGTGCTTAGTGAAGAAGAACGTTGGAAGAAATTCAAGGAAACCCTACCGACCCTAACGGGGTCGGTACCGATGCATCCCGTGTCGGTAGGGATCGATTTATTTCGGCGCTTTTAATGTATTTTTATCCCTTTAGATAGTATCGTTAGGGGATTTATCTCTATGAGATATTATTTCCTTAGGAATTAGTTTAGCTTTTATTATATAAACCCTTGTTCTAGCTTTAGTTTACTTATCCTGCAATCAACTAAGTTTAGGGGAGAGAGAAGAGAAGGACGAGTTGGAAGACTTGGAGAATTTGTTCAGATTCGATTGTGAGTTTTATTTTAATTGAATTTAATATTTTTCATGATGACTTGTGAGTAGTTTTCTTCATTCTAAGGTTGGGGCTAACCCAACAATGGTTGTGTATGTTTGCCTTTGATCATGATTTAATTGATTTTATCCATGAATCTTTTCTGTTGTTCTTAAATCCTTGAAACAAAAGTTGAAAATGAATTTCTCATTTATAGTTGAAGCAAAAGCGAAAAATATGAATCAAAATAGTCAATTAGGGTTTTGAAGTGAAAGTTTTTTTTTTGGTAGAAGTTTTGAAGTGAAAGTTGATCAATACTAGTTGAAGCAAAGAGATAGATAGACAAGTTTGTTGATTTAATGAAAGTTGGTTGATTTACTTGCATATGTGATGAAAGTTAACGACTTTATGCGATAAAAGCATGATCTTTATGGCATTGGGATGCATAATTGTTGTTGTGATGATACCTAGACCTTAGAATCTTCTCCCTTATTGATAAAAATCTAAACTTTTTCTATTACTTGCACCCTAAGTAAATAAAACTTGATACTGACTTTCTCCTATGAACGAACTTGACTCTGCTATACTCAGCGGGGTCTTAATATATAAATTTATTTATTTTTCAAGAAACCCTTACAACACAGTAATCGTAATCAACTAGGGCATGAATTTCGTACTTGTTTCCAAGTGATTAGATTCCCCGACTTGTGGTCCGACGAGAGGATCGCCGAGTACAAAGCTCGCATAGCTGCTGGTGCGGGCGCTGATGTAGAAACTGATCGTGGGAAGAACAGGAACATCGGTGGTCGTGGGCATGCTAATGCCGCACAGAATAGTGAAGGTTCGACTTCGGGCTCAGGCTTTGTTGGTAATTTGATAGTGGCTAATCGAGCACGTACAAGACTCTCGGAGTCCTATTTTTAGCAATTAATGAATTTATTCCAGCCCTGTTCCAGTACGTCCAATAATATCCCGGGTATGTATTCTAACTGGATTTCGGATATTGGAGCTTCGTTTCATATGACGGGCGATTCTTCGTTGCTTACTGATTTGAAGAAGGTCAAAATTTCGACTATATTATTGCCTAATGGAATGTCTACTACCGCTTGTCGTGTGGCATTGTTCGCCATAGCAAAAGATGTGTTATTTGTGCTTCAGTTGACTTGCAACTTGATTTATTGTGCTCAATTATTACGCCATGAAAATTGTATTGTGAGAGTAACTGCTAAGCTATGTATTTTACAAGATCGCACTACGATGACCTTGATTAGAGCGGGTGAGGAGCGAAATGGAGTCTACTGGCTACGTGTGCCAATAACGACAACTCTTGCTTCACGGATTGAAGTCGACTCTGCAACCCTTTGACAATTCCGTGTTGGTAATCCTTCCCTTTTTGTACTTCAACAGTTACCTAATGTTAAAATAAATGGTCACTTACCCCTGTGATAGTTGTCATTGGGCTAAGCAAACTAGGTGTAATTTTCATATTAGTCAATCAAATGCTTTGAATTGTTTTGATCTTGTTCATTGTGATTATTGGGGTCCTTATCGAACTCCTACCGTTACAGGAGCTCGTTATTTTTTGAGTTTGATTGATGATTTTCCTAGAGGAGTTTGGATTCATCTTATGGTTAATAAAAGCGATGTTGCTTCTTTTATTGCAAATTTTCATGCCATGACTATTCGACAATTTGATAGACAAGTTAAGAGTTTCCGTAGCGATAACGGAAATGAATTTACTTGTATGCATTCCTTTTTTAATCAAAATGGAATTGAGTTTCAAACTTCTTGTGTTGGAACCCCTCAACAAAATCGTCAGATTAAAAGAAAACATAGACATATTTTGAATGTCGCTAGAGCTCTTCGTTTTCATGCTCACTTGCCTTTAGAATTTGGGGTGATTGCATTTCAACTGTCGTTTATTTTATTAATCGTATTCCAACTCCTCTACTTCAAAATAAAACTCCTTTTGAGATTTTACATGGTCATTCACCTTATTATGGTTGATTTAAGGGTTTTTGGTTTTCTTTGTTTTGCATCAACTGTACCCCGTCAAATTGATAAATTTGCACCTAGGGCTAGAAAATGCATTTTTGTTGGCTATCCTAAAGGTAAAAAAGGTTGGAAAGTTTACGATCTAGAAACAAATGAACATTTTGTATCTACTGATGTTATTTTCTATGAAACACATTTTCCTTTTTTTAACACCATCCCGAACCATGTTTCCTTATCGCAGATGGACGATAGGGGGAATGGGGGTTCAATCTCCTCCTATTTCCGTTCAGGAGCCCAACCCTATCTCCACAAATGCCCCACCGCAGATAGACGATAAGGGGAGTTGGGTTCAATCTCTTCCTGTTTCTATTCAAGTCCCTTCTGATCAGAGCTCCTCACAGGCCTGCACGCAGACAACTGACCAGGGGAGTGGGGTTCAATCTTCTTCAGTCGTTGTTCAAAAAATACCCCGTCGTTCTACCCGCGATCGGACTCCTTCTGTGAAGTTAAGAGGCTATATTTGTAACACTATGCGTGGCCATGTAGCTTCATCGTCTCCTTCACCTCAACCATCTCGGTTATAAGGTACATCCTATCCTATAGCTAATTATGTTAACTATTCACGGTTTTTGCCTGCCCATGTTGCTTTTATTGTTGTTGTTCAGTCTATTCCAAAGCCTGCTAATTTTGTTGTTGCTGCTTCTGATCCACTTTGGAAAGCTGCTATGCAAGCAGATATTGATGCTTTAAAGCGTAATGGGACTTAGACACTTTCTGATCTTCATGCTAGGAAGAAACCCGTTGGTTATATAGTGGGTTTATCGGGTCAAGTACAAATTTGATGGTTTTGTTGAGAGATACATGGCTAGAATGGTAGTACTTGGTAATAATCAGTAGGTTGGTATTGTTTACAAGGAGACTTTTGCTCTTGGTTCTAAGATGGTCTCAGTTCGTACTTTTCTCGCTGTTGCAGCTGCTCGTAATAAGAAGTTGCATCTGATGGATGTTCATAATGCTTTCCTTCATGGTGATCTGCATGTGGAAGTATATATGCGTCGTCCTCCTGCGTTCTCTTGCCCTTCTAGCAAGTTCTGTCTTCTAAGATGGCTTCGTCTTCGTCAAGCACCTCGGAATTGGTTTGCCAAGCTAGCTTCGGCTTTACGCATGTTTGATTTTATTCAGTCTTGTGCCGATTATTCCTTATTTTCATACTCGTTTTTTTTGGGATTTGTCTACATGTTCTAGTGTATGTTGATGATCTCATTATTGTTGGAAATGATTTTGTTGCCATTGCTAAGTTTAAGGAACAGTTGAGCTCCTACTTAAGTATTTTCTTGGTATTGAGAGTGCCCATTCTACCGACGGTCTGTTTTTATCTCAGTGGAAATACACTCTTGATATTTTGTCTGAGGCTGGTCTACTTGCCAGTAAGCCGTGTGAGTTCCCGATGGAACAAAATCACAAACTTGCTTTGTCTTATGCACCTTTATTTGAGGCACCTAATCGATATCAATGCTTGATTGGTCGTCTGATTTATCTCACCATCACTCGTCCTAAGATCTGCTTTGCTATTCATACTCTTGCTTAGTTCATGCAAGAGCCTACTATTGACCATTGGGATACTGATGTTCGTGTTCTTCGGTATCTTAAGAGTCATCCAAGGTAGGGTGTCTTCTTACGACAGTCTAGATCTTACATTGTGATTCTGATTATGCGACGTGTCCTCTGACTCGTCGATCTGTTACGGGCAACTTTGTTCTGCTTGGCTCTTCTCCGGTTTCTTGGAAGACTATGAAACAACACACAGTCCCCAAGTCATCTTCTAAGGTTGAATATCGTGCCATGGCTAGCGCTTGTTGTGAGCTTTTATGGTTAAAAGAGTTGCTTCACTCTCTTGGCATCTCTCATACCACTCATATGCGCTTGTTTTGTGACAGTCAAGCTGCACTTCGACAGAGTTGATTCACTCTCTTGGCATCTCTCATACCACTCCTATGCACTTCATGCGCCGCAACTCAGTATCGTAGCTGCCAAATAAACCATGTGCCATCGCTAGCACTAGGCGTGCCATGGCCCAAGCATGGACGCGTCCATACTGAGCACCGTGCCCATGCCACGCCCTCGACACATGAGGTTCCACGCCTAAATGTTGACGCACATCTCAGATTCTCATCTAGCTATCTTTTATTTGGCCATTTCAAATCCTCTAAACAAATCATGGTATGTCACATTGTCTAATCTTCTCAATCGATGCTCCTATGTGACTCTTTTTCAATACATGCACACAAAGGGATTGATGACTTTCACAAATCACCAACAAGGCTTTAGCCATGGATGGCGAGTGTTTTGTGGTGGTTTTGTATTGCAAAAGCGAGTTTGTGATGATAGCTCCACTAACAGTCGATCAAAGACATGGGTGGTCATTGCTAGGGTTTTGTCGGCTTTGTGGTTTTAGTAACGTAAGATTACTTTCACTCACAAAAGCACAACCCTAAGATTGTACCATCAACAACACCAAATCATACGACTAACTTTATATCGACTTCGACTTCACAAATCAAATCATCTCCGAACTTAGATTTTCTCTCTGATCGTCTATCATGTAGGGCATATTGATAAATATATAATTTACATAATTATATTATCTTTAATGAGATTCTATAATTGATAAGTCATATATTCTTGTCATGTGGTTAAGATTGTTTAGGTTATTTCCTAAATAATTATGATTTATTATTTTTAATAATTATAGGTTATTACTCATATATAAGTATGTATGTTCTTCCTCAATAATATTTATCTCTCTCTCTATATATGTTTATTATGTTCCTGTTGTAGAATAAAGTGCTGATATTTTTACCAACCCTCTCACAGGCAAGCCCATGTTTAAGCTTAGCCTTCTTGTACTTATTGGTTCAAAATAACTTTTGGGCAAATAGTTATTTTATGTGTCTTGAGTAATACTTTTTGGGTGAAAAATATTTCATTTGTCTTGAAAAACGTAACATGTAATCCCTCCTTCCCATTTTGATCTTCCCATTTTCCCTTTTGGGTGTCTCAATATATTCTTTCCATTTCTAACTTTATTCCATTTTTAAAAGTAGTAAAATTACACAAATGTCCTTATAAAAGCCTATAAATTACCCCAAATCCTACCCCTTTACCCCTTTACTTTTTTAATACTTTTCTCATACTTCCCAATACTTTTCTCTCAATTTCCAATACTTTCTTCTCTCTTCAAACACTTTCAACACTTTTCTTAAAAACTGTGCACAATTGGAAATGAGAAGATATAAATGGGATGGACAGAGTAAAAGGTATACACAGATTTCTAAAACGTTAAAAGTAGTATTTGGGAAAAAAGTTGTTTTGTCCAACAAAGAGAACATTTGGCTTGTCGTATCCAAATTGTAAACTTGCTAGGTATAATAGAAACAACAACAACAACAACAACAACAACAACGACAACAACAACAACATTGACCAAGTGAGGTTTCGCTACAACAAAATCCGGGGGGTCAAGATGGAGGTACCCCTGTCCAAGGGAAGGGGGTATGTCTGAAAGACCCGCGTCGAGTCCAAACTACGCAACACAAAAAGTTCGCACAAGACAGTGAAAACATACATAAACAAAAAAGGAGACCCAAAGCACGAAAGAGACGAAGGTAACAAACAAAAGCATAAACAAACATACCCTAGTGAAGCGTGGGATCCTGCCCTCTGATAAGTCGACTAGCTGTCTGCCACATTGATCTTCTCTCTCCAATCATCCCTATACCTTGCCAAATCTACTAAAATTCTCAAAAGTTCTATATCCTGCTTTATGCTGTCCTTCCACGGTCCCACCACTCCTTCGGTCGTCCTCTGCCTCTATGGAAGTCTTCCAAAATCAATCTTTCACACCTTCGGATCGACTCTCCAAGACCCCTCCTCTACACATGCCTAAACCATCAGATTCGTGTCTCTCGTAGCTTGTCCCCTAAGTTGGCCACCCCTACCTTGCTCCTGATGACATCATTCCTTATCTTGTCTAATCTTGTGTGCCACACATCCATCTAAGCATCCACATTTCCGCTACCATCAACCTCTGCTCTTGCGCTCTTGTAGTCGGCCAACATTCTGCACCGTAGAGGATGGCCGACCTAACAACTACTCCATAAAACTTACCCTTGAGTTTAAGCGACAACTTCTTATTGCACGGTACTCCTGTAGCTACTCTCCACTTCGGCCACCCTCTCGGAATTGGAGACGTGATATCCTCATCTATACCACTGTTGCTTTGCATGACTGAACACAAACACAAGAAACTCTCCTTTTTTGTGACAGCTTCCCCTCCTAGTCGTACTTCATCATTGGTACTCCGACTTTTCCCGAACTTAAACTCTACATATTTTGTCTTGGACCTGCTCAATATAAAGCCCTTGGATTCCAACTTCTCTGTTAGAAAGCGAAGCTTTGATTTTGATGGTTCCAAACTTGATGGAATTCGACAACATGGATTCTTCTATGAAGTCGTGGACATGTGAGAAGTTGTGAACATGTGAACCAAGACGGAATAGAAGAGTTGGTAGAATGTGAGCTCAAGACTTTGATAGGTCGTCAACTTACGAAAGTGAGGTGGCCAACTTCAAAGTTGCGATACAGGTCACCAACGTGAGTCACGTCCCTAACCTATGCAAGTCAGGTGGTCGACCTCGAGTTTGTGAAACAGGTCGCAAACGTGATCCAAGTCGCCGACGTGGGCAGGTCGTTGACGTGAGGCAGGTCCCCGACCTGACAAGAAGGCGGACTGAAAACACATGAGAAGATTGCGCGGGATATCAAATAAGTTCGGTTAAGGAAAGAATCTTCTCAAAACAAGAAAGGACGTGGATCTTGCTTAAGCCCTAAGGAGTTTGTTTATTGTAATATTTATTTTATCCTTAGGAAGATTTGCAAGGATTAGATTTATATTATCTTCCTTAATTAATAACGGAAGTAATATATCTCTAAACCCTAGTGTGCTAGCCTATATAATTTGTGGTTATTAGGTTAGAAAATTAGTGAGCTAATATTGCATATTAAGAGAGGAAAAACCACGAGCTTATACTCCATATTTGTTAAGGAGAAAAGATAAAGTGACTCGTTTGTGGGATTTGATCGAGTGGTGAGTTTGGAGAGACATAGCCTTGTTAGACGGGTTGAGGGTTGTGGTTACTAGGTTCACAACGAGTTCTAGAGTGCTTGGGAAGTAGGTCTAAATCTAGGGTGTTCTTGTAAACAATCCAAAAGATCAATAAAGCAAGATACGACTTTTAATCCTTCCAAGCAAGAACTTGGAAGTGAGTGGTTTTCACACTTGATTAATTGAGTTCATCGATCAAGTGTTTCCACTATAAAATATTGGTGTGTCAAGTAAGTCTTTCTTGTAGTTCATTTCCGCTGCATTTACTTTAGAGGTCGACAACTTAGTTGAGGTCGACGACCTGAACGTACTAACGATCCTACAATTGGTATCAGAGCCTTGGCTCTAGCGTTGTTTTAGTACTTATTGTTTTACAGGAAAGTTGAGTTTAAATATCACTATAATTAGCGACTCGTTCTGGAAACCGCCACTGCTCAAACAAGGAGAATATGATTGGTGGGTTGAGCAAATGGAAACCCACGTATGCTCCCTTCATGGGCAACTCTGGAAAGTGATTGAGATTTGTCCTGAAACCTTTCTCACTACTGATGGGAATGAGGTGAAGAAAAAGTAGGACTACAATGACAATGGCTTCAAGAAGTTGGAGAAAAATGCTCGTGCAAAGAAGGTTCTCTATCATTCTCTATCTCCTGGAGACTTGAAGAAAGTCATTCACTAAAAAATGGCAAAAGAAATTTGGGAGGCTCTCAAACGACTTCATCAAGGAAACGATGATGTGAAGAAGGACCGCACCATTAGTTTGGAACGTGAATATGAGGGAATAAGTCAAGGAAAGAATGAATCCTTGAGTGACTATCACTCAAGATTTCAGGCTGTGGTTAGCCAACTAGAGTTTCTCGAAGAAAAGCTTCCTCAATGGAAGCAAGTTAGCAAACTGATACAACGGCTTAACTCAAAATGGAACGAAGTTGCTGCTGCGTTGCTAACTAATAGTGAGACCAAGTCACTCACCTTGGAGGATGTCATTGGGAAGTTGACCATATATGGTGGAATCAAGAAAAGGTGATATGATCGTTTTGAAACTGACATTAGCTTGAAAGTGGAAAAAGCTTTTGATCTCGCACAAACTGAAGAAGATCAAGTTGATGTTGATGACGATGTTGCACTCATGGGTAGAGCAATGAAGAGGTTGGGGTAGTGCAACAAAGGTTCGACACAACCATTTGAAGATGTTGTGTGCTACCATTGCCAAGGTATGAGACACTTTGCAAGACAATGTTTGAAGAAGATAGTGAGAAAAGCAAGTGTTCAATGTTTGCAACTTGTGAAGATTCTAAACCAAATGGAGTGTGTCTCATGACAAAAGTTGAAGACTCTTCAATAGAGGTATGTGACACTTACATCTCCTCTATTTTGTTTAATAAGTCTAGAGAACAATTGTTGTCCATTATTGAGAAGTTGGGAACTAAAGTTTGTGAACTTAGTGAAACCTTAGAAGAGAAAAATGATATTATTTCTAATTATATTGATGATAATAAAGTTTGGTCTGATAAAGTCATTGATTAGAAAAGGTGTTGTTTGTTTCTACTTCAAATGTGTGCAACTCTTGTACCGGTTTGAAAAGTGAAGTTGGGAACTTAGAAAAGAAAGTAACTGACCTAGAAGGTGAAAAAATCATGTTGAAATTAGAGAATTCTAAGATATCAAGTGACTTTGAAAAACCAAAATTGGATGATGAATTCAAGAAAAAGAAATCTGTTGATAAAAGTGTTGCTAATCAAGTTGTTGACGTCAAGAAAGAGTATCCAAAGAAATTTGTGAAGCAAAGGACTGGAATTAGGTACACAAGTACACCAAATAATCAAAGTACTAGTAGATGTTTCCCCAAATCCAAGGTTAAAACCCCCATGTGCAATGACAATGCGAGTTATTCCACATCTGGGGTGGCCAACCCAGATAAAGTTAAGCAACTCTGGTACTCTGGTCAGAAGGTGCACAACGTGTGGAATACCTAAGTCCAGAATCCTGAACCTTCATAAATTAATTCTAGGCAGTGGAGTCAGTCGAATCATGAAAATTCATATGCTAATAATTAGATCCATGTGAACTCTTGTGCAAATACCATGCTTGTTGTCAAAACTTTTCATATGTTTCCCAACCCAAAGAAGTTGTTAAACAACTCTAGGTGAGAAGAAACTAACGTTTGCCTTGCAGATGTGAGTGATAGGAGGCTTCCCTTGGTTCTTTAAAATTCATGTTTAGCTCACGTGATGAGTAGTACACGGAAGGTTATCTCACTTCAACAAAATGGAGGTATTTTTACCTTAAAACACAAGGACAAAGTTTCAAAGAAAGTGTTGAAGGGTACAATATGTACAAGATGTGGGTGAGACAAGCTAGAGAAGGTTTTGGCATAAAAAGAAATCGCGAGAAGTAAAAAAAAGAGTGATTATGAAGGTTGCCAACCTCAGAAAGTCACAAACTTGTGGAGGATTGCTAATTCTAGAGGATGATTCTAGTATGTTGAGAAAGAGATTGGAGTTGTGAACATTGCTGAAGTTCCCAACTCAAATGATTTGAATGTGAATGATGAAGAAGAGAAAGGTGGAAAGGATGTTGGTGGAAGTACTCAACAACCAAAAGAGTATGTTTATGAAAATTCTAGTGAAAAAGCTATCGCTGATGATGAGGTTGTGCAGAAAAGTGACCAACGTGTAAATATATTCACAAAGGCTTTGAATTGGGAACCCTTTGAGCAATTCCACATGGAGCTAGGTATGATTTCCCTTAACTAAATCTATTTTCATATCCATGTTTCCTCGATGATTTGGCTAGATTAGATACTCTTTTTATGATTCAATAGTTTCATCATTTTAAGGTGTTTAAGTCTTGAATGATTCAATGTTACCAACAAAAGAACCATGATATCTTTTTGTCTCTAATTCTTGATTCTTGAGTAATGTTCTTAATGCATCATTAAACCTCTCTTTGAGCCCAAAAGAATAAAACTCGATGTTTCCAACCCTCATTACAAGCACAAATGACGGTTGATTCTATAGCCTACCCAAGCCTGTCATGTTAGGGAGTCTCTATGAGCTTATCTTTGTGTTTCTTGATTAAAATGGAGACTTATCTACATGATTGACAAATCTACATTAAATATATTCTTTCCATGGTTCTCTTTGGCACCTCCGGTGCAACACCCAAAAGAACCAGGTGTATTCTCTTGTTGTGGATGTTGGCAACTCGGTGAAAGTTAAAAGCAGTGACACATGTGAGGAACTCTGTCCAGGTGGGGATCCTTGTGGACATTAGGAACTTTGTGTAGGTGGGGAACTTTGACTACATGTGTCTTATTTTGGAAATCTTTGGAAGAAAAATATGCCACTCAAGTGCGTTGTTAAAAAAATCTAGAATACCATGAGGTTTATGAGGTTGAGAGGGAAGGTAAATTTATGAGGAATTTGAACCATGACACAAAAAAAAATATTGTTTGGTAACCAATGGGTGTCAAAGGGTGCTAGAAAAGAATTTGCCTTTGATGATGGTATTGATGATGTTGATGTGGGCAACACAGTGGTGGAAGAAGATGGTTTGCACTTTGCTGCTAGGAAAGGTTGGGCAACTCCTGTAATATTTGAGGTACATTGCTGATATGCTTGAGTCATTGAGTTAGCTCGAGTCTCCAACATCCATCTCCTTTCTATTTTCCCTAGCATATCTACCCTCTCACAAAAATCTATCTCTTCGGTTTCATGTGTGTGTTTTGACTTTTTCATGCTTACTTGGTTAAGACTATATCGTATCTTGTTGTGGTTTGGTGTTTGTAACCTTTGTTGACTTCTATGGTTCACCCTTTTATGATTATTCTATTGCTTGATTATTCTGAGTATTCTTTTTTATGATGCCAAAAGGGGGAAAAGGTTGGAGATAAATAAAAGGGGGGAAGTTAATATTGAGTGTCATGCAAGTTATCCAAATTAGGGGAGAATTTTTAGAGAATTTGTGTTTATTGTCTATATTGTCGATGTTTGGCCTTTGAAGTTCTTGAACAGGAATAGAGGTAATTGTCACCATCAAAAAGGGGGAATTTGTTAGAAAGCGAAGCTTTTATTTTGATGGTTCCAAACTTGATGGAAGTCGACAACATGGATTCTTCTATGAAGTTGTGGACATGTGAGAAGTTGTGAACATGTGTACCAAGACGGAATAGAAGAGTTGGTAGAATGTGAGCTCACGACTTTGATAGGTCGTCAACTTACGAAAGTGAGGTGTCCAACTTCAAAGTTGCGATACAAGTCACCAACATAAGTCACGTCCACGACCTATGCAAGTCAAGTGGTCGACCTCGAGTTTGTGAAATAGGTCACCAACGTGATCCAGGTCGCCGACATGGGCAGGTCGTTGACGTGAGCCATGTCCCCGACCTGACAGAAAGGCGGAGTGAAAACGCGTGAGAAGATTGCGCGAGATATCAGATTAGTTCGGTTAAGGAAAGAATCTTTTCAAAACAAGAAAGGACGTGGATCTTGCTTAAGCCCTAAGGAGTTTGTTTATTGTAATATTTATATTATCCTTAGGAAGATTTGTAAGGATTAGATTTATATTATCTTCCTTAATTAATAACGGATGTAATATATCTCTAAACCCTAATGTGCTAGCCTATATAATTTGTGGTTATTAGGTTAGAAAATTAGTGAGCTGATATTGCATATTAAGAGAGGAAAAACCACGAGCTTATATTCCATATTTGTGAAAGAGAAAAGATAAAGTGACTCGTTCGTGGGATTCGATCGAGTGGTGAGTTTGGAGAGACGTAGGCTTGTTAGACGGGTTGAGGGTTGTGGTTACTAGGTTCACAACGAGTTCTAGAGTGCTTGGGAAGTAGGTCTAGATCTAGGGTGTTCTTGTAAACAATCCAAAAGATCAATAAAGCAAGCTACGACTTTTAATCCTTCCAAGTGAGAACTTGGAAGGGAGTGGTTTTCACACTTGATTGATTGAGTTCATCTATCAAGTGTTTCCACTATAAAATATTGGTGTGTCAAGTAAGTCTTTCTTGTAGTTCATTTTCGCTGCATTTACTTTAGAGGTCGACAACTTAGTTGAGGTCTACGACCTGAACGTACTAACGATCCTACATTCTCCGTCCAAGCTTTGAGTTTGTCATTGACACCCACTTTGGACTCGTCTACCAAGACGATGTCATATGCAAACAACATGCACCACGGGACCTCCCCTTAGATCTCTCTAGTCATAATGTCCAACACTAGCGTGAAAAGGAAGGGACTTAGCGCTGAACATTGGTGTAGACCAACTCCCACCTTAAAGTACTTTGTATCTCCGCCTAAGGTGCAGAGTGCAGACGCTGGTCCTTGAACCCTCATACATGACCTTAACTATTCTAGTAAACGTGGATGACACTTCTTTTGCTTCCAAGCACTGCCAGATATACTCTCGTGGTACCCTGTCTTACGCTTTCTCCAAGTCTATAAACACCATGTGCCAATCCTTCCTCCTCTCCCTTTACGCCTTTGTCAACCTCCTCAAAAGATGGATGTCCTCCATGAATGACCTCCCCTACATGGCTACATAAAGCCAAACCGATTTTCTGATACCTTGACCATCCGTCTTAACCTCAACTCGATAAATTTCTCCCACACCTTCATTGTATGGTCGATAAGTTTGATGCCCTTGTAATTATTGCACTACTGCACATATCCCTTGTTCTTATACAACGGGATCAGTCTACTGAGTCTCCACTCCTCTAGCATCTTAGTCATCTTGAAAAAGGCATTGATGTAACACCCCCTTCCTACCCTGGAGGTATTACCGCCAGTAACCCCGATTAAGACTAAACCGAAGCTACCCAGGGCTTTAAACTGACTGAACAAACTAAAAACAAGGTAAATGGAACCATTTGAAAACCTAACAAACTTAAGTTAAATATTACAGCGGAAAAACACGTAAAAGGTCTTATACAAACCTTAACTTAAAAGAATAAATAAATAGAACAACCTTCTATTTAAACAAAATCTTCATCAAGTCTTCCTTGAGTGCTTATTTCTGAAACTCAGCTTCGCTTTGAAGTAGTTCAACCATGATCTTTACTCAAGTATAGCCATTGAAAACCTTTCTTCAACTTCTGGAGCTTCAAACGTCTGAATCTGCCTCTTGAATCACCTTCCAAGAAGAACCTGATGTGTCGTAAACCAACGATGGACACCAGCCGACCATATAAAAGAAAAGAAAATGGACGGGTTAGTCTAATGAAAGACTAGCAAGCGGAGAATCTAACTTGGTTCATATGGTTGTAACTAAACATATTGGCATCCAACTCCGATTAGACTCGGATTATGATCCAACAGTTAGCAGTCTTATAGAGAAAAAGAAGGAGACTTGCAAAATCAAGAGAGAGAACACCACCGCTTGTGGTTTCTTTAAGAAGCATAAACAATTGTTGGGAATTCATATTAATCATATAACATCTTGAAAAGTCTCCATCGACTAATCAGATTGACTTAATCAAAGTTTGATTAAGAATCATTCCTAACCGGAAGCAAGAATGGCCTTCCGACTGGACGAACCATTCGGGTATATTAATGTGCCTAACGCACTTATCTTATATTACTTTCAAAAAATTTCACAAACAAGTTGGCAACTTTTAATCGACTCGAACTACTGCCGATGGAACACAATACTATCGAGGTCAGAGGGCCTGTTTCATCCTTGAACAACGAATAGCATGGGTCCCAATGATGGAGAGATTAGAGGGCCTGTTTCATCCATAATCCACTACCAACACATATTGAATGGAACACAATACTATCGAGGTCAGAGGGCATGTTTCATCCTTGAACAATGAATAGTACGGGTTCCAATGATGGAGAGATTAGAGGGCCTGTTTTATCCATAATCCACTACCAACACATATTAATAAATGCACTTAGCTAGAGTGCATAGTCACCCCTCAAGCGTAGAGCGGCCATGGTCATGACCTAAGTATTAGGGAATCAATATTCATACTGCCTAATACGAGTTTTAAAGAGATGCTTCCTTGACTAATCTCACATCATTGAACTAAGTTAATCGATATTAATGTCTCAGCATGAGACAACTAAACATACGAGGTCACATACAACGGACCTAAATCCAGTTCTAGCGCGAAACTAAATGAATAACAATATGGTCATTATTTCTAACAAAACAACAACCTATCATATTTTATTAATCATACAAGTTGTTCCCAACGCAAATATTAAATGGGATTCAATTCCTCATTTAATAACAATAACGCAAGAGAGAATCGTCCACTTGCCTTAGAAGGCGTGCTCAATGTCCTTAGCAATTCCAACAGCAATCTTTATCATCCTTCTGAAAAATATAACAAAACGATTTCTCAGCAACGAGCTCACAGAAACACTTCTTAGTTGTATTCTCAACTCCTACAACTTCCTAATCGATAAACGATTTAATTTCCGAATATCGATATATAATAAATCCTTAGTTATCATGCTTTAAGGAGTCATCTTGGCGGAATTATAACTAATTATCCGCTTCACTTTTGAAACAATTTTCAAAATAAAAATTGTTCATTAGCAACAGTTCTTAAAGGTGATAAAATCTCGGATCAAACGAATTAACAACGAATCCCGAGTAATTATCCGAAGTCCTTTACTTGCCAATCAGTGTCAAAACTTGTCTTCGCTATAACGGAAGATCCGAACGTCCGTTTATCGAGCGGTTTGAACATGTGGGACCGTATCAACGTCAATATTATAAAAACCATAAATTTAATTAGCAAAGCGGAACCGAAAGGCCCTGACGGTGGCTCCGTAATCAACCCGCTAATTAATTTCGATCGTATATGCCTTCACTCGAGCCCATGGCTCGTTTGGCTCGATTCCCGAGCCCAAGAGTGGCTGGGCGTTTCCCGGTGGCAGCCCTTGCGGTGGGTGGTGGTCGGAGAAGCTAACGATCGGCGGCGGCGACATAGGCGAGGCGAGAAAATATTGGCCGACGGTGAAGGTTCGAATTCTTTACTCCCGAATCCGACGTTGTCGTCCCGCTCCTCTTTTACAGCAGCAACAACTAGTTTATAGTAAGGAGGAAGAAGAAGGTGAGGTGGAGGTGAGGAGGAGGATGGTGGCCGGCGGTGAAGAATTGCTCCCGAAGTCCGTCATTGTCGTCCAATTTCTCTCGTTCTCACTTTGCTTTGAAAATGAAATAGATAGACTTTGACAAGTCAAAGAAATTGGCCGTGGTTAAGAATTCTATCCAATTCCTTCCCAACTAAGCATGAGAAAGGCGGTTCAAATGGAATTTTCCGTCCCGGAACGGGACTCGCGTTAAAGCGGTAAAATTATGTACCTCGGGTGGAAAAACTCACTAAACGAAAAACGTCCCGTAAATTATGTAGACCAATAAAACCAATTTTCCATGATTTTATCTTGCGACCTTCAATTTTTAAGGCTTCCGTTTCGTATTTTAAATTCCTTTCGGTACATAATTAAAAAGACGGCTTATCCAATAAATATTCTTTTTCCACCGAAAAATCATAGAATTCACACCGATCCATAAAATCATTTCTTTATGATTTTAGGATATCACCAACAATTTTCTAGTATTTAAATTCCTACAAAAATATTGGATTAAGCGTTAAAACGGACAAAGAGGTTAAAAGGATATCCGAGAAAATTCAAAAATATCCTTGAAAACCACAGTTATTACAATTGAAGAGTGACACTAGCCACTTTAGGCCCCTCTCTCCCAAGCACTTCCAAACTTTTACTAGGATCTCATCTTGCCCTATTGTTCTTCTATTACTTATTTTCCTGACCACTTCCTTTACTTCCACCTAGGAGACACGTCTGTAGAAGAAAAGATTGTCTTGACTCTCCAGCGTCTGCATGTTCTCCATCGACTCACAACCCTCATTTAGTAGACCACATAATTACCTCTCCCATCTTAGTCTGGTCTGCGTATCCTCCACTAGTACACGTCCCTCTTCGTCCTTGATGCACCTTACCTTCTCTATATCCATGCTCCTCCTCTCTCTAGACCTAGCTAGCTAATAAAGAACTCGCTCACCCTTTTCCGTCCAGTGCCTTGTACAAACTCTCATATGCTGACTCTTTTGCGGCTGCCACCGTCCTTCTTGCTACCTTCTTTGCTGCCTTGTACTCTACCAACCTTGCCTCCTTCTCTGTCTCCCCACTCTTAACCCAAGCTTTGTAGGCTATTTGCTTTCCCTTAACCTTTTCATGTACCTCATCTTTCCACTAAGGCACCACCCTTTTGTTGTCACTTATACCTTTTGACATGCCAAGGACTTGACATACCGCCCGACGGATACACTCTGCCATCTTACCTCCCACATCTTGTTGGCGTCACTCCTCTCGCGCCACGCTCCTTTTGCCTCTGCTTCCTCACAAATCCTCTCTCGTAGGCTTTGTACATTTTCTTCTATTAGGCGCCACCACCTGATCCTAGGTTGCATCCTTCTGTGTACTCTTCTCTTTTTGCTCGTCCACTTAAAATCTAGAACTAAAAACTGTGTTTTGTCACCAAGGCTTCAAACTGAATTACCATACAATCCTTGCATCCTCCTCTGTCCTCCTTCCTGACCACAATATAGTTGATTTGTGACTTACCCAACGTGCTTTGAAACATGACCAACTTTTCTTACCTCTTTCTGAACCACAAGTTTACCTCTATACACCCAAAAGCTACTGAGAAATCTAACATGGCACGACCACCCTCGTTTCTGTCTCCAAACCCCTACCACCCTTGTTCTTCCTCAAAGTTGTCCCTGGCCTTCCTAATATGGCCATTGAAGTCCCCACCAATCATCAGCTGCTCTGAACTAGGGATGCCCTCACTAAGCCGACCAGGTCATTCCAAAACCTTCTCTTTTCTTCTGAACTCAGGGCCCCATGTAGCGCATACACACTGATAACATTCAAGATCTTCTCCCCTAAGACAATCGTAATCAACATCAAACGATCACTTGTTTGTTCCACTTGGACCACCTGATCCCTTAGTTTCCTGTCAACCATTATACCAACCCCATTCTTGCTACTAGAGGCCCCCGAGTACCATTGCTTCCACCCGTCAATATCTCGAGCCTTTCTTCCCTTCCATTTAGTCTCCTGAATACAAGCTATCTCCACTCTGTGTAATAGAAAAAATAAAATAATATATATTTCATATTCTCTAAATATTATGTCCATATACCTAAAGATTTTAGAATTATTTTTTAGTTCCTTGTGAGACAAAGAAGTTTCTTATTACGGTTTAAATATTTTATAAATGTCAATTATGAAAATAAATACAAAATTTTTGCTATTTTATACTCTTATAGATAGCATGTATAGCTTGTAAATAAACCAGGGCATTTTTCAAAAACTTTTGATCTCTTAGGATGAATGCATCAAATGAGAACATGGAGTAGAAAAATTATCATAAATTTTGAATAGATCTATCCAACTACAATAAGACTAGCTATTAGTTAGCATAAATTACTAAAAAACTGAGGGAAGATCTCCAACATTAACAACAACTAATTGGTAGATTTTCAGGGCTTATTAGTGCTGATGAACATTATGAAAATGAGGAGCAGAAGCTAGATAATGACATGATGAGTGCTTCCTCCAACTCTCCCACTACACCACGCTGAATCATAGACATCGCGTACTCCATGAAAGCAGAGTCACATGGTACAATGATAGGTCCATCACCAACCAATCCAAATTCCTCTTCTGAGATTCTAAGCAGTTCCCTTACAATCTGAGATTCGAGATATTCCAAGGGACTGCAAATCGTCTCTAATCAGTTGTGTAGACAACAAACTGACCAATCTCTGTCGTTGTTTTGCTCTTGGTTCTTGGAAGTGAGATCCTCTTTCTGCTTGCTGTTGCAAAGCTTCTCCACTTTCTGGCTAATTTGATGAGGTTCTTTGTGCTGATCATTTTGCTCTGTTTGAAATTAGGAGTTGGATATTAATTTGATAAGAAAATGTAGTGTTGAGGGTTTTTCTTATGAGGGGAGATTGAACTTGCTGTGAGAGTTATTCTGTTTCAAGTGTCATTATATATCATATGATGGGAGACAAGCATTTACTGTTGATTTTACAATGTTGTGGCGGTTTGGAAGCAAAACCATGTGGTTGTTTGTGTTTCAATGTCAAACCATGTGGTTGTTAGTGTGTTCGTTTTGAAGGTTTTTGGTGGCCCCAAATTATGCATTGCTTCCATTTGCAGAACCAGGTAGGCTCATATCCACAAGTTCAAATAATTAAGGGTTTGATTTTATTAGGGGTTTAGTGGGAAGCGAAACCATGTGAAAACAGAACTAAAAGACCCATCTGCATGGTGAGTGTGTTGCATTGTGTTAGTGTTAGACCCCAAATTAACCATCTCTACATAATTTAGAAAGGACCCATATACCAATGCTAACAACTGCTTGAAATCTTCATGAATGGGCCACAACATTTGTGTATCTTATCTAATAGGACTCACATGGGGTTGTTACCTATATTTCACTTACAATTTGTCAAGGATAATGCACCCCATGTTCATCTTGTGGTGAACCACATAATACATTTAACATGATCGGTAGTCTTCAAGCACATAGTTTTGCTTCCAAACACCCTCCCCATTATAAAATGAATAGTATCTCCATGAATTTTGTCAATTGCTATATAATAACATTTGAGCTAGAACAACTACCATAGTCTCACAAAGCAAGTTCAATCTTCTTTCATCACAAAATCTCACACTTTGTACTTACTTTCTCTTATACTAGAAAAAACAAACCACTCTTTTCAAGCAAAGCAAGATGATCAGCACCAAGAAACTCATGAAATTGGCCAACAAGTGGAGAAGGATTGCAGCGGCCAGCAGAAAGAGGATCTCACTTCCGAGAAGCAACATCACCAAGAGCTCAACAACAGTAGACAATGGTCATTTTGTTGTGTACACAATTGATGGGAAGTGATTCACACTTCCCTTGGAAATCTTGAGTCTCAAGTTGTAAGGGAGCTTCTTAAGATGGCAGAAGAAGAGTTTGGATTGGTTGGTGATGGACCTATCACTTTACCATGTGTTTCGGTTTTCATGGAGTATGCAATCTCTATCATTCAGCAGAGTGTAGCTAGAGAGATGGAGGAAGCACTGATCCTATCATTATCTAACTTCTGTTGCTCAAATTCTGCAGCCTCATCAGTACATATAACCAATGAACAATTACCAGTTAGTTGTTGTTAATGGAGATCAATCATTCATCTCATGGATTTTGTAAATTATGCCACTCTAACAATAGTTAGATAAATATTCAATTCAAAATTGAGCACGATTTCTTTAATTTGTCCAAGTTTTTCTGCAATTTCTTGTTTTTACTTTAGATAACATAGATGCAAGAACAGATTCATGATTGAAAAAACGCAATAGTGATTCTACTCATGATATGAACAAGAGGCAACATGCCAACATCTAACTACCCATTACTTGGTATTAAAATCTAAAACTACCTCATCTCTAAATCAAACAACTATAAGAAAATAAATAACATAATATTTCCTTTGAAAAAACTACCCCATTACTTGTAGTAGGGTTCTTACGGGTGTTAAAAAGGGGTAACTTGATCAATCTAATCATTGATCAAAATTGAAAATTGAAGGTACATTAAACACATTCTTTTGAGTTTGATCTTGATTTAAAAGCCTCCTAGTACAAGATCGATTTGATTGTCTTATCCCTGTAAGAATAAGTTCTCTGCAAGGTAAATAAAAGTTAATAATAAAACGAATGTAGGCCGAGGGATTTGATGTGTTACTGTATTGCGTCGTGGAGGATTCCACTGCCTTAGAAATAATATGCCCGGACACTGGTACAAATCCGATCAAGCGTTTGTCCCCCAAGGATTAAGCGCAGCGTCCTTCGAACCCGTGTACTCGGAAAAAGGAATGGGAATGGAGAATTCCGAACGCCAGAGAGAACCGGGATTGAATTTTTGAGAAAGCAGAAGAAGAGAGAAAACGTTGAATGTGATGTGAGAAGAACCAGTCATGGGATTTTAAATAGATCAAAGGCATCTGATATCCCACGATCTACTCCCAACAACCCACGAAATCCTCTTCAGTTGAAAACGGTTTGATAAGCTCGTTTGACCAATTCAAATGGGTAGTCCCCAAGTTTTGGAAACATAAAACAAATCGAACTCGGAGGCCCAATTTAATAAAATAGTTAAAACATCCCGTAAAAAGATAAACCCCAGCACCGCGCACGTGTCACGAGCCGGCCAGCCGGCGACAGCGGCGCGTGAGGGGCATTCCTCTCTTTGCTCTCGAATTAGTGTTGTACACTTGGCTCTTTATAACTAGCCATTTCTATGGCCAATCTACCAATGTGGGATTGCCAAGAGCAAATCACCACTTTCATATTTAGCTTAGTTGTACATCACTACACTTCACAAGCATGCATGTGTTGATTTAATAATATTAAATTCCAAAAATCCCTATATCGATTTCGTTATGCCCTTATACTTTCATATGATGGTTAATATATAATATTCGGAAAGCATGATTGATGCAATTTAATCAATCCATTATCCGGTCCATTAGTTCAATTACTTTCCTCATGTTCATGGCGTTGATCCAACCATCCTTGGATTTGTTGACCACATCCATTGTCAATTCATCCAGGAAGATAAGTTCTTCCCCAACACTTCTCAAAGTAGAGTCAATACCTTACAACTTGTCCTCATACTTTATAGCCCACTTTAAGGGCTAAAAAGAGCAATTTAAACGGTTTTGAAGCAGATTTTGATCTTCTAGTAGGATGAAGACATCTATAGATAACAAGATGAAGACAAATTGTGAAAAGTTTAATATATTTATCAAATTAATTACAGTTGGCCTAGCTACTACTACTAGCTCTCATAAATTACAAAAATTTGGAGATGAGTGGTCTCCAATATATTATATATACTAGCAACAACTAATTAGTAGATTTTGATGGCATAATAGTGTGGATGAAGATTCTGAAGATGAGCAGCAAAAGCTAGATTATGACATGATGAGTGCTTCCTCCAATTCTCCGGGTACACTCCGCTGAATCATAGAGATGGCGTACTCCATGAAAGCCGAGTCACACGGCAGGGTGATAGGTCCATCACCACCCAATCCAAACTCCTCTTCTGCCATTCTAAGGAGTTGTATTACGATCTGAGATGTAAGATATTCCAAGGGAAGTGTGAATCGTCTCTCGTCAATAGTGTAGACAACAAACTGACCAATCTCTATCATTGTTGGCTCTTTGTGGTGTTGGTTCTTGGAAATGAAATCCTGATCTTTCTGCTTGCTGTTGCAAAGCTTCTCCACTTTCTGGCAAGTTTGATGAGATTCTTGGTGCTGATCATTTTGCTTTGCTTGAAATGATTAGCTTGATCTTTGATAGGGGGAAGTAATGCTGTGGGATTTTTTGATGAAGAGAAATTGAACTAGCTTGATGATGAAAATGGTGTTGGTCCAAGTGATATTATATATGAGAGGATGGGAGACAAGCATTTGCTGTTGATTTTACAATGTAGTGGTTGTTTGGAAGCACTACCATGTGGCTTGTTGTGTTTCATTGTCAAGCCAAATGGGGTCCAAATGAAATTGAAAGCCAATGGTTTAATTCAAGGCATAGTTTTGCAACCGATCAGTCAAATTTAGTGCTAGCTGTTTAAGCCAAGATGAATGCAACCGACGGTAGATTTCGCGTTCATGTCATTGTCAAGGTGGTGTAATTCATCTGTGCTGTACGAATTGGTTGTGGGTTCTTACAAAATAAAGCAGTTGGGCCATGACCCTGGAATAGCTACCAACATAACATGTGAGTCTTTTGTAATTTGTAAGTTCAACCCAATAGGACACCACCATTTCACATGGTTTTGGGTCCTGCTTAGATCCGCCTTTGAGAGATACCACTAATATTGCTTAATGATCAACCATCACATGTCTTTTCTTCCCACTGAACCCTACAAAAGATTGACCTGAGCTAGGAAAATTCCCTTGACTTGAACATTTTACTGCCTCAAGAATTTAATTTGTCCTTTCACATTCTCATACTTGTATGTATATTAGATCTATCACTGATGTATCCATTTGCAAGTTTATTAAGTAGGCCTACTACATCCACAAGTCCACATTATTTATTTGATTCAAAAGTAAGAAGCAAGACCATGTGAATATCGAGCTTATAAGCTTATCTGCATGTGCCTGGTGGGTATGCCTTATTTTTTTTGGTAGCCCACCATTTAGCACCTCTAAAGAACTTAGCAAGGACCCATCAATGGCCATTACAAGACATGATCTTTATACATCCATCTTCATGTCGAACACAACGCAAACACCTTCTTCACGCACACCTTCAATTTTGGACCACACCTTAATTAAAAATCAAACTTATCTAATAGTAGCAACAAGGGAAAGCATTGGCAAAGGAATCAGGTCCGAGTAGCAACTATATAAAACAACTATCCATTTTCATACACCAAAAGGATGATCAGCACAAGGAAGCTACTTGTTTTGGTCAATTTCCGACCGGCGATACTCAAAGGTGAATTTGTGAAATTATGGGGGAAATCTAACCGATCAACGCGATTTCAATGAGCAAAGCAATCTAGTATATTCGAGAGAAATTGGGAGTTACAATGGTTGAATTACAAGTGCTCAATCTGGATCTTAATTTCTGGGCTAATCCCCTATTAAGTACAGGTTTTTGTCTCCACGTCTCGACTCCATCTTCCCACGTCGCTCGCCCCACCTTCCGAGTGGTTTTCTCGAGCTACAACCGCCGAGTTTCTCGCCTGAGAGATGATGCTGGTGATCCGAACTTGGCTTCTGGGCCTAAACGTTGATGGGCCGGGCCGATTGCTTGTTAGGTGGTTCTTTGGGCCCAACAATAGCCCCAAAAGATTCGAGTGAATTTTGAATTCACCGGATCTTTTCCGTCTGTTGGTTTTTGGGATCTCAGCTATCTCGAATCTCACACGTGTAAGGTGGAGATCTCTCTACGCGCTTTGCTCTGGCAGGTGAAAAGACATCAGTCTTCTTTATTTACTGCGCCTCGCGGAAGGAACTCATTACTCCACTGCCCTGTTAGCGATCTCTCCCGAGGTACGACTCTTCTCTTTCTTTCTTCTTCTTCTTCGTTTTCCAGTTCTTTCTTCACCTTTCTATGCGCCGGTTTATTGCGCCCCGGTCTGTAGGGCGCCCCGGATTTATTATAGCGGTAGGTTTTAACGCTTACTTTTTAAAAAAAAAAGAAAAAAGGGTAGCGGTACCAAAGGCCGGTTCCGGTATTTGTAAAATACCGAGGATCGAGACAGGAGGTAAAATAATTTACCTCTCTTAGTACCGGTACCGTGTACCGGTACCGCTATAGTAAAAAAAGTAACGATTCCGGTTTCCGCTACCGCAATTCGTAAGACACCACACCACTTCGCCATTTAACCATGGAAGACGCGGTGCCAAACGGTCAAAAATTTAGCTCAAAATTTCACCGCAAGTAAAACCTCCGAGATGTGGCCATTTGGAAGGCATGGGCATTCCAATCCTAATCCCATGAATCTAAACGAAGAACACGAGGGTGAAAACGACGAAGAACACGTGGGTGAAGACGACGGTGGGGGCGGAATGCCTTATGAAAATGTGGTATGTAAATTCCGAATTTTAGTTATATTATTTAATAATAATTTTTTAGTTAAATATAGTTAATTAGAAATATTTAATAATAATTTTGTAGTTAAATATAGTTATTTAGAAATAATTAGGTTTTTTATAGTTGTTATAATTGTTAAATTAGTTGGGTAGAAATTGTTAGTTATAATATTTTATAATTGTAAAATAAGTTGAGTTGAAAGGTTTAGGATTCAAACTTTATAATATTTTATAATTTGTTATATGCAAGTAATAATTAAACTCTTTAAATTTGTGAATCAATTTTTTACAGTTTCCCGATTTTTCTACCCACTTTGAGTCTGATAATGAGTGGCCCGATCGGAACGTAATGCTAAAATGGGCTAGAGGAATAGGCAAGAATCTGAACATGCTGTTGACCATTAAAAATTCCTGGGAAACGAGGGTCCTTTTAGCATGTGTGTTGGCTGGTGAGTACAAGCCAAAAAAGAAGGGGAAATCTGGCATTATAGGAAGATTGTTACAAGCTGGTGATAATCTAAAGGAAAACCCACGTTCAAGGAAAATTGGTTGTCCGTTTGAGTTGGTTGGACAAAGGGACAGGAGGACCCATTCTTGGCGGCTAAGCGTGAAATGCGGTCGCCACAACCACGACCTTTCTACTAGTTTGGAGGGGTACCCTTTTGCCGGCCGCCTGACTGATGAGCAAAAGAAGGATGCAAGGCTATTAACCCTCGCACATGGTGAACCGAAATTTGTTATGACATACTTGCGGCAAAAGTTGTCGGACATGACAACATCGATGAGGCAATTGTACACTTTTCGGCACGAGATACTGAAGAAAGAGATGAGCTCGATGACGGTAACTCAATTCTCGCTCCATTTCTTAAAGTCAAATGGGTACTATCTCGATTATCGATCCGAGGAGGAAAGCAACGAGATAATTGACTTTTTCTTTGCCCACCCCAAGTCGTTGAATCTGTTGAAGCTGTTTCCGTATGTTGTGATTATGGATGCGACATACAAAACAAACATGTAAGTATTTATAATAAAAGCATATTTACTTTGCACATTAAGTTTTGCACGTTAACTTATTCAAATTAATTATCACCTTAGGTACAACATGCCTTTGTGTGAGATGGTAGGGTTTACTTGCACCGGACAGACTTTTTGAATTGGGTTTGCATTTATGGCAAGAGAGACCCAAGATCACTACGAATGGGTGTTATATCAATTGCGGCAAGTGTTCGAATTGGTTGGAAAAATGCCAGAAGTTGTTGTCACTGATCGTGATGTTGCCGAGGTTAACGCCGTCGTGGTCTTGTTCCCCGACGCTAAACACTTGTTGTGTTGGGTGCATATCAAGCGAAATTGCAAGGCATACGCTCTGGCGAACGGGTTTTCTGAGGGGACCGCGAAGTGGTTTGGAAACAAAGCATGGGAGCTATTTTGCTCGACGAGTGTATCAGAGTACGAGGCACGACTTCGTCTATTGCGGGATGGTCAGATTGGAATACAACATCCACTCAATCCCTTGTTGTTGGCGTACCTCCAGAGGAACTGGCTTACTCCTTGGCGTGATCACATAGTTAGAGCATACACCGATCATCGTCTCCATTTGTTTACAAGGACCACGAACAGGTAAGTAAATTAATTTTCCTTACGAGAAAACCGTAAACTATTATTAACGTTATTGGTACTTATTTAACTAAATATTTTTCAGGGTTGAGTCCCAACACTCTTTGCTGAAGGATTATTTGGAGTCTTCTGTTGGTGGGTTCAGCACAGTTTTGAGAAAGATGCACGCCATGGTGAACATTCAGGTGCATAACATTAGGGGAGAGATGGAAAGGGACCGTACGAGCGAACCGTTGTCCATCAAACAATTGAGCGAGCCGCTCAAAACTGTCTTCTCTCGCCTTCCAATGAAGGTTTCCAACATGTGTATTGGAGAGTTGTTTGGCCATGTCAATGCTATATTTGACCCGAGTAGTTCTTTCCGTCCAACATGCGACGATGCATGGTGGACAACGGCCCGTGGACTACCTTGCCCTCACCAAGTCCTTGCTTGTATGACTGAATGCAGACCTATTGAGCTTTCGATGATTCATGATTTTTGGAAACAATTGGTGTGGGAAGGCCAAAGGGGAGTACATGAACAGGTGGCCCCCACAGCTCTCGATCCAAATGACGATATATGGACGAGGATGATACAAGACTTCTATGAAGGAAAGATTGATCCTATCATCAAACATCAGGTTGGTCCAAAATACAAAAACCTCAAATATCCCGAAGAGGGGGATTTGATGGAGCCATCTCTCAAGAGAAAGAAGAAGGGTAGCCCAAGGAAGAACTCAAAGGTCTAACCAAGAGATTTGACTAGGCTGGAGCATCTTCAAAAACGCGGAAGAGACCCTCGTTCTATGCCTGGGGTTGTACATAGCCATGTTCCAGAGGGAGAGGAAGAGGAAGAGGAAGAGGAAGAGGAAGGGAAAGGGGAAGGGGAAGAGGAAGAGGAAGAGGAAGAGGAAGAGGAAGGTGTATATCGTCCCACGTTTGAAGTAGAAGGGCACATTGAAGTTGATTTCGGTGTCCATGTACCCAACTTCATGAGGCAATTCATCGTCAGTGCTATTGATGTCGTAGGAGATGGTAATTGTGGGTACAGGGCACTCGCTTATCTGATTGGTTGGGGGCCGGATAATTGGAGGAGGATGCGAGAGGAGATGGCTTTGGAGTTGAGGACCCACTACGAGACGTATGCACTTATACATCCTTATTGGACACATATTGATGATTTGATTAATCAGGTCAGTACAGATTACTTCTGGATGGAGACGCCAATGGTTGGATTGGCGTTTGCTACTAGATTCCAGTGTGCACTTGTCGTATTATCCGAGCGTGGTCCTCATACATGCCTCCCGATGATTGCGTGTGAAGCTCCCGATAGTCTTGTGTGGAACAATGTCGTAGCGATTGCTCATCTAGGGAACCATTATGTCCCGGTAAGCGTCATGCATTTACATATTCTTGTTGTGCTAAAACATTTATTCTATAACTTACGAATTTGTCATTGCAGGTTACGCTCGTAGATGGCGCCCCCATTCCGACCTCTACGAGGATTTGGACCCAATTTTATCATCATAGTGTTCGTGGAGTGGATCTTCCCTTTCATGACCGCATGGCCCAATACGTTAGTTACCACAATGCAGCTGGGTTGCCTCCTAGTTTCTTTTAGACTATGACTTGTATTTGTATTTGTAGGGGTATTTGTAGAATGTTTGTGAAAAAAGATATTTATGAAATGTTGTTGTTGTTGTTGTTGTTGTTATTATTATTATTATTATTATTATTATTATTATTATTATTATTATTATTATTATTATTATTTTTATTATTATTAGGATTTAGGGTAACAAATGTTAAAATGAATAATAAGAAATACGACATTCAACAAAATGCACATCCATAACAGTTAATATCCCACCACAGTTACTAATATCCAACAACACATAAAATGAAAACAAACATTTGTTACACTAAACATCCATAACAAACTGCTAAACCTCCCGTGGCTCTATCTATAAAATCCAGCATCACTGTGTCGTCCAGGTTGGTAGTGCGAGGGAGGGTTAGGAGGTCGCTAGTTCGGTTGAGCTTGCGGGAGCTGTCCAACTACACCCGTCTCGAGGGCATCCAAAAGCTCCACTCCCCATCCACCTAGTGCTCTGTATTGGCGAAAATGGCGAAGGACTCCTTCCAAATAAGATAGACGCTACAAATATGATTGTCATCACTGTGATTAGTAAATTACTAAGACCCAAAATAAACGAAATAAGTTGTTCACGTACCGCGATAGGGTCGATCTCGTGGGGTGCTACCGCTGGCCGGGGAGCTCGAGCGTTCAACAAATATGGATGAGATCGTGCCTGCAGCCACGGTACATAGTCTTCATCCATAGCATAAGGGAAAATAGCTATGTCCCCTTCGGGCACCAAGTGTTGGTGGCGTGAATTCCAATGGTCATCATCATTGTTGAAGTGAACTTTATATTGGAACCGGTGTATATTATCCTCCCTTTTCACCGCAAAAGGCCTAATCACGTCTAGAATAGGGATCCTCTGGTGGTACCCAAACTGCCTATAAAATCTATCAGGCATATAGGGCTCCCGATCTCCGAAGTACGTGAGCAAACCCCTATACCGCGACTCCTTCAGCTCATCCCTAGTAAAGTCGAGGCCTTGGCCCCACGACATCCAACACACCTGGTTCATGTCCAATGCATCTAATTGTTCCCGCAACCCCAACACCTGCGCCTCTTCTATGTTTCGACTCGCTTCCGAATGAAAGTCGGTCGCACTCGCACCCGGTGCCCTGCTCATCCGACCCTTAAACTTCGGAAAATACTTCCATATCCATAACTACACAAAAAATAGACATATTACATAAATTAAAGCATAAATAAATAAATGTATGTTAGATAAATAAACACGGGAATTTAAAACTTACAATGAGGAGGTATGGACACCCACTCATTTGTTTGGCATGCGTGCGGGATGCACAACCCAGTTGCCTGTACAACCAACACAAAGTAGCAGCCCCCCATGCATATGAAGAGGTCACTCCGTGATCTAAAAGAAGGTGCATTAATTTGTATTGCACCGCAGAATCAGACTTGTCCAAAAATATGGTTGACCCGAGCAACAACATCAAGTACAAAGATGCAATGGTGTGTTGATCAGCTCCTCGAGTATTGACCAACTCAGTTAGGTTCCCCTTGAGCTTAGGGATGTTGATGCCACCTTTCCTAATTTGCCTGTTCACATCTACAATGCTGACACCTAGCATATTAGCCAATACATGACGTATGCGGTCATCGTCATGACCGCTATGACCCGATCGCACCTTTATGCCACCCATTTGAAGTTTCATTATCTTCATGACATCGTGCAATGTGATGGAGATCTCTCCCCATGGAAAATGGAAACTATTAGTTTCCGGATGCCATCTCTCTACAAATGCAGTGACCAAAGCCGAATCTTGGTCTTTGAATGCCCAATCCTTCAAATGGGCCAGGCGACTTTGATTCACAAGGCCTATCCAACATGCACGTGGGTTCGCCTCCTTGACCAACTTGTTTAAGAACTTAAGTGCTCCATCCCGATGTTGGAGTTTCAACGGGTGCGCCCATTGATCACATTGCAAAAATATATAAGTTTTGAACGGTGGTAACAATTATAAATATTTCAACAAAATTTAAAGATTTAGATGTCATCTTACCTGTTGGTGGTCCCAAATATAATGCGCCTTATGGGTGGGATAGTGAGTAAGCAAAGAGGTGTCGACAGGGCCGCCACCATAACCACCCTCGGGGTGCACGGGGAGATCGTAACCCGGCTCATTCACATCTACTTCTTCGACATCAGGATTATCTGTGTTCATGTTTTGTATAGGTGGGTCTGGGGGCGGCATATGATAACCCTCTGGGGCCGTGTAGAGCGTAAGCGACATGGGTGGCATGGGCGGCTCAGATGGGTCCTGGGAGCTAGGGAACTGGGAACTGGGGTACTGGGAGCTCGACGGGTAATGGGAGCTAGATGGATATTGGGAGGACGACGGGTAATGGGAGGACGACGGGTACTGAGAGGACATGTACTGTGAGTCCGGGTACTGGGAGGCCGGGTACTATGAGTACAAGTACTGGGACTCCGGGTATTGTGAGGGAAATTGGTAACCCTCATGTGTGGGAGGACCTGTCTCATAGGTCGAGCGTCTACCAGTGAGCGGAGTAGGGTCCGCAAAAAGGTCGGGGGTAATATCAAAATCAGCACCCCCTCTAGACAGATAATTTCTTATTGATGAAAGGTCATCGAAATCTGCACATATTTTATATTTATGATATAAAATAATCAAAATAATTATAAATTATAAGGTAAATATTTCGATACAATTATGAAAATAATTCTAAAATATTACGACTAATATTCTAAAAAATTCTACACAATTCTTTAAATATCACAACATAATTAAAACTAATGATATTATAATATTATGATATAAAATAATCGAAATAATTCTAAATAATTATGTAAATATTTCTAAAATATTAAAACTAATATTCTAAAAAATTCTAAAAAACACAAATAATATTTTAATAAATTCAAAACAATTCTAAAATTAAAACCTTAAATATCACAACATAATTAAAACTAATAATATTCTAATATTATAGTATAAAATAACCGAAATAATTCTAAATAATTATATAAATATTTCTAAAATATTAAAACTAATATTCTAAAAAATTATAACTAATCCTAAAAAATTCTAAAAAATTCTAAATAATATTCTATAATATTCTCATCGTATTATAATATTAAAACTAATATGCTCAAAATTTCTAAAAAATTAATACTAATATTCTACAAAATTCTATAAAATTCAAAATAATATTCTATAATATTCTAAAAAAGTGTAAACAATTACAACTAATATTCTAAAAAATTCTATTTACAACTACGATAATTAACTAATAATTGAAACCTAAATTACGCAAAAAAACAATTACGTACCTACACCTTGTAACGGATTAACGTGCGGGGTGTATGGGGATTGGACCGTCATTGCTTCTAGAGCCGTGGTTACAATCGCCTCACTACCGCTTGGGCCACCTACATTGTCCCTTGTGGCTAAACCCTCATTCAAATTAATCGATTGAGGTGCATCCCGCCTTCTATGCGAACTAGAAGTAGGCGGAGGTGGCGTCTTTGACTTTGATTTTCCACGAATCCGGTTCTTTATAAAAATTAACAAATCAAAATTTAACTACTAATCAATTAAAATTAAATTACAAAAGTATAAGAATCAAAAATATGTAAAATTCTTACATATATATCCATTGTTGTAAAGCTTGAATGGAGAGATGAAGGATTGAGGTTGAAGAATATTGAAAATGGAGGGCGAAATGAAGAAGGAGATGGATTGTTTTTTTTTTTTGAAAAAATGGAGATGGGGTGGGTTTATGGGTGTATGTAGTAGGAGGTAGCGGAGGAGTAAACGAGGACGGAGTAAATTCGACATTCAACAAGTGCGTGTTCCGCGCCTTGGTCAACGCATAATCTGCAAATGCAGATTACGCAGTACCGGTAGCGGAAACCGCTACCGGTACTGGTGCAGATTCCCACGCGAGGGAATCTGCACCATATTGACTTGACATTTAAAAAAAAATGTTCCGGTACATTGTACCGCTACCTTATAAAGCGGTAGGTTTTTCCGCTTTCATTTCCTGGGCGCCATGAAACTCTGCACGGGGCGCCATACATTCGTCTTTCTATGGCGAGGGATAGAGTGTCTTCTCGGCATGGTTTCTCGCCTTCGGACATCCTTCAAGAATGCGACCGAGTTCCGAACACCATGGGATTAGAAGAAATGAACCAAATCCTTTTAGAGGGTGGTTTTCCGGGGGGTAGTAGCTTTATGTCCTGGGGAAGAGCATTCTGACTGGGTTCGTCCTGGTTGGGTATGTTTCTTTGAATTCCCGTTCACCATCTCTTGTCGATTCCCTTTTCCCCCTATCCTCCAGGAATTTCTAGCCCGATTTAAACTTTCTCCTGCGCAACTTCTTCCCTCTGCTTGGAAGATCCTCTCTTGGGTGAATAAGATGGCGGAAGTCGCCGGGGTAGATTTTACTATTTCCGATCTGCTTTAGGCTTACCGTACCATGGTGAGGCGAGTCCGAGTCATCTTACAATCTCGAACCGCTCGCCAGCCGCTCGTCTTTAACACAAAGGTCAATGGGAAGGGTTGGGCAAACCGTTTTTTCTTTGTCGAGATTGCGTCTCTGACCCCTGAAAGTCGCCTGTTTTTGCATGACAAATGGAATCCTGCTAGTAAGATTATCTTGTACTTCTCCTGTATTACAAGGCGATCTCTTCTTAACGCCTATTCATCCTCTGTTCCTTTGTTCTTGTAGGTATCCCAGACAACGTCGAACCGCCTAGTCATTCGGAGAGGGTTCTGTCGAGGCTCTTCCAACTGACTTCTGCACAGAGGACGTTTGGGGCGTCCCTTTCTGAACCGTCGGACGAATCTTCAGAGGACGAGGGTAGTGCTACTTCGTCGGGTTCTGAGAAAGTTTGCCTGCCTATTGTCAAGATGTCTGTTGCGCCGACTTCGACCCTTGCTTCTGGTCCTTCCGTGGGTGAGTTCCATTGTTTATCAGTTTAACATGGCTACTGTTGTGCATTTTGACCCTCTTTTTTTTCCTGAAACTCGTGCACGCAGATCGGGTTCTTCCTTTTCTGCCTCGGTTTTGATCCTTAAGAAGACTCGCTCTGGTGATTCGAAGCCTCCGATTGCCCAGGGTGTCAAGAGGGAATCTTAGGAGGTTCCCAAGGTTTCCCGCAAGCGTCCTGCTCGGAGCAATGATGATTCCCCCGAGCTTCAGGATGACGCGTCCTCTGATTAGCAATTTCTCCAGCGGTACCGGGATCCTAATTTTCAAGAAGTACCCGGCCCCCGTGTCCGCTCACGCGATGGCGACCGAGGTAGGCCTCGGAGCTTGGAAGGTAACTAGCCCCTTGCGCTGTTCGCTTTATCGGGTAAGGCTACCCTTCGACTTGTGGCCATTCTCTGGTGTATGCAGCTCTTCCAGGAGGTTGGCTTGTTTATTGATGAGATGGATAAGGAGTTTGCAGAGTACGAGAGAAGGAAGTAGGAAGTTGCCAAGCATCGCGAGGAGATTGACAAAGCGCGAGAACGGTCTGCTGCTCGGGCCAAGGCTTTGGCCGCTGAAGAAGTAGCTGCGAAGGCTCTTGTTGCGGAGCTGTAACATACCATTGCTGTCAAGGAAGCCAGGGTGAAGGAGCTCGAAGTCAAGGCTGCTGGTGCACTTTCTATGGGAAAGGCGGACGCGAAAGATATTGGGGCTTTCTTCAGTATGCTGGCGCGGCTGGAGACAATCAGGGAGTTCGAAGCGGGGAAGCTTTCAATTGGGGATGCGGACAAGTTCAATGAGCAATTTCTGGATGCTTTCCCTGGCGGCGTGCCCTCGGCTCGCATTGCTTCCCTGTTGAGCTCTCTGACGGCGGCTGGACAGGCGCACCCGGAAGGCGATGATCAGGCGGAGGAAACGGGTGCTTCTGGAAACCCTGCATGAAGATTCTACTAATGTGAAGAAGTCTGGCGGCTTAGGACGTTTGTAAAGTTTTCTTTTGCTTTCTTGGGGACGAATTTAGTGAAGGACAAGTAGTACCTCACCGGCGTGCCGTTTATCGGGCGTCTGGTGAGGGTTTCTCGGATGGTGGCGCGGCCACGAATACTTTGTTTGATGTTTTGCCCCCCGTCACGGGGCGGGGGTGTTTATTTATCGTTATGTTTTTGCTCTTGTTGCGTTTTGCTTGTGTTTCCTTTGCTGGCTTTCGTGCAGGTACTTCTTTGCTTCGTGCCGGTCGATGTTCATGTAGCCCCTGCAGGTGGCTAGGTGCTTTTAGGAGGTGCATAGCTATGGCTTGAAAAGGTGAGGAAAACCTTAACCAGGGTTGTGGGTGACTTGACTTTTTATTTTCAAGCCCCTACTGGTTGAAAGGGATTACTTGCCTGAAGGCGCGCGAAGGACGAGATCCGTCGTTTCCAGCTGTGCCTTGACGATCTTCGTCGATGATCTGGCGTTTGCTCATTGGAACTGGCGACGCGGGGTTTTACCTTGAACTGCCGACCGGCGAGCTTCTACAAAGCGGCCCTTCAACGTTGCTTGTGGCTGGCGAATCTGCCGGATAGCGGGCGTCTAGGAGATTACTTCCTGTACCCTGTAACCAAGCTTGTAAAGGTTGTTGTTTGAATACAAATAAAGTATTATTTTCGATCGTTTTTCCGAAGGGCTTGTTACCGTTTGGTTATTTTATTTCTGTTTTCTAAGGTTCCTCTTTCCTGGCGATGGTTGCCAAGAGTAACTCCTCTGGGGAATTCTGGTATTATTTTCCGTCGTCTCTCCTTTTTCTGAGGATGAGTAACGCATGTATTAAAAAAAAGAAACCATTTACCTGATCGACTTTTACCGAGCAAGTTTACGTCATCGTTTAGATCTTACGTGAGTTTATTTGGCCGTTTCTGGCGACTTGATTGTTCTTCTAGAAGTGGTATCTCCGTAAGTGCGTGGCGTTCCAGCTACGCGGGATGGACTTTCCTTCTTTAGATTCTAGCCGATAGGCTCCCTGTCCGGTGATACCAACTATCTTGTAGGGTCCTTCCCACGCAGAAGCGAGCTTCCCTGCATTTACTTCGACGGTATTTTGGAAGACTCTTCGGAGGACCCATTCGCCGATGGCGAAAGCTCTTATCCGTACATTCTTGTTGTAGCTTCGGGCCACTTGTTGCTGGTGTCTGGCCAGGCGCAGTCGGGCCCTTTCCCTCAGTTCTTCTAGGGTGTCGAGGTTGGCAGCTAACTCGGCGGCGTTCTGATCGGGCGTTTGTAACCCGTACCGCGCGGTCGACACGGTGACCTCGGCCGGTATTACTGCTTCGCAGCCGTACACCAGGGAAAAAGGGGATTGTCCCATGGCAGCTTTTGGAGTGGTTCTGTCGGCCCACAAAACGTATGGCAGTTCATCGGCCCAACGCCCTTTGGCTTTCACTAGTCGCTTCTTAAGGTTGTTGATGATAACCTTATTGCTGGATTCTGCTTGTCCGTTGGCCTGTGGATAGCGAGGAGTGGAGGTTACTAGATCGATACCGTCAACAGTAATCTCGGGTCTTTCTCCCGATAAACTGTGATCCGTTATCGCAGACGATCTCGGAAGGTATCCCAAATCGACAGATGATGTGTTTCTTGACGAAAGCTATCACGTGGGATTCCTTGATTTCCTTGTATGCTTCAGCCTCGATCCACTTGGAGAAATAATCCGTCACCGCTAGGAAGAATACTCGCTGTCCGGAAGATGGCGGTAACTTCCCTACGATATCCATCCCCCACCTCATGAAAGGCCACGGCGTTAGCGTCGGGTGCAGCGGTTCTGGCGGCTGGTGAAGAGCTGTGGCGTGCTTTTGGCAAGCTTCGCATTTTTGAGAGTACTCTGCGGCGTCTTGACGCATGGTAGGCCAATAGTACCCCAGGTTGAGAGCTTTGTTGGAAAGGTTGCGTCCCCCGGAGTGGTTTCCACATTCTCCTTCATGCAATTCTTTGAATATCCTGGGCACTTCTGTTTTTGTGACGCAGCGGAGTAAGGTCCCTACTGCGGACTGCTTAAAGAGGATACCGTCTTTCGTGCTGTATCGTGTGGCTCTCATTCGGAGTGCTCTTGCTTCGGACTTATCGGACGGCAGCTGTCCATGATCGAGCCACCGTAGGTAAGATTATGTCCAGCATTCTGGTTCTTGGGAAGCACTTGGAATGTTGGTCGCGGGATTGGGGTCTCCCGGCGTTGCTGCCTCCTGATGATCTCTCTCACGGGGCATGTCACTCCCTTCAGGATCTTCGCTAGCGAGGATCCTCAGGGTCCGATTACTTTCCCTGATCTTACGCTCTTCATCCTCGGCTGTCGCTGGGTTGTCCCTAGCTTCTTGGTCTACCGGGTCAGCTTCTCTTCCGATTGCTGGGGCTAGCACATGGACTAGGGGGACTGATGCGAATTCTTCGGGATCTAGGGCAGAAGCCAAATTGGCCAGAGCGTATGCATGTGCATTCTCTTCTCTGGGGACTTGTTGGATAGTGAAGTTCTTAAACGACCGTATGATTTCCTTGACTTTGTTTGCGTATGCTGCCATCCTGGTGTCTCTGGTAGTGAAGATTCCTAGGAACTGGTTCACAACCAGTAGCGAGTCGCACTTCACTTCTATTTCTTCGATAGTCAAGTCTTTGGCAATCGTCAGCCCCAGTATGAGGGCTTCGTATTCTGACTCGTTGTTGGTAGCTTCGAAAGCACACCGTACAGCTTGAGCTATCTTGTCCCCCTTAGGTGATTTCAGCACTACTCCGATTCCTACTCCCCGAGTATTGGAAGCTCCATCTGTATGCAAAATCCATGTTATGGAATACTCCTTCTCTGTCACGAAGGCTTCTTGCTGTCTGGCTTCTTCATCCATTGTAGGGCTGAAATCGGCCACGAAATCTGCCAGCGCTTGGGCTCGGATGGCCGCCTTCGGCTCGTAATCGATATCGAATCCGCTCAGGTGTATCGCCCATTTGGCCATTCTGCCGGTGATCTCTGGTTTCCTTAGTATGGCCTTCAGTGGGTAATTGGTGCGGACTGTGATCATGTGTGACTCGAAATATGGCCTCAGTTTTGTAGAAGCCATGACCAGAGCTAAGACTAGCTTCTCCAAGGGCGAGTAGCGTGTCTCTGCCACGAGCAAGGTACGGCTGACGTAGTAGACGGGAAGCTGGTTGCCCCCATCTTCCCGTACTAATACTCCACTAACAGCGTTCTCTGTCACCGCTAGATACAAAGGAAGATTCTCACCTTCCTCAGGTTTGGACAGCAACGTTGGACTAGACAAGTAGTGTTTGAGCTGCTGGAAAGCCTCCTCATGGGTTGGAGTCCATTCGAACCTCTTGTTCCTCCGTAGCACATCGTAGAACAAGCGGCATCTGTCGGAAGATTTTGAGATGAAACGGTTTAAGGCAGCCACTCTTCCAGTCAAATTTTGTACATCTTTTACACATTTGGGTGAACGCAGGGCTGCTATGGCTCGGATCTGATCGGGACTGGCTTCGATCCCGCGTTGGGTGACCACGAACCCGAGGAAGCATCTTGAGGTTACCCCAAACGCGCATTTGGTTGGGTTTAGCTTCATACGATAGCTATCCAGGATCTTGAAGGCCTCTTCCAAGTGTTGGACATGATGCCCAGCCTGCTTGGATTTTACTAGCATATCGTCGATGTAGACTTCCCTTGTTCTGCCGATGTGCCTTTGAAACATGCGGTTGACCAGCCGCTGGTAAGTGGCTCCCGCGTTCTTGAGTCTGAAGGGCATCACCTTGTAGCAGTAGGTACCCTGGCTGGTGATGAACGAAGTTTTCTCCTGATCTTCTTGATGCATTCTGATCTAATTGTAGCCGCTGAAGGCGTCCATGAAGGTGAGCATCTCGTGGCCGGCCGTGGCGTCCACCATGACATCGATGTGCGGCAGGGGGAACGAATCTTTTGGGCAAGCTTTGTTAAGGTCCGTGAAGTCGATGCAAACCCTCCACTTGCCATTCTTCTTGCTCACCACTACGACGTTCGCTAGCCATTCCGGGTATTTCACCTCCCTGATCTTCCCTGTTCGGAGCAGGTTTTGTACTTCTTCGTCCACAATCAAGTTCCGCTCCGGGGCGAACTTCCGTCTCTTCTGTTTAACCGGGGGATGGCGAGGATCCACGTTCAACCGGTGCGTGATGATGGTGGGGTCGATCCCGACCACATCTTCATGCGACCACGCGAAACTGCTGCTGTGTTGCCTGAGGAAACTGATTAACTCTGCTTTCTTCTCTGGAGACAGGTCCTTCCCGACCCGTACGGTTTGCTCGGGTTTCTGTTCGTCGAGGACGACTTCCTCGATCTTGTCGGCCTCGGGGTCCGCTCTCTGCGCGGGCCCCTTGGCTCCCTGTAATTGCTATGCGGTGTGGGTGACGGTCGCCTTCAAGGCTGATTTGTAGCACTCCCTCGCTAGCCTTTGGTCTCCTCTGATCTCCCTTACTCCCCAGGGCGTAGGGAACTTTATGGTCTGATGATAGGAGGAGGGGACCGCTTTCATGTCATGGATCCAGGGCCGCCCCATGATGATGTTGTAGCAGGACGGGCAATCGAGTACGGAGAGCCTGACGGGTAGATTGATTCCTTTAGCGTAAGTAGGGAGAGTTATTTCCCCCAAAGTGTGAGCGATCTCTCCGCTGAATCCTACCAGGGCTACCGACTTTCTGAGGATGTTTTCTTCTTTCAGCCCCATCTCCTTGAGGGCGTCGAGCGTGATCATGTTGGTAGAGGTTCCGGTATCGATGAGGATCCTCCTCATCAATACGTTCCCCACCGACAGGGATATGACAAGCCCATCGTGATGGGGCCCCACCAAACCGGCCGAATCTGAGTCGCTGAAGGTAATGATATCTCCCGGACGTCCATCGGATTGGCGGATGTTCGCTACCAATGGTCCTTCTGGGTGCCCTCGAGCGTGGCGTTTGGATGCCGAGTAGGTAACACCATAGATGTCAGATCCGCCGCTGATGACATTCACTACTTTGGCGTACTCTGGGGATGACGGAATATCCATGGGCTCCGTCATGTTCTGACTGGCGGGAGGATTAGTGCTGGCGGAGATTTCTGACAGCAGGCCTCTTGAGTGTAGGTATGCTAACTCCTTTCTGAGGGCGAAACACTCGTCTGTCTCGTGCCCATAGTCTTCGTGGAAGTCACACCATTTAGTTTTGTCCTTCTTGGGATTCGGGTTGTCTGCCCTTTTCGGCCATCTGATGCGATCTCCGAATCTCTCCAGGCTTGTCACGATCTCGGCGTTCCCCAAACCTAGGTTGTACTCATGAACCTTTGGTCGATTGGGCGCGTCTTTTTTCCCACTTGGTTGTTTGGTTCCTGCCGTGTGTACTTCGGGCGCTTTGTGCCTGCTTTTTGGATATGGTTGCCCTCGGCGCTCCCTTCGCTGGTCGAAGGAAGCTTTCCTTTCGACCCTGTCGAAGACCGAAGCGGTTCGAGCAGGGATTTCGTCCTCCTCGAGCCGGATGTGCGCCAGGGCTTTTACTTGGACGTCTTCGAAGCTGTGGCACGGATATTTAGTTAGATCCCTATAGAGCTCGCTGTTGGGCAGCAGGCCTCTCCGGAAAGCTTCTATCGATGTGGGTACGTCGCAGAGCGGTATTGCTACTTTCTCCCGGTTGAACCTGTTCAGGAAGGCACGCAGAGATTCCCCCGATCTTTGGGCTATGCGGTACAGGTCGTTAGACTGTTTCATGAGTTTCCAACTGCTGGCGAACTGCATCCGAAAGGTATCCACCAATCCTGCGAAGGATGAGATTCCCCCCTTGGGGAGCTTGATAAACCAGGTCAAGGCGGCGCCGGAGAGCGTGGCGCCGAATCCTTTGCACATAATCGCCTCTTTGGATTCTCGCGGTATTGAGCTAGTCATCATATTCTGCTTGAAGATAGCCACGTGCTCGTCGGGATCCCCCGTTCCATCATAAGTGGGGACTGTTGGGACCGTGAATCTCTTTGGGATATCTACGCTGGCGATCGGGGTTGCAAAGGGGGATTCGTCGTAGCCATCCAAAGCTTCTTTTTCCAGGGGTGGTGGTACCCCGGGTATCTGAGCGATCTTGTCTTCTAGTCCCTTGAGACGATCCTGCATATACTTGTTGAAGAGTACTTCTAGGAAAGGTTCAGTAGGGGTTACCTGCCTTCCGGATTCTTCGCCGTATTGAGGGTGGAAGACTCCCGTCCCTGCGGCTCGGTTCCCCGGCGTCTGAGTACTAGGCACTCCCGGAAGGGTAGCTGCTGGTGTGGCCATATTCACGGTGGGGGATGGTCCTCCGATTTGCGAATTGAAGGCTTCCCCCAAGTTGAGGCGGGCAGTGGCTTCACGGACAGTTACGGCTGGACGGGATCCGCCGTGTGATCCCGAGGCTGCCTGCAGTTGCTCGCGAAGGTTCGCGTTTTCCGTAGTGTGCTGCGTGATGTAATCCATGTGTGTCTGGCTGCGATCTTTCTGACTAACCATATCCTGTTGTAGGGCGGATATCTTGGTTGCAAGCTCGCTCAGGACGCTGCGCAGGCCTTGGACCTCTTCGGGGGTGCCGGCGACGACGTCTTTCTCAGGGCGGCCGACGTGGCTTCCCCCTTCTCCTCCGTTCGTGGGAGAGGACGGCTGTGAGTTCGTCATCTTCGTCGAGTGAGGATGTTCTTGCTTTGATCGAGAGAGCAAGCGGAAACCGGCTAGGGCCCCACGGTGGGCGCCAAATTGTTTTGGTCAATTTCCGATCGGTGATACTCAAAGGTGAATTTGTGAAATTATGGGGGAAATCTAACCGATCAACGCGATTTCAATGAGGAAAGCAATCTAGTATATTCGAGAGAAATTGGGAGTTACAATGGTTGAATTACAAGTGCTCAATCTGGATCTTAATTTCTGGGCTAATCCCCTATTAAGTACAGGTTTTTGTCTCCACGTCTCGACTCCATCTTCCCACGTCGCTCGCCCCACCTTCCGAGTGGTTTTCTCGAGCTACAACCGCCGAGTTTCTCGCCTGAGAGATGATGCTGGTGATCCGAACTTGGCTTCTGGGCCTAAACGTTGATGGGCCGGGCCGATTGCTTGTTAGGTGGTTCTTTGGGCCCAACACTACTCAAGATGGCCAAGAAGTGGAAAAGGTTGGCTGCTGCAAGCAGAAAACGGATCTCCGCCCAACGAGCACCAGCACTACTAGACAAGGGTCAATTTTTCATCTACACAACGGATGCAAAACGGTTTGCCCTTCCGTTGGCCTATCTTGAATCTGAAATCTTGAGAGAACTGCTTAGAATGGAAGAGGAGGAGTTTGGATTGGCGGGTAATGGACCCATCACTTTGCGATGTGACTCGGTTTTGTTCGAGTATGCACTTTCTATCATTCAATAGCGTGTAGGAAGAGAACTTTCCCAAGCGTTGCTGCTGTCTTTATCTCAATGTCATTGTTCATCATCTGCTTTGCATCATGGACAACTACCCATATGCTGTTGCTGATTAAGCAGATTCACTCATTATTCTTGTAGTAGCACACTTGTACTTAGTTTGGATAGAGATCTCAATATCATACATATTACTAGATCAGTTTTATTTATGATCCAAGTATAGTGTCAACTTATTTATGTTCCATGTATTTTAAATAGCACCTAATGCAAAAACATATACATGGTATTTACATATCGGTGCTTTCCATGCAGATCTCTAAGCATGTCAAACCCATGTGAAAAGAGAACAAAAGAAACATGTCAGCAATTTATCAAGTAAAATCTGTAGAATTTCCCAAAGAATTGAAATAGAAATCGATCACTAACAGAGTACACACAAGAGTTTGTCTGAACAAAATACAATCACTTTCTATATTGAAGTTCAAACTGAATTTCTGGGGTTACAAATTAAAGAACACGACACACACATATATATACACTTGAGACCAACTTCAACTGACATTAACTAACTTGAAATGACACTTAAGTAACTACTCTAGACACCAGTTAATAAACTGCAATAACTAACTTAAGCACCAGACTTCTTTGACTTAAAACACACGTACAAACATACTTATTCTAAACACTTCACTTATAAACAGACATCATTAATCTACATAGACTTTGACAGACTAATACAAGACACCAATTAACTTCCAATGTCAATACAGAATGTAAATGACATATTATCCAAATTATCTTTACAAAACTAAGCTTATATTCCAACAAAATCTTTTATACACGATTTAAGGAATCGACAAGGTCGGTACCAAGGCTTCAACCTCGGTAACGAGGGATGAATTCCCAGTCTTGGTATTGGGGGCTCTAGCCTCGGTATCAGGGGTCCCAACCTCGATAACGAGGTCCGTTCGAGAGCGTCGACCTCCGACGCGGTTTAGGGTTTAATATTTAATTAATGTAATTCTTTTAAATAGAGTATTATAAACTCCTTCTCGGGTTTTCTTTACGGTTCTTTACCGAGACGCTTTTATTGAACCGTTAGGGCATAGTATTTATACTCTCTTGTTACAATCTTTTCATTCATTCAATTTAAGAAATTATTTGCCCTAATTTTCCCCTGCCTCTCTTTTGTTACGTCTTTCGAGTTTGGTGTCCACCTCGGACTCCGCTCAACCCCTTGACCAACAAGGGTTCGATACGAATCCACACCGAGTCCGTATCAACTGGTGCTTTCATCCCAAACACCATGACTGATGCAGAGGGTGTCGCCGCCACCGAACCCACCATGACCGATCTTCGAGACATGTTGCTTCAGTTAACGACCGATGTGCAAAACATCCGTCTTGATTAGGACAATGTTCGTCGCGAGCAAGACAATTTTCGTCGTGAGCAGGAAATCACGCGTCTTCGTACCGATAATGTGTACGATATCCTCAACAATCACCACAATCCATCGTCAGTTGTTCCCCTCAACCCTAATCCCGCGCCCGCGCAGGTTGCACCCTTGCTCGCGGTGATTCTAGCCGTGCTGCCGAACCCTAACCCGGTGAACCCGCTCGCGCAGCCGAATCCTAATCTGGTGATGTGGCGTTCACTCGCTTGAAAGAAACTATGCTAAAGCCGCCCATTCTTCAACTCCCGGATTTTTCTAAGTAATTCATAGTTGAGACAGATGCTTCCGACGAAGGCATTGGCGTTGTACTTTTACAGGAGGATCGGCCTCTTTCCTTTTTCAGTAAGAAGTTGGGCGTTCGTCGTCGTGGTTCTTCGGCCTACCATAGAGAGCTATTTGCTATTGTTTCTGCTGTTCGGAAATGGCGTCAATATTTGCTCGGCCGAGAATTCTTGATTTGCATTGATAAGAAAAGCCTTAAAGAGCTTCTTACTCAGGTTATTTAGACTCCGGATCAACAGTTTTTCATTCGGAAACTCATGGGCTATAAATTCCGTATCGAATATAAATCCAGGGCTAGCAACAGAGTGGCCGACACTCTGTCTCGTTGCATGATTGAGGATAAGGCGTCTTTCCACCAATTTTTTTCATTTTCTTCGGATCAACGGTTTTGTCATTTTCTTCGGGAATGTGTCCAGTTTCCATATCCAGCTATTAATGCTTGGGTTCTGGGCTTTAACACTTGTTATTAGATCGATCGCTAAGGTGGTCGAGAACCAGCCATTTTTGCTCGAGGCCTAATATAATCGATCCCTAATGAGGTTGTCCCGGATTGGAATAGCACTAATCTATTCAATAATATCACTTGGGAGTAGTTGTTGTAGTTGTGCTATTTTCCACTCGTTGTCTTCCGAAATAAAGTCCCCTACCTTGGTTGGGACTGCAGCCATCGCAGAATCAAGCGCATAAGGTGCAAGAATTTCATGCATTACCCATTTGTCTTTCCAGAAATTAATCGTTTTTCCATCTCCGACTTGCCAAATAAGTCCTTTTTCAAATTCTTCTCTCAAATTCATTAGTTTTTTCCATTGTCACGATGTGTTAGTCTTTAGTTTGTATGTAAAGAAAGTGTCCTGTCGAAAATATTTTTGAGTTACTACTTTGACCTACCTGTTGTGTGGTTCCGCCAAAATTTTCCATGAAAGTTTTATTTGGAGCGCTTTTTGGATGTCCTGAAAGTAAGTAGTACATGGACTATGGACAAGAAAAATAGCAATATTATAAAAGTGGAAAAAAAATCAAGAAAACGTGTGGTGATTATAGACCTAGAAATTGATTTGGGGACGAGATTGATGGGTCTGTTTGCCATCCAATTGAAAATCAAAGTACGTTGATATGCATTAAAAAGATAAAGCACAAAATGTTCAATTTATTTGATGCAATCAACAAGAGTTTTATTTAAGAAGCTATCTAGTTGCGACGAGCCTCAATATATAGCTTGTAGGAATTAAGCAGTAGTACAAATTACATTAGTACGTGATTACAACATATTATAACCCGATTATGGCTAGGGATCGATGATATCACTTGCTCCCGAAGTGCTTGAAGAAACGAAACAGATTGTCATGGGAAGGAGTGGTGTCTTTAACAATTTGGAGGCCGTCGAAAGCCTTCATCCATGAAATTGTCAATGGGTACTTGTTGGGATCCATAAACTTCACCTCGAGTGCTTCTTCTATGGCTTCGATGATTCCGGAGTAAGTGCACATGAGTATGTCAAGAAGACCCATGCATTTGTTTTCCGGAGGCTTTCCTCCTGGAAATATGTCATTCATGTTAGCTTCCAGTTTCTCCAAATTCTCCCTCATCTCCCTCATCTCTGCTTCTCCACGCCTTAGTAAAACCGCTCTCAATTGCTCTAGAATCTGTCGAAAAACAAAAAACAAAACATATAACCAATTCATAATGGGTATAGAGTAGCTCATCAATCAGATTGATTATGTATATACGGATTACCTTCTGGTCAATGAAGTTGGCCCAGAACCGGACTTTGGCGCGCTCGTAAGGATCAGCTGGGAGAACCGAGGGAGAGGTCTTCCAAGTGTCTTCGATGTACTCGATGATGACGAGTGATTCGGCTATGGGTTTGTCGTTGTGGAGGAGCACCGGAACTTTCTTGTGGATCGGATTGTAGAGGAGAAGGTCTTGGCTTTTGTTTGTCAAATCCTCTTCCACATATTCGTAGGGGATGCCCTTAACTTTCAAGACGAGCTCCACTCTCCTCACAAAAGGACTTGCCCACATACCATACACCTTCACCCTCTCTACTTCTGCCATTTGTTTCAATCAATTTTCAATTTGGTTTTCAGCTGCAATTCAAGCTTTGCTGGGTTAGTTTTATACTAGCAAAAGTACAAGTATTTTTCCTTGGTCGTTTTTAATAGGTACCTAATTTCTGGCTCTTAATACTTGTGTCAGAGGTGCTGCCAAATGCTGACAAAACTACCAACTTCTGAATGTACACAACTACACAAGAGTGCTTAATTACCGGGACCCCTTGCGTTCCCAATCAAAGTGGACAAAAACTCTGTTCATAAAACGTAAGGTACGTCCTTTGAAGCCAAATACATATGTCAAATATTCACGTCCATGTATCTCATGGTGTACTTGGTGGCTTATATGAAGCCACATCACCAAGTTGTTAGGTCCTTGTGTAGTTGTGTCTTCACCGGTCCATAATAAGCATATTAACTTCATACAATGTCGTCCTTTATTATGGCTATAACTTCATACAATGTCGTCCTTGCATCATATAATGTACACATTCGTTTACCAAAAAAAATATTATGTACACATTCTAGAAGATGAAACATTGGCCTTGTTTTAGTTTTGCGTCAATAGTATTTTTGATTAAAAATGGATTTTTCATTTGCCATGTTTAAAAATGAATTATTTTTTCGTATTTTGAGACAAGAAAAAAATACATTTTAAATAAAAAGTACTTTTTATTTACGACACTAGAACAAGGTTAAAATTTTTCTTATATGCAAGTTTTGGCTACTTCTCTGGTGGTGTATATTGGAACTAAATTAGTCTCATCCCGTTTAAACTATAAGACTGATCTCTTCTTTAGATACACTGTTATCTTGCAAGACGTATTAATGGTCTGAATATGTCGAAACCCTGTACAGTTTCAACTTTTTATGTTTTCGCAGGTTTGGTAATTGCTTTTTCCAGGAGAACTATCATGCTAATGAGCTGAATTCAACATACCACGTATCAATCATCTTGGCTGATTTCACCAACCTTCCAAGACCCAACCAAGGTCATCATTTCTGCAAGGGGCAAATGCCAATGTGTTTTTAGAGCCTCGGCACCTAGGCGACCATATCAATATACTCTATCTTAGGAATAGGGTTCAATCCATGGAGACAGAAAAACTTAAAAGGCTCAAAAAGTGTACTAGAAATATCAGATTGGAAAGAGAACTATTCACATCAACATCCTGTAAACTCGTTTCAATGAGAGAAGAGTTGCAAGAATATGCATTATTTGACGCGTAACAGCCACATACCTTCTCATACTTCAAGGATTTTGCTGAAACAAGGGTTAATTGTGTTGCATTTTTCTTTTAGTGAGACAGATGCATTGAATAAATTCACATCAAGAAAAAGGAAAGGTTTGTTCTGCCCCCTGAATGGCATTTAGACTTTGTAACCGGTTATGGTGAATCCTCTTCCCACAATCTCACCAGCACAGTACCAGCAGAAGCACTCCAACCCAAACAAAGCAGCAATTCCATAATCTTCTACCTTAACTTCCTTCCTGTTCTTCCACAAGTGCTTCATGTAGTCAGCTTCCTTCCAGAATGTCTCACAACGGCCAGGAATACTGTATTCAAATAACAAGATAGGTATATCAATACGATTTCAATTAACAGAATCAAAAAGAATCACAATTAACCAAAAATCTAAAGTCCGATACTAAATAGTTCACTTAACAGCCAATATTTATGCCTAAAAGCAATCTGCAGACCAATACTGAACAGTTCACTTAACAAAAAGGTCTGACCCTTAATCTTCTATTTCAGGCAAAAGAATTTCAGTAATAAGAGACATGACAACTAGTGACCTTCAGTAGCGTGAGCAATTGCAAACAGAGTAGAGTACATTGAAGGTGGGCAAAATTAGTAGGTTTTGTATCCTAATAGCATAGATAAGGATAGAAATGATTCAAGGATCAGCCTGGAGAGCTATAAACCCTCCAGACTTGTTAACAGCTTGATAAAGCACATTCAGATACACATGCTCTGACACAATAGTACACATACAGTCTCAAATGCTAAACTTGAAATTAGATACCTTAGTGTTTAACTTTATCTGATTAACATGCAAAATATCAACTGGAAGAGTGAAAAAGAAGAAAAGATAACTGAGAGAAAGAAGAAGTAAGAAAGGGGCCCTATAATCACTCGTATCGGTGAGTTGAATCATCTTTTTTTCCCTTCTAATAAGAAATGGTGGAATTTTTTAACAACAAATTATTTGAGAACTCGGATACTCAACGAGAGATGGCTATGTTGAAAAGACAAGAGTTGTAAATTTGATATTAAGCTCAGCATAATACACAATACATGATGATGGTCTTTCAACTATCGAAAGGATTAAGTTTCACTCAATCTTCTAGACTTAACTTACACCCACCATGCAAAGGTAGTACAAAGATAAGCCTTGTTATACTTATGATGGTTTGAAATAAAGAATAGAATGGTGTATTTTGTATGAATGTTTATATTTTATCAGTTGGTGAAGATAAAGCGTTGCCATTTAGCTCAACGGCTGCAAAAATGGCCCAAGCAGAAGTATCACAAAATTGTGATGGGAGACAAATAAAAAAGACCCAATTTGAATTTAAGCCATCTGGGCAGTACAGATTGTCATTAGAATTGATAGAAGTAATAACCAGGGTGGAAAAGAGAGTGCTCAATTCTTACTGAATTGGAGCAAATTCTAACAAAGGAATATCCAAAGAAAAAAAAAGAAGAAGAAAAAATTGCACAGAAGTCAATCAGCAGGAAACAAACTCAGAGTATATAAACATGAACCATAAAAGGCTTGCAAAGAAGTATTCACAAAGACATTTGGAAGATGAAAATTTAAAGAGTTAAAAGGAGGTTGCTAAAATAACTCACAGTGCAAAGGGTGTGTATGTCTGTGTGTGTCAACAATATGTATATTCTAGCCATAATTGCCAAATGCCAAGTGTTCAAATAATGTTGCATCATTGCACATGAAAAAGATATACTTCAACAAGGGGAGAAACCCTCGACTCCAACCATCATTTTGAGAGAATACAATCCAACATCACGAAAAAAGCAAAAGGAAAAAGAAAAACATAGAGGACAATCCTCATATATTAAAAGGCCGACCAATATACCTAGCAAGACGAGTATAGAGTAGCTGCTTTGCCAAAAGGCTGCATTTCTCTACAGTGGGAGGTTGCTGGATGTACTCCTTGTTCTGTTCCAGCAGCTGCTTGTAATAGGAAGACCCATGCTGGGACACATATTGCGATGCTTGAACCAACTTAGACCGCAGTTGGGGCAACTTTGACGTCATTAAGTCCACAGATCAACTCTGAAAAATATCCATTCTTCTTTACAATTTGGTATTTCTTAAATCAATAGAACCATACGTTGACAATCTAATATCATTCCACTAAGCAGATTTCAAGGGCAACAAGTTTCCCTGACCATATGCCATATTGAACCCTAGGCTTTATCCGGAGTCATGCAAGTGTAATCACTAGGTTAAAACCCTCAAT